>OU343144.1:10000000-11285624 GCA_910594945.2 Amphipyra berbera
ATGCCTCACGTTAAGAACCCATGTTTTTTTTATGGAATCCAAAAGTTTCCCATTCAGGTTTAATCTATGTCAGCAGTACATCACGAGGTTTGAAGGAATTACATGATTTCGTATACAGCCTGTAGGTATGTCATTTTCTTAAATTATAGTTTCTATCGAACATAATATCTATACATAAGCAGAATAAGTTAACATATTTAACAATCTAATAAACCAGAAATACAAGTTTTTTTAAAAATAAATAACGAATAGTAGGTATTGACTCCTGACTACCAACCGACGAAGCGACTTCATCCTCTCTCCTATTGAAAAATTAACTTTGCTGTGCCCGACAGGGTCCATAATTGATTCGATGTTTAACATACCAACTGTTA
This sequence comes from Amphipyra berbera, assembly GCA_910594945.2. Classification (NCBI taxonomy): domain Eukaryota; kingdom Metazoa; phylum Arthropoda; class Insecta; order Lepidoptera; family Noctuidae; genus Amphipyra; species Amphipyra berbera. Next base: position 10,000,375 of record OU343144.1, read on the forward strand.
TTATTATATGTACACATTATGGAATGCAATAAAGTATTGAGTAAAACCGCGTGGTTATCTTCGCTTGCCGCGGTCAGTCTGTGGATGAGTGACCGTTCGTTACACATCGAGACCCCTCCATGCCTTGGAGAGCTCGTTAAACAGTCGGTCCCGGGTGTCATACGATTACCTATTACAGTCGTTACGGGAAGTCAGAAGCCCAAAAGTCTGACAACTGGTCTAACCTTAGGCTATTTGTATTACCCAGTAATTGGGTTGCGGATAGGGTTGCCACCCGTACTTTATAATAAAGTATTGTACGTTATTTCAGGTAATTGTACTCTATACTTTATGAGAACAATAAAGTACACGAAACTACTTTATTTCGCATGGTTTGATTTCTTTGGGATTTTGAAAAGTTTAGTCGTAAGTATGACCGAAACGAAATTTAAATATAGACTGTAAAGATGCTGTGCAATTGTTTAGTAGAGATATTAATTTGATACAAACTGCAAAAAGCAATAAAAAATATGTTTTTAAACATAATAATAAAGAAAAATAAATTGTACTTTATTTTGATACTGTGTACTTTTTTTCTTACCTATAATAACCAATGTACTTTAACTGCAACAAAAAAAGGTGGCAACCCTAGTTGCGGAGGTCTAATGGCAGTCGTTCTGTATAAAATACTGGTATTCAGCCGCATCTGGTTAGACTGAAAGCTGACCCCAATATAGTTGGCAAAAAGCTAGGCAGAACAGGTATTGCATTATCAACACAAAGAAACACTGAAAATCTTTATTTGTAATTCAAAGTTATTTATTATTTTGGTTGATAAACTTAACTTTGCCTTTTTTTTCCATACAGAATACTTCTTACTTTCTTTTCGTGTGGTTAGTGACTAACCTGATATCAGAGTTTATGCCGCCCATGGGCCACTGACTTGGCTTCACATGTCGTCGAGAAATATCTCTCAGGCATGCCGGTTCCTCACGATGTTTTCCTTCATCGTTTTTAAGCAAGTGATAATTATACAATACGCATATGAATCCGAAAAGTCAGAGGTGCGTGACTTGGGTTCGAAATCGAGACCCATGACTTGGCAGTCCGACGGTCATACCACTAGGCTATCACTGCTTACAGTATACATGAAAAAGCTAAAATATTAATAACACGTAGAAATTCCATTTAACTGTTATAAAATCGTATTTTTACGGTAACAGTGTATTTAACTTGTCCATTGCGACATCGATGAAATATTGAACACTTTACGGAAAGTATCAAGAACCTGTCACTATTATTAATCTATTTGTACTAGCAACTACTTGAACGTAGTTGACGGCATGATAGTCAGTCATATGGTAACGAAGCAGACAACTTTTTTTTTTGATGTAACTACTTTCTTAGTGTTTTCGGACTTTCCCCTTTACTTGTGCTATAAGACATTGCGTCTCACCAAATTTCATGATTCTAGGTCAACGGGAAGTACCATATAGGTTTTGATTCCCTTGCGAGTGTCGAAATATGCGGCATAAACGGCCTTATCTTTTGATAGCGTTGACTTAAAAGTTTGATTTTTTCACAGCTCTAAGGGATTGAAGCATTGGCTATTTCGTATCAATTTCAACTTGATACCTCCACGTGTTCTTGAGAAAAAGGGTTTTGGCAGACAGACAGACGGACAAAGAAGTGATACTATAAGGGTTCCTTTTTTTTCCTTTTTAACCGACTTCCAAAAAGGAGGAGGTTACTATGTTCGTCTGTATGTATGTATTTTTATTTTTTTTGTGTATGTTCATCGATATTTTTGCCAATTGTGAACCTATTTTAATGATTCTTTTTTTAATGGATAGGGTATACTTTGAAGTTGGTCCCATTTAAATTTGGTGAAGATCTGATGAAGAACTTCGGAGATAGACAATGGAACTCCTCAATGACGAACAGTACGCATATTGTGATGATGTGATTATGTTACGAGCAGCGTCTTTAGTAGGTCCAACCAAGTTTTAATTAAGGCCACTAAAATGAAAAAAAATAAAAACTTTTTTACAAAAAATTTAAACCGACTTCAAAAAATAATAAAATAATTACCATATAAAATTAACAGTTTCAGAAGTCGGTGCTGATCCACGCTGAACCAAATTGAAGGCACCGACTTCTGAAACTGTTAATTTTATATGGTAATTATTTTATTATTTTTAGATGGTTAAAATTTTTTGTAAAAAAGTTTTTATGAGGTACGATACCCTAAAAAAGGAACGAACCTAATCTACAGTGTGAACTAAGCAGTGATAGCCTAGCGGCTGAACGCTTGCCTTACTTATAGGAGGGTCTGACTTCGATCCCGGCCCGTACCTCTGACTTTACAAATTCATGTGCGGCTCAGAATTTGATTATCACTTGCGTTAACGGTGAAGGAAAAACATCGTGAGGAAACTAGCACACCTGAGAGGGCTCCATAAAGTTCTCGATGGTGTGTGTAGTCTGCCAACCCGCACCAGGCCAGAGTGGTGGACTAAGGCCTAGACCCTTCTCATTCTGAGGAGAGGCCCAGCAGTGGGAAAATAATGGGCTAATTATGTTATGTAATCTACAGTACTAATGTAATCGCATTAGTGCGATTGAAATAAAAATCAATGTTCCTACTACCAGATTGATGGAAACACGTGGAGCGAAATAATTGCAACACGCAACCCAAACTTGCCTTATTTTTTTACCGAATTATAGACTGTGTTTCTCAAAGAAAACTATGTAGACATAATAAACATGAACCAAGATATAAAAATCCCAAAAAAATGATAACCTTTTTTCTTAATTTTTTTTTATTTTTCTTTTTAACTGCCTCGTTAGTCTAGTGGTGCAAGCGCGACTACTGATCGTGAGGTCTTAGGTTCGATGCCCAGGTCGGACAAAGTGTTATTGGGTTTTTCTGTGTAGCAGCTGTAGCAGCCAGGAGTTTGAATTTGTGCCAAGTTGATGGCAATAGGCTGGCCCCGTATTATATGGGACTTAAACATAATGGCGAAATGAGGGTTTTACTGTACACCTCTACCCAACCCTTTGGTGAATACAGGCGTGATATTATGTTATGTTTATTTTTCTTTAAATAAAATGAAGGTGTGAGGTGGTGAGTGTGCGTGAGTAGCAAAATTACTAAAGGCGGAAGATATCGTAAATTAAAATAATAAAAACACACTATTAATTATTTTATTGGACGTTTATTGTGCTAATCCTATTTCCAGCAGTTCGTGACTCGCAACGATGCTAAACAATGGCGGTAATAAAACACGGACTTGGTATAAATTTTACGTAAACTCAACAACAGAGGGGTCAGTCTGGCTATCAAGAGGTCGCGGGTTGCACTATTGAGGTGAACTCGCTAGCACATAGTTGAAGGAGTTACCGGGAAACCAGTACCTAGTGTGATTCTACAAGGTTAGTTGGAAAGGGGGTACTAAGCCGAAAGGGTGTTAGAGTACCTATAATAATGACTAACTTTTGTTCTACAACTTCCCCAAAAGTCATTAGTTTCAAAGAAATAGCTGTTCAAAGATTGCATAAAAAATATGCTTAATTCTATTTATCCTCAGCTATGATCAGCTGTGTTTACATTTTAGGTCATATTTGGGGTCACGGAACAGAAGCTCCATTTTCTGAATTCGTAACTAAAGCAGGGATGACGAATTTTTGAAAAAAATAAAATTAAAATCATTATAAAAGTCATCAGTGATACATTAAGTGGCCCGTGGCTTAGTACCCCCTTTCCGACTAACCTTGTATAAGAAATCCATTCGATCTCGACTGTCACTTAATGTGACACAGTGCCATAAAACAATACTATTGGTTATGCTGTCGATTATTCGTGCATACGTGCTTGATATTGGCAAGGTGGCGCAGCTGCTCCCCCCTAGCAGGGTCTGGTTAAGGGCTCAGGCAGAGAGGTCCCGAACCGAAGAGTAAATAATTTTAAGCAACGTTGCATTTAAAATCATTCAGAAATTCATTCGCTTTGTTTCCATTAATAAATGTTTTTGTAGCATGAACATTATTAGTTTTCGCCGTCGAGCAATGTGTTGGCCTGAATATGGGAAACGTAAACTGCGATTTTAATGTACCAAACAGTTTTTCTTTTCATTGACAGGTTAAAATAGGATCGTCTATTAGTTCAACAAACCTGGTAAAGACAAAGATTGTTAATAATAATCCCTGCAAAAAACTTTTAAGTTAAACGGTCTACCTTTCAGTACTCCTGCAGCATCAGGATTTGAGGATTGAAGGTTGAAATTATTATAATGTTGTATTGTCATGGGAATTGAATTTGCGTGCGAAGTTTCAGGAGAATCGGTTAAACAGAAGTAGTTGCAAAATCTGTCACAAGATTTGAATCAAACAAACAAATATACGACGTGAAGCTAATTAAAACCGTTTAGTAATAACAGGGTTGAATACAGGATGTTCAACGCCGCTTGAACTTATCCGAAAAAGACGACGACACGTAATAAAAATAAAAACAAAAAAATATCGAGGTTTTAGTTCACTTTTTTGCGACTATGCAAGCTTCATACGTAGGTACCGTCTTATTTAATTACTTCAAAATAACATTAAATATAAAAAAATACATTAAAAAATATATATCGACATCTGGGAACCGCTACACAATTCCACCGGCAATATAAATAAATATTTATGTATAAAATAGTTGAAGCACATTTTTACAAAAACACTTTGGGAATCTCAGTACAAACCGTTGAATCGTGCAGGCATTCACGAAACTTGTGTTTACAAAATTATTTTAGGTATTTGTTACGCTATATAGCCCCAGTAGTATTTGCATAGCCCCTGCGAAACTAGGCCGACATCTACAGGTATAAAGAAAGGTATAACTTGTCTACCGACTAAGTAAGACCCTCACTGGTTTTATCTGTAACCCGACGACTGCATTTGCAGTGCTTCGGCGGATGTTTCTACTATCCCAATAACGCCTTCTAGTATAGGATCCCAGTATAGAACGACCTTCACCGAGCTAGCTAATGGATGAAAAGTATTTTATATCAAATTAAATATGTCAATAAATATCCCACCAAAAACATTCTGTAAAAAACTAGCCAAGTCTCGATGGAGCTGCTTGTTTATCTCTAAAAAGTAATGAAATCTAGACAAAGTCGTTGCAAGTCTAAGGTTCCTTACTGCGATTTCTTTATTATTATAGTTAATGTTGTGTGACTTGGCCGTTGAACATTCTTTATATGTTAGTGGGTACAAGTCAACGGGACAGGTACAGACGGACTTCTATCAATGATTAGAAGTCCGTCTGTACTGGAAAAAAAAATATACTGTTTGTTTTAGGCTCGCCTATACATAAGTATTATTGAAATACGCAGCTTTATCAAGCCTACAATTGACTGGTTATTGAATCAACGTTTTCCAAGTGGCAATTTTCCATCGTCAATGGGTAGCGGTTCTGGCGACAGATTGGTGCAATGGTGTCATGGAGCACCTGGTTTTGTACCCTTGTGTACCCTTCAACGGCCAAATTAAACATGTCAATAAATATATTGCAAATGGGTTGACTAAAAAATTTCAGTACAGAATATGATTTATTAATTTATATAATTTTTAAACATTTCACTGGTTTGGTTAATAGACAAATTCCATACCAATCGAAAGTATGAAGCCTATAGAATATGCAAACGTTAGGTTGACTATTTTTTTCCCGTCACAACTCTTGGGTAGGCAGTTATACACAGCAAAACCAAACCAGTGAAATGTTTAAAAAAAATAATTAATTAATCATATTCTGGACTGAATTTTTTAAATTATTATTATTATTTATTTATTTCAGGCATCAAGGCCCATATAAACACATACAATACAATATTAAAATAACTTATAAATATTATAAATACATACACCATTATAATTATCATTACTAACATACACGAAGTGTCTGCGCCGTGTTACGCTGACTGGTGTCATGTAGCTGGCCACGAAACCGGCGAAACACAACACCCTCGGGCCAGAACTCTTCCTTGAGGAACTTGTCGAGGTGACGTGTCGGGACAAATCAATTTAATCAACCCATTTGCAATATAATATATTTATTGACATATTTAATTTGATATAAAATACTTTTCATCCATTAACCAGCTCGGTGAAGGTCGTTCTATACTGGGATCTTAGACTATTTGCTATCTTTACATAGTATAAAACAAAGTCGCTCCCGCTGTCTGTACGCTTAGATCTTGTAAACTACGCAACGGATTTTAATGCAGTTTTCAGCAATAGATAGAGTGATTCAAGAGGAATGTTTATATGCCCTACATTAGTATCTACATTGCACCCATGCAAAGCCGGGGCGGGTCGGTAGTATCAAATAAAAAAAAAACATTAAGCAAAGTTCGTGCTATTTTTTTTTTGTTATAGCTAATCTTCAGTTGTACATAATCTAAGTTGCAAACTTCTAATTTTAGCAGTGTTTTCTTGTTTGCTCACATTCCAAATTCGAATCTATGTCTAGGCGTGAAGAGTTGTTATTGGCTTTCCTTGTTTATAAACATAATATCACGCCTTACATTCCCCGAAGGGTTTGGCAGTGGTGTTTTAAAAGACCCTCGTTTCACCAGTTATGTTTAAGTTCTATGTAACAGGGCGAGCCTATTGCCATTAACCGGGTACAAATCCAGACTCCGGGCTGCTAGTTAGAAATTCCTAATAGAAAAACCCAATAACACTTTGCCCGACCTGGGGATCGAACCCAGAACCTCACGATCAGCAGGCAATATAACTGGCGAAATGACGGTGTTACTATACACCTCTGCCCAACCCTTTGGGGAATACAGGCGTGATTTTATGTTATGATAAATTTTTATCCCATAATGATATTAATAAACAAAATAATGTTACTGTCTTCTAACTTTATTTACCGTAATCGCTTACAACACCTCCCAAGTTAACTAAGTAACCCTTTCTTAGAAACACTAACCGACAAAGATATATTACCCAAATATAATTACATAAGCAAATGTTAGGTAAACTTATCCCTTTATTAACATAAGTAATCCCTGCGTAGGTAACAAGTAAGATTGAAATAGTTGGAACGCTTTATGGAAGTTAAGAAGCGTATTTGAAACTGTAAGGCCCTGCTAAGTTAATTAAGTGCTATTTTAAATAACGTAAAAAGGTTGGGTTTTAATCCTATAGGTACCTATAGTAGGCTTGACATTAACATCAAGTTTTTACAGAGACGCTCACGGTGCTATATTAGTTTACGATGTGTCAGAACCAAAGTCCCTAGCAAAACTGAGTGAGTTGGTCGAGGAACTTCTAGTATATTCCACCAAGAAGAACATAGTCTGCTTAGTTGTTGGCAATAAGATTGACAAGCATATCATTTTGGGACCCAGTGCATAATATCAGCAAGCACATTGGGTCACCCGCGCGACAGTACAACGAGTATTCTCAAGGAGGGTTGATGTCATTCCTTCCCATTTTCCTGCGTACGGCTTCGCACGGGTGCAATGTAGATACTAATGTGTGGCATATAAACCTTCCTCTTGAATCACTCTATCTATTGCTGAAGACCGCACTAAAATCCAAGTTCATTCACAGTCCAAGCTGTACGCTTGTGGAATGCGTTGCCGATGTCAGTAAGACAAGCTCAGTCACTGGATTCTTTCAAAATATTAGTTAAAGATCATTTCTTGTCTCAACACGTTTCTAATTCCTCATAAATTAGTACCTCATAATCAATCTACCTTGTTTTCCCTATCACATAATTATATATCATATATATATATTACAATATTATACCTATATGTAAGTATTATGTCTATGTATGGTGTGTAGTATATATTTTGCAGCAGTACACCATGGACTACCCCCTTCTTCCCATCTTATTCATTGACTTCCTGTTCATCCAAAGGTTGTCTGGTAGATATCGCTATCAGCGATAAGACCGTCATTGTACCCATTATTTAATGTTTGTTATTGTATAAGAGCTGTGTTACAATTTTGGTGTACAATAAAGTATATTCTATTCTATTCTATTCTAAAATCCGTTGCGCATTTAAAAAAATCTAAGCGTACAGACAGCGGGAGCGACTTTGTTTTATACTATGTAAAGAAGAAGATTAATCATTAATTGCTTAACTTATGTATGACAGTTCGATATTTCTTTAGGCTGTCTATGCTGTAGCCTTTCAAATGAAAATAAATATAACTACGCCTCTATAAAACTGAGGTTTTAAGTTTTGGTTGTTTGATTATGTAGACGTCGAATTAGGTAAGTCAAATACTAAAATTACTCTATCTTTCAAATTATCACAAAAGGAGTGGTTTTGTCGATAAAATTTAGTGTACTTATACAAGGTTAGTCGAAAAGGGGGTACTGAGCCAAAACGGTGTTAGAGTACCTATAATAATGGATAACTTTTTGTTCTACAACTTTCCCCAAAAGTCATTAGTTTTAAAGAAATAGTTGTTCAAAGATTGCATAAAAAATACGCTAAATTCTATCTATCCTCAGCTATGATCAGCTGTGTTTACATTTTAGGTCATATTTGGGGTCACGGATTAGAAGCTCCATTTTCTGAATTCGTAACTAAAGCAGGGATGCATAATTTTTGAGAAAACTAAAATAAAAATCATTTTGCATGAAAAAAATAATTATCGTATTTTAAAAAATTTAACGCTTTCTTTAAAACAGTCATCAGTGATACATTAAGTGGCCCGCGGCTTAGTACCCCCTTTCCGACTAACCTTGTATAAGAAATCCATTCGATCTCGACTGTCACCTACTGTGACACAGTGCCATAAAACAATACTATTGGTTATGCTGTCGATTATTCAAATCAAATCAAATCGTTTAATGCAATCCATAATGTACACTTATATGTGGTAAATAAAAAATAATAGAAACAATAGGGTATGTGACTATATTTTTTTTATTAGAAATCTCGAAACTATTACAAAAATGATAGGCAACAGTGAAAAAACTACTGAAATATTTAATAAAATGCCCAAGTTATAAACGATTGAAAATTGCTCAATAGACAGAGACAACATGACGCCACAATGACGTCATACCTTGCAAACTTCATAATTATTTGACACCACTCCGTACAATACCCGTTTCGCGCGACAAGGACAGAAAATGCCCCCTCTACAAACTTCGCAAGCGTGTAGCTCCTCTATTTTTTCATCGATTTTATTTATTTTTTCACATATCAATTTGTATCTATACTTTCTTTAAAATAATACTAAATTGTTGTATATTTTTAATAGTAGTCAACTACCCTATTATGGACCCTGTCGGGCACAGCAAATTTTTAAATGAGAGAGAGAGGAAGAGTGCCCTATTAATTTTCCTTGTTACTTAAATTTAAATCAATTTGTATCCTATTAAGTTTTTTATATTCCCATTCATTTACTTATTCTATTAATATAACATATAGGTACAGTCTATCTATTAATTAACTAATTATATTTAATATTGCTTATTTTAACGCTCACTTATAATTTGTTCAATAAAGTAGTAGTATAATTATTAAGTGTAATAATATAATTTATTTTTCTTATTTAATATCTTTTATTCATAATTATGTATTAATATTGAATTTATCCGTTAGATATACGTGTACCTACTGTGTAATAGCTTTTTTTTATTAAATATTGTTTTAATTTATTTAAAAATATACTGGTTTTGTTTAGTTGTTTTATGTCTTCTGATAATTTATTACCTATACATATATTTTTATTGACATGGAATATGGACTAGATGAGTGTAATTTAAGGCGGGAGGGGGGCAAATTTAGTCTGTTTTTATGGCGCAACGAATAATTTGTTTGTAAGTCTCCTCGTGTGTTGTATGAATCTGGATTCTATTCGTGCATACGTGCTTGATATTGGCAAGGTGTTATTACTACACACTGGAACACATTGTATAAAGCCTAATAGACGCTGTATATTGTTTTTAATACAGTCAGCTTAGGCATCCTCAATTGGTAGCCTACTCACGTTTGTGAGAGCCTATTATAAGATATTTATAGTGACGTTTCTAGGCCCTGTGTCGGGTTTTCATGATATTTAATTTCAGAGCCTAGAGTTTCCATGGCTTGCGTGTTCGTTGTTAGCATCGCAAATACTTTTCTGTGATTATTTTAACACGTTTAAGGCGCTAGGTATCCCAATTTGCGTTACTTCGTATTGATCATTCTCGTTAAGTGTTGCAGTTGAGTAGATTTAAAAAAGATATGTAATATTTCAGGATGTATATACAACTGCCTCGTTGGTCTAGTGGTGGCAAGTGCGACTGCTGATTGAGAAGTTCTAGGTTCGATCCCCAGGTCGGGCAAAGTGATATTGGGTTTTCCCGTGTGGAATTCCTCAGTAGCAGCCCGGAGTTTAGATTTGTGCCCGGTTGATGTCAATAGACTCGCGCCCTATTACATAACGGTGAAATGAGGGTGTTACTATACTTCTGTCTAACCCTTCGGGGAATACAGGCGTGATGTTATGTTATGTAAATAATATAAAAAAAAAACAAAGTGACCTCCATTTCGACGATTGAATGCCTATTTCTCAATCCATCGTCCAAATATTTTTTTATTGTACATGTTCATATTGTTGTACCCAATGTGATGGTTTTTAAAAGTGACTATCACCCATATTCTAAGACGTTCCTCCAAAACTTACTCGACTCGACTCCACCTCAACTTGACATAAACGTCCTCGACCCGAGATTTTTCCTCAGTCGAGGTAAGGAATCATCTGTCAAACTCAAGGTACCTCGGAACCTACCTTAAGGAAGGAAGTGTCAAAATTCGTATGTAATAAAAATTAATTTTGAAGACTTTGTCGAATATGCTTACGATAATACTTACAATTATTTATCGTGGCGTTAGTTGCGCGATGCAGATAATTCAAATTATGACGTAATGACTCCGTCGAGGAACCTCAAAGTTCACTCGAAATTGCGACTAAGAATACAATTTTGAAGGTGGCTTCGAGGCCGTTCTGAGTCGAGTAAGTTTTGGAGGAACGTCTTAGAATATGGATGTAGTTCCCAGACAGTTCATGATTAAGTAAATATATTCCATATCAACTTCATAATTTTATACGGTTTTAATTAGGCACTTCGTATATTTGTTTTTAACCGACTTCCAAAAAGGAGGAGGTTCTCAATTTGACTGTATGTTTTTTTTTTTTTGTATGTTTGATCCGCTATATCTTTGCTAATTGTGAACCGATTTCAATGATTCTTTTTTTGTCTGAAAGAGTATTCTTTCGAAATGGTCCCATTTAAATTTGGTGAAGATCTGATAAAGAACTTCGGAGATAGACAATTTGAAGTCGGTTTTTTTTTGTCAAAAAGTTAATTATTTCTAATCTAGCGACAGATTTTTCAACTACTTCTACTTAACCGCTTCTCCTGAAACTTCGCACGCAAATTCAATAACATAGCATCACGCCTTGTATTCCCTGAAGGGTTCAGCAGAGGTGCTTCAGTAACACCCTCGCTTCGCCAGTTATGTTTCAGTCCCATGTAACAGGGGGCGAGCCTATTGCCATTAACCGGGCACAAAAATCCAGACACCGGGCTGCTACTGAGAAATTCCTAATGGAAAAACCCAATATCACTTTCACATCGAACCCAGGACCCCATGCTCAGCAGTCACGCTTGCGACCGCTAGACCAACAAGGCATTCAATTCCCATGACAATACAACATTTTAATAATTTTAACCTTCAACCCTCAAATACTCATGCTGCAGGGTTACTGCAAAATAAAACCATTTAACTAAAAAGGTATATTTTTTACTGTATTATTTAATTACCCAACGTCCTTTGATACACATGACACCATCACATTATGTAGCCATCAATTTAATAGAGATGTTAACCCTATAAATGCCGAGGTATTTCGTCTCGCGCCGATCGTAAAGCGAGCCCTTTAGACCCTACTTGATACTTTTTCAGCTATAAACACACGGAAATAAGGTGTCAGCATGAGAAGGGTTAATATTGTAGCACGATTTATTTGACATTTTACGCCTGACGCTGAAGTGGAATATTAGTTTTGGTGACTAATAGTAATTAGAGAAAGACAAAGAGAACAAAACAAAGATGTCAGAAGGAGTGAAAGAAAAGAAAGCAGTGCTAGCCTAGTGGTGTGACCGTCGGAGTGCCAAGTCATAGGTCTTGAGTTCGAACACAAAGTACACACCTCTGACTTCTCGGATTCATGTGCGTATTGTATAATTATCACTTGCTAAAAACGGTGAAGGAAAACGTCGCGAGGAAACCGGCATGCCTGAGAGATATTTCTCGACGGCATGTAAAGCCAAGCCAGAGGCCCATGGGCGGCATAAACTCTGACACCAGGTTAGCCACTAACCACACGAAAAGAAGAAGAAGCAAAAGAGAAAAAGTTGGAACTAAAGAAAAGGACAATAATAGAGACGTAAAGGATCCAAATACAATCGGGTGATTCTTAATACAGTACTACGAAATAAGTTATGCGCCTCTACAATCTTCGTAATTCCGAATTTGTACGAATTATGCCCAGACACTTCAACTTTCATAATGAATTAAATATTGATGCAATGTTATGCAATCACCTTGCCGGACAATATTTTCTTTGCGTGTCTTTATCTTCGTTACATAGTATAAAACAAAGTCGCTCCCGCTGTATGTACGCTTAGATCTTTTAAACTACGCAACGGATTTTAATGCAGTTTTCAGCAATACCTATAGAGTGATTCAAGAGAAAGGTTTATATGCCCCATATTAGTATCTACATTGCACCCGTGCGAAGCCGGGGCGGGTCGCTAGTAATATTATACATATAACTCAGGTTCCGTACTCTTTGTATCAATTCCAGATAGGTCACTTAATAAGTCGCATTATTTGTACAAATTCGGTAATATGAACATTACCGAGGCATACCTTGTTCTGCGGTCAGTCCATGGATTGGTGACCATTCGTTACACATCGAGATCCCTCCGTGCCTCGGAGAGCTCGTTAACCGTCGGTCCCGGGTGTCATACGAACACCAATAACAGTCGCTGCAGGTAGTCAGAAGCCCGAAAGTCTGACAACTAGTCTCACTTAAGAATATCGGTGTTGCCCAGTAAATGGGTTGCGGAGGTCTGATAACAGTCGCTCCGTTTAAGATACTGGTAGGGTGCATGCTTTTGCGAATCCCACGACCCCAGCCGTACGGTCAGGAGAAGGAACACCGTTGGTTTTTAGCCGGTAAGAGTCCGGCAGGCCCCCTCGCCTTCCTCGGGCGAGGGACATCCATGGGGATTTTCCAACGAGAAAAAAACAAAAAAAAATCAAAAGGTATTCAGCCACATCTGGTTAGACTGAAAGCTGACCCCAACACAATTGGGAAAAGTTAGACAGAACTGTTCCAGGATAGCCTTTGCCTTTACACACACAGACAGCTATAAGCGACATAAGCTTTGAAGTATCAATATCTATTAGAAATTATGAACTTCAATACTATTTTAATGCCAATCTACAAGTCTAAACTCTAGACTGAAACCAGTCATCTGAAGTTCTGGAGGCTATACAAATATTTATATAGTCCCTATGCTAATCAGCTCCACTCCAGACAGCGAATGCGGTTTCAGATGAGCATGATAGAGTATTTAACAATTATTTAACCTCAAAACTGTTACAACAATGATAGGCAATATTGAAAAAAAAACAATGAAATCTATACTAATACTAGCGGACCCAGCAGACGTCGTCCTGCCTGGAAAAGTAGCGCCACCTACCGGGTCCAATTGTGAATGTAAACCATCCAGGGCGCCACCCAAACGCATACAAAAAAATCATTCAAATCGGTCCAGCCGTTTAGGAGGAGTTCAGTGACATTCACACGTACAGTCGAATTATATATATAAAGACTATAAAGCTGAAGAGTTTGTTTGTTTGAACGCGCTAATCTCAGGAACTACTGGTTGGAATTGAAAAATTATTGTGTTGGATAGTCCATTTATCGAGCAAGAATCATTTTGTGTTGGATAGTCCATTTATCGAGCAAGGTTATAGGCTATATAACATTACGCTATAACCAATAGGAGCGGAGCATAAATGAAAAATGCTGCAAAAACGGGAAAAATGTCCACTTATGCGAAGCTGGAACGAGCCGCCGGAGTTATAAGTGATTGAAATTCTTCACTAGACAGAGACAACACTACTAACACAATGACGTCATACTTTAAAAACTTTATAGTTACTTGACATTACTCCATACAATATCCGTTTCGCGAAGGACAGCAAATGACCTCTCCACAAACTTCGCAAGCGTGTAGCTCCTCTATTTCATTTTATTTTATTTTTTACGTATCAACTACACTTTCTTTAAAATAATACGCAATTATTGTACATTTTTAATATCAGTCAAATACTCCATTTACTTAGGTTCAGAATTTGACTACCACTTGCATTAATGGTGAAGGAACACCATGTGGAAACCTGCACACCTGAGAGAACTTCTTTTTGTGTGGTTAGTGACTAACCTGGTGTCAGAGTTTATGCCGCTCATGCACCTTTGACTTGACTTCACATAGGTACCGTCGAGAAATATCTCTCAGTCATGCCGGTTTCCTCACGATGTATCTCCGTCACCGTTTTTAAGCAAGTGATAACTATACAATACGCACATGAATCCGAAAAGCCAGAGGTGCGTGCCTTGGGTTCGTATTCGAGACCTATATAGCTATATAGCTCCTTGGGTATCCTGTAAACCTTTATTCCGCAAACTTGCATTGTTAACAGTTCCGTGTCTATATTTGTTTGAAGTATGTGTTTTTGTCAAAACTAATCCTGAATTATTTGTAAGCATGAAGGATACTTCCAAATTTAACACACGCTATCCAGACAGATTCGTTCTTCCTTCTTTAAGAACTGAGCTAGGCAGCCGAAATAGTTACGCTATGTCGGTGCGCATTTATAATCGTTTACCTCAAGGTGTTCGAACATTACCTGTAAGCAAGTTTAAAACGCAATTGTACAGATGGTTATGTGAAAATTGTTTTTACTCAGTAGACGAATATTTAAAATTTAAATCATAAAAAATATTAAACCTGTTTTGATCTTAGGTATGTACCATAATTATTATTGCTTTAAGTTGAAATTAGTTAATTAAGTCAAAGTCATAATGTCTAATTCTATATTTGTATGCCACAAATCTTACATGGCTAATGTTTTGAACTATACCTTGTACCCATAACACCTGTATACCCACATTTATGCAAATAAACGATATGAATATGAATATATGACTTGGCAGTCCGACGGTGACACCACAAGGTTATCACTGCTGTTAACTTGAGAGAACTTCAAAAAGTTCTTAATACTGTAGGGGAACGACATATGGTGTTCCTCCCACCAAGCGGGTCTTATGCCTGGCAGGCCACTGTCCTACGGTTGATGTTGGGAAGTTGAATATATACTATCTGCGTGTCAAATCTTGATACCGCGATGCAGGATTTGTGACATTTCATTTGACAGCTGTCATTGTTGTCACTGTAGTCTGCTAGACATTCGTTGTGCTACGTAGTTCTCATGTGGCGTGATAGATGCCGCCACAATATTGTGTGTGGATTATGGCCTAAACCCTTCTCATTCTGAGAAGAGGCCAGTGCCCAGCAGTGGGACAGTAACGGGCTGATTATGATATGCTTACTATTTTGAATGAGTGTCTTCTGTTAAATTTCCCTCTTGATCCCTAGAGTGTGGGAGGGCTCCAGATCTACCTTTGAAGTGGTGACGTAGAACTCGGTAATTATATCAACATTTCAAGTATGTATTACAAGTCACGGCATTACGTTAATTAAAGTTAATTTAATTTAATCTTCAGTACATCTGTCGCTTCCGTTCACTGTTAGCCCCTACTAATGGTAGGTACTAACTCATTTGTGGAACTGAAAACTCGAATACGCTTTAATTCGATTTAATTCGAACTAAACTCGAAATCTTGCAATCTTCCACATAACATAACATCAGGCCTGTATTCCCCGAAGGGTTGGGTAGAGGTGTATAGTAACACCCTCATTTCGCCGTTATGTAAGTCCCATGTAATAGGGGGCGAGCCTATTGCCATCAACCGGGCACAAATCCAAATTCCGGGCTGCTACTGAGGAATTCCACACGGAAAAACCCAATAACACTTTGCCTGACCTGGGGATCGAACACAGGACCTCATGATCAGCAGTCGCGCTTGCCACCACTAGACCAACGAGGATCTTTAATTTGAGTTCATATTTATGAAAAGAGAACAATTCCTTCTTTTTTATTGAAGTCTAACTAAAATGGATAATTTATTTAATCTACACTACGTACACGGTACAAGTACGGCCGAAATATCTTGACTGTCCTGAAATTTATGCAGGGTTCACGCATTCGATTTTTTAGGAGTGTATCTTTTCATAGTATAAAACAAAGTCGCTCCCGCTGTCTGTACGCTTAGATCTTTTAAACTACGCAACGGATTTTAATGCAGTTTTTAGTAATAGATAGAGTGATTCAAGAGGAAGGTTTATATGCCCCACATTAGTATCTACATTGCTTCCGTGTGAAGCCGGGGCGGGTCGCTAGTAATTAAAAAAAAACATTTTAACAAAAATAAAACCGACTTCAAAAAAACGATGAAAAGAATAAAATAATTACCATATTATAAAATTAACAGTTTTAGAAGTCGGTGCTAATCCACGCTGAACCAAATTGAAGGCACCGACTTCTGAAACTGTTAATTTTATAATATGGTAATTATTTTAATCTTTTCATCGTTTTTTTGAAGTCGGTTTTATTTTTGTTAAAATGTTTTTTATTTTTTTCGTTTTAGTGGCCTTAATTATAAAATATGGTTGGACCTACTAAAGACGCTGTTCGTAACATAATCACATCATCACATTATGCGTACTGTTCGTCATTGAGGAGTTCTATTGTCTATCTCCGAAGTTCTTCATCAGATCTTCACCAAATTTAAACGGGACCAATCTGAAAGTATATCCTTTCAAATAAAAAAACATTATCTAAATCGGTTTATAAATGGTGGAGTTATGAGGAAACAAACATTTAAAAAAACATACAGACGAATTGAGAACCTCCTCCTTTTTTGGAAGTCGGTTAAAAACAAAAGTATTTTATTGGCAAACAAGCCGACTGCCCACCTGATGGTGAGTGGTTCCCACCGCCTATATACCCCTAAACACAAGAGGATTGCTGATGCATTCCCAACCTTAGAGACAAAGTTGGCAAGTCTCATGTACCTGTCATTTCACCGGCACCCATACCCTTCAAACTGAAACACAGCAATGCTGCTTAGCGGCAGAAATGGGTATATGGAGGGACGAGGTATGATGTTCCTCCAACAAAAAGGGAGGAACCTCCTACCAGGCGGGTCTTATACCTGGCGGGCTACTGCCCAACGGTTGATGTTGGGAAGTTGTATAATATACTATCTGCGTGTCAAAGCTTGATATCGCGATGCAGGATTTGTGACGTTTCATTTGACAGCTGTCATTGTTGTCGCAGTAGTCTGCTAGACACTCGTCGTGCTGCGTAGTTTGCACGTGGCGTGATAGATGCCGCCACAGAGATAGTACTTTTCCCGACGAACTCTTTCACAAGCTTTCTTTTTCTTAATTAGCATCATATTAGAACCAGCCATTTTGTAAATACAATTGATTTAACCTTTTAACCGCTTGAGTCGCATTTCTGCGACAAATATTTTCATGCCCTTACCGCGCGTGTCGTATTTCTGCGACAGAGAACATGCATGGTTTTTTTGTTCTATTTTCGTCTTATGAACTGCGTAGTACAACTAAAACGATTATTCAATAGAGATATGATTTAGAACAATTATTTAAAAAAAATCATAGCTCTAACTATTGAAAAAGCTTAATGTACCTATATTTATTGTAGTTATTATTTTATCGA
Organism: Amphipyra berbera; assembly: GCA_910594945.2. Lineage (NCBI taxonomy): Eukaryota > Metazoa > Arthropoda > Insecta > Lepidoptera > Noctuidae > Amphipyra > Amphipyra berbera. The sequence goes on from OU343144.1 coordinate 10,018,308, forward strand.
TTCGTAGTCGCGCGCTAGGGGCACGGCAATTGATATTTAGCCACGCGCTTAAAAGGTTAATCATTTTTACGGCAACTGTTTTCTTCCTGAGCTATTTTCTTCAAAGAGCCTATGTTAGAAATAAATCGGCCGTACACTAGAGTACCTACCAATATATTGTAACCAATTGCAACGCCAAAATTGTTCGGTAAACATTTATGTTCCTAATAAAACGACCGCTTAAAGAGCGCGTTAATAAAATACAAAACCGAATTGGTTTACCCAACTTCAATTGAATCTAATACTGTACACAACTTTATAATAAAACCTAATACTAGTACCTACATACGGCGACAATGTACCTTTCTCAACAACAATCGTATTTCGTGAAACCAATTCGGAATTTCGGCGAAAATCTCGAAATTTTTAATGTTACCCCACTTTTCGTTCTATTCGGTCTTACGAATAGTATCTTCTCAATATAAAGTATTAACTTTAAAGAATGCAACAGTAGGTTCAATATTGACTATTCGCAAGCACTTTATTTCTGCGCAACGATAGGGTTGACAAAAATATTTTAACTGGATCACGATTTTTTGTGTCATCATCATCCTCCTGCCCTTATCCCAACTTATTGATGGTCGGCGCAGTATGTCTTCTTGTTCCATACATCTCTATTAGCCGTCGTCTCAGTAGTCACCCCCTTTCTAACCATATCATCTTTCACACCATCCGTCCATCATTTCTTTGGTCTTCCTCTACTCTTTCACATTTCATTTTTACTCCATTCACATTCATACTCAAAACTTTCCTTACGACATGTTCCTCATTCGACCGCATCACATGGCCATACAATGATAATCGGTTTCATTTTTACGTCTTTACAAAACACAGCACGCATACTATAGCACGGTATAGCCCGGAGTCCACCACACTGTTCTCGTGTAGGCTGTCAATGTACACACACCATCAAAAAAGTTTGAACCTTCTCAGGTAGGAACAGGTTTCTTCGCGATGTTTCATAAATTCGAACAACCAAAGATTTTTACCCCGTGTGGAGACGGGTTAGAATATAAAACTTCCTTACCGCGTTGGGAATAGACGCGTGTTGTAAAATTCAATAAAACCCAGCACGCTTGGTATTAAGATCTATACGGGCCGCCTGGCTAGCTTCCACCCACACATTAAACTCCAAGCAGTTTACTGTGTTCCGTCGTGTGTATGTGAGAGCCAGAGGGCCATAGGTGAATCCCTCTGTATCTCTATTACTTGGATTCGTGTGTTCCATCTTAGATCCTGCCTGCGCTTACCATCAAGTGAGACTAGAGTCAAACGCGACTAAGTCGAAGATTGATAAAAAAATATAAAATAGCGACCTCGTTGGTCTAGTGGTGGTAAGCGCGACTGCTGATCGTGAGGTCCTGGGTTCGATCCCCAGGTCAGAGAAAGTGTTATTGGGTTTTTTCGTGTGGAATTCCTCAGTAGCAGTTCGGTGTTTGGATTTGTAGCTGGTTGATGGCAATAGGCTCGCCCCCTATTACATGAGACTTAAACATAACAGCGAAATGAGGGTGTTACTTTACACCTCTGCCTAACCCTTCGGGGAATAAAGGCGTGATGTTATGTATAAAATAGCAGTACTACAATTTTATCAACTCCATTTTGCCAACCCTAGCCACGGCAATACAGTACACCCTGCAGTGGATTCTTATTTACATAGGTCTGTAACAATTGAACTGTACTTTTTCATTTGCACTGAAGAAGCAATAAGTTGTACTATCAGTATAATGAGGATAGGTTGCAAGAACATCGTGGCTTCTTAGCAGAATGACGACACGTTTGGTGCAGTGGCTGAGCGATCGGCTTCTGCGCTACGGGTCATGGGTTCGATTCCCGCACGGAATAAATATTTGTATGGCCTACAGATAGTTGTTCCGGGTCTGGATGTTTATGCGTGTGAAGATTTGTGTCTGTAAACGCACCCACGATACAGGAGAAATCATAGTGTGGGGAAACGTTTTTTTTAAAAAAAAAAGAATGTCCTGCTGAAGGCCTGTTAATTTAATTTAAAATAGGGAGCAATTAACCTCTTTGCTGTAGTTAACATAACATCACGCCAGTATTCCCCGAAGGGTTGGGCAGAGGTGTATAGTAAAAACCTCATTTCGCCGTTATTTTTAAGTCCCACGTAACAGAGGGCGAGCCTATTGCCATCAACTGAGCACAAATCCAAACGGCGGGCTGCTACTGAGGATACCATACGGTGAAATCCAATAACACTATGCCCGACCTGGGGATCAAACCCAGGACCTCACGATCAGCAGTCGCGCTTGCCACCACTAGACCAACGATGCAGTGTAGTTAACAATTTGTATTAAAAGTTAAAAGTGTCTACTTCTCATGCTATTTCTATTCGTTATTAGTGTTTCTTCTGTTTTTGACTAGGTATAGTCAGCAGCATAGATTAATTAATCAAATTTAATTATCGCAGTAGTTACTTTTATTATTTTTCGAAATTTATCCCTAATAAATATATTTCTGACAAATGTTTGACGTTGATAGGGACAAAATTATGTTTCAATTAGGTTTTAGTACCACTAATTACAATTAGCGCTACTTAAACGTTAATTAAAATATAATTTGTGCCCAACGACTCATTAAATAGAAGTCGTCGTGCAAGTGGGCCGTAATTTACGTCTACGAGTGTCATATTACACTAAGCCTTTGGCCAGACTGTAAACGCGGGCGCGGGGCGGGCGCGGGGCGGGCGCGGGGCGGGCGCGGTGCGGCGAGTTCAAACAGAAGAACTTCATTTGAGTGTCCATAGTGGGCACGAGGGCGCGAGAAGCGGCGCGGGCTACATTGCGCGGGGAGCGCGCGGGTAGCTCACGCCATAGGTCGTTCATACAAGTGGCCGCAGTGAGAGCGCGGGCGGCAAGCGACAACCCGCGCGGGAGCGGGGGATCTCAAACTAGTTCGAGCTGACCACGCGCGTTGTTGTGATGGCGTCTTCAAAATTAAATGTTGAAGAATTAATAAGTGCTATTCAAGCACTGTGGATGTCGAAACATCGTTTTTTAGTAAGAATTTTCCAGTAAAAATAAGTCTTAAACACTTAGTGTTTAAACACTTAGTGCTTGGCCAGAGTGGCAGCGCGGTGCGGGGAGCGGCGCGGGTGCGGGAACGCGCGCAATTTACCTGTCCGCAGTGGAGCGTGGCTTCGTTCTGAGCGTTGTCGTGTCCAGTGTTTGTCAAAATATCATATGGATGAAGAAGACTTATTTTCACTGGAAAATTCTTACTAAAAAACGATGTTTCGACATCCACAGTGCTTGAATAGCACTTATTAATTCTTCAACATTTAATTTTGAAGACGCCATCACAACAACGCGCGTGGTCAGCTCGAACTAGTTTGAGATCCCCCGCTCCCGCGTGAGTTGTCGCTTGCCGCCCGCGCTCTCACTGTGGCCACTTGTATGAACGACCTATGGCGTGAGCTATCCGCGCGCTCCCCGCGCAAAGTAGCCCGCGCCGCTTCCCGCGCCCGCGTGCCCACTATGGACACTCAAATGAAGTTCTTCTGTTTGAACTCGCCGCACCGCGCCCGCGTTTGCAGTCTGGCCAAAGGCTAAATATTATCTTCATAATTTCGTTTGCACAATGTTTCCCTTACGCAAGTGCATAATTAAATATTATAACTAACTAGCGACCCGCTCCTTTGCACGGGTGCAATGTAGATACTAATCTGGGGCATATAAACCTTTCTCTTGAATCACTCTATCTATTGTTGAAAACTGCATTAAAATCCGTTGCGTAGTTTAAAAGATCTAATCCTACAGACAGCGGGAGCGACTTTGTTTTATACTATGTAAAGAAGCCAAAAGTTGGGCAAAGATCGTCACTCACTGGACGCCTGTAGGAGGACGTCGTAGATGACGTGACGATCTAGACGTGTTTGCGGGGCTGACATAGTTAGAAACAGCGCAAAATAGAGAGGTTTGGAAAGCACAAGGGGAGGTCTTTGCTCAGGAGTGGGTCATTCCATAGACTATTATAAAAAGAACTAAAGCCATCTCCTGCAACCATATTCTTTTTATAAATAGCTGTAACATGTTTTTTTAACAAAATTGGGGCGTGGCCTTTTTGGTGTGTTGCGATTGGTCCGAGTGTTCACTAAACATGTTTTTTTAGCTTTCTGGCGCAGCAGACCTGGTTTTAGAATTGAAAACCTCTAGATATAGTTGTTTAATTAATCTTAGCAACACGCGTAGAAGAACTTTATAGATACCCAAATAAATATAACTATCGTTCTACTCAGCCGTTTCCCAACTGTGTTGAGGTCAGCTTCCACACTAACCAGATGCGACTGAATACCAGTATTTTACACGGAGCGACTACCATCAGATCTCCGCAACCCATTAATGCCGATTTTCTAAGGTTAGACCGGTTGTTAGACTTTCGGACTTCTGATTTCCCGTAACGACTGTCGCAGGTATTCGTATGACACCTGGGACCGACGGTTTAACATGCTTTCCGAGGCACGGAGGGGTCTCTCCCATCCAATCATCCACATGATCCGCGCGGTTTTTAATAGCCTCGAGCCCCTCCCTCATGAATATAACTGTAAAAGTATTTAATTCTTGACTAAACACACTTCACTCACGCCTTGTAGGTCTAGTGGTCGCAAGTACGACTGCTGAGCATGGGGTCCTATGTTTGGTCTCCAGGTTGGGCAGAGTGTTATTGGGTTTTTCCATTAGGAATTTCTCAATAGCAAACCGGAGTCTGGATTTTTGCCCGGTTAATGGCAATAGGCTCTCTATTACATCGGACTTAAAACATAACTGGCGAAACGAGGGTGTACTAAAAACACCTCTGCCGAACCCTTCGGGAAATACAAGGCGTGATGTTACGGTATAGGCGAGCCGCGATGCCGGCGGCAGACGCACAGCGATTCGTGTATTAAATCGAAGGTGTTCGCGCTATCGCCATCACACTCGTGTTCGTATATTAAAACGGATCCCGTTCGTGTATTAAATCGGATTCCGTTCGTGTATTAAATCGGATCCCGTTCGTGTATTAAAACGGATCCCGTTCGTGTATTAATTCTGTAGGTGATTTCGCGCCTTTAACTCACTTCATACAAGAAACTCGAATCGTAACTCATAGTAGGGAATGACATCTGTTATCTACAAATAGGTACATATATTGAACAGATTTGTGGTTGGCAGTAGCGTGTTGATATTGTACCTAGGTACCTATTTATGTGTTATATAACATAACATCACGCTTTTCATTCCTCGATGGGTTCGGCAGAGGTGTTTTTTTTAGTACACCCTCGTTTCGTAGGGGGCGAGCCTATTGCCATTAACCGGGCACAAATCCAGACTACATGCTACTACTGAGAAATTCCTAATGGAAAATCAATATCACTGCCTGATCTGGGGATCGAACCCAGGACCTCATGATCAGCAGTCATGCTTCCAAACACTAGACCAACAAGGCAGTAATTATTATATATTTATTGTTATTATTTTTTCTAATGCCAAGTTCGTCACCTCTTAGGTACCTACGAATCGATTATCCCATGACAAAGGGGAATTGTATTCTTATCCGTCCCTCCAAGAACAACATGTCCAATTTAAATAACTATCTAAAAATAAATTCTAAAAGTCTTTTTTACTACACGTTCGCTAGGCTCGGCTTACGTTTACAGACTGACCTACATACAGCGCGCCATTCACGTAAATGAGAGGGGTATCAAAGGGACGATGGGCGCATCTAGTCTATTGGCGTTGACCAGGCAAACAGCTCTTACAATGAACTAGTCCGGCCTACGGGAATGATAGTGGTCTAGCCAATGTTTGTGGTAATATAGTAGGTTTAAATAGAATAACATCACGCCTGTATTCCTCGAAGGGTTGGGCAGAGGTAGGTAACACCCTCATTTCGCCGTTATGTATAAGTCCCAAGGGGGTGAGCCTATTGCGATCAACCAGGCATAAATCTAGACTCAGGGCTGCTACTGAGGAATTCCACACGGAAAAATCCAATAACATTTTGCCCGACCTGGGGATCGAACCTAGGATCTCTCGATCAGCAGTCGCGCTCAATACTCAATACTCAATATTTATTTGCGTATTCCACAATGTTACTTAGGTGGTAGTAATAGAAAATTATGTTACAATTGTGGACCCTGTTGGGCACAGCAAAGTAGGAGAGAGGAGGATCATTATTAAATTAGATAAAATTTAAAACAAATAGAAGTTTAGTATGAAGTTTAGTTATGTTTTTTTTTTGTTTTGTATGTTGGTAGATAACTTGGTTTTTTGAATTTAGTTGCCTTTATTTAATTATTTTTTTAAAAATTTTTTTTTGTCCTATTTATTTAAATTATAATTATGTATTTCAAATTATATTCGGAGTTTAATAATTTATTTATATTATACTATTTATTACTATATTTACCCTGTTTATCTTTTTAGAGTACTTATTTGTTTATCTATTTAAATATTAAGATTGCAAGTTTATTTGGTTTAGTTATTTAAATACTAATTTATGTACACTTACTTTAAATATACAATAAAATATTTAGTGTTAATTCCGCGAAAAAACAGTTGATCAAGCCTGAATGCAGTATGCAGCACCGCCCTCCCGCCCGCAAATATATGCAAATGCAGAAGGTGCGATTAATAACATGCAACACACAAGCAAAACAAACCGATACGACACGTGTTTCGCCCCTCCACGGGGCATCCTCAGGTGATGTTGACTCGTCGACCGCTTGGACGCGAAACAATTCGCGTCCAAGCGGTCGACGAGTCAACATCATTAATCGCACCTTCTGCATTTGCATATATTTGCGGGCGGGAGGGCGGTGCTGCATACTGCATTAAGGCTTGATCAACTGTTTTTTCGCGGAATTAACACTAAATATTTTATTGTGTATTTATAGATCATGGATTTCCGCAAAGTAACGCCTGATTCCATCATATACACTTACTTTATTTAATACTATCTTATAATTATTAGACTATTAGAAACTATTAGAGAATTTAATAATGTGCTAACCAATACCTACATTATTATCTATTTAGTTATTTAGATTGCACATTTCTTTTAGTGTTTCCCGTATCTATTATTGCTTATTACTTTCTACAGTTTATGTATACTTTTGTACTATTATTTATTAGGATTATTATTTATTAGGAGTACTAGGAATTTAGTAAGAACATAATTATTGTTTCGTTTATTCATCTTATATACATATTATAATACATTTTTAAATATTTCAATAAAAGCTATACAAAAACATTTAAAAATATAGAAAATAGTAGCCCACCGGCATCGGGAACAGGGTCCAAGCTACCGGTGGTTAGGGCCTCAGAGAGAGGAACTTCCTGACAATGCGCGCCGTGTCCAGAAGTACCGCTTTCTGTATCAGGCCCTTGACCCAGCTGCCCAACGAGAGTCTCATAAGATGTTGGTCTAGGCTCTTGGCTATTAAGCCATTGGCCGTAACGACTATCGGCACAATGACTGCCGAGTCAACCTCCCACATGTCGACAACCTCGTGTGCCAAGTCTTGATACTTGATTTCTTTATCTTTCTCGGCTTTCACAAGGTTCTCGTCATGCGGGACAGTGATATCAACAATCATTGTGAGACGCTCTGATCGATCTATCACCACTATGTCAGGCTTATTGGCAATAATAGTCCTGTCGGTGATGATAGATCGATCCCAGTATAATGTGATATGACCATTCTCGAGAACTGGGTCGGGCACATACTTGTAGTATGGTACTTCCGCGTCCACAAGGTTGTATTTCAGAGCAAGTTGCTGGTGGATAATCCTAGCCACTAGGTTGTGCCTGTGTAAATACTCGCCGTTAGCAAGACGAGAACAACCAGAAATAATATGTCGAATGGATTCACCGGGACAGTGGCATGCCCGACAGATGTCAACCGTGCCGTCCTTTACAATATATTTCCGGTAGTTGTTCGTCATTATAACTTCGTCCATAATTGCACAGACAAAGCCTTCGGTTTCCCCAAAGAGATCACCGAAACGTAGCCAGGCTACGGACGCTAGGAAATCTACATCGGGCCCATGAAGGGCCCGGTAAAAGCGTCCGTGAAGCTCCTTGCTCTGCCATACATCCCTGCGGCCAGTAGTATCAAGTACTACAGGCTTGCGCCAGTTCTCTTTAGCCAAGGAGAGCGGGGTGAATCCTTTATCCACTGCGACTACATCTCGATGCATCCCCACGTCGGCTTGGAGGAAGTACTCCCTGAGGTTGCACACCTCGCGGTTGTGGAGGGTCTTAGCATTTAAAAAGCCTCGACCACCACACTTCCGCGGAATGTACAGCCTCATCACCGATGAACGTGGGTGATGCATTCGATATGCAGTCAGCAGCGTACGGACCCTCCTATCCAGGGCGTCAAGTTCAGTCTGAGTCCACTTGAGTATGCCGAAGGAGTACATCAAGACCGGCATGACCCAACCGTTAAAGGCGCGCACCTTATTTCCGCCTGACAAAAGACTTTTAAGAACTTTTTTCAGGCGGCCATAGAAGCGCTCCCGCAACGATTGCTTCATGTCGGCCACATTGATGCCTAACGCCTCCGACATGCCCAAGTATTTGTAGGTTTCGGTTGAGGAGAGGGATCTGAGGTGTATGGAATCCGAGAGTTGTGTACCCACGGATTCCATAACCCCTCCTCGCTTAACATGCATGACTGCACATTTGTCCACACCAAATTCCATCCTGATAGAATTACTGAAAGTTTCAGTTACTTTCAGTAACTTCACCAGTTGCAAATTGTTGGGGGCAAAGAGTTTCAAATCATCCATGTAAAGCAGGTGGGATATTACCTGACCACCTCTTCTCAACCGATAGCCTAACCCTGAACCCTCCAACAATGTGCTCAGAGGGTTCAAGGCTAAACAAAACCACAACGGGCTCAGACTATCGCCCTGGAATATGCCTCGCTTAATCCTTATTGGTTCACCTCTCCCTTGAATTTGCCGACATCCTGGATAGTGAAGGACTGTCCTCCATTGCCCCATACATGACGTCAGGAAAGCGCATAGAGTTGTATTTACTTTATACAACTCCAGCACCCTCATGAGCCATGTATGTGGTACCGAGTCATAGGCCTTCTTATAGTCTATCCAACATGTCGAAAGATCCTTTCGGGATCGGCGAACTTGTTGGCTAATGGTCATATCAATGAGGAGTAGCTCCTTAGTACCGCGGGACCCATTCTTACATCCATTTTGAGAGGTGGACATTATAAAATTATTTGTAATATGTGTACTAATTTTGGATCTCAATATGGACGTAAGAAGCTTATAGACCGTCGGTAAACATGTGATCGGTCTATAATTTTTGGGTTCCGCAGTACTACCTGATTTATGGAGCAGGTGGGTAACTCCTGTCGTAAGGAACTGTGGAAGCGACCCAGATTCCAAAGACGACTGGAATTGTGAAGCCAAACGAGCATGTGAACTACGTAACCATTTTAACCAAAAGTTGTGCAGTCCGTCTGGTCCTGGGGATTTCCAATTTGACATTGGACGGACTGCACTGGTTACGTCTTGGGGGACAATAGTTATGTCCCCCATTTCCTCAATCGGTTCACATGCTCGCTGGACCTCCTGCATCCAGTCACCTTCAGTGTGAGTAACAGGCATCGACCAGATATTGCGCCAGAATGTATTCATGACGTCACTATCCGGTAGATGCGTGTCACTCACATCGTGATCAGGCCGCTCCCAGGTTCTGTATACCCGCCTTTCATCGCTATGAAACATGCGATTCTGGATAAATCGCTCCACTCGCCGCTTGTACCTCCGAATACGGTTTGCCCATGCATAAACCTTCTGCTTCAGGAAGTCGATGCGCTCTGTGACACGGGACATGTAATCTCGAGGATTGATATCAGTCCCCGAGAACGCCCGCCTCACAAAGCGCATCACTCTAGGGCGAGTATTGCCCTCCCTGAAACAGATTAGTTTGCCAATGAGTGCTCTAGCCTCGTTAATACGACGCTCAACCCTGCACTGCCAGGCTGGTACGGCGGGTTTTGGTCGTGTATCTCTGTCATTATTATCAAACTTGGCGTGAGCTACACGACATGCCGCAACAGCCGCACAGTACAGGATTGAATGAGTATCTTCGAGGCCTTCGCTGTTATCAAAATAACTTGATAACAGCGAATCCAGAGCACACATTAGCGCCCCATTTTTTTTATTCATGGGCAAACGGGGTATGCGTGGTCTAAGGTTTGGCGGAGTGAACCGATACTCCCGAATCGCATGCTCTAAAGCGCTCCTCAATTGTTCATTGCACTGGGTACTTACATTTGTAACCCTATCATCACTCTCTTCGTCAGCGTGGTTGGGCCGCGGCGGAACCATACATGGAACTTGCGGTTGGGCCGCATTCTGCGACTGGAGAGAGATGATACGATTACTCTGTACTTCAGAGCGTAGCCTATCAAGTGCGGCGTCAGTCAACCTATGATCACGTTGAATGACACGCACCTGATCCGACAATCGTTGCGCCGAGACGTTGACAGCAGGTTCAAGTGCCCGAAACAGAGAGAGCATCCGACCACGGTACGCGGTCAGGTTAGTTCCCCCCTCTGTAGCCCCAAAGTATGCGCGCATGCAGTTTTCGTTCATGGTTGGAGTCCAACGCATGCGCTGCACACTTCCACCGGGAGCGGGGACCCTGTCAGAGACCGGTGGGCCTCGAGGTCCCAAACTGGCCGGCGGTCGGCCTCTTCCTCGCCGTCGTGGTGGTGGTGAAGGTGGCGGTGACGACGGTGGCGAGTAGAATTCGTCGCTCGAGCTCGACGCAACTGCAGCGGCCGGTGTGACATCACTCACGATTGAGGAGTCCGGCGGCTGCGAGGCGGATAATTATTGTTATTATTATACGATTAGAATTTATCACTTAAATATTCATTTATATTGTAGTAGCATTTGCTTAACAATATTACGCCGTAACTAAGCCATGCGTAGGCGTATGCGTAGTAAGTAGTTAGGGCAGTTTGGAGATTGGTGGATTTTTTGACTTCCCGGAGCGCATAGGCAAATTTTGATATTTTAGATCTCAGTTTTTTAATATGAGACTTCCAGTTGATATTCGTATCAATGGATAAGCCTAGTAGTGTGAATTCAGATGCTACTTCTATTACTTGGTTTTTGTAGGTTAAGTTAATATTTAATAGAGTTTTTTGATGAGGGTGGAATGACATTATTTTGGTTTTTGAGAAGTTTATTTCAAGGTTGTGGATGTTTAGCCAAGCAACTGTGTTGTCTAGTGCAGCAGTGAACAGTGAAAAGTGATGCGCTTGCCACCACTAGACCAATGAGGCAGTATAATTGTCTTTATTTACCTATCTTTGTCTTTACATAGTATGAAACAAAGTCGCTCCCGCTGTCTGTACGCATAGATCTTTTAAAACTACGCAACGGATTTTGATGCGGCTTTTTTTATAGATAGAGTGATACAAGAGGAAGGTTTATATGCCCCACATTAGTATCTACATTGCACCCGTGCGAAGCCGGGGCGGGACGCTAGTTTATACCATAAAAGGAGAAACTGACTGACCGACTGATCTATCAACTCACAGCCTAAACCGGTGAGGTTAAAGACTTGACATTTTGACATTAGATACTTTTTATAATATAGGCATCCACTATGGAAGGATTTTTGGAAATTTCGCCCCCAAAAGGGTAAAATAGGGGACGAAAGTTTGCATGAATAAAATCACGCAAGTGAAGCTACGGGAAGCTATTAAGCTATAATAGTAAACCATCAATACCTACTATGTATTAGACTTCTATGTAGATTTCACCGATGACTTTACGAAGTCGCCATTTTTTGAGTTTATTTCTATTTATCGGTCACTATTCCTTGAATTTTTGATGATCTGGAAATAGTTTAAGCTATTATCATCAAACATAGCTAAAAACTATTCTGATTAAACATAACATAACATCACGCCTGTATTCCCCAAAGGGTTGGGCAGAGGTTTATAGTAACACCCTGATTTCGCCGATCAACCGGGCACAAATCCAAACCCCGGTCTGCTACTAAGTAATTCCACACGGAAAAACCCAATGACACTGCCCGACCTGGGGATCGAAGCTATGACATCACGATCAGCAGTCACGCTTGCCACCACTAGACCAAAGAGGCAGTTGGTTCCGATTAAACCAGCTTACAAATAACAAAACTGCATTTAAATCGGTGCATCCGTTTTCGAGCTATGGAGTCATGGACAGGCCAAAAGTTCAAACTTATAGCACCCCACATTTTGCGTCGGGGGTTAAAAAATAAAACACAACATACCAGTTTCTTATCCCTTGAAAGTAATAAGTCGGATGAGAGGCCAGATGAGGGGAATGGGTCGTTAAGATGATACATGGAGGAAGTTTGCAATCTGTCACCATTTATATTGCAATTTTGAATGTTCACTTAGACTTTACGGTGCGTCAAATGACGTAACGCTTTATGTCGTTACGACCTGAATTTCCTTACCGATAAGAAGTAAAACAGATGATGTTTATTTAGTATGGTTTAGCCTGAATCGTGGGCGTGAGATACGAGGTTAAAATTAAGGCAGTACTTGTGTCTTTTGATGTGAAACATACAAGATTAGTCGGAAAGGGGGTACTAAGTCGAAAGCGTGTTAAAGTACCTATAATAAGAGATAACTTTTGTTCTCTAACTTTCCCCATAACTCGATAGTTTAAGAGAAATAGCTTTTCAAAGATTTCGTAAAAAATATGCTAAAATCTATCTGTCCATAGCTATGATCAGGTGTTTTCTATTTAGGTCATATTTGGGGTCACGGATTAGAAACTTAATTTTCTGAATTCATAACTAAAGCAGGTATATTTTTTTTTTGAAAAATCTAAAATAGAAATTTTTTTGCATGCAAATAAAAATTATCGAATTTTGAAATTTTAACACTTGCTTTAAAATAGTCATCAGTGATACTTTAAGTGGCCCGCGGCTTAGTACTCCCTTTCCGACTAACCTTGTATAATGCGGCGGTACGGATGTCAGAGCGACTGTTTCGTGGCGACGCTCGCGATGGCAGACACACGACGGCAGACCTTCGTAGCTCATCGGTTCCCTTCGGTTTGATTCAGCCAGTTCTTTTTACAAAATGAGTTTTTAACCCCCGACGCAAAAAGAGGGGTGTTATAAGTTTGACCGCTATGTGTGTCTGTCTGTCTGTCTGTCTGTCTGTGTGTGTGTCTGTGTGTGTGTCTGTCTGTGGCACCGTAGCTCTTAAACGGGTGAACCGATTTGAGTGTGGTTTTTTTATTTGAACGCTGGTTTTCTAGCTAGTGATCTTAGACATGTTTTATTAAAATCGGTTCAGCCATTTCAAGGTTATCAGCTGTTTTGTTAGCTGCGGTAGGGTTCTTAGACGCATAATGTGTATTACTTTACTTTCAAACATACGTGTGAAATAAAATTTGAAACACTCATGTATGCTATATAACTATGCAAGATTATGAAATTCTTGGTCTGATGCTGCAGCCAGGATAACCAGTGCACTAGTACACTCTTGAAAAAATAATAGCAGATATGTCGTGTTTGGATTAGTTTTGATCAGTATTTGATTCTACATGCAATTCAATGGTGGCGACATGATGAGCTGATGCTGCAGCCAGGATATCCAGCACACTAGTACACTCTTGAAAAAATAATAGCAGATATATGTCGTGTTTGGATTTGTTTTGATCAGTATTTGATTCTACATACAATGCAATGGTGGCAATTAACTTAATACTAAGTTTAAAAAGTTTAAAATAAAAGTTAAATTAAAAATTAAAAAAACCCCCGTTGCAAAAAAAACTAACTTTTAAAAAGTCAAAAATAATAGTATCGTTGAGCCATCAAATTCGATTGAGTAACACCTATATATTTAAATTATAGAAATTGATGGATGGCACGATAAGGTTTGCTCGTTGAAATGGCGATATAATATCACGTCGGGGTACCGCTAAGTAAATTAGCTAGCTAGTAAATTAATAGATGGTCAATTAAATGAAGGGTTTGACTTACTTTAGCGGTACCCCGACGCGATATTATATCGCCATTTCAACGAGCAAACCTTATCGTGCCATCCATCAATTTCTGTAATTAAAATATATATGTGTTACTCAATCGAATTTGATGGCTCAACGATACTATTATTTTTGACTTTTTAAAAGTTAGTTTTTTTTGCGTCGGGGGTTTTTAATGTTTAACATCTGCCAAGCGTCGCTCCACGGCTTCAATATTTTTTTTGGGTAATATTTGTTTGTATGACAGTACGCGGCGGAAAACGGATGGATCCCGGCTCTCTATAAACTGGGCCCAAGGGTGGATTCTCGCTTGCTTATCATCATCGTATTATAAGCAAGGGAAAACAGAAAATAGATCCTTGGGGCAATGCTACTACGAACAATCAACATTACATAAACAAAAAAAAAACCTGGTTACACATAACATACATAGCATCACGCCTGTATTCCCCGAAGGGATGGGCAGAGGTGTATAATAACACCCTCATTTCACCGTTAAGTTTAAGTCCCATGTAATAGGGGGCGAGCCTATTCTAAACTCCGGGCACAAATCCAAACTCCGGGCTGTTACCGAGGAAGTCCATACGGAAAAACCCAATAACACTTTGCCCGACCTGGGGATCGAACTCACGACTTCACAATCAGCAGTCGCGCTTACCACCACTAGACCATCGAGGGAGTTAAAATCTTACCCTTTATTTATTCCAGGTATGGATATTCGGCGACGTCTGGTGTTCAGTATGGCTGGCGGTCGACGTGTGGATGTGCACAGCTTCCATCTTGAACCTCTGCGCCATCTCCCTGGACCGCTACGTGGCCGTCACGAGACCTGTCAGCTATCCTAGCATTATGAGTAGGAAGAGGGCAAAGGCCCTCATCGCTGGGCTGTGGGTCCTCTCTTTTGTCATCTGTTTCCCGCCGCTGGTCGGTTGGAAGGACAAGAAGGTGAGTTAATTGTTTTACAATACTCTTTTTAGAATAAGAAGTTTGTCGATAGCTGGGAAGGATCACTATTGACTCGCATAAAATTTTATGCCATAATTTATCATGGGGTAAGCACTTATCCTAATGACCGTTACGCATAATATAAATTATGCATAAATGTAAAAGCATAATTTTTTAACCATAATAACCTATTCTAACCTGATCTACAAAATTACACCGAAAAAATATAGCCAAATGATAGTTATGCCTATCTAAACATTATGCCCAAAAATATTATGTCAAAACATTATTATGCCAATAAAAGTTATGCCTAAGTTGTTATACCAAAATAGATTAAGAATTTAAAAATTATGCGAATCAAAGGGATCCCAGCTGGGAATACACATGCTTATAACTTGCACGGTGCCGATTCTGTTGTACACAAACTAAACCTAATTTAGGCTACTGCCATCTTTTTTACTCTGATAAAATAAGAAAGAGACGGACGTAAATAAAAGCTGTCAAATTTAGTTCAACGTGTCGATTAAAAACACGGTTAAGTTCAAGGCGTAAACTAACTAGTTTGATATCTCTAACTTAGTTCTTATCTATCACCGTCCTTTCCTCGCGCTGTTTGTTAGTAAAAGATAGCAATTCTCTAATTTTAATTTAGTTTAGTGAACAAGAGAATCTACACCAATGACATGCAAGGAGCTTGCAGATACCAGTTACTGGCAGATGTATAACTACACGAACAAGCATGCCAAAAGAAGGCAAGCAAGTAAATGGCACAGCATTCGATTTTTTGACATGCAATGTGTCATTGGCTGGGGGTGCTTACCAAATGACATGTTTTAACGTCCCACAGCTGAAGGCATGCAAGCTAGTACGTCTTTGAAGTAGTGTGCCATTATAAGGCATACCATTTTACAATGAAATGTAGATATATCTTATGTGCCATTTACTGGCATAATTGTGTCATTTTCTGGCCTGTGTATTCCCGGCTTATTGGAAACATTAGCTTGCATGCAAGTTGTCTTATTTCATTGCACTGAACTGACCCCTAAACAAACTTTATTTCGATATTTAAATATTGATCAACAACAATGCTTTGTTAAAATCAAAGTAAACACAATCAGAAAAGAAAAACACTTTTTAAAAATGGAATTCACCCCCGACCCACAAATCAAAAGCGCGTATCACAAAAGGCAGACATTTTCCCGCCTGTCCGCTGCGGCGAGCAGATTCCGGTTAGACGTTGCGTACGTCTTGTTTGACGTCACAGACCGCCTTTGATAGCTTCTGGTTCGTTTCCGGACTGTATTTTATTGGCTGCTAATTGCGGTCTATTGGAGGATCTGAGCAGCTTTTATTGCGTAGGTATATCATTAAAAGCACCTTCACCCGTCTTCGATGTGTTTGGATTGATAGGCTCCTATTCAATAAATTACTCTCATGTGACAACTGTTTGTTAATTGTCAGTTTGATGTTAATTGGGGCTATAACGTTTATATTATGACAGCTCCGCTTAGGATGCTGCTCCAAAGGATGATTTCCACCAAACGGCTCGCATCGCATCGTATCGGAAAGGATACGAACGTATGCGGCGACAGCCGATCGCGTCCAGCAGGATGTCGACGCATACGATCGACTTCGTACCGTCGCTTGCGAACGTATCCATTTCTGCGCCTAGTCAAATAGTTTAATTCCTACCATGTTTAGATGTTCTAATTTTTGAAAATGGTTGAAGTTGACGTAGTATCGTTGGCTATTGCATTAGAAGAAGAAGAAAATAATCATAAAACACAGAAGAGGAAAATAAAAGTTCGAGTTGATGATTTATGGCAAAAACAACAGCCGAAAGGATCCGATCGGATACGCCGACAGGCGAACGGAGCCGATCGCGCGTCGCAGCATACGTTCGGCTAAGATCGCGTGTCGCGGAAGACGCCCGCGGTGAAGCTGCTGTGCGCGGCTTGCTAATAGAGACTTTAAATACTGTATACACGATTTAATATAATTTAAAGATTGTAAAATCCGTTCCGATGCGATGCGAGCCGTTTGATGGAAATCATCCTTTAGGCCGCCACGTTGAAAGTCGGTCACGGTCTTCATTTGTTCGGTCAGGACTCATAAAGTAAATTAAACGTTTTGTTACGTTGAATTATCATTATAATTGTATAGTAATTTAGATACATTATATTGAACTTTAGTATTTAGTTGAAGTGGCTTGCTTTGCTTAGTAGGTCGAACGGAGCGCAGCGTGCGCTCTCGTGCTTGCTTGTCTGGGCGAGTGGGGTAATATGAGCCTATCTGATTGTCGATTTGTTTTATATAGGTATCAAGTCGTTTCCTTTTCGCGGTGCGTTCTCCCATATATCGCCATAGACGGTAGCCATGATTAAATATGCCACTGAACGATTGAACGATAGTTTCGTTGATGTAGGTATGCGAGGACTTTTATTTCTTATAGCCAAAAACCAATCGTTTTGATCACAATGGTAGCATTTTATTTACCATGTTGGGAATATAAATAGACTCGTATGCATATTTTACATATGGAAGCTACATACGTATGGGTCTACTATACAAAGCTATGGGGTTTTTGCTTCATTATTGGTAAAGATACAAGAGTCTTAATTTTAACCAATACCGCTCGGTAAATTGTAGAAATCGGCCAATAGCTTTTTGTAATACCTAAAGCAGTAAAACTAAAGCATTTTTAAACGATTTTAACCAGCTTCACTTCGTATATTTTGTTTGATCCAAATCTTGCAATAGATTTTTCAACTACTTCTGCTTAACCGATTAGATAGATAGATAGATAGGTATACTTTATTGTACACTAAACGAAATAAAACAGAAGGAGTGTACACATTATTAAGAACAGTACAAATGGCGGTCTTATCGCTTAAAGCAATTTCTCCTGAAACTTCGCACACAAATTCAATTCCCATGACAATACAACATTATAATAATTTCAACCTTCAATCTTCAAATTCTGATGCTGCACCTGCAGGATAAAACCGTTTAACTTGAAATATTTTTTACGGGATTATTCCTCTTTGCAGCCTGAAGAAGCTGACATGAAAGACGGCTGGACTCCCAACCCTCCCTGCGAGTGGACCTGTGAGCTGACAAACGACGCTGGATACGTCGTGTACTCAGCTCTCGGCTCTTTCTATATACCAATGTTCGTGATGCTGTTCTTCTACTGGAGAATATACAAAGCCGCTGTGAGGACTACCAAAGCAATTAATCAGGGATTTAGAACCACAAAAGGTGAGGATTATGATTTTTGGACGAAAGCACTAAGATTTAACTTAACATAACATCACGCCTGCATTCCTCAAAGGGTTGGGCAGAGGTGTATAGTAACACCCTCATTTCCCCGTTATGTTTAAGTCTCATGTAATAGTGGGCGAACTTATTGCCATAAACCGAGCACAAATCCACTGCTACGGGGGAATTCCACACGGAAAAATTCAATAACACTTTGCCCGACCTGGGGATCGAACCCAAAGACCTCACTATCAGCAGTCAGGTTTGCCATCACTAAAGTGTTATTAAGATTTTCGTGTGGGATACCTCAGAAGCAGCCCGGAGCTTGGATTTATGCCCGGTTGATAGCAATAGGCTCGCCGCCTATTACATGGGACTTAAAACATAACGGCGAAAGAAGGGTGTTACTATAAACCTTTGCCTAACCCTTCGGGGAATACAGGCGTGATGTTATGTGATCGTTGTTTCTTTCGAAGCCAATGATGAACTAAAATGAATAGTAATCATAAGAAAATATAACCAACAACTTTCATTGTATTCAGGAACAATTTTAATTCGTGCTATTAGCGCTGTCTCAATTTTCAGGAAAAGGTTTGGGCAGTCGTTTCGACGACAACCGTCTTACACTCAGAATACACCGGGGTCGAGGCTCGAACCGTCCTCACGGATCACCACTGTCAAATGCTTCCAACCACTCAACCAGCACTTCGCTTAGTGCTTCACCAGAGCGTTTGAGAAGGTACAACGACAAATACAGATGTTTTTGTTTTTATTTTGATGTTCTAATTTTCTAATAAGCTATGCAGTTCCCAGAAGTAATATTGCCATTATAAATACGCTTAGCAAATATCGCTGTATGTTGTTATAAGATCCCGGAGAGCCATTAAGGTGGCCCTTTTTTTTCACGTTGGAAAATCCTCATGGATGTCCATGGATGCAGGCGAGGGAGTCTGCCGGACTCTTACCGGCTAAAACCCAACGGTATCCCTCCTTCTGACCTAAGGCCGGGGTCACGGGATTCGCAAAAGCATGCACCGCAACCCCGGCAGATTAAGGTGGCCCTTGCGATACCCACAGGAAGAGGGGGAGGCTTTTCCCTTGACTTAAGGCCTATGCACACGACGCCTTTTCTACGCGCAGACGACGCACGTCAAATTCCATACATAATTATTTAAATGCTCTAAAAAAAGAAATTAAATCAAACCCATCAATTTATTACATTATACAATTCATATGATAATTACACTGCTCCACAAAAAAAAATTGTTCTGCGGACCAGACTATGTCTATCTTATGTTTTTGGGGTCGCCGAGTCCGAATCTGTGGTCCGTTTGACCCTACCACGTCAGGGTTTTTTCATAACCTCAAAAAAAAAGACTAAAGGCCCAGTAACTCCTTATAACTGTATTCCAACGCACAAAAAATGTATTGTTCAGCAAGTTATAAGAAATTTCTTGTCAAATTTTTGGAGGTTATGAAAAAACCCTGACGTGGTAGCGTCAAACGGACCACAGATTCGGACTCTGCGATCCCAAAAACATAAGATAGAGATGGTCTAGTCCGCTGAACAATTTTTTTTCTTTTTTTTTGTGGAGCTGTGTTATTAAAGCTTGTCGCGAGATTTACCTTGTTAAAAGCATTGTCATCGAAACTGAACCGACATACCGACATACCGAACCGTAAAAATTCTACTCCGTAGGATAAGAGGAAGTGGTTCTAATTCAGCATGCAAGACTTGACCTAAACACACAAATATTGTAAGTTAAATAAAAGCTTGTAAAAAAACGTTACACACGTTACGACGTCGAGTGCATGGACTCTAAGATCGTTGATACAGTAACTTTCTACATTAAAGAGAATCTCCTCCTTTTTGAAATCGGTTAAAAGGGACAGCTTGTCCCTTACCTAAATTTGGTAATCTATACTTAATATTATAAAGAGGAAAGATTTGTATTTTTTTATTAACGAATAAACTTAAAAACTACTGGACCGATTTCAAAAATTCTTTTGTTACATTATCACTGTGTAACATAGGCTATATTTATTACGGGAATAAAACTTCTTACGTGGGCGGTGCCGTGAGGACACAGCTAGTTTCTATGCGTGTTTCCCAGTATAAAAGTATGTTTACACTGAACCTTAAACTTACAGACACTCAAGCGCAAGACGTGCACACGAAAAAGTCAAGATCTCTGTATCATACCCATCATCAGAACAAATATGTCCTGCTCACGAAAATTCCATGTCTTCGAGCAGATCGCCAAGTCCTTCTCTCTATGCAGTACATTATGAGAGAGATGGACGAGAACTGACGGAGAGCAGGTTGAGGGTACGACCTTCACATCATCTGGCTCCAGGGCCGTTGTATGATGAGTATGATGATAAGCCAAGGACTACCAGGAGGATGGGGAAGAGGAATATCAAAGCGCAGGTAAGTCTGTCATGCAGTATCATCTAACAAGCTCGTAATATGTCCAGTGCCGCCGCGCCGTAAGTGAACATGCAAAGCGTGCACCGCACACGGGCGCACACCCAGGGGGCTCGAGCGACTCATCACCAGCGCTGCCAAGCGCAAAAGACAGGAGAAATGGAAAGAGCGAGCGGGGCATCTAAAAAAAAGCTCGTCCAAATATCGCTTGGGAATTACGCGGGGTATCGAGATTTTTTTATTGGCAGCACTGCTCATCACGTAATTCAAGTCATTGTCATTTTTTCATTCGGTATTTCACGCGGCGGACGAAACAGCTAGCGGCGGGCCTATGTCCACTGCTGGATATAGGCTTCCTTGCCGACCGGTTATAGGGATTTTTAGATCTTCTGCCATAGTCAAGACATAACCGACAGTTATTAGTTAAAACAGGATTCCTATATGTTCTAACTAGCCCTTTCCCAACTATGTTGGGGTCAGCTTCCAGTCTAACGAGATGCGGCTGAATACCAGTATTTTACACGGAGCTACTGCCATCAGACCTTCGCAAACCAGATACTGGGCAATACCGATATCCTAAGGTTAGACCAGTTGTCAGACTTTCGGGCTTCTGACTTTCCGTAACGACTGATACCCGGGGCCGACTTTTTAACGTTCTCCCCAAGGCACGGAGGGGTCTCGATGTGTAACGAACGGTTACCCATCCACAGACTGACCGCGGCAAGTGCAGCTTAACCTCGCAAATCATATGATCCGCGCGGTTGGTAATTAGCCAAGAGCCTATGTAAAATAGGATTCTTGTATACATATTTACCAATAATTAAGCAAGGACTGTATTGCTACGCATAGTAGACCTTCCCATAAGTCAGTTGCTTATGTATCTAAATGCTCAGTTTGGCAATAAAAAATGCTACCATTGGTAAGCAAAACGATTCCTTTTTGACCATAGGAACCGGGCATAAGAAAACGGGTTCCTGACGGCAGTCATCATCATCCTCCTGCCCTTATCCCAACTTATTTGGGGTCGGCGCAGTATGTCTTCTTCTTCCATACATCTCTATTAGCCGTCATTTCGGTAGTCACTCCCTTTCTAGCCATATCATCTTTCACACTATCCATCCATCGCTTCTTTATTATTTCTCTACTCTTATAACCATCTACATTCATACTCAATACTTTCCTCACGACATGTTCCTCGTTCCTCCGCCTCACATGCCCTTACCATGACAACCGGTTTCCACACAACTTCTCAGTCACCGGTGCCACTTTCAGGCTTCCTCTTACATACTCATTTCTAATTCTATCCATTCGTGTAATACCACACATCCCTCTTAGCATTCTCATCTCAGCTGCATGCAATTGCCTTTCATTGATCCTTTTCGTGGCCCACATTCCGATCCATACAAGACAGCAGGTCTAACCATGGTTTTATAGATCTTCCCCTTAAGTTTAAGAGGAAAATCGTTTATGGTTCCTGACGGCAGTGAGTTTAGGTAATAGCGCACTGGTGCAAACTGGTCTAGTACCTCCTCATCCTTTTCTCCATCTCCTGGGCCATCCACAGGGAGAATGGGAGTTGCCTTGTCTTTGCAACCTACACTGAGCTCACCACAATAACATTACATGAAAAAAAACTCTACCTACCTCCGATTTTTTCAGGTAAAACGGTTCCGCATGGAAACGAAAGCAGCTAAAACCCTCGGCATCATAGTAGGGGGTTTCGTGTTCTGCTGGCTCCCGTTCTTCAGCGTGTACGTCGTGAGGGCGTTTTGTGGTGACTGCGTGTCTCCTATCGTCTTCTCCGTGCTGTTCTGGCTGGGCTACTGCAACTCGGCGATTAACCCGTTGATTTATGCGCTGTTTTCGAAGGATTTCAGGTGAGAATGTTCAGTAATTATGTCTATATTTACTTTCACTTAGTTTAATCGCGTTATAAGTATGTACAAAAGCAATATAAACGTTTGTTAGGGATTAAGAAAAATGTTTTACTCTACGATTATTCGTGCCGATTCTGTCATGCACAAACTAAACTAAATTTAGGCTATTGCCATCTGTTTCACTCTGATAAAATAAGAATGAGACAGACGTAAATAAGATCTGTCAAATTAAGTTGAACTAAAATTTTCACACAAAGACGACGCCAGGACGTGTCGATTAAAAACACGGTGAAGTTCGAAGCTTAAACTAGTTTGACATCTCTAACTAACACCCATATTCTGAGACGTTCCTCCAAAACTTACTCGACTCAGGACGGCCTCGAAAACACCTTCAAAATTGTATTCTTAGTCGCAATTTCGAGTGAACTTTAGGGTCGTCGACGGAGTCATTACGTCATAATTTGAATTATCTGCATCGCGCAAATAACGCCGCGATAAATACTTGTAAGGATTATCGTAAGCATATTCGATAAAATTTTCAAAATTAATTTTTGTTACCTACGAACTTTGACACTTCCTTCCTTAAGGTAGGTTTCGACTGAGGAAAAACCTCTAATCCTCGAATCTTAACCTCGATGATAGTGAGAAAGACTGAGTCGAGGTGGAATCGAGTCGAGTAAGTTTTGGAGGAACGTCTTAGAATATGGGTGTTTTAGCTCTTATGTATTACCGTCCTTTTCTCACGCTATTTATTAGTAAAAGATAGCAATAATTCTCTATAGTTTAGTGGGTGAACAAGAGAATCGGCGCGAATGTCTCCTAAAGATTCAAAACCGGTTAAAGAAAAAGTAGCTTCTGTCACTGCATCAGGGAATCCTTTAATTGTACCTTAGTTGCTCTTCAAGTACCACATAATAAATAAATTATTATTATTTTCCAGATTCGCCTTCAAACGCATCATCTGCAAGTGTTTCTGCGGTGGCGGCGGCCCGCGGCGGGAGTCCGACGGCGAAGGCTCCCGTCGTCAAAACAACAGACCCACCCACTCCCACTCGCTTGAAGAACATGACGCGCAAAACCATACTAGTACTACGACTACAACTGCTGCGGACAGGTAATATGGAACAGGATGTTTGTGCATGTGAAGATTTGTGTCTGTAAACGCACCCACGATACAGGAGAAATCCTAGTGCGGGGCAACGTTTTTTATTAAAAAAAAAAATTGACTCGGATAAGTTACCTCGTGGCTAATTACCAACCGCGCGGATCATACGATTAGCGAGGTTAAGCTGCGCTTACCGCGGTCAGTCCGTAGATGGGTGACCGTTCGTTACAAATCGAGACCCCTCCGTGCCTCGGAGAGCACGTTAAACAGTCGGTCCCGGGTGGCATACGAATACCTATGGCAGTCGTTACGGGAAGTCAGAAGTCCGAAAGTCTGATAACTGATCTAATCTTGGGATATTGGCATTACCTACCCAGGATCTGGGTTGTGGAGGTCTGATGGCAGTCGCTCCGTGTAAAATACTGGTAGTCAGCCGCATCTGGTTAGACTGGAAGCCGACCCCAAGGTAGTTAGGAAAAAGCTAGGCAAAACAAGTTACCTCCTGGGAATAGACTTTAATGACCCTAATGATCTTGCCCGTAGTCAAGTTGGGCAACCAGATTAATGACCGCAGAATTAACCCTGACAAACCAGAAACTTCTCGTCACCGGCCTGACTGGTAGACGCCTATCAGTTTAATGATTATCCGGTTAAGGGCGCTTACACACGTCAAACAATCGGTAGCCGACTTTTTGTCGGGAGAGAATAGAACGAGAATAGAGAGAGAGAATAGACCCTAAAAACCAGTCCCCTGCACTTAGCCCTTACCCTCATCAATAAAATCGTACAATATGATGAATCGCTAGATGCCTTTACAAGTACCGAAATAAGTTTCCTGACGGCTGCCAATTTGTACTTGGAGTCTATTGCCACTCCCAGCACTATCTCCTCATCGTAAATTATATTAATGTTCTTTAAGTATATGTTTTTGTTTATGTAAACATCCTTTAGTGTGTGTTAATTTTAAGTTTGAAATTTGAATTTATTTACAAATAACTATATTTCTTTTATATACTATGAGCGCAATGTTATCTTTTATCTAGTGTTATGTTACATTAGACCTATAACTTATATGTGTAGTAATAAACTGTCAGTATAAGTTGGTCAATAAATAAATAAAAGAACACTAATCCTATACTAGGTAGATACAATAGGTAAATAAGCTGAATAACGCTTCGCACTGTTTTGTTTGTTAAGTAATAAAAACAGCGTGATTGCTTTTAAATTTAATGCAGCGCCCTCTGTTATTTTTGCTAACATTTCATATTTTTGTAACTATTATTCATTGTATAGATGTCGCTACGTGTCGTTATTTAAATTACGCAAAACTATTAAAAAATAAATTGGAAATAATGTGTGATTTCTTTTTAATTTTTTCAGGTGACGTCAAGCAATGCGACGGCAGAACCCGCAGTTTCAGACAACCGTCGCATGCGTTTAGCTAATAATATTAAAATTACTGTTATAATAACTTAATACAGTATATAAAACAGTTTTTGATCTGTATATTGTAACTAAACTCGTCCTACTCTAAAAAATTGTCAACATAGCTGTTAATATTAATGTGTGTAAAAGAATATCTCCCTGTAACGTGTAAATAACGTAGTTATTTCACCGTTATAGCAGATAGAAAAGCTTATAAACGAGCTGTTTTAAAACTATTAATGTGCGTATTTCAGTGAATGTTTTATAAAAGTGAATTTATTTATTGAAAAGACTGTCAGAACTTAATTGTACCTAAGATTACGTAATTAAAGATGTCAGATAACCAATATGTTATTATAATGAGGAACTACAAAGTGTTAAGTTATAGAAATAAGTACCTAAACTTAATTTAGGCGATAGGGCGTGATAATATACCTTCACAGGATATTTCAATCTTCGTGTTACACGCTTAGTCTGCTATAGTAACTCCAAATTTAAAACGCTTATAACCGATACAATGTTAGTAATTATCATAGTTATTTTATCCTTCACCTACTTAACTCTAAAGAGTAGGTACATTTCACTAAGCATTATGCCTAATGCCTATGATTAACGATATACCTTTCCCATAACTAGATAAGCTAGAGGCCCTATAAGGCTAACATTTCAGACCTTAGCGTTATTCTCTTTTATTCCTGTTTTTTTTTCTTGATTCTTATTTTTCATAACCTGTCTACACTACCTAACATATTTATATTATTATCGTTTGTTATTATTGGATAGATTGTTTCACCACTAATAGTCAGTTTGAACCCTTAATCTTACCTTTCGGTGGCGGTGCGCACCATGACTGAAGCAAGAGACCGAGATTGGAAACAGATACAAGAGTCAGAAACCGTGACTTGACGTATGCGTACACTGTACCCAGTTTAACTTGGCATATCAGAGTGCCGCTGCTTGCGAAGGCAAAACATTTTAATTTAGTTCCCTACTTCGCCACGTGCCAAATCATACTGGGTGGAGTATATTCGTGGTACTCGGTTTGAGCGCGTGACAGAGATGCGAGGCAGGCATAGTCCATCCCCAGAGACCGTCATACATTTCTCTGTCTCGCGTCTCGGTCTCTTGTCTCAGTCGTGGTGCAAACTGTCACCTTCATACCTAAGGTAAAATCTTGGGGTATTTTATTTATTTGAGCTGTTATCAGACTACAAATACAAATTATAAATAATAAGTAAAACTTAGCAACTTTCGAAAGTGAAAGGTTATTTATTGATTTATTGCAGACTCATGACATCTAATGCCTTAATTCATAAAAAACAAGATATGATATAAAAAATTTAAGAGACGTAGATAACTAAGCAATATTCGATATATCTTGTAACCAAAATAGATCAAATAAGTAAAATTCTAGGAAATTTCTGAACTTGTAGTTTGAAAACTGACCAGAAATATCAGTGGTTGACAGTGCCTGTTTTATATAAGTAAACTGTACCTTTGAACTCTAATTAAACTATGAAATTGGACAAAGTAAAACTCAAAGTTTATTTAAAACTAAGTTAAATGAAATATGTACAAAAACTTTCTAGAGAGATTACGATTATCCGAATAAGTTAATAACTTAATTGGCTAATCGAATAGAATTGTAGTCAGTGCATTTCAAATAAATTAAATTATTCTAATAATGACTTGTCTACCTGCCTACAATTAGCATAAACGGGTATCTAAATAATCGATGGATAATTAAAGATCTCAACGTTCCTCAAATTTATTCGATTGTGTATTCGATGTTTTAACATTATATTCGTTAGGCGAGAGTTGTATGTTTATGTGTGAACGATATCAATATTACTATGGATTAATATACGAGATGTTACCTATTTCGATGTTTTATTGACCCCATTTGCTTTTATTTTATTGAATATTGAACCATTTTGCAAATTCAACATTTTCACCCGCCCTCTTGTGATATAGTCGCTAAGTACTTAGATACTTAAAAGTTTAAAAACATTGACAAATTTTGCCAACATTAAATTATTCACAAGACACCTAGAACTATAACAAAACTTATTCCATACAAATGGCACGCTCGGTACGAGTACGTCGGAATCTATTTATAAATAAAAACAGTAGTATTATAAAGTTATTAGAATCTCTCTTATTAAAAGACCTATTGTGCTTAAATCACCACAGTCATACTACGAACCATGCCAAACCATGCTTGATATTGAAAGTAACTAGTAGAAAATACTGGTATCCGTATATTTCACTAGTTCAATCACACCATAGTAGATCGCAATCTCACTGTGAGAAGCTTACTTAAAAGCCGAACCAATAATAGTTAGTGAAAAGGCTAAAAGCAAAATGTAACTCATTTAGTTTTTTATAATGCAACGAATCAACTTAAGCTACGTGGTTATAACGTACGTAGCAACCGTTATCTAATAACGATAGCATGTCACAACACTACCGACGTCAGCGGTCGGGCGGTCGGTCAATGACGTCGTTCTCGCTGTCATTCAAAGTAAACTTCATTCATCATTCATTCATTCAGTTAAGCGCCTGCTTTCGCTATTGAAGGATGTGGCTTTTGTAATAACAAACGAGTTATTATTATCGAGAAAGTAATAAATTGTATCTGTTATCTATTGTGTTGTATACGCATACTTATATTTTTTCCTGTAGGAATATTATAAGTCAGTGATATCAAAATGTTTTTCGGAGGCGTAGAAGGGTAAGTGATTGAGTTATTAGTATTTCATTTTTGTTCGAACACAAATAATCGCAAAGCTAAGTGTATCGAAAGTTGAAAGGCTCGCCTTGAGAAACTATAGCATTCCTAGGTTTCGCAACAAGTAATTAATGACTAAATGTAATTTATTTTTAACCTATATCGTTTATTTTTACCCAATTCCATCTCATAGAATCTTTCCATTAGGTTTGCCGAAATGTCAATGCCGATTTTTATTAATGTAAAATATTTAATATTATCTAGTTTCAATGCTAAACGTAAACTTGTGCCGCGTTTATCCTATAAATTATTTATTTATGGATAAAAAATTAAAATTCTACGGATAAGCAAGACTATGATTAATTAAAAATTAGCAAACGATATAAATAGAAGTTGCTTAAAATAAAACAATTGATTAAATTGATCTTATTGCAAAGGAAATTAATCGAGGTTTTGTGATTAAAATAACTACGATTACGATATTGTAACGTTGCAATTTCATTTTGTAGTTATTTCATATGGTTTCGCTTACTTAATATATTACTGTTAGCCAATAGTATACACGTAAATAAATAAAAATAAATGTTCAACTGTCCATATTGTGAAAAACACAAACAATACAATTTCACATGCTTACATTTACATTCACAAGCGTAACATTCGACCAATCAGCGGCCAGCATTTGATCGGCTTGTCAGCCACGCCGACAAAACAAAACCAGGCTAAATTAAACTTTATTGCATGTAAAATTACGGTAAAATTTCAATTGCTATGAATAAAGGAATTCAAGTTATTTCATTATTCCCATCGGTGGACGGCCTTGAATTTTTATAACGTTTCAAACTGATTATAAATGTCAACAGGTTTTAATTTGATGCAGTCGCTAAAGACATGTTTATTTTGATAGAGATGCATTGTAATTATGTGAGTAAATACCTAAAAAACTGCGAAAAAAAATTGACACACCCCCTTTATCTTGCAAGTCGTATGGCAGTGTGACCAGCCAAGTTCCCACACTTTTGGAACATTTTACTTTTCTGTAGGTAATTGACATATCTAATACTTACCTATAAACCAATATTAGGCTGAGCATCCACCAGAGCTGTGCTAAGCTGTGTAGCGAGGAATGTGTTTTGTAAGCACCAATAGAATCACTTCATTTACGTAGCTTCGCTCTGCGCAGCTCTGGTGGATATGGGTCTAGCAGTGCGAGGTTTTTTTTCATACAAAACAAACGAGAAATGTGTTGCGAGGAATGTGTTGCTAGGAATGTGTTGCGAGGAATGTGTTACGAGGAATGTGTACCGCTCCCGTCACACCACCCTATTCGAAAAGAGTCCGCTACCTATCCTCGCACGGCTCATTTGTACACATTAACACATTACACATTACGCATTCCTCGCACAGCACTGGTGGAAAGGGTCACATCATTTCACATCCTCGCTACACATTTTCGCAGCGCACATTTTCCTCGCACAGCTCTGGTGGATGTCCAGCCTTACTTACTGAAAACCGTTTCGTTAATGTTGAAATTTCAAAGAATCTCTCTTTATTAGGATGCATTAAAAGAGCCTCCAGGAGTGCCGATACTCAAGTACCTAGGCATCTACGTCCAGCGCATCCTCAGCAGTCAGCCTTGATACTAAGGTTGCCATCCGTCCGGATTTTCCCGGATTTGTCCTAGTTTAGGAGTGCGTCCGTGGGTGTCCGGGGGCGTTCCGAAAAAGGGACCGGGTGAAGCCCGGACGTCGATTGTATACGTTGTTCGTTTTATACATATTTTTCCTATACATAAAAAAACATATTTTTAATATTTTCAAGGACGTCCGGGGATAAATCCCAATTTCGACGAAATGTCCGGTTATTTAAATCTTTGTCCGGTGTCGGCAATTTAGGTGATGGCTACCCTACTTGATATCAACCTTGCTAACCTGGTAATCTTTTTACCACTGTACCTACCAATTAAGACATTCTCGTACCGCTCGTGCCGTCAAGAATTTCAAGAAGATTTCATCAGCCACTCCTAAAAATTTACTCTAATAAATTAGGGCCAGTCGTATTCTCTATGTATGTGACGAGTAACCTACATTACTTACAGGTAGGTATCAGGTTATAAGTATTGAGCGCCCGGATTTCCCTAAAGTTGCGAAGATAAGACGAGGACTCCTTTCGGCAATCTTGACTTTCGGCGGAATAACGCAAAATTGAAGCACAAAATAACGTGGATGATATTTTAACCATTTCACCGCCAACGTACACAGACCACGATGCCTCGCCAGCGCCAAGCTATAAATGTATAACGAAATAATTATATAGTAAATAGTAGTGATGAGCTGATGACCTGTTAAATACAGTAAACTTATTTTTATAACATAAGTAGTTAAAATGAAGAGCTTCTAATGAAGTTGTGGCGCTGGAAGCACGAAAATCTGGAATTTATATTGAAGTCCGTGGCGGTGAAAACGTTAATAACTTGACATATATACCTACCGTTGCACCTATCGAAGCTATAAAAAGTGCCATGATCCATTACCTATATCTTTTTACAGCGTCTAGGTACTTTCCCTGCTCGCACACGAATACAAAACAGTTTGTAATTAAATTGATATCAACCAGAATGACGCATGATGATAGTAAGATTATATTACCGGCAGATAGTGTGCGAGATTAGAAATAACATGGGCCTAGTGAAAGTACTTACAAAGAATATTTCCAATACCCATTACCTCAAAGCTCAACCATGCATAAAATATTTCATCATGTCATCGAGTTAACTGCCTCGTTGGTCTAGTGGTGGCAAGCGCGACTGCGGACCGTGAGGTCCTGGGTTCGATCCCCAGGTCGGGCAGTGTTATTGGGATTTTCTGTGTGGAATTCCTCAGTAGCAGCCCGGGGTTTAGATTTGTGCCCGATTGATGTCAATAGGCTCGGCCTCTATAACATGGGACTTAAACATAACGGCGAAATGAGGGTGTTACTGTACACCTCTGCCTAACCCGCCGGGGAATACAGGCTTGATGTTATGTTATCGAATTAAGTATTTTAGACTATTACTTATCAAAAATGAAAATAACCTAAAAAAGAAACATAATTTTGGTTTTATAATAATAAAAATAATTAGGTACCTACCTACAAGACTTACTACCATTTTAAAAACAAAACAAGCATCATCGGTCCATTATTTTCGCGCGAAATGTGAGAGTAGTTGACAGAATTCGGTCACGCACTACACGAGTAACACGAGTAGGCGGTTAATGGAAACTTCACTTTCTGCAGAGCTGTCGCTTCTAAAAATAAAAATAAACTGCAAAAATAGAGCCAAGTCCGAATAGTTTGTTTGGTTTTAAAACAAGGCTACGTCCACAATGCATATTTGTATTCTATAGAAAAAGAACCGTCGAATAGGTAAATATTACGAGTTTTATCGGTCAATAAACTACCTGGTCGTGATCGGGCCAAGCCTCTATTTATACTTTTTCTGGGCAGACATAAAATCGGCATATTTGTACATGCACATGAAGATATTTTGAATCTACAATGTTTTCTAGAGCAATAACTTATGAGGATATAACTATAAATTATGTTTTAACAATAGGTATCCTACTCACTAATTCAGCTGTTTGAGAGTTTTCCTCTACAAACAGCATTTAAGTATAGTTATTCAGATTATTAGTCAACTCTTCATTATCAGCTCGACTGCCATTAATGTAATAACAAAGATCTTCTATAAAAAAAAAAAAGGCTTTTAAGGTTAGCATGCAAGTACAGACACTGGTGTCGATTCTGTTACAAAGTTTGACACTACTAAACTAGACTAAACGCAACTGTCACTTTCTTTTTCAATTGAAACAGAAAAAGACAAACACATTTAGTTTAGTTTAGTCCTGTCAAAGTGCGCTACAGAATCGACACCACTGTTGACTCATTATTGTTATCTAAACCACCAAAATTTACATTTTAGTCGACAAAAACTATATGGGTCATGACTTCACAAAACGGAGGTTCTTTCCGCGAATCAGTTCCTATCACCCGCATGATAATTTGATAAGAAACATCAATATCCTTGGTACAACTAATACTGTCTGTCTGTTGTGTGTTATCTGTCATTCTGCAAACTGCACTTATAAATTGTTTGTTTTTCACAAATGAGCGTTATCGCTGCTTGAAGATTCTCTAAATTCTACAATAATGCTAATTTATTTCTAGAACGATCTATAGTGGATGTAGTTAAGCAGAAAGGACTCAACCCACACAGAGTCACTTTTGAGTTATTGACGTTTTAAGTTCAGAGAGGTTTTCTTCAGTGATTCTGTATTCAGATTTTGTTACGTCATTATACATCCTTGGTAAAATCAATCGTATTTTTATATATGTAAGTTGATTGATGGTTATATTGTGTATTTCTTGACTTATTTAGGAAAATATAGGGTTGAATGATTTAAGCAGGTTGGGTCTTTATAGATAATAAAAAAAAAACCTGCCTAATATGTGCCTTATAGACCAGTTTAGTATCAGTAACTCATTTTTGTCAATTTTGTGGATTGAGTCCTTTCTGCTAAACTACGTCCAGTTAGGACCGCCCTTTCATTGGCTGTAGTAATAGTCAACTAAAATAGTGCTGAATATGGTTGGCATTATTTCAATACTCAATAATATACTTATTGCATTCCACAATGTGAACTTACGTGGTAGGTTATAAAAATATTTGATCATTTGTAGAAATCATATGAGGAAGAACATATTTTAAAATGTCGCTATATCGGTAAAACATGAAAGAGATTAAAGTAAACCATTTTAAGTGTTTAAACAATTTCCTCTTTCTGCAAGTACTACAATTGTTAATTACAATCGTACTGTCCCCTCAATTACTTCAAGTGTTGTACGATAAGGCAGTGATAGTGATCTTGATAGCATTGTTATTGTACCAAGAAGGATGTACTCAAGAGTATTCGTAGTTTGTTAAATTGTTTGAACCTGCAACTACTCATCCATCTGAATTCCTTTAATTGCTTCTCGCGGATCACACAATTTGCGAGGTTAATCTGCGCTTGCCGCGGTCAGTCCGTGGATAGGCAACCATTCGAAACCCCTGCGTGCCTTGGAGACCACGTTAAACCGTCGGTCTCGGGTGTCATACAAATACCTATGACAGTCTTTACGAGTAGTCAGAAGCCCGAAAGTCAAACAATCGGTCTAATCTTCAGATATTGGCATTGCCCAGTAACTCGGTTGCGGCGGTCTGATGGCAGTCGCTCCGTATAAAATACTGGTACTCAGCCGCATCTGGTTAAACAGGAAGCTGACCACAACATAGTTGGGGAAAGGCTAGGCAGAACGAACATTAATAACGCTTCTTGCGACATCAAGGCTTTCTTTGGTAGAGGAAGTTGATGCACCCCGAAATCTAGAATGTGTGACGAGTAATTATTATTCTGCAATCAAACAAAGAGTTTATTAACCTTAATCTTGATGGCGTACAATACGTACCTAATTAACAAAATCTAGAACGTAAAACAAAAAATGCTAACTAGAAAAACATGAAGTGAAAGTTTCAAATACAGGATGTAAACGAAATCATGTAATTCCTTCGAACCTCGTATTGTACTGCTGACATAGATTAAGCCAGCACGGGATATTTTTGGATAAAATAAAAATTACAGCAAGTAAACATGTGTTCTTAACGTGAGGCATTTTAGCGCCCGAGCGAATTTCGCGGCTATCGCTCGCCGCGAGGTCATTTAACACGGGGCGCTAAAATATCTCGCGTTAAGAACACATGTTTACTTGTATTTTTTTTTATTAAATCCAAAGGTATCCCTTGCCGGCTTAATCGATGTCAGCAGTACCTACATCACGAAGTTTGAAGGAATTACCTACATGTTTTCGTTTACACCCTGTATTAGAGTGATATTCCAACTATGCAAGATAGAAAGCAGACTTAAAAACCAACTTGAACTGCGTCGTTGGTCTAGTGGTGGCACGCGCGACTGTCGATCGTGAGGTCCTGGGTTCGATCCCCAGGTCGGGCAAAGTGTTATTAGGTTTTCAGGTAGGATTTCATGGAGCTTAAATATAACGGCGAAATGAGAGTGTTACTATACACCTCTGCCCAACCCTTCGGGGAATACAGGCGTGATGCTATGTATATTTAAAAACCAAAACACGATTTAACTTTAAAGGCTACGTGTTCTGTGTACAAAGTAATTGTGAATATATGACCAAAAGAGTGTTCGATGCGTCATCGGTTTTAAATCAAACAAAAGTACCAACCTCTACGTATGAGTTATTAACATAACACAACATCACGCCTTGAATTCCCCGAAGGGTTCGGCAGAGGTGTCTTTGTAAACCCTCGTTTCGCCAGTTATGTTCCATGTAATAGGGGGCGAGCCTATTGCCATCAACCGGTCTGCTACTGAGAAATTCCTAATGGAAAAATCCAATAACACTGCCCGACCTGGGGATCCAACCCAGGATCTCACGATCAGCAGTCGTGCTTGCGATAACTAGACCGATGAGGCAGTTATTAACAACACGTGTAAATCTAGATAAACTGGAAAATTATTTTACGGTTGGTGAATTGTTATATCATTGACATAAGAATTAATGATTGATGATGGATTGCGGGCTGGCCCCTGAGTTCATTACAGCAGCTCTAATATCAACCCAGGTTGAGGTTTATCAAATATCATTAGCCGCTTTATTATATAGTTTTAATTACCAACCGCCCGAATCATACGATTTGCGACGTTAAGCTGCGCTTGCCGCGGTCAGTCTGTGGGTGGGTGTCCGTTCGTTACACATCGAGACCCCGCCGTGTCTCGGAGAGCTCGTTAAACAGTCTGTCCCGTTTTTATACGAATACTTATGACAATCGTTACGGGTAGTCAGAAGCCCGAAAGTCTGACAGCCGGGCTAACTTTAGGATATCGGCATTGCCCGGTAACTGGGTTGCGGAGTTGTGATGGTAGTTGCTCCGTGTAAAATACTGGTATTCAGCCGCATCTGGATAGACTGGAAGCTGACCCTAACATAGTTGGGAAAAGACTAGGCAGAACGAACATCAGCCGCTTTATCACGTCAATTCCCGTCACAGATATGGAGTTGACAAATTGGTAGTATTAGCGATACTACCAATTTATCTTGAACTTGGCCTTTTATTGCTATAATTGAATAACTTTATCTGATATCATGGTTTGATTGAGTTAACTATCAGCTTATCAAAAATGTAGAAAATGTAAACTTAAGAACAGAAATAGAAAAATATTGTTTTAATGGATACATCAATTAAATAACGATTATAATCTTGATAAGAACTCATTTTATTACAGTTTGTATGTGTTGTGGGATAATCGGAGAAATCGAATCTAAGACAGATTTTTGTAATCTTTTTTGTCAGATTTTTGTAATGAAGATTGGAAAAATGAACGCTGATTGGCTAGTCTAAGAGTCGATTTATGTCATCTTTATTTTGGTTGGTTAGAATATGGCTCTTCACAAAGATCTATAGACAGAAAAGTGATAACGATCATCAGCCAATCAGCGCTCATAACGTGAGCGGTATTCACGATTTACCTAAGACATTATGATTTATTTACATTATGATTACACGATTTATGCAATCAATCTGAAAATAGCTCGGATGATTACAAAAATCCGTCTTAGATTCCAAATATCCGGTCCTTTGCAATCGTCCTAAGATTATCGCAAAGATCCGATTTTTCCGATTATCCTACGACATATACATTAAGATTGAAATCGACTCCCAAACAGCTGTATCTACTTAAGTAAATATTTTTTACACTTCATTTGGTTATCTTTACCAACATAACTAATAACGAGGAAGTGTTAAAAAACATAGATATAAAAAAAACAGGTCAAACGACACAAAATGTCACGACAGACAAATAAAACTATACGGAAGTAACAACAGTTCCGAACAAAATACTTGAAATAACAACAACAACATTGACATTCCTATCAAGAAAATTAACGGTAATTTATTTATTTATTTACTTTTGGAAAACCAACAGCCATGACAATAGTAAAGTCAGCTAAGTAGGTTAACATTAGGCCAATTACAGGTTTTCACGGGTAATGAAAAGAATACGTATTGGGGAATTCACTTAGAAGTCATTCTATCTAAAACTAACTTCGTAGTAAAGCGAGATTCATCAACTTGGCTGGCACACTGCCGTACCCCCACAATTACTAGAGATCAGCATTTGTTCTGCCTAGCCTTTCCCCAACTATGTTGGGGTCGGCTTCCAGTTTAACCAGATGCGGCTGAATACCAGTATTTTACCTCCGCAATCCAGTTACTGGGCAATGCCGATATCCTATGGTTCGACCGGATGTCAGACTTTCGGGCTTCTGACTTCCCGTAACGACTGTCATAGGTATTCGTATGACACCCGTAACCGACTGTTTAACGTGCTCTCCGAGGCACGGACGGGTCTCGATGTGTCACGTACGGTCACCCATCCACATATTGACCGCGGTTACCGCAGCTTGGCCTCGCAAACCGTTAGCGGTTGGTAAGTAGCCACGGGCCCCTCTCACGGGTTTGGTCTTCAATGCATGAATAGACCTAATAACAGCAACCTTATAGCAGTGATAGCCTAGTGGTATGACCGTCGGACTGCCAAGTCATAGGTCTCGAGTTCGAACCCAAGGCACGCACCTCTGACTTTACGAATTCATGTGCGTATTGTATAATTATCACTTGCTTAAAAACGGTGAAGGAAAACATCGTGAGGAAACCGGCATGCCTGAGAGATATTTCTCGACGGCATGTGAAGCCAAGTCAGAGGCCCATGGGCGGCATAAACTCTGACACCAGGTTAGTCACTAACCACACGAAAAGAAGAATAACATTAAATCGGAAAAAAATGCCATAGTATTATACCTATAGATTATTAGACTGTGGTATTACTATAATATGCGCTGCACTCATGTATGACTATGACGTCACACTCATAATATGTGATAACATAATTATGGCCATTGTCGTTTCGTCCTTGGCAATGGCAATATCACAGCAATCCTTCGAAATGACAATCGTAGGAATATTTATTCACATATTTGCATACAACACGTGCATTGCACATACGTTTCGAAGCTGTATTACATAATGCATGTACCTATGTGGGAAAAATAGCAATAAATTAGAGGCAGGCAGTAAATACTTGTTTGAATGTAAACAATATCACTTCTCTATATTTAATAGCTATTTTCCGATAAGTACCTACTTATATTAATTTGATCAAGAATAGTTTTTTACTTGCTAGGTAGGTACACTTTCTTGTCATGGCTGTCCATGTTTGTGCTTTAGACATATTGGCGTTGGGATTCCGGTATTTTATTTTAGTTTTGTATTTTTTGCTCCACATCAACGAATGTAATGAGTTTCCACATGGCGTTAGTTGTTGATATACAGGGGGGACAAAATTACAAACAGCAGTTAGTTTATTCACCCTGTATAATAGATGGTTGGCTGATCAAGCGCTAAAAATACTCCCTGTGTTTAATTCCGGCCATCTGCCAGTCGAAGGACACAAATAATAAAGGCCCGTGGCGCCTCAAACTGCAGTGTTATGAGTAGTGACGCTAAGATGTTATCAGTTCAAGCATTTCGTCGCTTAAGTTATAACTCGAAAAATAGTAGTTTTGAGTTACGCACGTCATTCGATAGGGAATCGAAAAACGCACCGTTTGACCAATCACAATCAATGGATAGATCCAATAGCAACGCGTTATTTCAAAAACAAAATCCACCGCGTAGGGATGTAATATTTTTTCCATCAACAGCGTGTAAGTCAGGTGAGTTCCATACTGGATCGTGTCGCGAAAGTGCTCCGTTGAAAAAACCAAAATAAAATAGAATATTGTAGATTAAAAACAATTATATGCTAAATAGAAAAAAAATCTCTCTCTTGAAAAGTTAACTATTTTGAGTTACGCGGTGTTAGAACTTAGCGACGATTTGTGACGTTGGTTGGTAAGTCCGAGTGTGATGGGACTGATGGGGCACATAAAAATCATAATTAGCCCATTACTGTCCCACTGCTGGGCACGGGCCTCTTCTCAGAATGAGAAGGGCTTAGGCCTTAGTCCACCACGCTGGCCTGGAGCGGGTTTGCGGACTACACACACCATCGAGAACTTTATGGAGTCTTCAGGTGTGCAGATTTCCTTACGATGTTTTCCTTCACCGTTAACGCAAGTGATAAACAAATTCTGATCCGCACATGAATTCGAAAAGTCGGAGGTACGGGCCGGGAACGAACTCAGACCCTCCTGCATGTAAGACAAGCGTTCAACCGCTAGGCTATCACTGTTTAATGCTGTAATGGGGTAAGGCATTAAAATATAAGAAATCATTTTAATTGGGCATGCCTATCGCTTCAATAAAGACCATTACAATAAGTGATTCTGGACAATAACTGCGTATTTTAATTTTATTTTATCAATATGCATTTATTTTATTATTGTTATTTTGAGGGGCTCGTGGCTAATTACCAACCGCGCGGATCATACGAATTGCGAGGCTAAGCAACGCTTGCCACGGTCAGTCTGTAGATGGGTGACCGTTCGTTACACATCGAGACCACTCCGTGCCTCGGAGAGCACGTTAAACAGTCGGTCTCGGGTGTCATACGAATACCTATGACAGTCTTTACGGGAAGTCAGTTAACCGATCTAAACTTAGGATATCGGCATTGCCCTGTAATTGGGTTGCGGACGTCTGATGGCAGTCGCTCCGTGTAAAATACTGGTATTCAGCCGCATCTGGTTAGACTGGGAGCTGACCCCGACATAGTTGGGAAAAAGGCTAGGCAGAACTATTTGTTATTGTTATTTTGTTTCCAAAAAGCAATAATGTTAATTGGTGCTCAGCCGCGACATCAACTAAAATAAATAACAAAAGCCGACGCTTGCTATCTTTATGAAATATCGAAAGATATAAATTGGTAGATAAAATAGGTACTAACTAAAACTAATCACCTACATAATAACTCTCTTATGCAAAACACTTCAGATTATGCATTTTATGAAAACAATAGTAAGTACGTCAAAGGGATTTATTTTATAGATTTTTATAAGTAGATTTGTATGGGTACTTGTTACGTGTTTCATGTATTCAACAGCGTTGCTATAGTATAAATGAAATAGTATAATATATCACAATTTCAATGCATGATCGAAATATAAAGAAGAAAATGTCAAACTTGTTGCTGAACTAGTTGACCCAATACCGTGGGCCTTGAGATACATACATAACATCACGCCTGTATTCCCCGATGGGTAGGGTGGAGGTGTATAGTAACACCCTAATTTCGCCGTTATGATTAAGTCCCATGTAATTGGGGGCGAGCCTATTGACATCAATCGGGCACCAATCTAAACTCCGGGCTGCTACTGAGAAATTCCTAATGGATAAACCCAATAACACTGCCTGACCTGGGGATCGAACCCAGGACCTCACGATCAGCAGTCGCGCTTGCCACCACTAGACCAACGAGGCAGTTGGTCTTGACTATATATTTATTTTTAACTCGGTCAAGACAACTCTGCCATAGCTTAAGAATACTTTTCATATGCCGTAAACTTTGTTACTGTCTTAGGATCAAACTAACTACCTGTTCTAACAGGCTGATCAATTTAATCTGTCGTCAAATCCTAAGTCCAGTTTAATTTTTATACCTCCGTCGTTTTTCGACGATACTGCCAACGTAAAGGTTGAAAAAGACTGATAAGTTCATAATGTTCTGTTCTGCCTAACCAGATGCGGCTGAATACCAGTATTTTACACGGAGCGACTGCCATCAGACCTCTGCAACCCAGTTACTAGGCAATGCCGATATCCTAAGGTTAGACCGGTTGTCAGACTTTCGGACTTCTGACTTCCTGTAATGACTGTCATAGGTATTCATATGACACCCGGGACCGAGTCGAGGCACGGAGCGGTCTCGATGTGTAACGAACGGTCACCCATCCATGAACTGACCGCGGCAAGCGCAGCTTAACCTCGCAAATCACATGATCCGCGCGGTTGGTAAGCCACGAGCCTCGGATGAATAAAAACTAATGGTCGGTGTTAACTGATGTGATTGGTTGACCAATATAGTTGACAATGTCAATTGATATGATTAGTTGTTAGTTCGACATGAGATTTGACAGCTAATTAGTTAACATAATATCACGCCTTGTATTCTCTGAAGGGTTCGGCAGAGGCGTTTTTAGTACACCCTCCTTTCGCCAGTTATGTTTAAGTACCATGTACCTAATAGGGGGCGAGCATATTGTCAATAACCGGGCACAAATCCAGACTCCGGGCTGCTACTGAGAAATTCCTAATGGAAAAACCCAATAACACTTTGCCAGACCTGGGGATCGAATCCAGGACCTCACGATCAGCAGTCGCGCTTGCCACCACTAGACCAACAAAGCAGTCAATTTGATTAGTTAATTATTGCGTTAATCAGCCTTCGTATACTTTTAACTAACTAGATTATTCTTCCTTTTTCCACAGAGGCGCAACTCACTCCAACCTCGTGATATGTGACGAGACGGGCAGAGTGGTGGGCAGGGCCAAAGGCCCCGGGACCAACCACTGGACGCTTGGCATAGATGAATGTGCTAACCGGATCATTGCAATGCTTCAATCAGCTAAGGATGAGGCGGGCATACCAAAAGACAGACCTTTGGATTCTTTGGTAAGT
Source organism: Amphipyra berbera (assembly GCA_910594945.2). Classification (NCBI taxonomy): domain Eukaryota; kingdom Metazoa; phylum Arthropoda; class Insecta; order Lepidoptera; family Noctuidae; genus Amphipyra; species Amphipyra berbera. The sequence continues at coordinate 10,058,888 of OU343144.1, forward strand.
CAATTTCATTAACTTAAATTATGAGCGTGAGCCTGCTAGGACCGTCAGAATAAAACAAGGCAAATGGTACTAAAAAGGTTCTAAATAAATCTGTTACAGACACTTTGGGCCGGCGCAGATTTGGCCAGGCGCAGCGCAGAGCATTTTTCACTGCCAAACCATTATCGACTTTACGAGTGTTTAAATAATATCAAAAATCACCTTTCGCCTCTAGTCTAGTGTTGCCGAACAATCGATAGTTTAAATTGAAAATCCGCTACTCCATCGATAGGACTATCGATAGTATCAAAGTTCTGAAAAGCAATACTATCGATACTATCGAAATACAAGCCACTATCGATTCTGTATAACTGTCGATAGTATCTATGTTATCAATAATATCGACACTATCGATAATATTACTATTGAAGCTTTCAAAAAACAATACTATCGATAGTATCGATACGATTGATGATAGTATTGATGCATGTCAATAGTATTGAAGTGAAACGATCGGCAACACTACTCTAGTCGCTTCGATGCTCTCGGCGACTAGTAGTTGTGTTAATTGATTTTCGACATTATTTAAACGCTAGCAAAGTCGATAATGGTTTGGCATCGAAAATGCTCTGCGCTGCGCCACCCCAGATCTGTGCCGGCCATTTCAAGTCAAAAACATTACATAAAAGTGTCTGTAACAGGCGTAAAAATTACAGAGACAATTTACAGAAATAAAAATCGTTTATCATTTATAAAAAAAAAATCTGGGCCAACAGAATATGACGACAAAAAGGGAACAAATTAAAATAAGACTAGACACATTAACCTACACTAATTCTTCTTCTTCTTCCTGCCCTTATCCCACACTGGTTGGGGTCGGTACAATATGTATTTCATAAACCCATGTTGTTAGGGGTTTTGGCTTATTGTTTTATGACCAGCCGACTGCCTGACATTAACCCTCCTTGGGAATACTCGTTGATCGTTCGCTCGGGTGACCCAATGTGCTTGCTGATATTATGCACTGAGTCCCAAAATGATATGCTTAACCTACACTAATAAAACAACTTAAATAAAAAGAAAAAAAAAACGACAAAAAGATTACCAAAAGTTTGGCCAGCACAGACGCGGCTAAACTAAACATCGGTTGGCACTGCGCAGTCGCGCAAACGCAGCTCGCCTGCTAAAGCAACTCCCAAGTCCAACAAACGCTAGTATGCCAGATGCCTACCCAACATGAATAGGTATTATTACCTACTTGTAGCCCACAACTACTCTAATCACGCCAACAATATCCACATTACAAAAATAGACCGAACGTTCTTGAAGATGCATTTATCAATTACTTCAACAGGTTCCCACAGGACGGGCTCATCGCTAATTGCCAACCGCATGGATCATATGATTTGCGAGGTTAAGCTGTGCTTGCCGCGGTCAGTCTGGGGATGGGTGACCGTTCGTTACCCTTCCGTGCCTCGGAGAGCACGTTAAATAGTCAGTCCCGGGTGTCATACGAATATCTATGACAGTCGTTACGGGAAGTCAGAAGCCCGAAAGTCTGACGGCCGGTCTAACCTTAAGATATCGGCGTTTTCCCAGTAACTGGGTTGCGGAGGTCTGATGGCAGTCGTTCCGTGTGAAATACTGGTATTCAGCCGCATCTGGTTAGACTGGAAGCTGACCCCAATATAATTGGGAGAAGGCTAGGCAGAACTTCAACAGGTTCCCACAAATCACAATAACGACTTGTCAATCATTCAACCAGTTCTATTAACCACATGTACTTCCTTCTATTAATTCAACCTTCACTCCTCAGGGACTGACTTTGTCCGGGTGCGAGCAAGAGAGCAGTAATGCAGAGCTGGCTGCCCGTGTGAAAGAAAAGGACGGAGATTGTGCGAATGCGATTTACGTGGCGTCTGACACAGCTGGGTCCCTGTTTACGGGAGCTCCAAATGGAGGGATGGTGCTTATTGCTGGTGAGTTTTTGGTAGTTTAGTTTTCTTTGAGTTTCACTCTAGACTACAGAGGCGAAGCTATGCTATACTATACTATGCTATATGCTAGCTATGTTTCCATACCTAAACCGCAGAGTGACTCAGGCCTGCAGTCAGTCATAATAACTATGCTAACATTACATCACGCCTGTAGGTAGTCCCTGAAGGGTTGGGCAGAGGTGTGTAGTAACACCCTCATTTCGCCGTTGTGTTTAAGTCCCATGTAATAGGTGGCGGGCCTATTGCCAAAACTAAGTTATGGTTATATTATTATTAGAAACTAGCGGCCCGTCCCGGCTTCGCACGGGTGGACATTTTTCCCGTTTTTGCAACATTATTCATTTATGCTCCGCTCCTATTGGTTGTAGCGTGATGTTATATAGCCTATAACGTTCCTCGATAAATAGACTATCCAACACAAAAATATTTTTTCAATTTCAACCAGTAGTTCCTGAGATTAGGGCGTTCAAACAAACAAACAAACTCTTTAGCTTTTTAATATTAATATAGATAATGGAATCGGACTTTACTTTGCGGAAATCCATGACATACAAATATATAAGAACAATTTTTAGTGTTAATTCCACTAAACTAGTTGATCAAGCTTGGATGCAGTATGCAGCACCGCCCTCCCACCCGCAAATATTTGCTACATATAGGTATATACCTATGCAAATACAAAAGGTACAATTAATAAAATAAAATGTAACAAACTACTCAAACCGATACGACACGTGTTTCGCCCCTCCATGGGGCACCTTCAGGAGATGTTGACTTGTCGACCGCTTGGACGCGTGAAGTGATCAACTAGCTTGGCGGAATTAACACTACATATTGTTATTGTATATTTGTACTAGATATACAACGTGTAACAGAAGTTTGAAATAATACTTTAAAGCCGGGTACAGACTTACGATATGTAACGTGCAATGTAACACGGAATGAAAGAATTTGCCGTCCACATTGTCGCAATGTATCATGCAATGTAACAGAATTCCCATAGTGTGGACGCCTTGCGCGCACGAACCGTGCACACTAAGCGTGCGTACTACGTACCTTTCATGTTACATTGCATGTTACGTTACAGCAGTCTGTACCCGCTTTAAGAGCTCATTGTACTAATCATTATGAACAACTATTACTAGGGACTAATCCCGAAATCGCCAAAAACAAATCAGCTGTTGCCTACATTTTGTCGAGTTATGCGAACATAAATGTATGGAGCAGCAGATTATTTTTTTCGTGATTTGTGGGTTGGTTCCTAGTAAAAGTTGTTCATAATGATAAGTACAATGAGCCCTTAAAGTATTATTTCGGATTTCTGTTACACGTTGTTTATTAAACTAGCGACCCGTCCCGGCTTCGCACGGGTAGACTTTTTTTCCCGTTTTTGCAACATTTTTCATTTATGCTCCGCTCCTATTGGTTGTAGCGTGGTGTTATATTGCCTATAACCTTCCTCGATAAATGTACTATCTAACACAAAAATATTTTTTCAATTCCAACCAGTAGTTCCTGAGATTAGCGCGTTCAAACAAACAAACAAACAAATTCTTCAGCTTTATCATAATTATTAGTACACATAAATTAAAAATAGACACGTTATCAGACCAGAGCACGACACACGTTTTTATATGGGTCGATATCCTTATAAAAACATTGTTTGACAACAGAAAAACTGTGATTCATGAATCGGAATTGAGTCGTATGTTTCTACTTCAGCGTGCGATTAGATTAGCCTATCACACAGCTGTTGTCCGTTTTTCGAGTACTTATTGATGTTATAACAAGTTTTTGTAAAGGGTTTGTTTACAAACAAGGTTTGAAATTAATAATGTATTCGGTGGGTTAATTCTACTAATACAAACCTGATCAATCACAACCGAACCGAAGCGTTCATTCAGACATTTTGCCTTTAGAAAAACTGTCAAATTTTTTGACAACAATAAAATATCAAACGTTTTGTCTGGTCTGGTTCGTTTGCGGTTCGACAACAATGTTGTTTGTCGAAATTATAAAAAAGAAAGAAACATATTCCACGTATTTTAATGTAAGTATGGGTTTCGTAAGATCCTATTCAACGACTAAGGGAATATAGGCGGTCTTCCACCTTCACTTACTTCGTCTGTTTCGCCAAAGGTATGCAAAAATAGTCAGAGTCTGGTATCAAAGCAGAAATAACAAGTTGTTTACCTACTTAATAATACAGTATGACTATTTCCTAGCAAAGCGAGTTCGGCACATATTAATAGACACTTGCGTACACTAACATTTAACGGAAAAGGTTAAGGACCTCTGACGTCACGAAACAGACGGAGAAGTCATGATAGAAGTTATTGACATGGTTTGAGTCATGTTTAGACGTTTAGAATACAACATTTTATTATTTCTTACATTTTGTGAACTAATGAAAGTCTTTTCTAATCAAGGCTTTGGTAAATTCTTCTAATAAATAACCCCTTAATCAGTCGCGAAAAAACGATTATTTTCTCTTGAAAACATAAAAAACATCATCTAAAAAGAAAACGACCCACATCTGAATTTCAAATATCATATTCTAAATACGAAATCGTAAATACAGCCAGTATAAAAAAAAAATATGCGAAATTAAAAGATAAAACTGTCAAAATGTTTGACAAACAAAACTAAACATTTTGACAGTTTTCGTAACTGGTGCGTTTGCGCTTTGGCAACGATTTTGTTAGTAAAACTGTCTAGCAGGTTAATATTATCAACTTTATGCTTATCAATAAATCGCTTAGCAAATATCGGTTACTTAAAAAAATACAAACCACCTAAACATACCTACTCCTTTCCAATTGAAAGAAGGTGGTTTGGTCATTTTAAGAGAATGAGTGTACGGCGATTAACAAAAGCAATTTATAAGGCAGAATGTCAGTGGAAACGACGGTAGAGGACGCCCTAGAAGGACATACACCGATGTTATTGGTGATGTTCTTCACAAAGGACAGGATGCGTAGTACTCACAACCGGCGTGCGTGTATGACAAGATGTATGAATGTGGATGAGGCGAAAGGAGTATGTAAGGATCGTAGCATGTGGCGTTCTATAGTTTCTGCCTACCTCCATGAGAAAAAGGCGTGAGTTTATGTATGTATGTTAAAAAAAATTCTTTACATCAACGAGCTCGTAAATTACCAACTTTAGTCATATCAAATAAATCACTTCGAAATAGCGATAGCTTGTTAGAGATTAGGTACTTAATATAAAATGCCGTTATATCAGGAAGCTAGTTTAGACCCTGACACAAATAATTTCAACTACAGCAACCAGTCAAATAACTTATTATTCTTGTTACAACTAATGCCGTGTTCTCATGATGCGATTTTTTATGTTCGAAAAATTAAACCTGAATCATTATGAATTGTTGGAGGAACAGGTTATCGCTTCGTATTATTATGTTATTAGTAAATAATGTCGTGTTGTTATGATGCAACTTTTTATGTTAATGTTTGTGATTCATTCTCAATATAAGTTGGTCAAAATAGTGACCAAAACTGGTTTATTCTAGTTTGGACGACTTAAATGCACGGTTTTGAATATTGTAGCTGCTTAAATATTGCGGAAATAAGGTGAGGTTACAGGTAGTCCCAGCAAAACTGCAGCCGACTTTGTTTTCATAATAATCGTCATTGTCGCGGCAGCACTGACTAACGTTCAATGAATAATATCAAACGTTACCACGTAATAGAGCTCGTGGACGGGACCCTCCGTGCCTCAGAAAGCACGTTAAACAGTCGGTCTCGGGTGTCATACAAATACCTATGACAGTCGTTACAGGAATTCGGAAGCCCAATAGTCTGGCAACCGGTCTAACATTAGAATATCGGCATTGCCCAGTAACTGGGTTGCGGAGGTCTGAAGGCAGTCGCTCCGTGTAAAGTACTGGTATTCAGCCGCATCTGGTTAGACTGGAAGCTGATCTCAACATAGTTGGGAAAAGGCTAGGCAGAACCACGTAATTGAGCTAATATTTCGAGATTATTACTGCGGAATACAGCTCTTTCTATTTCTGTGATCATTACTATAGTTATAAACTAGGAAATACCAAAGTTTGTCGTGATAAGCGTCCAGTCTAAACAGATCTTACTGAATATTAATACCTGGTACTTTACACGAAGCGATTGAAGAGCAAACTTTGCTAGCTACGATTGTATCGAACTCTGAATAGTTAGGCATTAGGTCGCAAGAGAGAATCTTTTTTTTCTATTAGACTGTTAGTAGCTATGGTCTTTGCGGACCGCTTTTACGTAACCGGGCAGTTATTGGCGAGACCTGAAGGGTCTCCAGCCAATGCAAGGGAGAACTCACTTTACTTAAGTATTTATATTCATGAACCGAATATTGATATGATTGAGAATGATTATTCTCAATCATCATTAATTTACAATTTATATGTAGAATTTTGATTAAAGTTTAAAACAATACGACTTTTTGGATAACATAAAAAATTGTGACAACAACGCTGAGTAGTGAAATGGCATTCAATTGTTAGTAATGTCAAGAGAATTGGTTTCAATTGACGTTTGTGTGTCGCAAATCAAAAGCGTTTTAGAAAGTCACTGAGTGTTGTAGGACAATTTGATTGAGTGTCGGCCATTACATTCAGTTTGAGTTTGAAGTAATTTGCATCGCGTAATTATTATTCTGGGAATAGGTATTAGGAAGCAAAAATGTTTTCAAGGGGCGTACTCCAAAAATTGAACTACGAAGTTTCGGCTTCCGGATCGCACGTTTTACGACCACGAAAGTGTTTCGGAATCGATTTTGGCGATTTGAAATTTTGTGTTTCCTTAATTGACATCTAGTAGATCGTTGTATGACAATACTTTAAGTTTCATCGTCTTTACATAGTAAAAAATAAAGTCGCTCCCGTTGTCTGTACGCTTAGATATTTTAAACTACGCAACGGATTTGAATGCAGTTTTCAGCAATAGATAGAGTGATTCAAGAGGAAGGTTTATATGCCCCACATTAGTATCTACATTGCACCCGTGCGAAGCCGGGGCGGGTTGCTAGTATATTTATAAGTTCTATGTTAGACGTTGTTTCGTTTAGATTGGAAACTTCGACATTTGTTTTTCGGTTTTAGGCCCCTAGGCGCTTTGACCGTCGATGGGCTAAATACTACTGGTAGTCGCCATTACTGTAATGCTAACTTAAAATCTAACAATGTTCATAATGTGTTGAAAAATGCTATAATTGTTAATGAGTGTAACTGCCTCGTTGGTCTAGTGGTGGCAAGCGCGACTGCTGATCGTGAGGTCCTGGGCTCGATCCCCGGGTCGGGCAAAATGTTACTTATCAAGTTTTTCCGTGTGGAATTCCTCAGTAGCAGCCCGGAGTTTGGATTTGTGCCCGGTTGATGGCAATAGGCTCGCCCCCTATTACATGGGACTTAAATATAACGGCGAAATTAGGGTGTTACTATACACCTCTGCCCAACCTCTAGGGGAATACAGGCGTGATATTGTGTTATGTTATGAGTGTCACCCATTACCTATAAGTACATTATGTACATTATGTACTTTATGTTTATCTAACACTAAAATGTAATTTAAATCGCCAAACAATCGTTCCGTCTGAACCCGGCGACGCATTTACTTATTAATTTACATTCAAATTCTAAAAAACCTTGCACCTACTATTCAAAGCCGTCTAACAAAAGGTAATTAAACAAATTCAAGGATGGAAACGTTTATTAGATCGCCTTGAGTTCAACATAATAATGGGAATAGTAGTATAAATAGCCAATTTAGATTTTAGCTTGAAGGTTATGTAAAAATGGAGAGCACACTACGAACACCTAGGTAGGTACTGAAAGTCAAAATATTTCGACTTGAATATTTACTTTGGACTTACTTAAGCCGGGGTACAGACTTACGAAATGTAACATACAATGTAACACACAATGAAAGAATTTGCCGTCCACATTGTCGCAATGTATCATGCAATGTAACAGAATTCCCATAGTGTGGACGCCTTGCGCGCACGAACCGTGTACCTACACTACGCGTGCGTACTACGTACCTTTCATGTTACAGTGTATGTTACGTTACAGCAGTCTGTACCCGCCTTTATAGATAGCTACTTAATAAAACTCTAACAATTTGTGACTAACAGACAACTCACAGCTTAAACCGTTGAGTCTAGGTAGATAGAACCACGTTGCGTATTGCGCAGCAGTTTCTTAAACAATCAAAATACCTGGAAAATCTTTTACACAGTGTGCAGTACGATTAACTTAACATATCTATGCAAAAATAAATTAGACCCAAGTGTTTCTTTTTTTTCAAATCATTTCTTTTTTTTTACTTTTTTCACTTCGTAGTTTATGTAAACCACGGCTCGAAAGTAGCACACGCCCTTGGGGCGGTCGATGCATAAAAAATAGACGAGTTTATTCTTAGAGAGTGCAGGCTACTTATTTAAAAAAATATTATTTTTTATATTAGAAAAAAAAACATCTCGTTTGTGAGCACTAAGAAAGTATTTCTGAAAATCCATCCACTATGGGGGTCAAAATACATTGATGGGAAATCCCATTGGGCACACTACTAGTTACACCATAAATATGCATAATATGTCGCAGTAACGTGGTTATATCCGTTGTATGATCATATTCCTAGAGATATGATTATTTTGAATTATCAAAAAGAAATTACTATCGCGTTCCAAAGTGATCCCTATGAAGAAGAGGCTAGATGCACCAACAATTTACAAAGACCTAACTACTTACACCTGTGCTTATTCCTACAAGGTTGACAGGACTGTTAATGCCTATGTCTGCATCTGATAGTCACATAATTATCAAAAGTAGGTCGTAATGAAATAGGACATCCAACGAGGCTGGAAGATAACCCTTAACCTTCATGACAACGCGTCTACAGTACTGATTATGAACAGGGTGGTAACTGCGAATTCATACGCAGTACATTGTTCGCAATCTATACTAATATTATAAAGCTAAAGAGTTTGTTTGTTTGTTTGTTTGTTTGTACGCGCAAATCTCAGGAACAGGTTACAGGTTGGAATTGAAAAATTATTTTTGTGTTGGACAGTCCATTTATCGAGGAAGGTTATAGGCTATATAACATCACGCTATGACCAATAGGAGCGGAGCATAAATGAAAAATGTTGCAAAAACGGGAAAAATGTCCACCCATGCGAAGCCGGGACGGACCGCTAGTATTTAATATAGATATTGCAACCCTCAAATGTCTACTGCTTAACATGAGTCTGAACTTGGGTATCTAATACCTGAAATTTAATGATTGTCTATGGCTCTCTGAAGTCATTATCCAAGCAATAAATTGATTGCGCCAGTGCTCTGCAACCTTCTTCCAATTTAAAAGCTTTTCTGCCTAGCCTTTTCTCAACTATGTTGGGATTAGTTTCGGGCTTCTGCTGACTACTCGTAACGACAATCATAGGTAGGTATGTATGGCACCCGGGACCGACTGCTTAACGTGCTCTTTGAGGCACGGAGGGATCTCGATATATAACGAACGTTCAAAAATCGGTGAAATATGTAATATCATTTATTTATAAAGAAACCTCAAATAGCTTCGGGGGTGCCTTATGAATTTGCCAGTTTAGGCTAAGTGGATTTTTAGTTGTTAGATTTGAAATTTAAGATTCTTACAAAAGAAAATGTTTTGTACTTCTATCAGTAGTCAGGTCCATCATAATAAGGTTTCCCTGTAAACAGTGTTAGCAGTAGAACGACCAGGGATGTGTGCTTATAGCTTGCTCAGGTTGCTAAGGTAAGAGAGAGCCACATAGAGCTAACCGTGCGAGTCGAGAAGCAGCTTATACTAAGGTCTATAACCGCAACGCGTAGTGACTGGCCCTGCACCTTGATAATGGTCATAGCATAACATGAAACGACTGGAAACTGTACACGTTTAAGACTTAACTGAAAATTTATTAAGCTATTTAACATACTCGCAACGCCATCTATTGAGCAAATATGGTACAACAAATGATGCTATGTTTCTTGATTACTTTAACTTCTAATATCTTTTGATTGTGCGAACCGATTACGATGAAACAAAAGCTAAATGTTACTCCGATAAATGCACAATATTTGTCTATAAAAGTCAACCGCATTGAGTCTTTACCTTTTACGCGCGGCGTGCACAAACAAACCGACAAACAAATAAACATACAAAAAATTCAAAAATGATCGAAAATAATCCATTTCATTTCATTGGTTACACTTTAACACCACTGATATTTTATTTAAATATTTCCAATCGGCAGACGCGCCATACTGATTTATTGTTATACTAGCGGCCCGTCCAGGCTACGCACAGGTAGTAATTTTTCCCGTTTTTGCAACGTTTTTCATTTATGCTCCGCTCCTATTGGTCGTAGCGTGATTTTATATAGCCTATAGCCTTCCTCGATAAATGGACTATCCAACACAAAAATATTTTTTCAATTCCAACCAGTAGTTCCTGAGATTAGCGCGTTCAAACAACTTTATACTCTTCAGTTTTATTAATATTAGTATAGATGTATAGATAAGTCGCAAGTTGAACGCAAAATAAATCAAAACACTTTGTCTTTCTGCAACAGTACTATTAATATTAATTTATATTGGTTTAGTGGTGGCAAGCGCGACTGCTAATCGTGAGGTCCTATGGGTTCGATCCCCAGGTCGAGCAATGTGTTATTCGGTTTATCCGTGTGGAATTCCTCAGTAGCAGCCCGGAGTTAGGATTTGTGCCTGGTTGATGGCAATAGGCTCGCCCTCTATTACATGGGACTTAAACATAATGGCGAAATGAGGGTGTTACTATACACCTCTGCCCAGCCCTTCAGGGAATACAGGCGTGATGTTATGTATAATTAATTCGATTATCCATATCCAGTAGGCGAGTGAATACGAATTGTGTCACAAACAGGTTTATTATACACGCCCACTTTATTGTACTGTCAATACAGGCTTGGTAAGAGACCTGCCATTTCTTGTTTGAATTAAATACGTACATACATAAACTCACGCCTTTTTCCCATGGGGTTGGGCAGAAACTATAGAACACCATATGCTACGATCCTAACATACTCCTTTCGCTTCGTCCACATTCATACATCTTGTCATACACGCACGCCCGTTGAGAGTACTACGCACCTGTCCGTTGTGAAGAACATCACCAATAACATCGATGTATGCCCTACTAGGACGTCCTCTACCGGCGTTTTCACTGACATCCGCCTTATAAATTCCTTTTATTAATCGCCCTTCACTCATTCTCTCAACATGACCAAACCACCTAAGAATTTGAATGAAATATAGCCATTATTACAAACTGTTATCTTTAAAAGGTATTGTACTTTAATTCCGCATGGGTCTAAAAGCTTTCCGTTTCTATTTCACCTATTGTCAACATCTATACAGCCTGTAATCACAAAACAGATGGTACAGAAGTCAATCACATGTATGTACTACACTTTTCATATTACGCTCGGCGGTCGCTCTATCTATATATCTATCTCTCTCAAGCGCATGGCACTCGCGCTCGCACTCACTCGCACTCTAGTCCCAAACGCTCCGAGATATCGTGTCCGTGAGCAGTGTCTATGTGTGCGTTGCTCGAGCGCACTTGTATGTAGATTGACTTCCGTACCTATCTATTTTGTGCTGTAATGTTAGTCGATTACAATCTGAAAACCATGAACTCTGCTCATCATTCTTTACAACTTTTACTATGGAACAAACTCCAAATTCGTGAAAAATATATAATAGTAAATATGCTTTCGTGAAATAAAGACGAAATTGTGTTTTCTGAAATAACAAAATTTACTTTTATTCGCAACACAATTAAATACAAACTTTTAACATAATTTTCACACTCTAAACGAGAGTAACTTACCTGAAATAACAAAAAACAACATTTAAAGCCTTTACTTCTAGTTTAGTTTATAACTTATTAAAAATTACCTCAATACAGACAGCCGCTGTCACTGACATGACACTGACATCTATTAGATATCTGTAGACAATAAATCCATAAAGAAAAGTATTTAGTAGTAATTTTCTTTACAAATATATCTGCTGTTCCATACAAAAACGACACAACACACCACACAACAAAATGTGGTGACAACACCGAGCGCCATACATTTCTATGAACCACTTACCTCCTCACGAAACAACACGATATTATTGAAAACGGATCATAGATATGGCGTTCGGAATCGTCGCCACGCTTTGTCGTGTCGTGTGCCATAAATGGCTTTAGGCAACTGCGTACGACTGTTAATCAATGACAAGGGTCCCATGTGGTGTTGATTAGGTCAGTGTTCCGCAAAGTGTGTGCCGCGGCACACTGGTGTACCGTGGTCATTAATTCGAGTCTTCCTCTTAGCCTTTTCCCAATTATCTTGGGGTCAGCTTCCAGTCTAACCAGATGCGGCTGAATACCAGTATTTTACACGGAGCGACTGCCATCAAACCTCCGCAACCCAGTAACTGGGCAATGCCGATATCCTAAGGTAAAACCGTTTGTCAGACTTTCGGGCTTCTGACTACCCGTAACGACTGTCATAGGTATTCGTATGACACCCGGGACCGACGGTTTAACGTGCTCTCCGAGGCACGGAGGGGTCTCGATGTGTAACGAAACGATCACCCATCTATAGACTGACCGCGGCAAGCGCAGCTTATTTAGCCACGAGCCCCTCACGTTTCATTATATTATTATATGCCACAAAATAACAAAATTGCCGAATGAAAAATACGGACGTTCCACACAAACGCGACACTTCTATGAATATAAAATAATTCATCATGATGGTGGTGGTCATTAATTCGAGAGCCGCGGGAAAAATCTATTTCTTAAAAAATGATAAAGGCGGACGGAAATAATGTATTCTTTATAGTGGTATACCTCTGAAATCCCCCGATTTCATAGGTGTACGTTGAACACAAAAAGTTTGCGGAACACTGGATTAGGTTACCCTAATTAAAATACTACTACGCCTAATACACCATTTGTTTTGCACCAAAGCGGCAAAGGGTAGACATAGCATAAAATATGAAATTAATTAAAACGCGTCATATGCTATCAGCTTATTACAAGCTCAAATTGTAAAACTCGACTATGATAACGCGCAGATTTAATGTTTATAAATAGAATAGTAAGGGCCAAGCCATATCTGACGGAAGAGACGTCGCCGGTACACATTTGACCGAAGATGCGTTACTAAAATTCCTCGAGTAAATTACACAAGGGAAGATCGGCGACGTATCTTTCTATAAATATACAATAAAATATTTAGTGTTAATTCCGCGAAAAAACAGTTGATCAAGCCTGAATGCAGTATGCAGCACCGCCCTCCCGCCCGCAAATATACCTATGCAAATACAAAAGGTACAATTAATAAAATAAAATGTAACAAACTACTCCAACCGATACGACACGTGTTTCGCCCCTCCATGGGGCATCCTCAGGTGATGTTGACTCGTCGACCGCTTGGACGCGAAACCAAGCCAACACCAAGCGTCCAAGCGGTCGACGAGTCAACATCACCTGAGGATGCCCCGTGGAGGGGCGAAACACGTGTCGTATCGGTTTGTTTTGCTTGTGTGTTGCATGTTATTAATCGCACCTTCTGCATTTGCATATATTTGCGGGCGGGAGGGCGGTGCTGCATACTGCATTCAGGCTTGATCAACTGTTTTTTCGCGGAATTAACACTAAATATTTTATTGTATATTTATAGATCATGGATTTCCGCAAAGTAACGCCTGATTCCATCATATATCTGACGTATATTTCGTCAGATCTGTGGCTTGGCCCTTAAACAAGATGTTAGGCTGACCACACATGAGCACCTGGTCCATTAAATTGCTCGAGACAGCTGATCGATATTTGTTTGCAGTTTGGTGTATGGCATGAAGCTATAAATACAAACGAATGGCCATCTGTCCCGAGACTTTCGAGGAACTCAGTAGGCCGTCTGCTGTTAGCCTTAGCTCGGTTCTTTTCCTAAGTTAGTAAGTTAGTTTCAGCTGTAAATTATTTCATACCATAACATCACGTCTGTATTCCCCGACCGGTTGGGCACAGGCGTGTAGTAAACACCGTCATTTCGCCGTTATGTTTAAGTCCCATGCAATAGGGGGCGAACCTATTGCCATCAACCGGGCACAAATCCAAACTCCAAGCTGCTACTGAGGAATTCCACATGGAAAAACCCAATAACACTGCCCGACCTGGGGATCAAACCCAGCAAGACCTCACGATCAGCAGCCGTGCTTGGTATCACGTTGTGCCTATTATAACGAAAACGGATTTTATAATGGTTTTCTAATAACCTGTAGTCATATTCAAAAATGGATTTAATATTTATACTAATAAAGTACCTTTTTGTTAGTTTTGAATACCTTTAAATTTTATTCTGTGCGAAACTTTTATCTAAACGAAAGTGTATTCATCATGGCTATGCTTTGTTTTCAGGTACAGGATCAAACGCTTTGCTAAGAACAGCTGACGGACAACAACATGGCTGCGGCGGATGGGGATACCTCTTGGGGGATGAAGGCAGTGGTACGTACTGGTACCTCGTTATATTAAACTGTAAAGCACACGCAGCACACTTGGTGGTAGGATCTATACCAGGGGTCACCAAATGGCGGACCGCGGTCCGCATCCGGACTGCCGACCCATTTTGTGCGGACCGCGTGAACACATCAACTTGCACTACAGAGTACGTAATTTAATAAAAATGTATCCCCCGCATTATGTTTGCTAAATCAATTTGAAAAAAAAAAGCTATGAAATATTGTGCGAACCGCGATGGTCATTTCATTTCTTAAACGGACCCCGAGCGAAATTAATTGGTGACTCCTGATCTATACGGTCCGCCTGACTAGCTACCACACTCACATTAAGAGCCAAGCCACATCTACCGAAAGATACGACGCCGATCTTCTGCCAGTACACATAATTCCATACAAACATCTCACACCGTACGCATTTGACAGAAGATTCGTTACTAAAATTCCTCGAGTAAATTACGCGACGGAAGATCGGCGACGTATCTTCCGTCAGGTGTGGTTTGGCCCTAAAGTCGCCAAACAGTTTACTGTGTTCCGTCGTGTGTATGTGAGAGCCAGAGGGGTATAGGGTAATCCCTCTATATCTCTGTTCCTTGGATTCGCGTGCTCTAATTTCGACCCTGTCTGCGATTTACCACCAAGTGAGACTAGAGCCAAAGGCGATCAACTCAAGAATAAAAAAGAAATGTAGACTACAAGGTGTTCTTGTGACTACTTATACAAGTTATAGTGTTTGTTGGCGGCATGTAGGCACCTACATCACTTAGGAGCCAAATTCATGACTCAGGCGCAGTTGTTGTCCGTGCTCCAATTATTTTGAATAGTCTGTCAAATAAGTGGTTTCATTTGGTTTTTGGTTTTTTTTAATTAAACTTTTTAACAAAAAAAACCGACTTCAAATTGTCTATTTCCGAAGTTCTTCATCAGATCTTCACCAAATTTAAATGGGACCACTTCGAAAGAATACTCTTTCAAACAAAAAAAATAATCATTAAAATCGGTTCACAATTAGCAAGGATATCACGGAACAAACATAGAAAAAAAAACACAATTGAATTGAGAACCTCCTCCTTTTTTGGATGTCGGTTAAAAATATGTAGTAATTTCTTTTTAATAGCAACATTATTTTTGCAAAATCAAACGTTTGATTACCTTATACAAGGTTAGTCGGAATGGGGGTACCTACTAAGCCGCGGGCCACTTAAAGTATCACTGATGACTGACTTATTGTAAAGAAAGTGTTAAAATTTCAAAATTAGTTTTTTTTTCCATGAAAAATAATTTATATTTTAGTTTTTTCGAAAATTCTTCATTTCTGCTTTAGTTATGAATTCAGAAAAAGGGATTTCTAATCCGTGACCCCAAATATGACCTAAAATGTAAACACAGCTGATCATAGCTGAGAATAGATAGAATTTAGCGTATTTTTTATGAAATCTTTGAACAGCTATTTCTCTTAAACTAACGAGTTTTGGGGAAAGTTGTAGAACAAAAGTTATCCATTATTATGGGTACTTTAACACCCTTTCGGCTCAGTACCCCCTTTCCGACTAACCTTGTATACAACATTTAAATGTTCGGACTATATGTACTTGCGTTGCATTGTATATAATAATGCTTTTAAAAAACTTTCAAGTTAAACGGTTTTATCTTGCAGTACTCCTGCAGCATCAAGTTGTATTGCCATGGCAATTGAATTTGTGTGCGAAGTTTCAGGAGAATCGGTTAAGAAGAAGTAGTAGAAAAATCTGTCGCAAGATTTTAATCAAACAAATACCTATATATGAAGTGAAGTTAATAAAAACCGTTTAAAAATCAAAATTATTTCCGCTCCTCAGCCTACTGGATAGCGCACAAAGCAGTGAAAACGGTCTTTGATGACGTCGACGGTCTACAACCATCTCCGTACCCGACCGACAGGGTATGGGAAGTTATTAGAGAACACTTTGATGCTGACACACGCGCCGACCTGCTGCCCCATGCTTATAAGCACTTCGATAAGTCTATGTTTGCTGGTAAGTACCTAGCTACCTAGTACTACATTATAATATATTTGATGAGTTTTTTTAAAGCCATTTTCTTACTTTACTAGGTATAAAAGTTTAATGGATGGGTGACCGTTCGTTCCACATCGAGACCCCTCCGAGCCTCGGAGAGCACGTTAAATAGTTGGTCCCGGGTGTCATACAAATACCTATGACAGTCATTACGGGAAGTTAGAAGCCCAAAACTCTGACAACCTTAGGATATCGGCATTGCCCAGTAACTGGGTTGCGGGGGTCTGATGGCAGTCGCTCCGTGTAAAATACTAGTATTCAGCCGCATCTGGTTAGACTGGGAGCTGATCCCAACATAGTTGGGAAAAGGCTAGACAGAACTTGGTATAAAAGTTTAAACTAAGTCTGTGTTTGTGTTTCCGAAAAACTAAGCTAATGTAGGTATTTAACCTTTATTGAGTGAATACACCTCATCTCAATAATGGAGTTGTGGGTTATTTGCCGCACTTCTTGTTCCTAGCTAAAACACTAGAAAGTGGTGAAGGATGCCTGAATTACTCAAGTGGTTTCTTGGTAAATTTTGACGTTCTAAGTGTAAGTATAGTCGCCGGCATGTAACTTGGCAAGGTTTTGGTGTAGTGGGAGTCAGTTCTCGCATGTACATTTAGTGAAACAAAAACATGGTCACTTATTGCTTGTCATTATTCTATGGTTATTGCCATAATTTATTTTTAAACATGTCTGTATAGAAGAAAGTAAGATAGAAACGAGAGGAATTCTCATCTCTACTCTTGCCAAGTTACGTGCCGGCGACTGTACTGTTGTTGTCCAATTTCACTTTATTATTGACTTGACTTTGAATACAAGCCATAGTCGACCTAGAGAATTTAAAAAAGGCTATGGAGATGGCGACCGTTATCAGTCGTCCATATTAATGGCCACCCCCGTCCTGCTTTGTTGATATATCTACCCAAATGAATAAACAAAACGTTATCCACAGGTGTAACATCAAAACTCTCCGCCTTAGCCTTCAAAGGCGACGAGCTCTCCCGCCACATATTCTCATGCGCCGGCGCCGCACTAGCGTCGCACACGGCGGCACTCGCTGTTCGCTGTGACACGCCGCGCCTGCGCGTTGTGTGCGTCGGCTCTGTGTGGAAGAGCTGGGACATACTCAAGCCTGGCGTGCTCTCACAATTAAAGAACAGGCGGGTTAGTATTACTCAGCAGTTGTTCCTATTTTAGTTCAGGCTCGGACTGGCCATACGGGCAAATGCCCGATGGGCCGGACGCCCGATGGGCCGGACGCCCGATGGGCCGGACGCCCGATGGGCCGGACGCCCGATGGGCCGGACGCCCGATGGGCCGGACGCCCGATTGGCCGGACGCCCGATTGGCCGGACGCCCGATGGGCCGGTCACACAGTCGGAGAAACCGAAAGAGTGAGGGGAACGTCAAAAAAAAAGTCCAACTATCGCCTATCGCTTGAAAAGAAGCCGCAAATAGTTTGTGTTTGTAAATGCACCCAAGATATAGGAGAAAGAGTGAGGGGAGCGTCTACATACATACATACATAAACTCACGCCTTTTTCCCATGGGGGTAGGCAGAAACTATAGAACGCCACATGCTACGACCCTTACATACCCCTTTCGCTTCATCCACATTCATACATCTTGTCATACACGCACGCCGGTTGAGAGTACTACGCACCTGACCTTTGTGAAGAACATCACCAATAACATCGATGTATGTCCTTCTAGGACGTCCTCTACCGGCGTTCCCATTAACATCCGCCTTATAAATTCCTTTTGTTAATCGGGAGCGTCTAAAAAACGAAAAAAAAGACGTCGTCCGTCTAATCGCTTGGGATTTTTTTTTTGCCTGCACTGGCCGACCGTCTCTCAAATGCTAGGGCCGATTTCAGGTCCCAGTCCGGCCTTGTTTTAGTCCACTACTGGGCATAGGCCTTTCTAAACGGCCGGCTAAATGCCTGGACAGACAAAGAGTGTCGCTGGGTGTGATATTCAAATTCTTTATTGCGAACTAAGTGTACAGAATTTTGAAGATGTTAACAATAGGTAGGTTCTTAGAACTTGTTGCCTGTTAAGGTATTGCAATTTAAATGGTTAAAGAAAATAGGTATACATACTCAATATTACAGTTATACAGTTTACATTATATTAACTAGCGGCCCGTCCCGACTTCGCACGGGTGGACATTTTTCCCGTTTTTGCAACATTTTTCATTTATGCTCCGCTCCTATTGGTCGTAGCGTGATGATATATAGCCTATAACGTTCTTCGATAAATGGACTATCCAACACAAAAATAATTGTTCAATTCCAACCAGTAGTTCCTGAGATTAGCGCGTTCAAACAAACAAACAAACTCTTTAGCTTTATATAATAGTATAGATTCACGTCGCGTGTTGATCACGTGCTCTTGGCGTGCGAATTACTATGACAATGTGTGGAAGACGCCACACAGAGACTGCCACGCGAAGCTTGGCGATGTGTGACAGTCTCTGTGTGGCGTCTTCCACACATCGGTCTAAAAACAGCTTAGGTTAATATTAAACCAGCGTTCGTCCAGTAAAACCATTGTCCTAGCCGCACCATCCGACCTTTTAAGAATGCTAGTGCGAAACGTAGTACTTATAAGTAGGTAATTAATTGTCAATACAATATATCAGGTGTAAAAATACCCTTAACGAAGCCGAGAGCCACGTATTCTTCCCATCGTTACGAAGATTTTTTGGTATTGTGCCATACCTGGGAACCGACTGGTTAGCGAGATATTGAAGGTCAAAGTCACCATATTTTTGTACGTTTTTCACGAAAACTAAGTTTATAATGTTATTACTAAACATTCTTCTATACAAACATTATCAACATGTATGCACAGTCTGCTGCGCACGCGCTTCCATTGTGCGCTACAATTAAAAGCTGTTTTTTTATACCAAAAAATAAAAGTCGTTGTCCAGCAATTATTTTTGCTGTATGTTACTTAGTTTTATGTACAGTATGCGTAGCTTTCGGCTTCGTTAAGGATATTTTTACACCCTGTATACCTCCCTTACATTCCTACGACATACGATGTAGAAATATGACAAAATGTCGTAGTGTAATCGAATCCAAGATCCTCATAATCAACCCACATACTGTCTTATTACTGCTGAGCACGGGCCGCTTTTCATAATAAGAAGGGTTTAGGCCTCACTCAACCACGCTGGCCTGTAGGCGTAGACAAGGGTTTTGTGGACTGGAGAAGACACATTGCCATTCAGTGCTGCCAATAAAAATATCTCGATTCCCCGCGTCAGTGTTGTCGATTCCCCGAAATTATTAGACACTCTCCTCTCCTTTTTTCTTGCAGGTGCGAACGCGATAAATGTACCACTTCTTTTTCCTCCAGCGATAATTGGACAAGCTTTTTTTTAGGACTTGCCCTCAATGTTTCCCTTTATTTACCCCTTTTGTCCAGCTCTTTCTAGTCGGACGACCTTTCTTTTTTTAGCGCTCTCTTGTGTCTTGGCTGCATTTGCGAACACGAAACTTGAAATATTGGAACTGCTGCCAATTCCCCAATTTTGTTCATTCCCAGCACGGACTCCCAATTTTCCCCGCAATTGGCAGCACTGTTGCCATTGTGTATATGACATTTTGTCTATTCTTCCGTCGACAAAACCCTGGACTACGGTGGTCATGCTACGAATGCTGGTGCGGGTTGGCGGACAACATTAACCATCGACAAGTTTCTGCCCTCTTAGTTGTGCAGATTTCCTCAAGATGTTATCCTTCACCGTTAACGCAAGTGATAATTAAATTCCCCAAGATCCCACTTACGAAACTATTCTTGTAAATTTTCAGGTAAAAACAGAGCTCGAACTAGTCAGACTTCGGGTGTCCAGTGCAATGGGCGCTGCCTGGCTGGCCGCTAAACACGTAAACTACGAACTACCTCGAGACGACTCGGCTTTCTGCCAAGTGTTCCACAATTACCACCCAGAAGGGCTAGTAAACGGTAATGGGGACGCAGTAAACGGTAACGCGGTGAAAGGTAAACTGAACGGCAATGGGATAGCGAACGGTAATGGGAGCATCCATTGTGAAGATTGGAGCTAATGCTACGATTTTTTGTGAGAAAATAATTTAAGAATAGCAGTGTTTTCGCAAAAATGTTTGGAAGCGCAAACATTTTCACATGTTTTTAATTTGGAATGCACAGAATTTGCATTCGATTTTTTTTCTATGTCTAAAATACCTATAAAAGTTCTAGTAAAACGGTCTTCATTTTTATAAACATTACGAGGTAGGTTAGCTATGGTAAGTTCTACCTATGAATTTTATATACCAAATGGAATGTTGAGCGAATATTGATGGTTAAGTTGTGTGGTAAAAGTTTTCTAAGTTACCTATAGCAAAAGATAAAGGAAAAAACAATGACAAAAGATGATAACAAGTATTTTTAGTCTAACCGTTAGTCGAAAATATCAGCAGTGTGATTCTTTGGTAGGAACACGTCGCTGGGGCAGCGCTGCGGTGGGAATACGTTTACGAACGCAGCGCTGTCACAGCGCTGCGCAGCACTGAATTTCTACTACACATAGAGAATCTCATAGCTGTTCCGTCGCATCTGGTTAGACTGAAAATACGTAGCGAGTACACAGCGGGTTTTGCTAGATCCAGATTACATAAGGAATGGGATTGAAAATGGTGGCGCTACTATTGTTGTTATTTGCGTCTCGCTCGCACGTTCTCTGTAAGCGAAAGGTCCTAAGTCTAGATCTGCCATTTCAGGTTGTAAACTTAATGTATTTATGCCACACGGCGCAATAACAACAGTAAAGCTAAGAACAAGATATCGGATAGAAAATATGAAACTTAGTGAAATAGTAAATTAATTTCGCAATAGAATAATATAGGTAAGAATGGTTTTACAGTGCTAAATATTTGTTTGATTAAACATTAGACAATAATTACGAATCATCACATGAAGTGAATAAGTAGAAACCTACTATAGTCACTGCCTATCCAACTAATATTTATTGGCCTCTTAAGACACCACGGAAATGGCAATGGTGTGGCCTATTTTGAACCAAGAATTGAATTACCTACCTAAATTACACAAGTATTAGTATAAAAATAGATTAATGAAATATTTTGGATTTGTGCCCGGTTGATGGCAATAGGCTCGCCACCTATTTCATAGGACTTGAACAACGGCAAAAAGAGGGTGTTACTATACACCTCTGCCCTACCCTTCGAGGAATACAGGCGTGATGTTATATTGTGTTATCAAATTTTATATATCTATAGTGTCTTCAGAATTTGGCAAAAGATGACGCAACTATAAATATTGTAATCTAGTCTAGAATTAGTAGAAATATACAAAGATTGCAGAACGATCTGACAGTTGCCACAGCATATCGATCTGATTGACTATTAAAATGGCGGGAAATAATGTGTCTATGGCTCGTATGCATAATGACGACGCATTTTGTTTTACGAATTTCTGGGTTTTAAATTTTAATAATTTTTTGATACTGCTAGACTTGTTTCGCTTTATTAAATGATTGACTTGTACTATGTAAACAGCAGGTTTAGTAATTAAGTGTTAAGTCGAGTGACTGTTTACACGATTCGAGACTACATTTTAGTGACTAAACACGTGCACAGGAATTTGAGGTATAGGTACTCTTCAATGAATATGATATGTCATAGCCTGTTCAGTGTGACTCGCGCGTAAACCGCCTCATCTGGACAGACAATAAGTATCTAAATCGCTAGAAGGGACACTAATAAATAGGTACACAATCATGACGACATATCAAAATATAGAATATATATCGTACTGTGGCTCGTTCACGATCACCCATACCGCGAAGTCTAACCGCACTCAATGCTCTCCTGGACTCCAGACCGAATTTTGATGTGTTTGCTGATGAATGGAAGGTGATTTTATCGGAATGCCTGGAGTACTGCGAGAGGAATGTATCACGAACGTTTTGAATTCTCTTTTTAGTTATTATATGTTATAAAAATAATTATAATTGTACGTGCGTAAATAAATACATTTATGACTGAATTGTGATCTGTTTGCGGATGAATGGAAGAATAAATTGTCAGGTGCATTGTGAGGGCTGTGTGAAAGAGATGTCTCATATTGTTATATATTTTTTAAAAATCATTATTTTTTGTTCCATTGTTTTGTATGTATCTTCTTCCATTCCTGTTCTTTTTTTCTATCTTTAATTATTGTAATTGGTCTAAGACCGTTTTAATTAAAGTAAAATAAATAAATAGATTACCAGTATAACCTGACCTCTCGTTGTATGGAATTTCCGTACAATGAGGTTCAGCTTATACTCTCGCGACTTATTCGGAACAATGCACTTCAAAGTATGGAGTCATTTTGTATAAGAGCCATTATAGTAAGTTTTCTAGTATATAAGTCCATGTAAATAGTTATAGTTCCTATTTTAACTTAGGAATAAGTATAGGTACATAATCAGATACTGTAAGTAAATACTGTAAAATCATACCTATTGAATTATATTTGTATTATTATTCGTAAACTATTATAAATATATATATATATACTTTTATCGATATTTTTACGGTTTTATTTGAGTAATACCCTTTTTCATTACTGTTTTCAGTACCTAATCGCAAAAGTTTATGAAAATCTGGTTGAGAAGTGGCCAGATATATTGTAACTATGTAGGTATTGAAGCTTGAAGCTCAGGCCACACCGCGAGCCTTTTCATACATTGGTTCACATCGTTTGAGTCGCTAAAATAGCTAGGCTCGGTGAAACGTTGCTCGCTCGCCCGCCCGCCAGCTCGCAGTGTGGCCTGCGCTTTAAACTTACTGACAAAAATTCCCTAATTAATAGTAAATCTGAAAATAAATGGTAGGTAGCGTTTTCTATCCTGAAGGGAGGAAAATGATTATTTTAAGTCTTGCCGAGGCCCTTTCGGATATTAGCACACAAAATCCTCTTACCTACATGGTTTCGTCATTCGTCTATGAGCGGAGTTAGAGCCGGGAGATCGCGCGGCCGAGGCCCCCAGCTCTAAGCACAAATATTGAAGCAAATTATCTGATTCTCACGGTGCCTTATAAACAGAACCCTCCGACAGTAACTTAAACTTTACTGCAAGCTTCTTTAGCTCTTCTGCGAACGTTTTCTCTGTTTTAATATCCGCAATCGAAATCAATGATCGCGATCCAGATTGTTTTGTTCCGTTCCGTCAATCTAATTCGTACATTATCAATCTGGATCGCGATCGAGATTGACTGTGTACGGGGCGCCTAAGGCTGTAGGTATGATAGCTAATCACAGTAATCGTCGAAGACCGAAAGGTTGAGCCGAAGGCACATTACCTACTAAAACAATTATAATCGTTATCTGCATTCTAACATTCGGCTTACATTATTTTTTAATGATTTTAATCTCTATAAATTGGGTGGATATTGAAAAACAAAAATAACTCATTCAATAATGAATGAATGATATTTTTTATCTGTATAAAATAACGTTAAAATGTTTTTTTAACCGCTATTATCACATCACTATAACTAAGATGTCACTTTGAGTCTGACACAATTGTGACATTTTAAGGTCATATTGTCGTTGTCAAATATTATCAATTAGATCAACAATGAATATTTCGAGATTTCATCGTATATTTCACATAAAACCTGTTTTAAATATAAATTATAGATGTTGTACCCGTGCAATAGAAGGTTCTAATAACCATAAGAATAGAAATGATGCTAGGAACAGTTATTATAGTGGAATTTTTGCGGTTGCGGCCGGGGTGATAGGTTATATTAGTTTAAAAGAAAAATTGTTAGCGGCGAGTGTAATAAAAAATAATTTGAAAGGTAGGAGAGAACAGTTTAACTTTATAGCTGATGTGGTGGCTGTGTCGGCGCCGTCCGTGGTGTATATAGAGATAAAAGATAGCCGTAGATTGGATTTGTTTTCTGGCAAGCCTGTGACTTTGTCCAACGGTTCCGGGTTTATTGTGAAGGAAGACGGGCTTATATTGACGAACGCTCACGTTGTGGTGAACAAGCCTAATGCTATAGTAAACGTACGGTTGATGGTGAGTGATGTTATTCTTGTTTTTATTGTGTAATTTTTAGGCTTAGCAGTGCTGCTGATAGCAGTGATAGCCTGGCGGTTGAATGCTTCTCTTCCATGTAGGAGGGTCTGAGTTCGATCCCGGCCCGAACTTCTGATTTTTCCAATTCATGTGCGGATCAGAATTTGATTATTACTTGTGTTAACATTGAAAGAAAAACATCTTGAGGAAACCTGCACACCTGAAAGTACTCCATAAAGTTCTTGAGTGTGTGTAATCTGCCAACCCCCACCAGGCCAGTGCTGCAGAAGGCCTTAACTCTTCTCTTTCTGAAAAGAGGCCTGTGCTGAGCTGTGGGACAGTAATGGGCTAATTATGTTATGTAATGGTTAGGCTTTTATTTATGACAGATGATGAGACGTAAACATGATGAATCTAAGAAAAATTATAATATATAGCTGTCTTCACGGCTCCGCCCGTAGCCTATGTTACTCAGTGATAATGTAGCTTTCAAATGGCAAAAGATTTTTTGAAATTGGTCCAGTAGTTTTTAAGTTTATTCGTTACATACAAAAATCCAAAAATACAAATCTTTCCTCTTTATAATATTAGTATAGATTTAAGTCCAATACCAGGTATTTATACTATATACTTAGTTAAGGTATATTAATGACCAATTACTCAAACGCTACTCAATTTTAAGTTGCCGTTAAGTCTCGTGCTATCACTGTCACTTTAAGGTAAAATGAAAATGACAGCACAAAATTAAAGGTGACTTAAAATTGAGTAGCGTATGAGTATTTAGCCATTTCTCTGACTCGGACGTATGGCTTACTACATAGTAATGTGAATTGCATCACCCAAAGGATACTTATCCACCAAATTGGTGTAGTTTGGGGATAGCTATCTCTTTCACTCTCCACTATCTTCATAACTACAACCAGGGACCGAAAATGGTAACCTATATTTTATAAAAATAGGCACTGTAGACCTAGCACAAATGCTGTGTTTGCTAACGTAAATATAACATTAATGTAAGTCAATTTTGAATCAGAAATACTCATTTCGCACATACTATTTAATTCATATTTTTATTTATTTTACACTAGCTGCCCGGACAGACTTCGTTCTGTCAAAAGTTATTGGCCCGTAGTGGGAAAAGAAAAGTGTTGTTTTAACTATTTTCCATGCGATTTTTATGTTATTTCTCTCCATAAGAACCTTCCTTGTGCCTTAAGGAATATATAAAAAAAAATTGCCGAATTGGTCGAGCCGTTCCCAAGTTTTGCGCTTAGCAATACATTTGGCGATTCATTTTTATTTATATAGATTAGCGACATGCTAAAGATACTATTCGTCAAACATTAATGCTAGACCTACTGGTATTTCTCTAACATCTATACTTAGAATAAAGGTTACCCTTTAACAATCAGTTGTGAGGGAATAACTCAATAATGCTTACATACATTTATGTATATGTTGCAGTCAAAACTCTTAACCAGTCAAAAGTACTATTGACTAGCAAAATCAGTCAAAAGTACTTTTGACTGAATAGGTTGGTCAAAAGTGGTTTTGATTGAAAATTATTGGTTATTAGTACTTTTGACTGCAAATTTGCGGTTAAAAGTACTTTTGACTGACGCTCTTCGTCAAAAGTAGTTTTAACTGCAATAAAGCATCAGTCAAAAGCACTATTAACTCGTTAGGTGTGAATAAAAAATAAATAATAATTAATATAATTATATTATATTATTATAAATAATAATAATTTTCTTTTGTCATCACATTGAAATGACTATCTTTCATATCTTCTATCGCTAAAATTCTTTGCAAAAAGCGTTCTTTCTTTTCGTAGTTACTCATTTTTGTTCTAATATCAGCACGTTCTCCACTAATAATGAGTAATATAAAAGTTTATATGTGCGTTTGTCGTTATTTTTATCGACCACCTTAACTTTTTAAGAGTTTTGACTGATACGACCAGTCAAAACCACTTTTGACGGAATCACTTAGTCAAAAGTACTTTTAACCAGCTCCATTGGGCAATAGTACTTTTAACTGTTATTTTAGTCAAAAGTATTATTGATTAAAGCATACGGTCAAAAGTACTTTTGACTGATTTTGCTAGTCAATAGTACTTTTGACTGGTTAAGAGTTTTGACTGCAACATATACACAAATAGGACATCCATAAACAGTTGTACGTAAAAGTAAAAAAAAAACACTTACAAATGTATTATTATAGTTTTGTTATATTTTTTGTTTTCAGGATGGCTCCATCCACACAGGTTTCGTAGAAGATGTGGACCTGAAGTCAGATTTAGCAACTCTCCGTATTCCCGTGCAGGGCTTACCTGTTATGACACTAGGCTCATCCTCAGACATTAAGCCGGGCGAGTGGGTTTGTATTTTTGTTATAAAATTTAAATATTGGGTCCCCACCTATGAAATTGGCGTTTTTTTCTCACAAATAGAGAACCTCGTCACTTCTATGATTTAAAATATATATCAATTGCTTGATATTATATCGAATAATGACCATCATAGACAACTACCAATAGTAAAAAAACCTTATTACCTATAGTTTTCTAAACATAAAAAATACCTTAAAAATGACTCCTCTTTTTGTCAGCAGAAATGACCACTATTTTTGTTTTAACTTAGTCAAAACTCGTTTTTTGTCGCATAATCTAAGTGGCAAACGTTATCTTAGTTTTTAAACATTAGTGCATAAAAGTTTTAAAACATTAGTGTTCATAGTTGTTAAATAAATTAAGAAAATGTTAGTATGAAAAATGCAACTTCTTTAAAATTCTCCATACAAAACGCTGATTTCATAGGTGGGGACCTAATACATAACATTACACCTGGATTCCCCGAAGGGTTAGGCAGAGGTGTATAGTAACACCTTCATTTCGCCGTTATGTTTAAGTCCCATGTAATTGGGGGGGAGTCTATTGCCATCAACCAGGCATAAAATCCTAACTCCGGGATACTACTGAGGAATTCCACACGGAAAATCCAATAACACTGCCCGACCTGGGGATCGAACCTAGGACCTTACGATCAGCGGTCGCGCTTGCCACCACTAGACCAACGAGGCAGTTAAATTTAAATCTAAATATTATTTTTAATTTCAAATAAGTTTCTTTTGAATAATAACTTCTCCATTTGCATAATAGATTCCAATTAGTTTTCATTGGTGTTGCAAGAAGATTTACTTTGAGAAGTAATTAACCTTTTAAGCGCGTGGCTAAATATAAATTGCTGTGCCCCTAGCGCGCGACTACGAATCGATAAAATAATACCTACAATAAATATATTCAGCTTTTTCAATACTTAGAGCTATGAAACAATTTTAAGTAATTGTTGTAAATCATATCTCTATTGAATAATCGTTTTAGTTGTACCACGCAGTTCATAGGACGAAAATAGAACAAAAAAAACCATGCATGTTCTCTGTCGCAGAAATACGACATGCGCGGTAGGGGCACGGAAATTTTGTCGCAGAAATGCGACTCAAGCGGTTAAAAGATTAAATGATTCGCGATGTAAATAATATGGTCAGCGCTCAGTCAAATTAGGTTAAAAAATAACCGCAGAGTACGGAGTAGAAAGTGATCACTTTTCACGCAAACTGACACAATTTTCTCTGCCGATTAAGCATTGCCGCCGCTGATCGATTATATGATTTCACTGACTAAAACCTTAATATTTAAGTTAATAATATTTTATTATATACTACAATAATATTAAAGTTATATAATAATATTTAAGTTATACTGTCAGAGTTGTGATACATATAAATGTAGGTGATCTAATGTACTCTTCATGACCATCCATGTTTGTGTATTTGCAGGTGGTGGCCATGGGCAGCCCCCTAGCCCTCAGTAACACTGTGACGGCCGGTGTAGTGAGTTCTACCCAAAGAGGTAGTGAAGAACTTGGATTAAGAGGTGAATTTTTGATATAATAATATTTCCTTATAACATTTTTCCAAAAAGCTCTTTTTTTATGCAATGTACAACATTTTCCATGGGGGTAGAGAAACTATAGAACGCCACATGCTACAGACGGCTATAGACATCAAACGAAAATGTGCTCGGGCCGCCAACGACGTCAATAGCCGTCAAAAAAGTACGATGAATTTGTAGCGTGGCGTGGACGGAAGTGGTCATGCGTCTATGGCGCTCAAAAGATTCACATACCAAAAAATGATTAATAAATCTTCAATCAATACACACAAGCACTTTTTACAATGGCAACATTGAATGGCGCTGTTGTTATGTAGACCTATCAATGTCAAATACTCAAAATGTCAATGTCTAATACATTAGCCAGTAATTTATGGTATGTTGTAAAGCTAATTATATTACAATATACCTAATATTGTAATCTAATTGTGTTTATACAACGACTCCGGTTACTGACTGTATAAGAAAGTTTTAACAGGTCTACATTTACAGTGGCGCCAACTGGTGTCGATTTTAGAACTACTCAGAAAATGCTGTTGTTAACCATTCTTCTCAAATTTCAGGCAAAGACATGGTGTACATACAAACAGACGCCCCAATCACCTTTGGCAACAGTGGCGGCCCACTAGTGAACCTGGATGGCGAGGCGATAGGCATTAATAGTATGAAAGTCACATCTGGTATCTCCTTTGCTATACCCATCGATTATGTGAAGGAGTTTCTGGCAAAGAGTAAGTTTATGTGTGTTCTTATTTTAAATTGTTGTAAGTTTTGCCAAATATGAGTTTCAACCATGAAGGTACAAATGGGTAAAAATGGAGACCACATTACGAACATCTACTGAAAATCAAAACATTCGACCTTGAATATGAACTTTGGATTTCTCTCTATACAGGGTGTAAACTAAATCATGTAATTCCTTCAAAGCTCGTGATGTACTGCTGACATAGATTAACCTTGAATAGGATACTTTTGGATTCAATAAAAAAAAAATACAAAATGTAAACATGTGTTCTTAGCTTGAGGCATTTTAGCGCCTTGAGTTAAAAGACCGCGCTGCGAGCGATAGCCGCGCATTTTGCTCGGAGCGCTAAAATACCTCACGTTAGGAACACATGTTAACTTCTTGTATTTTTTTTTTATTGAATCAAAAACTGTCCCGTGCAAGGTTAATCTATGTCAGCAGTACATCGCGAGGTTTGAAGGAATTACATGATTTCGTTTACACCCTGTATAGATTTCCAAACTAAATATTCTATCTCTTTCTAAGTAGGGTATTTAGAAAGAGACAGAATCCCAAGCAAGTCTTCAAGTCCAAATGTTTCGAGTTTCAGTAGGTATTCGTAGTCTCCATTTTTACCTATACCTTCATTGTTTCGACTAATAATATTTGATAGAACAAAATCTTCAATTAGCCTAGATTCTGAAGAGCTTGCATGCTTAATATTGCTAATTATTTTTGGCTTTCGTTAAATAAATGTAGGTAAAGATTGGGATTGGTTGCTTAAAATAAAAATTACTTTGCATACAAATAAAATTGCATTTTTATCAATATATGGAAAAACAACTTATCTCAAAATTCACATCTACCATCTTATCTACATAAGCGGGTTTTTAGATTATATTCTTGATAAATCACTCATCTATAATGCAAAATATATACATCACATCACAAGCATTTGAACAACAATGAAAACATACATTTCGAATAAAACTTCGTATGAAGGCGATTAGATTATAATAATTAAATAATGTAGAATTTAGATTAGACTGTAAGTAAGGAAAACAAAAATCACCTCAAATATTGTCATTCTTTTGGGATATTTCGCCAGTTGTATGGGTGCTTACATTAAAAACAGGTTTTTTGTTCCCGACTTGTCAGTGCAGACCTAAACCTGTGATAGATAGTAGAGACTGCGTCTCGGACAGATTTGCTTCGGACATCTGAGAGCTATAAGTCGCGGACGTGACCTTGAGCGCTCAGACGTCTAAAACAAACTTTTGATCCGTAGTGTAATCGTTTTAAGCTCTATTGCTATTACCGCAGGGTTCATATTGTGGGACGTTCGAAGGAGACCGTGCAATCTGTAAGTCACGACCGTCGGCCGCGTCCGTAAGTCGCGATTTATAATGTGTTTGGCGTTTTAGGCACAATGCACACAGAGAAGACGATAAAGATAAAGATAATTTATTTGTATAAAACATGAGTGTACAGTACAAATTGTGGTTTGCAGTGTAAGATGTTAATTACATGGTATGACGATCTGCATGTTTTGCCAAAATAAAATATGGCGTACAAATTACAAATTGAAACGAATTTCGGTAGGTAACAAATGTAAATTACATTACATTATTGGACTATGAGACTTTAATTAAACAATGCAATAGTGTTATCCAACTTAAAAAAAATAAAACGACACGCGGATAGCCGGCACATTTGTATGAAAAAGACAAGCATTGGACATGACATTTCATACAAATCCACCCTGTCCGAGTCTTACTTCTGTTGTGTCTGACGTTGCGGCTTACAGTACTAAGGACCGATTTTACGAACAACGAATAACTTTTACCCTAGGAATAAATTAGTCAGCTTGACAGCTTTTGTATAGAAATTCTGTCAATATGTCTAACTTATTCCTCAGATAAACGCTATCCGACGTTGGTCAAATTGGGCCTAATCCGTACTAATACTAATGTACTATTATAAATGCGAAAGTGTGTTTGTTTGTTTGTCCTTCCTTCACGCCCTAACTAAGCAACTAATCGACTTGATTTTCGGCATAGAGTTAGTTGAAAGGATGGAGAGTAACAGGCTACTTTTGGTCCTGGGAAAACATCATGTTAATTCCACGTGAGCGAAGCCGCGGGTAAAAGCTAGTATGACATATTTTTATATTTGCCTTTGTATCGCCGCCATGAACTGTCAAGATATAACGGGCTCCCTGTATTTTATACTCGACTAGGTAGATGACCCGGTGAACTTCGTAACACCAAATTTTTTTTTAAATGTTTCCTAGTTTTCCCTTTTTCTAAATCAGCCCAGTATTGAGAAGAACCAAACAAAAAAAAACAAATCGGTCGAGCCATTTTCGAGTTTTTACAAGACTAACGAACGGCAATTGATTTTTATACGTATTTTTATACAATAATTTTCTACTCTGTATTTTGATAAAAATACCAATGTTTTTATACAAAATAATAACAGAAAGTGGTAATTTAGAACGCTCCTCAGGGACAACGAAGTCGCCTCAAGTTTCGCGGCGGTACCTCGGGATCACTATGCTGTCTCTCACGCCGAATATACTCATGGAGCTACGCATGAGGAACCCAGAAGTAAGTTATACTTACGGTAATTCGCAATTCGATGTTGAATTTTCAACCGAAAGCGCGTAAATTGCGGAAATTGACATCTGCAACCTTCGATCAATAATAGTTCTAGATTTCTGATGAGCGCATCAAAAACGGCCCGAAAAATAAGACCACAATGTTGTGGTGTATTTTGCAACATAGTTTTTTCAACCTTATTGCTTAGAAATCATGTTTTATTTTGCCATAGATATTGTTTTATTGTTCTTATATTAAAAATAAGTTTAATTTTCAATCGTAGTAGTAAGTACCTATATTGCAAACGATAATAAACTTTATGTTTTAGTGTTAAGGTTTATAATCAACTTACATGCAATCGCGGCCATTTGAGCGATGTGTTTTGTTCCTTATCCTTAATCTAGTGCTATTGTTGATCGAAGTCTGCAACCGACTTTCAACTGTGGCCACATACCCAGCAAATTGACTTCGAAAGTTTTACGAAACAATAAGCGAGCTTTTGCTGCGATAACTTGCTCAATTTAACTTGCAAGTGGGTTTGGTATTTAACGAAGTTTTTATGTGAGCAGCGTCTTCGTATGCGCTTATAACAACATGTTGCAATCAAAATTCTTGTCAACCATTGTTATTGCGACAGGTCTATAAAGAATGAGAATGAGTGAACGGCGATTAACAAAAGGAATTTATAAGGCAGATGTCAGTGGAAACACCGGTAGAGGACGCCCTAGAAGGACATAAATCAATGTTATTGATGATGTTCTTCACAAAGGACAGGTGTGTAGTACTCTCAATAGGCGTGCGTGTATGACAAGATGTATGAATGTGGATGAAGCGAAAGGAGTATGTAAGGATCGTAGCCTATGGCGTTCTATACTTTCTGCCTACCCCCATGGGAAAAAGGCGTGAGTTTATGTATGTATGTCTACAAGGTTAGTCGGAAAGGGGGTACTAAGCCGCGGGCCACTCAAAGTATCACTGATAACTATTTTAAAGCAAGTGTTCAAATTTCAAAATTCGATTAATTTTTTTTCCATGAAAAATATTTTTTATTTTAGTTTTTTCGAAAATTCTTCATCCCTGCTTTAGTTATGAATTCAGAAAATGGAGTTTCTAATCCGTGACCCCAAATATGACCTAAAATTTAAACGCAGCTGATCATAGCTGAGGATAGATAGAATTTAGAGTATTTTTGATGAAATCTTTGAACAGGTATTTCTCTTAAACTATCGAGTTTTGGGGAAAGTTGTAGAACAAAAGTTATCCATTATTATGGGTACTTTAACACCCTTTCGGCTTAGTACCCCCTTTCCGACTAACCTTGTATAAAGAATGCTTAGCCGCCAACGTTTATGTGCTAAATTGAAGGAATTGTATTTGAAACTTATGCTACTTGCCTTAACTACAAGAGGTCGACCAAAAGCTGTTTCTATACATTTCGAATGGACGCCACCGACCGCACGTGTGCGGCGAGTACCTGCTAAATGTATGGAAAAGTTATTCCGCAGTTTGTAGCCAGCCACTTGTAGCTGTGGTGAGAGGACACTGACAGTGACCTTTAGGCATCTGGACTTAAAACTAGCAGACTTGCCTATTGGATACTAGGTTTTTGTTTTAAAGTTGTCGCTGACTGAGAGTCAGCTTCTTCTTAAAGTGCCTCTCCAACTAGTGAGGGTTGCTAGTCAGCTTTGCATAATTTTGCATGTCTCTCGTGAGGGGAAATAGCTGTCCAGTACTCTCTATGCTCATCCACACGAATGTGATGCAGCCACGCATTTTCCTGCGACCGACACGTCTCTCCAGCAATTTTAAGGTTGACCTACGTCTGTCAGCACGGAATCGCGTTCATGCTCTATCCTTTTCTGTCGCTCAGGAACGTCATTTAATAGAGCGAGAAAGACAGCGTGAGACCGCACGCGATAACACGAGACCGCCCGCGATAGCAAAAACAGCGTGAGTGCTATCGTGGGCGGTCTCGGCGATTCCGTGCTGACAAAATTAAATGTGGGTGAAGAACCCTTATTCATCAAAGTTGGTGTAGCTCGTATCTTTCATATCGTATCAAATGCCACGAAACGCCACTTTCTTTTTGATAGTCCGCTCCGATACTGATAATTTTTGTTTCTTTTATAGATGCCGACAGACATAGAGCATGGAATCCTAGTTTGGAAAGTTATAATCGGATCACCGGCGTACATGTGAGTTTATTTTTACGTTAACGGCAATTTATTATAATAATAATGTATACAGGGTGCAAACGAAATCATGTAATTCCTTCAAACCTCGTGATGTACTGCTGACATAGATTAACCCTGCGAGGGAAACTTTTATAAGAAAAAAATTACAAGAAGTAAACATGAGTTCTTAACGTGAGGCATTTTAGCGCCCCGAGTTAAATGACCGTGTGGCCAGCGATAGCAGCGCAATTCGCTGGGGGCGCTAAAATGCCCCACGTTAAGAACACATGTTTACTTCTTGTAATTTTTTTCTTATTGAATCCAAAAGTTTCCCTTGCAGTGTTAATCTATGTCAGCAGTACATCACGAGGTTTGAAGGAATTACATGATTTCGTTTACACTCTGTATAGGGGATACTTTTGTCCAGCTGTGGACAGCAAAATGTTGATATGGTAAAAATGATGTTGTGTAATATAATCACTATAGCAGCTAAGTAAAAAGTTTGTTATAAAATTAAATTTAGTCATAAATCATAACATAACATCACATCACGCCTGTATTCCCCAAAGGGTCGGGCATAAGTGTATAGTAACACCCTCATGTTTGGGTTTTTCGGTGTGGAACTCCTCAGTAGCAGCCCAGGGTTTCGATATGTGGCCGGTCGATGGCCACGCGACCACACGCTGGGTATTTCCAGCTTGAGATGAGGAAGTTTTATATTCTAGCCCGTACACAGGATTAATTTAGGGGGGTTGATTGATTTAACGTAAGTTTGACTAAATTTAAGTCCCATGTAATAGGGGGTGAGCCTATTGCCATCAACCGGGCACAAATCCAAACTCCGGGCAGCTACTGAGGAATTCCACACGGAAAAACCCAATAACACTGCCCGATCTGTGGATCGCACAAAGGACCTCACGATCAACGACCGACGAGGCAGCTCAACAGCAATTTTTTTTTACAGCGGAGGTCTTCAACCCGGCGATATAGTAATCAGTATGAACGGCAAGCCAATGAGAACTGCCAGCGACGTCTACACGTTACTAGAGGGTACTAGCGGCAGTTTGCGCATAGAAATCGTTAGGGGGCGCAAGCGCATCGAACTCACAGTTACACCCGAGATGCATTGACGTTCAGACGTGTTGATGTAGAAATAATTATTATTTTAATATGGTGTGAATGTCTGGGAAAATAGCTCGTGCTTTTTTTTTTGTTTTCGCTGTCTCTTTTTACTGCTGAACTGAATAGTAAAAGTTGGTGTGTTCCCACTGAATCCGGGGACATTTCCCAATAGCGACTTTAGTACGATATACGCAATGTTTTTGAATACATTCGCGCTATTTGTCCCAACGTTGTCACTGCATTTTTAAATACCGCATTAGGTACGTTTTATTGAAATAACACAAAACTTAGAAGTAGTTTGTTTAGGTTCGATTCGATTCTATTTTATAAATAAATATTTTTTTACAATTTAATTTTCAAATTATCGCAAACCACGCGCCCCGTTTACTTACATTAAGTAAGGGGTGGTCGGAAAGGCGAGGCGAAGGTCAGGATCAGAATAATCAGACTTGAATATTTGAATCAGAATATTAAGAATATTCGAACCAGAATATTAAGAATATTCGAGTCAGAATATTCGAATCAGAATACTCAGAATATTAGAATCAGAATATTTGGAATATTTGAGTCAGAATATTCAGGTCATCAAAAAATACAAATAACTTCTACAATAATTTATGAAAATAAATAATACATTTTATAATTGGATCAATTGATTACAATAAAACTCAGATTGAGTGGCTGAGTGTGTTATTTCAAAAACACGTTACAGGTGCGAAAGTCCACAGATATTTTCACCATGTTATGCAAGTATTTGGTAGGTACCTATATATTTAATGCTGCAACAATTCTCTTAACATTTAATGCTTATTTTATAGGCATAATTAGAACACTGTAAACACCAAACGCAATATACCTACACGCAGAAACATATCGGACAATTTTATTTATTTACAAGTTTTTTTTTGTAGTTATACAGAGTCTGGTTTGAATTGGTGTCATGATAGTAGTGTTTATTTTCGCTGCAGACTGGGTCATAAATCATAGTAAGGCTAGGGCGGTGAGCATTAAGAGTAGAGAGTAGTTAAGAGCGAAAGATAGAGAGGGAGTGCGAAAAACTCGCTACACCGCTCCCACATTTTAGAGGGAGTGCCAAATACTCGCTACACAGCTCCCACATTTTAGAGGATGTGCGAAATACTCGCTACACCGCTCTCACATTTTAGAGGGAGTGCGAAATACTCGCTGCACCGCTCCCACATTTTATGACTTTCTGCAACGCCAAAATAACTGGACTATAGTATCTTTTATTTGCATATTATGCTATGTACTATGGAAATAATTTGTTCCATATTAAACGACGGAGTTTGACTTTTGAAGTGTCTGTTTTAATGTTTATAACAAAAGCGATGGACGCCTGCATCGCTTTAAAAAATACAGAACTATCTAGATGACATCCAGATCATTGTACATAATTGCAGTGATATAAATTTTGTAATTATTACAAATGCGTTTTTTTTTTCATAGTCTAATATCAAGATACTGATTTTCGACATGAGTTCCTTCGTGAATATGAATGAAATGGTTTTTTTATGTTCAATGATGTAAACTTTTAATATAATTTTTGTCTTGTGCCATTGCTCAAGAGGAGAATGTTAATTTTAATAAAGTGAATTTTCATTTAATTTTCGAAAGAGCAATATAATATTTGTATAGTTTTATGTAATATTTTATACATAGTTGTTGATAAGAATGTTTGTATTATATAGAAAATATGATGGAAACGTTTTGTTTTATTTGTTATTTATCTACAAACTACAATGAGACTCACCTGTCACTATGTGGGGATCCATTCGTCCTTGTGTGGGGGATCCATCCGTCCTTGTGTGGGGACGGGCTAGAATATAAGGGTTGACTCACATCGACGAGTGCTATCGCGTGCGGTCTCGTGGTATCGCCTAACGTCTCACGCTGTCTTTCTCGCTCTATTAAATGAGTTTCCTGAGCGACAGAAAAGGGTAGACCATAGAAAAACGCGCTTCCGTGCTGACAGATGTGGGTCAACATTGTCTACAATAAAACTTCCTCAACGCACGCCGAGAATAGACGCGTATTATAAGATTAAACAAAACCTAGCACGTTTGGTGGTAGGATCTATACGGTCCGTCTAGCTAGCTACCACCCTCACATTAAAGTCCGGCGCCAAACAGTTTTCTGTGTTCCGTCGTGTGTAGGTATGTGAGAGCCAGAGGGGTATAGGGGAATCGCTCAATATCTCTGTTCCTTGGATTCGTGTGCTGCATCTTAAACCCTGTCTTCGCTTACCATCATGAGAGGCTAGGGTCGAATGCAGACAAGTCAAGAATGCTGTTCTGTATAGCCTTTTCTCTACTATATTGGGGTCGGGTTCCAGTCTAACCAGATGCGGCTACCAGTATTTTACACGGAGCGACTGTCATCAGACCTCCGCAACCCAGTTACTGGGCAATGCCGATATCCTAAGGTTAGAGCAAGTTAAGAATAAAAAAAGAAAAAACTTGAGGTTTGCGACAGCGTGAGTTAAGGCTCATTTACACGGTGCAAGTTTCTTGAAGCAAGTCTCATGCTATCTCTGTTTTTGTCGGAGAGAAAGACAAAGATAGCATGAGACGTGCTTCAAGAAACTTGCACCGTGTAAATGAGCCTTTAATCTCTAAGGGCAATTGGTCGAAATCCAGCTGTACCGGATTAAGCTTATCGCTCATAATAACGCAGCGCCTTAAAATAGAGCATTGAAGAATATGAACATAACATCACGCCAGTATTCCCAGAAGGGTTGGACAGAAGTATTTAGTAACACCTTTATTTCGCCGTTTTGTTTAAATCCCATGTAATAGGAGGCGAGCCTATTGCCATCAACTGGGCACAAATCCAAACTCCGAGCTGTTACTAAGGATTTCCACATGGTAAAATTCAATAACTCTGCCCGACCTGGGGATCGACCTCAGGACCTCGCGATCAACAGTCGCGCTTGCCACCAGTAGATCAACGAGGCAGTTCTACCGTGAAGCCGGGTCTGCTGTGACAAAAATCTAACAAAACATGTTTTGTCAACACTCAGACCAATTTCAACAGTAAACAGTTAGGCTACACCCCAATTTTCTTAGAAAAACATGTTAGGGCGATGCCTCATTAGTACGTTGCGTTGCGTCGTCGCAACGGATCAACGCATTGTATGCAACACCTGCGTTGCGACGACGCACGAGGTCGCAGCGCAAGAGGACGACGCACGCACCTCTAACAGTAGAGCACTGTCCGGCCGATACGTCGTCGCACCGGAGCTCCGAAAGTGCAGCGCATCACCCTCCCCCCGCTTTGTCTCTCGTCCGCCGATCAGTTGAAACGTCGCGTGCGACGACGCAACGCTTTAATGTGGCATGTCATTTAAAATGTATGGAAAACGACGCAACGTTGATGCTGCGACGACGCAACGCAATAATGAGGTTCAGCAAAATATCAACTTGCCGCGCTTGACTCAGTGGAACGCAGAGCTAAGAAGCTCATTGGCGACGAAAAACTGGTGGATGCCAAGCTTCATAGCTTGGCTCATCGCCGCAAGGTTGCCTGCTTGTCGGTCTTCTATAGACTGTACTTCGGAGAGTGTGCTCAAGAACTCCACAACTCATCCCACCGGCCCCCTTCTACCACCGGACATCTAGATGCACTGCAAGTTACCATCCATACTTAGTTGCCATTACACCAATTCGCACTAAGCGCTTCCAAACATCCTTCATAAAGCGCACTGCAAAAGAGTGGAACTCACTCCCTGCTTCTGTGTTCCCGAACTCATTTAACCTGAAACTCTTCAAAGTTAGAGTTAACAGGCTTCTTCTGGGTAAGCTCACTCCATCATAGACTTTGTCTCTTCTCCTCTGACCTAGACTAGAGTCAAGAGCAAACCCATTACAAATAAAAAAATTAAAAAAGGCATCGCCCTTAGGGGCTTCTTTCTACAAAAATATGGTCGCAATAGATCCCGGTTTGAGAATAGCTGTTCGTGTAATTGTCATGGCGATTTTCTGTTCCCTAGATCGAGTATAACACAATCAATGCAATGTTAATTCATTATGTAAGACTATTTAATTGTAGATAGCAATGTAACGGATGGTTGACATTTCAATTTCATTATAATTGTGTTTCAATCAATTTTCTATGAAAATGTTGCAGTAAAGTCGTGCATTGTCTTGACATATTTCATTAAATATGATTTTATTTTGTATTTTTATTTTGGTAAGTACTTACCTACCTACACATAAAAATAGTTTAATAAAATTATATTCGAATTCTTACATTTTTTTATTAAGTTAAAGTTAAAAAGCATAAAAATGTCGGAACATCTGTATAATGCTGGATTTTAAGGACTGTCTTTTATAAAACTATTCTTTTTTTCAGATACCAATAATAACTGCAACACCATACAACGATAGACCCAGTTATCGTTCTAGTAAGTTTAAAATCATTTCATGACATTGCGTGGTTTTATAAAAATAATGAATTATGAAAACATGTAAAAGTGAAACAGACCAATTTACAGAAATTAAATAATATTTTACATATTATTCGAGCTATCTTTATAAAGTGCGTGTCCTAAGGGCGAAGCCACATCTGACAGAAGATAGGTCGCCGATCTTCCGTTGCGTAATTTACTCGAGGAATTTTAGTAACGCATCTTCCGTCAAATGTGTACCGGCGAAAGATCGGCGACGTATCTTCCGTCAGATGTGACTTGGCCCTAAGGCCTGAATTCCTCCTAAGCGAAGTTGGTAGCGTACGACACCGATTAACCTATTGCACCTCTGACGTCAGCGTCGCAGTGTGATTGATGCACACAATGTGTAGATATTCGTACGCGCGACCGACGTACCTACGCGACTGACATCGGCATAGGAAGAATTCAGAGGGAAAGACCAACAGGTCTGTGAAACATCACAGTCTTCGGTAGTGGTTTGGCAGTTTGTTCCTCATTTTTCCACAGAATTCATAGTTGTCTTTAGAAAAACCTTGAACTTAAGGCAGGTACGCTCAAACGAACGCGTTCACCTTGCGGCCGCGGTGGCGTGCACGGCTGCGGTCAGTTACTGCAACTGTACTTGTAGCGATATATTTAAACCAAACGCGTAGCGACGTGTTCAAACCAAACACGTAGCGACATTTTCAAACTAATTGTGTACCTAGCACGTGTTCAAACCAAACACGTGGCGACTTGTTCAAATCAAACAGGACACGTTTAGTTCTAAGACGTCACAAAAAGTAGGTACCTACAATTGCAATAACTGAACGCGTTGGTTTGAGTGCACCCTTAGGATTTTTCGCTACACTCAATACCTACCTATGTCTATGGAAAATTGTGAAACCGCCATATATTTATTTCCCAGAGAAATGTCCAGCGATTATGAAAAAATCCCTACGAGTAATGAATAAAATGATTTACTTATATTTTTCTTAATTAGGTGTCGTGGCACTTGGCAAGCCAATACTCCGGATGGTCCCTGAACAATCAAACTTTGATTCAGGTTTGTATTAAAAATGTATTAAAATACCTATTTCGATAAATCGATA
The DNA here is from genome assembly GCA_910594945.2 of Amphipyra berbera. Classification (NCBI taxonomy): domain Eukaryota; kingdom Metazoa; phylum Arthropoda; class Insecta; order Lepidoptera; family Noctuidae; genus Amphipyra; species Amphipyra berbera. The sequence continues at coordinate 10,099,679 of OU343144.1, forward strand.
CAGTCCACTGTACAAGTCTGTCGAATTATTTGTGCACCTCGCTGGTATGCGATGCCCTCACTTCCCCGCTAACCTCCCCATCTTCATCTGGTCGCGTTAATTGGCAGTGTCGATGGACGTCATCGGTGTGATGTTGTACTTATCTACCTAGGTGTTTTATAGACAAACAAAGAAAAATACAGTCTTGTACGCGAAAAAGTATATTTAAAAACATGAAAGTACCTATGCATAGTGCTTTATGGTACCTAATTACGAACATGGGAATATTCCAAAAAGTACGAATTTCTACAAAACCAGGAATATTTTTTGCTCTAGCAACGTAATAATCCTAGAACGTGTATCGTAATGTAATAATGAAAGTAGGTGTAACGATAGACAAAAAGCGTCTGTTTCCGCCCGGGATCGAACCGGGGGCCTTGTGCGTGTGAAGCACACGTGATAACCGCTACACTACGGAAACATATCTTCATTCGTTAAAATTCGCGCTTATTATCTCGAATAGGCAATTAAACACTCTTTGTTGGAACATTCCTTGTAGCAGCCGCGGGGCAATGGGGGCTAACTTGACACTTATGATCCGCCAGGCTGCGCCACTTTGTACTGTGGTGAAAAATGATAGAAGCGATATTAAAACAGATATTTGGACTCATCATCCTCCTGCCCTTATCCCAACTTATTTAGGGTCGGCGCAATATGTCTTCTTCTTCTTCCATACACTCTATTAGTCGTCATTTCAGTAGTCACCCCCTTTCTAGCCATATCATCTTTCACACTATCCATCCATCGTTTCTTTGGTCTTCTTCTATACATCCTCATATTTGGACTGTGTAGGTCTTAAATATTTTTTTTAGCAAATTCAGTAAATCGCAAAGAACTAGACAGATTTGGCATCTTTCCACCTCGGTCCAAAGTGGCGTCATCTGGTGGATATTCAGCTTCAAAATAGCCCCCATTAATAAGACTTTAATAGTTTTGCGGAATGTGAGTGCACCTACACAGTAGGTACGCCAGTGGCGTGCGTTGCATATAGGCAATTAAGCAGTGCCTACCTCATAAGATTTAATTAACTACTCCATCTTTAACTATTACTATAGATAAAATAAGCGTGTATGGCTATGATTTCTTTTGGTCAGAATCGTATTGAAATGGGCTTAAGCGTACAATTGAAAGGCGACATCGCTAGTGCCTGCCTACCTAGTCCGAAAACCAATGCACATCATTGGTACTTACACACCATATTACAAATACTTAGGTATTTTTGTTTCAACTAGATTACAACAGCAGAGAGTCCGAACAGATTCGTTCTGTGGACAATGCTAAAATGGTGAGTGACGTCAGCTTCTTCCTTGGATGGCTCGTGGACAACTATGGATATAAGCTGGTGCGTCCGAGTCGTAGGAATGAAGGTGAGTTCATACTATTCTTTGACGAAAATTCCACTAAACCAAGAGCGTAGGGTGAGGGGGGGGGGGGGGGACAAAAGGGGCCATGGCCCTCGGCGGCGCAGATGTATGGGGCGGCGGCCGTCAGGTCATAGTCAGATCAGATAACTGTTTTGTCATTGGGGCTACATAGCGTCGGTCCGCAGTGGAAACCACGTATGTGTAAAATACAAATTTTTAAAAGAGATAGAAATAACTGTCTCCTGCAAAAAAAATGGCCGATCAAAATGTTAATACAACTTTGTCATCCTACGTCATAGATAGCTTCGAAGTTTAGAATTTTTATTTACGAGGTTTTCACTGCTGAGCGTCGATAGGTATTTATTTATGCAAAATTTCAAATCAAGTTTTATTTTGAATCGTTTTGTAATCAACACAGAAATAGAGTATCCCCAGAATTTTCACCGATTTTTTGCTTCGTTGCGAAATATAGGGGGAAAATGTAGAGGCGGCTTTAGGGTTTGCCCCGGGTGGAAGAAATAAAAGCCACGCCACTGCATTAAACCGTCACCTTTCACGGCTGAACGTCGACCTCTCAATGAGCGCTCTATATCTAATACCTTTAAATGAGCAATTCTTGTATATATGTATATATAATTCTGAAGCTAGGAAACGACTCCAACGATTTTCATGAAATTTAGTATGCAGGGGTTTCGGGGTCGATAAATCGATCTAGCTAGGTTTCAGTTTTAGAAAACGTCGATTTACCAATAAATAAACCGAGCAAAGCTCGGTCATCCAGGTATTCATTATAAACAGTGATAGGGGATATTCTGCCGCTACGCATATCAGTCGTTACGGGTATTCAGAAGCCTGAAAGTCTGACAGCCGGTTTAACCTTAGGATATCGGCATTGCCCTGTAGCTGGGTTGCGGAGGTCTGATGGCAGTCGCTCTGTGTCAAATACTGGTAGCCGCATCTGGTGAGACTGGAAGCTGACCTCAATATAATTGTGAAAAGGCTTGGCAGAATAGACAACGGGGATTGATGGTTATTAGCAGGTGGGAAGACGTTGCTGCCCATCCTCTGGTTTGCTTTTAGGACTCTTATGGGTGCTATGGCCTTTATTCGGTTTCCAAACTAAGATTTCTTACATCTGGTGTAAGAATACCTTTGACGAAGCCGAGAGCCACGCATTCTTCCCATCATTACGATTTTTTTTTGGTATTGGACCATACCTTGTAGACGAATGTTTATGGAGATATTGAAAGTCAAAGTCACCATATTTTTGTACGTTTTTCACGAAAACTAAGTTTAAATGTTATTACATCCTTCTACACAAACAATATCAACATATTTGAAATGTAGGGACAGTCTGCTGCGCGCGCGCTTCCATTGCGCGCTACAATTAAAAGCTGTTTTTAATACCAAAAAATAAAACTCGTTTCCCAGCAATTATTTTTGAAAGAAAGTAAGATAATGTATTTATTTTCCGCCCACGCGGACGCACACGCATTTTGCTGTATGTTACTTAATTTTATGTACAGTATGCGTAGACTTCGGCTTCGATAAGGCTATTTTTACACCCAGTAGTGAACCTGCCTATATATATTGTGTGCGTTCACAGATCTACACAACATACATAAACATAACTAGCCCATTACTGTCCCACTGCTGGGCACGGGCCTCTTCTCAGAATAAGAAGTGTTTAGGCCTTAGTCCACCAAGCTGGCCTGGTGCGGGTTGGCAGACTACACACACCATCGGGAACTTTATGGAGCCCTCTCAGGTGTACATGTTTCCTCACTATGTTTTTCCTTCACCGTTAACGCAAGTGATAATTAAATTCTGATCTTCCTCTTAGCCTTTTCCCAATTATCTTGGGGTCAGCTTCCAGTCTAACCAGATGCGGCTGAATACCAGTATTTTACACGGAGCGACTGCCATCAGACCTCCGCAACCCAATAACTGGGCAATGCCGGTATCCTAAGGTTAAACCGTTTGTCAGACTTTCGGGCTTCTGACTACCCGTAACGACTGTCATAGGTTTTCGTATAACACCCGGGACCGACGGCTTAACGTGCTCTCCGAGGCACGGAGGGGTCTCGGTGTGTAACAAATGGTCACCCATCCACGGACTGACCGCGGCAAGCGCAGCTTAACCTTGCAAATCGTACGATCGGCGCGGTTGTCATTTAGCCACGAGCCCCTCGATAATTAAATTCTGATCCGCACATGAATTCGAAAAGTCAGAGGTACACGCCGGGATTGCACTCAGACCCCCCTGCACGAAAGGCAAGCGTTCAACTGCTAGGCTATCACTGATCTCACTAAGGATACAATAAAAATACAGTCATGAATCCGTCAATGTGAGTCGATATTGAAACTAATTAAGAGGAAACGCAGGCTGCAAAATATTAATAATTTGAATAGGTTTTTGCGATCTATTTCCGTCCCACCCCTCCTGCAAACCTTTCTAATTGAGCGTGAAAGAGACACCTGCACCTCGGACTGATTTCTCTTGTGCAATATTAGCGAAATCGTACTTTCGTATTTCCCTGCTTCTTTCTTCAAATCTGGATCGATTGTAATATTTTTTTCTGTAATAATTTAAGAAAGACTTTGGTTATGTCTCTATGCTTTTTTTTATTTTTTATATTCGTCAACTTAGTTTGCTAGATTTTTGAAAACGGTGGTAAAACCGGTCGATTTTTGTAAAGTTTAAACGTTTCTAGTTCTTTTAACAAATACAAAGCATAGGGACATAGTGGTGGTAAATATAGGTATATCATATGGTAACAAATATTTGCTCTAGTGACATTATCCAAGGAGGAAACTGAGGAATACGTTTGTATGGACTAAATGCCGACAGCATTTCCTCTTAATTAAATCGATTAATTTTTCTTAACAAGGTATCAAGCCAATACTGCGGATGGCCGCTGACCCAGCAGGACCCGATGAAGGTGTGTATTAAGATACCTGTTTCAATCAAACAACACACTCCACTGCTTTTAGGTGCCTATTACATGAACTCATCTAAGAACTAGTCTTATACTAAAAAAAAAGTATCCAAAAATGTGAAAGTAGGTACAACGATAGACAAAAAACGTCCGTTTCCGCCCGGGATTGAACCGGAGGCCTTAGGCGTGTGAAGCGCACGTGGTAACCGCTACACTATGTAAACTTTTTAATCCACCTCAAAATTAGTAAGTGATCAGAATATCTCTAGTAAGCAGGCTGAAAACGGTAAAAGGTTACGATACCTTTAAAACATGAAGATACCGTTTTCTTATAAAGGTATACCTTTATTTAGCCTTTCTTCGATTTCGGTACCGAAAACCATCAAGTGATGAATTAATCATACTATTGAAACATTGATGGTATCTGGGGTCTCATACCGAAGGACTGGCGTGGCGATTCATCAAAGAAAATGATGCTATCTGGGGCCTCATAGCGAAGGACTGGCACGGCGCGGCGGCGGTTCATCAAAAAACCCTTATTTATAAAGGCTTAGGTATCGATACCGAAATACTAGGTGTAAAAATACCCTAAACGAAGCCGAAGCCTACGCATACTGTACATAAAACTAAGTAACATACAGCAAAAATAATTGCTGTGAAACGACTTATGTTTTTTGGTATTAAAAAAGACTTTTAATTAGGTATAGCGCGCAATGGAAGCGCGCGCGCAGCAGACTGTGCCTACATTTCAAAAATGTTGATAATGTTTGTATAGAAGTATGTTTAGTTTTAACATTTAAACTTAGTTTTCGTGAAAAAAGTACGAAAATATGGTGACCTGGACCTTCAATATCTCCATAACCAGTCGGTTCCCAGGTATGGCCCAATACCAAAAAATCTTCGTAATGATGGGAAGAATACGTGGCTCTCGGCTTCGTAAACGGTATTTTTACATCCAATATACCGTTTTGCATTTTCAAACTACTTTTCGGTACCGTGGTGGAAATGCGTTCCTTGCGAAGTATGTGCGGTGTAACTTTGAATGATAGATTGAGAAATGAAGAGATTAGACAAAGTTGCGGTTTAAAAGATGATGTAGTGACAAAAATTTAAAGGAGTATGCTTAGGTGGTTTGGCCATGTTCAGAGAATGAGTGAACGGCGATTAACAAAAGAAATTTATAAGGCGGATGTTAATGGGAACGCCGGTAGAGGACGTCCTAGAAGGACATACATCGATGTTATTGGTGATGTTCTTCACAAAGGTCAGGTGCGTAGTACTCTCAACCGGCGTGCGTGTATGACAAGATGTATGAATGTGGATGAAGCGAAAGGGGTATGTAAGAGTCGTAGCATGTGGCGTTCTATAGTTTCTGCCTACCCCCATGGGAAAAAGGCGTGAGTTTATGTATGTATGTATGTTTTCGGTACCGAAATATTCTGGTAACAGGAATTTACGGGTATCAGTTAGTCCACACAGAAACTATTTACAGGATCCGTTTTTATTTTGGTGATGGCGCCTGTAGTTGTATGAGCGAGTTCACATACCTACACGACAATATTCAGAATCCAGTAAAAATACTGGATCTGTTATTTTTATCGTATCTTGTCTGCCAGATGCGACGCAGCTGCCATTTGTTTAACTGATCCGTCGGTACAGATGCGAACAACACATCCAGTACCGACGGATCCGTTAAAAAGGATCCGCTGTGTGAACGGGCCGTCACGTCGACGAACGGAACGTGACGTCATACCGTATTTTAAAGATATCTTAATTTACGGGTTATTCAGTCCCTGCTAGTCAGTAAAGGCGTGTAAATGGATGTAATGTCGAAATCTTCAAAGAAATTCTATATTTACTAATTTATCAACAATATTTCAGACTACGAGAAAAAAAACTTAAGTAAGTAATGTCTAGTAATGTCTGATTGGCAATTAAAAACTATGGCCATCTTATTACGAGAGATGGTTTAAACCAGGTCTACTGTAAACCCCGGTTTAAATAATGTCTTCATATTAATTATTAGGTTGTCTGGTAGATATCGCTATCAGCGATAAGACCGCCATTGTACCCTTTAATGTTTGTTATTGTATAAGAGCTGTGTTACAATTTTGGTGTACAATAAAGTATATTCTATTCTATTCTATTAAAATTACTAAATTGCCTCGTTAATCTTGTAGTGCCAAGCGCACTGACTGCTGATCATGAGGTCCTGGGTTCGATCCCAAGGTCGGGCAAAGTGTTATTGGGTTTTCCATGTGAATATCCCAGTAGCAGCCCGGAGTTTAGATTTGTGCCCGGTTGATAGCAATAGGCTCGCCGCCTATTACATGGGACTTAAAACATAACGGCGAAACGATGGTCTATTAAAAAAACCTCTGCCCAACCCTTCGGGGAATACAGGCCTGATGTTATGTTATGTAATTATTAAAATTAAAAACTTTTATTTAACTTCACTTGTATGTATGTTTTGGAATTTTGCATTCAATATTTCACCCACTTCCACTGAAACTATTGCACTGAAATTTGACACGTTCAGTTTGGATGACAATGCATGGTTTAGCTAAGTGACGTCATTCTAAATCCAATATGGCGGACGGCCTAAGATGGCGGACTAGTTATTTTGACACACGTTCAGTTTGGATGACAATGCATGGTTTAGCTAAGTGACGTCATTCTAAATCCAATATGGCGGACGGCCTAAGATGGCGGACTAGTTATTTTAACGTCATTTCACAAAAAGTGACCTGTAGACCTAGCTATGCTGTAACGTAACGATAATATAAGTGAATTTTGAATGGAAAATACTCGTTTCGCACATACCTACCTACTATTTAATTAAATTAAAAACTTTATTCATATCTATCTATGATGCAAATTGTGCATGCCGCAAAAAAAATTAAACAAAATGTAATAGGACAGTTGTATTTTCGATTCAAAATTCGCTTACATTAGCGATACGTTTACTACTTACTATACGTCAAACGTTCCTACTGGGCCTACTGGTAATTTAAAACCTAGGATTTACTTAAACCATCTCTCGTAATAAAAGGGAGTGTCATTAATTTAATTATAAAAACATTATAATGGTCAATTATAACATACAATCGGCACGCCTGCTTCCCCAGAAGGGGTTGGCAGAAGTGGGCCTACTGATTTCACGCTTAGTATACCATTATTAACTGCCTCGTTGGCCTAGTGGTGGCAAGCGCGACTGCTGATCATGAAGTCCTAGGTTCGATCCCTAGGTCGGGCAAAGTGTTCCCCCAGTGGGTTCCCGCATTGTCGAGGCCCGGGGGGCTCAGTAGCCGTGGTTATTTCCACGGTGAAGCTAAGAGGAACCCGAGGAGGGGCTGCTCGTCGGGGCTTGGGCCTGAAAGCCCTCGACTGCATAGTTTGCAGTTGCGACTGGATGTGCAGTCCACTTGCTGTTATGATTACTAATACGAAACGAAGTATGGCTGACCAAATGTGACATCATTAGCCCCCCAGTTTTGGTTCACAGCATGAATATACATTCCTTCTCTTACACCCCTTCTAAAAATGAGAAGGGGTTAGGCCTTAGTCCATCACGCTGGCCTGGTGCGGGTTGGCAAACTACACACACTATCGAGAACTTTATTGAGCCCTATCAGGTGTGCAGGTGTCTTCACAATGTTTCTCCTTCACCGTTAACGTAAGCGCAAATTCTGATCCGCACATGAATTCGAAAAATCAGAGGTTTGGGCCAGGATCGAACTCAGACCCTTCTGCATGGAAGGCAAGCGTTAGGCCGCTAGGCTATCACTGCTTATTCAGCACGAACGTATTTTTCAAAATTTTTTTGTAATAAAAATAATTTTATGATTGCTAAACTGTCATTTGTTCCGATTCTCTTCACCAACTAAACTAAATTAGAGAATTGCTATCTTTTACTAACAGACAGCGCGAGAAAAGGACGGCGATAGATAAGAACTAAGTGAGACGTCAAACTAGTTTACGTCTTGAAATTCACTGTGTTTTTAGTCGACACGATCCGACGTGTCGACTCATTTTGACAGCTCTTATTTACGTCCGTCTCTTTCTTATTCTATTAGAGTGAAAAAGATGGCAATAGTCTAAATTAAGTTTAGTATGTGCACAACAGAATCGCCACCATTACCCTTTTCAACAACCCTTTTTAACAGCAGCGATTGCCTAGTGATGTGACCGTCGGACTGCCAAGTCATAGGTCTCGAGTTCGAACCCAAGGCACGCACCTCTGACTTTTCAGATTCATGTGCGTATTGTATAATTATCACTTACTTAAAAACGGTGATGGAAAACATCGTGAGGAAACCGGCATGCCTGAGAGATATTTCTCGACGGCATGTGAAGCCAAGTCAGAGGCCCATGGGCGGCATAAACTCTCGACACCAGGCTAGTCACTAACCACACGAAAAGAAGAGACCCTTTTCTCAAATGTTATAGCCATTTCTTTAATAATGTACTTTGTTTACTAGACGAAATAGCGCTTTCGAGAATGGAGTTGCCAGTGGAAGAGGCAGATCCAGCACCTGAGGTGGATCCAGTGTCACAGACAAAGGCAGAGCCAGATCCAGAGGACGAGCTAAGAGAAGCCTACAGGGAGCAAATTATAACTAAACGTACGTTGTTCTGTCTAGTAATATCTGTTACAATGTGTCAGAACCAAAGTCCCTAGCAAAACTGAATGAGTGGGTCGTGGAACTGCATATAAACTCCACCAAGAAGAACACAGCCTGCTTAGTTGTCGGCAATAAGACTGACAAGCATATCATTTTGGGACCCAGTGCATAATATCAGCAAGCACATTGGATCACCCGCGTGACGGCGCAACGAGTATTCGCAAGGAGGGTTGATGTCAGGCAGGCGGTCGGTCATAAAACAATAATCCAAAACCTCTAACAACATGGATTTATGAAATACATGTTGTGCCGACCCCACCTAGTGTGGGATAAGGGCAGGAAGAAAAAGTACGCTGTTCTGCCTAGCCTTTTCCCAACTATGTTGGGGTCAGCTTCCAGTCTAACCAGATGCGGCTGAATACCAGTATTTGATACGGAGTGACTGCCATCAGACCTCCGCAACCCAGTAACCATGCAATGCCGATATCCGGGCTCCGGAATCTGCGGGCCGCTACTCACGGAAAACCCAATGACACTTTGCCTGACCTGGGGATTGAAACCAGGACCTCACGATCAGCAGTCAGCATTAACAAAAGAATACAACCGCTTTTGAACGGTTTTAATAAGCATCACTTCGTATATTTGTTTGGTTCAAATCTTGCGACAGATTTTTCAACTACTTCCGCATAACCGATTCTCCTGAAACTTAGCACACAAATTCAATTCTCATGACAATACAACATTATAATTTCAACCTTCAATCCTCAAATCAGGGGTACTGCAAGATACCCGAAGGGTATTTTGACTGTTTGACAGAGAATTGACGACAAAATAGCAACCGCAGAACAAACACATGAATTACGTAGTCTTTCATTACAAAAAACACATCACTTCATACATACATAAACTTACACCTTTTTCCCACGAGGGTAGGCAGAAACTATAGAACGCTACATACTACGATCCTTAGATACTCCTTTCGCTTCATCCACATACATACATCTTGTCATACACGCACGCCGGGTGAGAATACTACGCACATGTCCTTTGTGAAGAACATCACCAATAACATCGATGTTTGTCCAAAGCTGTACCCACACATATCGGGGCCGACACCGGGCCAGAGATCAACATCGCATACATTTTGTACCGAAGCAAGACCTCAGTCGCTCAGTGCTGATCTTTTAGCGTCAGTGACCAGCCTGGAAGCGACGGAGCTCTTGCTTCGGTAAAAAATGTATGCGATGGTGATCTCCGGCCCGGTCCTGGTCCTGACACAGCCCTGATATGTGTGGATATACCTTAAGGCGTCCTCTACCGGCGTTTCCACTGACATCCGCCCTATAAATTCCTTTTGAAAACACAACATTTATGTGATTTAATTAATAACTTATATTTAATTGATGGTGAAATATTTGAAGAATATTACAAGATGCATTCATTAATCAAATTATTATTTTAGGTAAATAACCGAAGATTTCAGCAAATACTCAAATCGAAGAACGTCTGTGACATTGAAAAGATTATGTAATAAAAAATATTCCTTTTTACATGTTTTATTAATTAATTTATAACAACTCCCAAATCCTTGTTGTTCAGACATTATTTTTAAGATCCAGACACTGACTCTTGACACGACCGTATTTAGTACCTACAACATTATAACTCAGGAACCATAAGATACGGACAATTAAGAACATTTAAAGCGAAGAATTTTGTATCGCAAATAAAAGGAAAAAATTGTATGTGGTCACGCTAGAAAGAATCACACTTTAAACTACTCTTTCAAAAAGGACAACATAGTCGCCTTAGCGTCAGTTTCCACGAAATGGAAAAATCCTCGCGCACTTTGTTGATGTCACTGAATAAAGAACTGTATCAGTATTGCCTTTAAGTTTAAAATCCGACGCAGACATCAAGCGTTTTCTCGCGCATGCTCGAGCCTACCTGAGCGTCCTTATTAATCGCTGTGTAAAGTTGTAATGCTGTTTACCGTCATTGTAACAATAAATTTTGTGGTGTATAAGCTTGTCATAACTTTACACAACGATTATTGGTAAGGGATTTAGTTTTTAAATTAAACCACAGAGTTGTCAACGTTCTAGAATTCAGTTCGACGCGTAGCGGATCTCCTACGATAACAAAGTTGATGTAGCGGTCGGCTACGACGTAACGACCGGCTACGACGTAGCGATCGGTTACGTCGTAGTGACCACACATCTTCCGTGTGGTTCTCAACATAATCAGCCCATTACTGTCCCACTGCTGGGCACGGGCCTCTTCTCAGAATGAGAAGGGTGAACAGCGGTGATAGCCTAGTGGTGTGACCGTCGGACTGCCAAGTCATAGGTCTCGAGTTCGAACCCAAACCACGCACCGCTGACTTTTCGGATTCATGTGCGTATTATATAATTATCACTTGCTTAAAAACGGTGAAGGAAAACATCGTGAGGAAACCGGCATACGTGAGAGATATTTCTCGACGGCATGTGATGCCAAGTCAGAGGCACAAGGCGGCATAAACTCTACTAACCATACCAAAAGAAGAAGATCAGAAGGGTTTAATTAAGCCTTAATCCACCACGCTAGCCTAGTGCGGGCTGAGGGAATACGCATAACATTCGGACATATTTTTTTAGAGCTTCCGTTGTGCTCAGTTTACTCACGATATTTTCCATCATCTGATTCGCATATAAATACGAAAAGTCAGATGAGCGAGCTTGGATTTGACTCAGAGCCTCCTGCATGGAACATCTATCAACGTTTGTGGTGGAGCGTGTAAATAGCTCCAGCCTAAGGAGGGGTTTGAAACTGAGAAAGAACAGTAGTTGGTGGAGCGGTGCGGTGCGGCAATGTATATAGGTAGATTAAATATTAAAATTACGTCAACACAACACTGAACTCACCAGTCTCAGGATAGCTGCACTCCTGGGTGTCTGCTGGAAGCACTTTCACAGGCTTACACACAAATTAAGTTTTTCAAGAGAGCAATCACGCGGCGTTATTGCAGAAGTTCTGCAAAACTTTCTTCGACTATACTGTTGTACCGACTAGATGTTCAAGAAAATGATAGTGGCGCCTGTTCAGCCAATCACAAGGCGTTTGGTAGGTAGAACAGTTGAATGGATTGATTTAGCGTCATCTATTGGCATTTTATTGAAACAAAATTTCTCCAATATATGGGTTGTGACACAGTGTGCGCCGTCGCCGGCAGATGACGTAATTATAAAATTAAAACTACACATTGCGCGCAACCAGTTTGTTTCCAGTATAAAGTTATTTCAAGCAGCAGCAACCTCCTGCCCACTAAGGACCAGCAGGACCAGACCGATAGATTAGGCGAAAGTCATGATCTCCTTATTGCCAAAGCCCAGACAAAATACTCAGTACACTGATTCGAACAAACAATTGAATGGAAAGTGTTCGGGCGTCTTCGTGGCTCTTCGGCCGGCGGCGAGGCGGCGGCATGAGGCAGCGACAGGCGCGGGCGCGCGGGTCATGGGGCCAAGGGGCCCACAACCTCGCTATCGATCTCCAACGATGACACGCGCGCGTATTCACAGTTTTCACTCAACATTGTACCTATTTTACTTATTATAAGTTATTATCATACAGTCCACTGCTTTAATTTAAAGTCCTGAGATAGGTCCCTAACAGAAAGTTTCTGAAGTTGCAATGGGTTCCGTCTCATATAGGTTTGTGGCGGCATCTATCACGCCATATGAGAACTACGCAGCACGACGATTGCCTAGCAGACTACAGCGACAACAATGACAGCTGTCAGATGAAACGTCACAAATCCTGCATCGCGGTAACAAGATTTGACTCACTGATAGTATATATAGGTATACAACTTCCCAACATCAACCGTTGGGCAGTAGCCCGCCAGGTATAAGACCTGCTTGGTAGGAGGATACTCCGTTTTCGTTGGAGGAACATCACCACCATTCCTCCACAGGTTTAGCAGGTAATGGGGAGGCTGATGGACTTTCAAAATTGGCTGCTAAGGTAGGAATATCGGAAAATTTTGCACCTTTTCATTCTGAGACTTTATTAAAATATAAATTGGTTTCTCATAATCTTTGGAAGGATTTTTTTGATAAACGCAGTAAGGAAAAAGGAATATTGTATTATATAAAACCAGTCCGTGTGAGCCCCCTCGAGTGCCCTGGTTTTTTAACCCTTAACTGTAGTAGTGAAAAATAGTAACACTTCTATAGTGGAGGGTCCCGTGGACCCACCTATATTAAAATGATGATAAAAATGAAAGAATGATATATTTTTAATATTTCTTTTAATAAACTTTGTAATCAAACATTCATAAACGTTTTTACATGCAAAATCAACAGTAGGCACTTATATTTCTAATTTTTATTTTACCATATACAAATCAGAATTTTTTTATGAATCTTAAAATATGGCATTGAACGAAAATTATAAAAAAATATTAAAAAGGTACCAAACAATTTAAAAATCATTTTTTCTTAAATATAAAGGTGTGCTTACTAAAAACATAACAAAAAGAAAATCAAAACTACTTCTAAAAAAATAATATATCCTGGTCAAAATGAGCCACGAATTACACACATGTTTAGAGCAACCCATGCAAATAGATAGCTTCCACTTAGCGCATAAGTGCACAGTCTTTGCTCTCTTGTCAGGCGGGCATAATGACCATCTTTTTCTTTTATTCCACTCCAGTTTCAGGGTTTCGTAACTGTCTGGTGCTAACGCTAGTGGTACTTTTAGAACCGTGGCAAATTTTGGTCCTTGTCTTCACATCACTACTTAGTTCCGCATTCAACCATTACTCCAACAATTCCTCTTGGTTCCTAGAACCTCTGATATGGTTTGCCATCTCAAATACCTGCAATAAAACTGAAATACTAAATAGTTAATAAAATAAAAAAGTAACGTATCTATAGTTGTGGGTCCATTGGACCCACGCGTATGACGATACTGACCTTAGGAGTAGCGAGCGAAACACGTCCTTCCCACTGCGTGTGCTTTAGCTTCCTACAGGAAGGTACCTAGAAGCGGGGGGCGCTGCGGTGTCTACGGATATTTTTATACACGTTCAAAGATCGAACATGGGTCCAATGGACCCAGGACTACAGTTAAGGGTTAACTTTAGGTTACATAGATTTTTATAGCTGTCAGCAAAGTTTCATCATCTAATGAAGAAGTTTGACTCGTCAAATTACATAACTTGTGGGGGAGGATGTGCAACATTTGCTTATGGAGTGTGTCAGGAGCGAGGTGGAAAGGGAGTCGGTGCTGAGAAAGTGTAATATTAATAGGATGGATGTAGGGGTTTATTCAGTATTTTTGCTGATCCTTCATCCGAAACGGCGAAAATGTTTTACCAGTGTTACGTATGTGTACAAGTGCATAGATGCAGGTGTGCGGGCTGCGTCCCGCCTCCCCGCCCCGCGGGTCAATTCTACGAATTAAAGCAGTGTGCAAACAGCTAGCGAGTTTGATTGACGACAGCCCTCTTACTTCCGTACAAGTAACATGTATTATCTCAAATGGGTGACGAAGGGTTAGAAAGGCCAATATCATACGCTTCACGGACGTTGTCGTCGGCGGAAAAAAATTACGCACAAATCCAAAAGGAAGCAACTGCGATAATTTTTGGGGTAAGGCGGTTCCACCAATACCTATATGGCCGGTCAGAGCCCTTCGTACTACGAACGGACCATAAACCCCTGTTGGCTATATTCGGGCCCCACAAAGGCATCCCCGAAGTGTCCGCCAACCGCCTACAGAGATATGCTATATTTTTAGCAGCGTATAATTATACTATTGAGTATATCAGTAGCAAGCATAACAGCGCGGACTATTTATCTCGGGCGTGCGGGGGGGAGAATGTGACGAAGGCGCCGGACGAGCTCGCGGAGTGCGAGGATCGCGCGGCGTACGTTAACTTTGTAGTGGACGGGGACCTACCAGTGACACTAAGCGATATGCGTCGTGAGACGGCTCGTGACACGCGTCTAGCCACTATCAAATGTTATGTTTTAAACGGCTGGCCTAGGAAAGTTAATGACGCAGACTTAAAACCGTTTTTTAATTGTCGTACACAGTTGTCTTACGAAAATGGTATCTTAATGCGCGGACATAAAGTAGTTATTCCCTCGTCCTTGCAAGAAAACGTATGTAGGGAACTGCATAGTTCACATTTCGGGGTGGTGAAAATGAAGGCAGAGGCTCGCAAGCGGCTGTGGTTTCCTGGCGTGGACGCGACACTGGAGCGAGTAGCGGGCGCTTGTGGCGTGTGCTGTGCTCTGCGCCCCGCACCGCCACACGCCCCTCTCGCGCCTTGGTCATTACCGCCGCACCCCTTTTACCGAATTCACATAGATTTCTTAGGCCCGTTTCACGATTACATGCTATTAATTATTGTAGACGCATATAGCAAATGGGTAGAATGTTACGATATGTCCACAACATATAATTCAAAGGCAGTTATAACTAAGCTATATGATTTGATGTCGCGGTTCGGAGTTCCGCACACGTTGGTGAGTGACAACGGTACATCTTTTACATCTTTAGAATTTAAGGACTTTTGTAGGCTTAACGGTATCGAGCATGTCCTATCTCCTGTGTATCACCCGGCTAGTAATGGACAAGCCGAAAGTTTCGTAAAAATTGTAAAAAAGGGGCTTAAGGCTATAATTTTGGAGGGTTGTAATAAAAAAAATATTCAAGTGAAAATAGCAAAGTTTTTATTCGACTACAGGAACTCTAAAAATAGTACCACTGATAAGTCGCCCTCGGAAATAGTATTCGGGCGTACTTTGCGCTCACGGTTGGATCTATTGAGCCCTATCGCGCCGTCACCTTCGTCCATAGACCTAACCCGAACTGTCGAACGTAATCAGTCCTTACAGGCTAAAAATTATCGAGGTAAACACCGAACAGACTTTAAGGAAAACGAAAATGTTTGGATAACTAAAAATACAAATAATAAAAAATTCTGTTGGATTCAAGGAATCATTAAAAAGAAGATCGGCAATGTTATGTACGTAGTATACATGCCACACTTAGGATGTGAAGTCACCAGGCACATTGACCAAATAAGGAAAAGGCATGACTCTTCACCGAGCGACGACCAGGACTGGGACTCGGACGTGGTGCCTGATGTGACGCCGCTAACTGTCACTCACCCCGAGCCGGTCACGCAGCCAGGAGGGGGAGGAGGGCCGGTAACGGACCCCGGACAAAGAGCGATGACGTCAGGAACTCCGGAGACTCCGCCGCATGCCGCCGCTATAATTCATAGGCGACGGGAAATTAGCCCGACCTTCTCGACACCAACGGCGGGCCAATGTGCCAGTGATGATGATGATGATGATGACGAACCAACAGATAAAACCATAGAATAAAATATAGAAAGATAAATAGGTTAAGTGTAGTTCCTAGCTTAAGGGGAAGGGATGTTACGTATGTGTACAAGTGCATAGATGCAGGTGTGCGGGCTGCGTCCCGCCTCCCCGCCCCGCGGGTCAATTCTACGAATTAAAGCAGTGTGCAAACAGCTAGCGAGTTTGATTGACGACAGCCCTCTTACTTCCGTACAAGTATACAACAACCAGCTACTGTCACAGTCTCAACATCGACTTTCTCAGTAATTGTATATTATTTAGTTACTAGCATAATATTAGGCATTTTTTTGTTTGTTCTCATTATTCATATTTATAGTGTATAATGTAATAGTGTTATGGTACAATGGGATTGAAGGGCCAATAAAGGAAAATAAAAATACATAATTATTTCATGCCTGTATTTCCCGAAGGGTTAGGCAGAGGTGTATAGTAACACCCTCATTTCTCATTTATATTTAAAGTCCCATGTAATAGGGGGCGAGCTCCTTGGGAATAATAATTCCCAAGGAGGGTTGATGTCAGGCAGGCGGCCGGTCATAAAACAATAAGCCAAAACCTCTAGCAACATGGATTTATGAAATGCATGTTGTGCCGACCCCACCTAGTGTGGGATAAGGGCAGGGAGAAGTAATAGGGGGCGAGCCTATTGCCATTTACCGGGCACAATTCCAGACTCAGGGCTGCTACTGACAAATTCCTAATGGGAAAACCCAATATCACTTTGCCCGATCTGGGGATCGAACCCAGGACCTTATGCTCAGCAGTCGCAAGCGCATAAGGTCCTATTACTTTAAAGTCATTTCCTATAACATAAAAAAAAATCAATTTTCCTTAAACCAGTCTCATAATCAAAACAAGTATTCCTTTATAGAAAAGTGTCCTTTAATCTGGCAACACAGTGTAATCAAACCCGATAGTTATAAAAGCAATTTTCTTCCTAGCTAGAAACATGTACAGTTTCATTTCATGTGTTTGAACTGACAATTCTCTGCGGATGGCCGTTCATTGAATAAAGTTAACAGAGCAGGACGGCGAATGAAGAAATCGATTCTTATTTTATTCGATTTTTTAGGTACCTATCGGGTTGAGAATTAATCGAATGCAGTAGCGTTATGGCAGCGTTCGTTGAGAGATGCTAATGAAACGTATTGCTGGAACTATAATTATTATACAGTGTATCCGGTCATGGACTTGCGATATTCTAGGTACTGTTATTGGTCGGGCGGCGAGTCCCCATGAAAAGCGGCGGGTTTGGGGACTCGCCGCCCGACCAGTAACAGGCCCGAGAAGGCGGCGCGCCGTGTTCCGTGCGCGCTTCTCAGGAGGACGTGGGGCCCCACAGAGGAGAGGTCCGCCATGGGTTGGCGGACCGGGACCTGCCGGGGTTGCGGTGCATGCTTTTGCGAATCCCGCGACCCTGGCCGTACGGTCAGGAGAAGGAACACCGTTGGTTTTTAGCCGGTAAGAGTCCGGCAGACCCCCTCGCCTTCCCCGGGCGAGGGACATCCATGAGGATTTTCCAATGAGAAAAAAAAAAAAAAAAAAAAAGGTACTTAGGTATATTATAACTCCTTCAATACACAAATAGACTACACACTGGGGTCCACACCACTTCCCCTCTATGTGGCAGCCATTTTGTTTTTTCTTGAGGTATTCTGCAGGTGTGTACAAAAAAATATCTCTTAAAGTGTTGATACTGTTGAGATAAAAATAAGCTTATTCGGAGGGCAACAATATTCTCTACCGTTTAACAATACGAAAAAAGGGTAAGACGTTCGATACTTAAAAAAATGAACTCCAATAAAAATTATCAAACAATTATGCTAATCGACAAATTATTATCGATAAATAATTATTTGCAAAAACTGATGATGATGATATTTTATAAAAAATATTTTTCGCGTATTTTTTACATTGAGAAATAGTATATTATTTTATCGGTGAGTGCAGTGTGGGTAAATCCAATCCTAGCGTTCACAACGGGAGACTGCAATTCATCATTCCCAGCTACAATCGGAATTGACTACAAATAGAAGCTCACGGTGCTATTAGATTACGACGTGTCAGAACCAAATTCCCTAGCAAAACCGAATGAGTGTAGAGGAACTTCAAGAATACTCCACCAAGAAGAACATAGTCTGCTTAGTTGTCGGCAATAAGATTCACAAGCATATCAGTTTTGGACCCAGTGCATAATATATCAGCAAGCAGATTGGGTCACCCGCGCGATGGCGCAACGAATATTCCCAAGGAGGGTTGATGTCAGGCAGGCGGCTGGTCATAAAACAATAAGCTAAAACCTCTAACAACATGCATTTATGAAATAGGTACATGTTGTGCCGACTCCACCTAGTGTGGGATAAGGGCAGGAAGAAGAAGAAGAAGAATTATTTGCAAAAACAACCCCAATGCCCTTTTTTATTTTTCTACTGGGTCGACAGATTTTGAGCTGAGCTACAATACAGCATTCAATTTACAGCTGTATGTCTATTTTTTTAAGAATTATTGTTGTTTGAACATAGCGTACGCGCAAGCACAAAGGGCCTGTGTCGGAACTCTAAACAGAAAAACACTTAACTGGATTGGATCCCAGTGCGTATAAAAATGGTTATAAGTACCTAGAATTCCGTCCATGTTCGGACACATTGTATAACTGCTATGGAGAGGTAAAGTACAACACAATAATACACTTTTCTTCACTATCCACCAATATTTATTTTTGTTATTTTTCATAACCTCTTTCAATTTTGTAGTCAGTTAACATAACTAACATCATCCTACAAGATCAGCTGCACAATGTAAACAAGTAAGAAATCAACAATTTCTCAAAATCCTGAATGTCATAGCTTGAACTATGCCCGCGTTTTCACACTGTGTGATAAGTGGATAGCGCCGCGCAACGCTCCGCGTCTCCCTAAACGAGGCCTTAGCGCTGCACGAGTCCACATCGACCGCGTTTATCGATTTAAATCTCGCTTACGTTGTTACTCGTTGACTGTACCTACTCTATGTCCATGTTGAACTCATAAACACAAACCCTTCAACGTAAGGAAAGAACACAGATTTTTTGTAAGAATAAATGGCTAAAATTCTCTCCAAAAATCTCAGCTAAGTAGCCTCAACACAAATTTGAGAGGCACTACAATCCATACCGTTGCCTGAAAACACACAACGTAGGCACTTTTGGCCCTCTTACATGCACTAGAGTTCTCGTTTATTTCGTATAAAAGAATTTATGTTTTTTTTTTATTTTGACATGCTTACCATGTAGGTTAACTTAAAACTTTGATTTAAGTAGAGTAACATAAATTAACATAACATCACGCCTGTATTCCCCGAAAGGATGGGCAGAGGTGTATATTATTACCCTCATTTCACCGTTATGTTTAAGTCCCATGTAATTGTGCCATCAACCGGGCACAAATCCAAACTCCGGGCTGCTACAGTGGAATTCCACACGGAGAAACTCAATAACACTTTGCCCGACATGAGGTTCGAACCCAGGGCCTCATGATCAGCAGTCGGGCTTGCTACCACTAGACCAACGAGGCAAGTGGAGTAACGTGTGTAATTGTTTTAAAGTAGGTTCTATATCGATATTTGGTTACGAAACACTGATAATCAATATCTACAGTTACCTACTGAATCACTTAATATGCTGATTCGCCGGTGAAAACCGATTCGAGATATCTATTTATTGATTTCCATAGTCCTAGTATCTAATGCTGAAAACAGTCACAAATAAAACTGAAACTATCAACAAAAGGATGTATCGATTTCCTATGTGTCAGAATCGGTATAGTTTTTTCAAGTGGATATTTAATAAATGTGGATGGATATACAAGTAGAGGTAGGCCAAAGAAAAGATGGATGGATTGTGTGAAGGATGATATGGGTAAGAAAGGAGTGAGTACTGAGATGACGGCTGATAGAGGAAAATGGAAGAGGAATACATGTTGTGCCGACCACACCTAGTGTAGAATAAGGGCAGGGAGATGATGATAATCCTCATGGATACTTCTCCGTCTGGGGAAGATGGTGAAGTATATCGGACTCTTGCCGACTAAACCCAGTCGTCGGTCGTCCTCAGTACAAAAGAGGGGGGTTCTGGGTTCTCTGGTGGATCGCATTGGTGTCCTTGTGCCTTTGGCACGTTTCGAGGAGATAGTCTCCCCAACACCCTCGCGGTGCACAGCAAAAGACAGTACTAGATTAGCAGGCAGAAATGCCAAAACAGCTTAAGAGCGTTTGTCCACGCCAAGATTGAGATGACGTTGCCATAGTAGTGATAATACATTACTATAGCTGGGGGTCCACTGCACGTCCGTCATTCGAGTGACTTCATCTCGGCAAGCGAGATTGTGAGTAGTTCGGCGCTAGAACTTGGCCCGAGATCGTGACGGGACGAAATACTGGCAATACAAAACACGTTTGAACTTGTCCACTACACCTTAGATTGCCGGCACCGTTGCACGGTTTTTTGTACCTAGACTGTACCACCGAGATCGGTCACAGTGTACACACGATTACAGTCAAGTCGTTCCAAACTCGGTCCGAAATAATCTCGTTTCTCGGTGATAGCAGGGGTTGACAAACGCTAAGACAAAATATTCCACCAATACAAATTAAAAGGCGAACCGAAAAACGTAAACGATGTATCGATTACCGATGTCACAGAATCGATGGCAAACACTAGCGGTGGTATGTCCGAGGAAGAAACATTACGCGGGTAATCTACTGTGTAATTTAAGATGGAACTTCTCTATTACCATTTTTATGTATACGTTAAACGACAAATCCATTTTCTTTAATGTCCAAAACCATTTACTGTGCAGTCCGTTTAGTTTCAGTCTTCAGTAATAATAATATCTAGAAGTATGTAGGTACCTACCTATTTAAATAAACTGGGCAATTTATAAAGGTACGCTCAAAGCAACGCGTTCAGCTTGCGGCCGCGGTGGCGTTCACAGTTGCGATCAGTTACTGCAACTATACTTGTAGCGATGTGTACAAACCAAATGCGTAGCGACGTGTTCGAACACAAATGCCTAGCGACGTGTTCAAACCAAACGAGTAGCGATGTGTTCAAACCAAATGCGTAGCGATGCGTTCAAACCAAATGCGTAGCGACGTGTTCAAACCAAATGCTTAGCGGCGTGTTCAAACAGAACGCGTTTGATTTGAACACGTTGCTGCAAGTACTGTTGCAATAACTGATCGCAACCGTGCACGCCACTGCGGCCTCCAGGAGTACCTAACTACTTTTAGGTACGTCCAGCGCACCCTGGGCCGTCATTCTCGCTACCAACCTCGCCGACAAACCTTTTTTTTGAGCCTGTAACATGATTATTTTCCCTAATGACGACCGCACTTTGGATGCGTTTTCGTACGAATTTGACTCGTACGAACACGCACAATTACGACCTTCCACGTACAATGGGAGCGCGCAGACTTTGTGCGAGTTAGTCGTACGTATACGTGCGTATAGTTTCAACGACCAAAAACAATCCGAACTTGTTGGGACTTTTAATACACTTTCGTGCGTATTATATGACTAGCGGCCCGTCCCGGCTTGGCACGGGTGGACATTTTTCCCGTTTTTGCAACATTTTTCATTTATGCTTCGCTCCTATTGGTCGTAGCGTGATGTTATATAGCTTATAACCTTCCTCGATAAATGGACTATCCAACACAAAAATATTTTTTCAATTCCAACCAGAAGTTCCTGAGATTAGCGCGTTCAAACAAACAAACAAACTCTTCAGCTTTATAATATTAGTATAGATATCACTAGGACACTGCCTATTTGACGGAGAAAAACTTATACAGTGTGTGCACTCAATTCGTACACGTACGTAAGTTCGTACGTTTACGTACGTTCGTACGCTTACGTAGGATACAAATTCGAATCCAAAGTGCGGCCGGCGTAACAGTGGTTTTGGAAAATCTAGAACTTATACACAACGCTAAGCTTCAGACGGTCTCTAATGCATTAGCATATATAGGTACCTACTACCTACCTACATAGCCACATATATTATAGTAGTACTGTTTCCTTTTAATTTCCCGTTCGTTATGACAGTGCGACGTCCATACTACCGGTCTGTTGTGGTCACTATAGCTATAGATACGCATTCCTAACTCAAACTAGAATTAAGTCAATGTATCAAATGCCTAAAGTCGTCTTAGCGGCACTGATGAATTTAGAAAAGCCTCTTGAAAATCAGGATGGCCACCAATCGCTACTCTTTTATAACTAAACCGCAGCATCCACTACAGTGCGGCCGCCGAGATAATGCATTCCTGACAGATCGTGTTAAATGATAAATGATTTTTATTTCTGTAAATAAATCTGTTACAGACACTTTTACAAGTCAATGTAATGTTTTTTTTAAGACTAGATGACGCCGACATTTCCATTTAGTTTCACATTATAACGACAATATACAACAGCCTACAATAAATTAAATAAGATTACAGTACGGCCACCTAGAGAATACGTCCCTGACACTAATTTTAGCACTAAACTATTTTAATTTAACATTATAATAATTGAAACACGATTTTATTAGGTTTTTCCGTATGGAATTCCTCAGTAGCAGCCTGGAGTTTGGATTTGTGTCCGGTTGATGGCAATAGGCTCACCCCCTACATGGGACTTAAACATAACGGCGAAAGGAGTCTGCCCACCCCTTCGCGAAATACAGGCGTGATTTTATGTTATATTATGTAGTTAGGAATACTTGTGTTCGATAAATGACAATGTGCTCGTCCCTTTCACGTTGGTATACCGTCCGTAATTCCGAATAACACTGCCCGACCTGGGGATCGAACCCAGGACCTCACGATCAACAGTCACGCTTACCATCACTAGACCAACGAGGCAGTACTCCTAACTACTGGAAGTTTTTAGAATATTAAAACACAAGTTGCATTAGAACAGCCTCCACGATGCTTATAAGTCTGGCGCGCCCTGGGCAGTCAGCCTCGCTACCAACCTTGCTGACCTACTAATCTTTTCACTACCAGTCACGAATTCTCGAATAGCTTACGCGAGAGAAGAAGAACAGAATCTTTCTGCCTAGCCTTTTTCCCAATAAGTTGGGGTCAGCTTCCAGTCTAACCAGATGCGGCTGAATATCAGTATTTTACACGGAGCGACTGCCATCAGACCTCCGTAATCCAGTTACTGGGCAATGCCGATATCCTAAGGTTAAATCGGCCTGACACGGGCTTCTGACTTCCCGTAACGACTGTCATAGGTATTCGTATGACACCCGAGACCGAGAGTTTAACGTGCTTTCTGAGGCACGGACGGATCTTGATGTGTAATGAACGGTCACCCATCCACAAACTGACCGTGGCAAGCGCAGCTTAACCTCGCAAAAAACCCTCAAGTAAAATAACCCGACAAATTATTTTAAAAGTTAACAAAGAGAATATCTAAATTAGGTAGGTATGTACATTGATTATAAGACAGAAGAAGAACAGAATATTTTCTTTATATCGACGCTCGGAAATGAAAACCTCATAAATAAAATATTCTTCAAAAGCGTTTTATTTGTTCTTTAGATTGATAAACTCGTCATACACGTACTAGTTCAATAAACTTTCAATTCAAATACTTCTAAGCTAGCTATGATTTAAGGTTATGGTAGCCCGTGCACCATAGACTAAATAATAGTACCTAACCATAGATTATTTTATTTTTTTGTGTGTTTGGGTTACCGTGTTGTTCAATATACTAGGTTTAAATTTAAGTGTTAATTTTTAAGAAACATTCTATTTTTAATTTTAAGTATCCGTATGCGTCCGCGTGGGCGGAAAATAAATACTTTTTCTTTCTTCTTCTTTCTTTCTTCTTTCTATGACGTAGGATGACAAACTTGTATTAACATTTGATTAGCCATTTTTTTGTAGGATACAGTTCGCCTGTCCCTATTAACAAGGTCGGAATGCAATTTTCTTGATTTTGGTTTCATTTAACTATTGACCTAAACAAGCATTGTTTTTCAGTAGCTTAAACAATAAGTTAATTTTTTCGCATAGTTTTTGAAATAGCCATGTCAACAAAGTCGTATATATTATATGTAAAATCTCCAAAAACCCTCAAACACCTATACGTTTATTTCTTTCCAAAAGCCTAAATATTTAATTCCATGTTTCTCACTTCAAAATTACCAAATTTCTCATACAAACTTTCAACACTTATTTCATCCCTTTAAGGGTTGAATTTCCAAAAATGCTGAAACATGTGTACGTTTATTTATAACCAAAAACCTTAATATTTAAATTCAAGCTTCTTACTTCAAAAATGACGGACTTACATACAAACTTAAAAACCCTATTTCACCCCCTTAGGGGTTGAATTTCGAGAAATCCCTTCTTAGTGGATGTTTACGTCACAAAATGAACCTACTGTCAAAATTTCAAGTTTCTAACCCCAGCCGTTTAGGCTGTGCGTTGATAGATCAGTCAGTCAGTCAGTCAGTCAGCTTCTCCTTTTATAAGTATAGAAGATAGATTTGTATATTTACAAAATATAAGTTATTTAAACTTTGACGCGCTCTCCTGTAAAATTACTATTTTACAGGTCCTACATTGTTAATAGAGACAGGCGAGTTATATCTCACTTCTAAAAAAAAATAATTATCCATATGTGGTTTTCATTGCCGACTGATGATATTGAAACTGGATTATTTGCTTATTAAAACTAGCCTTATAAATGAGGAAATAAAATGTAAAATATTTCCTCATGAATAAAAGCTTAACTGTACTAAAAATAACAATTATGTAACAGGCAATAACTACCAACGGCAGTGTAATGTGTGGGCCGTCATTATTGAACGCGATCGTCCGACTGACAATGCGTTGTTATTCTACACGTAAAGTTACACTGGCGTGCACAATAAATTACCATCCATTAAGTTTAATTTATTAAAATACTAGCTGCCCGGACTGACTTCGTTCTGTCAAAAGTTATTGGCCTGTAGTGAGAAAAGAAGTGTTGTTTTTACTATTTTCCACGCAATTTTTATGTTTTTTCTCTCCATAAGAACCTTCCTTATACCTTAAGGAATATATTTAAAAAAAAATAGACGAATTGGTCGAGCTGTTCTCAAATTTTGCGCTTAGCAATACATTTGGCGATTCATTTATATTTATATAGATATTAAATTACTAGTTGCACTGTTTTTTCCCACTTACTCTATTAAAATTCAATAATTATGTAGACACCCCTGTATACACTAATTACAACGCGCACAGATCATACGATTTGCGAGGTTAAGCTGCGCTTGCTGCGCTTGCTGCGGTCAGTCTGTGGATGGGTGATCGTTCGTTACACATCGAGACCCCTCCGTGCCTCGGAGAGCACGTTAAATAGTCGGTCCCAGGTGTCATACGAATTCCTATGACAGTCGTTATGGGTAGTCAGAAGCCCGAAAATCTGACAACCACCGGTATGACCTTTGCCCTGTAACTGGGTTGCGGAGGTATGATGGCAGTCGCTCCGTGTAAAATACTGGTATTCAGCCGTTTCTGGTTAGATTGGAAGCTGACCCCAACTAGTTGAGAAAAGGCTAGGCAGAACGAATTATATACACAGTTACACTGACGTGAAAAATAAATGACCCAGACTTGAGATGTTTATTTTATTTTTATGTGTTCGAGCCGATCAAGTATGGGTCGTTTGATGTTCGAAATAAAGTTTAGTACTTAGATTCCCAAGGCCGGTAATATCGGTTCAATAATAAAAGAGCAAGTATAATAAAATCGACCAAGCTGCTGATCTCCTAGTGCTATTTTACTTATCTCTTAAAAGTGAGTGTAAAAAGCGTCTTGTTATTTCACAGGAAAATTGTTCTTAAGCAAAGTGTACTCACACTCGACGTACAGTCATAGAGAATAGGAAAATAGGTAGGTAGAAAGTGACGCGGCTATGCAGATCGTAAAGCGCCGTCACATTCTCACAACAGAACAATTATGATTTGAAGACGTTATTTTACATCATCTGTGCATTATTCTTAACACGATGGAGGCATTTTTTTGTAACAGCTATAAATACAATAAGAACAAAGAAGAAAATAAATCAAAACTTCTTCTATTTTACCATACCTACTATTGAGGTATAGCACCCACTAACCTCATACCATAAAAACATCTTGATAAAGTACACAGTACTTAGAGAATCAATAGCGAAGAAGACGGAAGATAAATTATTGCAAGAATGATTGTATTAACGCGTAAGACTTTGTCCCAGGTGAGCAACGCAATGCGATGCGAAGCGAAGCGATGTGTAAAGTACACATTTTGACAAGGTGTGACACTTTATTATGGATGATATGTGTTTCCAGCTTATTTATCTTTATATTTACAGACAACATTTGGGTCTAGTGTGTTAGTAACAAAGTGACTTATTCTATGTTAGTAATTAATAACTAGTAATGACTTGGTCCGGTTGATACAAGCGGACTATCAGCCCGGGCGGCTATCATGCGCAGGATGGTGTTACAGCTGCCGCGCAGCCTGCGAATTAGAGGCGGACTTCTTACGCCAGACGGCGTTGAATCCATCGGTGCGCGCTTCGGTGAACATAGCATAGTCTATCTAGTAAAAGGCAAATGAGGCCTTTAGTTATAAATTGTCAAGAAGATGGCCAGCGGCAAATATAATTTGTTATTTAAATTTTGTATCGCAGTTTTGGTATTAGGATAAGCGTGACGATTATGGCAGTATTTACAAGATGACTATAGTATTTGTTATAGCAGTTCATGAGTACGCCAATTTACCAGCAAAAAGGGTTTGAAGTTCATAACTTAAGATTGTATAGCATCGTGTCGCGTTGCGGTCGTCGCTCACCTAGGACATAGTAATTATTGTGAATTGAGCCATGGAGCTTCCAATTTCTCATATTGATTTCACATTCAAAAAGGAATTTGTAATAAAACGTTAACGCTTGCGTCTGTTCTGGGTAATGGAGTTGTTCACACTCGAATTATTTTGTCGAACAATCTTTGTGAAATATGATTACAGATTGCAACAAATATAACTTTGGCGATACGAATGTTAAATTTTGGGACGTGATTTGTATATTTTTGGGAAAGACAGATTGCGTACTCAATTATCTTAGAGGAAAATAAAATAAGAAGAACTGATTTAAACAAAAAACAATTGATAGTAGAGGCAATGAGTTAGCATAACTCTTAGTGATCTGCCTAGCCTTTTTCCCAACTATGTTGGGGTCAGCTTCCAGTCTAACCAGATGCGGCTGAATACCAGTATTTTATATGGAACCACTGCCATCAGACCTCCGCAATCCCGGGCAATGCCGGTATTCTAGGGTTAGACCGGTTGCCGGGCTTCTGAATACCCGTGACGACTGTCATGGGTATTCGTACGACACCCGGGACCGATTGTTTAACGTGCTCTCCGAGGCACGGAGGGATCTCGATGTGTAACGAACGGTCACACCTCCAGGGAATGACTACGGCAAGCGCGGTTTAACCCCGCAAATCGTATGATTCACGCGGTTGGTAATTAGCCACGTGCCCCTCCATAGCATAACTCTTAGTATTGTAGAAGAACGAAGTATGATGTTCCTCCAACGAAAAGGGAGGATCCTCCTACCAGGCGGATCTTATGCCTGGCGGGCCACTGCCCAACGGTAGATGTTGGAAAGTTGTATATAAACTAACTCCGTGTCAGATCTTGATATCGCGATGCAGGATTTGTGACGTTTCATCTGACAGCTGTCATTGTTGGCGCTGTAGTCTGCTAGACATTCGTCGTGCTGCGTAATTCTCATGATAGATGCCGCCACAGTATTTTTAGTATTTTACCACATGTAAAAGTTACATCAGTAATCTTTGTTTGAGTAGAACGACACGACAACTGCCAAATAACGGTAACTTATATTAGTACACAAAGTTTGTGAATCAAGAAAAATTATAGGATACCAGATGTTGTTTATTTCTCGCATAGCTCCAGAATTAGAATGAGAAGCGTATAAATTGATGTATAAGGTAACAGTTACGAAGAAGTTTCACTAAGTAAGGAATACATTTCCATGCTAAATATGTAAGGAAGATGTGTGTCAGCATATTCATAAATGTATGTACGTAAGCAAATTTTCCTTCAGAGTTTTAGAACTTTATGTGGTAACTAAACAATATTTGCTTGAAAATGTGTAGGTTCTTTTCGTGTGGTTAGTGACTAACCTGGTGTCAGAATTTATGCCGCCCATGGGCCTTTGACTTGGCTTCACATGCGACGAGAAATATCTCTCAGGCATGCTGGTTTCCACACGATGTTTTCCTTCACTGTTTTTAAGCAAGTGATAAATATACAATACGCACATGAATCCGAAAAGTCAGAGGTGCGTGCCTTGGGTTCCAACTCGAGACCTATGACCTAGCAGTCCGACGGTCACACTCGGCTGTCACTGCTTGTAGGTAAAATGATGTTTTTCTATTACAATGTTGACATAAACATAATATCACCCCTATTTTTCCCGAAGGGTTGGAGAGAGGTGTAAAGTAACAACCTCATTTCGCCGTTATGTTTGTCTGCGTGATGTTATGTTATGTTTTTATTTGGTTTTAGCAAAATCAGCTCCGGAGCTTCCAAATAAACTCTAACTTTGGATGAAACTGGCGAACTAGTTCAGTCTACTTAAGGATTATACTAACAACTATTATTAATATACTCTGTAATAACAAATTGAGGAAGCTAGACTTAATGCTAAAGTAATTAGTATTCCAGCGACACAGTTTATATAACAAAGTTCTCAACCGCGCCTCTCTGCGTTGAGGATAATCTCGAAAAGTACTGTTTCACTTCCATACGTTGTTTAGGATAGTTTTTAGAGGACAGAACATACTTAAGAACTACCAGAAGGATAGTTTCTGAGTACCGTAAAGACCACATGATGTTCCTTAGACGTTGATCTCAGTTCTAACATAATGGTTATGAAATTTATGGAGGTAACACATCAATAGCATATTGTACTTTGATGGATACAAGGACTTAATAATTACGCTAGCCAAGTGGGTCGATGACCCCACTGTCTCTGTGATAGTCGACCCCAAGCCGATAGGTAGCCGAATTACTAGTGCCTATATTAATAAACCACGTTTTTAACATGACGGCCTGAGAGTAGTATCCCAAGTGGAAATATTAAATACTAGCGGCCCGTCCTGGCTTCGCGCGGGTGGACATTTTTCCCGTTTTTGCAACATTTTTCATTTATGCTCCGCTCCTATTGGTCGTAGCGTGATGTTATATAGCCTATAACCTTCCTCGATAAATGGACTATCAAACACAAAAATATTTTTTCAATTCCAACCAGTAGTTCCTGAGATTAGGGCGTTCAAACAAACTAACAAACTCTTCAGCTTTATAATATTAGTATAGATAAACTAGATTCTCAACATGACAGCCTGAGAGCAGTATCCTGTGTGGAGCTATTAAATATCATCGGAATGTCATACATTCGAGAGAATTTCTTTGTTAAAGTCGAAGTGGTCTCAAATCGACACTTAAAGAGGCGGCACTTATTTATTGATGCAAGCTCTAGTTATTCAGCTGCCTATCATAAGCTTGAGATATGTTCGATGGGCATCCCACCATAATTACATACCACCACAAAACGATTTGTAGAAAAAAAATGGTGTATTATAGTGCCATGTTTTTGGATTTGCTTGAAATTCTGACATAGTTTAATGTACATAAGGACAAAAACAGATTAAACATAATACCTACCGAAGAAATATCAAAGTAATAAAAACAAAATATGTTGCAAAAGTTGTAATATTTGTTTGTTGTTTACCTACTTTCTGTTGTTTTCATATTTAATATGAAAATCCGAGAATAATATCTAACAGTACCTGAAATATCGCTAAACTTGTAATATGAAGCAATTGTTTGTTTCTGTGTATTAGCTGTGTTATTTTCCATTTCTGCGCGGGCAAAGTTGCTTCCAAGAAAATTCTTCTTTATTTTATCGTTTATTAGGGTTAGGCTTAAGTCCAAACTGTTCTTACAGACATTAGCAAAAATACGATCAATATCATCCATTTGCGACTTTCGTTCGGCCAACACAACATTTATAGGTTATTAAACTCGACGTTTGATGAGGGGCTCGTGGCTAAATAACAACCGCGCCGATAAAACGATTTGCGAGGTTAAGCTGCGCTTGCCGCGGTCAGTCCGTGGATGGGTGACCATTTGTTACACATCGAGACCCCTCCGTGCCTCGGAGAGCACGTTAAGCTGTCGGTCCCGCGTGTCATACGAATACCTATGACAGTCATTACGGGTAGTCAGAAGCCCGAAAGTCTGACAAACGGTTTAACCTTAGGATATCGGCATTGCCCAGTTACTGGGTTGCGGAGGTCTGATGGCAGTCGCTCCGTGTAAAATACTGGTATTCAGCCGCATCTGGTTAGACTGGAAGCTGACCCCAAGATAATTGGGAAAAGGCTAAGAGGAAGAAACTCGACGTTTGATGTTATAAGTGTACATTTGTCATATAAGTTTTTGTTTCTCTTAGAGCTGGAACACACTTGTAATTAATTGCTTTGCGATAGTTATACGGGCCTCAAGAAAGCATGGATATTTGTAGGCGTACATTTGCGATAGTTTCAAAACAATTCGTCTGCAACTTTTAAAATTGCATGGTCCCGCAATTTTAATGGAACGCGATAGTTGCACAGGAGTCGTTTTCTATATGAAACTATCGTAACGCGCACATTGAGTGATAGTTGCACGCAACAATCGGTATCGAGCAGTATTTGCACGAGGTGGACGTGTTGCGACTTGTTTTGCTACTGTGCTAAAAATACTAAACAATTGAAATTGCAATCGTGTAATGTGTTACGTATGTGCAATAGTTGCACGATGACGCGATTATCGTAGAACGATTAATTGCAAGTGTGTCCTAGCTCTTATAATGTAATGTAATTTGTTGCTCAAGGCCAAGAAATTCCTATAATGAAGTGATCGGCATGCTAAGACAAAGCCTCGTGATTTAATAGTATGTCTAATGCAAAATAGTGTGACATTTATATTTGTGAAATTATAAAATAAATAAAGTTTTTTTTTAGTTTTCTCGTGCCATTTTTTCTGTCCGCCAGTGTATGAAAGCGAAGCAATAGAATACAATGTAAAGGGAACGTCGAACGCCACCTGCATTCAAAGGAAACTTTCTATTTACGTTGAGTCGTTTATACTTTTCATTCATCGGCAGTGTAGGTACATGGGGAATGAATTTTAAAATAAATGGATTTTACAAGCGAAAGACAGGGGTAGATAACATTTTATTATTTAGCGAAGGTTACTTTTATCCAATCAAATATTTATAGTTACTTTTGCTAGCTCGACCGTACTAGCAGATTTATGACTCCAGTGTGTTTTACCCCATTTCTTTTTCCTGCGAGTTTTGTAAACGGTAACTTAGTGATGTTTCTTCTTTTCGTGTGGTTAGTGATTAACCTGGTGTCAGAGTTTATGCTGCCCATGGGCCTCTGACTTGGCTTCACATGCCGCCGAGAAATATCTCTCAGGCATGCGTCTCCTCACGATGTTTTCCTTCACCGTTTTTAAGCAAGTGATAATTATACAATACGCACATGAATCCGAAAAGTCAGAGGTCTTGGGTTCGAACTCGAGACCTATGACTTGGCATTTCAACGGTCACACCACTAGGCTGTCACTGCTGTTATACGATTATGTCTGGAATATTAGTAATTGCCTCGTTGGTCTAGTAGTTGCAAGCGCGACTGCTGAGCATGGGCTCCTGGGTTCTATCCCCGGGTCGGGCAAAGTGTTATTGGGTTTTTCCATTAAGAATGTCTCAGTAGCAGCCCGGAGTCTGGATTTATGCCCGGTTAATGGCAATAGGCTCGCCTCCTATTACATGGGATTTAAACATAACTGGTGAAACGAGGGTGTACTAAAACACCTCTGCCGAACCCTTCGGGGATAACAAGGCGTGATGTAATGTTTATGTTATGTTACTAATCCTATCAGGTAGACTAGATAGTTTCTTTTCGTCCTAGCAGTCAGTTATTTTGGGTCCAAAGCTCAAAGCTCAAAGCTCAAACGTAGTTTTGGTAATGAACTTAATAACATTCTCTTGTGAACGCGGACCGTGTCGGGGCCGAGCGAAGTTTAACTGGAGATAAATGAACCAAATTTTATATAATTTTCGGAGCCTGTTCAAAAGAAAAAAATATACATACATACATACCCTCACGCCTTTTTTCCATTAGGTAGAAACTAGAACGCCACATGCTACGATCCTTACATACTCCTTTCGCTTCATCCACATCCATACATCTTGTCATACACGCACGCCGGTTGAGAGTACTACGCACCTGTCCTTTGTGAACAACATCATCAATAAAATCAATGTATGTCCTTCTAAGACGTCCTCTACCGGCGTTTCTCGTTTTGTTATTCGCCATTCACCATTCTCTCAACATGACTAAACCACCTAAGCATACTGCTTTCAATTTTTGTAACTGAATTACGGAGGTCCAATGGCAGTCGCTCCGTGTATGGCAGCCGCATCTGGAGAGACTGGAAGCTGACCCCAACTTAGTTGGGAAAAGGTTAGGAGGAGGAGCTATTGCATATAGCTCGACCGAAACGAGAGGGAGTTCAAAGCACAGAGCTTCCTTTATCATTAAAAACACATCTTCATAAACATAAAAACATTCATTCACGCCTTGTATTCCCCGAGGGGTTCGGCAGAAGTATTTTAGTAGACCCTCGTTTCACTCACTAGTTATGTTTAAGTCCCATGTAATAGGGGGTGAGCCTATTGCCATTAACCGGGCACAAATCCAGACTCCGGGCTGGGTTGATGTCAGGCAGGCGGTCGGTCATAAAACAATATGCCAAAACCTCTAACAACATGGATTTATGAAATACATGTTGTGCTGACCCCACCTAGTGTGGGATAAGGGCAGGAAGAAGAAGAAGAAATCCAGACTCCGGGCTGCTACTGAGAAATTCCTAATGGAAAAACCCAATAAGGCTGCGTTCAGACGACACGCGCCCGCTAAGCGCACGCCACGCGCGTCAACACCCGCGTCAAACTCGCTTTGAATTTTTTTGTATATCATTTGAGCTTTATGACACATCAATAGATCTCAAATTGCATCATTCGAAGTTCAACCGCACACGCCAAACGCCCGCCTCGCGCCCGCCCACGTCCACCTCATGCCATGCTTCGATAAATGCAATTTGAGATCTATTGATGTGTTATAAGACTCAAATTATATACAAAAAAAGTCAAAGCGAGTTAGCCGCGGGTGATGACGCGCGTGGCGTGCGGTTAGCGGGCGAGTGTCGTCTGAACGCAGCCTAACACGTTGCCCAACCTGGGGATCGAACCCTGAACCCCATGCTCAGCAGTCGCGCTTGCGACCCCTAGACCAACAAGGCAGTCACACATTATCTTCTAATCTTCTAGACCAAGATTTATTGCAGGAAAGGCCCTAACGTTTCAAATTGCTATCAAATAGTCCAGGATATTATTTGTGACGTGGACGGGCACTCCCTTGACAATTTATTTGATGATTCCAAATCGTCACGAAACGTTGAAGGAACGCCCGCATTTCCTTGAGGGTTTTCCGTCGCACGGGATGGATTGATCGCAAGAAAAAGTCTGACGTTCCAAATTGCACAGACATTGATAAGTTGTGACGAGGACTTCAGTTACTTGTTAGATGATTTAAAAATTGATTATGATAGTTTGTTTACAAATGGTTCGTGCAAATAGACACATAACATAACATCACGCCTTATATTCCCTGTAGGGTTCGGCAGAGGTGTTTTTACTACATCCTCATTTCGCCAGTTATGTTCAAGTCCCATGTAATTGGGGGCTAGTCTATTGCCATCAACTGGGCACAAATCCAAACCCCGGCCTGCTACTGAGGAATTCCACACGGAAAAAACCAATAATACTTTGCCCGACCTGGGGATCGAACCCAGAACCTCACGATCAGCAGTCGCGCTTACCACCACTAGACCAACGAGGCAGTAAGCCCTTAGGTCTTTATTTATTATTGGTAATGATACATTAGTCTCAATAGTCAATTTCAACCAATAACGCTCCGTAAATTATAGGAATCTGACATTAAATATTTATTTATTACAACGACATCGTCTTTTAGGTATTCGTAGTATATACATAATCAGCCCATTACTGTCTCACTGCAGGGCACGGGCCTTTTCTCAGAGTGAGAAGCGTTTTTAGGCCTAAGTCCACCACGCTGACCTGGTGCGGGTTTGCAGACTATACAAACTATCGAGAACTTTATAAACCTCTCTCAGTTGTGCAGGTTTCCTCACGATGTTTTCCTTCACCGTTAACGCAAGTGATAATCAAATTATGATCCGCACATGAATTCGAAAATTTAGAGGTGCGGGCCAGGTCGAATTAAAACCCTCCTGTATGGAAGACCAGCGTTCAAATGCAGGCTGTCACTGCTTACTTTCAGCCTGGTAAAACCAGCCCCTTCCGTAGTCCCTTACACAGTGACAATCTTCTTCTTCTTCCTGCCCTTATCCCACACTAGGTGCGGTCGGCACAACATGTATTTCATAAATCCATGTTGTTAGAGGTTTTGGCTTATTGTTTTATGATCGGCCGCCTGCCTGACATCAACCCTTCTTGGAACTACTTGTTGCGCCGTCGCGCGGGTGACCCAATGTGCTTGGTGATATTATGCACTGGGTCCCAAAATGATATGCTTGTCAATCTTATTGCCGACAACTAAGCAGACTATGTTCTTCTTGGTGGAGTATAGTTGAAGTTCCTCGACCCACTCATTCAGTTTTGTTAGGGACTTTGGTTTTGACACATCGTAAACTAATATAGTACCGTGCGCTGCTCTGTAAAAGCTTGATGTCAATGTTCTTTATCGCTCCTGTCCCGCTGTATCCCAAATACCAAGCTTGACTTTAACACCGTTAAAGCATTTTATAAATGTCATCCTGAAATATCAAGGTGACATTTATAAAATTTCTTTTCGCGTATTTTTAATTTTGATTTGTTTAATTGTGAACTATTGTGAATTATTGTAAACGATGTCGAATACGGATTATGAGCGGGACAGGAGCGATACAGAATATTGACATTAAGTATACTCCACCAAGAAGAACATAGTCTGCTTAGTTGTCGGCAATAAGATTGACAAGCATGCAGCACCCGCAAGCCCGAGATGGAATAAGATCGTAGGTGGTGCTTGCCACCAGCAAAAGCATTCCCAAGGAACCCTCCTTGTCGTCAGGCAGGCGGCCGGTCATAAAATATAGCCGAAACATTTGTGCAGTATGATATGAGACATACTGCGCCGGCCCCAAATAAGTTGGGACAAGGGCAGGAGGATGATGATGATGACTTTAACACCGTTCACGTCCATGACTTTATATTTGTAGTCAACTCCGATTGTAGTTGTACAAAGTGACAATATTCAATTTAAATGACCGTTATAATATAAGTTACAAAATGTGACTGCCACATTGTTCGCAACCGCATTATGCACACACAAATAAGTTGTGGTTTTCGGTATCATTAAAACCGCAACTAATGTCCTTACTTATAATATTACTAGCTATGTCCTCACGGCTCCGCCCGTAGCCTATGTTACTCAGTGATAATGTAGCTTTCTAACGGCAAAAGAATTTTTGAAATCGGTCCAGTAGTTTTTGAATTTATTCGTTACATATAAAAATACAAAAATCCTGAAATACAAATCTTTCCTCTTTATGATATTAGTATAGAATAGAAGTATAGATAAATGCGAAAGTTTGTATGTATGGATGTATGGATGGATGTATGGATGTTTGTTACTCTTTCACGCAAAAACGGCTAAACGGATTTGGACGAGATTTGGCACACAGATCGACTATGCCCTGGATTAACACATAGGATACTTTTTATCCGGGTACATCAAGTAGTTCTCCTAGTATATAGGTGAAACCGCGGGTAATAGCTAGTTTTACCATAAAAATAAAACAGCACCAAATTCCCAACCAGATTCTTCATAAGTTTGTCCTCATCCCCAAAGGGACACGAAGTAGGAAGCTACAGTATTACGTACAACATTTCCCTAATGCAGTAAACAGAATGAATGTTTGTTTGTAACGTTCATCGTAAAACCGCATTTGTAATTCGGATGAAACTTTTATCAACATGCTCGCCTTTGTAATCAAGTTATATTGAGAAATTAAACAAGAAAGGTTATGTACGGGACCCGAAAACAAGGGATCGTAAAAACAGACCTACAAAAAAAAGATACACGTATCCACATTTCAGTGTGGTTAGTGGTCAATCAGACTGCACTAGCGGTTGCGGGGGCGGGCGCGGGCGCTCGGGTCTTGGCGTCTGCGTGTTCACAGTAGTACCGAACGAGCTATCCTAGCGTGCGTGTGTTTGGTCGTTCTCAAACTTTGCTGCGTAGTTAGAAGACATGGATGACGATTTGATTTTATTAATGGAAAATTCGTACTTGAAATGGAAATTGCAATATATGAAGTTTGGTACACACAATTTAAATAAATTCTTAATTAATTCAAAGATATAAATTCTTCCGAATTGATATCCATGACGACGGTTCGGCGGGTGTATCAAAATGGTTTAGAACCACATGCGGAGTCACCTAACAGACGCTACATTTCTGTGAACGATACGAGTGGACTGAGCCATTAGAAACACCCGCGCCACCCGCGCCACCCGCGCCCGCGCCCGCCTCATGCAGGCGCGCGGCTCGCGGGAGCACTGTGAATGCAACTGGCGTCTACATACATTTTGATTTACACGCGCCCGCGCTAGCACCCGCGCCCGTCTCCACTCTGAAATACGGCTTAGAAATTAGATAAAGGTATGAAGGTATAGGTAAAAATGGAGTCCACACTACGTACACCTAACTGAAGTCGAAAAATCTAATCTGCCTTTTTGGTCTAATGGTGGCAACCGCGACTGCTAATCGTGAGGGCCTGGGTTCGATCCCTAGGTCGGGGAAAGTGTTATTAGGTTTTTCCATGTGGAATTCCTCAGTAGCAGCCCGGAGTTTGGATTTGTGCCCGATTGATGGCAATATTCTCGCCCCCTATTATATGGGACTTAAACATAACAGCGAAATGAGGGTGTTACTATACACCTCTGCCTAACCCTTTGGGGAATACAGGCGTGGTGTTATGTTAATAATCTTAAAGAAAATATTATGCTTACGTCATGGCTTTGTATAGTAGACCCTCAAATATCGAAATAGCCATCACAAGTAAAATTAGTTTACGAGTTTATTTATATGCCCATCATCATCCTCCTACCCTTATCCCAACTTATTTGGGGTCGGCGCAGCATGCCTTCTTCTTCCATATTAGCAGTCATTTCAATAGTCACCCCCTTTCTAGCCATATCATCTTTCACACTATCCATCTATCGCTTCTTTGGTCTTCCTCTACTCTTTTAACCATCCACATTCATACTCAAAACTTTTATCACATACCCATACAATGACAACCGATTTCCACACAACTTCTCAGTTACTGGCGCTTCTTTCAGGCTTCCTCTTACATACTCATTTCTAATTCTATCCATTCGCGTAATACCACACATCCCTCTTAGCATTCTCATTTCAGCTGCATGCAATTGCCTTTCATTTATCCCTTTTGTAGCCCAACATTCCGTTTATTTATATGCACAGTTTGGCAATAATAAATGCTACCATTGGTAAGCAAAACGATCCGATTTTGTTTATAGGAACCGGGCACAAGTGTTCAACTTAATACTTTTCTATTCTTTCAAACAATACAGAAAGGTTTTGTACACTTCTCCCATCCAGTGTACGTTTGCCGATCATTTATCAAACTCATTCTAAGAGACTTCAGATTTTAGGGGCCCGTAAATTTTATGAAATGGCCTGCTCTTCGAGTTCGGTTATAATTCGAATTTTTGTCGTTGGTAAGGGTCACTGTAAATATTATAATAACAACATGTTTTAACTTCTAACGCGACGCGAGTATTCCCAAGGAGGGTTGATGTCAGGCAGGCGGCCGGTCATAAAACAATAAGCCAAAACCTCTAATAACATGGATTCACGAAATACATGTTGTGCCGACCCCACCTAGTGTGGGATAAGGGCAGGGAGAAGAAGTTTTAACTTCTAACTTTGCCCGCTGAGCTGAGCTTTAGTAACCGACTAACAATGAATGATGACGGTGTTGATGAGTGTTTGTTGCCGATGCCCTTTCGGTTTTAAAAATAAATACAGCTAGACGTACAAAGGGACAGACACCGCCAGATACCATCCTCGCCGGTGGGCCCCGTCGCGACGTCCCACCGCCGCCGTTCATGATCCACCATGCTCACCCCGCCGTGGAGCCGGTCGTCCCTTCAGACTCCGCAGTCACACCGTTACTTCAGCTCTCATCAAGGTGTTTTACTCCCAGTCCCCCGCCAGTAACGCCTTAAGCCAAGGTCCGAGTCTCATTAGGGGTCGCCCTTAGTGGTGTTGTTGCTATCTAGTCATGATGTTAGTACTAGACGTAGTAATAGTAGTTAGCTTAGGTTAAGTATTTTACTCTCGTCGGGATTGGTTGGAGACCCTTCAAGTCTCACCAATAACTGCCCGGTTACGTAGAAACGGTCCGCAAGACCATCTACAAGCAGTCGAATAGGAAAAAAAAAACCGCGCAAATGATAAACCGCGCGGGGGAAACGTCTCTGGTTTCGATGTGTAACGAACGGTCACCCGTCCATGGACGAATTCGTATGATAACCGGGACCGACAGTTTAACGTGCTCTCCGAGGCACGAGGCACGGAGGGGTATCGATGTGTAACGAACGGTCACCCATCTCCGGACTGACCGCGGCAAGCGCAGCTTAACCTCGCAAATCGTATGATCTACGGGATTGGTAACGAGCCACGGGCCCCTTATGACGGACAGATAACATAACATCACGCCTGTATTCCCCGAAGGATTGTGCAGAGCTGTATAGTAACACCCTCACTTCGCCATTATGTTTAAGTCCCATGTAATAGGGGGCGAGCCTATTGCCATCAACCAGGCACAAGTCCCTTTACCCGATAATATAACACTTTGCCCGACCTGGGGATCGAACCCAAGACCTCACGATCAGCAGTCGCGCCTATGACAGACAGACGAATATCTGAAGTAAAAAAAAAAATTCTAGAAATAATGTGCGCTGACTCAGTTTGTTTTACAAAGTACGTACATAACCTCATAAAAAAGGCAACCTCGATTGTTTAAGAAGGAAGGATTGATATACGATGTAACCAAACAAATAAATAAATCATTCACGTTACAATTCAGAGGCTTCACGAACCACGACTTTCAGATGTATAGGCTTCAAGCCGTGATATATTAGGACCGTGACGAATACATAAGTACGTTAAGCTCTAATTTATTTACTTAGGTACATGTCTTGTAAGATGTGTGGTCTAGGACGGAGAATAAGACAACCGTTAAAACCTCGCGGAGGTTTTTATTATTATTTGACATGGTTGTATTAGACCCTGTGATAAATGATTTTTTATTTCTGTAAATAAATCTATTACGGACACTTTTACAAGTCAATGTAATGTTTTTAACCGAGTTATAAAAAAAAGGAGGAGGTTCTCAATTCGACTGTGGTTTTTTTTTTAAATTGTTTTTTCCGCGATATGTTTGCTAATTGTGAACCGATTTTAATGATTCTTTTTTTGTTTGAAAGAGTATTCTTTCGAAGTGGTCCCATTTAAATTTGGCGAAGATCTGATGAAGAACTTCGGAGATAGACAATTTGAAGTGGGTTTTTTTTTGTTAAAAAGTTTACTTATTTTTAAGACTAGATGGCGTCGGCATTTCCTATCTGACTAGCTCTGAGAAGAAAAGCCGAAACAAACTCAGAGATCAAGGTCTATTTTAAAGTCCAGACATTGTGGTATAAAAACTATGCGAGTAAAACAATGTAGGACAACGTCTGGAATGGCCTTCTGAGGAAAGTGCCATAGCAGGTTTGCGTTGACCTGTCCCAACTGACGGCACACCTGCATCGGTCATAGCAAAGCTCAAACCTTATTTTAGGGACCTCAACAACCCGACTGGAGTACGACGCTACCAATCAGCCGGACATTTAAGCCTACCTAGCCGGCCTAGTCGCACGGCGCACCTGATGGTATGCAAGAATAGAGATTTAGAGAGATTATCCTACAAACATCTGGCTCTCACGTACACACGACAGAACTAAGTAAACTGCTTGCTTGAATTTAATGTGAGGGTGGTAGCTAGCCAGGCAGACTGGTTATCATCTGAGTATCCGCCATAACATCACGCTTATATTCCCCGAAGGGTTGGGCAGAGGTAAGGTTAGTAACACCCTCATTTCGCCGTTATGTTTAAAGTCCCATGTAATAGGTGTCGAGCCTATTGCCATAAATCGGGCACAAATCAAAAATCTGGACTGCTACTGAGGAATTCCACACGGAAAACCCAATAACACTTTGCCCGACCTGGGGATCGAACCAAGGAGCTCCCGATCAGCAGTCGCGCTTACCACCAGTAAACCAACGAAGCAGTTAAATGTCTATAAACAT
Organism: Amphipyra berbera; assembly: GCA_910594945.2. Taxonomy (NCBI): domain Eukaryota; kingdom Metazoa; phylum Arthropoda; class Insecta; order Lepidoptera; family Noctuidae; genus Amphipyra; species Amphipyra berbera. Next base: position 10,140,651 of record OU343144.1, read on the forward strand.
TTTATTTTTAGTCTTCGTTTCATGTGGTTAGTGACTAACCTGGTGTCATAGTTCATGCCGCCCATGGGCCTCTGACTTGGCTTCACATGCCTTCGAGAAATATCTCTCAGGCATGCCGGTTTCCTCGCGATGGTTTCTTTCACCATTTTTAAGCTAGTGATAATAATTATACAATACGCACATGAATCCAAAAAGTCAGTGGCTTGCCTTGGGTTTTAACTCGGGACCTATGGCTTGGCAGTCCGACGGTCACACCTGTTTACACCACTAGGCTATCACTGCTGTGTATATTTTTAGTAAAATTCAAACTTACTGTCATAAAAAAAATCTCCAACATTTTTTATTTATACGGAACTTTGAAGACTATAAACATTTTTGGCACAATCATCGCTTCCTGAACGCAGTTTCAAGTATCTGAAGTATGGTATAACTGAGGGTGGCAATTTATTTTCTTTTTTTCGATACAGTGAAGTTACACGTGTCGGTAAGTATAGTTCAGGGGAAGGATGAAACTTGAAACTGTTCGATAAGTGGATACTACAGGGTGTAAAAAAAAACATGTAATTCCTTCAAACCTCGAGATGTACTGCTGACATAGATTAAACCTGTAAGGGATACTTTTGAATTCAATAAAAAATGAAATACGAGAATTTAACATGTGTTCATAACGTTAACGCCCCGAGTTAAACAACCGCGCGGCGAGCGATTCCACGCAATTCGCTTGGGGTGCTAAAATGCCTCACGTTAAGATCACATGTTTACTTTTTATATATTTTTTTATAGAATCCAAAAGTATCCCTTGTAGGCTTAATCTATGTCAGCATTACATCACGAGGTTTGATGGAATTACATGATTTTGTTTACACCCTGTATACATAATACGTAACACAACTTAGAGCAAACCTTGTACCTGGTTGATGGGTAGGTAAAGTATAGCACAATCGTACACTTTTTGTCACTATCCACGCTATTCACCATTTATTTTTCTCATTTTTCATAACCTCTTTCAGTTTTGTAGTCGGTTAACATTACTAACATCATCCTACAAGATCAGCTGCACAATGTAAACAAGTAAGAAATCTACATATATATATAAAAGGAGAAGCTGACTGACTGACTGATCTATCAACGCACAGCCTAAACGGCTGGGGTTAGAAACTTGAAATTTTGACAGTAGGTTCATTTTGTGACGTAAACATCCACTAAGAAGGGATTTCTCGAAATTCAACCCCTAAGGGGGTGAAAAAAAATCACGCAAGCGAAGCTGCGGGCAAAAGCTAGTATGTTTATATCCTGAATATCATAGCTTGAACTATGGCTGCGTTTTCACGGTGTGTAATAAGTGGATAGCGTGGATAGTGACAATAATTGTACGATTGTACTAAACTTAACCTACCCATCAACCAGTTATTATACTTTATTGGAATATTCGAATGAGGTCCTGGGTTCGATACCCAGGTCGGGTAAAGTGTTATTAAGTGTAGAATTCCTCAGTAGCAGCTCGGAGTTTGGATTTGTGTCCGGTTGGCAACAGGCTCGCCTCCTATTACATGGGACTTAAACATAACGGCGAAATGAGGGTGTTACTATACACCTCTGCCCAACCCTTCGGGGAATACAGGCGTGATGTTATGTTAATGGAATATTCTATTCATTGAGTTGTAATTAATTTGTATATACCTTGTTTAACAACTTATGTCGCCGACTTTACGCCACCTCCACCCAAAACACAAAGCTAACACAAAGGTGAAACCATCCAACAAGTTGTTCACTCAACTTTAAATTAAAAGTAGACGCAACGGTACAAAGTTTTAACAATAACGATACGAAACACGAGATAACGAGAACGATATCGTTATTGTTACCGTTACTTGCAACTTCGTAACGAGTGCTTCACGGGACGGGCTGGGAAAAGATATATGTTGAGCTGTAAATTATATTAACAGAGATACGAGTGTGTGTGGTGTGTTTTATTATTTAAAGGTGTGTACAGTTCTTTGTTATGCATCACGTAAACGACAGGACGGGTTAGAATATAAAACTTCCTCACCGTACGCTGGGAATAGACGCGTGTTGTAAGATTCAACAAAACTATACGGTCCGCCTGGCTAGCTACCACCTTCACATTAAAGTCCAGCGCCAAGCAGTTTACTGTGTTCCGTCGTGTGTATGTGAGAGCCAGAGGGGTATAGTGGAATCCCTCTATATCTCTGTTCTTTGGATTCTTGTGCTCCATCTTAGACCCTGTCTGCGCTCACCATCAGGTGAGACTAGGGCCGAAGACGACCAAGCCAAGAATAAAAAAATGCATTAGAATTTTGTATGTTTGTTTAATGACATAACATAACATCACGCCTTATATTCCCCGAAGGGTTGGGCAGAAGTATATAGTAACACCCTCGTTTCACCAGTTATGTTTAAGTCCCATGTAATAGGGGCCGAGCCTATTGCATTAACCGAGTACAAATCCAGACTCCGGGCTGCTACTGAGAAATTCATAATGGAAAAAAGTAATAACACTTTGCCCGACCTGGGGATCAAACCCAGGACCCCATGCTCAGCAGTCGCGTTTGCGATCACTAGACCAACAATGCTGTCAAGTGAAATCAAGTCAGTGTTTGTTTAATATAAAAAGTAAGTATATAAAACTAACATGCTCCATTGGTTGGAGACCCTTCAGGTCTCACCAATAATTGCCCGGTTATGTAGAAACGGTCCGCAAGACCATATACAAGCAGTTGAAAAGAAAAAAAACTATCATTCTGTAAAAATCTCTTGATATAGGTGGATTTTAATAGTCTGCTACAACTAACCATTTTATTTTTTTATTTTTTTCTCGTTGGAAAATCCTCATGGATGTCCCTCGCCCGGAGAAGGCGAGGGGGTCTGCCGGACTCTTACCGGCTAAAAACCAACGGTGTTCCTTCTACTGACCGTACGGCTAGGGTCGCGGGATTCGCAAAAGCATGCACCGCAACCCCGGCAGGTGCTACAACTAACCATGCTTTACAGATGTAGGTACGGTCTACAAAAAAAGTCGCAAATATTTTCGGGATTTTAAATAATCGTAGGACTTGTAATAATGTTACAGTGCGTCCGCCGAGAGAATGCGTCCCTGACAGATCGTGTTTTATATTATAACGTCAACCTACAATGGACTAAAATCGTTTAGCGCTAAATTTTATGGTGTCAGGAACGTATTCTCTCGGCGGCCACACTGTTTACTTAGTTCATTGTTGGTTGACGTTATAATATGAAACACGATCTGTCAGGAACGCATTCTCTTGGTGGACTCACTGTAGTGTTAAATTTTTAACATTCATCATGTTTTTTATAAAGCACTTAATTATAACGAGGTACCTCGGCCATCATACATACATATTATTTTCTCGATCACAGTTGCCTAGCTGTTTCGTGTTTCGTAATTAGATAAATAAATTCAGGTCAAATCATTATAGAAATAATGCAATATTGTGTAAGAATTTTATCGAAAATCAAAACTGTAATGGGTAATTTATCTTCACGAAAATAATATTTCTGAAAACATAAGATACTTAATGAAAGAGGTAGGTACTTATAATAAGTTTTCATTGAACAAACTATTTTAAAACTTCGAACAATATTTATGTTGACTGTACCGACACAGGTTTAGTGTGTCTACAGATATATTTTTTCAAGACTGTGGTTTAGTGTTTCAGCATGTAAAATGAATGTCTGTAAACGCGCTTACAATACAGGCAAAATTTAGGTAGCAGAAAAAGTAATGTAATGAAAAAATTCAAAGAGGCTGATTTTCTTTGAATTTAATACGTAATGGACATACATTTTCACCTCTAAATTCCACTTCAAGAAATACACAATAAAATACTCTTCGTAACAAAAACCGGAATCTTAATAACAGTCCATTTAGTTGCAGAACAGACAAACTGCAGCGATAAGGGTAACGCAGTGGAACTTAGTCGGAGCGTGCTTAACGGTCGTTAGAGGGTGAACCGCGGAAATAGGCTAAATGGACAGACTTGCCCATGTGTACGAAGTTTTAGAATAAGAGGTTGTATACGTTGCAATGGATTTTGGATTTCTGGATTTTGAAACTATGATAGCAGCGACCATGATAGGTATGCTTTTTAGGCTCGTAGGTACGTATAGTTGTGAAATGACAGTTACTTCACCAAGCGGCTAACTATCATAATAGCCGGTTAAATAACCGTCATTTACCCGGCTGCAAGTTAAAAGGGTAATTATCTATACTAATATTATAAAACTGAAGAGTTTGTTTGTTTGAACGCGCTAATCCCAGGAACTACTGGTTGGAATTGAAAAATTATATTTGTGTTGAACCATTTATCGAGGAAGGTTATAGGCTATATAACATAACGCTGCAACCAATAGGAGCAGAGCATACATGAAAAATGTTGCAAAAACGGGATAAATTTCCACCCGTGCTAAGCTGGGACGGGCCGCTATGTTTTAATAAGAACAAATATCGCTATAATTCTTACTTGTACAATCAATTAAAATCATAAATATATTAAATTAACACGTAGTATCAAATTTAGGTCTGTAAAAATAGCTGAAAAGAATATAGCTAGATATAATATCAATCATTCATTATCAAAACACAAATACACTTTTTACCATAGTCGGATAAATAACAGTAACTGTCATTTTACAATTATACTCGTACGGCAAATATAGCTCTGCTTAGTTTTCCAGGGATAACAGCGTGATAGTTATACGAAAGTAAATAGTTACTCCCGATTTTAATAAAAACTTTGCGAGAAACAGACTACATGTATTGTAACAAAGGAGGGAACAACGTTTCTACTCTCACTCGTTCCTAAAATTATGATTGATGATCACTTTTATGAATGTTGTAACAAAAATATGAGTCGCTGTAAAAGTAAGAAATATAGAAGTTTCGCACGTGATATTCAAAAAGTTATACATAATAATGGACAACAACATACGAATAATAAGGTAAAGCGAATTTGTTTTGCTTCCTTTTTAACCGACTTCCAAAAAAGGAGGAGGTTCTCAATTCGACTGTAGGTATGTTTTTTTTTGTATATTTGTTCTGCGATATCTTTGCTAATTGTGAACTGATTTTAATGATTATTTTTTTGTTTGAAAGAGTATTCTTTCGAAGTGGTCCCATTTAAATTTGGTGAAGATCTGATAATTAACTTCGGAGATAGACACTTTGAAGTCGGTTTTTTTTTTGTTAAAATGTTTAATTATTCTCAATTATTTTTGGGGTCTGTAGGTCTAGCACGAATAATATCACGTTAGTAACGTAAACGGAACATTAATGTTAGTGAATTTTGAATCGGATATACTTGTTACACACATACTATTTAATTTTGACGACACGTCTGGTGCGGTGACTGAGCGATTGGTTTCTGCGCTACGGGTCGCGGGTTCGATTCCCGCACGGAACAAATATTTGTATGGCCTACAGATAGTTGTTCCGGGTCTGGGTGTTCGTGCATGTGAAAATTTGTGTCTGTAAACGCGCCTACGATACAGGAGAAATCCTAGTGTGGGGCAAGGCTTAAAAAAAAAAAAAAAACAAAAAAAAATTAAAAACTTTATTCATATCTATGTACGATACAAATTGTGCATTTCGCAAGAAATAAACCAAAATGTTATACGAGTAGGACCGTTGTATTTTTGACCAAAATTTTAGTATAAATTATATATTCGCACGGTTGTTAATTACCCCGGAGCTCCTCTGGAAAAAACTCACGTTAAGTGTGGGATTGATTTCTCAACGACGACGTGTGTAAATTTTAAGATGATGACAGGAAGTGTGTGAGAGAAAGCTGCGACGAGTTACGGTGTAAGAAGATGTGAAGGTGTTACAACGACTTAAAATTCTAAATTAAAGAAATTAATCGAATAAAATCGTACCTATATTTTGATACCCGATCCCACATAAGTATACACAATATGATCAGGTGAAAAATTTACCAAAAATAAAAACATTTTTTTCAAAAAATTTAAACAGACTTCAAAAAAAATAATAAACATATAAAATTAACAGTTTCAGAAGTCGGTGCTGATCCACGCTGAACCAAATTAAAGGCACCGACTTCTGAAACTGTTAATTTTATATGGTAATTATTTTATTCTTTTTTTTGAAGTCGGTTTAAATTTTTTGAAAAATATTTTTTTATTTTTTTCATTTTAGTGGCCTTAATTAAAACTTGGTTGGACCTACTAAAGACGCTGCTCGTAACATAATCACATCATCACAATATGCGTACTGTTCGTCATTGAGGAGTTCCATTGTCTATCTACGAAGTTCTTCATCAGATCTTCACTAAATTTAAATGGGACCAACTTCGAAGTATATCCTATCCATTAAAAAAAGAATCATCAAAATCGGTTCACAATTGGCGAAAATATCGATGAATATAAACAAAAAAAAAAAAAAAACTCATACAGACGAACATAGTAACCTCCTCCTTTTTGGAAGTCGGTTAATGAACTTGATATAAACCCACATTTCTCTGATGACTGTATCAAGCCCCATGTAACACAGAGCGACCCTTTTGTACGGCATTTACCGAACATAATTCCAAATTCCGGGCGACTCCTGAGAATTTCCTAATTATCAAACCAAATTTCCTTTTAATTAAAATTAACATCGTTGGTACAGTGTTAAGTACACGTACAAACCATTGGAGAATAAGACCTAACTAAATAATTAATAACAGGAGATGTCGAAATAAGGCAAATACATCTAAAGTTCAACATTAATTGAATATCCTAATCCTAATTTTAACAATTTTCGGGGCGAGGTTAGGCCTTGGTAAACCGGGACGGTTGCCTCCCGAGATGTCGTTAATCCTTGAGATATAGTTAAGCTGCGGTTGGCTAAACTGTGGGTAAGGGCTTAAACAGACCACCGATTTTAATCGGTCACAGAATTTTATACGACAATTTCTTTTATTCATTAAATATACATATAAATTACATCTTAAAATATTTCTAAAAAACAAAAACATTTAATAATATAAATAAAACTTTTTAACAAAAATAAAACCGACTTCAAATTGTCTATCTATCTCCGAAGTTCTTCATCAGATCTTCACCAAATTTAAATGGGACCACTTCGAAAGAATACTCTTTAAAACAAAAAAAAAACATTAAAATCGGTTCACAATTAGCAAAGATATCGCGGAACAAACATACAAAAATAAAAACTTACTGTCGAATTGAGAACCTCCTCCTTTTTTGGAAGTCGGTTAAAAATAGTAGCCCACCGGCATCAGGAACAGGGTCCAAGCTACCGGTGGTTAGGGCCTCAGAGAGAGGAACCTCCTAACAATGCGTGCCGTATCCAGAAGTATCGCTTTCTGTATCACGGCCTTGATCCAGCTGCCCAACGAGAACCTCATCAGATGTTGGTCGAGGCTCTTGGCTAGTAAGCCATTGGCCGTAACGACTATCGGCACAACGACTGCTGAGTCAACCTCTCACATGTCGACAACATCGTGTGCCAAGTCTTTTATCCGACAATTATTATTACTGTCGAATAAAGTCAGTGTCGGTCGGATTTTCCACTGACTCAACGGACAAGAGGAGAGTTGTCATGCATTGAAGCGTGTTCTCTTTTAGGTTAAAAACTGGGACAATTTATGGTCTGGTAATTAGTTCTTACAATTCACAAGCGCACGTGAAACAGTTGAATTTGAACCCTATGACAGTTTACATAAAAGCTACGCGATCCACGCTTGTGAATTGTAAGAACTATATTATCACTACGAACTAACGTTGTCGGTGGCCTGGAGCGGCCTCTTGCGTAGGGCCCCCTCTTTTTGCTTTAAGAAAATTGACAAAAAGGACATTATTATGCCATTGCCGCGGTCTAGAAAAAGGTACCTACCTACATTTATATTTTGCATACGTAAGGGGCCTCCAACTCAAACTCCTCTTGCTGAACATAAACTTTCGGCCTCATTTGAGGGGAGGACTTCTCGAGATTTGGGGGCCCCTGTAGGCCCGGGGCGAACCGGCCCTTCCATAGTCCACCACTGCGTATAATGTCGGACTGAATTCAGTCGCACGTCTGTTCGCCCACTAAGACCCTTATTGCATGTACTTCTAGTTCATACTCGCTTAGCTTGTCATTTACAAGCATTTCTCAGGAAATTCCACTGAACTGTACTATTCAGTTAGAAATGTTTATGATAGTTGTATCTTGGATTACGTTCTTTAGAAGATTAGGTAGTAGGTTAAAATAGTAGTTGATGGTGCAATGGGTGGACCCTAGATACTGAGTACTAGGTAAACAAGGGCTGAGAAAGATGACAATGATGATGTGTAATATGGATGATATCATCATCGTATCGGACCGTAATTGTTAGACAGAACTCCCAATCGCTCCCAATAAACTATCGTAGTAACGACACATTACCCTGCGCTCCATAACGTAAGTAGCAGATGTTGGAGAAAAGTGGAAGTGGGCCGGTCATGTCGCTTGAATGCACCCGGAGAGGTGGGCAAAGATCATCACTCAGTGGACGTCTGAAGGAGGACACCGTCGTCAAGGTCGGCCACGGCGTAGGTGGCGTGACGATCTAGACGTTTTTGCGGGGCTCACGTGGTTAGAAATGGCACAAAATAGAGAGGTTTGGAAGGCAAAAGGGGAGGCCTTTGCTCAGTAGTGGGACATTACATAGGGTACAAAAAAAGTAACGACACTTCACTTAAGAATTGGTGATTGAAGAAAGCTGTAATTAATACCAAAGACCATGCTGCTGACTAATCTACTGATATATATTCACGACAACCACGGAGAGGGAGGGGGGTGGTAATTTCTTCACCCAAACCACTCGGCTAGTATTATTTATTCATAATACAAACTCATAATTAACTATTCATTAACTGCCTCGTTGGTCTAGTCGTGGCAAGTGCGACTGCTGATCGTATGGTCCTGGGTTTCATCCCGAAGTCAACCAAAGTGTTATTGAGTTTTTCCGTGAGAAATTCCTCAGTAGTAGCCCGGAATTTTGATTTGTGGTCGGTTGATGGCAATTAGCTCGTCCCGTATTAGGGATCTTAACCATAACGGCGAAATGAGGGTGTTACTATACACCTCTGCCGAGCCCTTCGGGGATTACAGGCGTGATATTATGTTCATAATTCATAAAATTTTCTACATTAATATATGAATATAATAAAAAAAGTTATGTACTATATTAAGATCTGCAATTTCATCATCCAAACCACTTGGCATTATTTCTGGCTACCACAATTTGGGTCTAGTCTCCAGAGTGTAATACAGCGTTTTATGCATCCTGAAAATTTCAAGGCAAAGAGGGAAGGCGCTGTAACTAATGCCTTAAACATTTTCAAGGAAATGAAAAGAAATTCGAGCTGGTTTTATTCAGCTGAAGTTTTTTCTTTACCATGAAGATGAGGATTTACATTCCTACATTTCTGGAAAGAGCTCGTGGCTAATTAACAACCGTGCGGATAGTACGATTTGCGAGGTTAAGTTGCGCTTGCCACGGTCAGCTCGTGGATAGGTGACCGTTCGTTACCGTTACACATCGAGACCCCTCCGTGCCTCGGAGAGTACGTTAAATCGTTGGTCTCGGGTGTCATTAGAATACCTATGACAGTCGTTACGGTTAGTCAGTAGCCCGAAAATCTGACAACCGGTCTAACCTTAATCGGCATTGCCCTGTAACTGGGTTGTAGAAGTCTGATGGCAATCGTCCCGTGTAAAATACTGGTATTCAGTTGGCATTGGTTGGAGACACTTCAGGTCTCGCCAATAACTGCCCGGTTACGTACAAGCAGACAAATAGAAAAAATGGGGCAGTAGCCCGCCAGGTATAAGACTCGCCTGGTTAGAGGATTCTCCATTTTCTTTGGAAGAACACCATACCCCGTTCCTCCACATTATCACGCTTTAAAGGGAAATACATATTTCTATATACATACATACATAAACTCACGCCTTTTTCCCCTTTTACCTACGCTTATGTATGGAAGTGAATGTTGGTCGTGGCAAAAGAGGCATGAAAGTAGAATAAATGCCGTGGAAATGCGTTCCTTGCGAAGTATGTGCGGTGTAACTTTGAATGATAGATTGAGAAATGAAGAGATTAGACAAAGTTGCGGTTTAAAAGATGATGTAGTGACAAAAATTGAAAGGAGTATGCTTAGGTGGTTTGGCCATGTTGAGAGAATGAGTGAACGGCGATTAACAAAAGAAATTTATAAGGCGGATGTTAATGGGAACGCCGGCAGAGGACGTCCTAGAATGACATACATCGATGTTATTGGTGATGTTCTTCACAAAGGTCAGGTGCGTAGTACTCTCAACCGGCGTGCGTGTATGACAAGATGTATGAATGTGGATGAAGCGAAAGGGGTATGTAAGAGTCGTAGCATGTGGCGTTCTATAGTTTCTGCCTACCCCCATGGGAAAAAGGCGTGAGTTTATACATATTTCTGTTTCTTTTATAATAGAAATGTGATCTTCAGGCATGCAAAACTGTGTTAGCTGTAGGTAATAAATCAAAGATATTGGCAAGTATTTAACTCCAAGGAAGGTTCCTAAAAGTAGATATCCTTACTAATATTATAAACGCGAAAGTTTGTATGTATGGATGTTTGTTACTCTTTCACGCAAAAAGCGGCAGAACGGATTTGGATGAGATTTGGCACACAGATAGAATATGCACTGGATTAACACATAGGATACTTTTTATCCGGGTACATCAAGTAGTTCCCCTAGGATGCGGGTGAAGGCGCGGGTGTAGTCTATACTAATATTATAAAGAGGAAAGTTTTGTATTTTTGGATTTTTGTATGTAACGAATAAACTTAAAAACTACTGGACCGATTTCAAAAAATATTTTACCGTTAGAAAGCTACATTATCACTGAGTAACATAGGCTATATTTATTACTGGAATAAAAACATTTTACGCGGGCGGATCCGTGAGGACGCGGCTAGTATTCTATAAAATTAAACATTACAGCTGACAAAAACCAAATATGTTCTTAATTATCAGATTCAAAAAGTTAACGGCAAACAGTGATCTAGAAACATATCTGCCCAGATGTAACCAACAGAGATTAGAGGCACCCGCATCCAAAAATTTCCAACGACACCCGACCAAGAATCTCCCACAAAACGCGAACCCGAACAAAACTTTTAACCACATAAATCCCATTTTTCCATTCCCCAACTTTCCACTACGATAAAATACCCGCAAATACCGACCCTGGAGTTTATTAGCGTAGAACATTGGAGAAACACTCCTGGGACGGTTTAAAAGCATTACATAAATGAGGGCCGAGATGAGAGTGCGGAAATTAGATGTTTGAGCTGAAGCCGTAGAGACATACGGGGATTGTGTGTGGCCAGCTTTACACGCTATCGAGAACTTTTTGGAGCCGTCTCAGGTGTGCAGGTTTCCTCACGATGTTTTCCACATAACATAAGAAAGAAAGAAAGAAAAACTATTTATTTTTTCGCCCAAGCGGACGCACAAGCATACTTAAAATTAAAAATATGATAAATCTTAAAATTAAATACTTAAAACTTCAACAACATTTTGGACTTGAATTTAAACATATAATTACCTGGTAACAAAAAATACAAAAAGTTTAAAAAATATTTTAAAAAAAATGCTACAATCCACACAATCTAATCTATGGCTAATTTAGTCTATGGTGCATGGGTTACCTAGGCATCCTAAAACTACTAACAATACAAACATTTAAACCTGTTGAATTTGCGCGTCGCACATGGTGCGTAAGATACCATAAGATATATACATAAGATAACACCACGCCTGTATTCCCCGAAGGGTTAGGCAGAGGTATAGGAACACACTTATTTCGCTGTTATGTTTAAGTCCCATTGTAATAGGGGGCGAGCCTATTGCCATCGACCGGCACAAATTCAAACTCCGGGCTGCAACTGAGGAATTCCACACGGAAAAACCCAATATCACTTTAAATAAAGTTCACCTTCGATCTATGTGTGATCTATGTCTGCCTTTAATCGTGGGTGCGTTTACAGACAGCTATCTTCACATGCACAAACGCTCAGATCCGGTACAACAATCTGTAGGCCATACAAAAATTTGTTCCGTACGGGAATCGCACTGAATCTAATCACAGAAGCTAATCGCTCGGCCACTGGACCAAATATGTCGACAAATACGCGTCGTCTGATAATCAAATTCTGAAAAGTCAGAGGTGCGGGGCAACGTTGAGCTCAGATCCTCTTGCATGGAAGGCAAACGTTCCTCCGCTAGAATATTGAAATTTATTTGACTTCGGACCTGCGAGAATAAACAAAGTGATTATAATTAAGCTTAACTTGATGGACCTTTTTGTGTGGTGCTGTCATTTAGGATTAAAAAGCTTTTTGGTGGCTTGACCTAAAATCGGGCATCTTTTGGCAACATTTTTGTTGAACTTGCTTTTATATGATTTTTCCTTAATTTTATACGCTTTCATTATTCCGTGCTTTACAAAACATTAAACTAGGTATATTTTGTGAAGATTTGATTCTTATTTTTAACCGACTTCAAAAAAGATGTTCTCAATTCGATGCGTTTATATTTTTTTGTTGTATGTATCTTATTTGTAAGAGTATATTTACGAGGTGGTCCTAAATAATATACCGCTCAAATCATTTACAAGATTCCTTAAATCTCTGAAAATAAAAAATATTCTCGAGATTATAATGATGTCATCTACATACACAAATTAACAATTAAATAAGAGTTGTAATAGATATAGAGCAGTAGTGGCTCAGTGGTAACGACCCCGACTTACGAGTTGTATGTCGTGGGTTCGATCCCAGCCAGGCACATTACTTTGTGTAATTTATTTCATCACCACTGCTCTCAAAACGGTGAAGGAAAACATCGTGAGGAAACCGGCATGTCCTAGAACCAAAAATTCGAAGACATGTGACATCTACCAACCTGCACTGGGCCCCCGTGGTGGATTATGGCCCATTCCCTCTCACAGAGAGGAGGTCTGTGTCCCAGCCGTGGGCACATTATAGGCTGATGATGATGAAGAGTTGTATTTGTTGACCGATTGAAGTCGGTTCTTCCTTTTTTAATAGATTATTATGTTACTCTATTTTCTTGTTTAACTCACGACGGTATAGGTAAAACTGCAGACCACTCTGTTCTGCCTACCGTTTTCGTAACTATGTTGGGGTCCGCTTCCAGTCTAACCAGATGCGGCTGAATACCAGTATTTTACACGGAGCGACTGCCATCAGATCTCCGCAACCCAGTTACTGGGCAATACCGATATCCTAAGGTTAGACCAGTTGTCAGACTTTCGGGCTTCTGACTTCCCGTATCGATTGTCATAGGTATTCGTATGACACCCGGGACCTGTTTAACGTGCTCTCCGAGGCACGGAGCGGTCTCGAACGAGCGGTTACCCATCCACAGAATGACCGCGGCAAGCGCAGCTTAACCTCGCAAATCGTATGCGGTTGGTAATTAGGCACGAGCCTCTCTCTACGACTACACACGACTGGACTGGACTGGAGACCACACTGTGAATGAATTTTTAAAGTTGGAAAATTCTGTTTCTAAATAACCTATTCAGAAAGAGATAGATTGCCAAACTAAATAAACACACGCCTTACATTCCCCGAAGGGTTCGGCAGAGGTATTTTAGTACATCCTCGTTTCGCCAGTTATGTTTAAGTCCCATGTAATAGGGGCGAGCCTATTGCTATTAACCGGGCACAAATCCAGACTCCAAGCTGCTACTGAGAAATTTCTAATGGAAAAACCCAATAACACTTTGCCTGACCTGGGGATTGAACCCAGGACCTCACGATCAGCAGTCGCGCTTGCCACCATTAGACCAATGAGGCAGTTTATTCAATCTTTAAATACAGGCTGTAAATGAAATCATGTAATTCCTTCAAACCTCGTGATGTACTGCTGACATAGATTAACCCTGCACGGGATACTTTTGGTAATAAAAAAAATTACAAGAAGTAAATACGTATTCTTAACGTGAGGCATTTTAGCGCCCCTAGTTAAATGACCGCGCGGCGACCGATACCGCGCAATTCGCTCGGGGCGCTAAAATGCCTCACGTTAAGAACACTGTTTACCTACTCCATGTAATTTTTATTTTATTGAATCCAAAAGTATCCGGTGCAGGGTTAGTCTATGTCAGCAGTACATCACGAGGTTTGATGGAATTACATGATTTCATTTACACCCTGTATTCTATCTTTAGAAAAAGATAGAATTTTTCAAGATTATATTTTTCGACCTCAGTTATGTATTCGCAATGTGGTCTTCATTTTTACCTATACCTTCACGGTTTGACTGTAGGTACTTTATTTGCATGGCAGAAAACTTGGAAGACAGGAAATTGGCTGTCGCGGTGGAAACGTTGAAGGCTGGTAACAAACACTACCCTTTTCGTGACATGGAACGTGTAACAAAAATAGGAAAGCAAAAAGGTTTCGAGAAAGGTGTTGTAGGTACCTATGTTCTATTAAAAAGAAAGACTTATCGTTGCTGGGCAGTGAAAACCTCGTTATTGCAATGAACGTAATTTTACAGGAGGAGGAGTAGATGTAAGGTTCTTCTGTTTTATTATCTATTCATCAATCTATTTCATCTTAGAGCTGTGCACGTTCGTTCTAAATATGCATTACAAGGTTTTTTACCCAACAAATGAATAACAAAAAATAAAAATGAATTTGTGATTTATCTACGTACATCTACGGTTTCGGGGGCGATAAATCGATCTAGCTAGGTTTCATTTTTAGAAAACGTCAATTAACCAAAAAAAAAACTGAGCAAAGCTCAGTCATCCATGTACTACAACGTTATTCTAGCTTCGTTGGTCTAGTGGTGGCAAGCGCTGCTGATCGTGAGTTCCTGGGTTCGATTCCCAGTTCGGGCAAAGTATTAACTAAAAAAAAAACCTCGCAATTTTGTAACTCGGCCAGTGAAATATGTTACTACCAAACAACTAGTACATAATTGTAAAGACGGTTTGTGAAAGTAAATAATTATACATTACGTAGGTTCTTGTACCTAGTTTTTTTTAACCAATCGCACACATGCTGACGCAGCTATAACCTCACTTTTTTAAAGTAGATATAAAAAAAATGGGACCCGGATTATATTTTCACGCTACACTCAACTTTTTATACGTGAAATTCCACGGATTTTTGAGCTCTTTCAGCGTTTGTAGGTATCGGTAGCGAAAATAATTATGAAACAATGTCAAAACAAAAAATATTAAAGTTCGTAACTGCCTCTTTGGTCTAGTGGTGGCAAACGCGACTGCTGATTGAAGGCGATGATAATTAAAACAATCGACTTCACTTGAATATAAAGTAGTATAATTCTATTAAAATACAAAAAAATAAAAAAGGCGTCGCCGCGTCGTTCCGATATGGCGTTGGTTCGGTTATAATCATGGTGGGAGCCCGTACAGCCGCACCGCGCCGGTGCACCTCCCGCCACCTCAGCCCGCGGACACCTTCGCGTATGTTCACGCGTGGACACTGATCGTGAGGTCTTCGGTTCGATCCCCAGGTGTCATTGGGTTTTTCCGTGTGGCATTCCTCAGTAGCAGCCCGGAGTTTGGATTTGTGCCCGTTTGATGGCAATAGGTTCGCTCCCTATTATATGGGAATTAAGCATAACGGTGAAATGAGGGTGTTACTTTAACCTCTGCTCAACCCTTCGGGGAATACAAGAGTGATGTTATGTAATTAAAGTTCGTAAAAAACAAAGTACCTAGTAATTCAAAACATTCTTTAAAAGTTAGGTATTTATAAATTATTTAATATCAACGAGAAAAAGACATCGTATGATTCTATAAGCATTTCCTTTTTTATTACAAAACCAAACAAAATTGTTTATCATTGTGTATGTACCTAAATTTCTCACAAAGATCAGAGAAATGAGAAAGAAACGATGTGTTTGGAAAGGATTCCTTTTTTGTTATAAAATGTTACCCTTCCTTTTTTTAATCATATTACGTTACCCCGTGCGTTGCTTCATCGGTTATTTCTTAAACAATTTTATTATTGCTATTCCGCGTTTTTTAGGGTTCCGTACCCAAAGGGTAAAACGGGACCCTAATAACTAAGACTCCGCTGTCCGTCCGTCCGTCTGTCACCAGGCTGTATCTCATGAACCGTGATAGTTAGACAGTTGAAATTTTCACAGATGATGTGTTTCTGTTGCCGCTATAACAAAAAAATACTAAAAAACGGAATAAAGTAAATATTTAAGGGGGTTCCCATACAACAAACGTGATTTTTTTGCTCGTTTTTGCTCGATATTGATAACGGCAACAGGTAGACGCTTGAAATAGTCACAGAATATTTAGTTATATATCCACTTTAAATATAAATAATAAAATTAAAATAAAACAAATATTTAAGGGGGGCTCCCATACGACAAACGTGAATTTTTTTTGCTGTTTTTATAGATAATGGGTACGGAAACCACTTGGCCGGTTTTTAAAACAAAATGCTATCATGCTTTAATTGGAACAATGTCGTTTCAGGCAGGAATGTATGTTTAATTAGATTAATATAAAAGCTTTCCCGTAATTGTATTTCATAGGAGCATGAACGTAAATCAAATCACGGAAAAGCTTTAAGATATTATTTTACCTCGGCAGTAAAAAAATATTTTTTTTTTTTTTCTCTGTATATATATATCTTCCTAGACTTTTTCTGGTCAGATTCCAGTCTAACCAGATGCGGCTCAAGACCAGTATTTTACACGAAGCGACTGCTATCAGACCTCCACAAACCAAGCTACCTACTGGGCAATGCCGATCCTCCAAGGTTAGGCCGGTTGTCGGACTTTCGGGACTACCCGTTACGACTGTCATAGGTATTCGAGACACGGTGGGATCTCGATGTGTAACGAACGGTCACCCATCCATGGACTGACCGCGGCAAGTACAGCTTAACCTCGCAAATCGCATGATCTGCGCGGTTGGTAATTAGCCACGAGCCTCTCTCTATCTTTTGTTTTTCTCTGTACCTGAGGCATTATTCGAAAAATATTAACAAAAATTGAGAACGTCATTAGCATCATCCCAAAGTTAAGAATGCAGATGTTTAATACTATAATTATGATAATGAAAACTCAAACTATACCGCTGCCGTCAAGCAATAAGACAAGAATAAAAACAATCTGACAATACTATAACGTTAACAACCCGGGAGAAGAATGATTTGTTAAAATAATGTTAAAAAATTTCGAAGAATCACCCACCTATGCTTAAAACTTAAAAGGTGCTAAGCCCACATTATATTTAAAAAAATAGCCTCTTCTACTGTCTATCCCACATTCCCAGCGATGCACAGCCCGCGGCATACGGGCCGTGTTCAAGTGAATTAGGTCTATGTCTATTTGCGGGTGATTGAAAACAAATCTACACGTCTTTGCTTTAAGAATATTTTATTTGTACTAATCTTATTAGCTAAACTAGTGGACTGTATGAATGATTGAATGTGTGAGTGCATGTATGCAGTAGGTACGTCTGTATGTGTGAAAGGTTTGCTTTGCTAGGTACTAATTAACTATTTGGACAGGCCGCATGCGGACCTTCGTCAATGCATGTGCGGCCCGCCAGCGAATTAAACTATTTTATGCGTTTGTATGAAAATATTCATTGTACGTAATATTTTAACAACACCAGCTGATATCTGAATATTATTTTTTTAATGCTCAATCTACAATATTTTTTTCAGTAAACTTTATTTCAACTTTTTTGGTTCTTTTTATTTGTGATGGCCAGCTCATAGTATGCCCGAGTGGCCCCTAGTCCAAATAAGTCTGTGCATCCTATCCTAATTATAAAGAAAACAAACATAAAAACCTATTATTTTTTATCATGACGTGTCCTAATAAATTTATAGTATTCATTAATACTAACATGACATCGTTCCGCCTATAATATTGTTTACTTAATTATCGTAAATTGAAATTCAATTACCCAAACCCGCAAAGGGCTATGACCACTTTACGAAGAACTACCGCACCCCCTGTTGTACTAATGTCAAAGGGCACTGCAGACATGCATCCAGAAACATTGGAGTCCCAGCTAAATTGGTCTGTGGGTCCGTCGCTTCAGTAAAGCGTTCGGCGTGGCTACGTTCGCACGTTTCACGGACTATATATAAAAGAACACATAATAAAATACGATAATATTACGAGGCTTTGTATGTATTACGTGGTTTAAAGTTCTAGTGTATTGGGACTTACGTGGTTCGTGTTTGAAAAAAAAGTTTTCAAAGTTTGTGGTAAGTTTTGAAGTTACGTAAACTTTTTTATATTTTTTTTTGATATAGATTTAATTTAGGAGTTGTGGAGAGACTGTTTATAATTAAAATAAATAAGGGAATTTAATTTAAATATACCTATTATTATAATTATGTATGTGGCAATTATTATAATTGTTTCGGCGTTAAATAATTAAGTTACTTTACCATTAATTTATTACTTTTTTTTTCAATTAATCTTATTACGCCTAAATAGTGAATATTAACTCAAAAGTTTTATCGCTTTCATTTAATTTTATTAAAAGTGAACTTAAAATAATAAAAAAATATTTTATATAAATCTAAACGACCCGATGAACTTCGTAACAACTAATTAAATTTTTAAATTTTTCCTAATTTGCTTTTTTCCTAAACCATCCCAGTATAGATACTTATAAAACAAAAAAAAAATCAAATCGGTCGAGTCATTTTCCAGTTTTTGCGAGACTAACGCACGGCTATTGATTTTTAATGTAGGTACCTATACAGGATGTAAACGAAATCATGTAATTCCTTCAAACCTCGTGATGTACTGCTGACATAGACTAACCCGGAACGGAAAACTTATGGATTTAATAAAAAAGAAATACAAAAAATAATCATGTGTTCTTGAAGTGAGCCATTTTAGCGCCTCGAGTTAAATGACCGCGCGGTGAGCAATAGCCACGCAATTCGCTCGGGGCGCTAAAATTACTCACGTTAAGAACACATGTTTACTTTTTGTAATTTTCTTTTTATTGAATCCAAAAGTATCCCGTGCGGGATAAATCTATGTCAGCAGCATATCACGCAGTTTGAAGAAATTACATGATTTTGTTTACACCCTGTATAGATTATAATATTTAACAGGAAATCAAATAACATAATTTACATAATCGAGCCTATAATGCAATGCGTCCCGATAATCTGGGATCAAAGTATTACACGCTTAATATCGACTAGCCGATTTAGTAAAATGAGATGATTTTGTTTTCATGAATAAATTATATTTTAAACGTATGGTATGTACTTATTGGATTTTTAACCGAATTCCAAAAAAAAGGAGGAGGTTCTCAATTCGACTGTATCTTTTTTTTATGTTTGTTCCGCTATATCTTTGCTAATTGTGAACCGATTTTAATGATTATTTTTTTGTTTGAAAGAGTATTCTTTCGAAGTGGTCCCATTTAAATTTGGTGAAGATCTGATGAAGAACTTCGGAGATAGACAATTTGAAGTCGGTTTTTTTTTGTTAAAAAGTTTAATTACTAATTCTACGACTTTTAGAAAGAAAAATCTTAAAAGTTGTTGTACACTCGGTGACAAAATAAGCTATACATTTCCAGTTCAGTTGGAAATTCCGTATAATAAGAGGTCAGCTTATACTGGACATGTATAATTTGATTTGTTGTCGTGTGTAGTTGCATCTAAAAAGTACGGGGAATATTAAGATTATTTGTAGCTTCATCAAAATGTCACACGTTTTTACGGTATTTTTTTTGGAAATAGGTCTTAAGATTTTTTTTTTTGTTTATATCCTTTTTCATCTGCAATCAGTCTTCAATACTATAAGCAGATGTGATGAGAGACATTTGATAGTTAGAGCGTGCTCTCCAGTGACAGCAACTACTCATAGGTGTAGCATGTATTTATACTACTCAAGAGGGTGTACAAACAAAATGTCTTTTCTTTTGAGGCGTTTTTGGTAGGTGCGCGTTGTTAGACCAGCAGCCAGTTTATTCGGATGCCTCTCCAGCCTCTCCATGTATGTTTCGGTAGAGGTCAAGATTTCCTCTTTCACTGAGTTCATTGGAAGTTGGTTGTGTATTTCAGCATTTGTAATGAACCAGGGTCCATTATATATGGTTCTCAGGATAACATTTTGCATTAAGAAATTCTGGAGGAGATTTCTTAATATTGGGATCTGTTTACTAAGAAATAAAAACGATAGATTCTTTTCACATCCCCATTGGCTGGATACCTATTAAGTCTCGCCAATAATTGCTCGGTTACGTAGCAGCGGCCGCAAGGATCATACAAACAGACCAACAGAAAAAAAAGTTTCTTTTTATACAAATAAACTCAACAATGCTAGGTACTTTTGACCTAGGATCTTCTAAAAGATAAAAATAATCCATAATCAACACGAAGGGAGAACTTCAGAACCGAATTGTACAACAATTTTTTTTTATTAAAAAGAACAATTTTTTAAGTGCACATAACTAAAAAAGTTCATAAAAAAAAGTTTATATTTCTTTTGCTAATTCAGTTCACTATCCCGGCCCAAGTATAAACTAAACTAAAATTAATCCGTTGAATTTGAAATTAGAATAGCAAACATAAGGTACCTAAACAACTTTTCTAAATCTAATCAGAGTTAAAAACTGTTATAAAATGTATGAGAATTTGGAAGAATGTGTACCTCTTTTCAGAAGTAACTGAAATATTCAGACCTAGTTCTGATAGCCTTTTGAAGTTCCAAATTCTTTAATCGACGTTAGTACTGAGAAATTATTTCAATAGGTATTACATGCATTAGACTGCCTCGTTGGTCTAGCGGTTGCAAGCGCGACTGCTGAGCACGGGGTCCTGGGTTCAATCCCCAGGTTGGGCAAAATGTTAGTGGGTTTTTCCATTAGTTCTCAGTAGCAGCCCGGAGTCTGGATTTGTGCCCGATTAGTGGCAATAGGCTCGCCCCCTGTTACATGGGACTTAAACATAACTGGCGAAACAAGGGTGTACTAACAACACCTCTGCCGAACCCTTCGGGGAATACAAGGCGTGATGTTATGTTACTGGGCCACTTTTGACACTTCGTTAATTTTTAATTATTGTAATTTGTCTCATATGGCGATCTTTACCTTCAAATATCTCGGCAACGTGACACTTTAGGGCACCATATGGCTGACATTTTTAGTTTGTTAACCTAATTTGTTTGTTCCTAATTTAATGAAACCAGTTAAAAATGTGTATCGTTATATTCACGTCAATTAAGAGAAGCAAAAATAAATAACTCTGGAAATAAATTGTACCTCTAGAATCTAGAAGTAACCATGGAGCTTCGTGCCGGCTCTTCTCCATAGGAAACAACTAATTGGAACCGTGCACCTAAATTCGACGTTTCATCGTTTCATAAGCACCTGTATTGGTTTATGTGAAATAATTTTTTTTGATTTGATTTGATTTGAATCTGGATAGAGCCACCGCGTGGTCGCTCATGAGACAGCAATATAAAACTAAAAAAAACACAACATCCTCCTATCGTAGAGCATACAATACACACTAAACACTTAACTAATGGAGTCTATTTCTCATAAATACAAGAATACGGGGAAACCCACGTTCTGTGACAGTGAGTTGGCTAATTGGCTAACATTAAAAAGTTCGCCATCAAACGAAAAAATGGCTCGTCATATTAGACAGAAGATACGATGCTTTGTCTCAGTTTTCTTACTTATTTTTTATATATGCTTCTCACTTCCATACTTCCCACTGTAGTTATGGCAATATCTATGTATATAGTCTAATATCACTAGCTGTGTCCTCACGGCTCTGCCCGCGTAAGAGTTTTATTCCAGTAATAAATATAACCTATGTTACTCAGTGATAATGTAGCTTTCTAACGGCAAAAGAATTTTTGAAATCGGTCCAGTAGTTTTTAAGTTTATTCGTTCTATACAAAAATACAAATCTTTCCTCTTTATAATATTAGTATAGACATATATCAGTTTCAATCAACACAGCAACTTTGAAAAATAAAATGGCGGCCGGTGTCTTTGAAAGCTTCCATAGAAAAATATTCGAATATGTTTATTATGGTATAAGGGCCAAACTACATCTAAAGGAAGATACGTCGCCGATCTTCCGCGGGTACAAATAATTCCATATAAACATCTCACACCGTACACATTTGACCGAAGATGCGTTACTAAAATTCCTCGAGTAAATTACGCAACGGAAGATCGGCGACCTATCTTCCGTCAGGTGTGACTTGGTTCTAAGGATCAGAAGATTATACTACGTAAGACCTTACAAAAGTAATTAAGGAATTATTTCACGTACGTATACGGTGTAATAAGGGCCTATGCACACGACGTCTTTTCTACGCGGCAACGACGCGCGTTAACGTCAAACTCCATACATAAAAAACGATACACACATTTTTTAAGTGAGAAAGGGGCTCGTGGCTAAATAACAACCGCACCGATCGTACGATTTGCGAGGTTAAGCTGCGCTTGCCGCGGTCAGTCCGTAGATGGGTGACTATTTGTTACACATCGAGAGTCGCGACCCCTCCGTGCCTCGGAGAGCATGTTAAGCCGTCGGTCCCGGGTGTCATACGAATACCTATGACAGTCGTTACGGATAGTCAGAAGCCCGAAAGTCTGACAAACGGTTTAACCTTAGGATATCGGCATTGCCCAGTTACTGGGTTGCGGAGGTCTGATGGCAGTCGCTCCGTGTAAAATACTGGTATTCAGCCGCATCTGGTTAGACTGGAAGCTGACCCCAAGATAATTGGGAAAAGGCTAAGAGGAAGAAGACACACATTTTTAAGTGTGGAGTTTGACATAAACGCGCGTCGTCGGCGAGTATAAAAGACGTCGTGTGTAAGAGCTCTAAGTATAGGTTTTTGGTTAAAGGGTCATTTTATGGCGAGGGTACATTAATTAGGTGCGAATTGTACCTCGTAAGACGACGCTTGGCATCGTCTATCTTTGCCACTTACCTACTTATATTAGGGTGACCTATTTTCCAGAATTAACTTACGTAAGTAATAAGGTAATTTACGTCGTGTGATTAAATTATTCTTGTGATAAATTATACCTTAGATTTTTCATACCTAACTAGATTTTTTTCATAACATAACATTACGCTTGTATTCCTCGAAGGGTTGGGCAGAGGTGTATAGTAACACCCTGGTGTGGGCTGTTACGGAGGAATTCCACACGGAAAAATCCAATAACACTTTGCCCGACCTGGGGATCGAACCCAGGACCTTACGATCAGCGGTCGCGCTTGCCACCACTAGACCAACGAGGCAGTTAGGAGTCCGCTATTTGACCTCGAAATATGAAACAACGAATAATACTCCCCCGAAAGTTTGCAATAACGAATAATGAAACGACGAAAGTACGAAGCAACGAATATCCTTACAATGAAATCATTTGATCACGAATCACGTTACAACGAAAAACTTCACGCCTAAACTACACGGTCTCGATAAAACGAATTAACTGACGAGTGTTATTATGACGAATGTTATTATGAGGAGTGTCTTTCGGCGAACTGAGAATGTGAATTGAGTCTTTCTAATATTGATTCTGTATTTTTTTGTGTTCTTTATAGAACGGCAATGATTTTATAGAAATTCCATTTTCTTCTGCAAAGCATAACGTACTAGCGGTGACGCCACAACTCACATTCTCAGCTCACCGAAAGAGCAACAAATAAAGAGAAGAGGGGGGAACACATGATTAAGAACCATCTCGAAAATGAAGGAAGAATCGACTTAGCTTCGTTTTTAAATGGCCTTGCCTCGTGCTTGTTGTGCTATTTTAAAGTTGATTATCTTTATATACAGGGTTATTTGTAAAACACCAACAACCTCTCAGGAATATGTTACTAACATCATAATCAACAACTTTCGTTCTATGAGTTTTAAAAACTCATCATATTTTAGTTCATCAGATTTTCATACAACAATAAAAATATTTAAATTGAACGCTCTAAAGCGCCCCCGACGCCTCAACCCTGCTCCCCTCGCTATTTTTCTATCGCTTTCTTTTGCTTCGCATACACTTCGTAACATTTAGACCGTTCAATTTAAATATTTTTATTTTTGTATGAAAATCTGATGAACTAAAATATGATGAATTTTTAAAATTCATAGAACAAAAGTTGTTGATTATGATGTTATTAACATAGTCCTGAGAGGTTGTCAGTGTTTCACAAATAACCCTGTATATAATTCGACTGTACGTATGTATGTCACTGAACTCCTCCTAAACGGCTGGACCGATTTGAATGAATCTTTTTGTATGCGTTTGGGTGGCGCCCTGCATGGTTTAGATTCACAATTGAACCCGGTAGGTGGCACTGCTGTCGGTATGTCACCAAATTTTCAGGGCAGGACGACGTCTGCCAGGTCCGCTAGTATAAATATAACAATTAATTTCTGGTTACATTGATCTGTCGTAACCGTAACACTCGTCGGTTAATTCGTTTTATCGAGACCGCGCAGTTTACGCGTGGAGTTTTTCGTTGTAACGTGCATTCGTTGTTACGTTATTCGTGATCGAATGATTTCGTTGTAAGGATATTTGTTGCTCCGTACTTTCGTCATTTCATTATTTGTTACCATTGCAAACTTTCGGGGGCGTGTTATTCATTGTTTCATTTTTGGAGGTCAAGTAGCGGACTCGTCAGGAGTTATTACAACATAAATTAATTAATTCTTAAAGTTTTTTATGATACTCTAATATAAGTTTATTATTCTCA
Source organism: Amphipyra berbera (assembly GCA_910594945.2). NCBI lineage: Eukaryota > Metazoa > Arthropoda > Insecta > Lepidoptera > Noctuidae > Amphipyra > Amphipyra berbera. Next base: position 10,165,467 of record OU343144.1, read on the forward strand.
GAGCTGTAATTTATAGGCTAATTAAAAATGTATATTTTATTATGCAAAAAGGAGTTTTATGAAAATAGTTTAAATTAAATACGAAGCGGGCTTGAACTGCCAGTTGTTCGCAGTAAATTAAATTGGTTAAGTGTGTGGAAAAAGTAAAAAGAGGAGGTACTTATTGTACATACCTTACTGTAGCAGCTCTGTAGTTTTTACCCATCTCCATAGAAAAAAGGTATGATGTTATATTTATGCCTCGTTCTGCCTCGTTAGTCTATAGGTGGCAAGCGAAACTGCTGATCGTGAGGTCCTGGGTTCGATTTTCAGGTCGGGCAAAGTGTTACTGAGTTTTTCCGTGTGGAATTCCTCAGTAGCAGGTTGGTATTTGGATTTGTGCCAGGTTGATGGCAATAGGATCGCCCCCTATTACATGGGACTTAAACATTACGGCGAAACGAGGGTGTTACTATACACCTCTGCCCAACCCTTTGGGGAATACAGGCGTGATGTGATGATGTAATTTGTAATCTTTGGGCTCCAATCTTGACTCAATTTTCCTTTTGCAGTTGCCCTGCATTCAGAGGTTACAGTTTTTATTAAATTCCGGGCCATATTATATGTACCTACCCTCAAAAAAAGTCATAAGAAATATCGTCACAAAATCCCTTCAAAACAGGGATTTTAATAAAAAGAGGCCACAGATGATCAAAAAGTTTTTACTCGGCTTTTTTAAAGGCAAAGTTTTATATCGGCCATCTTTAGTTATGACTCGACACGCGGATGAGTTATTAATCATTGTCCTTAAATGTTTCTTTTTGTGTTTTTAGAAACAAAAGTGCCTTTCTCATTGAATTTTAATTTTAGTAAGTACTTTAATTTATACTGTCTCGTAACAAGGTCTAAATTATGTATCGAGGTTAGAGAGTGTGCTATGAAAAGGTCAAAACGAATTATTCTGAGCCCTGGAAGATATTTTCGTTAAAGTTTTAGATGTCTACTTAGAGATTCCAAAATAATATATCCATAAACTAACATAAAATACCTTAAAAATTCTATACTGTACTTTTGTTAGAAGCCACTTGGAGTACGCGACTGAAATTTGGAATCCATGTTACCATAAATACATTGACCGCATAGAGGGGATTCAAAAAAGATTCATAAAATATTTATGTTATCACCAAAATTTACCTTATCAGTCCAAAAATTACCTTAATCTCTGTAAGAAATATCATTTAATTATTACCACTAATCAAACGTCGTGAGATCACCGACTGCGTTTTTTTATTAACCTTTTAAGCGCGTGGTTAAATATCAATTGCCGTGCCCCTAGCGCGCGACTACGAATCGATAAAAAAATACCTACAATAAATATATTAAGCTTTTTCAATACTTAGAGCTATGAAACAATTTTAAGTAATTGTTGTAAATCATATCTCTATTGAATAATCGTTTTAGTTGTACCACGCAGTTTATAGGACGAAAATAGAACAAAAAAACCATGCATGTTCTCTGTCGCAGAAATACGACACGCGCGCTAGGGGCACGGAAATATTTGTCGCATAAATGCGACTCACGCGCTTAAAAGGTTAAAGACTTTTAAGAATGATATTAACAGCTTTGACATTTTATCCATACTTTATTTTAACGTCCCTCGTAAATTAAAACGATTTAATCCACCATTACATGTGCCTTTTTCTTCAAAAAATTATAGGCAAAACTACTACCTATATAGTACGTGCAAGCAAAACCTTTAATAAGGTGTGCAAACAATATGATTTTGATCCCTTCAAAACAAGTGTGTCTTCGGCCAGAAAGTCATTAAGCCGTAACTTTTTCACCTGAGTGACATTGTAGTTTTTTAATAATAATAATAATGTTTAATACCACAAAGTTCAAGTACATTGCACTGTATACAGATTAAAGATCTTAATTTAGCAATAAGTAGGTAAGTACAACAAGTTCAACCCTGTCCCCTAAACTAGGCTAGGCCTGTATCTTAGGGGGCAGTACCCGGATATAGGGTATGCTTATATGATTCTATTCTATGATTCTATTGTGGCAGATGTGCCAGTGGACTGTGTCAAGTGGGTGCATTTTTTGATGTTGTTGTAAACTAGTTGTTTAAAGTATATTGTATAGTAATATCTATTTTTATTTTATGCTCTGTTCTTTGATTCATATTGGCAGTACCTACTGTGTTGTTCACAGAATCTTTTAACATTAGCCTGTTTTGTATAAGTGAAGACTTGTAATTGGCCGACAGTCTAACTTACTATGTTTAATCTGTTTTGTTACATGTCAAAATGATGCCTGCCGGTACATGCATCGACTTTATTGAGTCAATGCATGTACCACCAGTATCAACGAAATAATGTAAATGTGTATATTATAAGAAAAAAAAAATAGAATAATAATATTATTAAATAAGTAAACATATATATAATGTGATGGACTCGCATAGCTTAAGTAGAATAAGTAATATTTATAGTAATATAAATAATACATGTTGTATTTCCGATACAGGAGTATCAAATAAGGAAAATAAAATAAAAAGTAAACAATTAAATAACAGCAAAAAAAGAGCGCGGACGAAATGTCTGCGGTGAATAAACTCATTAAAAAAAAAAAACTGTTTTGTTAAGCTGTAAGTCTTCCATCTATACATATAAAATGCTTTGTCCTGAATGACTGACTGACGGATCAACGCACAGCCTAAGCCGCTGATCGTAGAGAACTGAAACTTGGAGAGTGTGTTCTTTGTATGACGTAGGCATCCGATAAGAAAGGATTTCCCGAAATTCTACCTCTAAGGGGGTGAAAAAGGGGGGCATAGTTTGTATGGGACAACATGATTCCTTGGTCCAATTTACTTCATAATCCTTTTTTAACAGAATTGATGGAAGACGTGTTTCGTATTTTATTGAAATTCGTCCCCTAACGGGGTTAAAAAGAGGAAGAAAGTTATTTCTCATAGCTTTCTTTTAGTTTGTCTTATAAGTTTAATTTAGTGCGTATTGTTTTTCACATTTTTTTACATTTATAAATTTGTCTGTGTCCATTTTTAAAAATGGGAGCAGAGTTGGCTAACATCAATTGGAAATTAATAAACCTTAAATTTTGGCAGCGGGTACCTTTTATAACGTAGGCATCCACTAAGGAAGGATTTTTTAAAATTTCTCCCCTAAGCGGGTGAAAAAAAAATCACACAAGCGAAGCTGTGGGCAAAAGCTAGTAGTGAATAAATAAATAAGGTTCGTGGCTAATTAACAACCGAGCCGATTATACGATTTGCGAGGTTAAGCTGCGGTTGCCGCGGTCAGTCCGTGGATTTGTGACCGTTCGTTACACATAGAAAACCCGGCCGTGCCTCGGAGAGCATGTTGGTCCCGGGTGTCGTAGTATATCAATTCAGTCGTCCTGAAAGTCTGACAAACAGTTTAACGTTAGGATATTGGCGTCGCCTGGATTGCTGAGGTCCGATGGCAGTCGCTCCGTGTAAAATACTGGTATTCAGCCGCATCTGGTTAGACTAGAAGTTGACCCTAACGTATATAGGTACCTATAGTTGGGACAACGCTAAGAGGAAGACTAACATGTAAATAAGTTTACTGGGACTTCAAATGATGTTAGAGTATTGGCAACATTCTTGCAGATCAGGGGAGCTAATAACGTCACTATTGGTGAAATGTATTTCGTTTAATTTTGGTAATAACAAAATGTTCCCCAACATGACGCGCAACATTGAGTCTTCGACGCTACAATGTTGCACACTGCCTCGCAACATTGTGCGGCATTTCTACGTGGCACGAGACACATATATTTTTTTCAAATTTATTTCGCGACTATTCAAGGCTCATTATGTACGTCCTATTTTATTAGGTACTTAAGAATAACATCTATACTAATATTATAAAGCTGAAGAGTTTGTTTGTTTGTTTGAACGCGCTAATCTCACGAACTACTGGTTGGAATTGAAAAATTCTTTATGTGTTGGATAGTCCATTTATTGAGGAAGGTTATAGGCTATATAACATCACGCTACGACCAATAGGAGCGGAACATAAATTATTTTTTTTGCAAAAACGGGAAAATGGTCCATCCGTGCGAAGCCGGGACGGGCCGCTAGTTAAATATAAAGAAAAACATACATAAAAAGGAATTTAAAAAATTTCGACATCAGGGGACCGCTACACAATTGCACCGGCACAGATTCCCAGTTCCCACAACAGAGGAATCAGTGACACTCCCAATCAACCCCCTCCAAAGAAAGCAACAGCTGCTAACAAACCCACTGATTATGCGTGTCAAAGAGAGAGACGAGACATGTTGCAAGCCGCTTCTAGAGCGGGCGCAGGTGTGTGCGAGCACATTGTTCTGCGACATTGTTCCTGGGACATTCACGTTAAAGTCCCGTGGCATGTTGCGCCATTTATCCCTTAGTGAATCCAAGGCTGAACTGCAAATGGGCTGCACATCCAGTCAGGAGTTGTCACGGAGTTACACTGACTGCATCTTAACTGCCTGCAAGCTGCATTTCGTCGGTCGGCAGTAAAAACCACGTATGTGTAAAATACACATTTTTACAAGATATAGAAAAAACTGTCTCCTGAAAAAAAATGGCCGATCAAATGTTTATACAAGTTTGTCATCGTACGTCATAGATGGCTTAGAAGTAATAGAATTGAAAGTTTGTTTAAGTAATACGTTTATGACGAGTTTATCAATCTAAAGAACACATAAAACACTTTTGAAGAAAATTGGATTTACGAGGTTTTCATTGCCAGCGTCGATTTGGTAGTTGCATGGTAGCCGTCGTAAACTAGTAACGATATAATAAAAATAAAAATTATACCCGCATTCAAGATTATCATCATTTGTTTTGAGGTACACAAGAACCTATTGTTCTGCCTAGCCTTGGGGTGAGCATCCAGTCTAACCCGATGCGGCTGAACACCAGTATTTTATACGGAGCGACTGCCATCAGACCTCTGCAACCCACTTATTGGGCAATGCCGATATCCTAAGCTTAGACCGGTTGTCAGACTTTCGGGCTTCTGATTTCCCGTATCAACTATCATATGATACCCAGGACAGACTGTTTAACGGGCTCGATGTGTAAAGAACGCTCATCCATCCACAGACTGACCGGGGCAAGCGCAGCTTAACCTTGCAAATCGTATGATCCGCGCGGTTGGTAGTTACGAGCCCCTCGCTCGGGAAACTATTACACTTCTGTAATTACATTTGCGTGACCAGAAATTTGGAAATCAAGAGGCAATTTGAAGTTAGTCGTGATTGAAATTCAATTTGTGAGATTTGAGAATCACTTCGTTAGTACCCAAGATCGAATCTAATGCAAAATTACTTCCATGCTAACGACTATTATTACTATTGCTTTAAAAGTTAAATTTCAATTAAATGTTACGCAAAAATTGGAAGGAACCTACGTCACGCCTGTATTCCCCAAAAGGTTATGCAGAGGTGTATAGTAACACCCTCATTTCGCCGTAATGTTTAAGTCCCATGTAATGGGGGGCGAGACTAATGCCGAGCTCCGGCTACTCCGGGCTGCTACTGAGAAATTCCACACGAGAAAACCTCATAACACTTTGCCCGACCTGGGGATCGAACCCAGGACCTCACGATCAACAGTTGCGCTTACCACCACAAGACCAGCAAGGTAGCTCCTCAGAGACCGGAACCTAGTTCTTACGAAAACTAAATTACATCGTACCAAAATGAATTGATTACTTAGGTGATAATACTATCGCAGATCTGTTGGCAGAAATTTCTTCAGAAATAAGCAGTACCTTTGTACTTATATGTCACTATAACTATTATTACTAACATGTTGTTGTGTGAGGGGCGCGTGGCTAGTTAACAACCGTGCAGATCATACAATTTGCGAAGTTCAGCTGCACTTGCCTTTTCCCAACTATGTTTGGGTCAGCTTCCAGTCTAACCAGAAACGGATGAATACCAGTATTTTACACGAAACGACTGCCATCAGACTTCCGCAGCTCAGTTACTAGACAATGCCGACACCCTAAGGTTAGACCAGTTGTCAGACTTTCTGGTTTCCGACTACCCGTATCGACTGTCATAGGTATTGGTATGACACCCGAGACCGACGGCTTAACGTGCTTTCCGAGGCACGGAGGAGTCCGGGAAAGGTCACTCATCCACAAACTGACCGCGGCAACCGCAGCTTAACCTCGCAAATCGTATGATCCGCGACGTTAGTAATTAGCCATGAGCCCCTCAGCAAGAATACGTTTATGTGTATATAATCAATAATTATATTCAGTGTTAACAAAACTTGTAGTTGTGTGGAAACCATGTCGTGGTATGGGTATGTGATGCGGAAGAACGAGGAACATGTCGTGAGGAAAATTTTGATTATGAATGTGGATGGTCATAAGAGTAGAGGAAGACCAAAGAAGCGATGGATAGATAGTGTGAAAGATGATATGGCTAGAAAGGGGGTGACTACTGAAATGACGGCTAATAAAGATGTATGGAAGAAGAAGACATACTGCGCCGACCCCAAATAAGTTGGGATAAAGGCAAGAGGATGATGAGTCTTAACAAAACTTCCGTCACACGCTAATGGGCGGGTCGATATTTAATAACAATACCTAAAGTGCGACTCAGTTTACGATATGTCAGAACCAATGTCCCTAGCTAAACTGAACGAGTGGATCGAGGAACTTCAAGTATACTCCACAAAGAAGAACATAGTATGCTTAGATGTCGGTAATAAGATTGACAAGCATATCATTTTGGGACCCAGTGCATAATATCAGCAAGCACATTGGGTCACCCACGCGACAGCGCAACGAGTAATCCCAAGGAGGGTTGATGTCAGGTTGGCGGCTGGTCATAAAACAATAACCCAAAACCTATAACAACATGGATTTATGAAATAGATGTTGTGCCGACCCCACCCAGTGTGGGATAGGGGCAGGGAGATGATGATGACGTAAAGTGCGACTCAGATAATTAAACATAACTTTTGTTTCTACAAGCAAACCCTTGAACTTAGTGGTTTGGTGTGAATTATTTACTATCTACAACAACTAACAGTGACTAACAACTATCAACGACGAGAAACTCCAACAGTTATTATGATCAAAGCATCGCAGTTAGGGTTGACTTATTTTCGTGTGGTTAGTGACTAACCTGGTGTCAGAGTTTATGCCGCCCATGGGCCTCTGACTTGGCTTCACATATCGTCGAGAAATATCTCTCAGGCATGCCGGTTTCCTCACGATGTTTTCCTTCACCGTTTTTAAGCAAGTGATAATTATACAATACGTACATGAATCTGAAAACTCAGAGGTGCGTGCCTTGGGTTCGAACTCGAGACCTATGACTTGGCAGTCCGACGGTCACACCACTGGGCTATCACTGCTTTTTTCATTATCATAGGGTTGACGAAAGCACAATATTGTACGCACCCCTAACACCCCATACAAGTATTAATATTCTAAAACTACCATTAATCATCGTTTGGAAAAGCAGGAAGGGTTGTCGACGAAAATGTAGCAAAACATATACTTTTACAGATTTTATTCGTGTTTGAAAGGTAAGGGTTCCGTCGTTTTTATATGGCAGAAGTTTGTTATGCGAGTAGTTTCTATCATTGGGATTGGTTGGTTCTTCGCTTACAGTCCCAAAATCAGTGACGTAACGACGATTCCACATTAGGCGGTACCCTACGGTGACGCACGTCGGAGGGGCAACAACGGCGTGCGTACTACAGAGACGTGCGTCTATGCGACAGCTGTGTGCGACTCCGTACAATTCAGTGCGATGCTAAAATCGTTTGACGCGTATCGCTCCGACTTGCGTCACCCTGCGAACTGCCTTACTGCTTTCCGCCGCAATACGCGAAACAGTGAACTAACAATAAGAGAGACGCGAAAGAAAATCGTGTCAAGTTACAGCTGGATAACACATATTATGTGTATATGGCGGTTAACAGCGGAAAGTGGTTATATGACAACTGCGTATTGTGCCTTGAGTTCGAACTCGGAACCTATGTGGCGTTGTTTATCCGGTCGTTGAGTTCCCTATAATATGGTTGAGCTGACCGATGCGGGTGTGCACGTCATGCTCGTGAACGGGTGCCGTCTGTCGGGACTGGTCAGCTCTTAACTGCTATGGCAATCATAGAAGGCATATTTTTTCTATTTGTTACTCTTATGTGAGTTTATTTGTTACATTAACCTGCATGATTCTTATTCTATTTCTCACACTACTGTAATGGAATTGTAATGAACTACTATTTTAAAAAGAGTATTCATGGAGTTTCTTGCCGGCTCTTCTCCATAGAACCTACCTTTTGGAACCGTGCACCTAGTCGTGACGTTTTAAAAGTGCCTGAAATCTGGTCTATTTGAAATAAAAAACTTTGACTTTGACTATGACTTGGCAGTCCGACGGTCACACCACTATGCTACCACTACTGTTCAAATCAAAAATCAAATCATCTATTTGCGAAATATGGGTCCCTAGTTCATAAAGTGACAATTTTCTACAAAGTTCTTAAGACCATAATTATCCTACCATGGCAGGTGTGCAAAATATTACAATAAAATAAATTAAATATTACATTATCAAATTACATATTAATTAATAATTACATTATTTAAACATACATACATACATACATAAACTCACGCCTTTTTCCCATGGGAGTAGGCAGAAACTATAGAACGCCACATGCATACCCCTTACATACCCCTTTCGCTTCATCCACACATTCATTATTCAAACATTATATAATTTTATTATTGAACAATAACTCAACTTAATTATTCATTTACTTTATTGTTTATATAATCGTTAACAGAATAATAGGCTTTTTGGATTAGATACTTTTTTAATTGGTTTTTAAATAAATTGAAATTATTAGATTCTTTGTTGTTTTACTAGTTAAACATTCTTATTCTTTATTGTACACAAAATAATAATATATAATACAGTTCCGTTGGTAAATTCATGTACAAAGGCGAGCTTAACTCACAAATGAGTTTTCTAACAGCAAACCTTAGAGCGATAGAGAGATTTGATGTTGAGGAGAACAATTACCTAAGTGTACAAGTTATATAAAATTACAAATTAAATACACAATAAATATACACATCTACATAAACTAAACAAATATGTGTATAGCACACAATACATAAACGTAATACATACAATATAATATATAAAATACTACATACATACATACATACAGGTCATGTAGACAGGAAATGTTCCCTAATTCTTTTCTTAAAAACATCTAACCACGGGCAATGACGTAGGTAAGGAGTGAGGAAGAGAACATTTTTATAGTTCGCCTCAGTTTTTTTTATCTCACCAAGATTTCTCCTGTTATCGAGCGTTTACAGACACAAATCTCACGTATACCAACACCCGGAGTCAGAACAAATATTTGCAGACCATACAAATATTTTTGCTCTGATGCGGAAATCGACCCTCGGCGCAAAAAGGTAGCACTCGACTACTGTATCATTTAGTGTCCCTTATTCGGCTCGCTCTTGTATAATGTGCGATATCGAAGGTATTGTGATCCCTATAACCTGGGTGTACAAGGTTAGTCGGGAAGGGGGTACTAAGCCGAACGGGTGTTAACGTATCCATAATAAGGGATAACTTTTGTTCTACAACTTTCCCCAAAACTCGATAGTTAAAGAGAAATAGCTTTTCAAAGATTTCGTGAAAAATATGCTAAAATCTATCTGTCCATAGCTATGATCAGCTGTTTGTACAATTTAGGTCATATTTGGGGTCTCGGATTAGAAAATTAATTTTCTGAATTCATAACTAAAGCAGGTACTTATGTTTTTTTTTGAAAAAACTAAAATAAAAATCTTTTTGCATGCAAATAAAAATTATCGAATTTTGAAATATTAACACTTGCTTTAAAATAGCCATTAGTGATACTTTAGGTGGCCCGCGGCTTAGTACCCCCTTTCCGACTAACCTTGTATAGGTAGAATGCTCGAGTGAAAAGAAGAGCCTCCACGAGTGACGATACTCAAATACGTTCGGCGCACCGTGTGTAGTCAGCCCCACTACCAACCTTACTGACTGGTTAATCTTTTCACCACGGCATGAGCTATTCTCGAATAGCCCAAAAAAACCTTTTCCTTCCTCACGTGACGGCACTTACGAGAGGAAGGAGTGTTTTTTTTTATGTATAAGTTCTAAGGCGGCGGTTAAATGCTTGAGTTGTGTGTTATCAACAGGTAAATTGCCTTGTTAATTAATTTCCACACTTTGCATTGGATTGGTGAGTTACAGTTAAAACAGCAAATTCAGCTGCCCACCCTCTTGAGCTCCTTTAATCACTCTTAATCTTCCCCAATGCCGAGACACACGCGGAGTCGTGCTCCTAACAAACTCTTAAATATACCTACAAAACTGTCACGCTAGGTGGGCGACCTCGATCACACATAACTTTCGAAAACAAGGAGCCTACTCCGAAAAACAAATGACGAAGTTTTGGATCGAAACAAACAACGGCGAACATCAAACTTATAGATATACGATCAAAGTATTGTCAAACAACGAACTACTAGATGTCAATTAACATTTGGGAGTAGAGTTAACGAAAGGCAAAATATCAAAATAGCGAAAATCGAATCGATCGTCTGATCGGAAACACTTTCGTGGTTGGAAAAAAGATCCGATCCGATGTAAAAAAGACTCCAATGCGTTCTCAATACATAAATAATTTGTGCTACATATAAAAGGCAGAACCACTTTGATGAAAACGAGTATTTTTTAAATGGCTTCGAAAATGTATAATAAAATACCCGATAGTATAAAAAATATGCCCATATTGGTTTCGTAGGAAATGAGCAGGCGGATATATTGGCGAAAGAAGCAGCAGTGGATGGTATTTCCTTTCATTGTTTGCCATATTATTTAGATCTGTTACACTTAGTAAAGGAGCGATGTTCAAAACTTTGGAAGGAATACTTTGATGAGCGATCGCTTTCGAAAGGTATCTGGTACAAAACCATCCAACCGGAATTAAGCAGATCCCCATGGTTTGACGATTCCAATATGTGCAGGCGCGACATAGTTACTGCTTCGTTCGGGACACATTCACATAAACAGTTTTGGTTTCTTAATGGGCAAAACAGAATCACTGAATTGCAGTGAATGTGACATGATTGAGGATGCCTACCACGTGATGATGGAATGTGTGCGGAACGAGGCAGAGAGGCTGCAATTTTTCTTGTTAGTTAATTTTAGTTTTGAAATTGGTATATGTAATAGTGTCTTGGCTGCCCCCACTTCGGTGGCAGCTAAGATGCTTTACAAATTAGTACAGACGTGTATTAAACTTAGAATTTAAGTAAATTTTATAATTTTGTTATACTATGAGGGTAACATCGTCTATTGTAAAGAAAAAACCCTCCTGAATATAAAATAAAGAATTAAAAAAAAAAAATATGCCCCTATCAAAATTTAAAAAAGCACTCACTTCGCTATCAAATGAAAAATGTTATTATACTTTTCCAGATTTTATAAGTGACTAGCTGTGTTAATGAAGCTTTCTCACGACAAAAGAATTTTTGAAATCGGGACAGTAGTTTTTAAGTTTATTCGTTTCATACAAAAATCCAAAAATACAAATCTTTCCTCTTTATAATATTAGTATAGATAGTCTATATAAATAAAAATGAATCGCCAAATGTGTTGCCAAACGCAAAACTTGAGAACGGCTCGACCAATTCGGCTATTTTTTTTTTATATATTCCTGAAGGCACAAGGAAGGTTCTTATGGAGAGAAAAAACATAAAAATTGCGTGGAAAATTGTAAAAACAACGCTTTTCTTTTACCACTACAGGCCAATAACTTTAGACAGAACGAAGTCTGTCCGGGCAGCTAGTTTATAATATAATTTTTAGTTCATTTTTAGTATTTCTTTTATTCCATTTTACAGTTTTTTTTTACATTTTAATTAATATTTGTATGCCTTCGCGACAAAACGTAGCGCCGAAATATGTTAACCTAACACCGTTATGTAAATACCTATGTTTTACAAATAAATATTCTGATTCTGAAAACGTGCAATCCGTCAACCGAAACTTCGTATTTCAATTTTCGGAGTATGCCCCAGAACTGTAAGACGATTTCTTCGATAAATTCTAATTTAGGTTGCGAGACGGGGCGTCTACTCGCGAGGAATTAACGCACTCTTAGTCGGGAACAATCGGAAGAATTCCGAAAAGCCAAATAGTTATAAGTTTGATTTAACAACTTCCGTATCGCGTTTTCATTACGATCAAGTGTTTTTGTTGTCTCTGAGTTATGTTGCTATTTGGAGATGTTGTCGTGTTATTGGAGGCGTTGAGTTATATGTTACCGGATAGTATTAACATCCCAATCTATACTAATATTATAAAGAGGAAAGATTTGTATTTTTGTATGTAAGGAATATACTTAAAAACTACTGGATCGATTTCAAAAATTCTTTTGCCGTTAGAAAGCTGCATTATCACTGAGTAACATAGGTTACGGGCGGAGCCGTGAGGACACAGCTAGTGTTAAATAATGGAATCAGACGTTACTTTGTCGAAATACATGACATACAAATATACAATAACAATATTTAGTGTTAATTCCGCTAAACAGTTGATGAAGTCTCAATACAGTATGCAGCATCGCTCACCCCACCCGCAAATATATGCAAATGCAGAAGGTGCGATTAATAACATGCAACACTCAAACAAATCAAACCGATACAACACGTGTTTGCATCAGCCGGATCCTAGAGAAGACTACCCACTTACCCACTGCTACTAAAACTGCGCTTGCACAATCTCTTCTTCTTCCCATCCTTGACTATGCCGATGCCAGCTATCTCGATCTCACCGAGGACCAGTTTAACAAACTTGAGCGACTTCAAAACTTTTGTTCATATTTGGTTTACGCAAATATGATCATGTGTCCGAATTTCGTGCTAAACTCAAGTGGTTTCCAATACGTCTTCGTCGGAATGCTCATATTCTTTCCCTACTATACAGTATTCTGTTCAATCCCGCTACCCCTTCTTATCTTAAAGAGCGTTTTGAGTTCATGCGTGATTCACATTCACAATCCTTGAGATCATCGGAGAACTTGAAACTGAAGATGCCTATGCATTCCACAAGATTCTTTGACCATTCCTTCACTGTTCAGGCCATACGCTTGTGGAATGCACTACCTGTACCTGGAAGACGTGCTCAGTCGTTGGTTTCTTTCAAAAGAATGATTAAAGAACATTATCTTGCTCTATAGTGGTTTATATAGGTAAATTATCTGTATATATAATTAATTATGTATGTATCCTATTTGAGTGTGTGTATATATATACCTATATATATATATATATATATTTAAAATATGTATTGTGATTATACCTATTATTTAGTTGATTCCCAGTTTTTAGTAGGTTGCATATTTGTACGCTGCAAACTGCCCTTTATATTTTTTTTCTTAACTATTCTTTCCATCCAATGGTTGTCTGGAAGAAATTGCTTTAAGCGATAAGGCCGCCATTTGTACTGTTAATTATGTGTATTCCTTGTTTTATTTCTTTTAGTGTGCAATAAAGTATATCTATCTAACACGTGATTCTCCCCCCTACGTCCCCATAGGTGGCAGAAATACGTGTTGTATGTAGTATTCTCAGGAGATATTGACTCGTCGACCGCTGCGTTCAAGCGTGTTAGTTAACGCATGTATGTGACCAGTCAAACCTCGTCGGTTTGGCTTTCAATCTATACTATAATATTATAAAGCTGAAGAGTTTGTTTGTTTGAACGCGCTAATATCAGGAACTACTTTTAGTGTTCGGCCAGACTGGCAGCGCGGTGCGGGGAGCGGCGCAGGTGCGGGAACGCGCGCGATTTACCTGTCCGCAGTGGAGCGTGGCTTCGTTCTGAGCGTTGTCGTGTCCAGTGTTTGTCAAAATATCATATGGATGAAGAAGACTTATTTTTACTGGAAAATTCTTACTAAAAAACGATGTTTCGACATCCACAGTGCAAATCGTGCTTGAATAGCACTTGTTAATTCTTCAACATTTAATTTTGAAGACGCCATCACAACAACGCGCGTGGTCAGCTCGAACTAGTTTGAGATACCCCGCACCCGCGCGGGTTATCGCTTGCCGCCCGTGCTCTCACTGCGGACACTTATATGAACGACCTATGGCGTGAGCTACCCGCGCGCTCCCCGCGCCAAGTAGCCCGCGCCGCTTCCCGCGCCACTTCCCGCGCCCGCGTGCCCACTATGGACACTCAAATGAAGTTCTTCTGTTTGAACTCGCCGCACCGCGCCCGCCCCGCGCCCGCGTTTGCAATCTGGCCAAAGGCTTAAGGATTGGAATTGAAAAATTATTTTTGTGCTGGATATTCCATTTATTGAGAAAGGTTATAGGCTATATAACATCGCGCTACAACCAATAGGAGCGGAACATAAATGAAAAATGATGCAAAAACGGGGAAAATGTCCTCCCGTGCGAAGCCGGGACGGGCCGCTAGTCTTGACTAAAATAGATGCTGCTCGGAACTTTTATTTATTGATGCTAACTCTTATTTTAACTTTATCAAGAAAGTCGAAAAAAAAGAGAAAATCGGGTTCGTGGCTAATTACCAACCGCGCGGATCATACGATTTGCAAGGTTAAGCTGCGCTTGCCGCGGTCAGTCTGTGGATGGGTGACCGTTCGTTACAAATCGAGACGACTCCGTACCTCGGAGAGCATGTTAAACAGTCGGTCCCGGGTGTCATACGAATGACAGTCGTTACGAGAAGTCAGAAGCCCGAAAGTGTGACAACCGGTCTAACTTTAGGATATCGGCATTGCCCAGTAACTGGATTGTAGAGGTCTGATGCCAGTCGCTCCGCGTAAACTACTGTTATTCAACTGGAAGCTGAGCCCAACATAGTTGGGAAAAGGCTAGGCAGAACATCAAGAAAGTCAAAAAAATCAAATGTTTTATGAAAGCTGATGAAGTAATCACAAGACAGTAACTTAAATGTAACCGTACGAAACTTACTTACATACACTGACTTAATTATACAGCAGTGATAGCCTAGTGGTGTGACCGTCGGACTATCTCTTGCCTCGAGTTCGCACCCAAGGTACGCACCTCTGACTTTTCGAATTCATGTGCGTATTGTGTAATTTACTTGCTTAAAAACGGTGAAGGAAAACATCGCGAGGAAACCGGCATACCCTGAGAGATATTTCTCGACGGCATGTGAAGCCAAGTCAGAGGCCCATGGGCATCATAAACTCTGACACTAAATTAGTCCATAACCACACGATAAAGAAAGAAAGACCCGTACGAAGTCAGGTAGGGTCGCTATTATAAAATAAATCCCACAATACTTGACCACGAAACAGGAAGAGTACTACCAAGACGCGACTTTTAACGGTGTCCTCACCCAATAAATCTTTTAGATTCTCCCATTATTCACACAGAGACTAATCACGACAATCTCTTTGATGTATTGCTGGAGACCGATTTAATTCCGCTTCACAAATGCTTTCTGAAATTTTGAAACACGGATTTTGCTCGATCTTTGTCCGAGGATTTCGTCCGGATACGTTTTGGCGTCCGCATGGTGGTTTGATAAACGTCTGATGTTAGATTTAAAATGTGGTTTTTGAGTGTTCAAGAAATTCACATGATGTGAAGAAAGATTATTGTTTTTACTGGTCTGGTATTTGTTGGTCTAGTGGGTAGGATCCCCAGGTCAGGCAAAGTGTGATTGGGTTTTTCCATGTGGAATTCCTCAGTAGCAACCCGGAGTTTGGATTTGTGCCCAGTTGATAACAATAGGCTCGCCCCCTATTATAAGGGACTTAAACATAACGGCGAAATGAGGGTATTACTATACACCTCTGCCTAACCCTTCGGGGAATACAGGCGTAATGTTATGTAAATATTTATTGAGTATCTAAATTTCAATTGATAAGTTTAATAATTAATGCCTACAGATCTAATGACGATTGATGACACGATTGATCTGTTAACAGAAGACCCAAATAATTGTAGTAGTGGACGTCTAGGACAGATCTGGCGGGGCGCAGC
The DNA here is from genome assembly GCA_910594945.2 of Amphipyra berbera. Lineage (NCBI taxonomy): Eukaryota > Metazoa > Arthropoda > Insecta > Lepidoptera > Noctuidae > Amphipyra > Amphipyra berbera. The sequence goes on from OU343144.1 coordinate 10,181,567, forward strand.
GCAGAGCATTTCTGCGAGCCCGTTATCTACTTCGCTAGCGAGATAATGATGAGATATAATTTGAAAGATTAACCGGTCAATGAGGATTTTTGATCGAAATTGGGTCAGCAATTACAAATTGAGAGGTTAGCGTCCAATTTATTTTACAGTAGCTTTTACCCGCGGCTTCGCTCACGTGGAATTAACATGATGTTTTTCCAGAACCAAAAGAAGCCTATGTTACTCTCCATCCTTTCAACTAACTCTATGCCGAAAATCAAGTCGATTGGTTGCTTAGTTAGGGCGTGAAGGAAGGACAAACAAACAAACAAACACACTTTCGCATTTATAATATTAGTATGGAAGTATGGATGGATATGGATAACATAATCAGCCCATTACTGTACCACTGCTGGTCATAGGCTTCTTCATAGATTGAGAAGAATTTAGGCCTTAGTGCACCACGCTGGCCTGGTACAGCGGACTATACACACCATCGTGAACATTTTTTTAAAACCCTCTCTGTTGTCCAGTTTTACTCACGAAGTTTTCCTTCACCGTTAACGCAAGTGATTATCGAATTCTGATTCACAGAGGTGTGGGCCGGGATCAAATTCTGACCCTCCTACATAGAAGGCAAACGTTCATCTGCTAGGCTATCACTGCATCCAATCCATTATGTTACATAACAAAATAAACTTTTTAACTGACTCGTTGGTCTAGGGGTGGCAAGTGTGACTGCTGATCGCGAGGTCCAGGGTTCGATCCCCAGGTCGGGCAGTGTTATTGGGTTTTTCCGAGTGAAATTCCTCAATAACAGCCTGGAGTTTGGATTTGTGGTCGGTTAATGGCAATAGGTTCGCCCTCTATTACATGGGACTTAAACATAACGGCGAAATGAGGGTGTTACTATACACCTCTGCCCAACCCTTCGGGGAATATAGGCGTGATATTATGTTATGTAAATTTTAATTGAGTTGAGGTTCCAATCAGTTGAATAATAACCGCCTTACTAATAATCGCTGTATAAACTTATAACGCTGTAAAACGTCAGTGTAATCACATTTTTTTAGGTATAAGCTTTTCATAACTTTACGTACCGGTAAATAGGAGTTACTTTAAATTCTGGGGTAACTTTGATAAAATAATGGTTTCGTAATAAAACTCAAATTGTACGATTTCTGAACGCATTCTTCCTATTATTTTTTTACGATTGGCAGCATTAAACGTCACTACAGGCGTGATATTTATGTTGTTGTTTATGCTTTATAATTTATTGGCATCTCCTCCCACTCTTTATAACAAAGAATGCCATTAAAACTAAGATTAAAATTGCAGTTCAGGCTAATAGTTTTTAAAAGCAAAGATTATGTTTGAGTACAGAAAAAAAATAACTAAAAACTTTTGCTGGGAGTCGCTAAAAACATCGCTCCCGCCCGCTTCATAACAGCGTCGTGTTTAACAATTTTCCAACTATAGGGTGTAAACGAAATCATGTAATTCCTCTAAACCTCATGATGTACTGCTGACATAACCATGCAAGAGATACTATTAGATTCAATTTTTTTTTTAAAACGTTGCCCCTCACTAGTATTTCTCCTGTATCGTGGGTGCGTTTACCGACACAAATCTTCACATGCACAAACATCCAGACCCGGAACAACTATCTGTAGGCCATAAAAATATATGTTCCGTGCGGGAATCGAACCCACGACCCGTAGCACAGAAGCCGATCGCTCAGCCACTGAACCAAACGTATCGTTATTAAAAAATAATTACAAGAATTAAACATGACATGTGTTTTAACGTGAGGCATTTTAGCGCCCCTAGTTAAATGACCGTGCGGCGAGCGATAGCCGCGCAATTCACTCGGGGCACTAAAATGCCTCACGTTAAGAACACATATTTACTACTTGTAATTTTTTTTATTGAATCCAAAATGTATCCCGCGTAGGGTTAATCTATGTTAGCAGTACAACACGAGGTTTGAAGGAATTATATCGTCAGTGGAAAGGTAAAAATCGTAAAGCGCCAATATACCTACTTTACAGTAGAGAGATTCAAAGTATTTTTTTAAGAATATCTCTACTGTAAAGTAGGTATATTGGCGCTTTAGTCTTTTTACCTTTCCACTGATGATATTATGATTTCGTTTACACTTGGTCAGTTCATTGGATTGGTAACATTGGTTCTTACTCTTCAGTGTTGAATATTTAATTCATCTGGTCGAACAATGAATATTTCTTTGGAAGAATGCAGAATGAGACGAATAGAATCGATAATTGATAGTGGCAGTTTGGAATTCCTTACTGAACTTGTAGAATCAGAAATTGTGGAAGGGCTCGTGCATCATACGATTTGCGAGGTTAAGGTGCGCTTGCCGCGATCAGTCTGTGGATGGGTGACCGTTCGTTACACATCAAGACCCCTCCATACCTTGGAGAGCACGTTAAACCGTCAGTCCCGGGTGTCATACTACCCTAAGACAGTCGTTACAGGAAGTCAGAAGTCCGAAATTTGACAACCGATCTAACCTTAAGATTGCATTGCCCAGTAACTGGGTTGCGGAGGTCGGATGGCAAACCCTCCGTGTAAAATACTCGTATTAAGCCGCAGTTGGTTAGATTGGAAGATGACCTCAACATAGTTGGGAAAAGGCTGTTAGTGTTGAATATTATTAATTTATCTGGTCAAGTAATGAATATTGCTTTGGTTGAATCCATGATATTGTTTTGTCTGTTTGATCAGAAGGGGATATATAGAACACGATATTGACAGCTAGGAATTAATTCCCATTGGTTAGAGACTTTTCAGTTCTCGCCAATAACTGCCCGGTTATGTAGAAACGGTCCGCAAGGACCATCTAGAAGCAGTCGGTTAGAAAAAAAATACTGCTTGGAACTTCTTGCTGGACTTATAGAACCAAAAACCATCACGTACAGTTTATGTTAGCTTTTTATAAAACAACCTTATAAGTATTTCTTCCACATTTTCCTGAAATTCTTCGTGCTTAGATTAAGCTTGTCTATAAATTCAAGGTTTTCCTTTGGTAAAGTATTTTGTTTTGTATAAAGTCTTTTGTACAAAGCTAGGGTTTTTTGAGAAACAAAAGAATAAAAGAATCTTGTTTTCGATAGACGGATATTCTGGGAGCGGTAAGCGGTCATGTTTTTAATGATCAGAATGGAACCAACTGTATTTTTTCTTATCTTAAAATACAAATCAATTAAGTAAGGTAATATTTAAGAAATATGGCATTAACACTAAAGCCGGCCACTCACACACCTGCCGCAGGGGCAATCTAGGGCGATGAGGTGGGGAGGACCCTAGATTGCCTCCTTGATTGTAATGTGTACAGGCAAGCAGGGGCAATTTTCCTACCCCTTTTTATCGCTCGATTTACACAATTATAATGTCCAGTATTACCAATACTACCAACCGTGCGGGTCATACGACTTGCGAGGTTAAGCTGCTGTTGCCTCGGTGGATGTGTGACCGTGCGTTACACATCGAGACCCCTCCGTACCTTGGAGAGTCGGTCCCGGGTGTGATGCGAATACCTATGATAGTCGTTACGGATAGAAGCCCGAAAATCAGACAACCGGTCTAACCTTAGAGTATCGACATTGCCCAGTAACTGGGTTGCGGAGGTCTGATGGCAGTCGCTCCGTGTAAAATACTCGTATTCAGCCGCATCTGGTTAGATTGGAAGCTGACCCCAACATAGTTGGGAAGCGGCTAGGCAGATATATACATGGGTATATTAAGTACAAAGGTTTAGTTACAAGTGTTTTTTAGAAAAGTGATTTTTTAACGGTTTCAGTCACTAAATATTAGTAAAACCATTGACACACACTCGATTAAATACTTAAAACGTAATTAGGATTTCTCAAATAGCTAAGTAGGTAGGATGATAATTAAACGGTATTTACTAACATGGGCGACATACAAAAGTTAGAAAATATCTCTCTCACGAAAAAAAGTCTGAAAGGAGCCAAAAGTTGTATCCAAACAGAATCTATTTAGGAAAGTGTCCACAACGTGAATGAGGGGGGAAAGGCCGCAGGGCGCCGTTGACGCAATCACACTGAACTAAATCACTGTGACTAGAGCGCTCTAGGGCTGCGGCCACATAATACGAATGATCAGTAAACCCACTTCTAACAACGCGTGACTTATGCCGGATTCACAATAGACTAACTATACCTACATACGTGTTGTTACGAACCCGTTTAAAATATTGAAACGTTCTCAAGCATATGGGTCAATCCGATATTTAAGATGTGTTATTATCGATCGCCGTATTCAGCTGGTCAATGAATGACAGCGGCTTGCATTAGTTTTCGGACTAGGTAGGCAGGCACTAGCGATGTCGCCTTTCAATTGTACACTTAAGCCCATTTCAATACGATTCTGACCAAAATATATCATAGCCATTCACGCTTATTTAATTATTTTATAGTAATAGTTAAAGATGGAGTAGTTAATTAAGTCTTATGAGGTAGGCACTGCTTAATTGCCTATATACAATGCACGCCACTGATGGATGATCACGCGATAGCACCCAAACCTAACAGAAAACAATACGTATAGTCCCACTATCCTTATACCTTCCGCTTGGAGCCGCCGAAAGTCTTGTTCGTCGCACTACACCAATGTTTAAGATCACTTGTTAACCACTAGATGTATTTTTATAAAGAAGAGAAGAAAAGCCTATTTGTAGTCACTTCAAACGTAACGGGAGTAATGACCAAATGAAACGCGAGCGCGACGATGGCCGGCGGCCGTATGCTAAACCGAAAGTGGAAGCGAGACAACGCAATTCCTTCGGGGAATACAGGTGTATAATGTTATTTTTAACCGCCTTCCAAAAAAGGAGGAGGTTCTCAATTCGACTGTATGTTCTTGTTTTTTTTTTTTGTATGTTTGTTCCGCGATATCTTTGCTAATTATGAACCGATTTTAATGATTATTTTTTTGTTTGAAAGAGTATTCTTTCGAAGTGGTCCCATTTGGTGAAGGTCTGATGAATAACTTCGGAGATAGACCATTTGAAGTCGGTTTTATTTTTGTTAAAAAGTGATTATCATGGTGTAGGTAATACTTCTCATTGCACCTTCTGTGCAAATCTGTATTGTGGTAGAGTGCTTTAGGGGTGTGAATATTTAAAAGCACCGCTATGTATGGCTGCGGTCTAATACTGGTGGAACGTATTTGCTGATGGAGGTTGTTGGGTAGATGGTCAGAGGAAGAAAAGTTTTATACCTGCAGTAAAGTTTTGGAAGTAAACCTGTAGGATAAGTAGGAACGTATAGTATTGTTAACTTATCGCTAATGTTAGCTAATTTTGAATCGAAAACACAACTGTCCTATACAGAGTTTTGGTGTTGACGACACGTTTGGTGCAGTGGCTGAGCAACTGGCTTCTGTGCTACGGGTCGCACACGGAACAAATATTTGTATGGCCTACAGATAGTTGTTCCGGGTCTGGGCGTTTTTGCATGTGAAGATTTGTGTCTGTAAACGCACCCACGATACAGGAGAAATCCAAGCGTAGGGCATCGCTTTAAAAAAAAGGGTGTCAACGAAATCATGTAATTCCTTCAAACCTCGTGATATACTGCTGACATAGATTAACCCTGAAAGGGATAAATTTAGATTCAATAAAAAAATACAAGAAGTAAACATGGTGTTTTTAAATTGAGGTATTTTAGTGCTCCGAGTGCCTCACGTCCAGTGCTCGGAGTCCACCACGTTGGTCTGATGTATGTTGGCGGAGTACACTATCAAGAATTTTTAGGCCTTCTCGGGAAGGTACAGGTTTCCTCACGATTTTTTATGAATTCGACAAGTCAGAGATACGGACAGGGTCGAACTCAGACCCTTCTGTATGGAAGGCAAGCGTTCAACCACTAGGCTATCACTGCTTACTTTTATACTCACTCTCCTCACTTCACACTTACTAGTTTAAGATCCCAGTATAGAACGACCTTCACTGAGCTGGTTAATGGATAAAAAGGTTTGTTTTTTGTTTTTTTTAAAAAACGTTGCCCCTCATTAGGATTTCTCCTGTATCGTGGGTGCGTTTACAAACACAAATCTTCACACGCACAAACATCCAGACCCGGAACAACTATCTGTAGGCCATACAAATATTTGTTCCGTGCGGGAATCGAACCCACGACCCGTAGCGCAGAAGCCGATCACTCAGCCACTGCACCAAACGTGTCGTCAAAGGTATAAATGCTGTGTTTATACCTGCCTACCCAAGGGTTGTGACGGGAAAAAAATAGTCAACCTAACGTTTGCATATTCTATAAGCTTCATACTTTCGATTTGTATGGAATTTGTCTATTAACCAAACCAGAGAAATGTTAATTTTTTTTTTAATTAATCATATTCTGGACTAAAATTTTTTAGTCAACCCATTTGCAATTTATTTATTGACATATTAGGTTATTACCTATGAAATCAGCGTTTTGTATGGAGAATTTTAAAGAAGTTGCATTTTTCATACTAACATTTTCTTAATTTATTTAACAACTATGAACACTCATGTTTCAAAACTTTTATGCACTAATGTTTAAAAACTAAGATAACGTATGCCACTTAGATTATGCGACAAAAATAAGTTTTGGCAAAGTTAAAACAAAAATAGTGGTCATTTCTGCTAACAAAAAGAGGAGTCATTTTTAAGGTATTTTTTTATGTTTAGAAAACTATAAGTAGGTAATAAGGTTTTTTTACTATTGATAGTTGTCTATGATAGTCATTATTCGATATAATATCAAGCAATTGACATATATTTTAAATCATAGAAGTGACGAGGTTCTCTATTTGTGAGAAAAAAATGCCAATTTCATAGGTAAGGACCTAATATTTAATTTGATATAAAATACTTTTCATCCTAAGGTCGTTCTATACCTACTGGGGTCCTATACTATACGGTTCACATGTAATTTTATACTCACTCTCCTCTTTCACACTTACGCTTCACATGTAATTCCGCACAGCTGTTACGTATCATTGTAAAACTCAACTGAGCGGAGGGATATTAGGAAGCTTACACACTAATGTTCTCAGCGTTCATAAAACTAATTGCTGCGTCTGTAATCCATGGATTAATTATATGCGCCAAATCCGTTCACGTAATAATTCGGGAATGAGGACATGGAGACGATAATTGTCGTTTTGACTGACTTTAAAAAGGAGGTTCGTGTACGGTACCGTACGTAACGGTTTAATTAGCTTCACTTCGTATATTTGTTCAAATCTTGCGACAGAATTTTCAACTACTTCTGCTTAATCGATTCTTCTGAAACTTCGTACACATATTCAAATCCCATGACAATACAATATTATTAATTTCAACCTTCACTCCTCAAATTCTGATGCTGCAGGGGTAGTGAAAGATAAAACCGTTTATCTTAAAATCGTTTATAAGGGATTATTTTAAGTTTTAATTATTATTATCAATACGTTGAGAGTTGTCTTATATCTCATATCCAAACAGTAAACTTAAAGTTTACTACTATAAAAGACGTACAACATAATCTTATAGGGTTGAATCTATCATTACAGCTATAGCTAATATCAGTATGTCAGGATTGGGAGCATGGTAAATAAAGTAAATGAAACCAACATAGACTCTCCACCACTGAGAGTACTTATAATTAGGTTAGTGATTAGTTACAGAAGTTAGTTCACAATATATCACAGTATAATAATTAACATAAGATCAGAAAATGAGGCAAACCAGATATTAAAGGTTAGACTTCTTCGGCTGTTCGACATGGAATCCTCTGCTCCGTCGATGGACCACTGTTTTTATAACTTCGGGTACGTTGATTAATCTTGACGGTTACCCTCCTATGTCAACATTGTCTAGTGTTACCAACTACTGATAACACTACATACAAGCAATGTCTTTTTATTTTAAAAGGTAGTTTACATAGGCAATTTTACGCCCGATAAGATAAACGCCGAATACAATGGAGCTCTCAGGTGAATAATCTTCAGCAACGATTTCAACTATTGTCGAGCATCATTGATCCATGAGATGCCTAGCAGTTGATCGCTTCGCCTTCAAAGCGGGGGGGTCTGAGTTAGTACCCGGCCCACACCTCTTACTTTTTGAATTCATGTGCGGATCAGAATTTGATTATCGCTTGGGTTTACGGTAAAGGAAACCTGCACACCTGAGAGGGCTCCATAAAGTTCTTGATCGTGTGTGTAGGCCAGCGTGGTGTACTAAGACCTAAACCCTTCTCATTCTGAAAGGAATCTGGTGCCCAGCAGTTGGACAGAAATGGGCTGATTATGATGATGATGATTGATCCATATGGTCGACCATCCACTGCAACAATATATTGTTGCTATATGATCAGCATATATCGTGCGGCCGTGACGTCACAAGTCGTCAGGGCCGTACTGGGACCTGATATCGGCCCGTACATTTGAGAGACAGTCGGCCAGTGCTGGCAAAAAAATATTCATTCCCAAGCGCTAGACGCTCCCCTCACTCTTTCTCTCCTGTACCTTGGGTGCATTTGCAAACACCAAGCGATAGGCGATAAATGATAAATAAATGATAAATGATTTTTATTTCTGTAAATAAATCTGTTACAGACACTTTTACAAGTCAATGTAATGTGTTTTTTTTAAGACTAGATGGCGCCGGCATTTCCTATCTGACTAGCTCTGAGAAGAAAAGCCGAAACAAACTCAGAGGTCAAAGTCTCTTTTAAAGTCCAGACATTGTGTACACGACCTATGCGAGTGAAACGATGTAGGGCAACGCCGGGAATGGCCTTTTGAGGAAAGTGCCAAAGGAGGTTCGAGTTGACCTGTCCTAACTGACGGCACATCTGCATCAGTCATCGCGGAGCTCAAACCTTCTAGGGAGCTCAACAACCCGACCGCTGCACGACGCAATCAATCAGTTGGACATTTGTGTGGGTTACAAAAAAAATATATACTCAAGAACCGCCAAACGTTTACAAAATTCGTGTATAAAGCTACCCTACATGGTACTCACATTCACAATTTATTAAAAATTGTTGGACGTGTAACGGATAGTTGGACGACCTTTTTTTTTGACGTTCCCCTCACTCTTTTGGTTTCTCCGACTGTGTGACCGGCCCATATCAGGCCACACCGGCCCATCGGGCATCCTGCCCATCAGGCATTTGCCCGTATGGCCAGTCCGGGCCTGCAAGTCGTGTACTTCCAGTAACTACTGCCCGCAATTCGATCATTTAAATCTTCCTTCTAACCACACCGTAAAGGTGAACGCGCGCCTATCCGCATCGTACGCGCCACAGTCACCGCAGTCATCGCTTTTGTTCACTTCTGTTGACGGTACTGCGGCGAGCGCGGCTCAAATGTGTGTGCGAGGTTGCATAGAACTTCATACAAAGAATTCAAATGCGGCGACTGCGGTGCGTACGGTGCAAACAGGTGCGCGCCCACCTTTACTCTCAGATTTGCATAAAATTAATTAATAAAACGAAAATGGCGCTTTAAATACGAAAAAAATAATTCCATATTTTTACAGCATTTGCAAAAGAGTCTATTGCTTTTTCAGTCGTCGGGTAAACAGAATAAATTATTATTCTATAGCAGTCATAAAAATATACTGTTACGTTTGAAAAACAATATCTTCAAATTTTAGACTCACCCGGGCCGTTTTTAATGCTTTTTGAATGTAAAAACTATTATAAACTTTATTACGCAACGAATAGACTTGCAATTCGAATAAAAAATGTTTAAATTTTTTTAATAAATGAAAATTAAGAGCGACTGCTGATCGTGAGGTCCTAGTTTCGATCCCAAGGTCGGTCAAAGTGTTATTAGTTTTTCCATGTAGAATTCTTCAGTAGCAACCCGGAGTTTTGATTTGAGCCCGGTTAGTAGCAATAGGTTCGCCTCCATTACATGGGACTTGAATATAACGGTGAAATGAGGTTAACTATACACCTCTCCGCAACCCTTCGGGGAACTCAGGCGTGATGTTATGTTGTTGACGCCGGAACGTGTCGACTCAAAACACGGTGAAGTTCAAAGCGTAAACTAGTTTGACATCTCTAAGTGTTCGGCCAGACTGGCAGCGAGGTGCGGGGAGCGGCGCGGGTGCGGGAACGCGCGCGATTTACCTGTCCGCAGTGGAGCGTGGCTTCGTTCTGAGCGTTGTCGTGTCCAGTGTTTGTCAAAATATAATATGGATGAAGAAGACTTATTTTTACTGGAAAATTCTTACTAAAAACGATGTTTTGACATACACAGTGCAGATCGTGCTTGAATAGCACTTGTTAATTCTTCAACATTTAATTTTGAAGACGCCATCACAACAACGCGCGTGGTCAGCTCGAACTAGTTTGAGATCCCCCGCTCCCGCGCGGGTTGTCGCTTTCCGCCCGCGTTCTCACTGCGGCCACTTGTATGAACGACCTATGGCGTGAGCTACCCGTGCGCTCCCCGCGCCAAGTAGCTCGCGCCGCTTCCCACGCCCGCGTGCCCACTATGGACACTCAAATGAAGTTCTTCTGTTTGAACTCGCCGCACCGCGCCCGCCCCGCGCCCGCGTTTGCAGTCTGGCCAAAGACTTACTTAGTTCTTATCTATCACCATCCTTTTCTCGCGCCGTCTGTTAGTAAAAGATAGCAATTCTTTAATTTAAGTTTAGTTGGTGATAACGGAATCCGCGCCCGTTTCTCTTTATATTTTGAACCAAACACCCCACGACTTCTTCCTGCCCTTATCCCGCACTAAGTGGGGTCGGCACAACATGTATTTCATAAATCCATGCTGTTAGAGGTTTTGGCTTATTGTTTTATGACTGGCTGCCTGCCTGACATCAACCCTCCTTGGGAATACTCGTTGAGCGTTGGTGCGGGTGATCCAATGTGCTTGCTGATATTATGCGCTGGGTCCCAAAATGATATGCTTGTTAATCTTATTGCCGACAACTAAGTAGACTATGTTCTTCTTGGTGGGGTATACTTGAAATTCCTCGAACCACTAATTCAGTTTTGTTAGGGACTTTGGTTCTGACACATCGTAAACTAATATAGCACCGTGAGCGTCTCTGTAAAAACTTCTCTTCATAAACGGTGTAAATAGATCCTTAAAGAAGCCGAAAGTTACTTATTCTCCACGTTATTGCGATATTTTTTTTGTTTTGGACTATGCCCGGGAACCTTCTAGTTACGGCGATATTGGAGGTCAAAGTTCCAAATTTTTCACAACTTTTTTTTTAAATACTAGTTTTGAAGGTTGCAAATGTACTTGAAATACCTCTATTACCCGTTTACTACTAATTGCATCTATCAGCACAGTGTTTTGAGTGCGTTACATTGAGCTTTACAGCAAAATGAAATTTTTCACCCAAAAAAAAAGTCGTTTCCCAGCGACAATTTTTGCGTAGGGTTACTTAGTTTGATGTACTGAATGCATGGTTGACGGCTTCGTGAAGGGTCTTTTTACACCTTGTATTTTGAACCAAACACCCCATGACATAACACAATATTTATTTTACAATGTTGACACGGCGCTGACATGAAAATGTAATGTGTCAATCCGCTTTTAACGCGATGTTGTAAAACTTTCTCAGAGTTTGAGGAAACATTTATTTAACGGTGGTTGTTGGGAAATTTCGCAGGGCTCCCGAGATTCCGTAATGGAAGGCCGAGATTATGAGTTTAATAATTTAAGTGCATAGGTGTTAGGGTACGCTCAAACCAGCGCGTTCGACTTGCGGCCGCGGTGGCGTGCACAGTTGCGTTTAATAGGCCTTTTTTATCGTTGGAAATTCCTCATGGATATCCCTCGCCCGGGGAAAGCGAGGGTCTGCCGGACTCTTATAAACTAAAAACCAACGGTGTCCCTCTTTCCCACTCGTTCCACTAAAATCCCCTAGACCAGTCCCCCAGGGGACTACACAGTACTCAATGTTCCACTACGTTGCTCTAGGGTATCATATAAAACACTAATTTCCTTTTGAATCCCCTAATTGTTTGAGAACCTTATTATTGAATTGCAACCTATTTACAATGTAGCACTGGCTAATATAAGGATAACACTTTGACTGACATTTACCGATAGATGGTCGGGGTCACGCGATTCGCTATTTCATGCACCGCAACCCCAGCAGGTCTTGGTCCACCAGCTACTGGTGGACCGGTCCATTGGTGGGACAATTTTTTCCTGGCCCACTTCCTTCCGAGAGGCGCGCGCGGAACACAGCGCGATCAGTAGGCCTAGCACGAATACTGTCGAGTTACAGTTAACGTAAACGGAACATTAATCTTAGTGATTTTTGAATAGAAAATACTCGTTTCACACATACTATTTAAATAAATTAAAATCTTTATTCATAATATCTATGTATGATACAAATTGTGCAACTTGCAAAAAAATAAACCAAAATATTATAGGACAGTTTTATTTACGACTAGCGGCCCGTCCCGGCTTCGCACGGGTGGACATTTTTCCCGTTTTTGCAACATTTTTCATTTATTACTCCGCTCCTATTGATCGTAACGTGATGTTATATAACTTATAACCTTCCTCGATAAATGGACTATCTAACACAAAAAGATTTTTTCAATTCCAACCAGTAGTTCTTGAGATTAGCACGTTCAAACAAACAAACTTTTCAGCGTTATAATATTAGTATAGATAATATTAGTATAGATTAAAAATTCGCTTACATTAGCGATATATTTAAGATACTATAAGTCAAATGTCCGTGCTAGGCATGCAGCTATTGCAACTGTACTTGTAGCGACGTGTCCAAACCAAACACGTAGGTAGCTACGTGTTCAAACGAAATAGGACGAGACTAAATGAAAAAAAAATTTCACCGTCCGACTGTTTGCATTCAGCTTACGTGGAAATAAAATTCTTTATTTCTTTAGGTAACTAAAAAGTAAAACTATACAATATAAATATACAGTACGTAACACAACGAAGCGCATACCTTGTAACTGGTTGATGGGTAGGTTAAGTGTAATACAATCGTTAACTTTTTGTCATTATGCACGCTATCCACTTATCACCACACTGTGTGAAAACGCGGGCATAGTTCAAGCTATGATATTCAGGATTTTGTGATTTTTTTGATTTCTTACTTGTGTGCAGCTGATCTTGTAGGATGATGTTAGTTATGTTAACCGACTACAAAACTGAAAGGTTATGAAGAATTATAAAAATAAAAATTGGTGAATAGTGACAAAAAGTGTACGATTTTGCTAACCTTTACCTTTTTTTTTCTTTTTTTTATTGTGCTAATATCCTCATAGGTTTTCCTGGCCACGGGCGAGGGACATCCATGAAGATTTTCCAACGAGAAAAAAAAAAAAAAAAAAAAAAAGGTTTTCCTGGCCCGGGGAAGGTGAGGAGGACTGCCGGTCTCTTACCGGCTAAAAACCCTCGATGTTTCTCCTTCTAACCCATGTCTGGGGTCACGGGATTCGCTATTGCATGCCCCGCAACCCTGGCAGGTCCAGCAGCTTCTGGTAGACCTCTCCTTTGGTGGGGCGTTATTTCCCTATGCGCCACGTCCTCCTGTGAGGCGCAATAGCACTCCCATCGCCGGCGCACCAGATCACATGGCGCACCGTGACCACCCCAGGGACCAACCCAGCACATGGATCCCAGACGACCCCATGTCTGGGCACCGAGCTATACTTTACCCACCCATCAACCAGTTACAAGGTTTGCTCTTCGTTGTGTTACGTACTGTATTATCCTGTAAGCTACTTTTAAATTGAAAGATCGATGTGGATGTGTGGACTGTTTGGACCATTGCAGTACTAGATTATCTTGTGTCAGTGAGTGATCTGTTTTCTCGACTGATTCGTGAGTCGTACAAACACCTCCCGTGAAATAATAAATGGCAGAGAATTGCAGGATTTTTGTTCGTTTATTTATGTACCCACGTCACGGATTTTGACTTGATTCTGGATATGTGACGTGTTACAGAGATCTGTGATGCGTGTTTTAGAAAAAATCCATGACACAGACATGATGTAGCGTGCAGAATTTGTTTAATAAATCTATGTATACAAATAAATAAAATTGAAGTTTCCGTTTGTAATTTCGAAATAACAGCTTTTTACTAAATGCATAATTATGAAATAAAAAAAAACATTAAAAGGAATTTTTATAATTTTTGTCTGCCTGTTTGTTTCGGCTAATCTCCGAAACGGCTGGATCGATTTTGACGGGACTTTCACTGGCAGACAGCTGATGTTATAAGGAGTAACTTAGGCTACTTTTATTGTAGAAAAAGGATTAGGGTTCCGCGCAAAAAAATTAAAACACATCCGACTTCTACGCAGGCGAAGTCGCGGGCACAGCTTGTACTTTATAAGTTTTTGTTTGAAGTATTTTATTTTATTCTTGACTTTTTCGCGTTTGACCCTAGTCTTACCTAATGGTAAGCGCAGACAGGGTCTAAGATGGAGATGGAGGGATTCCCCTATACCTCCCTGGCTGTCACATACATACGATTTCCTCGCACTAGATGTTCTCTTGTATATTGGGTACGTTTACAGACACAAATCTCATATGCATAAACACTCCAGACCCGGAACAATCATCTGTAGACTATTCAAATACTTGTTCCGGGCGGAGATTGATATTGTGATCCGTGACGCGTAAAGCCAATCACTCAGCAATTGAGAGAACTGTTTCGTCAAAAAAGTCGTTCTTCCGTAGTTCCTTGACTTAGTATTATAGTTTTTTACTAGTGGCCCGTCCCGGCTTCGCACGGGTAGACATTTTCCCCGTTTTTGCTCCGCTCCTGTTGGTCGTAGCGTGCCTATAACTTTCCTCGATAAATGGACTATCCAACACAAAAATAATTTTTCAATTCCAACCAGTAGTTCCTGAGATTAGCGCGTTCCAACAAACGAACAAACAAACTCTTCAGCTTTATAATATTAGTATAGATTATTAAGCGATTTTAATTAACTTCTCTTCGGATATTTCATTAAACTGCCTCGTTGGTCTAGTGGTAGTAAGCGCGGCTGTTCATCGTGAGGTCCTGGGTTCGATCCCCAGCTCGAGCAAAGTGTTATTGGGTTTTTCCGTGTGAAATTCCTCAGTAGCAGTCCGGAGTTTGGGTTTGTTCCCGTTTGTTGGCAATAGGCTTGCCCTTTATTACATCAGACTCAAACATAACGGTGAAATGAGGGTGTTACGCTCTGCCGAACCCTTCGGGAATACGGGAATTTGATTCAAAACGTGAGACAGATTTTTCAACTACTTCTGCTCAACCGAATCTTCTGAAACTTCGCAAACAATTTAAATTCCCATGACAATACAAAATTATACTACTTTCAACCTTCAATTCTCAAATCCTGATGCTGCAGGGGTACTGCAAGATAAAACCGTTTAACCTAAAAGTTTTATTTAGGGGTTATTCTGATTCCAACCGCGTAAATAACTGACTTTTCGTGTAATTTCACTTCTAGGTCAAAATAAACACTTAGAAGTTTGAGGTTTATGATAATCGACGCGATACAAAGTAGGACAACGGTTTGATGGACTCAATTAGGGGTCTATCTCGGTGTCTCGCCCTCGTTGTGACTTTAAATGGCATTCATGTATAAGAATGAGGGTCTATTCTTAAAATATACAGTTCTCGAGATTTGTGCCGGTATTATTATAATTGACGATATAAATAAGGATTTTCGGGATTATTCTTCCTTGATACGTTTGTTGTATTTTTTTTTCGTATTATTTTTAGTTTTTTTGTTAATTATTGTACTCAAGTCCTCTAGTACAAAACTTATTGGCCTGTGGTCAGGACTTCATTGTTCTCTCACTATCCTAAATCATTGTACTGTATCCACTGAAATTGTTAAAGCTATTATTTTGAAAAGAGTAACCATGGAATTTCTTGCCGGCTCTTCTCCATAGGAAACGACTAATTGGAACCGTGTATCTAAATTCGACTTTTCATAAACACCTGTATTGGTTTATGTGAAATATTTTTTTTTGATTTTGATTTACAGACTTTTATTTAACTTCAATAGTGTTCACCCAGTAACTGGGTTGCGGAGGTTTGATAGCAATAGAGATTGGAGGTTTGATATTCCGTGTAAAATTCTCTTATTCAGCCGCATCTGGTTAGACTGGAAGCTGACCCCAAAACAGTTGGGAAAAAGGCCAGGCAGAACGAACTGTTCACATAACATAACATCACGCCTTCGTTCTCCGAAGGGTTGTGCAGAGGTGTATAGTAACACCCTCATTTCGCCTGTTATGTTTAAGTCCTCTAATAGGGGACGGGCCTATTGCCATCAACCGGGCACAAATCCAAACTCCGAGCTGCTTCTGAGGAATTCCACACGGAAATACTCAATAACACTTCGCCCGACCTGGGGGCCAAACTCACGATCAGTAGTCGCGTTTACCACTAGTAGACCAACGAGAATTTAGATGTACGCTTAATAAAAGGCAGTTTATGCCCCAAAACAGTTTTTTTTCCACAGCCACAGATCGCGGTTCGCACGGGACGACCGAGCCGACATTTAAAAAAGTTCAGAGTCCCACAATCATACTCACAAAACATTTTACAAACTACATTTGTAGTATGAACGCGGTTGCAACATTGTTTTACTGAATACAAAAACAAGTTAGTTGTTGTTGAATTTTAAAAAAAACCCGGGCTAGCGCGATTCGGACTCGCGCACTGTAAAGTATGAGCATCATGCAGCTATTAGTGATACGCTTATAATCATATCATATTACTGCCTATTGTCTGGTAATATGAGTCTGTCATGCTCACTTAAATGTCTTGCTGATGGTGGCGTTGTTTATCCGGTCGTTGAGTTCCCTATAATATGGTTGAGCTGACCGATGCGGATGTGCACGTCATGCTCGTGAACGGGTGCCGTCTGTCGGGACTGGTCAGCTCTTAACTGCTATGGCAATCATAGAAGGCATATTTTTCTATTTGTTACTCTTATGTGAGTTTATTTGTTACATTAACCTGCATTATTCTCATTCTATTTCTCACACTAACAGTAGTGTACAATACAGAATGGAATTGTTACAATTCCATTACAGAATGGAATTGTAATGAACTACTATTTTAAAAAGAGTATTCATGGATTTTCTTGCCGGCTCTTCTCCATAGAACCTACCTTTTGGAACCGTGCACCTAGTCGTGACGTTTTAAAAGTGCCTGAAATCTGGTCTATTTGAAATAAAAAACTTTGACTTGACTTTGACTTTGCACCGAGGCGAGGGTACCGTATCACTTTTTTTTTTCTTTGGAAAGGCCCCATGGATGTCCCTCGTCCGGGGAGGGCGAGGGGGTCTGCCGGACTCTTACCGGCTAAAAACAAACGGTGTCCCTCCTTCTGACCTAAGGCCGGGGTCACGGGATTCGCTATTGCATGCACCGCAACCCCGGCAGGTCTCGGTCCACCAGCTTCTTCTGGTGGACCTCTCCAGTGGTGGGGTAATTGTTCCCCTGCCCCACTTCCTTCTGAGAGGCGCGCTCGGAACACGGCGCGCCATCCTCCCGGGAGGGTACCGTACCTACAGTTTTTGTTTTTGTAATGTATCTACAAATTTACGGTTTTTAGATTTTCCCCTTTACTTGTGCTATAAGACATTGCTTCTTGACAAATTTCATGATTCTAGGTCAACGGGAAGTTTCCTATAGGTTTTGATTTCCTTGCGAGTGTCAAAATATGCGGCATAAATGGCCGTATCTTTTGAATGCGTTGACTTAGAAGTTTGATTTTTTTGCAGCTCTAAGAGACTGCAGATTTGAGTATTTGATATTAATTTCAACTTGATACCTTTACGTGTTCTTGAGAAAAAGGGTCTTGACAGACAGACGACACGTTTGGTGCAGTGGCTAAGCAATTGGCATCTGCGCTGCGGGTCGTGGGTTCGATTCCCGCACGGAACAAATATTTGTACGGCCTACAGATAGTTGTTCCGGGTCTGGATGTTTGTGCATGTGAAGATTTGTGTCTGTAAACGCACCCACGATACAGTGGAAATCCTAGTGTGAAGCAAAAAAATTACAGACGGCAAACGAAGTGATCATATAAGGGTTAATTTTTTTGGTCTGTGGTACGGGATTCTAAAAACGACTTAATTACTGTTTTTATGAAACCTCGTTCTACATTCAAAATGAAATCTCTGTTAATATTAAAATATTTAATTTAGTTTACAAATTAAAATACCCGAAGCTGTAAGGAAAAATCACAGTTCGCTAATTGCTTATTTTTCTAAAGCCACGTTTAAAGGTTGGAAGCCTGACAGTCTGACAACTGGCCACTTCAAAAGTATCTGTGACCCCACTAATTGGGTTCCGGTAAAATACATATCATCACGCCTGTATTCCCCGAAGGGTTAGGCAGAGGTGTACAATAACACCCTCATTTCGCCTTTATGTTTAAGTCCCATGTAAAAGGGGGCAAGCTTATTGCCATCAATCGGGCACAAATCCAAACTCCGGGCTGCTACTGAAGAATGCCATACGGAAAACCCAATAAAACTTTGCTCGACCTGGAAATCGAACCCAGGACCTCACGATCAATGTGCAATCGCACTTGCCACCTATAGACCAATGAGAGAGTTTAAAAAAAATACATTTGGCTGCCAGGCTCTGGGATTGGGCGGGTTACGTCATCATGCATAACGACCGCTAGGCAAGAGTCTCCTGGGTGCCTGAAGATGGAAAGCGCCGCAGAGGTCGGCCCAGAAAGAGGTGGCGAGATGACCTGGACGCGTACCTACCGCTAAGGCTGGTTTGAAGTCGCGCAGGAAAAGAGTTCATGGAAGAGGCCTTCCCCCAGCAGTGGGACAGTATAGGCAGACATAAAAAAAAAACATTTGAAAAGAGTATCCATCTTTTTCTTTGACTTGGTCGGGTTTGGCCATAGTCTCACCTGATGGTAAGCGCATACAGGGTCTAAGATAGAGTACACGAACCCAAGGAATAGAGATATAGAGGGATTCCCCTAATACCCCTTTGGCTCTCACCATACACACGACGGAACACAGTAAACTGCTTGGCGCGGACTTTACTATGAGGGTGGTAGTTAGCCAGGCGGACGGTATAGATTATAGGATATCTCAGAAACAACACAGTGGATTTCTCTAAACTTATTTATTAGCACTTCAAAACTTATTATAACCAGAGATCGGATAATCGGATGCATATTTACCTAAAGTTCAGGTGTTGGCTAATATGGAATGCACTTTTGTATCGAAAAAATCTCGCGATTCCGGGATCGTCAAATTTAGTGTTCTGTAGAATAAAATCAAATATTTACCTAAAATTGGATGCATATTTATTTATTTACATACCTAAAGTTGTACCTTTTTTTAAACTAACACAGACATGCAACACTCATTTTCTTAGAGGGTCCTATATACACACATATTAGCATCGGGGGTTAAAATTAATATGAATTAATCATATGCATTCGATTAGTTATGCAATCCCGTGATACAGGATTATTTGTTTTAAATAAATTATTTTCAGAAGCCGTTTTCATACTTTCGTAGCGAAAAATTAACTTTAGGTAAATATGCATCCGATTATCCGATCTCTGATTATACCACTACAAAACTTATACCATATATTTAATTACTAGCTTTTGCCCGCGACTTCGTCCGCGTAGAATTATATTATTATCCAGTTCCGGGAAATCACCATTTCCTATTTTAAGCAACAGATCTGAGAACTGTAACATCTCCCCTCAGATGGACTCTCATATTTTTGGTAAGGCTCTGTTTTGTCACTGAAGGCCACAACAACACACAAATGAGACCGCTTCACGCACACTTTAACTTCGTCTGCTCGCGTTCCTTTGGGCACTACGGGTAAAGTCTGCCGGAAATCGCCTGCTAACGATACAGTAACTCCTCCCATTTGACAATTATTATTCCTAACATCTTGTAAATAACTATTTAGGGCTTCGAAACTCCCTTTATGAGCCATATTACTCTCATCCCAAACAATTAATTTCGTTTTGCGGAGTACTTCTGCCATATTACTTTGTTTGGGTATATTGCAGAGTGGGGTTTGGGGTTGTATCAAATCGAGAGGAAGTTTAAACGCGGAGTGTGCAGTTTTATCTCCTTCCAGCAGCGTGGCAGCAATTCCGGACGATGCGACCGCTAAGGCGATATCACGATTGCTTCTCACTTTGGCCAACAGTTAATTTAATAGAAAAGTCTTGCCTGTTCCACCAGGAGCATCCAAAAAAAGATATCACCTACACCTGCATCGATACTGGAAAGTATTTTATAATAAATACGTCTTTGTTCATTGGTTACAGAGCCTTCACTACTTGACACCACTTCTGCTAAGGAATTGACATCGTTACTTGTTTCCTTCAGGTAGTCCCGGTTATTGTGTAAGCCTTCAGACCTTTGAGGCTGAGACAACCCGTACTGCTGTAGGCTTTGTCCTCCTAATGCTAATACAGCTTCTCATATTGTGACCAGACATTTATTGTAGATTTCATCTGCTAGATGTTCATCTATAATGCTAGAAAACTTTTCCACTTGTCGTTTGTAGTCTTCTGATAGGCTATCCCTGTATTTTACCCAAAGACTTAGTGCGTCTGTAATCTGACAGAATGCCACGCACGCACTTTAAACGCATTCACGCATTTTAAATGGCGACTCGCATAGGGCTGCTTCCTCTAGGGCAGAATCTCAATGTTTGTCGTCCTCTAGCAAGCCAAGTTTCATGCAATCTAATTGAAAAGTTGGTTGGAGGACACCGTTGACAGTCTTCAAGTCATCGAAGGACGATGGACCCCTAACCAGGGGGTAACCTCGTGCAAAAGTAAACGAAGATGGTAACCCTCGGTGTTATTCGGGTGAACCGTGTACACTCTACCTAGAGCGTGTTCTTTCATTATTCCTGGCCAGCCATCTACGGATTTTCCTCTTTTCCTTCTCACAAATTTATTTTTTTGCCTTACAAAATATGAAGGCACTTCCGCATATAGAAGGGTTTTAGCAAAATCATCTGTTTGACATAAATCAAAAAATGCTAACAGTGTCGTTTTTGGTGGGCTATTAATTATGTCGGCGAGGTTGTCGGAATTAAAATAGACTCGTTGGCCATTTTCAAGGTGGACAGCTAAATGTATGACTGCGGGAAACCTTTCATGTATGGGAAACCCTAAAATCCTTCAAACTGCCTCCGAACTACTCAAATAACGCCCACTCTCATATAATTTGAATCATCATCGTCATCAGCAGCCTATAATGTTCCCACTGCTGGGACACAGGCCTCCTCTCTGTGAGAGGGAATGGGCCGTAATCCACCACGCGGGCCCAGTGCGGTTTGGTAGATGTCACATGTCTTCGAATGTTTGGTTCTAGGACATGCCGGTTTCCTCACGATGTTTTCCTTCACCGTTTTGAGAGCAGTGGTGATGAAATAAATTACACAAAGTAATGCGCCTGGCGGGGTTCGAACCCACGACATACAACTCGTAAGTCGGGGCCGTTACCACTGGGCCACCACTGCTCTAATGCTTTTTTTAATGATTATTTGTCAATCTAATTTCATTTTGAACTGACTCTTGGGTAGTGAATGTTGGAAATGCTATGCAATTATTAGTGGACAAAGAAGAAATTAAATCTGACTCACATTCAGATTCAATAATTGTATAAGTAGGCGAATGAAAGTCTTGCACAACATTAGAAATTAGTGAAGATTGAGTAAACGTCGGAGATACAGCCATTTCAATGCGCCGTTTTTTGGCTATTGGACGCTCATCAGTGTTATTATCACTATCCGCATCAGCGTAGGCATCAAAGTGACTATTAGAAAGATCTTGGGGAAAACGTAACCTTTTGATAGGTTGGTCCTCTGTACCAAATTTGGCATACAGGTTGTCATTTCAATACACTTCAAATACAAATGGGTATATTTGACCGACTGCAACTAACTCGCAAAAACTGCCATATGTAGAGTTTTGTAACATATCTAAAGTATACTCTTCTTTTGTCCTATGATTGTTGCCATGACGGTCATGATACATAACAGTAAATTCATCCCAATTGTTTGTCACATGACACACACTTTTTTTATGAATATCCATTGAGCGTTCTGGTGTGCCGTACAACAAATAAGAAAGCGTACGGAAAAGGCTTGCGGCATCCCCCACTATTGGTACAATAGTAAGGTTTATTAATTTCCCATTGAAGTTAACCAACTCTGCACCCATTTTTAAAATGGACACAGACAAATTTATAAATGTAAATAAATTGCGAAAAACAATACGCACAAAATTAAACTTCTAAAACAAACTAAAAGAAAACTATAACTATTATTATACACAACAAATCAAACACAGATATTTTTACTATTAAAACTAAAAACCTATATTATACACTAACAAATCAAACACAAAGAATCCTTTTTAATTATTATAACAACAAATTGAAAAGAAATTAAATTAACTACACTGAAAATATTCTAATGAAATAATGAAAATGAACTTCCAAACAAATTATACAGCAATCGCAAATATTTGCTAAGTAGGTAATTTATGAGATTTCCAAGGAATTTTTGAAGGAAAATCAAGGTATAAGGTAAGTTTTTCATTCAAATATCCAAGAACAAATAAAATTGAAATTTCAAATTCTAATCCGATTTAAATATTCTTTTATATTTGTATTTTACATTTTTTTTTTAATATGGAATGATTCGTATAATTTATAACCAATATGTTCTAATCCTTACCAACTATCGATATCAACTTCGAAGCAAATCACCGCCAAAATAAATTTCTACCCCTTTTTAATACCATTAGAGGATGAATTTCAATAAAATACGAAACACGTCTTCCATCAATTCTGTTAAAAAAGGTTTATGCAAAATTTGAAGTAGATTGGACCAAGGAATCACGTTGTCCCATACAAACTTTGCCCCCCTTTTTCACCACCTTAGGAGTAGAATTTCGGAAAATCCTTTCTTATCGGATGCCTACGTCATACAAAGAACACGCCCTCCAAGTTTCAGGTCTCTACGATCAGCGGTTTAGGCTGTGCGTTGATCCGTCAGTCAGTCATTCAGGACAAAGCATTTTAGACTATTACCCGCGGTTTCACCCGCATCCTAGGGGAACCACTTGATGTACCCAGATAAAAATTATCCTATGTGTTAATCCAGGGCATAGTCTATCTGTGTGCCAAATCTCATTTAAATCCGTTCAGCCGTTTTTGCGTGAAAGAGTAACAAACATCCATACATTCATACATCCACACATCCATACATACAAACTTTCGCATTTATAATATTAGTAAGGATTTAACCAAATACCATAATATAGGTAAACAGCGCAGTAGGACGTCCGCGCAGTATCGAGACCCTCCGAACCAAGGACGGCGTTGCGTCCCCCAGTGCCTGTCCTGCCAAGTCATCCCCCCCTATTCCTCCAGTGTGACCAGTATAATAAAATAGTACCTGGAAGACCGAGCCTTGCTCGGTTTTTGTTTTTTGGTAAATCGACGTTTTCTAAAAATGAAACCTAGCTAGATCGATTTATCGCCCCCGAAACCCACTGCATACTAAATTTCATGAAAATCGTTGGAGCCGTTTCAGAGTTTCAGATTATATATATATACATAGGTATATACAAGAATTGCTCGTTTAAAGGTATCAGATAGAACCGCCTACTATTTAACTTTTTGAGCACACTACCGCCGCCAGTGTGGACAGTGTAAGATTTTAATAGTTTACAATACGATAAAGTTCATGCAACTTTACAAGATACTACCACCAAGCGTGCTAAATTTTGTTGAATCTTAAAACACGCGTCCCCACAAGAGTTTTTTGTCGGCTCTTCTCCGTAGGACCAACTTTTTGGAACAGTGCACCTAAATTCATAACGTTTCGTAAGTGCTTTTTGGAATACAAACTTTGAACTTGGCTGTCGAACTGTAGGTGCTGAATATGTATACATAAGTCGACAAAATGTATGGAACAGCAGATTTTTTTTCGCGATAGGTTTGTTCCTATAGTAAAAGTTGTTCATAATAATGAGTACAATGACCCTTTTTCGGGTTTAGGGTACCTATACAAAAAATAAAGTTGTTTACCAGAGGAAACACTAAATTATAGACAACCTAGAGCACCCGTTAGATGTAAAAAAGAAAATTCTTTCCAAACTATAGTACATTACTGCCGCGGTCTGTAATGACTGCGTTGCTGGCAGCGCTGATGATAGTCGAAAGCGCTTAGCAGCGCAGCTCCAGGACAACACAGCGCAGTCAGCATTGCAGCCCTTGATGGACAAGCTGGAATAAAGGCTGAGACCGAAGGTCGAGGCTTTTATAGCGCGGACAGCGAGGACTGCAATTATGACCAAGCTTGAAGGCCGAGAGCGTAGCTCGAGGCCATCATAGCGTGGCCAGCAGCGTAGTCATTGCGGACCAAGGCTTGTGTAGTGCTTTACTCAAACAATGCAAGTATTTTTTTAAAATAAACCTGTGTGTAAGAATTTATTTCAAGTAACACTTGTTAAAAATACAGTTACTAAAATTCTTTACTTTCCGGGGTTTATAAATATTTTTAAATAAGGCAATGATGATTGTACTGCCTGTACCTATACAGCCAAATTTTGAATAAAATCTTTTTGCACCTGACTATTTTTGAAACAAAACTCGACAATAATGGATTTTCAAAGGAAATTGCTGGTGGCTAAAACTCACCAGCAATGAAATTCCATACAACTTTGCTGGCGCCTATTCAAGTAGCGCGGAAAGGTCGACTTTGCTCAAAGAAGGTTGTCAAAGTAATGACCACATTACAAGCATTTTTGAATAAAAATTATTATTTCCATACCGAGTACATCGATAATATTTTGTCCGAAGTCCGGTCTAACACATACATACCTACATAATATGCCCATTTCCTTAACTGGATGGGCGTTCCTCCTAGTCTCAGAAAGCGGTCAGTCCCGGCAGATGTCACTGGATCGGTCGTAAAGACATGTCATACGCTTAAGTGCCCCTTAGAGAGAAGGGCCGAGATTGGGGGTGACACTGGAAAATTGACAAAATAGTGCCCTTATTTGGGTAAATAGATATAGAATATTGAAATAAAATGGTTGGGTTTTTGTGTCAACTGTGGTAGATTAATTTGATTGATTGTTCTGCCTTTTTTTATCGTTGAAAAATCCTCATTGATGTCCCTCGCCCGGGAAATGCGAGGGTGTCTGCCGGACTCTTACCGGCTAAAAACCAACAGTGTTCCTCCTCCTGACCGTTCGGCCGGGGTCGCGGGATTCGCAAAAGCATGCACCGCAACCCCGGCTTGATTGTTCTGCCTAGCTTTTTCCCAACTATGTTGGTGTCCCAGCTTCCAGTCTAACCAGACGCGGCTGAATACCAGTATTTTACACGGAGCGACCGCCATCAGACCTCCGCAACCCAGTTACTGGGCAATGGCGATATGCTAAGATTAGACCGGTTATCAGACTTTCGGGCTTCTGACTTCCCGTAACGACTGTCATAGGTATTCGTTTGACACGCGGGACCGACTGTCTAACGCGCTCTCCGAGGCACGGAGGGGTCTCGATGTGTAACGAACGGTCACCCATCCATGGACTGATCGCATCAAGCGCAGCTTAACCTCGCAAATCGTAGTTAGCCCCTCATTAATTTAATTGACTGGATTTACTGTGGCAAGGGCCGAGAGGTTGATTGAGGACTTAGTAGCCCACATGGCACTGGTCGTTGGAGCAGCAAGGATACTAAACACTGTTTTACAACGGCTTCATACTTTTAAACGGTATTAATTAGCTTTAATTCGTATATTTGTTTGATTCAAATCTTGCGACATATTTTTCAACTAAGTACTTCTGCTTAACCGATTCTCCTGAAACTTCGCACACAAATTCAATTCCCATGGCAGTACAATATTATAATAATTTCAACCTTCAATCCTCAAATCCAGATGCTACAGGGGTACTACAAGATAAAATCGTTTAACTTAAAAGTTTTTATATGGGATTTTTTTTACTTGCTCTGTTCGGGGTTGGGGTCAGATAAAATAAAGATAAACTCAGATAAAAGATAATTCCAAGTAACATAATTAAAAGATTAAATTAATTAAAGAATGAGGTGAAAAGGATGGGATTTGGGTCACGCGCACGGATTGACGTCAAACGCTGAATTAACGTAATTGCTACATAATTAGTATTTCAAATACACATGATCGAATCATACAGTGCGGTGTCGCAATTATTATGATCTAAATAAAATATATTGTACGGTTGACCCGTAGGGACATGTTCTTTAGCGGAATTCGAGAGGGTGACAATTTTGTTTTTGTTTATACAGGGTTAGTCGGAAAGGGGTACTAAGCCGAAAGGGGGTTAAAGTACCTATAATAAGGGATAACTTTTGTTCTATAACTTTCCCAAAAACTCGATAGTTTAAGAGAAATAGCTTTTCAAAGATTTCGTAAAAAATATGATAAAATCTATCTGTCCATAGCTATGATCAGCTATTTTTACAATTTAGGTCATATTTGGGGTCACGGATTAGAAAATTAATTTTCTGAATTCATAACTAAAGCAGGTATTTTTTTTTAGATAAAACTTAAGTAAAAATCTTTTTGTGTGCAAATAAAAATTATAGAATTTTGAAATTTTAACACTTGCTTTAAAATAGTCATCAGTGATACTTTAGGTGGCCCGCGGCTTGGGGCACGCCGCTATAGCGGCGGTAAGACCCGTGATGGAGGAGTGGCTGGAGAGGCGTCACGGCGCCCTCAGCTTCCGGCTGACGCAGGTACTCTCGGGACACGGCTGTTTCGGGAAGTACCTGTGTCGTATAGGCCGGGAGCAGACGCCCGGTTGTCACCACTGCGACTGCCCCGAGGACACGGCGCTGCACACTTTGCAGGCGTGTCCAGCATGGGGGTCGCAGCGCCGCGAGCTAGTCGCGGCGATCGGCGGTGACCTCTCGCTTCCGGCCGTGGTTCTGTCCATGGTCGGGAGCGAGACTGCGTGGGAAGCCATAGCCTCCTTTTGCGAGGGGGTTATGGCGACCAAGGAGGTAGCGGAGAGGGAGAGGGAGGCCGCTTCTTCTCTCCCTTCTCGCGCTAGACGCACCGGGCGCCGGAGGGCGCGTGACGATCTCCGGCCACCCTAGTGAGTGGCCTGCGGGCGGCGGGTTGGGGAACCCGTCGCCCGACCAGTAACGGGCCCAGGGAGGATGGCGCGTCTTGTCCTGCGCGCGCCTCTCGGACGGATGTGGGGCAGGGGAGCAACTGCCCCACCACAGGAGGGGTCCACCAGAAGAAGCTGGTGGACCGAGACCTGTCGGGGTCGCGGTGCATGCAACAGCGAATCCCGTGACCCCGGCCTTAGGTCAGAAGGAGGGACACCGTGGGGTTTTAGCCAGTAAGAGTCTGGCACACCCCCCCGTCTTCCCCAGACGGGGGATAGTCCATGAGGATTTCCCCACGTGAGAAAAAAAAAAAAAAAAAAAAAAAAAAGGTGGCCCGCGGCTTACTACCCCCTTGCCGACTAACCTTATATAATACGTTAAAATGCATGCCCCCGGCCCACCTGATGGGAAGTGGTTTCCACCGCATATATTCACCTACAACACCAAGAGGATTGCTGATGCTTTGCCAACCTTAGAGACAAAGTTGGAAAGTCTCGAGTGCTTATAATTTCACCAGCACCCATAGCCTTCAAACCGAAACTGCCTGCTTGCCGGTAAAGATAGGTATGATGGTAGTTATTCTCCGGGCGAACTCTTTTGAATTTAATTTTGAAAAGTAAACCACCGTGAACATAAAATATATTTTTAGGTTGATGAAAATTTGTGTGCGGCTTTAAAAGTATTACTCATTCTAATTAATTTAAGTTATTTGTCGTATGAAGTCAATATTCTAAATCGATTTAATTAATTACAAGCTGCGTCTGCCTTCAGAGGGCTACACAAATATTCGGTATAACCATAGATTACTAATGAGGTTATTAGCACAGTCTACCCATTCCATACACTCGTCCATCGCGGTGACGTCATCTCCCGAGCTGCCTTCAAAACCGTCGCGTCATCTCCCGAGCTGCCTATAAAAACTGTCAATGTCAAATTCTCAATGAACCACTGTATGAAGTAGATTAGTTACACTGTGGTATTAGTTAGATTCCTTTCGATAGGGGGTGAAGCTATCGTCATGTAACGGCATTGTGGCGGCATCTATCTCGCCACATGAGAACTACGCAGCATGACGATTGTCTAGCAGACTACAGCGAAAACAATGACAGCTGTCAAAGGAAACTTCACAAATCCTAAATCGCGATTTCAAGATCTGACACGGAGTTAGTATATATACAACCTCCCAACATCAACCGTTGGGCAATAGCCCGCCAGGCATAAGAACCGCCTGGTAGGTGGATCCTCCCTTTTCATAGGAGGAACACTATACCTCGTTCCCCTACAGCATCAATTTCAACCCAAGAACTATTTCTACCAGAAAATCACACATAAAACTTCCTTTTATTGGCCCAGCACTACTGTTCTAAAATCAATTCAAAACAAGAACACATGATTTCAAAAAAAGTTTATTAAAAGTGATCCAACCTTCATGACACACTTTAGAACATCAAAAACAAAATCCAATTTATTTCAATTTTAGAATTCGATCCATTCGATCACTCTAAACCCGTCAGCGTTTCTCGCCAGCCTGAATTTGTGGAACGGAGGTAGAACTTTGTCCAGCAAAACGGGAAATACTAATGAACTCGCGCGGTTTTTTTTAACTTTTTAGTTGGCAAGGCCCGTAATTGCCCGGTCAGTCTCGATGTATATTTGTTCGGTATAGTTTTACAAGATTTTTATTTGAATAGAAAGGTTTTATCGTTGATGTTTTAATTTTGGATTGTGTTGGTTATTTTTGTTCTGGGTCAGATGCTTATTTGCAGAAGTGGAAAATTAGTGGCCAATAATTTTATTATAACTACGTTACATCGTAATCGGCCAACATAACAAAGTATTTATTTAATACTTTGTGAGAATATACTTGCCAGACATAAATTATTACCTATGCAATAAGCTAATAAAGCTTAAATAAGTCTATTCAACAGTTTTTCAGGTCAAAATCGTTTTTTTTAATAATGCTCTTTTGACTACTCAGCTATCGAATCACGCTTAAGGCCGGTTTTACAATCGTCGGTTAGCTTACAACTGTAGACTATAGTCCGCATGGACTATAGCACGAACATTTGATCGTAAACGTATCCTAATATAAGCGAATTTTGAATCGAAAATACAACTATCCTATAAAATTTTGGTTAATTTTTTGCGACATGCATAATTTGTATCATACTTACATAGATATGAATAAAGTTTTCAATTTAATTAAATAGTATGTGCGAAACGAGTATTTCTAATTCCAAATTCACTCACGTTGACGTTACGTTTACATTACTAACGTGACAGCATTCGTGCTAGGCCTGTCAGTTTGACAGTTTTGACAGTGTCTTTATAGAAAATCTGTCAAATCGCCATATTTAATTCGTACTAGGCCTGTCAGTTTGACAGTTTCTTTATAGAAAATCTGTCAAATCGCCATATTTAATTCGTGCTAGGCCTGTCAGTTTGACAGTTTCTTTATAGAAAATCTGTCAAATCGCCACATTTAATTCGTGCTAGACTTGTCAGTTTGACAGTTTTTTTATAGAAAATCTGTCAAATCGCTATATTTAATTCGTGCTAGGCCTGTCAGTTTGACAGTTTCTTTATAGAAAATCTGTCAAATCGCCATATTTATTTCCCAAGTAACAGTTAATCGACGAATGTTACAGGCCATTTTTAGGGTTCCGTACCTCAAAAGGAAAAAAAGTACCCTTGTAGGATTTTGTCCATCTGTCCATCTGTCTATCTGTCTGTCTAGACCCTTTTTCTTAAGAACTCGTGGAGATATCAAGTTGAAATTAATGTCAAATACTCAAATTTGCAATTCCTTGGAGCAGTGAAAAAATCAAACTTTTAAGTCAACGCTATCAAAAGATACGGCCGTTTATGCCGCATATTTTGACACTCGCAAGGGAATCAAAACCTATAGGGTACTTTTCGTTGACCTAGAATCATGAAATTTGGCAAGAAGCAATGTCTTATAGCACAAGTAAAGGTAAAAGTTCGTAACCCGTCAATTTGTAATTAGGCACACAACAAAAAATAAAACGTTGCCCCATACTAGGATTTCTCCTGTATCGTGGGTGCGTTTACAGACACAAATCTTCACACGCACAAACATCCAGACCCGGAACAACTATCTATAGGCCATACAAATATTTGTTCCGTGCGGGAATTGAACCCACGACCCGTAGAGCAGAAGCCGATCGCTCAGCCACTGCACCAAACGTGTCGTTCGTACTTGGTGCTTTTTTTTCTAGTATTGACGGCCGTTAGAACTTATCGTCCTATAATTTACTTTCTTAAAACTCTTCATAATATCCTGTAAGTTACAAAAACAGAAACATTATCTCGGTTTCCAATTTTGAGACGGATTCTTACTACAAATACCGTACAAAGAACTTGATGGGTGCTATTATGAATACGAATACCGATATTAATGCTGACGAGGCTATTATGACGTTGGCACAAGTTTGGCATTAGTGTGGAGCCATCAACAGCTGTTATATCAATAACTCGAGTGATATAAGAAGCGGAATAATTCTTTAAAGATGTTTGAATTGTAGTTTGCGGTCGTATTTGGCAGCGCTTAGAGTGGATGGATAGATATATAGATATTTACATGGGAAGAAAATAGAGAAAGAAATGCTTAATAGATTTTATTATCAGAATAACTTGGTAGTCTACTCTTTAGTTTTATGTTTTCAGGGTTGCGTTTCAATGCTGATTATTTTATGTTTTATCCAAAATCTTTTTTTTTGGGTCATACTACGGTTTTCAAATATTGCCAATAGACTCTTTACAAGGGACCTTTTAACCCCCTTTCGGCTTTAGGGGTATTTTTGTAACACGTTGAATATTCCCTTTGCTTTATTAAAGGTTAACCCTAGACTCTCACGAGCTCTGACTTTAGATTGATAAACACTGTTTAAAATTTAATCCCAAGATAAGCATATAATCACTAACCTACTTTCTAAAATGCTACAATATTACATATAACGTCCCATTCCGAAAAAGAAAACTCGCGACAGAGAACTCTGTACGAAAATAGCAATTCCATTTGAACCGAATTATTACTCAACACAAACACATAGACGATAATAAAAGTCAATAGTACACTCATTCACAAAGGC
This sequence comes from Amphipyra berbera, assembly GCA_910594945.2. Lineage (NCBI taxonomy): Eukaryota > Metazoa > Arthropoda > Insecta > Lepidoptera > Noctuidae > Amphipyra > Amphipyra berbera. Next base: position 10,212,844 of record OU343144.1, read on the forward strand.
TGGCTGAAAATAAAACGGCTCCAAAACACACAGTTAAAAAACCTCGAGCTGGGGACCCCTGAATTTCGTAAACAAACCCCCTGGGATGTCATTTGAATCGGGAAACGAAAAATAATATTTGAATAACTTTGCTTTGCCAAAGCGATGAAACGTCAACATTCAACTATTTTGTGTGTACAGATTTTATTAAAATACAAAAAAAGCGAGGAAACTGTCACATCTGAAGTTCTGTGTCAACACTAGTGTAATTTTGGTGAAATTGTATGTTATTCCCTTACGAAGCAAGATTCCTAACATTTTATGAAATGCCTTTACCATTTGGGGGCTTAAGCGTAGCCATATAACACAATATTAGAAGTGACAGGGTTGAACGCACAAAATTGGGTGTATATTTATTTTTGGCAAAGATTGGATCTAGGATTTGCCCGTCACCGATGCCAAAGCATTATATGTAATAACAGAATAATTGTCAGGGCTTAGAGATTGCCATTTCCACCAGAAACAGTGATAGAGTGTTAACCCAAAACAATAATGATACAAAAAAGAAAATTGTCTTTATTGTATTTTTGGCAAAACTGGGATCCGGGATCTGTTCATCACCGACGCCTTAGCGTTTGCAATGTCAGAATTTTTGAGTGGGTTGCTATAATACACAACATAACCACAGACAAGATGATTGCTCGGAAAAATAATAAAAGAAAGCAAAAAATAAGTGTATATTCTATTTTTCGCAAAGCTAGGATCTGGGACATGCCTGTCAGTTGTATCTTCGTCATCTAACGTGCCTAAGCCAAGCGACGTTCCAGATATATTAATATCGCCAAAGGCTATCCAGGAGTAAACAGTGGCCTTATTGACTGTTATATTAATAACTTATGTTTTCACTTCCGTGATTAATAAGTGGTGACAAATAAGTGGACAGAAAATATCACTAATGTGTTACTAGAGTAAGGTTTTCATTGACATCGCAAGGACATAGTTTCTTTAAGTTAATTAATTAACAATGTACGAAGGAAACATTTTTTGACGTGACAACGTCTAATAAAACGACGAACGCCGGCAGCATGCACGAAAAAGCGTGACTCATTGTCACGTTCCGTTAGAGGCGAGCGTGCGAGCGAGAGCGCGGAACAAGCGATAGAGAGGCACGATGTTTTGTTATGACGTTGTCACGTTAAACTATCGTCCGTAAACCGACTTTACAGACAACCAATTTTTTTCATTATTCCACAGACTTATTCAACACAACATGACATCACGCCTTACATTCCCCGAAGGGTATGGCAGAGATGTTTTTAGTACTCCCTCGTTTCGCCAGTTATGTTCAAGTCTCATGTAAAAGCAGGCGAGCCTATTGAGATTAGCCGGGCACAAATCCAGACTTCGAACTGCTACTGAGAAATTCTTAATGGAAAAACCCAATAACGCTTTGCCCGATCTGGGGTTCGAACCCAGGACCCCATGCTCAGCAGTCGCGCTTGCGACCACTAGACCAACAAGGTAGTCTAATTAATTGGATATTATTAGTTATCAATGTAATGTAATGGTAGAGGACGCTCTAGAACGACATACATCGATGTTATTGGTGATGTCCTTTATAATAGACAGGTGCCTAGTACTCTAAACCGGCGTGCGTGTATGAATGTAGATGAAGCAAAAGGAGTATGCATCGTAGCATGTGGCGTTCTATAGTTTCTGCCTACTCCCATGGGAAAAAGGTGTGAGTTTATGTATGTATTACTTATGAATGTTTTATTAATTATTATTGAATAGACTGTGTTATCGTAAGAAGTTGGTTGATAACTACCTAGTTAGAACAGAAAAGTAGTAAGTGTCCGTTGCTGAAAATAGGACGCTGAAATAAAATTGCTATAATCATAATTTTAGGCGTCGCGCGTCGGTCTTATTAATGACTGCGCGGATCATACGATTTGCGAGATTAAACAACGCTTATCGCGGTCAGTCCATGGGTGACCATTGGTTACGCATCGAGACCTCTCCATGCCTCGGAGAGCACGTTAAACCGTCGGTCCGGGTGTCACCAATACCTATGTCAGCAGTTTCGGGTAGTCAGAAGCTGTTTGCGCTTACCATCAAGTGAGACTAGGCTCAAAAACGAACAAGTAAAGAATAAAAAGATAATTTGCTAGTAGCCTACCTCTACTTAGCAGTAGTCTGCCTCGTTGGTCTAGTAGTGGCAAGCGCGACTGCTGATCTTGAGGTCCTGGGTTCGATCTCCAGGTCGGGCAAAGTGTTGTTGAGTTTTTCCGTGTGGAATTCCTAGCAGCCCGGAGTTTTGATTCGTGCCCGGTTGATGGCAATAGGCTCGCTCTGTTACATAAGACTTAAACTTAACGGCGACATGGGGATACTATTCACCTCTGCCTAACCCTTCGGGGAATACAGGCATGATGTTATGTATGTTGTGTACGCTAGAAGCCTTTATTTCCCACGACACGTATGCCCGTTCCGGCTTCGCACGGGTGGACATTTTTTCCGTTTTTGCCACATTTTTAATTCATCCTCCGCTCCTATTGGACGTAGCGTGATGTTATATAGCCTATAACCTTCCTCGATAAATGGACTATCCAACAAAACAATTTTTTTTAATTCCAACCAGTAGTTCCTGAGATTAGCGCGTTCAAACAAACAAACAAACTCTTCAGCTTTATAATATTAGTGTAGATATTGAAAATCGGAAATGGGTTCCAAGGGAAATAAATTTTGCATATACGTGTACGTAAAGCGTTTTTGTCTCAGCGGGTAAACAGGGATATTAATCAAGTAAGATCGATAACAAAGACATTGTATGAGGAAGTAATACCCCATCGTTTTTGTTATGAAATCTATGATCTGATATGCAGAGTGTATTGTCTTAATATTGTCAAGGAAATGTAGGGATATCAGAATTTCGGCAAATGTAGATGAGTGTCCCTGTACCAACAAGGGCCTGTGCACACCACGTTTTTTAAACGCGCCGTTGACGCGCGTTATGTGACCATTTGTTACACATCGAGACCTCTCTGTGCCTCGGAGAGCACGTTAAGCCGTCGGTCCCGGGTGTCATACGAATACCTATGACAGTCGTTACGGGTAGTCAGAAGCCTGAAAGTTTGACAAACAGTTTAACCTTAGGATATCGGCATTGCCCAGTTACTGGGTTGCGGAGGTCTGATGGCAGTCGCTCCGTGTAAAATACTGGTATTCAGCCGCATCTGGTTAGACTGGAAGCTGACCCTAAGATAATTGGGAAAAGGCTATGAGGAAGTATTGTTTTTTTAAGTAATAAAATAGGACGTACGTATGAAGGCTTGAATTGTCGCGAAAAAGAGAACTAAAAACTCGAAAAAAAAATGGAACTGACGACACGTTTGGTGCAGTAAATGAGCGATTAGCCTCTGCGCTACGGGTCATGGGTTCGATTTCCGCACGAAGCAAATATTTATATGGCCTAAAGATAGTTGTTCCGGGTCTGGGCGTTTGTGCGTGTGAAGATTTGTGTCTGTAAACGCACCCACGACGGGAAGTCCGAAGTCCGGAAGTCTGACAACCGGTCTAGACTTAGGATATCGGCATTGCCTATGTAACTGGGATGCGGAGGTCTGATGGCAGTCGCTCCGTGTAGAATCCTGGTATTCAACCGCATCTAGTTAGACTGGAAGCTGATCCCAACATAGTTGGGACAAGGTTAAGCAGAACAGGTACATATTGAATCCTATTATCGATATTGTCATTCCGAGTTCTGTTGTTACGAAAAAGTAAACCTACCTTACAGACAAAAAAAAATGTTTCCAAAAAAAAAAACATCTTAAACAGAGTGTTTATTTTCTTTCAGACTTACTTTTAACATGACAAAGGTCTATTGTTTGTGTTTCTTCTTACATATAAATACGTATTTTTAGTTGAGAGATTGTTCCAAAGATGTAATCATTCGATATCAGGTGCTTGAAATGTTTTTTCATTTTCGTTTTGTGGAAGATTTTTTTTTAATTTTGATTATCACTTGCGTTAACGGTGAAGGAAAAACATCGTGAGGAAACCTGCACACCTGAGAGGGCGCCAAGTAATGTTCTCGATTGTATGTGTAGTCCGCCAACCCGCACCAGACCAGCGTGGTGGACTAAGCCCTTTACATTCTGTGAAAAGGTCCGTGGTATGCAATGGTACAGTATTGGGCTGATTATGATAGGTACTTTATAGCAAATCAGACGTTATTTCAATGCCGATAACCGGCAAAGTGCTTTAAGTAGTCAAATCTCATCCATAATATTCAAAATCAGTGACATAAGTCTTGTCACGATAATACGTGTTTTTAACCGACTTCCAAAAAGGAGGAGGTTCTCAATTCGATTGTATGTTTTTTTTGTTTTTTTTGTATGTTTGTTCCGCCATATCTTTGCTAATTGTGAACCGATTTTAATGATTATTTTTTTGTTTGAAAGAGCATTCTTTCGAAGTGGTCCCATTTAAATTTGGTAAAGATCTGATGAAGAACTTTGGAGATAGACCATTTGAAGTCGGTTTTATTTTTTGTTAAAAAGCGATTATTTCATATCTGTGAAGTAAGTGACATTACTTGTCGCTTGACTTACCATTACTACAAGCATCGAGTAAGTAACTGCTAAATATTCAGGAATCACTTAGGTATTCCAGGAGTACAGTCAACATCATAACTCGATGAATATTTGATCATTTTAATTATTTTAAGAGTTATGTACTATTGTTTAAAGAATTCGCTTTTCTATCGTGATTTCTTAACAAAAATAATAATTTGTAAGTTTTTATTTAGGCAGGTATATTCTTTTGTATATTATGGTATTGGCATGTGATGCGGAGGAATGAGGATCATGTCGTGAGGAAAGTTTTGAGTATCAATGTGGATGGTTATAAGAGTAGAGGTAGACCAAAGAAACGATGGATGGATAGTGTGAAAGATGATATGGCAAGAAATGGGGTGACTACTGAGATGACGGCTAATACACATGTATGGAAGAAGAAGATCTGCGCCGACCCTAAATAAGTTAGGATAAGGGCAGGAGGATGATGATGATGATTATTTTTTGTAACTTTTAGTAATCATCGCTTTATTATGTTTACTGTACAGTGGCCTAAGGCAGTTGATATTGACTCGAGAGAGCGACAGCTTGTCAATTTGCATTTGGCCCCAAAATATTGGGTTTAGTGTATTGCACAGTATGTACGTAGGTACCTACTACGACGGAGCCAGGAAATCATGTTGCGAGTAGTTGTAAATAAGTTGCAGATTCTGCGTGAGCGACGATGTCGACGCCACGAAATGTTGCTATATTTAAATATTATATATCATACTGTTTCACATGATTCTATTTATCTATGTTCATATATTGAGTTTATTTATATATTTTTACTTGCTGCACCGGTGGACGTCATCATGTCAACGCCGGCTGTCGCTGAAAACCAGCGCTGTGGCTCTGTCTCGCACGTGAGACACAGCATTATGCTGAGCGATGGCCGTATTGCGCGGATGTGACGCATATTTTTCCCCAAGTTTCTTTTCAGTTTTGTTTACTTTTATTTTATTTTGTGCGTCATGTTGGCGCGAATAAATAACTTTTCTTTCTTTCTTTCTTCTATTACATAGATGTATCTGCTCTTATTGCAAAATGAACGAGTATGCTTATTAAGTAGTGATGTCTAGCGGTTGAACGCTTGCCTTCCATGCAGGTGGGTCTGAGTTCGATCCCGGCCCGCAACTCTCAGGCTGTTGGCCGCACCTCCACGTCGTACTGCTGCACGTGCTAAGTCGCCAATTCCTCGCACTCTGGCTGCACTTAATGATCTCTTGGATTCTAATCCAACAAGCGATCTGTTTGCGGATGGATGGACGAAGATTTTATTCGTATGTCAGAAGTACTGTGAGAGGAATTTATGAGAGTGTTGGTAACCTTCTTTTATTTATGTTTTCACTTCAAATTTTACTTTACTTTGTTTATTTTTCACGTGTTTTTATTGTCTCTTCTATTGTTGTAATACAACCGTTGTAATTAAATAAATAAACTCTGACTTTTGGAATAACGGTGATGGAAAAACATCGTGGGGAAATCTGCACAACTGAGAGGGCTCCATAAAGTTCTCGATGGTGTGTGTAGTCTGCCAACCCGCATTAGGCCAGCGTGGTGGACTAAGGCCTAAACCCTTTTTATTCTGAGAAGAGGCCCGTGCCCAGCGGTGGGTCAGTAATGGGCTTATTATGTTTATGTTTTATGGTTATTATAATAATCTTCATAGCAAAACAAAAACCTGTTTTTTTTGCAAAATATGATGGCCTCTGCTAGCATCTTCTTTAGGTGAAACATCACAGTCATCTTTTTTATCTAGTTTGGGGACGAGTTAAAATATAAAACTATCTCACCGCTCGCTGGGAATTGACGCGTGTTGTAAGATTCAACAAAACCCAGCACGCTTGGTGGTAGTATCTATACGGTCCGCTTGGCTAGCTACCACCCTCACATTAAACTCCAGCGCCAAGCAGTTTACTGTGTTTCGTCGTGTGTATGTAGAGCCAGACCCGTAAAGGAGAATCTCTATACATCTCTGTTCTTTGGATTCGTGTGCTCCATCTCAGACCTTGTCTGCACTGACCGTCAAGTGAGACTAGGGTCAAACACGAAGAATAAAAAAGGATACGTAGTAAATGCTAATGCGTACCTTGTTTAAAACGGTTTACGGGGTGTAATCTATACTAATATTATAAAGACTATTAGATTATTATTATATATACATATATATATATGATTATTATATTATTTTGACGAAACGTTTGGTGCAGTGTCTAAGCAATTGGCATTTGCGCTGCGGGTCGTGGGTTCGATTCCCGCACGGAACAAATATTTGTATGGCCTACAGATAGTTGTTCCGGGTCTGGATGTTTGTGCATGTGAAGATTTGTGTCTGTAAACGCACCCACGATACAGGAGAAATCCTAGTGTGGGGCAACGTTTTTATTTAACAAAAAGAAAATGCTGAAGTTTGTTTGTTTGAACGTGCTAATCTCAGGAACTACTGGTTGTAATTGAAAAAATATTTTCGTGTTGGATAGTCCATTTATCGAGGAAGGTTATTGGCTATATAACTATATAACGTCACGCTTCGACCAATATTAGCGGAGCATAAATGAAAAATGTTGCAAAAACGGGAAAAAACTCCACCCGTGCGAAACCGGGACGGGCCGCTAGTTAAAAATATAAATCCAACAAAATCCGTGTCACTATAATAATAACATATATACTTAAACATTCACTTACGGGATAACTTCCGTTATTATAGTTTGATTTGAGTTCCCGATATTTCGACGCTGTTGCAAGCGCCATGATCGCGGGTAAACTGGAGAAAGCGGGTGGATGAAAACTTAAAATAAAATAATTATTAAGAGCAGACAAATCTGTCTACCCTCTTTCTTAGTCTTTTACTACGCTCACTACTGGAACTCTCACTCGATTGAAAGTCACGGCAAAACACACTCACGGTATCAATAAGTCTTATTGATACCGTGAGAGTGTTTTGCCGTGACGTAAGTGAATGTTTAAGTGTATTTAAAAACCGTGAAAGTTTAAAACATAATATATATTGTCATTGCAGTGCGCTAGGATTACCTGTCATACATGTACTCCTTAATTAGCTAAATGTCAGATAATACATGCTTATAATCAGTCAAACCTATAATATAATTATTCTTGTTGTACAGTTGATCAAATAATTATCTGATGGATTAGAGGTTTCAGTTGTGTGTGATGTTACTGATTACAACAGATATTGAAATGGATTTCAGTTAATTGAATGAGGTTAACGTGGTTTACCGTACAGCAAATAACGCGATCGCGTTAAATAGTGGTGTATTCGAATCCAAGGCACGCACCTCTGACTTTTCGGATTCATGTGCGTATTGTATAATTATCACTTGCATAAAATCGGTGATGGAAAACATCGTAAGGAAACCGGCAGGCCTGAGAGATATTTCTCGACGGCATGTGAAGCCAAGTCAGAGGCCCATTGGCGGCATAAACTCAGGACACCAGGTTAGTCACTAACCACACGAAAAGAAGAAGTTAAAATCTGACGTTGCTGTTCGTGTTGGCGATGTAGCTGACCGATAGGCTTTCTGCGCTACAGGTCGCCAAATCGATTCACGCACGGAACAAATATTTGTATATGGCCCACAGAATGAAAAGTGTTTAGGCCTTAGTCCACCACGCTGGCGTGGTCTGGGTTGGCAGACTACACACATCATCCAGAACTCTATAGAGCCCTCAGTAGTGCAGGTTTCCTCAAGATGTACATCTTTCACGCAAGTGGTAATCAAATTCTGATCGGTATATGAAATTGAAACGTCAGAGGTGCGGGCTGGGTTTAAACTCAGACCTCTCTGCATGGAAGGCAAGCATTCAACCACAAGGCTATAATTTCAATAAAGTGCTTAGTACTAACGATCCTCTCTATCGAATTGCCTCTGAGCTGCATTTCTATTCCCGATTGCATGCCAATTATAAGTTGAAGCGATTGTTAGATTGTAGTTTCGGCCATTCCTAATTTAATTCTGCAACTCTAATGATTTAACCTAAACTGGCCACTGTTGTTCAACGTTATTAAATTTCCAAAGTTGTCGCGGACCCCAAACATAGAGATTTTGCATAAACATGAGCATCGTTGCTTTTACATAATAGGTAAACTTTTAATTAAATTACAAATAAACCTCATAGTAAAGTAAATTAAGTGCTGTGGTAATGGTAGGCAGAAATCTGGGGTAGGTATTCTGGGAGCAGTAAAGCTTAATTGTATTAGGACGCTGATGTGGTCATTTAAGACTAAATCTGCGAGTAACAATTTTATTGCTTACATCTTGACTCTATCTGGAAGAATTTGTCTTTTTCAACCAAATATTTCTCGTCTTCTATAGTGTACTTTATTTATTGAATATACATTATAAATAATAATTTTAAATATTTCTATAAAAAACATTTCAAAAAAAAACCCACCGGCATCTGGAGCAAAGTCCAAGTTACCGGTGGTCAAGGCCTCAGAGAGAGGAACTTCCTAACAATACGCGCCGTGTCCAGAAGTACCGCTTTCTGTATCAGACCCTTGACCCAGACGCCCAACGAGAGCCTCATCAGATGTTGGTCAAGGCTCTTGGCTATTAAGCCATTGGCCGTAACGACTATCGGCACAACAACTGCTGAGTCAACCTCCCACTTTTCAACAACCTCATGTGCCAAGACTTGATACTTAATTTCTTTATCCTTTTCGGCTTTCACAAGGTTCTCGTCATATGAAATTGTAATATCAACAATCACTGTGAGACGCTCTGATTGATCTATCACCACCACTATAGTGTTTTTATTATCAATCAGGAAATTTTATTCAGGTTTGTATCTAAGTGCATTTAAGTCTAAATGTGCGCCAATATCTTATTCCTAATTAAATATAATATTCTTAGTACTTCCATCTCCATTTGTATTTTTGTGAATCTCTTTCATGATATTCGCTTATTAGAATGTTGGTTTTATTTCCATTGAATTTATTCCTAAAACGCTCCGGGGCTCTCGGGATTAATTTGGTACAAGATCCAATTATAATATTTAAATTTGATTAAGTAATGTATCTGGAATATCTGTAGCTTCAATTTATAGTATCGATCTCGTAATAAATCTATCTGGTAATCTTTACAAGTGATTAATCATCTGTCGCTTTAAATCTTTAGCCAAATAGTTTTTGAAGAAGAAAAATGGGAACGACAAAATATTTTTACAGAGTTTTTTTTTTTAAATTTTCGTTAAATGATACCTTAGCATAATTTTTTAATTCATTTTTGTCAAAAAGATTAATGGACAACCGCCTGAACACTCAAATGACAAAATTGGTTTATCTCTGGTGAAGCAATTTAATTATACAATAGTTTCTGTTCATATTATTGTAGTATACCGCAGAAGAGGGTCCTCATGAAGTTTCGACAAGGCATTAAAATTTTGCACGCCGCCTATCGCTTTCATTACTCGATTTTGGCATCAAGCCAGAGTGGAGAGCTTCCAAATTTGGACCTTATGTGTCAGAGGTTGAGTTGAATCTTCTTTGTGATTGTCACCGTTTTTTAAGCCAGCCACCGGCTCGCAAAGTGATTGCTTTCAGCATTGAGCATCTGCCAGTGGGTTTTGTCGCTGAAATTTATCAATGGCCAGTTATTAATGCAGTGTTAAGCTTTGATGAGTGTTTGTCATAAGTGGCCAAGATCAGATACGTTATGGATATTCCATTATTTGATCAATGATGAATTTAAAAAGCAGTGATATCCTAGTGGTGTGACCGTTGGACTGCCAAGACATGAACTCGAGTTCGAACCCAAAGCACGCACCTCTGACTTTTAGGATTCATGTGCGTATTGTATAATTATCACTTGCTTAAAAACGGTGAAGGAAAACATCGTGAGGAAACCGGTATGCCTGAGAGATATTTCTCGACGGCATGTGAAGCCAAGTCAGAGGCCCATGGGCGGCATAAACTCTTTCACCAGGTTAGTCACTAACCACACGAAAAGAAGAAGAAGATCAATTATTTTATTAGGGGCTCATTAATTACCAACCGCGCGGATCGTATGATTTGCTAGATTAAGCTGCACTTACCGCTGTTAGTCCGTGGATGGATGACCATTCGTTGCACATTGATACCCCTCCGTGCCTCGGAGAGCACGTTAAACTTTCGGTCCCGGGTGTCATACGAATACCTATAACAGTCGTTACGGGTATTCAGAAGCCCGCAAGTCTGACAACCGGACTAACCTTAGAATATCAGCATTGCCCAGTTGCGGAGGTCTGATGGCAGTCACTCCATGTAAGATACTGGTATTACGCATTTGGTTGGAATGGAAGCTGACCCCATAATAGTTGGGAAAAGGCTAGACAGAATGAACGATCAATGATTTTAAAATTGTTTGCATCACTGAAGTTTAATTTACTGTAATGATTAGTGTATCATTAAATCTGCCTCGTTCGTCTAGTGGTGGCAAGCGCGACTACTGATCGTGAGGTCCTGGGTTCGATCCCCAGGTCGGGCAAAGTGTTATTGTGGAATTCTTCAGTAGCAGCCCAAAGTTTGGATTAGTGCCCGGTTGATGGCAATAGGCTCGCCAGCTATTACATGGGACTTAAACATAACGGCGAATTGAGGGTGTTACTATACACCTCTGCCCAACCCTTTGGAGAATACAGGCGTGATGTTATGTTATCATTCAATCTTATTCGACCGTTGCCGTTGCATGTTTTTCTACGTATCAAATTACGATTTCAAAATAACAAAGATTTTTTCAAAGGCTAATTGATTATCCCTACCTACCTACCCTATCGGCTATCTACTTGATTAATTGTAAAACTTGGATGACATTTTTTATCAGCCTTTTTAATTTAATGCAATTTATTTTCTGGCTTATCTTCAAGTCATGACTTATTGGGTCTTAAGATAACAATTTCTTTCTCCTAGCCTTTTTCTTCTGGACCAAGGTGTATAGTAACACCCTTATTTCGTCGTTATGTTTGTATCCCATGTAATAGGGGGCGAGCCTATTGCCATTAATCGGGCACAAATCCAAACCCCGGGCTGCTACTGAGGAATTTCGCACATAAAAACCCAATAACACTTTAGTCTGACAAAGAATATAAATAAAGGTTTACTTTAATGTAGGTACCTAATTATGTTGGCAAACAGGCCGTCAGTTCACCTAGTAGAAAGCGGTTACCGCCGCCTATAAGCTATCTACAACACATAGATGACTGTTTATGTCCACTGCTGGACAAAATACCCACTTATATCGTTCACTATAGTTCTGTTTAGCCTTTTCCCAATTATGTTGGGGTCAGTTTTTTTAACAACCTATTTTTTAATGTAGTACCAACAATCTATGCAAATAAAGTTCTATTCGATTCAGGTTCCAGTCTAACCAGATGCGGCTGAATACCAGTATTATACACGGAGCGGCTGCCATCAGACCTCCGCAACCCAATAACTGGGCAGTGCCGATATCCTAAGATTAGACTGGTTGTCAGACTTTCGGACTTTTGACTATGTAACGACTGTCATAGATATTCGTATGACACCCGGGACCAACGGTTTCACGTGCTCTCCGAGGCACGGAGTGGTCTCGTGTAACGAACGGTCACCCATCCACGGACTGACCGTGGCAAGCGCAGCTTAACCTCGCAAATCGTACGATCGTCACAGTTGTTAATAAGCCACGAGCTCCTCTTAAGATAAGATAACACTTTCTGCCAAGTTAAACAAAGTCTTGTTTAGTCTTAAGTTCGCTATAGTTATGACGTTTTAATAACATAACATCACTGCTGTATTCCCAGAAGGATTGGGCATAGGTGTATACTAATACCCACATTTCGCCGTTATGTTTAAGTCCCATGTAATAGGAGGCGAGCCTATTGCCATCAATCAGGCAAGAATCCAAATTCCAAGCTACTACTGAGGAATCCCACACGGAAAAACCCAATAACACTGACCGACCTGGGGATCGAACCCAGGGCTTCACGGTCAGCAGTCGCGCTTGCCACCTCTAGACTAACGAGGCAGATCTAATAGGTTTCGTTTATCGCCTTTGATAATCTTAATGGCCTGTTTGTTTGACACTTACATGATGGGCAAACACTTCTACTAATGTTTCAGGAGACCTGAATTATTCATTTGAACAAACAAAAATATTTGTACCACGTCCACCGTTGCCCCAGTAATCCGAAGACACTAACAATAAATTATTCATTATTAAAATAAATTGTTTTCTGGAACTTAATTTACTTAATGTACGGTGCGTTTGAAATGTTTTCTTTATATGACAATCTAACTCAAGAACTAGTTACGGCGTTGAATAAATATGAATGTCTACACTCTACACGACGTAATAAGTTTGTTTTCTCGATTGTTCTTAGAAACAAAGAAAATATCGTTTGCATTTAGATAATTATCGGCGTAGACATAATTTTCTAAGCTCAGAGTTGCAGGTTAAATTTTCGATAGTAGACAACCGAAGCTTAGAATAACATAACATTACGCCTGTATTCCCTGAAGGGTTGGGCAGAGGTGTATAGTAACACCCTCATTTCGCCGTTATGTTTAAGTCCCATGTAATAGGGGGCGAGCCTATTGCCAACACCTGGGCACAAATTCAAACTCCGCACTGCTACTTAGGAATTCTACACGGAAAAACCCAATAACACTTTGCCCGACCTGGGGATCGAACCCAAGATCTCACGATCAGCAGTCGCGCTTGCCACCACTTGATCAATGAGGCTTAGAATAATGGAATGTTAAATGTGTTGGACATAGAACATGACTTGAAAAAATAAAATGCGTTCCTTGCGAAGTATGTGCGGTGTAACTTTGAATGATAGATTGAGAAATGAAGAGATTAGACAAAGTTGCGGTTTAAAAGATGATGTAGTGACAAAAATTGAAAGGAGTATGCTTAGGTGGTTTGGTCATGTTGAGAGAATGAGTGAACGACGATTAACAAAAGGAATTTATAAGGCGGATGTTAATGGGAACGCCGGTAGAGGACGTGTCCTAGAAGGACATACATCGATGTTATTGGTGATGTTCTTCACAAAGGTCAGGTGCGTAGTACTCTCAACCGGCGTGCGTGTATGACAAGATGTATGAATGTGGATGAAGCGAAAGGGGTATGTAAGAGTCGTAGCATGTGGTGTTCTATAGTTTCTGCCTACCCCCGTGGGAAAAAGTCGTGAGTTTATGTATGTATGTATAGAACATGACTTATCAAATTTTGAGACCATTAGATAACCGGACACGGAAACGAATATAAATGATCTGTCACCAAAAAAATACACAAATAGGGTCTAATTTTGTTTTCCATAAAAAAATGTTATTAGTCGGCACTCAGACACACCGACCAGCCCACCTGATGTAAGTGATTACCACCGCTTATAAACACCTACAAACCCCAAGAGGATTGCTGATGCGTTGTCAACCTTAAACACTAATTATTAACCGACTTCCAAATAAAGGAGGAGGTTCTCAATTAGACCGTACGTTTTTTTTTTTGTATTTTTGTTCCGCTATGTCTTTGCTAATTGAGGGGCTCGTGGCTAAATAACAACCGCGCCGATCGTAAGATTTGCGAGGTTAAGCTGCGCTTGCCGCGGTCAGTCCGTGGATGGGTGACCATTTGTTTCACATCGAGACCCCTCCGTGCCTCGGAGAGCACGTTAAGCCGTCGGTCCCGGGTGTCATACGAATACCTATGACAGTCGTTACGGGTAGTCAGAAGCCCGAAAGTCTGACAAACGGTTTAACCTTAGGATATCGGCATTGCCCAGTTACTGGGTTGCGGAAGTCTGATGGCAGTCGCTCCGTGTAAAATACTGGTATTCAGCCGCATCTGGTTAGACTGGAAGCTGACCCCAAGATAATTGGGAAAAGGCTAAGAGGAAGACTATGTCTTTGCTAATTGTGAACCGATTTTAATGATTCTTCTTTTGTTTGAAAGGATATTCTTTCGAAGTGGTCCCATTTAAATTTGGTTAAGATCTGATGAAGACCTTCGGAGATAGACCATTTCAAGTCGGTTTTATTTTTTGTTAAAAAGTGATTATTTTTATTCCAATTTTTCTCGAGGCATTAAGAGGCAAAGTTGAAAAGTCTCATATTATGCCTGTTTTGTCACCGGCTCCTGTACGCTTCAAACCGGATCACGGCAATACTGCTTGGCGGCAGAAATAGGTAAATGATAAATGATTTTTACTTCTGTAAATAAATCTGTTACAGACACTTTTACAAGTCAATGTAATGTTTTTTTGAAGACTAGATGGCGCCGGCATTTCCTATCTGACTAGCTCTGAGAAGAAAAGCCGAAACAAACTCAGAGATCAAAGTCTCTTTTAAAGTCCAGACATTGTAGTATACAAACTATGCGAGTGAAACGATGTAGGGCAACGTCTGGAATGGCCTTTTGAGGAAAGTGCCATAGCAGGTTCGGGTTGACCTGTCCTAAGTGACGGCACATCTACATTAGTCATCGCGGTATGGTGGTAGTACGTCCCCGGACGAATTCTTTTAAAAGGATCTGTACTTGTACTAAAACATACTACATTTAAACTGTGTCTATGCTAAATTATGGTAATTTAGTTTATTTCTGCAAAGTATCAATATCGATTAAGTGGGGGCTCGTGGTTAGTTAAAAATCGCGTGGATCCTTG
Source organism: Amphipyra berbera (assembly GCA_910594945.2). Taxonomy (NCBI): domain Eukaryota; kingdom Metazoa; phylum Arthropoda; class Insecta; order Lepidoptera; family Noctuidae; genus Amphipyra; species Amphipyra berbera. Next base: position 10,228,083 of record OU343144.1, read on the forward strand.
TTGCGGTCAGTTGACCATTCGTTACACATCGAGTCTCCTCCGTGCCTCGAAGAGCACGTTAAACAGTCGGTCCCGGGTGCCATACGAATACCTATTGAAAGTCGTTACGGATACTCAGAAACCCAAACGTCTGACAACCGGGTCTAGCCTTAGAATATCAGTACTGTTCAGTAACTGGGCTGCAGAGGTCTGATGGCAGTCGCGCCCTGTAAAATACTGGTATTCAGCCGAATATGGTTAGACTGGAAGCTGACCCCAATATAGTTGGGAAAAGGCTAGGTAGAACAGAACAATATCGATCACACCACAATGATGTAATTAAGCTTAAAGAGATGCTAATGAAGAAGTCCCCTCTGTTGCTAAGCACATTCAGACTGTACATGTGAAACCTAACCCATATAATTAAAACTTCCTAAAGCCTGAATAAATAAATGTCTTTTGTATTATTTGCACCTATAACAAAATTCTCGACCCCATCTATTACCAAATCACAGCCGAAACACTTACTTAAGACGCTAATACAGTCATAAGAAAACAAAAACCTCCAACAAATAACAGAGGCATTGCTGTGTGGAACATTTGTTTTGTAGAGATCATTGTACAGCCCGCCATTGTTAGCGGGTGCTCGACACAACTCCTCGTCGGCCGACCCGCAGTAATAATTAAAAATACCTGTAAAATGTCGAGGTGAACTAAGAAGTAATGTTTGGAAAATTTCGTTGGAGGAATTTTGGATTTAACATAGGCAAATGATAGGGTTTACTTCGGTCTTCTTCTTTTCGTGTGGTTAGTGACTAACCTGGCGTCAGAGTTTATGCCGACCATGGGCCTCTGACTTGGCTTCACATGCCGTCCAGAAATATTTCTCAGGCATGCCGGTTTCCTCACGATGTTTTCCTTCACCGTTTTTAAGCAAGAGATAATTAAACAATATGCACATGAATCTGAAAAGTCAGAGGTGTGTGCTTTGGGTTCGGACTCGAGATTTATGACTTGGCGGTCCGAAGGTCACACCACTAGGCTATCACTGCTAGTACTTTAGTTTACTTCGGTGAATTGATATTAATTAAGTGATAAATGATCGTGAGGGCTCTATAAAGTTCTCGATGGTTTGTGTAGTCTGCCAGCCCGCACCAGGCCAGCGTGGTCGACTAAGACCTAAACCCTTCTCATTCTGAGAAGAGGCCCGTGCCCAGCAGTGGGACAGTAATGGGCTAGTTATATTTTATTTTATGTTATGATAAACGATTTTTATTTCTGTAAATAAATCTGTTACACACCTTAGGATATCGGCATTGCCCAGTAACTGGGTTGCGGTGCGGTGGTCTGATGACAGTCGCTCCGTGTAAAATATTGGTATTCAGCCGCATCTGGTTAGACTGGAAGCTGACTACAACATAATTGGGAAAAGGGTAGGTAGAACAAATAAATCTATTACAGACACTTTTACAAGTCAATGTAATGTTTTTTTTAAGACTACATGGCGCTGGCATTTCCTATCTGACTAGCCCTGAGAAGAAAAGCCGAAACAAACTGAGAGATCAAGGTCTCTTTTAAAGTCTAGATATTGTGGTATAAAAACTATGAGAGTGTAACAATGTAGGGCAACGTCTGGAGTGGCCTAAATGGGCTAAATTAATGTTGTAATACAAAAAATTATGATCGAAATTTGATAAATTAACCTTCAGATAAGGTTAATTTTAAGTTGTTGTCCGTCGATTTTTAGATAAGTTAGGTAGGTAATTCATTATTAAAAAATCGTCAATCTTGAAATTGATAACTTATAACTGACTAGCAGACGCCCGCGGCTTCACTCACGGATCCCTAACTTTTTGAAAATATTTTATCGCTTATGTTCATCAGGGATAATGAAGGATTCTAATGGTGAAAGAATTTTTCAAATCGGTCCAGTAGTTTCAGAGCCTATTCAATGCAAACAAACAATCAAATCTTTCCTCTTTATAATATTATAGTTTAGACAAAACCGAAATTCAGTTATGTAAGCATTAAGTTTAAACTGTCGAATTCAAAGCTAAATTTACCTTTCATAACTTATTACCTACTACTGTTGTTGGTCTAGTGGTGGCAGGCGCGACTGCTGATCGTGACATCCTGGGTTCGATCTCCAGGTCGGGCAAAGTGTTATTAGATTTTTCCGTGTGGAATTTTTCAGTAGCAGCCCGTTGTTTGGATTTTTGTCCGGTTGATGACAATACGCTCGCCCTAATATACATGGGACTTAAACATAACGGCGAAATGGGGGTGTTACTATACACCTCTGCCCAACTCTTCGGGGAATACAAGCGTGATGTTATGTTATGAACATAATGTCGAATCGTATTAAAAGTAAAACCCAATAGAATATAAATACTAAAAGATAAACATGTCGAATTATTTTTGTTTAACATTTCGAATTTCAGTGAGCATGCTTCGTTTGTCGACCCATTTGCGACAAACGAATAATAAATTTCATGAAAGTGTTTTTGCGTGTATTTTAAAAGTATAATGTAGATTATTTATCTGAACACCCTTTATTAGGGATCGATCGTCTTAATTTATTAATCAACTCCAAAAGTTTCTATGAGCGATTTTACTTGTGTTCTTCTTTTCGTGTGGCTAGTGATTAATCTGGTGTCAGAATTTAAGCCACTCGTGGGCCTCTGACTTGGCTTCACATGCCATCGAGAAATATCTCGCAGGCATGTGACTCGTCACGATGTTTTCCTTCACCGTTTTTAAGCAGGTGATAATTATACAATACACACATGAATCCGAAAAGTCAGAGGTGCGTGGCTTGGGTTGTAACTCGAGACCTATGACTTGGCAGTCCGACGGTCACACCACTAGGCTATCACTGCTTAATCTTTAATTTTCCTTGTAATATATAATATCAAGCTGTCGATACGCAAGTAATTGTTTAATTTACTCATAAATTCCAAATTGTGTTAGTTTTCTACAAAGTTCAAACCTACTGAGGTTAACCTGAGAAATTGAATTAGAAATTATATCAAACTAATATTAAAATGTAACGCACCATACAGAACATAACACCACGCCTGTATACTCCGAAAGGTTTGGCAGAGGTGTTTAGAAACACCCTCATATCGCCGTTACGTTTAAGTCCCATGTAATAGGGGGCGACCCTATTGTAATCAACCGGACACAAAAATCCAAACTCCGGGCTGCTACTGAGGAATTCCACACGGAAAACTCAATAAAACTTTGCCTGACCTGGGGATCGAACCCAGGACCTCACGATTAGCAGTCGCGCTTGCCACCACTAGACCAACGAAGCAGTTATAATTATTTTAATCAGGAAGTTCTGGTTCTCCTTCTTCTTTATCTTGATGTTCTTTTTTTGCCTTGTTGGTCAAGTGGTCGCAAGCGCGACTGCTGAGCCGGGGGTCCTGGGTTTGATCGCCAGGTCGGGCAAAGTGTTATTGGGTTTTTCCATTAGGAATTTCTCAGAAGCAGCCCGGAGTGGATTTGTTTCCAGTTAATGGCAATAGGCTTGCCCCCTATTACATGGGACTTAAACATAACTGGCGAAATGAGGGTGTACTAAGTACACCTCTGCCGAACCCTTCGGGGAATACAAAGCGTGATGTTATGTTATGTTTATCATTATTTACCCTTTTTTTAAGCTCATTATCTTTTAATCCTTCACTAAGTAGTTTTAATTTAAACGTTCAAACCAGTCCAGAATTAAGCTTCTAAACTTCACAGCAAGCATCAGCAGACCTGTACTTATCGACGCCATTCCCCAAACTTCCTTTAGGGATTACCCGAAACTTCGTCATCCCGATAATGTCAGACTCTTGTTCCCAATGCCTGAGTTATGGACCGGCCGGTATTCCGGTCTATCTTTATATCTTCCTGCCCTTATCCCACACTAGGTGGGGTCGGCACAACATGTATTTCATAAACCAATGTGGTTAGAGGTTTTGGCTTATTGTTTTATCACCGGCCGCCTGCCTGACATCAATCCTCCTTGGGAATATTCGTTGCGCTGTCGCGCGGGTGACCCAATGTGCTTGCTGATATTATGCACTGGGTCCCAAAATGATATGCTTGTCAATCTTATTGCCGACAACTAAGCAAACCATGTTCTTCTTGATGGAGTATACTTGAAGTTGCTCGATTATATAATAACATTAGTCTCCGGTCTATCTAATAACATTGATTATGAACCAAATGTAATAAGTAATTTGTTTATATCTAGGGATTGTTTCCGCGGCCTGATGTTTTTCTTGAGATAATTGCGTTATTAGGTCCCGGGGGTCTGGTAGTTATTTTGTTATGTTATAACGGGATTTCTTAGTTAATTTGGGTTAAATAAGTTACTAACAATAATCTGCTTATAGTACAAAAAAGCTTACATTTGTGATACCTAATTAATATAATAATAATAATCATTTTATTATCAGGCAACTGAGGCCCATAGAAAAAATATACATAAAATAATCTTATACAATAATAAACTAATACATATTAAAAAAACAGGGGGCTCGTGGCTAAATAACAACCGCGCAGATCGTACGATTTGCGAGGTTAAGCTGCGCTTGCCGCGGTCAGTCCGTGGATGGGTGACCATTTGTTACACATCGAGACCCCTCCGTGCCTCGGAGAGCACGTTAAGCCGTCGGTCCCGGGTGTCATACGAATACCTATGACAGTCGTTACGGGTAGTCAGAAGCCCGAAAATCTGACAAACGGTTTAACCTTAGGATATCGGCATTGCCCAGTTACTGGGTTGCGGAGGTCTGATGGCAGTCGCTCCGTGTAAAATACTGGTATTCAGCCGCATCTGGTTAGACTGGAAGCTGACCCCAAGATAATTGGGAAAAGGCTAAGAGGACATATTAAAAAAACAAAAACCTTAATATAAAAACCATTTGGACACTTGTCGTTATCTCCCTACCTAGCCCTTTTTTCAACTATGTTGGGTCAGCTTCCAGTCTAACCAGATGCGGCTGAATACCAGTATTTTACACGGAGCGACTGTCATCAGGCTTCCGCAACCCAGTTACTGGGCAATGCCGATATCCTAAAGTTAGACCGGTTATCAGAATTTCGGACTCTTGACTTCCCGTAAAGACTGTCATAGGTATTCGTATGATATCCGGGACCGATTGTTTAACGCACTCTCCGAGGCACGGAGGGGTCTCGTTGTGTAACGAACGGTCACCCATCCACGGACTGAAAATAGCAAGTGCAGCTTAACCTCGCAAATCGTATGATCCGCGCGGTTGATAATTAGCCATGTGCCCCTCACGTATTGTCTTACGTTTATTAGTAACAAAATGTAATTACCGTTAATGACGGTTTTATTTAACACTTCGTGTGGCGAACTTTTTATTGCAAATATTAGTTAAATGCTGTTAGATAATTATCATTAACAAGCTGTACGCCGCGGCTGTGCCCGCGTAAATAATTTGACTACAGTGCCATCTATCGGATCCCAGCATAGCTACGATTCGAACTATTGCCTGGACAAAACAAATATATTGTGTAAATATGACTTCAATCGGTAAAGTCGTTTTCAAGTTATAGCGTGACCAATGGAAATAGGGATTCATTTTTATATATCGTCGGTCGGCAGTGAAAACCACGTATGTGTAAAATTTTTTTTAAAGATGTATAAATAACTGTCTTCAGCAAAAAAATGGTTGATCATATGTTAATACAAGTTTGTCATCGTACGTCATAGATAGCTTAGAAGTATTTGAATTGAATGTTTGTTGAACTAGTACGTGTATGACGAGTTTATCAATCTAAAAAACAAATAAAACGCCTTTGAAGAAAATTTTATTTACGAGGTTTTCACTGCCGAGCGTCGATATATATGTATATAGATATGAAGATGTATTCTGTATTAAATTCCAAATTTAATCCATTGTTTCTTGAATCTGACAGGAAATTTAATGTACCATAAAGAAAATTGATACATTCTTCATAAATAGAGACAAGATACAGGCTAGGGTTAGATAAGGCTAATCCATCAAACAATGTTTGCGGCAAACAGAGCCTTAATTGATACCAGAAGCAATGATTCATCAAATAATGAAACTTCTTTGTCTTATAATCTAGAACAAGAAATTCTATAAATAAAATATTCTGTTCTATTTTCGGATATTCCTCTAATTTATAATATTAATGAGTTTCCTTTCGTTCTTGTATTTCATCAGCATGATCCAGATCCGATAGATTTTTACCAGGAAACTGTGCCTTTTTAGTGCGTCATTATTGCTTGCCTTTACTTTACATGTTTAACAATAAAATCTGGAAATCAATAGGCGAAATATTATACTTTATAGGACATTTTATGATCTTCTATAATTAACGATATAAGTATTTTGTTCAGCACTGGACATTAGCTATCCCCTTGGCGTTATAGGTGGCCGTAACCGCTTTGCATTAGGTGAGCTGACGGCCTGTTTGCCAACATAAATATTATATTCTGCATAGCTTTTTCCCAACTATGTTGGGGTCAGCTTCCAGTCTAACCAGATGTGGCTGAATACCAGTATTTTACAGGGAGCGACTGCTATCAGAACTCCGCAACCCAGTTACTGGGCAATGCCGATATTCTAAGGTTAGACTGGTTATCAGACTTTCGGGCTACTGACTTTTCATAACGACTGTCATAGGTATTCTTTTGACATGCGGGACCGAATGTTTAACGTGCTCTCCGAGGCACGGAGGGGTCTCGATGTGTAACGAACGGTCATCTATCCACGAACTGACCACGGCAAGCATGTCGTATGATCCGCGCGGTTGGTAATTAGCCATGAGCCCCTCCTGCCAACATAAATATTACCTATTATATTATTGGGTGAATATTCGATTTTTTTTTCGATTTTTTTTTTATTTTTTATTTTTTTTCCCGGGTTGTTAACGTTATAGTATTGTGAGATTGTTTTTATTCTTGTCTTATTGCTTGACGGCAGCGGTGTAGTTTCAGTTATCATTATCATAATTATAGTATTAAACATCTGCATTCTTAACTTTGGGATCATGCTAATGACGTTCTTAATTTTTGTTAATATTTTTCGAAGAATGCCCCTATTACTATTTATATTTTTTTTTGTATGTTGTTAAATTTCTTTTTTTTTGTTGTTTTATTTTATTTATATTATAATTTGTTTGTTTTGTAACTAGCTAAATGTCCGCACGTGTTTTAGGTGATCACTGAAAATCAGCGCTGTGTCTGTGGCCCACGCCATAGCACAGCATTATGCTGAGTGGTCACCTTTTTGTCATAGCTGTCTTTTATTTTAATATTATTTATATACTATCATGTTTTGTGTTAAAGTGTATCTGTGACAAATAAATGTTTTTTCTTTCTTCTTTCTTTCTTTCTACATTAAAAAAAAACCTTTTGGATGACAACACATTCTTTGCCAATTAAAAAGTAGCAAAACTAGCTTTAATTTCTCCCAGTCTTTACAAAATCCATTTGTTCCAGACCATGACGAGTACGACGCGGCTGGCAACCGTGTACTTCCTACTGACACTAGCAGCCGCCTCCAGCGCCATCAAGTGCTGGAAATGCGGGCAGTACAGCGACGGCGTGGGTTCCATCACGCCGTGCAGCAACAGAACTGCTGTCAAGCTCGAAGAGTGTCCCAGCAACGCTAAATATTGTATTGTAAGTACTGTGAAGTTTACTAAAGTGTAGTTAAGGAGTGCAGTAAAGGAGTGAAAGCCTAGCGGGAACGCTTGCCTTCCATGCTGGAGGGTCTGAGTTCGATCCCGGCCTGTACCTCGTGACTTCGAATTTATCGATTAATATGATTTTTCAGTAGCCCTTTCGGACCGGCGCAAGCTACGACGAAACTTGTTATTCTGAGAACGAATTTTAGCTAATTTGGAGTTGTAGATTACGAATCTGAGAAAATTTTCCGGATTTATATCGCTATCCGCACAATCGTTCGACACTGGGCCCGTCCACAAAGCACGTAAAACTGGTGAGCTAAACGCGATTTTGTACAATCATAATCACAACTTGTACAATTGATCTTGCACAACTGTATTGGACTGGCTTGAAAGGGGTAGTCGGGTTTTAGTTATTGAACTTACTTTTTTTCTTTTATAACAAGTGTATTAATCAGCGAGATTCAGATGCTTTGGTGACTGTTCTAAACACACTGTCGGTTCTACCCACCTCTCAGTAATTGTGTTGCCAAGGTCAAATGGCAGTGGCTCCGTGCCTTTAATTTAATTAAATTAATATTTACGCTGGCTTGTACCTCTGACTTTTCGAATTCATGTGTGGATCAGAATTTGATTATCACTTTTGGTAACGGTGAAGGAAAAACATGGTAAGGAAATCTGCACACCTAAGCTAAGAGGACTCCATAAAGTTATCGATGGTGTGTAGTCTGCCAACTCGCACCAAGCCAGCATGGTGGACTAAGGCCTACACTTCTCATTCTGAGTAGAGGCCCGTGCCCAGCAGTGGGACAGTAATGCGCTAATTATTTTATGTAGTTAAGAATGTCCGTCGAGGGGTTTGTGAATAATTACCAATCGCGCGGATCATGCGATTTGTGAGGTTAAGCTGCGCTTGCCACGATCAGTCCATGGATAGGTGATCGTTCGTTACACATCGAGACTCCTCCGTGCCTCGTACCTTAAACTGTTGGTTTCAGGTGTCATATGAATATCAATGACAGTCGTTACGGGAAGTCAGAAGCCTAAAATGTCTGGCAACCGATCTTACCTTAGGATAACGGCATTGCTCGGTAACTGGGTTGCGGAGGTCTGATGGCAGTCGCTCCGTGTGAAATACTGATATTCAGCCGCATCTGGTTAGACTGGAAGCTGACCCCAACATAATTGGGAAAAGGCTAGGCAGAACAGTCAAGGATGCCTGTCGTAAATCTTTTTTTTGATAGTTTGTTTCAACGCTACAAATAAAAAACCTTAGTCATTTTTGCTACTACGTCGTAATTAATAAGGCAAACAGTTCACTTCATATACAAGGTTAGTCGGAAAGGGGGTACTAAGCCGAAAGGGTGTTAAAGTACCCATAATAAGGGATAATTTTTGTTCTACAACTTTCCCCAAAACTCGATAGTTTAAGAGAAATAGCTTTTCAAAGATTTTGTAAAAAATGTGCTAAAATCTATCTGTCCATAGCTATGATCAATTGTTTTTACAATTTAGGTCATATTTGGGGTCACGGATCAGAAAATTAATTTTTTGAATTCATAAAAAAGTATGTTTTTTTTTAAAATACTAAAATAAAAATCTTTTTGCGTGCAAATAAAAATTATTGAATTTTGCATTTTTAACATTTGCTTTAAAATAGTCATCAGTGATACTTTAGGTGGCCTGCGGCTTAGTACCCCCTTTCCGACTAATCTTGTAGTTCAAATACACCCTTACAAGTCAAATAGAATTAACTTCTTCACCATACACACAATTCCAAATAGCAAATAACTCAAACAATAAATACCACCATTGAAACTCTACGCAGGCAATTACGATGCTGTTATAATTTAAAATGGCGGCAATCAACCTCTTAAAGTCTCTTCCTTTGTGAGGGAACTTCGCGAGGAACGCTCTCAAATGCTTCGGGGCCTCTCAGAAGTATATTTGCGCAGTGCTAATGGCGATGCTGCTATATTATGACTATGTGTTATTTTGTATTTGGAAATTATTTCATATCTTGTTTCATTGCCCGGAGGTTGGATACACTTTAAATGGTTCCAACCACCGTGATTGTTTGGGACTTTGTACTTTGATATTGATGGTATGTTTAACACCATGAGTTAAAGGTTGTTATTGCAAGGTATTGCAAGAGTCTGAAGTGGTAAGCTATGATATTTGGATGGACTACTTCCTACTAGATCAACAATAAAAAATAAATTATACAACGTGTTACATAATTCCCCATGAAAAATGTAAATAGTCAAGTAGTCTTTTAAGGTTGTTGTCGTTTACCTCTCAGAGGAAATTAGGTAAGAATGTAAATAACTTTCTGGGTAGTCTACTCTTTAGTTTTATGTTTTCAAGGTTGCGTTTCAATGATGATTTTTTTATGTTTTATCAAAAATTTTTTTTTTTGGGGTCATACTACGGTTTTCAAATATTGCCAATACACTCTTTACAAGGGACCTTTTAACCCCCTTTCTGCTTTAGGGGTATTTTTGTAACACGTTGTATAGCAGTGATAGTCTAGTGGTGTTACCGTCGGACTGCCAAGTCGTAGGTCTCGAGTTTGAATCCAAGGTGCTTCTCTGACTTTTCGGATTCATATGCGTATTGTTTATTTATCACTTGCTTAAAAACGGTGAAGGAAAACATCGTGAGGAAACCGGCATGCCTGAGAGATATTTTTCTCGACGGCATGTAAAGCTAAGTCAGAGGCCCATGGCGGCATAAATTCTGACACCAGGCTAGTCACTAACAACACGAAAAAGAAGAAGAACAATATAATTGACTGAAAACTCAATATTAGACAAAAAAAACGAAATAATTTAAAATTTCTAGCTCCAAAACATGAACAATCTTTATGAAATACTAGCTGTGTCCTCACGGCTCTGCCCGTATCCTATGTTACTCAGTGATAACGTAGCTTTCTAACGGCAAAAGAATTTTTGAAATCGGTCCAGTAGTTTTTAAGTTTATTCGTTACATACAAAAATACAAATCTTTCCTCTTTATAATATTAGTATAGATTACAATTTTCTTATACGAAAAATAAGAAATTTATAAGAAAACCCTCTTATATTTCAACTTCCATATTAATTTTGCCTTTAATCAAGAATAATACTAAAATTCTTTCCTAATATTAGTTGGAGCGCCCGTTCGATAGATGGCGAAGTTCAATATCCGGGCAAGACGGCAAGACGGTTTACCCGGACGTTTGCCAGACCATCGTTCGCCAAACGATTTGCGATATGACGTCGCTTTGCCTGGATTTTGGAGAGGTATAGATAAATACCTCTCCAAAATCCATATCCATATAATAGGCAAAAATGAAAAAACCAATGAAATATATAGGAAATGCCCAAGTTATAAACGATTTAAAATTGTAAGACAGACCGCACTATTGAACAGTAGTAACTTGACATCACTCTGTACAATGCCCGTTTCGTGAGACAAGGACAGAAAATGCGCCATTCAAAATCTTGGAAAACATGTACCTCCACCATTTTTAGATTGATTTTATTTATATTTTCAAGGATCGTTTTCTATCTATAGGTACTTTTTTGATATAATAAATTAAGTAGCCGACTACCGAATTACACATCTAAACTATTTGTGGAATAAGAAATAAATTCATTTCAATTTCATAAATTGACGACAGCTTTCATATTTGAGTGCGACACTATTGTTAGATTCTTTTTGCATCATCTATTTTTCAAGCAATCTCGTGATGTAATCCAAACATTACCCAGTGAATTCATAGTAAACGATTTTAATTAGCTTCACTTCGTATATTTGTTTCAAATACCGCGACAGATTTTTCAAATACTTCTTCTTAACCGATTCTCCTGAAACTCGCACAAAAATTCAATTCCCATGACAATATAACAGTATAATAATTTCAACCTTCAATCCTCAAACCTTGATACTGCAGTGGTGCTGCAAGATAAAACCGTTCAATTAAAAATTGTTTTAAGGGATTATGGTAACACTAGCGGCCCGTCCCGGCTTCGCACGGGTGGACATTTTTCCTGTTTTTGCAACATTTTTAATTTGTGCTCCGCTCCTATTGGTCGTAGCGTGATGTTATATCGCCTATAACCTTCCTCGATAAATGGACTATCCAATACAAAAATAATTTTCCAATTCCAACCAGTGGTTCCTGAGATTAGCGCGTTTAAAAAAACAAACAAACTCTTCAGCTTTATAATATTAGTATAGATTCAATTTTCGTTTGTTTGTCCTTTTACTTTTCAAAAAGTTTTTCCTAAAATAACATTCTGCATCGTTGTCTATATTCAAAGAACAAATAAACACTCTGATAAAATAAGAAAGAGACGGACGTAAATAAGAGCTGTCAAATTTAGTAGACCTAAAATTCACATGACTACACGTCTGTACGTGTCGACTAAAACACGGTGCAGTTCAAGGCGTAAACTATAGTCGGACCGTTAATTCGATGCAGTAACTTGACAGTTCAAAGCAAAATAATGATACCATTCTAAAACTAATAGTGTTGGATAGTGAACGATTTTATGAAAAGAATTAATACGATGAATAGTTCAATTTAAACAAATCTTTACAAATTCTTTGTACCTCTTCACGATGCTGTTCTCTTAGACCCAAATTGACTGATAGAGAATGCCTTATGACATTAAGTCCGCATTATGTACCAGAATTGTGCATTGAAATATTAAATAAATAAATAATATAATTAACCTTATGTTCAGTTATTTGACGCTTAAAAAACGTTATATCAGTAGTTACGGCTATTTTTAATAGTGATATATCGTGTTTTGATCCTCAAGTTATTAAATTCAATAAAAAGTATGCATATAAGTACATTATTAAGTTCATTCGATTTCATTCATTCTTTTTTTGACCTCACTACCTTTTTTTTTCATAAACTGGTATCCCTCTAACTGTCAAGTTACTGCATCGAATTAACGGTCCGACTATAGTAGACATGTTCAATTTAGTTCTTATCTATCACTGTCCTTTTCTCGCGCTACCTGTTAGTAAAAGATAGTATTTCTCTAATTTTAGTTTAGCTGCTGAACAAGGGAATCGGCACCAATGTCTATACGAATGTTAATTTATCGTCCATCCTCGCTGTCCGTCGCCCTACCCTTACTAAGCGTTTCCTAAGATGAGGTTATTAAGATAACGCGGTTGAATGTCTCAATGAACTGACTACGAAGTTTCACCATCGGACCCGCTTTGTGCAGTACTTTCTACTAAGTTTCTAAGTAGTTTATACTGTGTATTATTGTTTCATTATGGTGGAGATTGAGTTAGCAGCAGTGGTGTGCATTGGTTTTCAGACTAGGAAGGCAGGCACTATACTCGGCCCATTACAAACGTGCGGACTGAGTCTTAAATCATTTTTATTAGATATCTCGCTCGCACTTATAGGCCTTATGGAACTGCCCTAGTGTTGTGTGTAACAGTAAAAAAGGCTTTGTCGATAGTCGATAAAAGGCAATGAGGGAGAGGTTAAGGAAATAATGCAAATACTTTTTAGAATATGATTTTTTTATTTCTGCTTCTAAAAACACTATATTAAATGCTATAAAACTTAAATTAATACCTACCTTTCACCTAATTGCATTAATTAGTCATCGACGTACCGCGTCACGCACCTGTGTCCGAGTGGCATCCCTTTATCTATAACGACTTGCTCAGCATTATGAAATTACTTTAACGTAATGATTTATGTCTCAGTTCGCACGTTTGTAAAGGCCCGAGTATAGCAAAGTCGCCTATCAATTGTACGCTTACGCCCATTTCAATACAATTCTGAACAAAAGAAATCATAGCCATACACGCTTATTTTATTTATAGTAATAGTTAAAGATGGAGTAGTTAATTAAATCTTATGAGGTAAGCACTGCCTAATTGCCTATATGCAATGCACACGACTAGTTAGCAGTTGGTATGGTTCCGTGTAGTCCCAGCAAAGAATAGGACACTTCTACCACACCCAATGGCGACTGAAGATTTCGATTAGAGGATGGGCAGTAGCATCTTCATGTCTGCTTTAACTACAAACTGCGATCACAAATCTATCTACCCAGCGTGGTGATTATTAGGGATGTGCCGAATATTCATTTTATGTTCGGTATTCGGTATATTTGGCAGGTTTACTATTATTCGGCAAAAATGCTGAACACCTACCGAATAATCTTGCATTAATAAAAAACATTTTAACAAAAATACAACCGACTTTAACAAAACGAAATAAAGAATAAAATAATTACCATATTATAAAAGTAACAGATTCAGAAGTCGGTGCTAATCCACGCTGAACCAAATTGAAGGCACCGAATTCTGAATCTGTTACTTTTATAATATTATGCTAATTATTTTATTCGTTTTGTTGAAGTCGGTTTTATTTATGTTAAAATGTTTTTTATTTCATTCATTTGAGTGGCCTTAATTAAAACATGGTTGGACCTACTAAAGACGCAGCTCGTAACATAATCACATCATCACATTATGTGTACTGTTCGTCATTGAGGAGTTCCATTGTCTATCTCCGAAGTTCTTTATCAGATCTTCACTAAATTTAAATGGGACCATTTCGAAAGAATACTCTTTCAAACAAAAGAAGAATTTTTCAAATCGGTTCATAAATGAGGGCGTAGTGACGTAAAAAACATTTAAAAAAAAACTTACAGACGATGCGAGAACCTCCACCTTTTTTTGGAAGTCGGTTAAAAAGTGGCTTTGTGTTTGTGTGAAGTAGTACAATTACAAAATTGTATCCATATCAAGTGTCTTATCATTTGTTCTGCCTACTAAAGGATACATCGTAATAAGTTGTGCAAGCTTTTCAGCATGTTTTATCTTCAGGTGATTGCTAAAATCTGAAGAAGCCTTACGGCCGCTGCCACCTATAGAATTATCCCTTCATAAACCACACATTTCACTTTAATTTTATCGTCAGTTTTACAGAAAAATGTCCAAATGTCCTCTTCTTCATATTTTTTTTGCCAATTTACTTAGTTTTAACGATTTTGAACACTAAAACAAACGCACGTATAATTTTTTGTCGCTAACTAGATGACGCAATAACAGTCCAGGGGTAGTGGCGTCGCGCGCTTCAACGCACTCGACAAGCACAGGCTTGAATTTTTGCGCGCCAAATCCTGCCGAATATTCGGTTCGATAAACTTTAAACCAAACATTCGGTCGATTATTCGTATTCGATAAAACTCTTACTCGGCCCATTATTGATAATCATGACAGTATTCGATTCCTCTATCGAGATTATTATGTTTGTAGGTTGTTGCACTAGTAATTGCCGCTTGGACGCGAATGACACGACAGTTTTTTTTAAATTGTTTTTTTTCTTATTCGTCTGCTTGTAGATGATTTTGCGGACCGTTTCTACGTAAACGGGCAGTTATTGGTGACACCTGAAGGGTCTCCAACCAATCCCGACGAGAGTAAAATATTTAACCTAAGCTAACTACTAGGTATTACTACTTCTACTATACTAACATCATGACTAGATAGCAACAACACTACTAAGGGCGTCCCCTAGGGGGGACCCGTACCTTGGCTAAAGATGACACGACTGCGTAGCGCGCGCCCCTTTATACATCGCGTCGAGGTCGAGGAGTCAACATCTCCTGAGGATGCCCCGTGGAGGGGCGAAACACGTGTCGTATCGGTTTGTTTTGCTTGTGTGTTGCATGTTATTAATCGCACCTTCTGCATTTGCATATATTTGCGGGCGGGAGGGCGGTGCTGCATACTGCATTCAGGCTTGATCAACTGTTTTTCGCGGAATTAACGCCAAATATTTTATTGCATATTTATAGATATAAGTAATATTTTTTTAAAGTCTCGACATAAGGTCATGTGTATTTGAAATGGCACTCTGTTACGGAACGAGAGGGTCGTGACTAATTACCAACCGCGCGGATTATACGATTTGCGAAGTAAGCTACGTTTGCCGCGGTCAGTCTGTGAATGGGTGACCGTTCGTTACACATCGAAGCTCCTCCTCGGAGAGCACGTTAAATAGTCGGTCCCGGATGTCATACGAATACTTATGACAGTCGTTACGGGAAGTCAGAAGTCCGAAAGTCTGACAAGCGGTCCAACCTTAGATATCAGCATTGCTCTGTAACTAGGTTGCGGAGGTCTGATAGCAGTCGCTCCGTGTTAAACACTGGTATTCAGTCGCAATTGTTTAGACTGGATGTTGACCCCAACATAGTTGGGAAAAGCTAGGCTGAACTCTATGTTACAAAAAAACAATAGGTACTACATAACATCACGCCTATATTCCCCGAAGGGTTGGACAGAGGTGTATAGTAACACCCTCATTTCGCCGTTATGTTTAAGTCCCATAAGGGGGCGAGCAATAGGTAAAGGTAGCAATGATAAAGGATATTCTAATTGCCTTAATGCGTGAAGCGTAAAATGGTGTTTATTTTTTCGCAAACCATAGCGTGTAACAAGCCTACAGCCATTCTCTTTTTATTTTATGCCCACACGAGTGGCGTGACGCCATTATGTACGCCATATACCGTGTTCCGATGGAGTCGCTTTAATAAAAATTTATCGTCCCGAACATTTATGTTGCATGTTATATCGGAACGGCCAGGGCTGTAAAAAATGTTTGTAGTGTTTGGCTATTTTAGCGTAAGCGTATACGTGGGCACAGACTGCGCAGGCAATACAGTTCAGTCACAGTTTTACAATCCATATAGTTGGGCAACGCCTGGGTGAATATTCGAAATTTTTTAACATTATTTTAACAAATCATTCTTCTCCCGGGTTGTTAACGTTATAGTATTGTCAGATTGTTTTTATTCTTGTCTTATTGCTTGACGGCAGCGGTATAGTTTCAGTTTTCATTATCATAATTATAGTATTAAACATCTGCATTCTTAACTTTGGGATGATGCTAATGACGTTCTCAATTTTTGTTAATATTTTTCGAAGAATGGCCCGGCCTACACGAGCGGTGGCATCGCCCGACATAAGCGTTGCCCAACTGTATGAATTGTAAAATTGTGACTGAACTGTGTTGCTGGCGCTGCCTGCGCCCCCGTACACGTATGCTTACACCCATATTCTAAGGCGTTCCTCCAAAACTTACTCGACTCATGACTGCCTCGAAAACACCTTCAAAATTGTATTCTTAGTCGCAAATTCGAGTGAACTTCGAGGTTCCTCGACTGAGGGGCCCTGAAATGAGTCGAGGTAGACTGGAGTCATTACGTCATAATTTGAATTATCTGCATCGCGCAAATAACGCCGCGATAAATACATCGTTGTAAGGATTATCGTAAGCATATTCAATAAAGTCTTCAAAATTCATTTTTGTTACATACGAACTTTGACACTTCCTTCCTTAAGGTAGGTTCCGAGGTACTTTGAGATTGACAGATGATTCCTACCTCGACTGAGGAAAAATCTCGAGTCGAGGACGTTTATGTCAACTATAACTACCGATGGTAGTGAAAAAGACTGGGTCGAGGTGGAGTCGAGTCGAGTAAGTTTTGGAGGAACGTCTTAGAATATGGGTGTTAGGCTTAGAGTCGCTCGTGTAATTTCTTGGTTACGAATCATTACGGCATATGACAGAAATCACAAAAAGGCACGAACGAATACGTACATGGCCGCTGAGCTGAAGAATGGTATAATAAAACAAGATAGTCAATTCCCGTGACAGCTAGATCTCGTGACTGACCGATACTACGTCGTAGATACAGATGAACCAATAAGCTTCGGCTTCTGTTGTCAAACTTTGTTGTTATTGATGGGAAAATATCACAAATGGTGACTTCACACTGGTCATCGTCAGAACAGAATACCTTGTTTTATTATACCACTAGCTGCCCGGACAGACTTCGTTCAAAAGTTATTGGCCTGTAGTGGGAAAAGAAAAGTGTTGTTTTTACTATTTTCCACGCAATTTTTATGTTTTTTCAATCCATAAGAACCATGTGCTTTAAGGAATATATTTAAAAAAAAGTAGCCAAATTGGTCGAGCCGTTCTCAAGTTTTGCGCTTAGCAACACATTTGGCGATTCATTTTTATTTATATAGATATATAGATAAGCTGAAACCAGCCAAATAGATTTTAATGTAGGTAAATGGCTTTAGGTTAATTACTTATATGGGAATGTTGCGAAAATTACGAATTACTACTATACCAGACAATATTTTTATGCTCTTTTCTGTCTTTTCTTTTTTTCTTTTAAAAAAACAACTTTGCTCCACACTAGGATTTCTCCTAACCCGTGGGTGCGTTTACAGACACAAATCTACACATACACAAATGCCCAGACCCGGAAAAACTATTTGTAAGCCATACAAATATTTGATCAGTGCGGGTATCGAACCCACGACTCGTAGCGCAAAAGCCAATCGCTTAGCCACTGTACCAAACGTGTTGCCAACAACAACTCTGCTCAGCTCTGGCAACATTACATTACATTCTATACACATTCTGGCATTATTACGTTGCCAGCGCAAAAAGTATTGCCTGGTTTAGTAGAAATTCGTAATTTTCGGAATATTCCCAAGTTCGTAATAACCCTAAAGCATGATACCTCTTATTTTAAATACAAATAAATATTGAAAATTAAGATATATATTTTTTGGCTACCGAAGCTAATATTTCGACTTACTGTTAAATCCATTTATTGGTACCAAAGGTACAGGTTTGCCTAGTTTAGAGCAAATGGCAGCATATTTTGAGTAGTTCTAAAATCAACATCAGGTGGCACCACTGCGAATGTAGACCTGTTAAAACTTTGTTCTGTACAGTCGGCAACAGGAGTCGTTGAATGATCACAATTAATGTACAATATTAAGTATATTACTATTTAGCTTTACAACATACCATAAATTACTGGCTAATTTATTAGACATTGACATTTTGATTGAGTATTTGACATTGGTGGGTCTACATAACAACAGCGGCATTCACAGCTACCATTATAACGGTATTGCTTTTTTGGAGATAATTTTTATCTAAATCGTGGCTAATTGACAACCGCGCAGATCAATTACGATTTGCAAGGTTAAGCTGCGCTTGCCGCGGTTAGTCCGTGGATGGTTGGCCATTCAATATTCATCGAGACCCCTTCGTGCCTCGGAAAGCACGTTAAGCCGTCGGTCCGGGGTGTCATACGAATACCTATGACTGTCGTTATGGGCAGTCAGAAGCACGAAAGTCTGATAACCGGTCTAACCTTAGGGTATCGGCATTTTCCAGTAATTGCGTTGCGGAGGTCTGATGGCAGTCGCTCTGTGTAAATACTGGTATTCAGCCGCATCTGGTTAGACTGGAAGCTGACCCTAACATAGTTGGGAAAAGGCTAGGCAGAAAGTTTTTTATCTATATCTAAGCTTGTTCCTACCTATGAACCACGCTTGCTTGTGTATCTTTAACTGGAAAGTTTACGAACGTAGAATGTTTATGTTTAGTAACATTTTGCGATAGGGCGCGCGTCGAACACCTACAATAGCAAGTGTCACATCATGTTGACACCGATTTGTTGTTCTACAAGTAACATTGAAAGAGTTTGAAAACACTTTCATGTGTGTCTGTGTCATGTGTTGTCATTTGACAGGAGTTTTAGTTGGTAGCATTGTTGGCTATTTTCATTTCGATAGCAACTATTATAGAAGTAACAATTTCTTTTTATGTTTTGACTTTTTTCTCGCACCTGATAGTAAGCGCAGACAGGGTCTAAGATGGAGCACACGAATCCAAGGAACAGATATGTATAGAAATTCTCCTTTCTCCAGACCCCTGTCTGGCTCTCACATACACATGACAAAACTTAATGCGAGGGTGGTAGCTAGCCAGGCGAACCGTACAGATCCTACCACCAAGAGTGCTGGGTTTTGTTGAATCTTACAACACGCGTCTATTCCCAGCGTGTGGTGAGGAAAATTTATATTCTACTAGCGACCCGCTCCGGCTTCGCACGAGTGCAATGTAGATACTAATGTGGGGTAAACCTTCCTCTCGAATCACTCTATCTATCGCTGAAAACTGCATTAAAATCCGTTGTGTAGTTTAAAAGATCTAAGCGTACAGACAGCGGGAGTGACTTTGATTTATACTATGTAAAAATTCTAGTATGGGGATACGGGGTAATTTATTTTTTAAATGGTTTTAATTTTCTACACTTCGTCTATTTGTTTGTTTGTTCCATTCAAATCTTGCTTCAGATTTTTCAACTACTTCTGCTTACGATTCTCCTGAATCTTCGCACAAAAATTCAATTCCCATGACAATACAACATTATAACAATATCAACCTTCAATCCTAAGACCCCGATGCTGCAGGGGTACTGGGAGATGAAACTGTTTAACTTAAAAGATTTTTTAAGGGATTATTTAAATTAAATCTTTTGCAATATCCAAATAACATGTATCCCTGAAGCACAGTTAGTACAGGAATAAGTTTATGGTGCATACACACCATATAAATTCCTTATCAGCAGTAACTTTTCACTCCATATACGGAAAATAAGAACATTTCAAGTCGCTACATCTTACACAGAGTGTATTTATTTGTCTCCGAACAAATCTTTGACAGTAAAATATTTAAGGGACTTAAGTCTGGGAACTGAGACGTTTTCTGCGATAAGGCGCGCCGCCAGAATGACAATTGTCTGATTTTAGTGAGGACGATTTGTTGTTTGAAAGGCGGTTCCGAGGTTCGGATTGTTTTGGAAATAAACGGGAAGCATTAAAAAAAATCAAGAGGATCGCTTATGTATTATATAGGCTTTTGCACGGATCTGTGAATTGCGAGGTTAAGCTGCGACTGTCGCGATCATGTCTTAAAAAAAAAACATTTTTTACAAAAAATTTAAACCGACTTCAAAAAAGAATAAAATAATTACCATATAAAATTAACAGTTTAAGTCGGTGCTGATCTACGCTGAACCAAATTGAAGGCACCGACTTCTGAAACTGTTAATTTTATATGGTAATTATTTTATTCTTTTTTGAAGTCGGTTTAAATTTTTTGTAAAAAATGTTTTTATTTTTTTTCATTTTAGTGGCCTTAATTAAAACTTGGTTGGACCTACTAAAGACGCTGCTCGTAACATAATCACATCATCACAATATGCGTACTGTTCGTCATTGAAGAGTTCCATTGTCTATCTCCGAATTTCTTCATCAGATCTTCACCAAATTTAAATGGGACTAACCTATCCATTAAAAAAAGAATCATCAAAATCGATTCACAATTGGCGAAAATATCGATGAACATACACAAAAAAAAAAGATACATACAGACGAACATAGTAACCTCCTCCTTTTTGGAAGTCGGTTAATGACAATGTAACAGTTCTAAACAAAAGGGTACTGAGATATCTTAAGGATGACTCACGCTAGACCGTGCCGGGTCCGACCCGGGATCGGGCCGGAGATCAACATCGCATACATTTTGTACCGAAGCAAGACCTCAGTCACTCAGTGCTGGTTATTTAGCGTCAGTGACCAGCCCGGAAGCGACGAAGCTCTTGCTTCGGTACAGCGTAAGTCATCCTTTAAACTGGAAACAAACTATCGGACGCTGCTGATAGACGCGGCTGACAGTCGCGACTTAATAGATATCTGGATAATGAATGAACACTAAACTGTGCAAACTGTCGGACGTCAGTCGCGGAAGTAACCTTGGGCCGTCTTTAAGCGTTCGGTCGTCCGATAGACATCTTCCGCGTCCTAAACGACTGTGCACACAGGATTTAAGATGGAGCACATGAATCCAAGTAGCAAAGATATAGAGGGACTCCCCTATAACCCTACCCACAGTAAGATTTCGTTTTTGAAAAAAACTCTATAGCGTCTTCAGCATTCTCACAAAAATTCACATTATCCACATCTCTAGTTTGAAAAAATAGAAAATAACCCTGTGATCGCTCTTGTTTCGGTGTTCAAAATCTTGAAGAATGAAAAAAATTACAATAACTGCGAGTTGAATAATATCTATTAAAAAATTCCAAGAAAGAAAATAACGTAACTGTAGTATCAAAGGAAATGGCTCATTTCCTCGGCAAGAAATGTTGTATTTTAAGTAAAGGAATTTGTTCATTGAAACGTTTTCTTGATGATAAGTTGTTCGTTTTGCAGAGAAGACAATTTCTTGTCGCTGCAGTCTAGAATTTCTTGCCACCAAAATATTTGAGAAGCGTCGGCTTGCATTCTTTAACAGAAAACAAATGTTAGAGACGATAAACGGTGAAATATTGATGCTATTCTGTTGTTACGATAGTTTCTAGGTGAAAAGTTCTTCTGAAAGGAGGAAACGTGATAAATGTTTTGACGGCATGACGTATGTTGTAGTTTTGCTTGCATAATCTTAAAATATCACATCTTCTTCTTCTCCCTGCCATTATTCCACATTAGGTGGGGTTGGCACAACATGTGATTCATGTTGTTAGAGGTTTTGGCTTATTGTTTTATGACCGGCCGCCTGCCTGACATCAACTCTTCTTGGGAATACTCGTTGCGCTGTCTTAAGATATCACACAACATAACATCACGCCTGTATTCCCCGAAGGATTAGGCAGAGGTGTATAGTAACACACTCATTTCGCCGTTGTGTTTAAGTCCTATGTAATAGGGGGCGAGTCTATTGCCATCAACCGGCCACAAATCGAAACTCCGGGCTGCTATTGAGGAATTAAACACAGAAAAACTCAATAACACTTTGCCCGACCTGGGGATCGAACCCAGGACCTCATGATCAGCAGTCGCACTTGCCACCATTAGACCAACGACGCAGTTAAGATATCAATGGTGTGACGGCATTGGTGAAAGGCATCTACCAACTTGCACGAGGCCAGCGTGGTGGACTAAGGCCTAAAGCCATCTTATTCTGAGTAGAGGCTTGTAATGAGCTGATTATGCTATTATGTAAGAAAGAAAGAAGAAAGAAAAAGTATTTATTTTCCGCTCACGCGGACGCACACGGATACTTAAAATTAAAAATATAATGTTTCTTAAAAATTAACACTTAAATTTAAACATAGTATATTAAACAACACGGTAACCCAAACACACAAAAAAAATCTATGGTTACTATTATTTAGTCTATGGTGCACGGGCTACCATAACCATAAATCCTCATGCATCATAAAACTAAGTGACACTATACAAATACAAACAATACAAACATTTAAACATGTTGAATTTGTGCGTCGCATGGTGCGTGAAAATTTAGGTCATTGCTCAGCATTATGCTGAGGCTTCGGACGAACCTAATGCCAACAGCGCTGATTTTCAGCAACAACCTTCGTTCGAGCGACCTAACGAAAGCACCAGAGAGAACCAGTCGTAACGTGAGTATTTAACTATCTTAAATTAGGTACTGAACGGTGTATAAAATCAAGTTAAAATACTGTGTAGTGTGTTGTGCCAAATATAAATACAAATATTGTTATTAAATATGTAACTAGAATTGCATCTCATAACAAGTCAACCTGTTCCTTCTAACATTGTATAACAGACAGGTAACCAACCCCGTGCTATAACTGAAAAACACGTGCTGCCTAGTTCCTTCCCAACTATGTTGCGGTCAGCTTCCAGTCTAACCAGATGCGGCTGAATACCAGCATTTTACACGGAGCGACCGCCATCAGATCTCCGCAACCCAGTTACAGGGCAATGCCGATATCCTAAGGTTAGACTGGTTGTCAGAGTTTCGGGCTTGTGACTTCCCGTAATGGCTGTCATAAGTATTCGTATGACACCCGGGACCAACAGTTTAACATGCTCTCTGAGGCGCAGACGGCTCTTGATGTGTAACGAGCGGTCACCAATCCACGGACCGACCGCGGCAAGCGCAGCTTTACCTAAAAATATATACAAGGTTAGTCGGAAAGGGGGTACTAACCCGAAAGGGTGTTAAAGTAACCACAATTAGGGATAACTTTTGTTCTACAACTTTCCCCAAAACTAGACAGTTTAAGAGAAATAGCTTTTCAAAGATTTCGTAAAACATATACTAAAATCTATCTGTCCATAACTAAGATCAGCTGTGTTTGCAATTTAGGTCATATTTAGGGTCACGGATTAGAAATTTAATATTCTGAATTCATAACTAAAGCAGGTACGATATTTTTTGAAAAATCTAAATTAAAAATCATTTTGTATGCAAATAAAAATTATAGAATTTAAAAATTTTAACACTTGCTTTAAAATAGCCATCAGTAATACTTTAAGTGGCCCGCGGCTTAGTACCCCCTTTCCGACTAACCTTGTATAACCGAAAAGTATCAGTATTTATAAAATATTAATTAACAATTTTAATTAATTAAGAGTGCCATCCCTGATATTATTGGTATGCATCCATTCGCTTTACCTTCATAAGCTCACTATGACCCGACCGTTTATTGAATTGACTGCTATTAACCGGATATATTTCATCGGCTAATGGGTAGAACATTCAATATTATTCATGTTTGTTTATTAACCGACTTCAAAAAAAGAGGTTCTATATAAGGTCCAACCAAAATACCTGGACAAACTTTTACACAGTGTTCAGTACGTTTAACTAAACATATCTATGCAAAAAAAACAAGATCCAAGTGTTTTTATTGTAACTTAATTTAAATTTAAAAAAAATACGTTTTTCAATTCGCAGTTTAGGTAAATCACGACGCGGACGTAGCGCGCGTCGCGGCGCCGGCGGTCGATGCATAAAAATGGATGAGTTTATTCTTAGAGAGTACAGGCAATTTGAAACGTTATTATTTTTTGATTAGAAAAAAAAACACTCGGATCTCGTTTTTTTTTGCATAGATGTTTAGTTAAACGTATTGAACACTGTGTAAAAGTTCGTCCAGGTATTTTGGTAGGACCTTACATATGCCGCGTTTTTTTGTTTGGAAGTGTCTTGCTAGAAACCAGAAATACAATAAAATAATGTCAGAAAACTATATCAATCAAGAGATTTTGAATTGAGTACGATTAATAATATTGGCCGTAAAACAATCGACTTTTAATCGCACGTATAGTACGCATCGCACGTATCAGATCAGAAGGATATCAGTATTCTTTGTACGAGTATGGTTAAGTCCTACTATAGTCTGCGCGCAAGTGCTAGTCACCACCTGAGGTATGAGAGCGGCGGGAGGGGGGTGCGAAACAATAGACGCGCTCTGTCAGCTTACTTTGTCTTGTCTACTGCGCGCACCCCCCTCCTGCCGCTCCCATACCTCAGGAGGTGACTAGCACTTGTGCACGGACTATACTGAATTCGCTAATCGGCAGCGCACGGACCGCGCACATCGGATTATCGTCATTACCACGTGTGACAATGACGTCATTCAGATTGCCGAATGACTGTCATTGGAGCCACGTCGGGATCACGAACGCTGCGAATACAGTTGACGCACTATACACTTTACGTTGCGGAACTGTGAGCTCTCTGCCTAGCCTTTTCCCAACCATGTTGGAGTCAGCTGCCATTCTACCCAGATGTGGCTGAATACCAGTATTTTACACGGAGCGACTACCATCAGACGTCTAAACTCAGTTACTGGGCAAAGCCGATATCCTAAGGTTAGACCAGACAGACTTTCGTGCTTCTGACTATCCGTAACGTCTGTCATAGGTAGACACTCGACACCGAAAGCTTAACGTGCTCTCCAAAACAAGGAGGGATCTCGATATGTAACGAATGGTCACCCATCCACGGACTGACCTCGGCAAGCGCAGCTTAACCGTTGCAAAAAATACTATCCACGCGTTGCTAGCAGCCCTTCGGAGTCACCATGTGAAACTGTGAAAGTTTTCACTTTCCCGTCAAACTAAACGCTACCATTCACTTAGTATATATTTTTAAAATCCTACCGATAGCTTGAACAATTTGCACATACTCCAACCTACCTTATCCTAAAAGAGAAAAGATAGATAGAAATGGAAATTTCAGATCCAGGGCGTTATTTAGAATGCGAGTTATTTGCAAGTGAAATTTATTTCTCGCTAAAAAGCTTGAGTCCGTTCCGCTAGATCCAGCGCTGAGGGATTAGCAGCGCGGTTGGTTCAGCTTAATTCAGCGCTGAAGGATTAGCAGCGTGAGATTGCAGTTTATTTGAATACAGAACATTTTGCTAGTTTACAATTACTGTATTTGCGGGATTATCTTGTTTAGTTGGTACGGGAAGTTGGTGATTTTGTTTTGCCAGTTCAGATCTGTTAACTTTGTAATGATTGAGGTTTAAGTGATAGTCTAAGCATATCGTAGTCCACTTTGGATTATATGCCTAATCTGAGTTACAAAGGATAAATAATTTTTTGGACAAATAATATATTACCTTTATATTAATGATTGGTTTCCGCTGCGATTGGAGCGCAGGATCGCGCGGGTCAAATGATTTGCGAGGTTAAGCTGCGTTTGCCGCGGTTAGTCCGTGGATGTGTGACCTTTCGTTGCACATCGAGACCACTCCGTGCCTCGAAGAGCAAGTTGGGAATACTCGTTGAGCGTTCGCGTGGGTGACCCAATGTGCTTGCTGATATTATGCAGTGGGCCCCAAAATGATATGCTTGTCAGTCTTATTGCCGACAACTAAATAGACTATTTTCTTCTTGGTGGGGTATACTTGAAGTCCCTCGACCCACTCATTCAGTTTTCCTAGGGACTTTGGTTCTAACATGACCGAGCGTCTCTGTAAAAACTTGAAACTTCTCGTACTCCGTATTCGACATCGTGGCTTGGCCCTAAGTATTGCATTATTAATGACTTGCATGTAGAAAATCTAGCAAGCGTTATTAATTATAATTATGAAGACTTTATTTTTATTTCCATGCAATTGCCGCCTAACCTCTTTGCATAAATTTCCTTATTAAATCATTTTAATACCTATTTTAATAGTAATTAAAGTTTTTATTTACATAAATAGCGTATAAAGTGCATGATTAACGTTCCGTGTTACCGATACTTATAATTATATGTATAACGAAAGGGTTTTATCGCATAATTTATTAATTTTGTTCTATTATCGTAAGTACATTTTTTTATTCAAGTATATTTTCTTAACTTGGTCACATTTGACCATAATCTCACGTGATGATAAGCGCAGACAAGGTCGAAGATGGAGCAGACGAATCCAAGGAACAGAGATATAGAGGGATTTCCCTCTAACCCTCTGGCTCTCACATACACACGACGGAACACAGTAAACTGCTTGGTTTGACTTTGCTTGTTTTCAGGTAAAATCTAAGCAACAAATCATCTTTGTATGTGGTTTATTCAATTAATGGAACGTAAAAATTAAGTCAAAACCTGCTTAAATGAGATCCACTATCGTGGACCCCCGTTTACATCTCACGGAACCCCAATTATTTTTTTCGCTCACATGGACCCCTTGTTGGTCGTCGTCGACCCCTGGGGGTCGTTATAGACCATTTTGGTTATCACTGGTATAGATCCTACCACCAGGCATGCTGGGTTTAGTTGAATCTTACGATACGCGTCTATTCCCAGCGTGCGGTGAGAAAGTTTTATATTCTAACCCGTCCCCACCCGGGATGAAGATGAACGCTTAAAAACAAAATTGTCCAGCTTGGTGTTTGCCGAAGCACTAAAATATTATAAGCAACGCTAGAATAACTTATTGAATAGATTGGTGATCAAAGTACAACTTTATAAAATACAATATTGTAAATAAAGCTGCATCTGAAACAATCCTTTTAAATAAAATAAATCTCATATAAAATGCTAACAACTGCAGGTTTTAAATAAATGCTATTTCAACAAAGTCTGGACGCCGTACGCCGGAATGCACTCCCGGCATTTACTCGAATGAAGGTATCTACCGATAGAATCTCTATATAATTGTTTGTTCACTTTCAATTTAATTCACTCGATAGTATTTATAAAGTATCGGTTTATTGTGTTGACCTCTGATATGATTGCAGTGAAACTTTATCGTGTGGTTTGATAATAATAACGGCTAGTTCCGCAATGTTCTGTTTTATGGATAAAATTATTTATTGACTGTATTTATTACTAATTTATTAGTTTCTTATTAATTGGTTCTGATTTATTCGTCTGTTGATAATGATAATACGGTCTGATGATGAACAGCAGTGATAGCCTAGTGGTGTGACCGTCACACTGCCAAATCATAGGTCTCGAGTTCGAACCCAAGACACGCACCTCTGACATTTCGGATATGCATGTGCGTATTGTTTAATTATCACTTGCTTAAAACCGGTGAAGGAAAACATCGTGAGGAAACCGACATGCCTGAGAGATATTTCTTGACGGCATGTGAAGTCAAGTCAGAGGGCCATGAGCGGCATAAACTCTGACACCAGGTTAGTCACTAACCACACGAAAAGAAGAAAAAATCTGATCTGAAACGACACTGCAGGCACAGTACATATACAGGGTAATTGAAAAAGCTTCCAAAATTACGTAGTATCATGATCCTGAACAAATTTTGTTCTACGATTTAGTTTTTTCGTCTATTTGAAGTTTATCTAAAATTTGCGTACAGGTACGTGCGCGAATTTTGCCGCTTGCACCGTTTGTATAACTGTAAAGCCCCGCTGACGCGACCCCGACCTCTCGTCAGCCGTCTCAGTTAGAATATGCAAACTACAGAGTATTTTCATAATTTTGTATGAAAAAACAGATTCGAATTATGAAAAGTCGTAGAACAAGCGTTGTTCAGAGTCATAATACAAAGTTAGTGCTAAGAGGTTTCGAGTGTTTTTTCAATTACCCTGTATAACCAGGTGACAGAAAGTTTATGAGATAACTGTCTCTATTCTGACTCTGTTTTTATGAGATACTAGGGTTAAATTTACATTTTTTTTTTGGAATCAGCATTTTTGCTTAAGATCTTACTTTAGGTTGCTTTAGATCTTCCAAATATGTTTTTAAGGAGAACTTTCTTTCTATAAGAATAAGGTAGTTGACTTTTTTTATTAATTGTTTCGATACTTTTACAAAAAACGTAGGCAACAATGAAAAAACCAATGAAATAATAAAATGTCCAAGTTATAAGCGATTTAAAATTGTTTACTAGACAGAGACCGGACTATTGGACGATGACGACATACTTCAAAAACTTTATAGTAACTTGACATTGCTGCGTACAATTTCCGTTTCAAGCGACAAGGATAGAAAATGCGCTATTCAAATACTTGAAAAACGAGTATCTCCTCCATTTTTAGATTGAATTTGAATGTATGAATTTTTTTAACGATCGTTTTCTTTCTATACCTTTTTTGATATATCATCATCTACCAAATTATAAAATTTATCGAAATTAGGTTGTACTATATTAGGATACGTTATTACTTTCTTGTAGGTCGATTATGGTCAATCTTATGATTGATCTAACTTTGGAATTTTAATCCTTTGTAAGCAGTTGCGAGCGAGCGGTCGTTTAGGGTACCTACGCTCAAACCAACGCATTCAGCTTGCGGTCGCAGTGGCATGCACGGTTGCGATCAGTTATTGCAATTGTGTTCAAACCAAACGCGTCCTGTTTGGATTGAATACATTGCTGCGCGTTTGGTTTGAGCACGTCGCTACAAGTACCATTGCGATAACTGATCGCAACCGTGCACGCCACCGCGGTCGCAAGCTGAACGCGTTGGTTTGAGCGTATCCTTAGGAGGACGTGGGGCGAGGCCTCACAAAAAGAAGGGTCCGCCAGCCTCTGGCAGAGCTGTAAGTATACAACGTGTTACACAATTCCCCATGAAAAATGTAAATAATCAAGTAGTCTTTTATGGTTGTTGTCATTTACCTCTCAGAGGAAATTAGGTAAGAATGTAAATTACTTTCTGGGTAGCCTACTCTTTAGTTTTATGTTTTCAGGGTTGCGTTTCAATGATGATTATTTTATGTTTTATCCAAATTCTTCTTTTTTTGGGTCATACAACGGTTTTTAAATATTGCCAATAGATTCTTTATAAGGGACCTTTTAACCCCCTTTCGGATTAAGGGGTATTTTTGTAACACGTTGTATTTATAAACATTTATACATAATTTCAACATGTCACTAGATCAACCGTTTGCTGACAACGCAGAGGACGTCCTGCAAAAATTTAGTAAATTTACAGCCCCGTCTTCGATCTTATGTTATAATGACGCAGAAGATACCCTTAGTCCAAGATATACTGCGCAAGATATTTCACGTACTCGTAAGTACGTGCAATATCTTGCTGCAACTGGACTGTCCCCGGTTGGTGCCCCATTACATTAAAGATTAAAGGTCTCAAAGGGGTCTCTGCGCGTTGGACCTGTGTGCCTGTAAGTCTGCTAAAGAACCGGACTTCTGCCGGAAGTAGAGCCGTGAGATTCTAGAGAGATAAATGTCTCTGCAACATGTCCGCTAGCGCACACCAATATACCATCATATAAATAGGTATTTAATACAGTATGTAACACAATGAAGAGCAAACCTTGTAACTGGTTGATGTGTAGGTAAAGTATAGCACAATCATACACTTTTTAACCGACTTCCAAAAAAGGAGGAGTTTCTCAATTCGGCTGTATATTTTTTTTATGTTTGTTACCTCGCAAATCCGTCATTTATATACCGAATTGGAAAATTCTTTTTTGTATGAAAGAGTATTCTTTCTAAATGGTCCCATTTAAATTTGGTGAAAATCTGATGAAGAACTTCGGAGACAGACAATGGACTCCTCAATGACGAACAGTACGCATAATGTGATGATGTTACGAGCAGCGTCTTTAATAAGTCCAACCATGTTTTAATTAAGGCCACTAAAACAAAAAAATAAAAAAACATTTTAACAAAATAAAACCGACTTCAAAAAAACGATGAAAAGAATAAAATTATTACGATATTATAAAATTAACAGTTTCAGAAGTCGGTGCCTTCAATTTGGTTCAGCGTGGATTAGCACCGACTTCTGAAACTGTTAATTTTATAATATGGTAATTATTTTATTCTTTTCATCGATTTTTTGAAGTCAGTTTTTTATTTTTGTTAAAATGTTTTTTTATCGTAGTCGGTTAACATAACTAACATAATCCTATAAGGTCAGCTGCACAATGTTGACAAGTAAGAAATCAACAATTTCTCATAATCCTGAATATCATAGCTTGAACTATGCCCGCGTTTTCACACTGTGTGATAAGTGGATAGCGTGGACAGTGACAAAAAGTGTACGATTGTATTACAATTAACGTACCCATCAACTAGTTACAAGGTTTGCTCTTCGTTGTGTTACGTACTGTATAATATGATGATTCGATTTTAACAAACATTTTATTTCGTGTGAAAACATTGCAATGCATCAATTTTACTGTTGGTTTGCATTTAATATTACAGCAGTTAATTTTGAAATTTATTTCAGTGAACTCTGTGTGCATTTTAATATTTATTGAAGCAATTAATAATTGCGAACTGTAAATGGGTAACATTCTAAATTCTATTGTTACACATTACCATTTGTTTGTGCATTTTATTATGCAGTGATTTGATTATGAACTTCCAATGACAATTCGATGCGTGCGTTCTGTCCATTGCCGATAAGTCTTATCTTTTTCGTGTGGTTAGTGACTAACCTGGTGTCAGTTTTGATGCCGCCCATGGTCTGACTTGTCTTAACATGCCGTCGAGAATTATCTCTCAGGTTACCTCACGATGTTTTCCTTCACCGTTTTTAAGCAAGTGATAATTATACAATACGCATGTGAATCCGAAAAGTCAGAGGTGCGTTCCTTGGGTTCGAACTCGGGACCTGACTTGGCAGTCTGACGGTCACACCACTAGGCTATCACTGCTGATAAGTTAACGCATTGTATGACTAGACATACGAAAAATGCGACCAGTCCGATGCGTGTATGATCCAAAATATAGACGGGTGCCTTAAGACGTCCAGAGTGTTTAATCCCGTGATACAACACCTTTTAGTTCTTTTATTTGTTTTATTATAATGATATTGTTTTCTGCAGCTTTATTCATCTGTCACGCTTTATTGGTCTGCTCGTTCTTCGTTAATTGGTTGATAGGTTATAAAGTCAACCACATGGCAGTTTGACAGTATTGACACTGACACATGTGAAACGTCAAACGTCAAGGCGGATGCACACGTAGGCACACTTTAAATATTCACTCATTTACATACAAATATCTATGTATTTATTGTAATTCATTAATTTATTTATTTTATTTATGTAATTAATTTATTAATTTTTGTATTTGCACGTGGCTTCACTACAGGACCCATCCGAAAACCAACGCTGCTATACTTCGGTGTAGCAGCATTATGCTGAGATGAGCTCCTTTTTTGTCTCGTAGAGGCATGTAACTTTTGTATTTTGTTGATTTTTTATTTTATGTTTGTATATCTGTAACGAGACTCAAATAAATTATTTTCTTTTTTTCTTTCTTTCTAGGTTCACAGAAAACCTCCTTCTATCAGAATTTGGTTTCTATAAGGGTTAAGCCACAGCCGAACTTCCGCCGGCACACATAATTCCGTATAAGCATCTCACACCGTACACATTTGACCGAAGATGCGTTACTAAAATTCCTCAAATAAATTACGCGACGGAAGACCGGCGGCGTATCTTCCGTCAGATGTGTCCCGGCCCTTATATTTTCTAAGATGGCAAACTTGGTCGTCAAATCAGAAAAAGAGAATGTCGGTTCAGTTTCTCAATTCAAAACTACAACCTTAGGCTGAGCATCCACCAGAGCTGTGCTAAGCTGCGTAGCGAGGAATGTGTTTTGTAAGCACCAATAGAATCATTTCATTTACCTAGCTTCGCTCTGCGCAGCTCTGGTGGATATGGGCTTATCGGTACTAGGTTTTTGTTCATACAAAACAACCGAGAAATGTGTTGCGAGGAATGTGTTACGAGTAATGTGTACCGCTCCCGCCACACCACCCTCATATTTGAAAAGAGTTCGTTACTTATTCTCGCACGGCTCATTTGTACACATTACGCATTACACATTACCCATTCCTCGCACAGCTCTGGTGGAAACGATCACACCGTTTCACATCCTCGCTACACATTTTCGCAGCGCACATTTTCCCACAGCTCTGGTGGATGTCCAGCCTTACTGCGGTGCCTTAAATCCGGTCAAGTGCGTATCGGACACGAACTGAGGATTCCGAACTTATGAGTAACAAACAATAACTTCAACTATATTTAGCATAAATCAATGGGTCAACCAGCCTTGGATGAATTATTTCTTAAAGTTGTGAAAGCGAGTTA
The DNA here is from genome assembly GCA_910594945.2 of Amphipyra berbera. Lineage (NCBI taxonomy): Eukaryota > Metazoa > Arthropoda > Insecta > Lepidoptera > Noctuidae > Amphipyra > Amphipyra berbera. Next base: position 10,260,964 of record OU343144.1, read on the forward strand.
ACCGCATCTATTGTAGCTGAAAAGTTACAAGAGGGACACAAATCTGGCTGTGACAGAGAGAGAGACAGAGAGAGACAGAGACAGGCATACCTACAAGTAGATCACGAAATTATGAGGTTCTTCTTTTTTTCGTGTAGTTAGTGAGTAGCCTGATGTCAGAGTTTATGCCGCCCATGGGCCTCTGATTTGGCTTCACATGCCGTCGAGAAATATCTCTCAGGCATGCCGGTTTCCTCACGATGTTTTCCTTCACCGTTTTTAAACAAGTGATAATTATACAATACGCACATGAATCCGAAAAGTCAGAGGTACGTGCCTTGAGTAGGAACTCGAGACCTACGAATTGGCAGTCCGACGATCGTACCACAGCTATCACTACTATTAATGAGGTTACCTACCGCTTTTACTTACGTAGGTAATCCTAAAAAAGAAAGTAATTTATCTTCGCCTTATTCATTCTAACCTTTACCCAACTATGTTGGAGTCAGCTTCCAGTCTAACTAGATGCGGCTGAATACCAGTATTTTACATGAAGCGACTGCCCTCAGACCTCCACACCCCAGTAACTGGGCAATGACGATATCTAAAGGCTCGACCGGTCGTCAGACTTTCGGGCTTCTGACTACACGTAACGACTGACATAGGTATTCGTATCTTCAGATTATTATTAACACAAAATAAATACTATTGCCATAACAAGTGAACACAACACAAATAAAAATAAATAAAGAATAAGCTTTTGATCAGAACGTAATTAACTTTAGGGTGACAATCACAATTACGTGACACATCCAATCATTGAGCGCCATTTAGCTGACCCGATGACCCGTTCGTATTGACAAAGTGACGTTATTGCTCCGCAGTTTGTTCCACCATGGACGATAACTGGTGTTTTCACCCTAACTTTCGCAGTTTCGTGTTTGTTTCAGAAAACTTTTTTTCTTTATTTTCTGACTTGTTATTAGGGTATTCTTTTTGGAGATTTAATTATGTTAAGTAACAGAATGTTTATTGTAATATTCTGAGGGACACAGAAATAGATGGTTACTCTTTTGTAGATTTTTCTTTCATAACAAGTCTATTGATTAGTTAGGTTCTAGTCATATATGTCGCGAGTTCGCACCTCTGACTTTTCGGATTCATGTGCATATTGTATAATTATCACTTGCTTAAAAACGGTGAAGGAAAACATCGTGAGGAAACCAGCATGCCTGAGAGATATTTCTCGACGGCATGTGAGGCCCATGGGCGGCATAAACTCTGACACCAGGTTAGCGAGTTTGTCATTAACCACATAAAAAAAGAAGGAGCGAGGTTTTGACACTTGGTTTTGACTGTTCTAAACACACCGTCGGTTCTACCCACCCTCAGTAATTGTGTTGTCAAGGTCAGATGGCAGTGGCTCCGTGCCTTTAATTTAATTTAATTAATATTTACACCGGCCCGTATGTCTGACTTTTCAAACTAATGTGCGGGTCAGAATTTGATTATAACTTGCATTAACGGTGAAGGAAAAACATCGTTCGGAAACTTGCACACCTGAGGAGGCTCTATAAAGTTCTCGATGGTGTGTGTAGTCTGCCAACTCGCACCACGCCAGCGTGGTGGACTAAGGCCTAAACCCTTCTCATTCTGAGAAGAAGCCCGTTCCCAGGAGTGGAACAGTAATGGGCTAATTATATTTTATGTAATACTAGCGGACTGGTCCGGCTTTGCACGATTGGACATTTTTCCCGTTTTTGCAACATTTTTCATTTATGCTCCGCTCTTATTGGTCGTAGCGTGATGTTATATAGCTTATAACCCTTATCAATAAATGGACTATACAACACAAAATAATTTTTCAATTCCAACTAATAGTTCCTGAGATTAGCGCGTTCAAACAAACTCTTCAGCTTTATAATATTAGTATAGATTTACCCACATTCTGGACTAGAAGTATACCTGAAGGGATCATCCCAGACTGGATGGGGTTAGGTTAAGGCATAACTAAGTCTGCATTAAAAGAGTCTTCACAAATGACGATGTTTAAGTACGTCCAGCGCACCCTGGGCAGTCAGCTTCGCTACCAACATTGCCGACTGACTAATGTTTTCACCACTGCATGATTCTCGTATCGCTCATGAGAGAAGATAGACTATTATTTTTTTTTTTAATTTGAAATGGGTTTGCTCTTGACTCTAGTCTAGGTCATAGGAGACAGAGACAAAGTCTATTATGGAGTGAGCTTACCCAGAAGAAGCCTGTTAACTCTAACTTTGAAGAGATTCAGGTTGAATGCGTTCGGGAACACAGATACAGGTAGTGAGTTCCACTCTTTTGCAGTGCGCATTATGAAGGATGTTTGGAAGCGCTTAGTGCGAGTTGGTGGAATGGCAACTAAGTATGGATGGTAACTTGCAGGTATACAGAACCTTAAAAATCAGGCAAAAATATAGTCTGCCGGCCCTTACCGCCTTTTTATTATACACTAAAACTTAAAGTCAAAGTCAAAGTTTTTTATTTCAAATAGACCAGATTTCAGGCACTTTTAAAACGTCACGACTAGGTGCACGGTTCCAAAAGGTAGGTTCTATGGAGAAGAGCCGGCAAGAAACTCCATGAATACTCTTTTTAAAATAGTAGTTCATTACAATTCCATTACAGTAGTGTGAGAAATAGATATCGTCCTATCGGCCGATAGGGGAGGTACTTATCGAGGGGACTATGATAGGGTTTATGATAAAAGTTAATGATATTACATACTTTCGTTTAACGGCCTATTAATGGCATGGCAATTCCGAGGCCATTAACTAAGGTTTAAGAGCCTATAATAATTAATATTATTTTCTTAAACGTATACTTAGAATGGAAGGGTAGGGTCTATACTTAATTATTATGGTGTTTAGGGTTATTTTTATCGACAAGCCTTTATTTAACTATTTATTTAGGTATATTAACAACACTTTAGTATTATTTTAAAGAAAGTATAGAAAGAACACTTCCGCTTTCACTTCACTTTATAACCGTTATAGGAACTGGGCATCTTTACATAGTGTAAAATAAAGTCACTCCCGCTGTCTGTACGATTAGATCTTTTAAACTACGCAACGGATTTTAATGCAGTTTTCAGCAATAGATAGTGATTCAAGAGGAAGGTTTATATGCCTCACATTAGTATCTACATTGCACCCGTGCGAAGCCGGGGCGGGTCGCTAGTATATCTATAAAGTGGAGATGATGTAATGACGTTAAATGATCTAGGACCGTACACGTGTTGACAGTAACACATAACATAAAATCCACGCCTGTAGTCTCCAAAAGGTTGGGCAGAGGTCAACACAACAATCTCATGTCACCGTTATGTTTAAATCTCATGTAATAGAGGGCGAGCCTATTGCCATCAACCGGACACAAATCGAAACTCCGGGTGGCTAGTGAGTAATTCCACACGGAAAAACCTAATACGACTTTGCCCGACCGATTTTTTTTAAGTAAAATGGTTTCATCTTGTCGTATCTCTGCAGCATCAAGATTTGAGGATTGAAAGTTGAAATTATTATAATGTTGTATTATCATGGGGATTAAATTTGCGTGCGAGGTTTCATGAGAATCGGTTGAGCAAAAGTAGTTGAAAAACCTGTCGCAAGATTTGAACCAAACAAATGAAGAAATATACGACTTTTCGAATATATGTACTGATTATAATTTGATGACCATTCACTTTAACGGTGAAGGAAAACATTGTGATAAAACCTGTACATCAGAGAATTACAAAAAAATAATGTTCCCGATATAATAATATAAGTAAAATAGGCCAGCGTGGTGGACTATCCTAACCTTTATTATTCTGAGAAGAGGTCCATGCCCAACAGTGGGCCAGTAATGGGCTGATTATGTTATATATTTTGTTATTGTACTGGGTGCTTTAATACCCTTGTGGTTTAGTACTCCCTTTCCGGCTAACATTGTACACTCGGGAGCAATGAATCCGGATCACCAACATAAACAAAACAATGTCAAAATGTTAAACGATGTTTAACAATGTTTTCCGAGATATTAAAGGTTTATGTTGGTGACCCGGATTCATTGCTTCCGAGTGTATATCGATGACGTTGTGTGCTATAAAATATAAATGCTATATATTTAGGGGTAGTATTTAAACGCATGACTGTAAATTAAAGTTTTAAGTGACAAAAATAATTTATTTACGTTATAGTATTACTAAGTGAGCGACTGATGCGAGTGACGAGAAATCAATAGAACAGCAACTTACAAACACTAATTTGAGTTACTTAAAATACAAAATGAGAAGCTTCATAATATTTGAGCGACCTAATATTTGCTTGTGTGTCAACGGTACGTCCTGCATTTTTTTCCATATTTGCCTTTGCAAAAGAGGAAATCTGGCGCTCGGCAGCCGCTGCCGCGGCACGCTCGCTTGGCTCGCTCGCGCGTTGCGTGGTCGCAGTTCTAACTTAACCTAACCTAGACGTTACGAATTTGACAAACCGTTTATAATATTGAAGTTGCCCTCTCTGTATTTCTAGTCACTCACTTAGTAATTTAGTCACACAGCTAGAATTTTAATATCTAAAATGGATTAATCACAACCCACTTGTTGTAAGCTCGTTCTGGATTTTATTATTAATCAATTATCGTCGTTAGTTTAGTTAATTTTTCGCTTAATCAAATTCATACCGCTCAAGTTATTAAAACAGTATCTCATCATCAGTTGCAAAGTTTTTTTTTATTAGATCGTTTTATAATTCCCCTGTATTTAGTATAGCGTAGTCGGAAAGCAATTTTATGAAGAAGTTTTAATTGGAAGCTAAGATTTAGTCAGCAACAATTATATCCATGCAAATAAAAGTTGAAAAAAAGAAATACAGGTACTGCAAAAGGTGGTTGTTATTATAAATACAAGGCTTCGTTTGTTTCAAAAGATATTTCTGCTTAGTAAAACGTAAAATGGGAGTAGTTTCAAACAGCCTTGCTACGTTTGCTTAGCCTTGCATTTCTTCTGTATTTAGAAGCATCGTAAAGCTGGATCACGGTCACGCCGTTCGGCGTGATTCCTATCGACTGCAGTCAAATAGATGGAGGCCAATCATTTAGGCCATTCACGGCTTCACTATAAATGGTTTTCATTTCTCGATCGACGGGCATACTCACGCCAAATGGCGTAATGCCAAATGGCGTGACGCCTAACGGCGTGAGGTTGTGGATTATGGTGGGCACGGAAAATCCGTGAGTTGTCATCGCGCCAAAATCTGCCACTCACGATTTAATTTTGGCTGCATATCACGCCATTTGACGCGATGGACTGACCGTGAATGTTCAGCGTTACGAAATCGATTAAAAAAACTGCAAACAATAAGCTGTGATCCATCGTTTTGAGCACACGTTGTCTACTTCAGGACGAGACGTGGACGAGACGCATATTTGTATCCGCAGCGTTTGTCCAATGCTTCTCTTTGTCATGATATTTCCTACAAATATGCGTCCCGCCTACGTCTTTTCCTATCTGTGTGCAATGCGCCTTAATGTCAAAAACTATTTTTTTATTTTACTCCTTCTCATCTTGCAAAATTGTCGTAACATAAAAAAACCTCTTACTATTTATTGTTTTCATCGACGAAATTATGTCGTGTGTATGTTCTTAATTTGTCGGTTGTGTCAAATAAATATTTTTTCTTTCTTTCTTTTTTGTAATTTTAATATCTCTTATTTTTCACATTTTGTATTTTTATACACATATCCTAATATTTTACGGGTAGTCAGACGCCCGATAGTCTGATAACTGGTCTAACTCTAGGATATCGGCATAGCCCTGTAACTGGGTTGCGCAGATGTGATGGCAGTCGCTCCGTGTAAAATACTGGTATTCAGCCACACCTGGTTAGACTGGAGGCTGACCCCAACACAATTGGAAAAAAATTAGGCAGAACTGACAAAATCCTAATATTAGGTCCCCACCTATGAAATCAGCGTTTTGTATGGAGAATTTTAAAGAAGTTGCATTTTTCATACTAACATTTTCTTAATTTATTTAACAACTATGAACACTAATGTTTTAAAACTTTTATGCACTAATGTTTAAAAACTAAGATAACGTTTGCCACTTAGATTATGCGACAAAAATAAGTTTTGACTAAGTTAAAACAAAAATAGTGGTCATTTCTGCTGACAAAAAGAGGAGTCATTTTTAAGGTATTTTTTATGTTTAGAAAACTATAGGTAATAAGGTTTTTTTACTATTGGTAGTTGTCTATGATGGTCATTATTCGATATAATATCAAGCAATTGATATATATTTTAAATCATAGAAGTGACGAGGTTCTCTATTTGTGAGAAAAAAACGCCAATTTCATAGGTAAGGACCTAATATTTTCCAACAAACACTAAACGAACCAAATGCGGCAGAATATCAGAGTTTTGTTGTTTAACATTGCCATGAAAATAAAAACGAAACACATATGGCGCCGACAATTTGAACTAATTCCGGGCAAACATCGGGCACATTCCGGAAGGCCAAATTAATAACATGATTATTCTAAACGTGTGGCCCCATGAGAGGAGATCGTTAGTCCCACCTGGCTAACACAAACTACGTAGGTATCAGGATATTGGGAGACATTATACGTAATCAATATAGGTACTTACCTAGGTGTCGTCTAATGGATATTGGACACCTACGTTGGATAATTTGGCTAGTATAAGATGATAAATGATGGAATCAGGTGTTACTTTGCGGACATCCATGATCTACAAATCTATACTATTCGTGCCAAATAAGAATAGGATCGCGCTTGCTACAACTTCACACGATAGCTGTCAAATTGGTACTGCCAGCAAAAAAATACTATGAAAAAAAAATGTTATATTTTTTATTCATAGATTTCATTATTATTTACATTCATTTTTATAAAATGTTATTTATTGAATTCCATAAATAGATAATTTTGGATAATTTAATAATATTTGAAAACAGTATTCATTAAAGAAATGAACCAATATATATAGTTAACTTCACGAAATGCTACTGGTCACCCTAATATGTCGCCATTTTAATAATATAATTACTGTGTAATTAATTTGGCGTAAAATTGATAAGAAATACCAAAAAAGTGAACAAAAATAATTAAACTGAATATACCTAATTTCTTTATTTACTTTTTTGCACACCTTACACTTTGGTAATGAAGTTCACGAGTATTGCGGAACAAAATGGCGTCTTGACAGTGCTATTCTTATTTGGCACGCATAGTACTAATATTATAAAGCTGAAGAGTTTGTTTGTTTGTTTGAACGCGCTAATCTCAGGAACTACTGGTTGGAATTGAAAAGTTATTTTTGTGTTGGATAGTCCATTTATCGAGGAAAGTTATAGGCTATATAACATCACGCTACGACTAATAGGAGCGGAGCATAAATGAAAAATGTTGCAAAAACGGGAAAAATGTCCACCCGTGCGAAGCCGGGACGGGCCGCTAGTGTAAAGATAAAGATTTGAAAAATAGATCCTTATCATCACTCCAATTAATTACTTCAAGCTATCAACGGGTACGATCATTGGCGGCGGTCCGAGGCTCGAACCCGTGTTGCGCACTTTGAATACATTAGTGGTCGTTACGTTAATGAAGAGTACTTAACTATGATTTATTTTGCCTAGATTTTGTACATGCAATACGGGCGAGCCTATTGCCATCAACCGGGCTCAAATCGAAACTCCGGGCTGCTACTAAGGAATTCAACACGGAAATACCCAATAACATTTTGCCCGACCTGGAAAACCCAGGACCTCACGATCAGCAGTCGCGCTTGCCACCACTAGACCAACGAGGCAATTCCTCAGTAGCAGTCCGGAGCTTGGATTTGCGTACAGTTGATAGCAATAGGCTCGCCCCCTATTACATGGGACTTGAATATAACGGCGAAATGAGGGTGTTACTATACATCTCTGCCCAACCCTTCTGGGACTACAGGCGTGATGTTATTTCTATCTATACTAATATTATAAAGAGGAAGGATTTTTGAATGTAACGAATAAACTTAAAAACAACTGGACCGATTTCAAAAATTCTTTTGCCGTTATAAAGCTACATTATCACTGAGTAACATAAGCTATAAACGGTGTAAATAGACCCTTAACGAAGCCGAAAGGCACTTATTCTCCACGTCATTGCGATAATTTTTTTGTTCTGGACTATTCTTCTTTGTTCTGGACTTGGGAATCTTCTAGTTACGGAGATATTGGAGGTCAAAGTTCCAACATATTCACAACTTTTAAAAAAAATACTAGTTTTGAAGGTTGCAAATGTACTTGAAATACTTCCATTACCCGTTTACTACACATTGCATCTATTAGCACGGTGTTTTGAGTGCGTTACGTTGAGCTGTAGTAAAACAAAATTTTTCACTCAAAAAATAAAGTTTCCCAGCGACAATTTTTGCGTAGGGTTACCTACTTCGTTTGATGTACTGAATGCATGGTTGACGGCTTCGTGAAGGGTCTTTTTACACCTTGTATTTATTACTGGAACAAAACTTATAACGCGGGCGGAGCAGTGAGGACACACCTAGTAAGTTATAACTAACAAGTAAATCAGTTTTACTGCGTAAGCACCTAACTCAATTATTACACAAGTTTCTGGCTATACCCAATTAAAGTAAATACTTGGGAAACAGTGAATAAGCTATGTATGGACTTGTTTTTGTTCTTAATCAATTAAACGGAGTTCTCACGTTTAATTATAAGTATTACTAGCGACCCGCTCCGGTTTCGCACGGGTGCAATGTAGATACTAATGTGGGGCATATAAACCTTCCTCGTGAATCACTCTATCTATTGTTGAAAACTGCATTTAAATCCGTTGCGTAGTTTAAAAAATCTAAGCGTACAGACAGCGGGAGCGACTTAGTTTTATACTATGTAAAAATGCTAGCCTTTTTCTAATTATGTTGGGGTTAACTTCCAGTCTAAGCAGATGCGGCTGAATACCAGTATTTTACATGGAGCGACTGCTATCAGATCTCCGCAACCCAGTGACTGGGCAATGCCGATATCGGTTGTCTGACTTTCGGGGTTAAGTCCACCCGACCAACTGTTTAACGTGCTCTCCGAGGCACGGAGGAGTCTCGATGTGTAACGAACGGTCACTCATCCACAGACAGACCGCAAGAAGCGCAGCTTAAATTCACAAATCGTATGATCGGCACAGTTAGTAATTAGCCACGAGCTCCTTCAAGCTCCCTCCGAGTTCCTTCGTAATTTGATTATAGATAAGATAAATAAAACAATTAATGGTCAAATACTCAAATTCTACTCAATTTTAAGTTGCTGTTATGTCTCATGCTGGCCACATGATGAGAGCCAGCATAGAGAAATCGTGTAGAATAATAACGGATTGGCATCCAAGGGATAGTAAACGCAGCAAGGGGAAACAAATAAAAAGATGGGTGGACGAACTAAAACAAACTACGGGCCTTAACTGGAGGAGAGTGGCTCGTGACAGAACTCAGTGGCAACAGCTAGAGGAGGCCTTTGCCAAAAGGCACACTGAATTGAGGGATATATTGTAACAGCACACACAAAACAAAAATCAATTCAGAATAAAGGGCATTATTATGTCTCCTGCTGTCACAGTTACTTTGCCTTAAAGTGACAGTGATAGCACGAGACTTACACCCATATTCTAAGACGTTCCTCCAAAACTTACTCGACTCGAGATTTTTCCTCAGTCGAGGTAAGGAATCACCTGTACAACTCAATGTACCTCGGAACCTACATTAAGAAAAGAAGTGTCAAAGTTCGTATGTAACAAAAATTAATTTTGAAGACTTTATCGAATATGCTTACGATAATTCTTACAACTATTTATCGCGGCGTTATTTGCGCGATGCAGACAATTCAAATTATGACGTAATGACTCCACTCTACCTCGACTCATTCGAGGACCCCTCAGTCGAGGAACCTCAAAGTTCACTCAAAATTGCGACTAAGAATACAATTTTGAAGGTGTTTTCGAGGCCGTCCTAAGTCGAGTATGAGTCGAGTAAGTTTTGGAGGAACGTCTTAGAATATGGGTGTTAACAGCAACTTATAATTGAGTAGCGTTTGAGTATTTGACCATATTAAGAATTCTACAAACATTAAAGTTTAACTTATTTACCAACAATAAATACTTACTAAACAGTTCGCACACCACTAGGTACCCTACAAAAGCTTTTCAGTACGCCATATTGGATTTAGTCTGGAGCACTCAATCCGTCGACTGTACCAACCTTGTTATATCAGACTGACGCAGTGTCAGTGCAGTCTCTCGTTAGCACATCAAACAATTGAGGAAGCGAGGAGCGGAACAGCACGTTATGGTTTATAAAGGGCTACCTCCGGCCATCAGTGGCTTATATACAAAGTGGCGATGACGAAATTACATTAAATGATACATACTACGTTACAGTAATAACTCAGTAGCAGCCCGGAATTTAAACTGTTTTATCTTGCAAGTACCCTTGCAGCATCAAAATTTGAGGATCGAAGCGACGCATTCAAACTAAACGTACCCTGTTTGGTTCGAACACGTCGCTACGCGTATGGTTTTTTTTTTTTTTTGAACACATAGCTACAAAACGTCGCTGAGCTTGCAAAATCCGCAATGTTTGTCGTCTTTGATCCTATTTTATAATACTTCTCAAGCCACGTGCACCTGTAAAGTCCGTTTTCAAATAATTTATTTTGCTATCTTCTTAACCAAATAAATTATTAGAAAACAGATTTTACAGGTGCACGTGGCTTGAGAAGTATTCTAGAATAGCATCAAAGATAGGTTAAAAAAAAATACATACCTGATTTTGCAGGCGCAGCGACGAAATACAATTGCAATTGATCGCAACCGTGCACGCCACCTTGGCCGCAAGCTGAACGCGTTAGTTTGAGCATACCACGACGCGACGGGGTCCTAGCATCAACACACTCAGTACGTACCCACTTCAAAGTTTCAAACAGTCCACACAGCCCTAACACTCCCACGCGAGCTACCTTCGTCACCAATCCGGGCTAATTAATTTTATCCAAATGGGTCTGCGTTACAAAAAAATTACCGCCTTTGTTATTTGCGAAGACATAAAGTTTTCAACTCTGCCGCAATATTTACTGTGTAATTTGCTTTTTCAGCACGTACTGCGAAAATTCTCTGCGGCCCCGGTTTCAGGAGTTCCTTTTGTTGAATGTTAAATAACCTCGTAAAAGTATCATTTTTAACTACTAATATTTCGTTTACAAACGCGACTGAAGTAAATTTGAAGGAAAGTTTTAATGAGCCAAATGACTGTTGAGAATGAATAGCAACATTTTTTGAGGAGTTCTAAAATCGACACCAGTTGGCGCCACTACGAATGTAGACCTGTACGCCTAGCACGAACAGTTGACGTATGTATTGTTAACGTATCGCTCATATATTATATATAGGTATATATATATATATATTTGAATTTAAAATACAGAATGGGCCAATTTTTTTGCAAATAGCAACACTGAATAACTCGATAACCGTTAAACAAAAGGGCGCGAGGTTGGCGAGAAAAGATGCGTCGCTTCATGCAATTTTAGTCACGATGGATCGCTTCACGGAAATACAGCGTACTTTTTGTGTAAAACAATTTTACAAAAACAACGACTCCTACAATACCGTACGACGCCTGTTTAGAATTAGAGCCCGGTCCTTATGTATATTACGTTATGCTTGATACGTTGAATGAATGATCAACACAATAACATTTATAGTTTTATATCTATTCATGTTTCATAAGTGCAAAATTTTTTAGCCCACCCTGTACACCTGTCCTATAACATCCTCATCCTGTCCTATAGAGGCCCATAACAATAAAAATTGACTACAATGCTGGCGAAATAACAATAAATAAAAAACATAGGAACATTACAACAACATTTTTATTTCCAGTTTGCATTTCAGCTCACGAAAAATGGGGCAATGCAAAAGGTGTCCTAAATTTTATTAAACAAAGTATGTTGTCCTTTGTACCCAACTGACTCCCTAATTAAATGTATTTGCACGTGTTTTGCTTACGTCATCGTTTTGTTTCAGAAATATGTGAGCGAACTGACGACCGTGCGCGACTGCGTGCCGACGTGCAGTGAAAAAGGTGATGTACCCGAATGATTTTTTTTAAGCTACATGCTTCTTCATCCTTAGGGTCTGTGCCCTAAAGCGGCATGGCACGACAAGGGATTTCTATTAGATTTTTATTTATTTTAGATTTTATTGTCATACTATTAAGTTATATACCTGTTTGTAGCATAAAAATCCCTTGCCGTGCCGTATCGCCAGTGGGCGCAGTCTGTTATTCTTACTATTATAAATGCGAAAGTAACTCTGTCTATGTTTGTTACCTCATCGCTATTTAACTACTGAACCTATTTTGATGAAACTTGGTAAGTACAGAGATATTCTGGAACCCGGAGAGAGAGATAAGTTACTTTTATCCCAAAAAACGCGGAATACGCGATAAACGACATCCACTACCAGTATTTTATATGCGGTAAAATTACTCTGAACCGTCCGCTAAACATGGATCTGAACGGTCATAGAGAAAAGCACATTTCAGATGTACTCTTGGTCGCCTCTTGATAGCTAGTAACAGCTAGCAACAAGAGAGCATTGCTGTTCATTCTCTAGCCAACTTCAGTTTGTTCTCCATTTATTTGTCGCTAAACCAAGATTTAGAGAGATGTTTTTGACGTGACAATGTCTAACAAAACGATGAACGCCGGCAGCATGCACAAAAAAGCGTGACTCATTGTCACGTTCGCGGAACAAGTGATAGAGAGGCACGATGTTTTGTTATGACGTTGTCACGTTAAATTATCGTCCGTAAACCGACTTTACAGACTACCATTTTTTTTTAATCTTGACTTAGTCGTGTTTGACCCTAGTTTCACCTGATGGTAAGCGCAGACAGGGTCTAAGATGGAGTATACGAACCCAAGGAACAAAGATGTATAGAGATTCTCCTTTAGAGGTCTGGCTCTCACATACACACGACGGAACGCAGTAAACTGTTTGGCACCGGACTTGTGAGGGAGATAGCTAGCCAGGCGGACCGTATAGATCCTACCACCAAGCGTGCTGGGTTTTGTTGAATCTTACAACACGCGTCAATTCCCAGCGTGCGGTAAGGAAGTTTTATATTCTAACCCGTCCCCATGCATATAGGATAGAACGGATCTTTGCATACTTTGATGTGAAGCGTGTATTCAAGGGGGTACGAGGGCGCGTGCCCCCCAGCCACAAAGGAACATAGAAACTTTCTAATCTATACTGATATTACAAAGCTGAAGAGTTTGTTTGTTTGTTTGAACGCGCTAATCTCAGAAACTACTGGTTGGAATTGAAAAAATATTTTTGTGTTGGATAGTCCATTTATCGAGGAAGATTATAGGCTATATAACATCACGTTACGACCAATAGGAGCGGAGTATAAATGAAAAATCTTGCAAAAACGGGAAAAAAGTTCACCCGTGCGAAGCCGGGACGGGCCGCTAGTACCTTATATTATAAGGACAGTTCTTTTCCGCGTGGCCCGGTAAGAAAGTAATTTTTTCGCTATTTTCATTGCTATTTGTCCCAACATGAAAAATAAACCATACAATTTATGTAAAAAAATGCTATCTCCATAATATATTGTTATAACGGTTGGGCAAATCAATAAAGAATACCGACCCCAAATAACTTGACAGTGCATTGTTTAGGGGCCAGAGCTGGTTTTTTGTTTATAATAATTCTAAATGGAATCCACCCATTTTAATGTGGTGTTCCCTCCCGCCTATAAATTGTACTTGCGCAATGTAAAGACAGATATATGGCTCTTATTTTTAGAAATGAATGGGTATTTATATGCCTATCTGAGATAAAAAAAGCTAACTGTCAAAATTCGCTAATGTACCTAAGCCAATTTTGAATCGAAAATACAACTGTCTAATAACATTTTGGTTTATTTTTTTGCGAGATGCACAATTTGTATCATACATACCTATAGATATGAATAAAGTTTTCAATTTAGTTAAATAGTATAGTATGACTGCCTTGTCGGTCTAGTGGTCGCAAGCGCGACTGCTGAGCATAGGGTCCTGGGTTCGATCCGCAGGTCGGGCAAAGTGTTATTGGGTTTTTCCATTAGGAATTTCTCTGTAGCAGCCCGGAGTCTGGATTTGTGCCCGGTTAGAGCTCTGCCTCATTAGTGCGTTGCGTTGCGTCGTCGCAACGTCAACGCTGCGTCGTTTTCCATACATTTTAAATGACAAGCCACATTAAAGCGTTGTGTCGTCGCACGCGACGTTTCAACGGATCGGCGGACGAGAGACGAAGCGGGGGGAGGGTGATGCGCTGCGCTGTCGGAGCTCCGGTGCGACGACGGACAGTGTTCCACTGCTAGAGGGGCAAACGAGACTGACTGAGGTGCGTGCGTCGTCCTCTTGCGCTGCGACGTCGTGCGTCGTCGCAACGCAGGTGTGGCATACAATGCGTTTGCGCAACGCAGCGCACTAATGTGACATCGCCCTTAATGGCAATAGGCTCGCCCCTATTACATGGACCTTAAATATAGTTAGCGAACTGAGGGTGTCGGTACTAAAATACCTCTGCCGAACGCTTCGGGGAATACAAGGCGTGATGTTAAATATGTTATCATAAATAGTATGTGCGAAACGAGTATTTTCAATTCAATATTCACTTATATTATCGTTACGTTTACGTTAGTAACTCGACCGTGTTTGTGGTAGGCCTACCGAAAAAAACCGGATTCGTTGTAAACATATATGGTTTAATGAACAAATAAAAACCGGATTCGTTGTAAACATATATGGTTTAATGAACAAATAAAAACCGGATTCGTTGTAAACATATATGGTTTAATGAACAAATAAAAACCGGATTCTTTGTAAACATATATGGTTTAATGAACAAATAAAAACCGGATTCGTTGTAAGCATATATGGTTTAATGAACAAATAAAAACCGGATTCGTTGTAAACATATATGGTTTAATGAACAAATAAAAACCGGATTCGTTGTAAACATATATGGTTTGATGAACAAATAACAAATGTTCGTTATCGTTCGTTGGGTTGGTGTGTACGTAGATACCATAATACTATTAAAAAAAAATACTGATATTCAAAGGTATTTTGTTAGACTGGGAGCCGACTCCATCATCATCATCATCTCCCTGCCCTTATCCCACACTAGGTGTGGTCAGCACAACACGTATTCCTCTTCTATAAAAGATATGGAACAGAATCTTATAGGGGTGAATCTATCATTACAGTTATAGCTAATATCAGTATGTCAGGATTGGGAAAATGGTAAATAAAGTAAATTAACCAACATAGACTCTCCACCACTGAGAGCACTTTTAATTAGGGTATTGATTAGTTACAGAAGCTAGTTCACAATATATCACAATTATAATAATTAACACAAGATCAGATAATGAGGACAAGCAAACCAGGTCAGACTTCTTCAGCTGTTCGACATGGAATCCTCTGCCCCGTGGAATGACCAGTGTTTTTATAACTTCGGGTACGTTGATTAATCTTGACGGTTACCCTCCTATGTCAACATTGTCCAGTGCTACCAGCTACTGATAACACTTCCATTCTCGTCTAGCAGCCGTCATCTCAGTACTCACTCCTTTCTTATCCATATCATCCTTCACACAATCCATCCATCTTTTCTTTGGCCTACCTCTATTTGTATATCCATCCACATTCATATTTATTACTCTTCTACTCTCTACATGACTTTCTTCCCTCCGCATAACATGTCCATACCACGCTAACCTATTACTCCTCAACTTTTCAGTCACTGGCGCTACTTTAAAACTTCCTCTGACATACTCATTCTTTATCTTATCCATTCTTGTCACCTCCGCTGGATAGTCATGGAAAAACTCTACTGGGCTAGACAGATATACGTAATACCTATCACCAACAAAATGAACGGTAAACACAAATACAAAGCGATCCAATCAATTTAAATTAACATAGCTAATTAGAACCCGTCGGTACCCACTGCCAGAAACTCGTGAAATTAAATAACAATTAATTATTGTAGGATTACAACCGTTCCGTTTTAATAAAAACAAATCATCCATTATAACAAAGGCGGGCAGATTTAATTATTTATTGGTCTGTGTAAAAATGATAAGGGAATTAGGTTTTCCTTTATGAAATTTAGTAATAGATGTTTCTGTAATTATTTTCTAAGATTTACTCTCTTATTACGAGGGAGTATATGGGCTAAGACACATAAAAGCGATGCGACGTCGCAACGCAAAAATTGGCGACATTTAAGAACTAAAGCAATACTTCGTTCAACTGTAGGCCGCAAATTTTTGCGTTGCGACGTCGCATCGCTTTTATGTGTGTCGACACCAAATCAAGATTATCACCCATATTCTAAGACGTTCCACCAAAATTTACTCGACTCGACTCCACCTCAACTCAGACTATAATTGACATAATCGTCCTCGACTCGAGATTTTTCCTCAGTCGAGGTAAGGAATCATCTGTCAAACTCAAGGTACCTCGGAACCTACCTTAAGGAAGGAAGTGTCAAAGTTCGTATGTATACATAACAAAATTGAATTTTGAAGACTATCGATTATGCTTACGATAATCCTTACAGGTATTTATCGCCGCCTTATTTTCGCGATGCAGATAATTCAAATTATGACGTAATGACTCCGTCGAGGCACCTCAAAGTTCACTCGAAATTGCGACTAAGAATACAATTTTGAAGGAGTTTTCGAGGCCGTCCTGAGTCGAGTATGAGTCGAGTAAGTTTTGGAGGCACGTCTTAGAATATTGGTGTAAGATTAACCCAGTTTTAGTTACACCCATCACTTTCCAACGTCATATAATAAAAAGAGACAGGGCTCTTATAAAACTTGGGTTTTAACGTAAATACATACTATATCAATGATTTATGGTCTGCTCCGACTTCCGGTACCTTGGGTCACTCGTCCAAGGGGATGGTGAAATTGACCGAGACGTTACGCATCGGATCAACTCAGGTTGGATGAAATGGCGACAGGTCACAGGGACAACTTGTGACCAACGGATGCCCCTCAAGCTGAAGGGCAAAATCTACAAATCCATTATAAGACCTGTCGTGCTGTACGGATCAGAGTGTTGGGCCGTGAAGAAGACGGATGAAAGAAGATTACACGTAGCGGAGATGAGAATGTTGAGATGGATGTGTGGAGTGACGCGAATGGATAAAGTAAGAAATAAGTATATTAGAGGAAGTTTGAAAGTGGCACCAGTGACAGAAAAGTTGAAAGGAAAGCGTTTGTCTTGGTATGGGCATGTGCTGAGGAGGGATGAAACACATGTGACTAAGAGGGTGATGAATATGAATGTTGATGGATGGAGGGGGAGAGGGAGACCTAAGAAAAGGTGGATGGATTGTGTGAGGGAGGATATGAAAGATAAGGGAGTAAATGATAATGAGACGGCTGACAGGGAAGAGTGGAAGAGAAAAACATATTGCGCCGACCCCAAGTAACTTGGGACCAGGGCAGGAAGATGATGATGATCAATGATTTATGGTCAAATACTCAAACGCTACTAGATTTTAAGTTGCCGTTAGTTTCGTGTTGTCACTGTAACTTAAGGGCCAAGCCACATCTGGCGGAAAATACGTCGCCGATGTTCCTCTGGTACACATAATTCCATATAAGCATCTCACACCGTACACATTTGACCGAAGATGCGTTACTAAAATTCCTCCAGTAATTAACGCAACGAAAGATCGGCAACGTCTCTTCCGTCAGACACAAAACAGATAGGTACAGAAGTCAATCTACATACAAGTGCGCTCGAGCAACGCTCACATAGACACTGCTCACGGACACGATATCTCGGACTGTTTGGGACTAGAGTGCGAGTGAGTGCGAGCGCGAGTGCCATGCGCTTGAGAGAGATAGATATATAGATAGAGCGACCGCCGAGCGTAGGTATGAAAAGTGAAGTTCATACATGTGATTGACTTCTGTACCTATCTGTATTGTGCGTCAGATGTGGTTTGGCAATAAGAGTTGCTTGGTAGAATTGAACGGACAATGGTACTTGAAGACAATGTGCTATTAGTGAGTTGTCATTAGTTTTGTGCGGTGGCTTTTAGTGTTCATATATTATCACTTGGGTCGTTAGTCACCAGTTTACTTCCCTATAGCATTCTTTGGGCTTATTGCCAAGTAATATGCTTTTCAAAGATATATGAAGGGTTGGGCTGAGGTGTATAGTAACACCATCATTTCGCCATTAAGTTTAAGTCCCATGTAATACGGAGCGAGCCTATTGCCATCAACCGGGCACACATTCAAACTTCAGACTGCTACTGAGGAATTCCACACGGATAAACCTAATATCACTTTGCCCGACCTGGCGATCGAACCGAGGACCTCTCGATCAGCAGTCACGCTTGCCATCACTAGACCAATAAGGCAGTTCAAAGATATGTTTCTGAGTTATTTTTAAATTCAGGAACCTGCACATTTATTTGTTTAAAGAACTGTTTCGTAATCGTCGGATAACACTCTTATCTGGACCTGCAGTCTCGACACAGCGAGCAATCACTTTACGACTGATTGTAGTAGTTGTCATAACGAAAGATGATGTAAGTGAAAAAAATTGAAAGGAGTATGCATGATGCTTAGGTGGTTTGATCATGTTCAGAAAATGAGTAAATGGCGATTAACAAAAAGAATTTATAAGGCGGATATCGGTGGAAACGCCGGTAGCCGCGTCCGATTATAAACCCTCCCAAATCAGTTTAATACGCCGTCCCAGGCATGCGCTACTAGAGCCCGATGACGATATCACCCTCCCCCAGGAGGCGAATAAATCGACTAGTACAATACACATACACCGCCGCCGCCGACCGGCGTATCGCCCTCGCCGACGAGGCCCCTCGCGACGTCCCACCGCCGCCGCCCCCGACCCACCGTGCTCACCCGCCGCAGCCGCGGAGCCGGTCGTCCCTTCTGACTCCGCGCAGTCACACCGTTATTAACACAGCCCTCATCAAGCTGTCGTATCCCTCCCAGCCCTCTCGCATTCAACACCCTAAGAGGTTCGAGTCCCCCCTAGGGGACGCCCTTAGAGGTGCTGCTGCTATAATATTCATGATGTTACAGTAGTTAGCGTAGTTAGCTAGGTAGTTAGTTTAGATATTGGTTCGGAGACCCTTCTGGTCTCACCAATAATAGCCCGGTTACGTAGAAAAGGTCCGCAAGACCATCTACAAGAGTCGATTAGGAAAAAAAAAAAAAGAAACGCCGGTAGAGGACTCCCTAGAAGGACATACATCGATGTTATTGGAGATGTTCTTCACAAAGGACAGGTGCGTAGTAGTCTCAACCGGCGTGCTTGTATGACAAGATATATGAATGTGGATGAAACGAAAGGAGTATGTGAAGATCGTAGCATGTGGCGTTCTGTAGTTTCTGCCTACCATGGGAGAAAGGCGTGAGTGTAAGTTTGTATGTCATAACGATAAACTTTTAACGTCATTTTACATTATTTAATAATTAATAAAAAGTCATAATGATTAATTTAAGATTACAGCAAGTAAACTATGTGTAAAATAAATGTAAATTCGTCTTTTCTTGTCTTAAAAGTTTATCGTTATGACTTAATGATCGTTATCTATGTCGAGACTGCAGGCCCTGGGAAACAAATGCACGCAAAAGCAATGAGTCCGGGTCACCAACATAAACAAAACAATGTTAAAATGTTGAACAAAGTTTAACAATGTTTTCAGAGATATTAAGATTTATGTTGGTGACGCGGATTCATTGCTGACGACTATATTAGTGGAGTGGGCGATTTTCTATAGTGAAATTATTGTGGATGGTGATTCTATTGTTCTGCCTAGCCTTTTCCCAATTATGTTGGGGTCAGCTTCCGGTCTAACCAGATGCGGCTGAATACCAGTATTTTACACGGACCGACTACCATCAGACCACCGCAACCCAGTTACAGGGCAACACTGATATCCTAAGGTTATACCAGTTGTTAGACTGTTGTTTTCTGTTGGCTTCTGACTTCCCGTAACGACTGTCATAGGTCATAGGTATTCATATGACACCCGGCACCGACTGTTTAACATGCTCTCTGAGGCATGGAGGGGTATCGATGTGTAACGAGCGGTCACCCATCCACGAACTGACCGCGACAAGCGCAGCTTAACCTCGCAAATCGTATGATCCGCGCGGTTGGTAATTAGCCACGAACCCTTCTGTTATACATGAAAAACAATAAGGACAGGGTGTAAACGAAATCATGTAATTCCTTCAAACCTCGTGAAGTACTGCTGACATAGATTAACCCTGAACGGGATACTTTTGGATTAAATAAAATAAAAAATACAAGAAGTAAACACGTGTTCTTAAATGAGGCATTTTGGCGCCCCGAGCGAAGAGCGTGGCTATCGCTTGCCGCGCGGTCACTTAACTCGGGGCGCTAAAATGCCTCACGTAAGAACACAAGTTTAATACTTGTCATTTTTTTATTGATTCCAAATTTATCCCCTGCAGGGTTAATCTATGTCAGCAGTACCCACTTCACGAGGTTGATGGCAATAGGCTCGCCCCGTGTTACAGTGGCACTTAAACATAACGGCGAAATGAGGGTGTTACTATACATCTCTGCCTAACCCTTCGAGGAAGTCAGGCGTGATGTTATGTTATGTGTGTTTAATAAGAATATTAAATGGGTAGGTACTCCAATATTCTACGAGTTAAGATTCTATTTCCTCAAAAATCTACCAAAAAAATTGGCCTAATCGCATTTTCCGTAACAGATGATACGTGTATATACCTACACCATTGATATAATATGTACTTACGTACTAGATACGGCCTTTAGAAGAACAACATGGTATCAAAGAGTTGTGGTTCCAGGACCACAGTGCATTCGAACTTTATTGCGTCAATGCAATACTCAATACTTTATTGCTTTCCATATGTATTACATAGATGGTATAACAAGTAAAAGACTAATATGGACCATGTCGGGCACAGCAAAATTAGGAGAGAGGAAGAGGGCTAAGTAGCAATTTAATCCATACTAAATATTATAAATGCGAAAGTGTGTTTGTTTGTTTGTTTGTCCTTCCTTCACGCCCTAACTAAGCAACCAATCGACTTGATTTTCGGCAGAAAGTTAGTTGAAAGGATGGAGAGTAACATAGGCTACTTTTGGTCCTGGAAAAACATCATTTTAATTCCACGTGAGCGAAGCCGCGGGTAAAAGCTAGTATTTTTATATTTATTTATTCATAAATTATATTATTTGATGTATTTAGTTAGGTGTATATTACTAGGTTTAGGTGCATTTGGCACCATGTTGCATACGAGATAGCGGATCTATTTATTTCAACGTCGTTGACTACCATATCCGAATTAAGACGACAATTCTAATAAGGCTTACGCTTCGTTACGATTTGGACACATTGTTGCTACCAACCTCATATTCCACTTTCATAATTATTCCACATTCACTGCACAATTCCCATTTAACCTAGTACCACTAATATAACACCAAACTGTAATTGATAAACCTAAAATATACCATGGTATAATGCTACGCCAGGTATTTTTTCCTCCCGTGACAGCTAGCCAAGCCCATGATTGGCTCAAGGCTACGTCATCGCTGTGGTGTGCTGCCATTATCCTTACTAATATTATAAACGCGAAAGTTTGTATGTATAAATGTTTGTTACTCTTTCACGCAAAAACGGCAGAACGGATTTGGATGACATTTGGCACACAGATAGACTATGCCCTGGTTTAACACATAGGATACTTTTTATTCGGGTACATCAAGTAGCTTCGCGGGTGAAGCCGTGGGCAATAGGTAGTGTGTAAATAAATTATCCGACCAAATGCATTTTTTCACTTACGTTGCTTCTATAGACGCAATTTTGAACTAGTAATGTTATACATACCGATAATTTAGCCCTCGTCAAGCTGTCCTTCTCCCAGTCCACCCGCCAGTAATGCCTTAAGCCGAGGTCCGAGTCCCAATAGGGGTCGCCCTTAGTGCTGTTGTTGCTACTAGTCATGATGCTAGTAGGTAGTACCTAATTAGCTTAGGTTAAGTATTTTACTCGTCCCCATTAGTTGGAGACCCTTTAGGTCTCGCCATTAACTGCCCGGTTACGTAGAAACGGTCCGCAAGACCATCTACAAGCAGACGAATCGAAAATATAAAAAAATATAAATTATACCGTTTATTTTTTCAACTACCTAAATAGATGAATAACACTAACTAGATAGCAAATAGTTATTCATCTTATTCTTATTCTTTATTGTACACAAGAAAAATTACTGCAATAAAACTACAATTAAGTGAAGTTATGTACAAAGGCGAGCTTAACTCAAAAATGAGTTTTCTACCAGCAAACCTTTGAGTGATAGAGAGAGATTGATTATGTGGTTGAAGGCAAATTCCAGTGTACAATTGTCTTATTTATTTCTACTTATTTATGTTATAAAATATAATATACCTAAATATATATATATATTAAGAAAAAATATATATATACATAAATATATATAAACCATATAATAAATCTACATAGATAATATTACATATTAATCATTCAGAAAGGTAATGCTTCCTAATTCTACTCTTGAAAACGTTAAGAGAAGGGCTGTCGCGAAGTGAGTGTGGGAGAGAGTTCCAAAGACGCTAGTTAAGCTAGTTAGCAATTTATTTTATACTAGCTGTGTCGTCACGGTTCCGCCCGTAGCCTATGTTACTGTATAATGTAGCTTTCTAACGGCAAAAGAATTTTTGAAATCGGTTCAGTAGTTTTTAAGTTTATTCGTTACATACAAAAATACAAAACTTTCCTCTTTATAATATTAGTATTGAAGTATTGATTCACTATGAATTAAAAACCCCCTTAAATATATTGAATATGTTAATCAATCGCAACCCTAATCGTGACGTAGATTTGGGCCATTGTGGAAAGAGAGTACCCGAAAGCTAGTTGATGATAAAACAAAGTGGACTTTTAACAGTCGTTTGTAGATCTTTATGGTAATGGTGTGATGTACAAATTGAGGTTTTATTCAGAGCCGCTCTGCCAAACGACTCTTTATGTTATGTGTTGCGGTTGAAGTTTGGGAAACGGCACGTTCTTAGATTTTCTAACGAATCTTGATCGAGTCAGTCTCGGGGTTTTGGTTGCTGAAATGTATTTTGAGATTTTTACAAAATTATGAGCTCTGTGATTCCTTCCACTTTTTGACTGAGTTTTCCTTTAACAAAATCTGAAAAAAGGTTCAAGACAAGTAATATACTCGCCCAAAACAACGCGTTGCCACCCAAGATACAGGTTTTTCGCCTAGTATGGGAGACAGCAGACCCAATGCCTGCCTTAAAATTGTCCAATAATAACTAAACAGTGATCTATAATATTATCTGATTTCGTTAGTTCATTATGTTCTACTGCATTTTGATTCGAAACAATAGGTAAACGATTTTACTAAAAAAAAAACGTTTTTAGTTTGCGGCCGCGATGGTCACAAACCGAACGCGTCGGGTTGTAACTTTTTTTTGTTCGTATGGATGTTCCTCGTCCGTTGTTGAAAGCGGTCTGCCGGTCTCTTACCGGCTATAAACCAACGATGTTCCTCCTCTTAACCGTTCGGCCGGGGTCGTGGGATTCGCAAAAGCATGCACCGCAACCCCAGCAGGTCCCGGCCTGCCCGTCTCTGGCGGACCTCTCTTCTGTGGAGACTTGCCCCACATCCTCCTGAGAAGCGCAAACGGAACACTGCGCGCCACCTTCTCGGGCCTGTTACAGGTCGGGTCCCCTAACCCGCCGCCCGCAGACCGTCGAATCGTGCTCTAAGAAATCAAAATGGTATTTTACCAGTAAATTCTACGACGCGTCAAAATTCAAGCCTTTACAGCGACGTAAGGACTTACAAATGCCTGTAGCGTGGTCTCCGTTAGTAACTTGATGCTCCGTACCAATTTGGGGTCACAATGGAGACATTGTGGGGGCTTAGTTACTAACTATGCACTGTGGGTCAATGTGGAGGCATTCTTAGTTCATAGTTTATAATGACTGATATATTGTGTTGCGTTGTTCATGGTTTGTTGGGGAGAACATACGTTCATAACATAACATCACGCCTTGTATCCCCGAAGGCTTAAGCATAGGTGACTTTAGTACACCCTCGTTTCTCTAGTTATGTTTAAGTCCCATGTAATAGGGGGCGAGCCTATTGCCATTAACCAGGCATAAATCCAGATACCGGGCTGCCACTTTGAAATTCCTAATGGAAAAATCTAACAACACTGCCCGACCTGGGTATCGAACCCAGGACCCCATGCTCAGCAGTCACGTTTGCGACCACTAGATCAAAAAGGCAGTCAGTTCATAGCTTACAATCTTTACGTAGTATAAAACAAAATCGCTCCCACTGTCTGTACGCTTAGATCCTTTAAATTACGCAACGGATTTTTCAGCAATAGATAGAGTGATTCAAGAGGAAGGTTTATATGCCCCACATTAGTATCTACATTGCATCCGTGCGAAGCTGGGGCGGGTCGCTAGTGACTGATATATTGTGTTGCGTTGTTCATGCTTTGTTGCCGAGAAGACTTATTCATAGTACTTGGGTTCAGTTGAAAGGTATGCTCTGTCATAATTAGGTGCGTTGCCAACATAATAAACTCCTGCAGGCCTAGCGTGAATGATGTCACGTCACTACGTAACGTTAATGAGTGGATTTTAAATTGAATATGCTCGTTTCGCACATACTATTCAATTAAATAATATTGACTGTCTCATTGGCAAGCGCGACTGCTGATCGTGAGGTCCTAGGTTCAATCCCCAGGACAGGCAAAGTGTTATTGGGTTTTTCTGTGTGGAATTCCTCAGTAGCAGCTCGGAGTTTGGGTTTATGCCCAGTTGATGGCAACAGGCTCGCCCTCTATCACATGGGACTTAAACATAACGGCGAAATGAGGTTGTTACTATACACCTCTGTCCAATCCTTCAATCCAGTCGTGATGTTATGTTATGTAGTTATTATAATGGGTTAATTAAAGAGAAGGGAAGTTTTTGCTCTACAGTGGGATGCTATGGCTAAATAACGACAAAATAGGGCTTATGATCTTCTTCTTCTTAGCGTGTCGATAGGAATCTAAATTCAGTCGGCCCAGAACTTAGCTACGAGTTTAGCGTTATCAGTAGCGTCCATTAGTTCCTGTAACGTTCAGATATCAGGGCACGCAGGGCATGATGTCAGGTATCCCATCGTTTGTAAAACAGCATTAAATTTACACTCCATGCTGGAATCGTCTATGAATCTCCACCTGAGCAAAGAAAGATGAAAGGTAGGTATACGACTACACGTGTTTGTAAATATGAATTCCAAGCGTATGAAAATAGTTTTCAATATGGCTCACTTTCTGAAACCTGACGATCCCTGCGGAGAATGCAAAATGCAATTCCGTTATGTGCTAGATATGATTGCAGACGCGAGAATGTGGCTGCAACGTTTGAAAGACAGGGATTTAACGAGAACGTAGCGGAGATACATCAATTTTGTTTTTTCAGCAGCTGAAAAGATTTAAATCTGTTCTTAAAATATATTGTCTAATGTCCGACTCTTATAAACAAAAATGAATCGTTTTGCTTACTTTTTATTGTCAAACTGGATATTAATAATGGACTCGTAAGCAAATTTTACCTGTGATAGCTACTTCCATATGGGAGGGTCTACTGTGCAAAGCCATGATGTCTTTGCTTTATTATCGGTAAAGATACAAGACTCTCAATTTTAACCAATAACCAGCATAACCTACTTTGATAGACAGTATTATTCTACTTACCTCAAACTCACATTCTATTTAAATACCTCGGAAAACCCGTTTTGAAGACAGAGCTGTACTTCAAGAAAATTGGCGAAATATAAGTACTTATCTGTGTTCATTTTAAAATTGCATATTGTCATAATAGACACCGTGTCCGGGTCAAGCGCGGATCCACCGTTGTGGGCACTATGGGCATGCCCAATACCCTACTAGACTTGTGACGTCACACTTTCACGGTCTATTGAGGTCGATAGTAGTTTAGAGTCTAAATGTGACACTGTGATGTGCAAACAAACACACGTTTACTTATGTAATTTTAATGAGCGAACAAACTAACATTTTACCGGTTTATTAATTTACTAGTGTTCGCCCCACGGCTTTGCCCACGTGAAACTATACACTGTACAAAATCGTGGCCAGGGCGTCATATATTTTATAAACATCTCCTTTGTAGGAACGCACTATATCGATCATGAGCGAGTTCATACTCCGACTCGCACTTGGCCGATTTTCGGGTGGCTGTGACCACAACCTTTTTCGAGGGCTGGATCCGCGCCTAGTCCGGGTATGTAGTAATAAAACTTTAAGGGCGCTATATACACTAAATTTTATGAACAAAAACACCCCACTCTGTGAGACCTAGGTCTTAAGTTGTGAGTGTTTGAATATGTAGAGGGCGAAATATCTGAGCCAAATACTAGAATTTTTCTATCTTTGCGTAATTGACTCCACATGTCGGGTGCTTTTGTCGAAAAAATTGAATGGTATATACCGCCCTTAAAGATGTATTACTACAAACCCGGACACGTTCTATATTCATCACTCCTCCGAAATCGTAAAATTCAACCGAAGGAAATGGAAATTGTAGACGAGATCCACAAAAAACGCAAGCTGTAGACGACACGAAATTAACATAAACGAAAATTTTTAAATTCAACCATGAAAATAAAAAATATAAGAGAAGGCCAAGAAAAAGTGCCGCATAAAATTATATGCAATAAAATTGTGGGTAATGCTGGAAAAAGGATAGGGACTGAAGGCTCACTTTTATCGACGAGCAATGACAGAGCGATCGCCGCATCAATAGTGCGAATCATGATGATCTACTTGACGACAATAATTTCACAGTATTGATAATAGAAGGGTACGCCTTTTTATTATTAATACTGTGAAATTATTGTATAGTACGACACAACAAAGAAGTTTTTTTTTGCTCTTCGACTGCTTGTAGATGGTCATGCGGACCGTTTGTACGTAACCGGGCAGTTATTGGCGAGACCTGAAGGGTCTCTAACCAATGGGGACGAGTAAAATACCTAAATATCTAATTAAAGCTAACTACTACTACTAACATCATGACTACTAGCAACAACAGTACTAAGGGCGACCCCTAATGGGACTCTGACCTCGGCTTAGGGCGTTGCTGGTGGAAGGACTGGAAAGGAGACAGCTTAATGAGGGCTGAATTATTGGTGTGACTGCGGAGTCAGAAAAGACGACCGGCTCTGCGGCTGCGGCGGGTGAGCACGGTGGATCAGGGATTAACGAAGAAGTCGAATCGGTAAACTTATTAAAACCGATCACTTCTCAACTGAGTGCGACTTCAAGACCACGAGTAATTACTAATACTGCAGTTTAAAATGATCTTAACGTTGACGCAATAAGTGTAAGTTGTATTTATGAAAAATAGACTCCATTAGTTAAGTGTTAAGTGTATATTGTACGCTCTACGATGGGAGGATGCAGTAATTTAGCCTTATATTGCTGTTTCATGAGCGGCCATGCGGTGACTTTATCTAGAGGTATATAATCTAAGCATTTGTAGCATGGCAGCACAAATTCGCCGCAAAAGATTGCTGCTGTGCTGACACACGTCAGGCAATTAATTCCATCGCCCAAATTAAAAGCACTCTCAAAAAACCAAAACGCGTTCGATGTGCAAATTTAGCTTTGAGTCTCCATTTTAGCGTAACGACTGTTAATGTCATTATAACAGGCTAACATGCTAATAACATCAATGCCTATGGTAGAGCGAGTGACGTAATTATTTAAGTATTTCAACTTTTTTAACTGCCTCGTTGGTCTAGTAGTGGCAAGCGCCACTGCTGATCGTGAGGTGGGTTCGATCCCCAGGTCAGTCAAAGTGTTATTGGATTTTCTGTGTGTAATTACTCAGTAGGAGCCTGGAGCTTAGATTTGTGCTCGGTTGATGGCAATAGGCTCGCCCCCTATTACATGGGACTTAAACATAACGGCGAAATGATGGTGTTACTATACACCTCTGCACAATCCTTCGGGGAATACAGGCGTGATATTATTCGATCATTTGTACGTACAGGTAACAGAGAAAAAAGAAAAAAGTAAAAAAAACTTTTATGAACATATTAAAAAGCACCCGACATGCGGGGTCAATAAAATACTTACAATTACGCCTCTATGAGACCTAGGTCTTAAGTTAGCAATCGAAACAGGTAACTCAGATACTAAAATAGATCGATCTTTGGGGGGGTGGGAATCGATCACACAAGTGGGGTTTTTTTGGTCGATAAAATCGAGTATATGTACCGCCCTTAAAATTATATTACTGCATACCCCGACACAGTGTATATTATACCTACAGGGTGTAAACGAAATCATGTAATTCTTTCAAACCTCGTGATGTACTGCTAACATAGATTAACCCTGCACGGGATACTTATAGATTCAATAAACAAAACATTACAAGACGTAAATAGGTATGTGTTCTTAACTTGAGGCATTTTAAGGCTCTGAGTGAATTGCGCGGGTATCACCCGCCGCGCGGTCATTTAACTCGGGGCACTAAAATGCTTCACGTTAAGAACACTACTTTTTGTATTTTTTTTTATTGAATCCAAATGTATTCCTTGCAGGGTTAATCTATGTCAGCAGTACATCACGAGGTTTGAAGGAATTACATGATTTCGTTTACTCCCTGTATATTTTTTTATTTTGAATATAATAACGCTCGCCAGCGTAATCAATAAGATAAGGGACAATATGGCTACATCACGCGAACCCGCTAATTATTACTAACGATATTGTACCTGTAAAATAATAATACGTTTGTACGAGTATCACGTGTCTCTGGTACATTTTAAATGCATTATCTATTGATTTTGTTAACCGTTGCCGCATAATACTGTGGCGACATCTATCACACCACATGTGAACTACGCAGCACATTGAATGTCTAGCAGACTACAGCGACAATAATGACAACTCTCAAAAATGACGTCACAAATCCTGCATCGCGATATCAAGATTTGACACGCAGATAGTATTATTTACAACTTCCCAACAGCAACCGTTGGGTTTCGTCTTTTCTGACTCCACAGTCACACCGATAATTCAGCCCTCATCAAGATGTCTCCATCCCAGTCCTCTCGCCAGCAACGCCCTAAGTCGAGGTCCGAGTCCCATTAGGCGTCGCCCTTAGCGCTGTTGTTGCTAGTAGTCATGATGTTGGTAGTAGTAGTAGTTAACTTAGGTTAAGTATTTTACTCTCGTCCTCATTGGTTGGAGACCCGTCAGGTCTCGCCAATAACTGCCCGGTTACGTAGAAACGGTCCGTAAGACAAAATACAAGCAGTCGAATAGAAAAAAAAAACAACCGTTGGGCAGTAGCCCGCCAGTTATATGACCCGCCTGGTTAGAGGATCCTCCCTTTTCGTGGGAGCAACATCATATCTCGTTCTTCCATAATACAATTCTACTAATAGAAATGGTGATCAATCGCGGCCAAACCGTTCAACCCAGTTCCCAAGAGTGTTTTGATTGCTCAGTGTCATAATAAATTGGACTGTTATTAATTCAGATTTTGACAGCTTTATCGCAGATCGGCTATTATGAATATTTAGTCGATTAAAAACACATTAATCACTGATTGAATTATTTGTGTAAATCGTACGTCGATCACATTGCAGAGAAAATCGAATTGAAAGTAGAACAATTGATATTGAATCAATCAATCAGTCTTTGTTTGATGAATCAGTCATTATACCTAGCTTTTTCTCAACTATGTTGGTTGGGGTCAGCTTCCATTCTAACTAAATGCGGCTGAATATTAATATTTTACACGAAGCCACTGGCATCAGACCTCCGCACCCCAGTTGCTGGGCAATGCCGATATCCTAAGGTTAGACCAGTTGTCAGACTTTTAGGCTTCTGACTTCCCGTACTAAAGATTGTCATAGGTATTCGTATGACACCCGGGACCGACTGTTTAACGTGCTCTCCGAGGCATGGAGGGTCTCGATGTGTAACGAACGATCACCCATCCTCAGACTGACCGCGGCAAGCGCAGCTTAACTTCGCATATTGTTTTGATCTACGTGGTTGTTCATTCGTTTCAAGCCCCTCCCAGCTGGCTGGTAAGATGTGATTATGTTATACTAAAGCCTTCCTCTTTCACAGAATGGTGGGGAGCACGGACCTTCTGCTGCGATTCAGACGACTGCAACAGCGCGTACGCAACGCGGCCCCTCACAATACTCGCAGTCATAGCAGTGTTGATAACCGCGGCGGTTGCGCGCTGACCGCTCCAATCATCAACCGTAAGATCAAGATTACGACCGTGTTAGATCGATTGATTGATTCATAGTAAGTTTATGATTGATTCAAATGTTTTTGATTGATTTAAAAGTTTTTAATTGATTTTTTTGTGAATAAATCGGGGTAGTGGAAATTTGCTTTTTTAAATAACTTTGAAGATGACAAACGATTCATTGATAAATAATTAAATCCGATTGGTTAATGAATATTTTGTAATCAAGTTACGTGAATTTTGGTTATTGATCTCACTACTTAATAAGAAAAATAAAGCAAAAGAATGAAGTTCTTTGATTATAGTATGTACTTCGATAAAATGGAATACGTTAGTATAAAATAATTTTCTATGAACTGATCAATCGTCTTGCTTAACCAATTATTTGTTAGATATTTTTGTCTATTATGTGAGATGAAAATCGTCTTGTATTGTAGAAATTTGAGTCACCAGAATATTCTAAATAGGTTTACCAGTTTCACCAATCCATGAGCGTGTGAAGTTACTTTCACAAGACAGAACACAATAATTAACAAGCAATACTAACACCTTTTCACGTGTCCGTAACTAAAATTTAATACTAAATTTAGAGAAGTTGAATCACCTGTAGCGGTCGTAATCACTTTAATCAAAAGTTAATATTGAAATTCAGTGATGGGTTTCGGATACTTATTTTGAAAAATATCTCAGTTAATACATTGTTTAATAAAATACGTGCAATCATTACAAGTGCGAGACGTAGTCGCCCACCAATGGTCCCATACCGTTGAAGGAAATAATGATATCCATTTTCAAAATAAAATTTTAATTTTTGTGGAACCGCACAACTAAGTTTGTTGGTAAAATATTTTGGCTGATTTCTAAAAAAAACTATCCTAGTTATAGACATCGCTTTTTCGCTTAGCAAACTTCGGAAATAAGGGGGGGAATGATATTTTTTCAGACGTTTTTCCTCATAAGTCTAAAACTATGCTGCATAAATAAAAATAAAACACATTTTATAATGTGCAAAATGAAGTCCTTTCATATGATAACCCACTTGACATAGTAACCCCACTTTAAAGTTTCAACCTCCATTTCGGCTCCTGTTGCAATGAAAATAAAAAATAAATCGAAACTTTCACTTGTAATATAGAGATGGTAGCCATTATTTAAAACCATTCCAAATTTTAAGTCGGTAGCATTAGTAGTTTCTAAAATAAGCAGCTGTGACAGACAGACAGACGAAGTCGCACCATATTGGTTCCTTTTTTACCATTTTGCTATGGAAACCAGTTCTGCTCTAAAAACTAAAAACTGCTCTAAAAACCAGTTCTCTTACATACCACATACAAGAACTTGCAAGAAATATCTGAGAGTCAATTCTACTTACAGAAAAACGTTGATCAAATTGTCGTCAAACGTTGTCAAATTATTTGACAGCAAAACAAACCAAACATTTTGACGAAAACTGACTGACGCTAGTGGTTCGTGTACCGTTTGGCAATATTTTTATTAGTAGAATATAATTTTTATACGTTGTGCAAACAGCTTTGCTGATGCAGATTTAGAACCAGAGTCCCAAAGAGTAATAAAAAACAGATGGTCTGCCACGGAGCTATTCAGGTCAACATTTTACATATAGATAACATTTATGCATAATATGCTAAATAGTACCCACATTTCCGTGACTTAGGAAGTCAAATAAAAAGAAGAACTACTTTGAATTGAAAATAAACATTTATTAGAAGCGGTTGACGTAATACAAAAGAAATCGTATGTATAACAGGAGAAACTGATTAACTGGCTGATCTACCAATGCAGAGCTTAAACTACTGGGGTTAGAAATTTGAAATTTTGATAGTACGTACCTTTTTTAAAGTCGGCATCTGCTAAGGAAGAATTTATATAAATCCCTCCCCTAAGGAGGCGAAAAAAATCACGCAAGCGAAACTGTGGGCAAAGGCTAGTCTGTAATAGTTTACAAACTAAAATGACGTCAGATCACTTATAGGAAACGGAAACTAGGAAAACTGTTGAGCAATCTCAAACCACAAGCTTTGTTTAGTAAAAATTA
Organism: Amphipyra berbera; assembly: GCA_910594945.2. Lineage (NCBI taxonomy): Eukaryota > Metazoa > Arthropoda > Insecta > Lepidoptera > Noctuidae > Amphipyra > Amphipyra berbera. The sequence continues at coordinate 10,293,493 of OU343144.1, forward strand.
TATTTTCTTAAAATACAACTACCGCGTAACAAAATTACGAGATCTGGTAAATGAGCAATTTACGAAATTATACAACGAGTTACAGAAATGCGTGGTCATATTTAAAGAGTTAGTTTGGACTCTTATTCAGAGCAAGTTTTTTTTTAATGTCATCCTCTACTATCCCAGTGCTGGGCAAAGGCCTCCTCCAAGTCCTTTCATGTATTTTTTTCCTGCGTCATCTCAAACTAGCCCTCGCGGTACGCGTCCAGGTCATGTCACCACCTCTTTCTGGGCCGACCTTGGCGCCGTCTATCCTCATGCACCCATTGCGTGGAGACTGTTGTCCAGTAGTCGTTATGCACGAGACTGACGTGATCCGCCCAATCCAAAAAAAAAACAACTCTCCATACGAATTGACCCGATCAGCTGATGCCATTTGTATGGAAAGTCGAAAAAAAGAGTCCCAATTTTTTTGTGTGACCTATCAAATGTTGTTCTGATTAAGAGTCCAAACAACACCCTTAAATATGACCACGCATTGCTGATACACGTTGTATATGCTGGTACTGGAAATGTGGGCAGTTAGCATCGCTTGTGTACCTGTAGTCCATTCGCGTTAAGAAAATAGTGAATTGTATTTTTTTTTGCAACCTGACTGGTCGTGGTGCTTACCCGACCAATGAAATTGCAAAGAAAACGATGACTCATCATTTTCTTAGCGCGAATAGCGCGTGTATAAAAATACACGGAATGGCAAATATTCATTTAGAACCCGATATAGTACGACACAACTAAAAAATCGCATCGGCAAACTTCATAAAATCGATCACTTCCGACCTGTGTGCGATTTCAAGACCACGAATTTTTATTAGTATTGCAGTAAAAAATGATCTTGACGCTGATACAATAAGTGTGAGTGGAGTGAAAATGAGCGACTGTCATTGGTTGTTCGATCAAGTTTGCCGATGCGATTTCTAACTTGTGTCGTACTATTCTATTCCAATATTCTGGATTGTTATGAAAAAGAGAAAAAAACAAAATTTATAGAACCGATCTTGTAAAAATCAGGCTATTGTTTTAATAGAAATCTAAAATTACATACAGTTTATTGTTATTGAAAAGGCAGTAGGTATCTTTTTCTTTTTTAAGAAAACAAAGAAATAAAATATCAAGGCACTTGATTGAGAATTGAAGATTTCGACGATATCGTTCCCAAAGGGGCCATCTGTCCCAAATACAGTGGACTAACAATAAAATTCGAAGACCCTCTTGCTTATAATGTATTTATACAAGACCCAAAAAATATATAGTACATGATTTCATCCTAGAAAATGAATGGTGGTACACGGTGATTTTTAATTCACTGTTAACTTTTCAGGACGTGAAAGTACACATGATTATAAATAACTTTCACTTTGGGACCAACTACGAAATGGCAAAAAAAACATCTTTTACATACATTTTCATCGGGTAAATATTGCATTTTTGCATGAAACAGCTGTTTTTATTTATATTTCAGAGTTGGTCTCATAGTGAAAGTTGCTCATAATCATGAGTACTTTCACGCCCTGAAAGTTTAAGAGTGAATTAAAAATCACCATGTATAATATTATCTTGATGTTGTACATGACCTGTACATCATTATGTACACTACAGATGGCTGCGCTGTCCCTGTTCGAGAAGGGTTTAGGCATTAGTCCACCACGCTGGCCTGGGAGCCTACTCCGAAACACGAACGTCGACGTTTCGGACTGAAACGAAAAAACGACGAACATCGAACGTATTGTCAAAAAACGTACTACTAGATGTCAATTAACATTTGAGAGTAGGGTGAACGAAAAACAAAAAATGTCAAATCGCGATAATCTGAGACTTTTTTGGTTGGAAAACGTGCAATCGGTTAGCCGAAACTTCGTTGTTTGGGATTTTCGGAGTAGGCGTGGTGCGGGTTCACAGACTACACAAACCACCGAGAAGTATTTGTATCCCTCTCGGCAATTGTAGTTATAAGAATATAATAGGGATTCATGTAGGCCTCTAAACATATATACTCTAACCTACATAAAATTGTATCTCTAGGGTGCATTAAAAGAGCTTCCATTAGTTACCATGGAGGTACGTAATTAACACAGCTACGTTGTCGGTACAAAAAGTATGTAGTTTTTCTAATATTTAAAATTGGGATATATGTAAATGAATTTAAACAAAAATAGTTCCCACTTTAATAGGCTCTAGCTTCAAAAGTAAAAGATTGCACTTTAATTTTCATACTTCAACTTTAAAAATAATTGTTTGCACTATAATTATAATGCTTCTAGCTTCAAAGTCCTCCCGCAATAAGAAATAAACTGACAAACAGATAGCTGAAAGTTAGGTTAGGTTATGTTATAACTACGGTGACCACTCAACGCACGTGTCGGTGAGTGCCGAAATCGCCAGAAACGATTTGCCGGTCATTTTCCACCATTCCTTTAAGTGGTGCATTCAGAAACAAGTGGTTTTTAGTAGGTTTAAAATTAAAGTGCAAATATTATTTTGTTGTGGAAATCATTATTTTTCAAGTGTGCCTTAAATTTCGTTGTTAATTTCATTAATTTTAAAGAGCTTTTAAATAAATTCCTTTAAAATTGAATTGTATAAAGGCTTCAAATAAATCTCAGTAAAAATTGCAAGGATGACAGAAATAATAATTGCTAATGAAGTCCACGTAAATGATGCCACGGGCCATTTTTTTGGTCTCAAGAGTTTTTTAAATGGACACGCAGCTATTTACTGTCGCAATTGCAGTATTGTATTTTCCAATGTATTGGCATTATTGAAATATACCAGTGCAGCCGCTGTTGCGTTAACCACTTCTCTTAAATAAATATTACATGAGAATTATACAGCTATAATGACTGTTACGGACGTTAATGACTACCGTTCAAATGATTTACATTGCAATTTAGTTAATGTATGAAATCCATCACTGCGTTTTAATACGAAATTTATCCTTTGTAGTCTAGTCGAGTGGAAATGTAATTTACTTTAATTTGTTTTGTTTAAAGATTGTTTTTTTATTGCGAAGTTTATTATGATTGTCCGTTGGCCGATGGTGGTTATGGGTCCCTAGTGCCTCGATAGCTGCTTGGGTAAATCCGAGCGAGTGAATATAAGTAATTTTATCTACGTACTTGTGGAACTCTTCTCAATAAAGTAGTAAAAGGGTTGTCATTTTAGAATCGATTTCTATTTAAGAATCTATCATTGTTTTAAATGCAATTCGATTCTTTTTTCAGTCGTTTACTTAATTATTTAATTAAATTGTATGTTGTTAATTTCTTTTTAACTTTAATTTTGTTATAAAATGTTATTAATGTTTTGCCTAAAAGTTTACGTATTTAAATTTGTAATCATGTTTTTTTTCATGGATTCGGATCTCTAAGGCATTCCTAAAATTTTATTATAATCTACTAGGGGGATCTGAATTAAAATTAAATTATCAGTAAAATATAAAATTATTTTAAATTGTTTACTATTGTTACTTGTAATTTAACAGCTGTAGTTAATTTATTATTTTTTATCTAAATTAATTATAATGTTATAGATGTCAACATTTTATTTATATTTAAGGTTTAATGTTTTTGATGCCAGCGTTTCGATTTATTGCCACTTGAAAAATTGTAAAGCAAAATAAAAAAAATATAGTTTCATTACTCACTTATAATGTAAATAGAATAATATCACTCACGATTGACACTTTATGAAGTAAAACACGATCAAATTCTTTTCTAATCTAGGTGTAAACTTATAGATGTAAAAATATTGTTCTACACTAATTGTTTGTTTTAGGTGAATAGATGATTTGGTGTATACTGTTCGATTTTTATGAAAGTGCTTATTATGTTTACGAAATTAGTTCGTTTATATTATGTAATTGAAAGGTGGAGGAGCAAAAATAGGTACATATAAAAAAAACTGCGAGCAAATATGGTACAATCTTTGTTCGGATATGATTTCGCTAAACCATTAACAAGGAATATCCATAACAACCATACATTATAGCAGTGATAGCCTAGTGGTGTGACCGTCGGACTGTCAAGTCATAGGTCTCGAGTTCGAACCCAAGGCACGCACCTCTGACTTTCCGGATTCATGTGTGTATTGTATAATCATCACGTGCTTAAAACCGGTGAAGGAAAACGTCGTGAGGAAACCGGCATGCCTGAGAGATATTTCTCGACGGCATGTGAAGCCAAGTCAGAGGCCCATGGGCGGCATAAACTCTGACACCAGCTTAGTCACGAAAAGAAGAAGAAGACAAGTAGGTAGCTATATTATTGTATTTTCTTTTTTTTTTGTTTTTGAATTCACCATTGGAGTAATACAATTAACTTCTTATTAAAGACATAAAACATACACACACCTTTTTCCCACGGGTGTAGGCAGAAACTATAGACCGCTACATGCTACGACCCTTACATACTCCTTTCGCTTCGTCCACATTCATACATCTTGTCATACACGCACGCCGGTTGAAAGTACTACGCACCTATCCTTTGTGAAGAACATCACAAATAACATCGATGTATTTCCTTCTAGGGCGTCCTCTACCGGCTTCTAAGAACAAAACATTAAACAAGAATGCAAAATTATGAACAACTTTAAATTATTATCATTATGCGGTCTCATTTATTGCTCTAACAATGACTCTTGATGATACAAAAGATTCTTAGACTTGGGAACTCCCAGTAACTTTGTCCAGGAAACAAGAAATAAGTTTATGAATTAAAACCAGACTATGGAAAACATTAAATACGAATTTAGATCCAAATAACTTTCAAGTTAACTCATTGGTCCAGTGGTGGCAAGCGCGACTGTGGAGCATGGGTCCTGGGTTCCTCAGAACGGGCAAAGTGATATTGGGTTTTTCCATTAGGAATTTCTCGGTAGCAGCCCGGAGTCTGACATCACGCCTGTATTCCCCGACGGGTTGGGCAGAGGTGTTAAGTAACACCCTCATTTCGCCGTTACGTTTAAGTCCCATGTAATAGGGGGCGAGCCTATTGCCATCAACAGGCGGAACAGGAGGAATTTCACTCGGAAAAACCCAATAACACTTTGCCCGACCTGGGAATCGAATCCAGGACGTCATGATCAGCAGTCACGCTTCCCACCATTAGACCAATGAAGCAGTTACCTTACCTTCCAATTAACAAAATGTAATGGTGCGTCCAGACCTGACGAACGCGCCGCGAATGCGCCGCTCGCTAGCTGCGCGCGTGCATTTCATGTTCGTACAAAAGCTCGCGCGCCGCTCGCGCGCAAATCGCGAGCGGCTCGCGAGCGGCGCATTCGCGGCGCGTTCGTCAGGTCTGGACGCACCATAAGACTAATACAGATTTATTCTACCCAACATAGAATAAAAATAAACCTAGCCGTCCGTGTGGCAACCCTGAAACCATATTAGGATGCTTAAAATGTACCCGAGACTACGTGATCACACTTACAGAACAACCTGATTTAACATTCAGTACAGTTCACCTTGCGAGCCTCTTTATTTAATACAATATCTATTTCGATAACTTCTGTGAATCTGATACGCGGAATAGCTGTTCCAGGAGTTTCTTTAATTTGGGTAGGAGGAATATGTTTGCTTTTGATATTGGAACTCATTTGGGAATGGATTATTTCAGTTTGTTTGTGAGACTTTTTTTACTGTTCGTGTACATGGATGATATGTTCTTTTGGAATATGCTTTAATGTCATGAAATTAGCCACTCCTTTAAAAATGATAACTTATATAGTACTAGCGACCCGCCCCGGCTTCGCACGGGTGCAGTGTAGATACTAATATGGGGCATTATAAACCTTCCTCTTGAATCACTCTATCTATTGCTGAAAACTGCATTAAAGTCCGTTGCGTAGTTTAAAAGATCTAAGCGTACAGACAGCGGGAGTGACTTTGTTTTATACATACCTACTATGTAAAGATGTAAAAAAAAACCTGTCCAATCCGATAGGACGCAAAGATACCGCAATAACATTACTAAAAATAAAAATAAAAACACATTATTAATGAATATAAAAATGTTATTGTTATTTAAAATGCACGTTTTTAGTACCCAAATTACCTCAATTTCCATAAAATTTTGCAAATTCTCAAAATTTCTCGCCTTTGAAGGTGTTAAGGAAATTGGAGTAATTTGGGTACTCAAGACGTGGATTTTAAATTCTTCTTCCTGCCCTTAGCCCACACTAGGTGGGGTCGGCACAACATGTATTTCATAAATGCATGTTGTTAGAGGTTTTGGCTTATTGTTTTATGACCGGCCGCCTGCCTGACATCAACCCTTCTTGGGAATACTCGTTGCGCCCGTCGCGCGGTTGACCCAATGTGCTTGCTAATATTATGCACTGGGTCCAACAATTCTTGGTGGAGTATACTTGCAGTTCCTTGACCCACTCATTCAGTTTTGATAGGGACTTCGGATTTTAAATAACAATAACATTTTTATAATTTCATAATTTTTCTTGACAGTTTCGTTTATTTAAAGTGAATCTTTTCCTTATAAAATCAGAAGCTAAGCTTAATACTTTTTTATTTATTCATCTCAGCTCAGCTCATCCCTCGCTAGAACTCCACACACTAAGTAAATTTTGTTTCGGACAGTCGCGCTGCATTGGCGTTGAATTTGCTTACATAGGACGTGTTAGCTTTCAAGCGACCATGTTTTTTTTTACTACTTAAAAACTCGAATATTCAATAAAAATATTCATAAAATATTAGGCCTATTTTTGCTCTTTTAATATTCCTCGTATTTATACTAAACTGAACAAATATTTTATCTTTATCGTATATTAAAATAGAAATAATATTTTGTTTTAAAAATAGTTTAAGTAATAACATTATTAACAGTGCCTAGACATGATATAATTTAGGGTGAAAACACTAATTGTCAACCCACGCGGGTCAAACAGTTCCTAATTTTAATCATCCTACCCTAATTGATATTATGTCTTACAATATAAAAGATTAATAGACTATATAGATTATAATATTTAATATAATTTCAACGGATTATAATAATTGTAAAATAGTTTTGTTCTTTTAGCTAAATTTGATACTAAATGGAACCATTGAAGTCTACACAGTCATTCATACGAATCTGAGTCGACTTCAAAGGTCACTAAGAAATGAAAGTTCGTAATTTTTGCTAAAAGAACATAAACTAGAAAAACTAACGCTTTATAGTAATTTTATCACGTAACATCAGGAAGCTGAAATATTCTAAATTATAATAAATTAAAATTTATTAATAATTAGCTTAAGAATAAATTTATGTAAGTCACTTTAAAAATATACAAAAATATCACGTAAAGCATTAAACATTTTAAATGGCTGACAAACGGTATCTTCACCCTTATTAGTTAAGATAATTTATAAAAGATGTCTTTGTGAATTCGAGTTGAAAATTATAGTAACTAGGTACGTGATGTTTCAGAAATATAATATTATGTGTGATGGATAACTTGCTCAGGAACCCTGGAAAATTCTTTTGGCTAATAAGAATTGGCTACACTTCACGTGGTTCAGTCGTAGTACCTTGGCTAGTAAAGGATTGGGAGGTAAGATGTGATGCTAAATGATTTATATTTCTATAAATACACTTTACAGACACTTTTACAAGTCAATGTAATGTTATTTTAAGACTAGATGGCGTTGGCTTTTCCTGTCTGACTAGCTCTGAGAAGAAAAGCTGAAACAAACTTAGAGAGCAAGGTCTCTTTTAAAGTCAAGACATATAACAACAACAAGTGGTATAAAAACTATGCGAATGTAACAATGTAGGGCAACGTCTGGAAAAACCTTTTGAGGAAAGTGCCATATCAGGTTTGAGTTGACCTGTCCCAGCAGATGGCACGTATGTATCAATCATGATATTATTTTATTTGTAAATTACAAAGCAGATAAAGTTAAGAAATTTTGAACAGGACCTGACAAGTACTACTTCTCTTTCTTCTAAATTGTTTCACGACAACTAATTAAAATTACCACATTAAAAAAAACCACTAAATGTGTGTAATTTTGCTTCCAAATTTATTGCTATGGTGTTCAGCTCCACAATATTGTTTTATTTACATCACTCACGGCCAAACTTAAGCTACTCAATTTTAAATTGCCGTTAATTCTCGTGTTGTCACTGTTACTTTAAGGCGAAATGATAGTGACAGCACGAAATTAACGGCAATTTAAAATTTAGTAGCGTTTGAGTATTTGGCCATTAGTCTCTTGCCATCCATTGAACATGGGCCTGTCACAAGTTGCATCAAAACACCAAAAATGTTTGACAGTGTAATTAGAAAAGCCAGCGGTGATAGCCTAGTGGTGTGACCATCGGACTGCCAAGTCATAGATCTCCTTAAAAACGGTGAACGAAAACATCGTGAGGAAACGGCATTCCTGACAGATACCTACCTGATTCTCGACGGCATGTGAAGCCAAGTCAGAGGCCCATGGGCGGCATGAACTCTGACACCAGGTTAGTCACTAATCACACGAAAGGAAGAAGATTAGAAAAGCCAAGTGTAGCCCAATTTTTATCATTGCCTACTTACAACTCTAAATTTATTCCTTCCACATTCATGTTTGTTATTGTCTGTTTATTATTGTACGTTTTTAAATGATTAAGAGCTATTTATATTTTTTTCTTAGCTAAATAAAGACCAATTTATCATTCATTGATGGTGCGTCTTAATGTACTTCTGCTACTCAGATCCCAATACTGTACCTAAATATTATTATAGGCCTTTCTTGTTCCACTCCTGAGTCAGTCTCATCGACTGTGTCCCTGCAATCTCCAGAAACATCAAGGCCTTAAAATTAAGTAATTTGGGAATATACCTACCTGTGTCAATAATAGGGTATGTGACTATATTTTTTTTATTAGAAATCTCGAAACTATTACAAAAATGCTAGGCAACAGTGAAAAAACTAATTAAATATTTATTAAAATGCCCAAGTTATAAACGATTGAAAATTGCTCACTAGACAGAGACAACATGACGCCACAATGACGTCATACCTTGCAAACTTCATAATCATTTGACACCACTCCGTACAATATCCGTTTCGCGCGACAGGGACAGAAAATGCCCCCTCCACAAACTTCGCAAGCGTGTAGCTCCTCTATTTTTTCATCGATTTTATGTATTTTTTCACATATCAATTTGTATCTATACTTTCTTTAAAATAATACTAAATTGTTGTACATTTTTAATAGTAGTCAACTACCCTATTGGAAGAACATCACCAATTTGAAGTTTAATTTCTATGCCTGCTATGAATGTTATCTAAAATTAATATTTGTACAGATTTCGATTGTTTCTGACTACTATCGGGTGTAAAAATACCCTTAACGAAGCCGAGAGCCACGTATTCTTCCCATCACTACGAAGATTTTTTGGTATTGTGCCATACCTGGGAACCGACTGGTTACGGAGATATTGAAGGTCAAAGTCACCATATTTTTGAACGTTTTTCACCGAAAACCAAGTTTAAATGTTATTACTAAACATTCTTGTATACAAACATTATCAACATTTTCGAAATGTGGCACAGTCTGCTGCGCGCGCGCTTAAATTGCGCGCTACAATTAACAGCTGTTTTTTAATACCAAAATTAAAAGTTGTTTCCCAGCAATTAATTTTGCTGTATGTTACTTAGTTTTATGTACAGTATGCGTTAACTTCGGCTTCGTTAAGGGTATTTTTACACCCAGTATAATTAGCTATTTTAAAACTTTTAATTTCATCTTCATTAAAACTGGGTAGAATAACCGACATACAACTGTTAACTCCAAAATAATTTTCCAGTTCGCCAAACTTATTTTAGAACATTTTTTGTCTGAAAGAATTTCGATCTCGAGTTATGAGGTCAACGAAGTTGTTAACGAAGTCTCTTTCCAGAACTTTTGATAGGGTTCGATTCGTCCTTGACTATTACTTTTACTACGTCCCATATCAAAGAGAACTTCGGTAATTAGACGACGCCACATAAACCTAAATATTGTCTAATTATTTAGATTTCTGTGGACGAAGCCAATCACATTCGTGGTCGGCAACCTTTTGAGATGGAAGAGTCAAAAGTTGCAATATACGAAATTTAACAGTTTTAAAATATCCACAAAAATCAATTCGTTTCAATATTATAATATTTGCTTATACAGGGTGTCCTTTAATTAATGGATAACCTTGAAATGGCGTTCAGCAAAAATAATTAAATTAAAAAAAAAGCAAGACGAAAATACATTTAGATATATTTACTATATTTATCTCTCAGTATTTCAGTTATACTATATAATAGTACTCAATTATAGATCGATTGCACGAAGTTAAGGGTTTTGATAGTAACAATTATTTTATGCTTAAGGGACTGGAGAGCCGCAACTTTATATCGAAAGAGCCGAATGCGGCTCGCGAGCCGCAGGTTGCCGATCCCTGGTCTAGGCCATGACTGGAACATAACATAAATCTGTTTCTCACAGTTTGTGACCTTTATTTGGACTTACCTTATTTATTTTGCTCTACATTTTACCAGATTCATCGGTCTACCGAAATTATCGTATCATGGAATACGTATATAATCGAATGACAGTGTATTATATTAGTCGATTGGTTTTATCGAATAAGCCTCACTACGCTACATTACAGATTGTATCTCAATCTAGGTATCGTAGTGCGCAATTAACATTTTTCATATCTGGCGTGTGGCGGCATCTATCACGCCACATGCGAACTACGCAGCACGACGAATGTCTAGCAGACTACAGCGACAACAATGACAGTTGTCAGATGAAATGTCACAAATCCTGCATCGCGGTATCAAGATCTGACACGGATTTAATATATATACAACTTCCCAACATCAATCGTTGGGCAGTAGCCCGCCAGGCATAAGACCCGCCCGGTAGGAGGATCCTCCCTTTTCGTAGGAGGAACACCATACTTCGTTCCCCTACAGGCGCACTCCTATTCAATACAATTAACCAACTGGGCAATTTGGTTTTTGGAGGTATACAAGACTTGCTTTTACTATTCACTTCTGATTACTCGTAACAACTGTCATAGGTATTCGTATGACACCCGGGACCGACTGTTTAACATGCTCTCCGAGGCACGGAGGGGTTTCGATGTGTAACAAATGGCCACCCATCCAAGGACTGACCGCGGCAAGTGCAGCTTAACCTTGTAAATCATATGATCCTCGTGGTTGTTAATTAGCCACGAGCCCCTCTAGTGCATGTATGTATGTATGTGTCTTTATTAAAAACTTTTATAGAAATCTTATAACTAAAGACTCCACAAAATCGTTTTCACAGGTTTTGTTTAGGCTGTATTTCAATCGTAAGCCAGCAGCCAGTGGCATGAATACACCACGGCCACCGGATCTTCCAAGACTACTCCCCTCTCATACCTCGTCAGCTGCGGTCAAACCAGCAACTATTCATATACCAATTCACAAGGTAAGCAGATTACAGGTGCATGACTACTATAATAAACCGGCCAAGTGCGAGTCGGACTCGCGCACGAACGGTTCCGTACCCTTATCTATAAAAACGGCGAAAAATCATGTTTGTTGTATGGGAGCCCACTTAAATATTTATTTTGTTCCGTTTTTTAGTATTTGTTGTTATAGCGGCAACAGAAATACATCATCTGTGAAAATTTCAACTGTCTAACTATCACGATTCATGAGATTACAGCCTGGTGACAGACGGACGGACGGACGGACAGCGGAGTCTTGGTAATAGGGTCCCGTTTTACCCTTTGGGTACGGAACCCTAAAAACTATTTATATTTAGTTTTAGGGAGTACCAAAACCCAATAACAATAATTGGGTTTTTTCATGTGGAATTCCTCAGCAACAGCCCGAAGTTTGGGTTTGTGCCCGGTTGATAGCAATAGCCTCGTCCCCTATTACATGGGACTTAAACTTAACGGCGAAATGTAAGATGTTACTATATAACCAGGCCTTACCCGAGAATGTAGGCGTGATATTATGTTAAGTATGTGTGTTATATTTTAGCGAAGATGAAGAAGAAAATTTAAGAAGCAAAAAGAAAATAAAGAAGAGATTCTATGCATGTCGCTGACATTAGAATCAGTACGCTTTGTCGTCACTTGCGTGTGAGTTCACAAAACGACCTGATTCTTTAGTCGACGCGTGCGCTTATCAACAGACGAAGAGGACAGAAGAATAACTGATTACAATGTGTAACACAAATGAAAGGAATCTTCAGAAGCCTCAATTTAGAACAGGGATGCACAGACTTATTAGGATTGGGGGCCAGTCGGCCACACTATGAGATGGCCACCACAATTAAAAACAATAAAAAAAGTTGAACTAACTCGTTGGTCTAGTGGTGACAAGCACGACTGCTGATCGTGAGGTCCTGGGTTCGATCCCCAGGTCAGGCAAAGTGTTATTGGGTTTTCCCATGTGGAATTCCTCAGTAGCAACCCGGAGTTTGGATTTGTGCCCGGTTGATGGCAATAGGCTCGCCCCCTATTACATGGGACTTAAACATAACGGCGAAATGAGGGTGTTACTATGCACCTCTGCCCAACCCTTCGGGGAATACAGGCGTGATGTTATGTTAAAATAGTTAAAACTTAATTTACTAAAAAAAAATAGCAGTAGGTTGCGCATTTAAAACAAAAATCCTTTATTCAGAGATCTTAAGCTGACCCCTATTGTTAAAAATATTGCAGTATAATCATAGGCGCCCCGTACACAGTCAATCTCGATCGCGATCCGCAATCAAAATCAATGATCGCGATCCAGATTGATAATGTACGATCGCGATCCAGATTGAGATTGACGGATTGATGCATCTGATCACAAAAGAATCTGGATCGCGATCATTGATTTTTATTGCGGATCGCGATCGAGATTGACTGTGTACGGGGCGCCATACAAATGCATAAAAGAGTTTAATTCGCTGGCAGGCCCCATGTATATTGACGAAGGCCCGCATGCAGCCAACGGGCAGCAGTCTGTGCATCCCTAATTTAGAATATTACGATAAGTTTAAAACAAGATACAATGCATGAAGTTAACTTTAATTATTTATTTATTTTTAAACTGGGGAATTTTATTATGCTTTTTTATTGCCAACTACATAATTTTAATTCCAGTCTTATTACCATGACACAAGTCATAATTTTCTTTATCTTTTGACTGACAGACGTGTTGAAAAAAAACTCCTTTTTAAAATTGCTTTTAAACAAAGTAAGTACTTTCTGGTTTCTGGTTAATGATGATACACCTTGTAGAAGATTCAACTTTATTTTTGTGAATTAGTTATGCAAATATTATGTTAAAAACTCACAATGTGTTCAAATTGTATTATTATCAGAAAATGTCCTTATTTACTTCCTTATTTGGTTTATAATAAACCTTCATAAATACAGGCTGTAAACGAAATCATGCAATTTAATTATAATAAAAAAAAATACAAGAAGTAAACACGTGTTCTTAGCGTGAGGCATTTTACCGCCCCGAGTTAAATGACCACGTGGTGAGCGATACCGCGCAATTCGCTCGGGGCGGAAAATGCCTCACGCTAAGAAAATATGCTTACTACTTGTTGTTTTATTGAATCGAGTAGTATCCCGCGCAATGTTAATCTATGTCAGCAGTACATCACGAGGTTTGAACGAATTACATGATTTCGTTTACACCCTGTATTTTGTATACTAGGTATAATTATGAAGAATCTCTTCCGCCTAGTCTTTTCCCAATTATATTGGGATCAGCTTCCAGTCTAACCAGATGCGGCTGAAATCCAGTATTTTACACGGAGCTACTGCCATTGAACCTCCGCAACCCATTACCTGGGCAATACCGATATCCTAAGGTTAGTCCGGTTGTCAGACTTTCGGGCTTCTGACCACCCTTAACGACTGTCATAGGTATTCGTATGACACTCGGGATCGACTGTGAGGCATAGAGGGATCTCGATGTGTAACAAACTGTCACCCATCCAAAGACTGACCGCGGCAAGCGCAGCTTAACCCCTCAATTCGTATGGTCCGCGTGGTTATAAGCCACGAGACACGCAAAAAAATAAAATAATATTCTACCATCAACAATTTAAACTGTTAAAACTAATTTTCATATATTTAACCTCATCAGTGCTATAAGAAGCGTGTAAGAGTGGCGACATAACGCTTGGCTGCAAATTAAACGATAATTTAGCTTGCGACCCGCTCGCTTATGAGCGTAATTAGCAAGAATATGGCGGTGCCGTTGTGCGGTTGCTGCACTCAAAATATGCCGAATGTGTTTAAGAAGTGAATTTTTGACTGAATAAGGGTAACGTACACTTCAATGTTCCATTTAAATAAAGGTAATATACACTTTAATATTTCATTAAAATTTTGTACACGGTGCTAATTCTACTAGCAAAAATGTTTACAAACCGCAAACGAATCATAAACGCTAGTCAGAAAGTTTGGTTTTGTTTTTGATGTTACACATATGGGTTGTTAAGATTTGTGTTTATTTTAAATAAAGTAACATAACATCACTCCTATATTCCCCGAAGGGATGGGCAGAGGTGAATAGTAACACATCTTCATTTCGCCGTTATGTTTAAGTCCTATGTAATAGGGGGCGAGCCTATTGCCATCAATCGGGTACAAATCCAAACTCCGGGCTGCTACTGAGGAAATCCACACGGAAAAACCCAATCATACTTTGCCCGCCTGGGGATCGAACCCAGGACCTCACGATTAGCAGTCGCGCTTGCCACCACTAGACCAACGAGGCATTGAATAAAGTAAAAATGCTGATGATAAAGTTGCTGAAACGACAGACAATTTACCACACAAGATTTGGCAGTTTGCACTGAGAGCTGCTAGGAAATGGGTCCCAGAAAAGAAATCTTCATAATTTAGACAAAATGTTTTAAACGGTGAAAGATAACATCGTGAGGAAACCTGAACAACACAAATGGCTTAAAAAATTCTGCGACGGCGCAACGAGTATTCCCAAGGAGGGTTGATGTCGGATAGGCGGCCGGTCATAAAACAATAAGCCAAAATCTCTAACAACATGGATTTATGAAATACATGTTGTGCCAACCCCCACCTAGTGCGGGATAAGAGCAGGAAGAAGAAGAAGACTTCCACTGGTATAACATCTGCTCCTACAGCCTTTCCATTCTTTATACTTTGCACAATCTTTTTAACTTCATCCACACTCACCCCTTTCACTACTCTCATGTTTACTGGTACATTTTCTAACACCCCACTCCAAGCATTCTCCTCGTTCATCAGCTTATTAAAATACTCTTGCCATCGTTCTTTTATTTCTGCCTCATCAGTCGAAACCTTACCTCCATCATCTTATAGACATTTCATATGTATAATATCCGTTGCATCCTTTTCTCTCTCTTTCGCTATTAAGTAAAAATAAATAAAATAATTTACCACAAAAGCGAGGCAACATATTGATATTACCTACTAGCAGCCCGTCCCGGCTTCGCACGGGTGGATATTTTTCTCGTTTTTGCAACATTTTTCATTTATGCTCCGCTCCTATTGAACGTAGCATGATGTTATATAGCCTATAACCTTCCTCGATAAATGGGCTATCCAACACAAAAATATTTTTTTGATTCCAACCAGTACTTCCTGAGATTAGCGCGTTCAAACAAACAAACAAACTCTTCAGCTTTATAATATTAGTATAGATTGCATTGTTATTCAAATAGTCGTATAATAATCATACAATATTTTTAAAACGAAAGAATCGTTCTGTTGTTCTTGAAGTTATGCAGTGAATTAATTAACTCGAAGCTAAGACCATTTCAGCGATAAAGTCTGGATTCAATTAATATAACAATGAAATGATTGTAAAAATGAATTGTGCTAGTAACAAAACAACAATTTTAAAGTGTGTACGGAGTCTGACTAGTAATAATTATTTACAGATTAGGGTACAAAGTGTTTATTTTGATGTGGAACGTTAAATATTTAACGATTCAGCTAGTTTTATTTCTATGTAAGTATTTTTTGCAGTCTCGATTTGTGCCCGGTTAATGGTAATAGGCTCGCCCCCTATTACATGGGACTTAAAAATAACTGGCGAAATGAGGGCCTTACTAAATCACCTCTGCCAAAACCGTCGGGGAATACTGGGCGTGATGTTATGGTATGTTATTTCTTGGAGATTTTATTAACCACGAAAGGTCTCCTTCAACACAGAATTTTCCCCTTCTTTTAGGAGTTTCCATTTTTAAGATGTTTAGGTACTTATTGGGTCTGTGATAATAATAAAAAAAATGCAGCTTAGACCGATCTAGATCCGGAACAGAAGAAAGTGGCATAACCTAATAATTTTCAGAACATGAAAACAGTCTATAGGTACTTGAATATCTTCGTCGGTATCTTCTGGAACATCATAAAGATGTGATGTTATGTTATGTTGTATGTATTTTTTAATTTGACCAATCGGTCACTTTATTAAATTAAGTATAATAAAAATCTCATAGAAATATTATAATTAGAATATAGAAATATTATTTAAATAATTCTATGTCTACTTCCTTTATTTTGGTGGAATAAACTGAGTCATGTAATGTGACGTCACAACTGTCACGACCAATGTCGTTCATTTCATTGAGATTGAATATTTGGCGATGTAGAGCGAAAAATATTTAATTTTCATTAAATATTTTCCGCTTTAGACATTAAAAAAATATTTTTAAAGAAATTACCCCGTGTGTGGGGACGGGTAAGAATATTAAAGGTTAGTTGGAAAGGGGGTACTAAACCGCGGGCCACCTAAAGTATCACTGATGACTATTTTAAAACAAGTGTTAAAATTTCAAAATTCGATAATTTTTATTTGCATGCAAAAAGATTTTTATTTTAGTATTTCAAAAAAAAAACATTCCTGCGTTAGTTATGAACTCAGAAAATTTATTTTCTAATCCGTAACCCTAAATATGACCAAAATTGTAAAAACAGCTGATCATAGCTATGGACAGATAGATTTTAGCATATTTTTTACGAGATCTTTGAAAAGCTATTTCTCTTAAAGTATCAAGTTTTGGGGAAAGTTATAGAACAAAAGTTATCTCTTATTATGGGTACTTTAACCCCCTTTCGGCTTAGTACCCCCTTTCCGACTAACCTTGTATATAAAACTTCCTCACCGCACGCTGGGAATAGACACGTGTTGTAAGATTCAACAAAACCCAGCACGCTTGGTGGTAGGATCATACGGTGCGCCTGGCTAGCTAACACCTTCACATTAAAGTCCGGCGCCAAACAGTATACTGTGTTTCGTCGTGTGTATATGACAGCCAGAGAGGTATAGGGGAATCCCTCTATATCTCTGTTCCTTGGATTCGTGTGCTCCATCTTAGATCCTGTCTGCGCTTACCATCAGGTGAGACTAGGGTCAAATGCGACAAAAAAAAACCGCCCAGGTGCGAGTCGGACTCGCGCACCGAGGGTTCCGTATTATTATTTTTGTGATGTTACTACAAATTTACGGTTTTCGGATTTTTCCCTTTACTTGTGCTATAAAATATTGTTTCTTGCCAAATTTCATGATTCTAGGTCAACGGAAAGTACCCGTTTAGTTAGTACAGGTTTTGATTCCCACGAGAGTGTCAAAATATGCGACATAAACGGCTTCATCTTTTGATTGCGTTGACTTAGAAGTTTAATTTTTTCACAGTTCCAAGGAATTGCAGACTTGAGTATTTGATATTAACTTCAACTTGATACCTCTACGCGTTCTTAAGAAAAAGGGTCTTGACAGACAGACGGACGGACAACGAAGTGATCTTATAAGGGTTCCTTCTTTCCTTTTGAGGTACCTACGGAACCCTAAAAATAACCACAAATAAATCATTTCTTAAAGACTTAGAAAAGATCGCTTGTCCAATATTTTTCCGGTCACATACATATTCTCTATCTTACGAAACGACAACTTCCCGTAGTTTAGCAGAAAGGACTCAATCCACAAAATTATCAAAAATTAGTTATTAATACCAAAATGGTCTATAAGGTAGGGCCTTTTATTCAGCAAAAAAGATCCAAGAAATAAATAAAGGAAATACGTTTTTTGTGACAGGGAACCAAACCACATATTAGACAGGTATTTACTTTTTATTACATAAAAAGACCCAACCTGCTTGAATCATCCAACTCTATATTTTCCTAAGTAAGTCCAGAAATACACAATATAACTATCAACCACCAATTTTATCAAGGATGTGTAATTACGTAATTAAATCTGAATACAGCATCACTGAGGAAAACCACTCAACTTAAAACGTCAATAACTCAAAAGTGACTCTGTGTGGGTTGAGTCCTTTCTGCTTAACTACATCCAACTATGCCATGACTTATCATGTGTGACAAAAATTAAAGGCGATTCTATTCGTTGAAATTTATAAGCTTCGTTTTCTATAGTACTACGTCATTACGGAGTATATGGTCAAAAAGCCGCAATGAGGGATCGGATTGTGTTCACCACCGCAATGAACGCCGAGGATTTAGAAATGGGAGGTGACACTGAAGAGGATCGATTTAAGTGAGTTTGTCTGTCAGTTACTTCTTCACACAAAACTAATGAACCAATTTTGATAAAACTTGGTTGTACAAGCCAACAATGCTTTGACGACACGTTTGGTGCAGTGGCTGAGCGATCGGCTTCTACGCTACGGGTCGTAGGTTCGATTCCCGCACGGAACAAAAACTAATTAAAAAGTAACAACAGCAGTCATTAAAATGTTTAGAATGTTCTTAATTTTTTATTTTATTATTTCAACTAAATAATTTATTGTTATTCCATAGATGAGTAAAAAGTAAAACTGAGCACAAATATTTGACGTATAGTATCGTAAACTTATCGCTAATGTAAGCGAATTTGGAATCGAAAATACAACTGTCCTATAGCATTTTGGTAATTTTTGTGCGACATGCACAATTGGTATCATACACAGATATACAGGGTGTAAACGAAATCATGTAATTCCTTCAAACCTCGTGATGTACTGCTGACATAGATTAAACCTGAAAGGGATAGGTATGTTTTCAATAAAAAAAATTACAAGAATTAAACATGTGTTCTTAACGTGACGCAATTTAGCGCCCCGAGCGAATTGCGCGGTATCGCTCGTCGCGCGTTCATTTAACTTGGGGCGCTAAAATGCCTCACGTTAAGAACACAAATCATGTTTACTTTACGTTTTTTTTATTGAATCTAAATTTATCCCGTTCTGGTTTAATCTATGTCAGCAGTACATCACGAGGTTTGAAGGAATTACATGATTTCCTTTACAGCCTGTATGTCTGTGTATGATACCAATTGTGTATGTCGCACAAAAATTACCAAAATGCTATAGGACAGTTGTATTTTCGATTCAAAATTCGCTTACATTAGCGTTACGTTTACGATACTATACGTCAAATATTTGTGCTCAGTTTTACTTTTTACTCATCTATGGAATAACAATAAATTATTTAGTTGAAATAATAAAATAAAAAATTAAGAACATTCTAAACATTTTAATGACTGCTGTTGTTACTTTTTAATTAGTTCGACCAACTCTTCTGTGAAATGGCAAATTAACGAAATTTGTGACATTGACAGTTTAATTAAGTTGCCAGGATGACAATAGTTATTTGTGCAACAAGAGAGCAAAGTCGTTTTTTGCTGCGAGTGCTGATTTTGAATCCTGAGCAAGCGAAGGATTCAACGATTGAATCACGAGCGTAGCGAGTGATTCTAAAGTTGAATCCTGAGTGTGACGAGGGATTCAAAGGCACGAGATGCAAAAAACTTTGCTCTCGTGTAACACACATAACTTTTCACTTCAGCAGCGAGAACACTTTAGGAGATAAAATAATAAACAGGAATATATTGAAATAACTATTTATTGTGAATCAAAATAAGTAACATTGTGGGTAGAGGTACCAATTCAATAAAATGGAACATTTTAAAAGTTAAAAGTAAAATTACTGCAATTCTGCAAATTAAAAGTAACAGATTTATTTGGCAACGTTATACCTATAGTTGCATTGAGTTGAGTTTGTTTATCTGGGGTTAAGGTTTCTGTTTCGGTGGCGGATTGAGAAGGAACAACGGTGAAGATTGTTGACTCTGATCGGCTTTCTGTATAAGTACACTGTGCGTCGTTGGAAGTGGATGGGCGTGGGTGACATCAAGGATCCAAGGTCGAATTCAGACTTATTGTTTCCACTATACGCTTACAGATTTTCGACTTATTTTCTATTGAGTCTTCAATATAGCCTTTTGCAACCGTATTGGACTTCCACCCGCCGTGACGTTTTAAAGTGGTGAGATCGGCTCCGGAATCAGCCAAGAGCGTTGCCGAAGTTCTCCGAAAGCAGTGACCCGTGTATAGCTGAGACTCTTCCAGTTTTAAGAAAGTGGCAATTTCTCGCGGTGTAGCACCTATTTTATTTACTCCCATAGGCTGTCTTGAGCATTTATTATTATAGTATTGTATGAAAAATCGGTCGGTTTTTATATTGGCTGGACGTACATTTTGGTATTTTTCTACAATAGTTACATATTCTTCTGTACGACAAAAGACCTGTCAAGGTTCGTCTTCGTATTTTTCAATTTTACTAACAGTAATTTATCTGAATGCTTTTCGGTATTATTAACTCTTAGCTGTAATAGCTCGTTATTGCGACACGCTCCACTAATTCCTAAGATCAGTACAACCTGTAATGAAAATATTACATAATGAATATGCATAATTTAACATTTACAGCATCTTTTACATATCGTATTATATATTTTAACAGTATTGCTAAGCCAGATTAGGATTCATTGCGCCTCCAAAAATTAGTAGTAGGCAGTAAGGACCTTTATACATAACAGTCTACACACAAATTTTAATAACTAACTACATAGATTCATATGTACCACTTACTTTAGCGGCAAGAAAATTGCAGTCCGGAGCTTTATGAAGAAATGTTTCTATGTTAAGTGCCGTGAAAATTTTGGACTTTTTAGCCTTATGCCTAACTGACATTCTTTTTAGAAAAGATACGAGTTTTGCGTATGTTTCAATATTCACGTTATGTTTTGTTTTTAAAGTAGCTTTCAACATTGAGTAAATACTCCACATTGTAGATGATCGCCTCGTCTGTGATAAATCTAAAAAATAAGATAGCAACACCGTCTCCGAAAAACTGCTTGCGCCCTTTGTAAGTCTCCATTCATTGAAGACATGGTATGCTTTCAGATATTTCTCGCGAGACTTCTCAGGTAGGAAACTTAACTCTTCCGGTGTTAAAATACTGTTCTCGTCGCCAGTTTCACTCATATTTTACGATTATTTTAATATTATTTAACTTTATTTTTCAACTCTTTACGCCAGCCACGAAATTTTATTCCCGCTCTTTTATTTAAATTAAGGCGTGTTCGGAAATAGCACCCATGATATTTTATTATTCAAAATTATTACTTACGTAATATTATTGAAACTAGAAATAAATATTTACAGGTTAAATATCGGTTTTATTTGCAGTAAATACTTATTTTCGTTTAAATACAACAATAAGTTAAAAATTCAATAAATTACATTAAAAGACATAATTATCGTTTTGCAAAATTTCTTTAGTTAGTACGAAATTCCGAACGTGTTTGTCTTTGAGGTCGAATTCAAAATCGGAACTTCAAAAGGGCTGGTCTTTGTCTCTCTCTCTTTCTAATGGCGGGAAAGAGATAGAGTGTTAATGTTTCGAATTGTATGATTAACCCAAGGCTGAATAAGATATTCGCGGCTTACTGAAAAAAAAATTAAAAAGTTACTTGGTCTCACTCAGTGAGCAAAATCGCATTTTGCTCACTGATTTCAGGCAGCAAAACCTACATGTTTGAGCTATTGAAGTGAAAAAATATTTTCCATGCATTTATTAAATATTTAATAGGGAATCTGTGCCTTTACAGCTAGTTCACACAGAAACTGTTTACAGGATCAGTTTTAACGGATCCGTTTTTATTTTGGTGATGACACCTGTAGTTGAATGAGAGAGTTCACATACACGACAGTATTCCGAATCCAGGATACAGGATACGTTATTTTTGTCGTATCCTGTCTGCCAGATGCGACATAGCTGCCATTTGTTTAACTGATCCCTCAGTAGGTACAGATGTGAACAACACATCCAGTAATGACGGATTCGTCAAAATGAATCCGTTAAAACGGATCTGCTGTGTCAACGGGCACTTATAATAATGCTCAAAAATGATATTATCTCAACAATCAAGACATGATTTTGTTACGACTTGCGAGTGCAGTTTACCGAAAAAATTAAGAATACTTTTGTTTCTTTTTTCCAAAATAGAATGCTTATAATCTGATCGTCACTACAGGCTGCGCCAGTCCGTGAGAACTTTAGTAATAAAAATATTTCTTCATGTAGGGCAATTTCATTGTCATTAGTAATTTTCAAACACTTTACAACAAACCGGCAAGATGTAGATAAAAATGGAGAGCACACTACGAACAGTGATAGCGTAGTGGTGTGACTGTCTCGAGTTCGAACCTAAGGCACGCACCTCTGACTTTTCGGATTCATGTACATGATTCACTACACTTAACGGATCCGTCAGATGCGCATATGCTGCGAATAGGTGGACGCTTACATATTATTTATAATTATGATCGTCACTTAACAACCCGAGTCGGCAGGAAAAAGTGAAGTAACGGCACAAGCCTGTGGAACTACGTAGCACGACAATTAATGAGTAGACTACAGCGACAACAAATGACAACTCTCAAAAATTACGTCACAAATCCTGCATCGCGATATCAACATTTGAGACGCAGATATACAAGGTTAGTCGGAAAGGGGGTACTAAGCCGAAAGGTGTTAAAGTACCCATAATAAGGGATAACTTTTGTTCTACATCTTTCCCCAAAACTCAATAGTTTAAGAGAAATAGCTTTTCAAGGATTTCGTAAAAAATATGCTAAAATCTATCTGCCCATAGCTATGATCAGCTGTTTTTACAATTTAGGTCATATTTGGGGTCGCGGATTAGAAACTTAATTTTCTGAACTCATAACTAAAGCAGGTATGTTTTTTATTTTTTTTAACAACTAAAAAAAATATTTTTACATGGAAATAAAAATTATCGAATTTTGAATTTTAACACTTGCTTTAAAATAGTCATCAGTGATACTTCACGTGGCCCGCGGCTTAGTACCCCCTTTCCGACTAACCTTGTATATACAACTTCCTAACATCAATCGTTGGGGCAGTAGCCCGCCAGGCATAAGACCCGCCTAGTTGAAAGATCCTTCCTTTTCGTTGGAGGAACACCATACCTCGTATCTCCATATTAGTGACCCCGTCGTGATAAGTGCCTAAGCGAAAAGTTATACAGTTGCACTTTCAACCATCTTTGATAATAAAAGGTCAATATAAGGTCCAATCAAAATACCTGGACAAACTTTTACACAGTGTTCGGTACGTTCAAATAAACATATCTATGCAAAAAAAACGAGATCTAAGTGATTTTTATCTAACCAAAAAAGAATAACGTTTTAAATTGCTTGTACTCTCTAAGAATAAACTCATCCATTTTTTATGCATCGACCGTCGCCGGGGCGCGCGCTACTTCCGCGCCGTGTTTTTCCTAATAGGCGAAGTGAAAATTGTTACTAAAAGGCAATTAAATTTAAAATTAATGATGAAAAACATTTTTAGGTTAGAAAAAAAAAACACTTGGATCTCGTTTTTTTTGCATAAATATGTTTAGTTATACGTACTGAACACTGTGTAAAAGTTTGTCCAGGTATTTTGGTTAGACCTTATATAATTATTATAAGATTATAATTATTGATTCTTAACCATTGTCTGTCAACAGAGGAATAACAAGAAGGACGACGAAAAGACAAATAATATACAAAGTCACCCCGGTTCCTCGTGTATCTGTGAAAAATCTGTGTGACTACAGTGTAAAACACTGTATAAGGAGTTACGAGTAAGATAATCGTTCGTTTATTAATTTTCCTTATTGACTAGGTAGTTTTGTAATGTCGGGGTTGCGGTGCATGCTTTTGCGGCCGGCCGACGCGACGCCATTGGGAAAAAATTGACTTTTTTTGGACAAAAATCTGCCTACACTTCAATTTTTGACGTATCGCTGCCATTTTTTTATACACTCCTGAAATAAGACACTTTGGTGTGTCACTGCCAATTTTCCTTAAAAGTCAATACCATAACGTATCAATTTATATGGAAAAAAGCAAAACAAAGCAGTTTTTTTTATTGGGCCGCCATTTTGTATCTACCATTTAGATTTTTTATAAACAGACAATAAATTCATGACCAGGGACCTGAAAACTGATTTTTGTTAAAATATATTTTATAGAAATTGTTTTTGCTTCATTTCCCGATGTTTTGAGGTTATGGTATTGACTTTTAAGGAAAAGTGGCAGTGACACACCAAAGTGTGTTATCTCAGGACTGTATAAAAAAAATGGCAGCGATACGTCAAAAATTGAAGTGTAGGCAGATTTTTGTGCAAAAACAGTCATTTTTTTCCCACTGTGCGACGTTCAGGAGGAGGCACACCTTTGGTTTTTAGCCGGTAAGAGTCCGGCAGACCCCCTCACCTTCCCCGGGCGAGGGACATCCATGAGGATAATACAAAGATTTTAAAAAAGGTAGTTTTGCAGTAGTGTAGAGCTATAACACGTACTGTGTTAGGCCATTGGCCGTAGCGACCTAACTCTGTTTAAACCAATGCTTTTTAACATTAAAATGAGAAAGAAAAGAAAGGAACTGCCTTGTTAGTCTAGTGGTCGCATCCGCGACTGCTGAGTGTGGGGTCCTGAGTTCGATCCCCAGGTCGAGCAGTGTTATTGGGTTTTTCCATTAGGAATTTCTCAGTAGGAGCTCGGAGTCCGGATTCGTGCCCGGTTAATGGCAATAGGCTTGCCCCCTATTACACAGAACTTAAACATAACTGGCGAAACTAGGGTGTACTAAAAACACCTCTGCCGTACCCTTCGGGGAATACAAGGGATGATGTTTTTTTATTTGAGTTGGGTTGAGGTGACATAGACAAAGTCTACGATGGAGTGAGCTTACCCAGAAGAAGCCTGTTCACTCTAACTTTGAAGAGATTGTAAAAGAAAGAAAATATTTATTGTGTATTGAAAATAAAATGAAAGTGTGTCTGTGTTCATAAAAGAAATAACTAGAAATTATCTCAATTTGTTGATAATGTCACCGGAAAGCCCATACTACCTACTTAAGCGCCATTTTTCCTAAAATGAGTTATACAAGGTTAGTTGGAAAGGGGGTACTAAGCCGAAAGGGTGTTAAAGTAACCATAATAAGAGATAACTTTTGTTCTACAACTTTCCCTAAAACTTAGTAGTTTAAGAGAAATAGCTTTTCAAAGATTTCGTAAAAAATATGCTAAAATCTATCTGTCCATAGCTATGATCAGCTGTGTTTACTATTTAGGTCATATTTGGGGTCGCGGATTAGAAACTTAATTTTCTGAACTCATAACTAAAGCAGGTATGATATTTTTTTGAAAAATCTAAAATAAACATCTTTTTGCATGCATATAAAAATTATCGAATTTTGAAATTTTAACACTTGCTTTAAAATAGTCATCAGTGATACTTTAAGTGGCCCGCGGCTTAGTACCCCCTTTCCAACTAACCTTGTATATTATGTCGTTGGATTGGTTTTTTTTACGTCGATTAGTTGGGATTTCGTAATATAATAGAATAAAATAAGAAATCACAACTAATCGACGCAGAAAAAAATCCAATCCAACGATATAATATATAACTTATTTTAGCCAAAATGGCGCTTAAGTAGGTACTATTGGCTTTCCGGTGACGATATGGTCATAACCTCATGACAAAATGCCGCCGCCGACGCCGCCTGTTGCATTACATAGAACCACAAGATATATGAAGATGGCGCTTCCTTTGATTCTTTCTCATTATGACAGACACGTGCCAATTTTTTTTTAAATTACGCAGCCTCTCTTTCGACTCTCTGTAATTACAGGGAGTCGAAAGAGAGGCTGTATGTAATTACATACCGCCTTAATCGCTGTGTATAGTTATAACGCTGTTTAAAGTCTTGTTATAACTTTACACAACGACTATTGTTTTTTTTTCCTTCTACCCTTTTTCCAACTATGTTGGGGTCAGCTTCCAGTCTAACCAGATGCGGCTGAATACCAGTATTTTACACGGAGCGACTGCCATCAGACCTCCGCAACCCACTTACAGGGCAATGCCGATATCCTAGTCTAAGGCACGGAGGGATCTCGATGTGTAACGAACGGTCA
This sequence comes from Amphipyra berbera, assembly GCA_910594945.2. Classification (NCBI taxonomy): domain Eukaryota; kingdom Metazoa; phylum Arthropoda; class Insecta; order Lepidoptera; family Noctuidae; genus Amphipyra; species Amphipyra berbera. Next base: position 10,319,852 of record OU343144.1, read on the forward strand.
CCCCATCCACGGACTGACCGCGGCAAGCGCAGCTTAACCTCGCTTATCTTATGATCCGCGCAGTTGTCAATTAACCACGAGCCCTATTGGTAAGGGGGTTAATATATTGCTTATGCAGTGTCCAAATGGAATGCCCTCAACTGACGGCGCGGCGGGCCCGCTGTAACAACAATCTGGCCAAATGGGGTGTCATTGACTCATCCCAAGCACTTGCAGATTTCTGACGCGTGCGCGAAGGCTCTCTGCGCCTTCATTTTGTACTAGAGCCCACAGGCTGCCGGACCCGGCAAGTTCTGACAGTGTTTAGGGTTGAGTATAAATTGTATGAGAGGAGTACCTTCCGGCACAGCGGTGCTTACAATGTGCGGCCGTGCGCACGACGCGATCCGCGGGGATGCTTGTTGTAATTTGTGATTTTATATCGAATTTCATTACGCTGTTAGAACAGCTAGTTCACATAGAAACTGTTTACGGGACCGTTTTTATTTTGGTGATGGCGCCTGTAGTTGTATGAGCGAGTTCACATAAACTACAGTATTCCGAATCCAGTAAAAAATACTGGAGCCGTTATTTTTATCGTATCTTGCCTGCCAGGTGCAACGCAGCTGCCATTTTTTTAACTGGTTCGTCGGTACTGATGTGAACAACATATCCAGTACCGACGGATCCGTTAAAATGGATCCGCTGTGTGAACGGGCTCTAATGTTTACCGAAGCAACATTTACACTAATTTAATTTTGCCGAATGATCATTAGCCATAAAGACTGGTTGACCAAAAAAATATTCACAAATAGTCGAACTTATTTGGCAATTGTTTCATTTGGCCACACAACGATCGCGTCATTAATTAAAATAGATTGCATGCACCCCGATTTCAGGTGGTTAGACTCTGTCCTATCCCTAGTGTGTTATTTTAAAGCGTGGAGCCAGAAGCTCGCGAAGGAGGTCCTGAGTAGAGAGAGTGCACGAAGCCGAAGCGTAGCGCTGGTCGAGTGTGCGAGTAAAGCGAAGGGGCGACAGAGCGAGCCTTCTAGCGGAGCACACTTAGAAACACTTGCATGCTTGCTTGCATGATGCATGTTTGCATGATGCATGTTTGCATGATGCATGTTTGCATGATGCATGTTTGCATGATGCATGTTTGCATGATGCATGTTTGCATGATGCATGTTTGCATGATGCATGTTTGCATGATGCATGTTTGCATGATGCATGTTTGCATGATGCATGTTTGCATGATGCATGTTTGCATGATGCTTGCTTGCATGATGCTTGCTTGCATGATGCATGTTTGCATGATGCTTGCTTGCATGATGCTTGCTTGCATGATGCATGTTTGCATGATGCATGTTTGCATGATGCATGTTTGCATGATGCATGTTTGCATGATGCTTGCTTGCATGATGCATGTTTGCATGATGCATGTTTGCATGATGCTTGCTTGCATGATGCATGTTTGCATGATGCATGTTTGCATGATGCTTGCTTGCATGATGCTTGCTTGCATGATGCATGTTTGCATGATGCTTGCTTGCATGATGCTTGCTTGCATGATGCATGTTTGCATGATGCTTGCTTGCATGATGCATGTTTGCATGATGCATGTTTGCATGATGCATGTTTGCATGATGCTTGCTTGCATGATGCTTGCTTGCATGATGCATGTTTGCATGATGCTTGCTTGCATGATGCATGTTTGCATGATGCATGTTTGCATGATGCTTGCTTGCATGATGCTTGCTTGCATGATGCATGTTTGCATGATGCTTGCTTGCATGATGCATGTTTGCATGATGCATGTTTGCATGATGCTTGCTTGCATGATGCATGTTTGCATGATGCATGTTTGCATGATGCTTGCTTGCATGATGCATGTTTGCATGATGCTTGCTTGCATGATGCATGTTTGCATGATGCATGTTTGCATGATGCTTGTTTGCATGATGCTTGCTTGCATGATGCATGTTTGCATGATGCATGTTTGCATGATGCATGTTTGCATGATGCATGTTTGCATGATGCATGTTTGCATGATGCATGTTTGCATGATGCTTGCTTGCATGATGCTTGCTTGCATGATGCATGTTTGCATGATGCTTGCTTGCATGATGCATGTTTGCATGATGCATGTTTGCATGATGCATGTTTGCATGATGCATGTTTGCATGATGCTTGCTTGCATGATGCTTGCTTGCATGATGCATGTTTGCATGATGCTTGCTTGCATGATGCATGTTTGCATGATGCATGTTTGCATGATGCATGTTTGCATGATGCATGTTTGCATGATGCATGTTTGCATGATGCTTGCTTGCATGATGCTTGCTTGCATGATGCATGTTTGCATGATGCTTGCTTGCATGATGCATGTTTGCATGATGCATGTTTGCATGATGCATGTTTGCATGATGCATGTTTGCATGATGCATGTTTGCATGATGCTTGCTTGCATGATGCTTGCTTGCATGATGCATGTTTGCATGATGCATGTTTGCATGATGCTTGCTTGCATGATGCTTGCTTGCATGATGCATGTTTGCATGATGCATGTTTGCATGATGCATGTTTGCATGATGCATGTTTGCATGATGCTTGCTTGCATGATGCTTGCTTGCATGATGCATGTTTGCATGATGCTTGCTTGCATGATGCATGTTTGCATGATGCATGTTTGCATGATGCATGTTTGCATGATGCATGTTTGCATGATGCTTGCTTGCATGATGCTTGCTTGCATGATGCATGTTTGCATGATGCTTGCTTGCATGATGCATGTTTGCATGATGCATGTTTGCATGATGCATGTTTGCATGATGCATGTTTGCATGATGCTTGCTTGCATGATGCTTGCTTGCATGATGCATGTTTGCATGATGCTTGCTTGCATGATGCATGTTTGCATGATGCATGTTTGCATGATGCATGTTTGCATGATGCATGTTTGCATGATGCATGTTTGCATGATGCTTGCTTGCATGATGCATGTTTGCATGATGCATGTTTGCATGATGCATGTTTGCATGATGCATGTTTGCATGATGCATGTTTGCATGATGCTTGCTTGCATGATGCATGTTTGCATGATGCATGTTTGCATGATGCATGTTTGCATGATGCTTGCTTGCATGATGCATGTTTGCATGATGCTTGCTTGCATGATGCATGTTTGCATGATGCATGTTTGCATGATGCATGTTTGCATGATGCATGTTTGCATGATGCATGTTTGCATGATGCATGTTTGCATGATGCTTGCTTGCATGATGCTTGCTTGCATGATGCATGTTTGCATGATGCTTGCTTGCATGATGCATGTTTGCATGATGCATGTTTGCATGATGCATGTTTGCATGATGCATGTTTGCATGATGCTTGCTTACATGATGCACGTTTGCATGATGCTGAGACGTTGCTTCAGTAGTGAAGGGACGATAATGTATGTTACGGAAAATGAGCCATCTAACAAGTGTAAAGTGGCCAATAATGCAGTTGACTAATGAAACAGTGGCCAGCAGACTAGTCAGCGTAACAAAGAGTTACAAAATTAAATTAAGGAATTTAATCGTTCAGCATTTTAATCATTCAGCGAAATGAAAAATTGTGAAAGATTTTCGGCCAGATAAGAATTGGGTAAACATATTTCGGTCTTCCGATAGAGAACCGTACGAAAAGAATAAAGACAATGGATGTAAGGACTAATCTTTTTTTTTCAGTACTTCAAGTCTATGCGGCAGAACGATCTATTTCGAGTATTATACTTTCAAAAGTTATTGCATGATGGATTACATTAATTGTATGGAGGGACATGAGAGTACGTATTTCAGGCCCCCTAGACAAAATCCTGTTTCAAGATCAAATTGTACGGAAGTAACATATGCTTACGTTCGAGATTTTGTCTAGGTCCCCGGCGTTTTTCATTTTTACCTGCTTAATAAACTGTGTAAATAGACCCTTAACGAAGCCGAAAGGCACTTATTCTCCACGTCATTGCGATATTTTTTTGTCCTGGACTATGCCTGGGAACCTTCTACACTGGCCTGCAAAAATAAGTATCACACTTTTAAAATTGCAATAACTTTTTAAGTACACAAGATATATTTTCAAAACAAAAAGGACTCAAAAAAGAGTTTAACTTTGTTACTATAGTTTCAAAGAAAGCTGATAAAAATTGCTATAAAACGTTTTTTATTTTAAATCTCTAACTTCTATAGTTTAGAAAAAATTGAAATTTTAAAAGTGTGATACTTATTTTTGCAGGCCAGTGTAGTTACGGAGATATTGGAGGTCAAAGTTCCAACTTTTTCACAACTTTTTATTTAAATACTAGTTTTGAAAGTTGCAAATGTACTTGAAATACCTCCATTATCCGTTTAATACTCATTGCATCTATCAGCACAGTGTTTTGAGTGCGTTACATTGAGCTTTTCCAGTAAAGCGAAATTTTTCACCCAAAAATAAAGTCGTTTCCCATCTACAATTTTTGCGTAAGATTACTTAGTTGCATGCATTGCATGGTTGACGGCTTCGTGAAGGGTCTTTTTACACCTTGTATACAAGGTGTCCCAGTACCTAGTAGTAATAAAACTTTAGGGGCAGTATACAATATGTAACATAATTAACGCACATCCTGAAAGTAGTTTGTTCAGAATCGTTTACTGAATCACCTTCAGCCATTCTTATTGTATATTTTTTTTTATAAACGTGTTTTTTTTATAATTAGTCTTTTAATTGGCATAACGAAAATTGAACCTTATGTCAAGTGCATAAGACTGAATTTTAAATGAAGTTAACAATGAAAAGGTAATACTATTTTCTTGAATAAACAATATTTAAGCACATAAAAATAAAATTTCAATGTATGTATTATGATTATAACATAATATTCTAATTGGGGTATTTGAGGGTGTGCGTTAATTACGTTACATGTTGTATAATTATGAAAAAAAAATGTTACTACTGTTATATAAAACAAAGTCGCTCCCGCTGTCTCTACGCTTAGATCTTTTAAACTACGCATCTGATTTTAATGCAGTTTTCAGCAATAGATAGAGTGATTCAAGAGGAAGATTTATATGCCCCACATTAGTATTTACATTACACCCGTGCGAAGCCGGGGCGGGCCGCTAGTATTTTAATAAACATGGTTCTTGGTTAATTGTACTGGTGGGGTTAATGTAAATGATGGTCAACTTGTTATAATGTAACTTTACGGGTATTAGTGTTGAAATATATCTTTATTATAAAGTACCTACTATTGACCTAACTGTATGGGTGCTGGGAGACGCCTGTTGTGCCGCCCTAATACAATCGTGCACCTTATACAAAACCAAAGGTCAAAGCACACATCAACTCGGAAAGGGATCGTTACCGTATCGCCTTTCGCCTAGCCGTCAAACAGGCGTCAACCTAACGTAAGCACGTAACCAAACCGGATCAGCAGCTCCGATACGTCGACTCGGCTACGGCTACGCGCTTACGGCTCACAGTAACAGTAGTGTGCTGCAGGCAGGCTGCGGCAGGGGTGAGAGGGGCAAGGGTGGACGAAGAGACGTAAGCTCGGGTACGAAAAGACGTAAGCGCGGGGACGACGAGCTGTAAGCGCGCGAACCAAGTTGACCACTCACCGCACCGCGGTTCGTGAGCTTTCCCCGAGGCGAGGCGATTACGTTACGATTCCGATTAGTGTGCGTTGCAGTAGGGAGTTTCATACAAAGAATACTGAATGGCTCGAGTTGATGCGGTGACGATCCCTTTCTGAGTTGATATGTGTGCTTTGACCTTAATACGTCAGCGGTGTCCTTACAATACCAAAAGGATTGGGAATAGATCTTCTTGTATGCGAATAACACTGCGATTAATACGATTGAGCATGGTGCTTCCATAGCCAAACATTTTGCTGTGTTCCGTCGTGTGTTGTGAAAACCAGAGGTGACTATTGGAGTCCCTCTATATCTTTCCTATTTGGATTCGTGTGCTCCATCTTAGACCCTGGCTGTGCCTATCATCAGGTGTGATTAGCTTCAAACGTGGCCAAGAAAGTATAAGAAACCTTTCATAATATAATTTTTACAGTGTGGCAACTCCTGCATATGGGAAAATGTTATTCGTTAACTCCAGTTACAGACTACTACCGTAAGTAAAAATAAACGGCGTAAATAGACCCTTAACGAAGCCGAAAGGCACTTATTCTCCACTTCATTGCGATATTTTTTTTGTTCTGGACTATGCCTGGGAACCTTCTAGTTAAGGAGATATTGGGGGTCAAAGTTCCATCTTTTTCACAACTTTTTTTAAAATACTAATTTTAAAGGTTGCAAATGTACTTGAAATACCTCCATTACCCGTTTACTATTCATTGCATCCATCAGCACAATGTTTTGTGTCCGTTTCATTGAGCTTTACCGTAAAAAGATATTTTTCACCCAAAAAAAAGTCGTTTCCCAGCGACAATTTTTGCGTAGGGTTACTTAGTTTGATGTACTGAATGCATGGTTGACGGCTTCACGAAGGGTCTTTTTACACCTTGTATACTTGAACTATAAGTATAATCAGCCCATTACTGTCCCATTGCTGGGCATAGGCCTCTTCTCAGAATGAGAAGAGTTCAGGTCTTAGTTCACCAGGCTGGCCTGTTCCGGGTTGGCGGAATACACACATCGTCGAGAACTTTATGGAGCCCTCTCGGGTGCACACTAGGGTGGGTCACGCTTGTATGGAAAAAAATAATTTGTTTTCTTTCGACTTGTAATAGCGGTAAAAACGTGCCAAATGCTTATTATGAATTATAATACAAAAGTTTCATAGCAATCGGAGATTGTCTTCTGCCTCCGGATTGACTTTGAATTTCTGAAAACAGCCCAAAAATCTAGGATTCTGAAAACTCAAACAACTTATGCCTGTTTATCTTAAATACATATCGGAAAATAAATCATTTAGAAAATAAAGGATCTGTACTTGACGTTATAAAAACAGTTGTCATTCGACGGAGCGGGGCCATTCCATATCGAATAGCCGAAGAAGTCTGACCTTTTATATCTGACTAGCTTATCCTTATTTCCTGAACTTGTGTAAATTGTTATATTGTGATATATTGTGAAGTTGAACTAGCTTCTGTAACTAACGACTAACCCAAATACAAGTACTCTCAGTGGTGGAGAGTCTATGTTTGTTTCATTTACGAAATACCCGCTTTACCTTCTGATAAGCAGACACTGGTCTAAACTGTAATGCTATACTCAATTCTATCAAATGTTATAAACGGTGTGTGTCTGCGACATACATATCACTAAATATAGGACATTTCAAAAAATACGACTAAAGTAGTCGCATTTCGGTATAACTTCAATAATTATTTACACTTACAAGTGTTTTATTTACTATTTCGATATTAAATTGTAGATATGCCAATAATATAAACACAAACGAAATATAAAGCTTTAAGTGTTTTTAAGTATAAAAAGACCTGTTTGAAAAATACCGAAATTATTTGATGTTTTTTAAACTTTGAAGCTAATCCGGAGGCAATTGCACTAAACCGATTGCAATAATATTTTATACACGTCATGATGGTCTCAAATGGCAATATAATATCGCTATTAGAATACATAATTCGAAAAAAAGTATTTTTGACCCACCCTAGTGCACACCCGGTGAAGGAAAACATCACGAGGAAACCTGTGCAAGTTTCCAGGTTTCCTGATGATGTGTTCCTTCACTGTTAAAGCAAGTGCAATTAATAATAATTCCATAGTGCACCCACAGCCAATGTGGTTTTATGTGTGTGCATTTTCCTTTTCGTTTTCGCAACAGCCTCGTTGGTCTAGTGGTGGCAAGCGCGACTTCTGATCGCGAGATCCTGGGTTCGATCCCCAGATCGGGCAAAATGTTACTGGGTTTTACCGTGATGAATTCCTCAGTAGCAGCCCAGAGTTTGGATTTGAGCCCGGTTGATGGGAATAGGCTCGCCCCCTATTACATGGGACTTAAACGAAATGAGGGTGTTACGATACACTTCTGCCCTACCCTTAGGGGAATACAGGCGTGATGTTATTTTATGTTCCCTTTTCGGTAGTTCAATACCTGGCACATTGTAATATTATAATTATTATTTAGTTCATTAAATCCTTTTTACGCCTCTAGCGAGCGATTCCCTTGGGACGATGTGGCATAATCTAACCACATCTAGGTGGAGGTAGGCTAGAAAAAAAAAAGGGTTGGCAGATTGCAAAAAAGTAGGGTTGCTGTGTAGTTATAAAATGTATTTTTTTGTGTTAGTGAAAATGTATTAAAAGCCGACACTGTTTTCTTTTGCAGATTATCAATATAATGATGACCATTTCTTAGATAAAGCAGAAGTATCTGAACCTGAAGAAGAAACATAGTTATGATAATCTTCTTTGAACAAATAAACTTACTTCTACACTAGGTATTATCGTAACAAATAGTATCTAATTTAAATAGTTAAGTTTGATTATACCTACTCCGTGGGTCCGAGTAACCGAAGTTTTTTATCCATCGATTCCGATGCCTTATTGGAGAAGAGAAAGTAGTATACAGGGTGTAAGGATAAACACCGTTATCTCTCAAACCATGGGTAGGTAACTTAAAAAATAAATTACCATTTTTTTTAAAAAGTACGTAGTTTTTTTTAAAAAGGTTTTTAAATGTTTTTGTCCGACACCGTATGCCAATTCATGGATAATACGCGCCGAGTCATGTGATCACTGCAACGACCGTGTTCCCACTCGGTTCACCCGCCTCCATACATTTACCTACATACCTACACAATAGGTACACATAAACTGTGATGCAACTTTCCCTTCATACTTTTCCTGGCTTAGGACAAGCAAAAATACCTTAGGTGTTGCGTGACGAGTCTTTTGACAATAAAGAAAATGAAAAACAGAAACCAAACCATTGGGTAGATATTTTTGGCGTAAGTATTTAAAAAGTTCATTTATCGGTTTTTACAATGATTAAATAACTAGCACTTACCTAAATTAATCTTAAAAAATGTTCAAAATGGGATTCATTTACGGCCACGCATGCTTCCGCGTTTCCGTACGTTGTTTCATACTAGAGAAAGCATGTTATTTTTCATTGGTTTTACGTTTTACAGGATGTAAGGATAAACACTGTTATTGCTCAAACCATGGGCAGCACAACGACATAGCACTGAGTAGGTCACACAATTTACGCGTGAAAACTGATCGGCGCTCCGCTAACACGACACGAGTACATACGCAACGACGTGCGGTCACTGGCGTAACAGCGGATGACTAACTGTTGCCGCGCGGGCGCGGGCGCCATCAGCGTGGTGCGCACCCCCGCGCCCCTCTCCCGTAGTCAGATGCGGGTTTGTTGCCCTTGCGCATAAGGTGAAATGCTTTCGTGTTGAAATTGGGACTAAAAATAAGGTTGCTATTTTTCATTGATTTTACGTTCTATAAATGAAACCAAACCACTGGGTTCAAGGATAACGGTGTTTAACCTTACACCCTGTATAGATTGTCGAACAAAGCTTAATTTTCGAGATATTAATTATTTATAGAAATTCACGAGTCGAAAAATCTCTAGGGCAAGGATGGCCAACTTGATTCGACCCAAAATCTACTGTTTACTGTGTAGACTCTGTGCGATCTACCAATTACATAATCAGTACCTCTTCATTCAAGTTATAATTTTCATTGCCTTGCCATGATCGACTGGATTAAGAGCCGCGATCGACCGGTCGATCGCGATCGACTGGTTGGCCACCCCTGCTCTAGAGTAACCAACCCAAGAGGTCGGAGAAGACGCCATCTTCTCCCTCCTCTTGGTGGTGTTGGGCGGGCGACAGGCGCGGGGGTGCCTCCGCCCGTATTGCACTCCACACCACCTCCGCCGGACATTCCCAACCCTCCCCCCCTGGGGAGGACTTGAGGGGCCTGCCGCAAAGGCGGGCGATCGTCGGAGGGGACTGGATGTAAAGGCTACGCCGGTTTCCCAGTCCCCCTCCAGTCAGACGATGCGGGAATGCCGCTGGGTTATTTTAGTGGGTATACCGGGCTTGCCCGGGGAGTCCCACATAACCCCCCATTCCCCCAAATGGGCGGGTATGCGTAATAGCATTTTTTCCCAGCGCAAAAAAAAAAAAAAAAAAGGGTAACCTATGTAGGCAACGTTGCAACTTATATGCGGATGCGAAACTACAAGCTTACCGGCCAGCATCATTTCTTCCTTGAAGTGAGAAGTTTTCTTATCCAATCACACGATAATTTAAACGTTGCCAGCTCGACTAGGTTTTTTTTTACAAGGAAGTACTAAAGTTAATTGATTTAGTTTACCTAATTTACTGAATTGGACTTATATTGATATAACATTATTGACTCATAATACCACCAGAAAGGCGTGGTTAAAATCTTTCGGTTACCTTGGGCCTACGGTGTATGATATTAAAATTCTTCTTCTTTCTTTTCGTGTGGTTAGTAACTAACCTGGTGTCAGAGTTTATGCCGCCCATAGGCCTCTGACTTGGCTTCACATGCCGTCGAGAAATATCTCTCACGCATGTCGGTTTCCTCACGATGTTTTCCTTTACCGTTTTTAAGCAAGTGATATTTATACAATACGCACATGAATACGAAAAGTCAGAGGTGCGCGCCTTGGGTTCGAACTCGAGACCTTATGACTTGGCAGTCCGACGAGTCACACCACTAGGCTATCGCTGCTTTTTAAGTTTTCAATATCAAGTTCGATTAAGATCATATTGATTAATTCATTAGTAGTAATACGCCATTTTACTTAATATTTACTCTATGTTTAAATACTAAATGATTTACTAACTGCCTGCCTCATTGGTCCAGTGGTGGCAAGCACGACTGCTGATTGTGAAATCCTGGGTTCGATCCCCTGGTCGGGCAGTGTTATTGGGTTTTTCCGTGAGGAATTCGTCAGTAGCAGCCCCGAGTTTGGATTTGTGCCTGGTTGATGGCAATAATTGATGATGATTTTAATTAATACGACGTCTACCTTTAGTATTCGTCGTTGGTATGTTCTGTAGATAATAACTGCAAATGTTGAAGATAAGTCAGACGGTGAATGGATAACGGTAAAATAAATCAAATACACGTGTAGCCTGTAGGTCAAATATACGCATATTAAATGACATACAACAGATTTTTGTGGGGGTGCGTCTTGCATTGCAGTTATAGCTAATATCGGTATGTCAGGATTGGGAGCATGGCAAATAAAGTAAATTAAACCAACATAGACTCTCCACCACTCCGAGTACTTCTAATTAAGTTAGTGATTAGTTATAAATACATATAATAATTAACACAAGATCAGAAAATGAGGACAAGCAAACCAGATGTAAAAGGTCAGACTTCTTCAGCTGTTCGACATGGAATCCTCTGCTCCGTCGAATGATGACCAGTGTTTTTATAACTTCGGGTACGTTGATTAATCTTGACGGTTACCCTCCTATGTCAACATTGTCCAGAGTTACCAGTTACCGATAACACGCAGAAGGCTTACAGCACCCCGTGTGTGCATATAACAACGCTGTCAGGATGCTGTTGGTGCTACTTGTCTGATAGCCGAGACTCGAATAGATAGTTTCCAAGCAATCGTGTGCAAATCTTCAGCGTCTATGCTAAGCATAATTCGCGGCAGCGATAACAGTATTCTGAGAACCTTTCCTGATAAAATAGACAGCCCATTTGTAAAACATTGGTCGGGGCTGCATAATCATAAATGTACAATTTATTTATTTTCTAAGCGTATGTACTTGAGTGTTTCTCTGAAATAAAAAGATATTAATATTATTATTCCGTTTATTCATTTTCTATACATATTATTTACATTTTTAATTTTTTCTATAAAAATATAATAAACATTTAAAAATATATTATTAATAGGTTCACCCCCTATTACATGGGACTTAAACATAATGGCGAAATGAGGTTCTTATTATACGCCTCTACCCATCCCTTCGGGGAATACAGGCGTGATGTTGATTTTTGTTTATAAACAAATGTTTACCATTATTACGGGGCTTAATTTGTATGTACAGTCAACGACAGGTTGACATGACAATTTTCTAGTCATTTTCAATACACAACTACAAGCAACAAGGTGAGCGAGATCGAAATCGATAAACGCTAGCGATGCGGACTTGTGCAGCGCTAACGGGGTGTCCTGGGTAAGCGACAAATGCGACGCGGTGCGACGCGACACGACGTGGAACAAATATGCGTTACGTCGCGTCTCGCTACATAGGCCGCTAGTAGGGAATGCCGTTGTCATGTCGTGTTTGTCACGTTCGTCGCGTCGCGTTCGTCGCTTACGCTTACGCTTCGGCGCTGTGCGGGTGTGAGGAGCGCCCCCCCGACACGACTCATCTCATACCCGCTTGCCATGTCGACCAGTCGTTGACTGTACGTCTCATTGGGAAAGAGGTACTCGTTTTTTTTTTATTTGAAGTGGGTTTGCTCTTGACTCTAGTCTAGGTCAGATGAGACAGAGACAAAGTGTACCATGGAGTGAGCTTACCTTGAAGAAGCCTGTTAACTCTAACTTTGAAGAGATTCAGGTTGAATGCGTTCGGGAACACAGACGCAGGTAGTGAGTTCCACTCTTTTGCAGTGCGCCTTATGAAGGATGTTTGGAAACGCTTAGTTCGAATTGGTGGAATGGCAACTAAGTATGGATGGTAACTTGCAGTGCGTCTAGATGTCCGATGGTAGAAAGGGGCCGGTGGGATGAGGTTGTGGAGTTCTTGAGCATACTCAAAGGAAATTCAGGTTCGTGTTCTGCAGTTAACAATTCCATTATGAAGGACATCGTAAACCATATTAGCAACAAAGTCAGAGTCGCTCTGTCGCACTACAAGTTATGCACTGAATTAATTAACTCGAAGCTAAGACCATTTCAGTGATAAAGTCTGGATTCAATTAATATGATAATAAAATGATTGTAACAATTAATTTTGCTAGAAACAATACAACTCAATATTTTGAATTTTAAAGCGTGTACAGGCGGCCATTTCACGCTATAAAAATAATTTTATGTGACTGGAAATAAATGTTATAGACTATTAAATATTACTTACAGATATTAGGGTGGAAAATGAGTTTTTTGTGGAACGCCAAAATTTTATTGATTTTACACGTAGTTTTATCTCTATGTAAGTATTCTTTGAACATTTTATTAACCACTAAAGCATGGGACTAATAAGAGTGCGATGGGCAGTGACGTAGGGGGGGGGGGCAAAGGGGAACATAGCCCCGGGTGGCGCAGGTGCAAGGGGCGGTAACCTGCAGCATCGGGTCATAGTCATGAGATTGTCATCGGGACTACATAGGTACTTAATTAGGCAAAATTTCAAGTCAAGTTTTATTTTGAGTCCTTTTGCAATCAACACAGTAACAGGGTATCACAGAATTTTCACCGATTATTTGCTTAGTTGTGAAAATAGCGTTGATAGTATAGGATCCCACTATAGAACGACCTTCACCGAGCTGGTTAATGAATGAAAAGTATTTTATATCAAATTAAATATGTCAATAAATATATTGCAAATGGGTTGACTAAAAAATTTAAGCACATCACAGCATTTATACCTGCCTACCCAAGAGTTGTGACGGGAAAAAAATAGTCAACCTAATGTTTGCATATTCTATAGGCTTCATACTTTCGATTGGTGTGGAATTTGTCTATTAACCAAACCAGTGAAATGTTAAAAAAAGAAATACATATTCTGGACTGCAATTTTTTAGTCAACCCATTTGCAATATATGTATTTATTGACATATTTAATTTGATATACAAACATATTTGACATATTTGATTTCTAAGAACTGAGCTAGGTAGCAGAAATAGTTACGCTATGTCGGTGCGAATTTATAATCGTTTACCTCAAGGTGTTCGAACATTACCTGTAAGCAAGTTTAAAAAGCAATTGTACAGATGGTTATGTGAAAATTGCTTTTACTCAGTAGACGAATATTTAAAATTTAAATCATAAAAAATATTAAACCTGTTTTGATCTTAGGTATGTACCATAATTATTATTGCTTTAAGTTGAAATTAGTTAATTAAGTCAAAGTCATAATGTCTAATTCTATATTTGTATGCCATAAATCTTACATGGCTAATGTTTTGAACTATACCTTGTACCCATAACACCTGTATACCCACATTTATGCAAATAAACGATATGAATATGAATATATAAAATACTTTTCATCCATTAACCAGCTTGGTGAAGGTCGTTCTATACTGGGATCTTAGACTATGAGGGGTGGCAAATTTAGGGTTCACCCTAGGTGGAAGAAATACACGCTACAACACTGGTCTGTGATAATAATGAAAAGTTGCAGCTCAGACCGATCTGGATCTGAGCCATGAGGTTCAGAACAGCGAAACGGTCTATACCTGAACATCTGATCTGATGATTTTTTGGTGACATGATTGGAAAGTTAAAAGGACTGTAAAGATTTTCGGAGCTCATAATCTCACAAAATATTCACTTAAATTAAGAAATGACTCAGGAACCTTCATGTCATTTTTAAAGACCTATCCAAAGATACCCCTTTTTATTATGGATGATGCCCTTCGCCCGGGGAAGGTGAAGGGTTATGCCGGACTCTTACCGGCTAAAAATCCACGGTGTTCCTCCTCCTGACCATTGGCCGGGGTCGCGGGATTCGCAAAAGTTTGCACCGCAACCCCGGCAGATCCAAAGAAGCCCCTATGATGATGTGCGCAGTATTTTTTTTTTAATCTCATGTAGGCATTCCTCTATTTCATGTAGGTATAGAGTGCCAACCCATTTTTTTTGTATGTTTCACTGCTCACCTGTACGGCGGTTTACAGAAGACATGCGAATCTACCTGCGAGTTTTCATACATACTGGTTAAAAACTACATTTTACGAGGGCGTGACTTACAGACGGACATGACGAAACTATAGGCGGGTCCTCCACGGTGACGCAAGTCTGCAGAGCTGCGTCTACGCATCAGCCGTGCAGCAGCCGTGTGCGACTCTGAACAATTCAGTCCGGTGCTAAAATCGTTCTCACGCGTATCGCTCCGACTTGCGTTACCGTGGGAGAACCACTTAAGGGTTCCTACTTTGACTACGGAATGTTAAAAAATAATCAATAGATAGATTTCTGCCTTGTTGGTCTATTGGTGGCAAGCGCGACTGCTGATCGTGAGGTCTTGGGTTCGTTCCCCAGGTCGGGAAAAGTGCTATTGGGTTTATCCGCGTGGAATTCTTCAGTAGCAGCCTGGAGTTTGGATTTGCGCCCGGTTGATGGCAGTAGGCTCGCCCCTTATTACATGGGACTTAACGACGAAATGAGGGTGTTACTATACATCTCTGCCCAACCCTACGGGGAATACAGACGTGATATTATGTATGTTTTAGATTTTGGATCACATGCATATTTCCCTATTTTACGAAAAGACAACTATCCCATAACATTATTAATCGCCGTCCCCGGAGAAATATAATGGCATTCGCAAAAACACAACTTTTCAGAACAAAATGAAAACCGATTTTTGACGACTGCTTGCCAGTTACTAAACATAAGTAGAAACGGAAAAGCTCAAATGAACGTTTATATATTCATATTCGTTTCTTATCATGTTTAGTAACTGGCAAGCAGTCGTCGAAAATCGGTGTTTATTTTGTTCCGAAAAGTTGTGTTTTTGCGAATGCCATTATATTCTCCGGGGACGGCGATTTGTGACAAAATGTAAAAGCGATTCTTCCTGTTGAAATTAATAAGCTTTGTTTCTTATAGTACTACCTTATTACGGAGTTGGTGTAAAAGGGATGACAACTAAATTTAGACCGACAGGTAAAATAGGAGGTGAAAGTGAAATGGAGGATTTTCAGTGAGTTTGTCTGTCAGTTCTTTACACTAAACTACTGAATCAATTTTAGTAAAACTTGGTAAAAATATATTATTATTTACTTAGGTATTTTAACTGCTTCGTTGGTCTAGTGGTGGCAAGCGCGACTGCTGATCGTGAGGTCCTGGGATCGATCCCTAGGTCGGGCAAGGTGTTATTGGGTTTCTTCGTGTGGAATTCCTCAGTAACACCCCAGAGTTTGGAATTGTGCCCGGTTCATGGCAATAGGCTCGCCCCCTGTTACATGGGACTTAAACTTAACGGCGAAATGAGAGTATTATACACTCCTGCCCAACCCTTCGAGGAATGCAGGCGTGATGTTATGTTATATGTGAACCAAAATGAATCTGACTCAACACTAAACATCACTACATAATTATATATCATATATATTACAATATTTATATATATGTAAGTATTATCCCACCAAAAACATTCTGTAAAAAACTAGCCAAGTCTCTATGGAGCTGCTTGTTTATCTCTAAAAAGTAATGAAATCTAGACAAAGTCGTGCCCAGTCTAAGGTTCCTTACTGCGATTTCTTTATTATTATAGTTAATGTTGTGTGACTTGGCCGTTGAAGGGTACACAAGGGTACAAAACCAGGTGCTCCATGACACCATTGCACCAAACTGTCGCCAGAACCGCTACCCATTGACGATGGAAAATTGCCACTCGGAAAACGTTGATTCAATAACCAGTCAATTGTAGGCTTGATAAAGCTGCGTATTTCAATAATACTTATGTATAGGCGAGCCTAAAACAAATAGTATAAAAAAAACCAGTACAGACGGACTTCTAATCATTGATCGAAGTCCGTCTGTACCTGTCCCGTTGACTTGTACCCACTAACGTATAAAGAATGTTCAACGGCCAAGTCACACAACATTAACTATAATAATAAAGAAATCGCAGTAAGGAACCTTATACTGGGCACGACTTTGGAATGTTTTTGGTCGGATTTCACTTCTTTTTGTAGAAACGTGGGGCACATTTTTTGACGTCAAATGAAGCGGCCTACCAAGTTGAATATTTTTTGTAAAGGCGGTATGTCGATCTCTAATAGTTTTGTTGGGCTCTTGTGTTTTCTAATCAGGGTCACCAGGTACTCCAGACCTTCGATTATCCTAGTTTTTATAGTTTTCCCTTTATGTGGCCATTAAACCCTAACTCTGCACCAAATTTCAGCTCTCTGAGTTTATGGGAAGTACTAGTTCTATTCTGATGATCATGAGTGAGTGAGTGAGTGAGTGAGTGTCATAAATGCGAAACTTTGCTTTCCCTTAACTTCGGAACTAAATGACCTACAGACTTGAAATTTTGTATTTTAAGTATGTGATTATAGCTTACTGGATGACGAAAATTTCTGCGTTCTGGTCTTATCCAGAGGTTCTCAAATAGGGGCCTAAAAAATGCGGCGAAATGGTTCCAGTAAAGGATGGTACGGCAGTGTTTGCTTCGCGCTCGACTTGGCGGGGGCACTGCCGTGCCCCCCGATGTCTATGTATGGTGTGTAGTATATATTTTGCAGCAGTACACCACGGACTACCCCCCTATCTTATTCATTGACTTCTTGTTCATCCAAAGGTTGTCTGGTAGATATCGCTATCAGCAATAAGACCGCTACTGTACCCTTTAATGTTTGTTATTGTATAAGAGCTCTGTTACAATTTTGGTGTACAATAAAGTATATTCTATTCCATTCTATTCTAAACGTTGCAGCCCCTGAATGGGTTCACGTAACAATCAATTTAACATTAACACCCATATTCTAAGTCGTTCCTCCAAAACTTACTCGACTTATACTCGACTAAGGACGGCCTCGAAAGCATCTTCAAAATTGTATTCTTAGTCGCAATGTCGAGTGAACTTTAAGGTTCCTCGACGGAGGGATCCTCAGATGAGTCGAGGTAGAGATTTCGAGGATTTTTGTTTATCTGCATCGAGCAAATACCGGCGCAATAAATAGTTATAAGGATTATCGTAAGAATATTCGATAAAGTCTTCAAAAAATTTTTTGTTTCATACGACTTTTGATACTTCCTTCGTTAATGTAGGTTCCGAGGTACCTTGAGTTTGACAGATGATTCCTTACCTCGACTCAGGAAAAATCTCGAGTCGAGGACGTTTATGTCAACTATAACTACCGATGGTAGTGTGAAAAGCTGAGTCGAGGTGGAGTCGAGTCGAGTCGATTAAGTTTTGGAGGAACGTCTTAGAATATGTGTGTAAGTATCCTTGTTATTAAGTATACATAATTATAATTCTTCATTGTATTACGTGTAATAAGTATTTTGTGTATAATTTTGATGACGTGAATGAGAGTAATTTTTACTTTTTTCTATTCGACTGCTTGTAGATGGTCTTGCGGACCGTTTCTACGTAACCGGGCAGTTATTGGCGAGACAGGAAAGGTCTCCAAGCAAAAACAAAATACAGTGCAGTTCGCTTATAACGACAACAAAGGGACGGCGATATTTGGTCATACTAAACGATATTTGGTCATACCAGATACATACATAAACTCACGCCTTTTTCCCATAGGGAAAGACAGAAACTATAGAAAACCCCATGCTACGATCCTTACATACTCCTTTCGCTTCATCCATGTCTTCTACCGGCGTTTCCACTAACATCAACTAAAGGGTGTGATTTTTTAAGCTCAAATAATTTTAAACTTTAATGTAATACCCTTTAGGACTCGTATTTATTGTACCGCGGGATGCTAAGCAAATATGAGTGCTAATAGTATAAACATAAGGTTTAAAATTATTTGAGTTTAAAAAAATATTTGCTATGCCGTGCCGCCTGTGGGCGCTTAATCGCTATAAGCGGCTGATCTTTATAAGCGAAGTCGTAATAAACGGATTCCACTGTCATTATTAGGGTCAATTTATACTAGAGTAGAGTCGAAGCGCATCGAAGTATCAATTTGAAACTTAACATAGCATATTCAGCCTTATCTCCACAACATAATACACATATTTCTTCTAAGATAAAAAAAGATCACGTGCATTCAACAGAATTCGCGCGTCTTTTTTTTATTAACCCCCGACGCAAAAAGAGGGGTGTTATAAGTTTGACCGCTATGTGTGTGTCTGTCTGTGTCTGTGTGTGTCTGTCTGTGGCACCGTAGCTCTTAAACGGGTGAACCGATTTGAGTGCGGTTTTTATCTTAGAAGAAATATGTGTATTACCTATGTTGTGGAGATAAGGGTGAATATGCTATGTTAAGTTTCAGATTGACGCTTCGATGCGCTTCGACTCTGCTCTAGTATGAGTTGACCCTTAATGTTTCGTATTCCCACAGAATATCACCAGAGACAACATTATTGACCGCCAAAGGATTTAAAACCACACCTATAAAAGTTTCTCGGGGAATTCATTGTGACTACTTGGGCCACAAGTGTTTACACGCTTTTGAGTAGGTAATTTATAACGATAATTATGTATTATTCTTCTCTTGGGTCAGCACGATATGCAGTGACAGCTTAGCGGTTGAACGCTTGCCTTCCATGCAGCAGGATCTGAGTTCGATCCCAGCCCTCTGACTTTTCAAATTCATATGCGGATCAGAATTTGATTATCACTTGCATTAACGGTGAAGGAAAAACATCGCGAGGAAACATGCATACCTGAGAGGGCTCCATAAAGTTATCGATGGTGTGTATAGTCAACCCGCACCGGGCCAGCGTGGTGGACTAAGGCCTGAACCCTTCTCATTCTGAGAAGAGGCCCGTACCCAGCAGTGGGACAGTAATATGCTAATTATGTTATGTTTGTTGACTGCCTTATTGATTTAGTGGTCGCAAGCGCGACTGCAGAGCATAGGGTCCTGGGTTCGATCCCCAGGTCGGGAAAAGTGTTATTGGGTTTTTCCATTAGGAATTTCTCAGTAGCAGCCCGGAGTCTGGATTTGTGCCCGGTTAATGGCAAAAGGCTCGCCTCTTATTACATGGTACTTAAACACTTCTGCCAAACCTTTCGGGGTATACAAGGCGTGATGTGTGGCGTGGGCGTGACGTTATTCTTGTGTAAGCACGAGCTAAGAATAGATAGTTCATTCCGTGAAAGTATTATCAGCCAGTCATCGAAATTGGTAGCGGAGCTGACTGCCAAGCGTGCGTCGGACGTACTTCAGTATCGTCACTCGTGGAGACCATTTTAATGCATCCCTTTTCATCATCATCTGCCAAGCCTTTCCCCAACTATATTGGGGTCAGCTTCCAGTCTAACCAGATGCGACTGAATACCAGTATTTCTCCGCAACCCAGTTACTGGGCAATGCCGATATCCTAAGGTTAGACCGGTTGTCAGAATTTCGAGCTTCTGACTTCCCGTAACGAATGTCATATGTATTAGTATGACATCTGAGACCGACTGTTTAACATGCTCTCCGAGGCACAGAGGGGTGTCGATATGTAACGAACGATCACCCATCCAGGAACTGACCGCGGCATGCGCAGCTTAACCTCGCAAATCGTATGATCCGCGCGATTGGTAATTAGCCACAGCCCCTACTTTAGATTTATATTGTATAAGGATAATTTCCTTGTTATTATACAAGGTTAGTCGGAAAGGGGGTACTAAGCAGCGGGCCACTTAAAGTATCACTGATGATTATTTTAAAGTAAGTGTTAAAATTTCAAAATCCGATTTTTTTTCCATGAAAAATAATTTTTATTTTAGTTTTTTCGAAAATTCTTCATCCCTGCTTTAGTTATGAATTGAGAAAATGGGGTTTCTTATCCGTGACCCCAAATATGACCTAAAATATAAACACAGCTGATGATAGCTGAGGATAGATAGAATTTAGGTATTTTCTATGAAATATTTGAACAGCTATTTCTCTTAAACTATCGAGTTTTGGGGAAAGTTGTAAAACAAAAGTTATCCATTATTATAGGTACTTTAACACCCTTTCGGCTTAATACCCCCTTTCCGACTAACCTTGTACTTACCGTATTAAAATTCTCACTTTTTATACAGAAGACACTCTTAGATCAATGATGGCAGAAAGGTAGCCACTCAACACATGTAAAATAAATTCTTATGATACGTAAGTAATTAGATGTCCGTGTCCTTATCTCTTTTTGGGCAAAGGAACAGGAAAAACTAACACTAAAATATAATACAGAGTGTAAACGAAATCGTGTAATTCCTTCAAACCTCTTGATGTACTGCTGGCATATTAAACATGAACGGGATACCTTTGGAAACAGTAAAAAAAATTACAAAATGTAAACATGTGTTTTTAACGTGAGGCATTTTAGCGAGCGCCCCGTGTTAAATGACTGCGCGTCGAGCGATGGCCGCGCAATTCGCTCGGGGCGCTAAAATGCCTCACGTTAAGAACACATGTTTACTTCTTGTATTTTTTATTTTATTGAATCCAAATGTTTCCGTTGCATGTTAAATCTATGTCAGCAGAACATCACGAGGTTTGAAGGAACCATCAAAGGTTTTGATGACAAGTTTGGTGCAGTGGCTGAGCGATCGGCTTCTACGCTACGGGTCGTGAGTTCGATTCCCGCACAGAACAAATATTTGTATGGCCTACAGATAGTTGTTCCGGGTCTGGATGTTTGTGCGTGTGAAGATTAGCGTTTGTAATCGCACCCACGAAACAGGAGAAATCCTAGTGTGGGAAAGAGTTTTTTAAAAAAAAAAAGTACATTATTTCGTGAACACCCTGTATACGATGTATTGAAACGTTACCCATTGTTTCAGCACTGCTCCAATTTGTGCAAGAACTTTGTATTATTTTTATTACAACTTCACAAACTATTGCATGATGGACTACGTCAACTGCAGAGAGGGTTTTGATCGTAAGTGTTTTTATCAGTTTTTTTTTGTCATGAAGTTATGCACCAGCATACTGCACTACCACGGGGAGATAGTGCAGTTATGTGGGACTCAAACCCACTAAAACTCCACGGTGTCCTCCTCTGCCACATATGGCGGGAACACGGGCACGCGTAAGCACTCATCCGCGAACCCGCCGCCAGTATTTAACCCCTGAAGAAAAAAGAGAGGTGTTATAAAGAAAGAAAGAAAGAAAATACATTTATTTAGCACAGACTAAAAGGCACACAAAACATAAAGCAGAAAAAAAAGAGATTAGTAGGAAAGTGTGCCTCACGGCTGCGCCAAAAAGGCCCAGTTCAGCAGAAATGCCAGACAACTAGTGCCTGACGCTGGTTTTCAACTTGACCTGAAGTGATAAGCTTATACAGTGGTGGCCATATAATTAGAAACATAGAAACAGAGTCGTATGTCGTGGGTTCGAACCCAGCCAGGCGCATTACTTTGTGTAATTTATTTCATCACCACTGCTCTCAAAACGGCGAAGGAAAACATCGTGAGGAAACCGGCATGTCCTAGAACCAAAAATTCGAAGACGTGACATCTACCAACCCACACTGGGTCCGCGTGGTGGATTACGGCCCATTCCCTCTCACAGAGAGGAGGCCTGTGTCCCAGCAGTGGGAATATTATAGGCTGATGATGATGATTACTGCTCACATTGTTATGATAAAAACTAGCTATAATTTTTTATCAGTCTATCATTGGTGACTTTTAACTACGTCATTAGCCCATCAATAGTGTTTAATACATGAGAACAAATTGAGGGAAACAACAGACTCCTAATAAAACTAACAACAGCACTTTGTATTTGAAATGAACTGAGAGCTGGACAATTAATTAGAAACCACAACTATAGGTATATTGTTAGAAATTCAAAGTTGAAAATAATTTTGTTCTTGAATCTTGGCGAATGCTTATTTCTGCGTCATTATTAATCATCTCCATGTTTTCAAAAGATATTTTAATGAATTAATTTACTCAAAAAAATTACATAAAGGAAACTTAATAACTCAACTTAATTTCTGAATTCTCTAAACTAAGGAAAGGGGGTACTAAGCCGCGGACCTCTCAAAGTATCACTGATGACTGTTTAAAAGCAAATGTTAAAATTTCAATATTTGATAATTTTCATTTGCATGCAAAAAGATTTTTATTTTGGTTTTTCTAAAAAAAAAACATACTTGCTTTAGTTATGAATTCAAAAAAAATTGTTTCTAATCCATGACCCCAAATATGACCTAAATTGTAAACACAGCTGATCATAGCTATGGACAAATAGATTTTAGCATATTTTTTACGAAATCTTTGATAAGCTATTTCTCTTAAACTATCGAGTTTTGGAGAAAGTTGTAGAACAAAAGTTATCCCTTATTATGGGTACTTTAACACCCTTTCGGCTTAGTACCCCCTTTCCGACAAACCTTGTATGTTTCATATTTTGTCTTTGCTCCTTGACACTATCTAGAACCTTTTCATTGGTTACTTTTTCTGTCCAGGAGACTCACTCTCTCACAGAACTGTAAGCAGTCAGTGAAAATTGTACTTTATCCGTTTGCATTAAGGTTAAGTTCAATAGCTAATAAACTGCGGTATTTAGAATAGCATTTTTTTATTGTACCACTCGTGGATGTGTATTCTTTTTGCTAAAATACCGTTGGTGGCACTTTCTATCTTTTACAGTATGGCATATCGTGTATATGGGCGGATGTCAAGAAACTTTAAGAAATAGAACACTTAAGCAGTACCCCCGTGAGTACACCTATTTTTTATGTCCTAGTCTAATTAAAAGCCAACCCTGGAAGAAACTGGGGCTAATAAAGCCAGCAATAAAAATAGCCTTACCAATGGCTCGAGTGACCCAACTAATGTTTCTTGCGGATCGTTTCTACTGTGGCGACATCTACCACACCACATGCGAACTACGTAGCACGACGATGATCTAACAGTCTACAGCGACAGATAATAACAACTCTCAAAAACGACGTCCCAAATCCTGCATCGCAGTATCAAGATTTGACACGCAAATTACTATTTGCGTGTCAAATCTTGATACTGCTAGGCTAGGGATAAGGGGAAGGAAAGATGTTAATTAGTTTTATACACAGTATGCGTAGACTTCGGCTTCGTTAAGGCTATTTTTACACCCTGTAAGTATATAAGCCGAAGTCTACGCATACTGTGTATAAAACTAATTAACATCTTTCCTTCCCCTTAGCCCTTTCCCAATTATCTTGGGGTCAGCTTCCAGTCTAACCAGATGCGGCTGAATACCAGTATTTTACACGGAGCGACTGCCATCAAACCTCCGCAACCCAGTAGCTGGGCAATGCCGATATCCTAAGGTTAAACCGAAGGTATAAAACTAATTAACATACAGCAAAAATAATTGCTGGAAAACGATTTTTAATTTTTGGTATTAAAAAAGAGTTTTTAATTATAGCGCGCAATGGAAACGCGCGCGCAGCGGTCTGTGCCTACATTAAAAAAAATTTGATCATGTTTGTATAGAAGAATGTTTAGTAATAACATTTAAACTTAGTTTTCATGAAAAACGTACGAAAATATGGTGACTTTGACCTTCAATATCTCCATAACCAGTCGGTTCCCAAGTATGGCCCAGTACCAAAAAATCTTCGTAATGATGGGAAGAATACGTAACTCTCGGCTTCGTTTAGGATATTTTTACAACTATATATACAACGATATACGTGGTGGGATATATAGGGGATGGTGAAATTGACCGAGACGTTACGCATCGGATCAACTCAGGTTGGATGAAATGGCGACAGGTCACAGGGACAACTTGTGACCAACGGATGCCCCTCAAGCTGAAGGGCAAAATCTACAAATCCATTATAAGACCTGTCGTGCTGTACGGATCAGAGTGTTGGGCCGTGAAGAAGACGGATGAAAGAAGATTACACGTAGCGGAGATGAGAATGTTGAGATGGATGTGTGGAGTGACGCGAATGGATAAAGTAAGAAATAAGTATATTAGAGGAAGTTTGAAAGTGGCACCAGTGACAGAAAAGTTGAAAGGAAAGCGTTTGTCTTGGTATGGGCATGTGCTGAGGAGGGATGAAACACATGTGACTAAGAGAGTGATGAATATGAATGTTGATGGATGGAGGGGGAGAGGGAGACCTAAGAAAAGATGGATGGATTGTGTGAGGGAGGATATGAAAGATAAGGGAGTAAATGATAATGAGACGGCTGACAGGGAAGAGTGGAAGAGAAAAACATATTGCGCCGACCCCAAGTAACTTGGGACCAGGGCAGGAAGATGATGATATACAACGATATACAACTTCCCAACATCAACCGTTGGGATTGTTTGGAGACCCTTCAGGTCTCGCCAATAACTGCTCGGTTACGTAGAAACGGTCCGCAAGAACATCTACAAGCAGCCGAATTGAAAAAAAATAACAACCGTTGGGCTGTAGCCCGCCAGGAATAAGACTCGCCTGTTTGGAGGATATCGTCCCTTTTCGTTGGAAGAACACCATACCTTGTTTCTCCTCGCTGCATTATCTGGCAGTTATTGGCGAGACCTGAAGAGCCTCCAAACAAACCGGTGACGCCGCGCCGGGTGTCACGGACCAGTGTTTTATGAAATATTTGAACAGCTTATTCTCTAATGGCCGAAACCAATAACCTATCTATCGGTACTAAAGATAGAAAATTGACATAAACTCCATAGAAGTAATGTTATCCCTGATAGGGCAAACCACCGATAGATAAGTTATTGGTTTCAACGGTAAAATTATAGTGGAATCTGTTTTTTACGAGTTCCCTATTAACGATGAAACGCTTATGGTAACTTGCGAACTTCATTTAGTAATCATTGTATAACTTTGACGCACATTCTTATTTAAAACTTAGATAATACAATTATTATTTTCAGATTATGGGTATCACAACGACTTTTTCTTGGATGATTACTACGCTTTGGAAGATAATTGACAAAGGTCGCCTTTCAGCCTAGCCCAATGCTATAAATTGTACAGGATAATTAAAAAACTACCCGTAAACTTGTAGCGACGACTTTTTTCAAACTCACAAGTTTTGTACGATGACTTTTCGAAATGGGTGGAATTTCAAAACTTTGCCTATTACATTTGTTATACTTTTGTGTGACGTAACACAGTTGTTACACAAATGAACTGTAGGGGGTAATACATAATAGAAATAAAATCTCTTAGTGTAGGTACCTATTTATTTCAGCAACAAACACTTAATATTTTTATAATTTCGAATCAGTTTTTCTCATATTATTATTTAGTCAAAAAACAAAAAAGCATTTTTTTCTTTTCTAAACGCACATAATTCCACCTTGATTTGTAGGTTTGGCACGGAGCTCATTACGATACGTATCATTCTCCTTTGGCTAAGTTAAAAGTTAAGCAAAAAGCAAAGTTCAAAGTTAAAGACTGAGAAAATTGTATCGACAAACATTACTTTGACCACATTCAAAATTGCATCTCCTTTTTTTATCTGGATAAAACATCAAAAAACTACAATTTTTGCTTTAAATTTTCCGCCAAAGTGAGCGCAACCTCTTTAAATCTATAGAATGACGGTAGTTTTTACTACCTGCCTACAACTAGTATTATTGGTTTGACGGCCTGTGTGAATACATTTTAATGCATTTCCTCTGTGTAACATTACACAAAAATATTACACATGTTTCCGAAGATAAACTTATAAAAGACGTACAACATAATCTTGCAGGGGTGAATTGTTCATTACAGTTATAGCTAATATCGGTATGTCAGGATTGGGTGCACGGTAAATAAAGTAAAGAACCTGGATGATCGAGCTTTGCTCGGTGTTTCATTTTTTCGTAAATCGAAGTTTTCTAAAAATGAAACCTAGCTAGATCGGTTTATCGCCCCCGAAACCCCCTGCATGCTACATTTCATGAAAATCGTTGGAGCCGTTTCCGAGATTCATATTATATAACTTTTTTTTTATTAAGGTTTTAAGTTAAAATAAACTAATAATCTTCAAAATTATTTATAAAGAAATTATTCTTTAAGCCTTAATAGAATATTTTCTACTATACATATACTATATATATGAATATATACAAGAATTGCTCGTTTAAAGGTATTAGATAGATAGATTAAACCAACATAGACTCTCCACCACTGAGAGTACTTTTAATTGGGTTAGTGATTAGTTACAGAAGCTAGTTCACAATATATCGCAATATAATAATTTACACAAGATCAGAAAATAAGGACAAGGAAATCAGATATAAAAGGTCAGACTTCTTCGGCTGTTCGACATGGAATCCTCCGCTCCAAAGAGTATAGTAACATATTCTGCTCCGTCGAATGATCACTGTTTTTATAATTTCGGGTAGGTTTGACTGTTACCCTCCTATATGTCTCATCACTTCTCATCACTCTAGCTTTTTTCCACCTATATTGGGGTCGGCTTCCAGTCTGAACAGTGCGACTAAATATAAGTATTTTACATGGACCAACTGCCATCTGACCTTCGCAACTCAATTACTAGGCAAAACTGCTATGGTAAACCGGTTAGACCGGTTGTCAGACCTTCAGGTTTCCGACCCCGTATTCATATGAACACCGGGATCGACAGTTTACGATCTCCCTGAAACTCAAAGGTCTAGATGTGTATAAAATGGTCAAATATCCAAAGACATCGTGGCAAGTTCAGCTCAATCAAGCAATTAGGTGGAACCGCGCGGTTGTTATTCAATTTTAGCCACAAGCGTATTATTATTATTTAGATTTCTGTAGCCAGAAATAAACCTTGCGTGAACTACGAGCACGACTTATACCCTGTCCTGCCTAGCCTTTTCCCAACTATGTTGGGGTCAGCTTCCAGTCTAACCAGATGCGGCTGAATGCGGTATTTTACACGGAGCGACTGCCATCAGACCTCCGCAACCCAGTTACTGGGCAAATGCCGATATCCTAAGGTTAGACCGGTTGTCAAACTTTCGGGCTTCTGACTTCCCGTAACGACTGCCATAGGTATTCGTATGACATCCGGGACCGACTGTTTAACGTGCTCTCCGAAGCACGGAGGGGTCTCGATGCGTAACGACTGGTCACCAGCACGACTTATACCTATCTATACTATCGATACTAATATTATAAAGAGGAAAGATTTGTATTTTTGTATGTAAAGAATAAACTTAAAAACTACTAGACCGATTTCAAAAATTATTTTGTCGTTAGAAAGCTACATTATCACCGAGTAACATAAGCTACGGGCGGAGCCGTGAAGACACAGCTAGTTGATTATACATCGAAAGAGTCGCTCTGTCGCACTACAAGTTATGCACTGAATTAATTAACTCGAAGCTAAGACCATTTCAGCGATAAAGTCTGGATTCAATTATACAATAAAATGATTGTAACAATTAATTTTGCTAGTAACAAAACAAATCAATATCTTGAATTTTAAACTGTGTACAGGCAGCCATTTCACTTTTAAAAATAACTCGATATGTGAAATGATTTACCGTAAATCCACGTTATAGACTATTGAAAATTACTTACAGATATTAGGTTAGAAAATGAGTTTTTTGTGGAACACCAAGATTTTATTGATTTTACATGTAGTTTTATCTCTATGTAAGTATTCTTTGGACATTTTATTACCCACGAAAGATATTATATCTTAACTAGTGATTCAAGGAAAACGGAGCGTAGGACTAATAACAGTGTGTTGGATCTGTGATAATAATGAAACATTGTAGCTCAGGCCAAATTAGATCCGGGCCATGAGGTTCAGAACACCGAAACAGTTAAAGCAACATCTATCCACGCTACATACGAACTACGCAGCCAGGTGATTGTCTAACAAACTATGACGTCACAGAATCCTGCATCGCGATATCAAGATTTGATAAGCAGGTGTAAGTGTGCCTGTGTATTTGTATTTATACATTGTGTCCGGTCATGGACTAGAGATCTTCTGGGTACTTATATAACAACTATTTTAATACACAAATACACTACACACAGGGGTCCAACCCACTTCCTTACTATGTGGTAGCCATTTTGTTTATTTTTCGTGGATATTCTCTACCGTGTAAAAAAAATATATATCTCTTAAAGTTTTGGTGTTACTGAGATAGAAATAGGCTTATTCGGAGGACAACAATATTGTCTATCGTTTAACATTACGAAAGAAGGGTTCACATTTTCGTAACTTTAAAAAAAAATTGAAATAAAAAAAAAATAAAAAAATATGCAAATCGACAAATTAGTGTAAATTACTACAAAAACAAACCCTATGACCCTTTTTATTTTTTTACTAGATCGACACATTTTGAGCTAAGCTACAATACAACATTAAATTTACAGCTGTATGCCTATTACTTTAAGAATTATTGTTGTTTGAACACAGCGTATGCACAAGCACAGAGGGCCTTTGTCGGGAACTTAAACAGGAAAACATTAAAAACACTTCAGTAGATTGGACCCTAGTGCGTAGTGTATTTGTGTATAAAAATGGTCGTTATACAGGATGTAAACGAAATCGTGTAATTCCTTCAAAACTCGTGATGTACTGCTGACATAGACTAACCAGGCAAGGGATAATATTGGATTCAATAAAGAAAATATTACAAGAAATAAACATGTGTTCTTAACGTGAGGCATTTTAGCACTCCGAGTTAAATGACCGCGCGGCGAGTGATAGCCGCACAATCGCTCGGGCTGCTAAAATGCCTCACACATATTTACTTCTTGTAGATTTTTTTTATTGAATCCAAAAGTATCCCCTGCTGGGTTAATCTATGTCAGCAGTACATCAAGAGGTTTGAAGAAATTACATGATTTCGTTTACATACTACTGTATAAGTACCTAGAATATCACTGTATATAAAACTTCCCAAAATCAGTCGTTGGGCAGTAGCCCACCAGGCATTACACCCGCCTGGTAGGAGGATCCTCCCTTTTCGTTGGAGGAACACCATACCTCGTTCCTCCACACATTGCTTAAGGCTTTTCTTTTTTTTCATTTGATGAATTGTAATAATTAAATTAAATATGATAAAATGTAATATTAAAGTTTTAGAAAATTGAAAAGGATATGTGAATTGTTAATTATTATTATTTATTTGTTTTTTTTTTGTTCTTTTTATTGTAACTTTATTGTATACTTAATTTCAAACACACTGTTTATTGTTTCTGAATAAATAAATGAAATGAAATGACTCTTACCGGCAAAAAACTCATGGTGTTTATCCTCCTGACCGTTGGTCGGGGTCGCGGGATTCGCAAAAGCATACACCGCAACCCCGGCAGATGCAAAAGTACCCCTATGACGAAGAGCGCAGTAATTTTTTATAATCTCATGTAGGTATTCCTCTATTTCATGAAAGTATTGAGTGCCATACCATTTTTTTTGTTTAATTCACTGCACGCCTGTATTGTGGTTTACAGAAGACATCTACCTGCGAAGTTTCATACATATTGGTTAAAAACTAAATTTTACGAGGGCGTGACTTACAGATGGACATGATGAAACTATAGGCGGATCCCCCACGGTGACGCAAGTCGGAGTGACTACAGACTCTTGCGTCAACGCAACAGCCGTGCGGGAGCCGTGTGCGGCTCCGTACAATCAGTGCAGTGCTAAAATCATTCTCACGGGTGTCGCTCCGGCTTGCGTTACCGTGTGGAACCATCTATTGGTTCCTAGTTTGACTACGGAATCTTAAAAAATAATCAATAGATAGATTTCGGATCACATGCATAGATATACTAGACCCAAATGTTGTCTGTAAAATAAAGATAAATAAATAATATCTCTCCCCTATCCCTATTTTACGAAGTGATAAGTATCTCATGATTTATCATTTGTGACAAAAAGTAGGTAAAAACGATTGTAGCTGTCATCTTCTTTTGGTGTGGTTAGTGACTAACCTGGTGACAGAGTTTATGCCGCCCAGCTTATGCTCTCAGGCATTCGGCTTCCTCACAATGTTTTCCTTCACCGTATTTTAAGTAAGATATTCACACATGAATCCGAAAAGTCAAGGTGCGTGCCTTGAGTTCGAACTCGAGACCTATGACTTGGTAGTCCGACGGTCATACCACTAGGCTACTACCGCTATCTATACTATACTATTTTTATTATAAAGAGGAAAGATTTGTATTTTTATATGTAACGAATAAACTTAAAAACTACTGAGCCGATTTCAAAAATTCTTTTGCCGTTAGAAAGCTACATTATCACTGAGTAACATAGGCTATATTTATTACTGGAATAAAACTTCTTACGCGGGCGGAGCCGTGAGGAGACAGCTAATATTATATATTCTACCTGTTGAAATTAACAAGCTTCGTTTCCTATAGTAACACCTAATTATGGAGTATATGGTGCAAAACAACAGACAACGGTGACTCAGAGAAACCTCTATTATCGCCGGCAAATGGACAGCATGGAGAGTTACAAGTGAGTTTGTCTCTCTGTTATTTGTTTACCACTAAACTACTGAACCAATTTTGATGAAACTTGGCAAAAATATATTATTATTTACTTAGCGAGACTGATGATTGTGAAGTCCCGGGTTCGATCGGTCGGGCAAAGTGTTATTGTGTTTTTCCGTTAGGAATTTCTCAGTAGTAGCCTGGAGTCTTTGTGCCCAGTTAGTGGCAATAGGCTCGCCTCCTATTACATGGGACTTAAACATAATGGCAAAATGAGGGTGTTACTATACACCTATGTCCAACCCTTCGGGTGATGCAGGCGTAATGTTATGTTATGTATTTATAAGTTAGGTAGGTGTGAAACTCGTTGGTTGCAGTATTAGATATATACTAGACCTACTGCAACCTGTTCCATTACATTGTGGCAATTTTTTTATGCTTTCTTTCTCTCTTACCCTTGTAATTAAATATTAGGTCCCCACCTATGAAATCAGCGTTTTGTATGGAGAATTAAGAAGTTGCATTTTTCATACTAACATTTTCTTAATTTATTTAACAACTATGAACACTAATTATGTTTTAAAACTTTTATGCACTAATGTTTAAAAACTAAGATAACGTATGCCATTTAGATTATGCGACAAAAATAAGTTTTGGCTAAGTTAAAACAAAAATAGTGGTCATTTCTGCTAACAAAAAGAAGACTAATTTTTAACGTATTTTTTATGTTTTGAAAACTATAAGTAATAATGTTTTTTTATTATTGATAGTTGTATATGATGGTTATTATTCGATATAATATCAAGCAATTGATGAATATTTTAAATCATATGACGAGGTTCTCTATTTGTGAGAAAAAAACGCCAATTTCATAGGTGGGGATCCAATATGTATCGATATTGTAGGTATAATCGTAATATACCTACTCAATAACGCGTAATGCGTACCGTGCAAGGGGCTCGTGACTAATTACCAACCGCGCCGATCATACGATTCGCGAGGTTAAGCTGCGTTTGCCACGGTCAGTCCGTGGATGGGTGACCGTTCGTTACACACTGAGACCCCTCCGTGCCTCGGAGAACACGTTAAACAGTCGGTCCCGGGTGTGATACGAATACCTATGGCAGTCGTTACGGGAAGTCAGAGGTCCAAAAATCTAACAATTGGCCTAACCTTAGGATATTGGCATTACCCAAAAACTGGGTTGTGGAGGTGTTATGGCAGTCGCTCCGTGTAAAATACTGGTATTCAGCCGCATCTGGTTAGACTGGAAGCTGACCACAAGATAGTAACAAAGCTAGGCAGAACAACATTGTATAATCGTAATGTTCACGCTATGTGAACCACGCGCGGGGGGCCCGGCGCGGGACGAAGAGCGAGGGGCAGTGAAGGTGCAGCGCGCCGGCGGCGACGCGCGCCCGCGCCCCGAGCGACGACAGAGCCATCATCGCCACGCAGTATATTATTATCCTCTATGTCGCCACGGGACCGTGCGTACGCGTCACGCCGCACGCGACACACGGCTAGCCCTCCAGTGCCGATCTTGTTTTGTATTATATTAGAATAAGCCAGTCATGGTAATAATTAAACTTAAGATGATAACTTTATCCGTGGTTGTTATTAGTGGCTCTCACTATATCCAACAGTAATGTACCGTTTTTCCACAGAACTATGCTGGTAATAACGACTAAAGAACGTACACGTACAACACCACATATTATTTCATTAAAAGAGCATTGTGACTACATCGCCCATGACTGTCTGAGAGCTTACCAGTACGACGATCTAATTACCTTATTAAATTATAATTTTATTGTTAAACAGTATAGATCGGATGTTGGGCCACAAAAGGGATAAATGAAAGGCAATTGCATGCAGCAGAGATTCTTCTTCTTCTTTTCGTATCGACGGTACTTCATTATGTATGAATTATAATGCTTGCGCCCAGTATATGGCCACATTAATTGCAGCTTCGGTGGCGCTCTTCAGATCACCAAAGGTGCAGGTGGACGGACATTTGCGACACTCCAGCAATTGGGACATAGTCTGGACAGGAGCACCGCACTCGCACTGGGTGTTGGATTGATCGATGATCCCCCACTTCGCCAAATTGTGTTTGCAGCCTACTTGGACACGCAATCGATGGAGTCCTTTCCATACATGCCACTGGAGTTCACATCCGGGAGATGAGAATGCTATAAAGGATCTGTGGTATTACGCGAATGGATAGAATTAGAAATGAGTATGTAAGAAGAAGTCTGAAAGTGGCGCCGGTGACTGAGAAGTTGTATGATGATGAAAAATAGAAAGAAGTATGCTTAGGTGGTTTGGTCATGTTGAGAGAATGAGTGAACGGCGTTTAACATAAAAAAAACATTGTAACAAAAATAAAACCGACTCCATAAAAACGAAAAAAAGAATAAAATAATTACCATATTATAAAATTAACAGTTTCAGAAGTCGGTGCTGATCCACGCTGAACCAAATTGAAGGCACTGACTTCTGAAACTGTTAATTTTATAATATGGTAATTATTTTTTTCTTTTATTTGTTTCATTTTTGTTAAAATGTTTATTATTTTTTTTATTTTAGTGGCTTTAATTAAAACATGGTTGGACCTACTAAAGACGCTGCTCGTAATAGAATCACATCATCACATTATACGTACTGTTCGTCACTGAGGAGGTCAATTGTCTACCTCGAAGTTCTTCATTAGATCTTCACCAAATTTAAATGGGACCACTTCGAAAGAATATTCTTTCATACAATACAAGAATTTTCCAAATCGGTTTATAAGTGACGGTATAGTGAGGTAACAAATATTTAAAAAAAATACAGCCGAATTGATAACTTCCTCCTTTTTTTGGAAGTCGGTTAAAAAGGAATTTATGAGGCGGATGTCAATAGAAACGCCGGTAAAGGATGTCCTAGAAGGACATACATCGATGTTATTGGTGATGTTGTTCACAAAGGACAGGTGCGTAGTACTCTCAACCGGCGTGCGTGTATGACAAGATGTATGAATGTGGATGAAGCAAAAGGAGTATGTAAGGGTCGTAGAATGTGGCGTTCTATAGTTTCTGCCTTCCCCTATGGGAAAAAAACCTGAGTTTATGTATGTACTACCCAAAATTAATAACAAATTTATATTTTTTCAGAACTGCAAGAGTATGTGGCAGATCAATTTATTATCATTATTACACTTTCAAAAACTATTGCATGTTGGATTACGCAAACTGTATGGACAGATATGATAGTACGTACCTACTGCCTTTTCGCTTCATATTTAGACCAGGGTCGATAATTTTTGAAACCAAAAAAAAATAATAGTAGGATGAAACCCAGTGGAAAAGGAAGAGAATATAACAAAAATGAAAGGAAAAATAATTTACGGGCGATCAGAGCTCGGGAAGTGGAAGGGGGTGAGTTTTTAAGGGTAAAAACGGTGTATCTCGATTTCCTTCAAAACTACAAGTCCTATGGCAAAAAGTTAAATCGCAAAGTTGTAGGTAATAAAAAGATCTACAACTTTTGTATTTACATTTTTTTGACATAACCTCAAAAATGTGAAAAATTCAAATAACCAAGATTTTTGTTTTTTATTTTGATCTTTTACAAAAAAAAAGATTTTTTCACGAAATTTGCTAAAACCTTATATTTTTACGTCCCAAAAACACAAATTTTTTTGATTTACAATATTTATTTTTTCACCTTATTTTGACTTAATATCGAAAAAGCACCCTAATTTTTAACAGGGCATATAAATAGATTCGTAAGCAAAAGCTGTGATAGCTACTAATCTATTGGAGGGTTTACTGTGCAAAGCTGTGAGGTCTTTGCTTCATACTCATAGGCACCGGCTATTAACCTAATACCTATTCTCATGTATAAACTTCATGGTAAATAGAGTAAATTATCGTTTAGTTAAAGGTCAAAAGTAACAGCTCCCTTTTTGAACGTAGAAGTTATATACCAATGTGTTTTCTTTTACAGTGTTTCAAATGGTACACTTGGGCGATTGTTTTAAATTAGAAATTAACACAGACGTTATCGGTATGTACCTAAACAGATCTTTTAAATTCCATATATTGTGTAGGTACTTTCCTCAGACCAATAAAAAATGGTCTCGGTTATTTCCTTAGATAATCTTAAGAGGAAACGCGGGCTGCAAAATATTAATAATTTGAATAGTTTTTTGCGTTTGTTTTCGTCCCACCCCTCCCGCAAACCTTCCCAATTGAGCGCGAAACAGACACCTGCATCTCGGACTGATTTCTCTTGTGCAATATTAGTGAAATCGTACTTTCGTATTTCCCTGTTTCCTTCTTCAAATCTGGACCGATTTTAATATTTTTTTCTGTAATAATTTAAGAAAGACTTTAGTTATGTCTGCATATTTTTCTTTTATTTTTTATATTCGTCAAATTTCTTAGCCAGATGTTTGAAAACTGTGGTAAAACCGGTCGAGTTTTGTAAAATTTTAACGTTTTTAGTTTTTTTAATAATTAATTTCAACCTATTCAAGCCGTTGACAATGTAACTAATATAGTTAATTTTTTTTTTAGAGGAAAGGTCCAAGCAGTCCGGTGTAATGGATGGATATTACGTTCATGACCAAGAATTGGCGTAACCTATGATTAGTTTCAAAATAAAGCCTATTTTACAGAATGGAAATTGATAATAATATATGACTTGCTGCAGTGGAGACAGCTACCATAACTATAGCCACAGGAAAATGTTCTTAGGAGACTGTCCATATTTTCAACCGATTTCTTCAAAAAGGAGAAGGTTCTTTTTTAGGGTTCCGTACCAACATGGTAAAACAGAAACCTTCGTCTGTCTGTCACAGCTGCTTATTTAAAAAACTACTAATGCTAGCGACTTGAGATATGGAATAGTTTTGAATAACGCTTATAGTACGACACAACTAAGAATTCTCATCGGCAAACTTCGTAAAACCGATCACTTCCGAACTGCGTGCGACTTCAAGACCATGAATGTTTAGTAACTTGTATGTTTAGTGCACACTGTTAATATAAGTTGGTTATTAAATAAATAAATAAGTAGTAGGTACTGCAGTGAAAAATGATCTTTACGCTGTCGCAATAGGTGTGAGGAGCGCAAAAATGAGTGACTGCCATTGGTTGTTCGATCAAGTTTGTCGACGCGACTTCTTATTTGTATCGTGCTATACTCATCTACATTGTAAGTAAAAGAATCGAAAAAAATATTTTTGTTTCATTGCAACAGGGGTCGAAAGTGGGGGTTGAAATTTTAAAGAGGGGTTACTAAGTCCAGTAGAGTATCATATGAAAGGGCTTCATTTGCACATTATAATTTAATTCATTATTAATTTTAATTTTGAAAATGGAAAATAATATTTCCTCTAACGGTGCAGTATCGTCGGTTTATATACTCATGTGTCCTCGGTGCGGAAGTACGACTCGCACTTGTCCGGTTTTTATTTATGTATATTCAGGCATGACTCCGACATACCCGTCGCCCGACCAGTAACATGCCCGGGAGGATGGCGCGCCGTGTTCCGAGCACGCCTCTCAGAAGGAAGTGGGGCAGAGGAGAAATTGCCTCACCACTGGAGAGGTCCACCAGTAGAAGCTGGTGGACCGAGATCTGCCGGGGTTGCGGTGCATGCAGTAGCGAACCCCGTGACCCTGGCCTTAGGTAAGAAAGAATAAAAAAAAGAAATTTATTTGGAATGAAAGCAGTCAGACACACAGACAAAAAAATCATAAGAGACAAAACAAAATAAAAAAATTAAGTAGCTGTGTGTCTAGCGGCTGCGACAAATAGGTTCAGTTCAGCATAAATATCAGACCACTAGTGCCTGACGCTGGTTTTCAACTGAACCCATTGTGAAGTAACTGATGTAAACCAGTTCTAAATAGATAAATAGCGTGCTTAAATAAATAAAAAATAAATACTGTTGACCCTTAATTACGCATGTCTCAGGGGTCATGCCCGTTCACTTAAACCAACATGTGTGTCTGTATGAGCAGTGCATGTGTGTGTGAATACCTATATAGTTGTGTACTAATTTATAATAATTGTGTAAACGGAAATAAATAATTCGATTATATATTATTTATGAAAAAATAAATAAATAACAATAATTATAATTATTGATAAATAAATGTTAAATGTTGCAATTACAATTAAAAATTTACTATAAACTATACGATAATTTGTCCTGCTCAAAGTAGGTCTCTGCTGCGTCAGCAAAGCAGATTAGGGAACGTACCCATACTACGTGACCCGTTTAGGGGGGGAGGGGGGGGGGGTCTTCAAATTACCACGCTTGGTCACAGAGACGGGGGGGGGGGGGGGTCTTAGGTTTTCGTCACGTAGTCGATATTATCTAGGGAAATCTCGAGTATTTTCGAGCTATATTCAAATATGGCGCGCAGAGTTTAGTGCTTTTTGAACTCACCGCCGCACATTTGAGTAATTTTTTGTTTTTAACTTTCTGTTTGCAAAAAATGATTTAAAACCACATTTATACATTACTACGTGAAAACTAGAAGGGGAGGGGGGGGGGTATTGGCATATACTGCGGGTGGTCACCGAGGGGGGGGGGGGTAAAAATATTAAAATTTGGGTCACGTAGTATAGGTACGTTCACTTATTTATTTCATGTCGCTCCAACGGGCCGCGAGTGGCCGATCCGCAAAAGACAACAGCATGTTATGTACGACTCAATAAGAGAATCTTTTGCTCTGTGCAGTGTCTAAAACATATTGTATATAAATAATCTGTTAGACACTTATTCAGTCCTGTGTCCAGTATTCGTTATAAAGAAGGAAGGACACCGTTGGTATTTAGCCGGTAAGAGTCCGCCAGAACCCGTCGCCTTCCTTCGGGCGAGGGACATCCATGAAGATTTTCCAACGATAAAAAAAAGGCTCCGACATACCTAATTGTATGTACCGAATTGGATGATTCTTTTTTATTAGAAAGAGAATTCTTCCTTTGGTGAAGTGAAGATCTGATGAAGACCTTGACAAGAAGAGATAGACAATGGAACTCTTCAATGATGAACAGTATTCATAATGTGATTGGATTACGAGCAACGTCTTTAGTAGACCTCCTCGCCTCGAAACTCAAAACTGCCTCGTTCGTCTAAAGGTAGCAAGCGCGACTGCTGATCGTGAGGTCACGGGTTTGATCTCCAGGTCGAGCAAAGAGTTGAGTTTTTCCATGTGGAAGTCCTCAGTAGTAGCCCGGAGTTTGAATTTGTGTCCGGTTGATGGCAATAGGCTTGCCCCCTATTAAATGGGACTTAAACATAACGGCGAAATGAGGGTGTTACTATACACCTCTGCCCAACCCTTCGGGGATTACAAGGCTGTAAAAGACAGGCGACAGAAACGTGTAGGGATGAAACTATCATTACAGTTATAGCTAATATCGGTAGGTATATCAGTATTGCGGGTATGGTAAATAAAGTAAATGAAACCAACATAGACTCTCCACCACTGAGAGTACTTATATTTGAGTTAGCGGTCAGTTACAGAAGCTATTTCACAATATATCACAATTTAATAGTTTACACAAGGTCGGAAAATTAGGACAAGCTAATCAGATATAAAAGGTCAGACTTCTTCAGCTGTTCGACATAGAAAAGACCTGCTCCGTTTTTGTTTAATTTTTCTATACTACTGCTTGTAGATGGTCTTGCGAACGGCAGTTACTGGCGAGACCTGAAGGGTCTCCAATCAATGGGGACGAGTAAAATACTTAACCTAAGCTAACTACAACTACTACTAACATCATGACTACTAGCAACAACAGTACTAAGGGCGACCCCTAATGGGACTCGAACCTCGGCTTAGGGCGTTGCTGGCGAGACGACTGGGAGGGAGACAGCTTGATGAGGGCTGAATTAACGGTGTGACAGCCCTTCTCCGTCGAATGTCCACTGTTTTTATAACGTAGGGTACGTCGATTCATCTTGATGACTAGCTGACGGTAGCTGGTAACACTACCAGTGTTACCAGCTACCGATAACAAGGCGTGATGTTATGTTATGTTGTGTTCCATTTCAAATAATTGTGTGTCAACCGTATACATTATAATTTCAAATTTCAAAATCTCATTATTTGATGCCATTTAAAGACTATTGTGACGTTTTCACAATACTTACAAAAGGACTGCTTTACATAACGAAGTGAAGTAAATATTATTTTAGATGTTCAAAATTGTTTCTGGCATCTTATTTTTGTTCTTATCGTAACGTTGTTAAGGTCGAAATTGGCGTGATTCGTCTGTTAAAGGAAATTTTATGATTGATGATCGCTAGAAAAAAATGTATTATGATGATTTATGTTATTTGAAGTATTTTAATGTTTCTTTTTAGGTAGATAGGTATTTACCATATTAGTAACAAGAGCAGACTTGACAGTAATCAGCACTTCATTTTCAACTTTACTACAATGAAGGCGCGTTTGGTGCAGTGGCTGAGCGATCGGCTTCTGCGCTATGGATCGCGGATTAGATTCCCGCTCGGAACAAATATTTGTGTGGCCTGCATATACAACATGTAACGTAATTAACGCACACCCTCAAACACCCCAATTAGAATATTATGTTGGACACGTGGGGCGACGGAGGCGGCCGCCGCTGCTGTGGGTGCCGCCCGCTCGCACCAACCTGCTGCAGCACGCGCCGCTAACGCGAGCGCTGCTTACACTCAATATGCTGTCACAACAGATTGACTGCTTCAACTGTACTCTGAGTGAATTCACACGGGCCGCATTTTGTAAAATCACTCTTGATTCATTGTAAATTAATTAATTGTTGTATGCTATTATAACTACACGATTGTATTAGGTAAGACTGTGATGATAGTTGTACTTGTTTAAATAAATAAATAAATGTTATAATCATAATACATACACTGAAATTTTAGTTTAACATGTATATGCATGGTTATTTACTAAATTAACGTTCTTGAAATAAGGTTTATTTTTCTTTATTTTGTATTGAATGACGGAATTTGTATTAATACAAATAAAAATGCACTTTTAAAAGTCTTTTTGCCTTGATTTACGGTCCATTTCAATTTGTTTTGACTGTACAGGGGTAATGTAATGTGACTAATTTCCGTAGTTTTAATTATTTTTGGGATAAAAATATATTAAAAATGATAGAACTCGATTCAGTATTCGATTCTGAACAAACTACTTTCAGGATGTGCGTTAATTATGTTACATATTGTATTTGTTCTGGGTTTGGGCGTTTGTGCATGTGAGATTTAAGTTCTCTAAACGCATACACGATACAGGAGAAATCCTAGTGTGGGGCAAAGTTTTATAAAAAAAAAACTTTCTTTAACATCATTTCACCAGCTTGGCCTGCCAAAAAAATGGGCTTTATAAACCGCTGAAATAAAGGTGTGTTCTGCCTAAACCTTTTCCTAACTATGTTCGGGTCAGCTTCCAGTCTAACCAGATGCGGCGGAATACCAGTATTTTACACGGAGCGACTATCATCAGACCTCCGCAACCCAGTTACTGGGCAATGTCCTAAGGTTAAACCCGTTGTCAGACTTTCGTGCTTCTTCCCGTAACGACTGTCATAGTATTCGTATGGCACCCGGGACCGACTGTTTAACGTGCTCTCCGAGGCACGGAGGGGTCTCGGTGTGTATCGAACGGTCAGTTATCCACAGACTGACCGCGGCAAGTGCAGCTTAACCTCGTAAATCGTATAATCCACGCGGTTGGTAATTAACCACGAGCCCCTCATTTATGAACTTATATTAATATGAATGATTAAAGAGCGCTTAATTTCTTATATCTGTTGTAGGATAATCTGAAAAATCTAATCTTTGCCATAATCCTAGGACGCTAAAGACTATTTGGTATCTAAGACAGATTTTTGTAATCATTCGCGCTATTATCAGAATCATTGCAAAAATCCCAGTTTATTTAGAAGGATTGGAAACATGAACCTTGTTTGGCTAAATATCTAAGAGTCGATTTATATCATACTAGCTGTGTCCTCACGACTCCGCCCGTAGCCTATGTTATTCAGTGATAATGTAGCTGTCTAACGGCAAAAGATTTTTTTGAAATCGGTCCATTAGTATTTAAGTTTGTTCGTTACATACAAAAATACAAATCTTTCCTCTTTATAATATTAGTATAGATATAGATTTATCCTGGTTGGTCAGAACATGGGTTTTCACAAAGATCTTAAGATATACAAAAGTAATAACGATCATATCAGCCAATCATCGCTCATAACGTGAGCGGTATTAGTGACTTACCTAAGATAAGCTAGATTTTTGCAAAGATCTTGAAAATTGCTCGGATGATTACGAAAATCTATCTTAGATTCCAAATATCCGGTCCTTTGTAATCGTCTTAGGATTATCGCAAAGATCCGATTTTTCCGATTATCCTAAGACATATCAATCGTTGTAAACACTCAGCCTTCACTTGTCACTCTCTTTTGCGCATGGACTATAATCAAACTAACCCTAAACAGCTCAATTCAAAGTATTCAAACTCATAACATGTAGCAATATTCCAAATCTGGAGTAAGGCATTCAATATTCAGAACAGTTGAATCTAAAGCTATGCTTCCCGTCCAAATCCGAAGCTTCCAAAGTTAGACACGGATTGTATCGAAAATACCAGATCTATTGGTTCCTTAGAGTATGTATACACAAGCCATAGAGCGCATGCATCGCTGCTGGGGATGAAGTCTGCTGATTTAAATCAGAGCCCGTTCATACAGCGGCTCTGTTTTAACGGAACCGTCGGTGCCTACTGGATGTGTTGTTCACATCTGTACTGACGGATCAGTTATACAAATGGCAGAGATGTATTAGTAACTCATTTCGCCGTTATGTTTAAGTCCCATGTAATAGGGGGCGAGCCTATTGTCATCAATTGAGCACAAATCCAAACTCCGGGCTGCTACTGAATTATTCCACACGGAAATACCCAATAACATTGTGCCCGACTTGGGGATCGAACCCAGGACCTCATGATCAGCAGTCGCGCTTGCCACCACTAGACTAAAGAAAATTATAGCAGTCAAATTATATTATTTCCTAAAATGATGAGATTAAGTACTGTTATAAATATATTGGCACATATTAAGGCTAGTTATACTAGCTTCTATAAGACACAATTAGCGCGTTTTGTTTGTCCCTTGAAAGGTTTGAACTGTTTATAGGTATTCATGTCTGTGATACACACCACGCTCGCTTTTTCTTTGCATTCTTATTCTTCTTTTCGTGTAGTCAGTGACTAACCTAGTGTCAGGGTTTATACCGCCCATGGGCCTATGACCTGGCTTCACACGCCGTCGAGAAATATCTCTCAGGCATTCCGGTTTCCTCACGATGTTTTCCTTCATCGTTTTTAAGCAAGCGATAATTATACAATACGCACATGAATCCGAAAAGTCAGAGGTGCGTTTTTGCCATTGAACTGCATGTAGATGGTCCAGGTCCTTGCGGACCGCTTTTACGTAATCGGGCAATTAATTAGCGAGACCTGATAGGTCTCCAGTCAAATACCACGCTCGCGCTCTATAGCTGACTTATGTAAACTCTAAGATTGGTACAATTTCCTTGAGTCAAGTTTTGCGACCCATTCATTTGGAATAAATAATATTATTCTTCAGCGTTTTACTATTATGAATTGTTAGAGTTATGTGTGTTTGTATTGAAAATAATGCTTATTTATGTTAAAAGATTTTAAAAGCAGTTTTTTTTATAACATGACGTAACATCACGCCTGTATTTCCCGAAGGGTTGGACAGAGGTGTATAGTAACACCCTCGTTTCGCCGTTATTTTTAAGTCCCATGTAATAGGGGGCGAGCCTGTTCCCATCAATTGGACACAAATCCAAAATGTAGACTGCTACTGAGGAATTCCACACGGAAAAATTCAATAAGATTTTGGCTGACCTGCAGATTGAATCAGGACCTCACGATCAGCAGTCGCGTTTGTCACCACTAGACCATCGAGGCAGCATTTTTTAAAAATATTTTATTTATAAACGGAAAGAAAAATAAAACTCATTCTAATCTTCTTCTTGGCGCGTCGATGGCAATCTAAATTGAGTTGGCCCAGAACTTAGCTACGAGTTTAGCGTTATCAGTAGCGTCCATTAGTTCCTGTAACGTGCAGGTATCAGGGCCCATCGTCTGTGGAACAGCACCACATTTACACTCCAGGCTGGAATCGTCTATAAATCTTCACCTGAGCAGGTTTTCCTTGCTTCGACCAACCTGAGTCAGGAGTCTACTAAGAATTCCAGGTTAGCCAAGACAACTCATGTCCAGATGGGAGATTTGTCAGTAGGCTGGGACAACACATTATAATAATGACGTTATACACTCTTTTGAATACTTGTTCTTAATATTAGTTAAAATATGATAGAGAAAAAAATATAGGGCTTATTCCATCAACTGCCTTGTTGGTCTAGTGGTGGCAAGCGCGACTGCTGATCGTGACGTCCTGGGTTCAATCTCCAGGTCGGGCAAAGTGTTACTGGGTTGTTGCTTGTGAAATTCGTCAGTAGCAGTCCAGTTTTGATGGCAATACGCTCGCCCCTTATTACATGGGACTTAAACATAACGGCAAAATGAGGGTGTTACTGTACACCTCTGCCTAACCCTTCGGGGAATACAGGCGTGATGTTATGTTGTGTGTTTATGGCGAATTCTTCCTTGTTTACTATTGCAATTACACACGGCTGATTTTATTTATTTATGTAGGCACGTGTTGGGTATACTTTTAGCGTTTTCCTTGTAGCTATTATTATATTTAACACAATAAAAGCCGGCTCTACACTCGCCCATGGATCGCGGCCACGAATCACGCGTTGTCTCTGCGCGAAAAATATGGCCCTGTACACTCGCAACGTTCACCGTTTCGTTCATTCGACTGCTTGTAGATGGTCTTGCGGACCGTTTCTTCGTAACCGGGCAGTTATTGGTGGGACCTGAAGCATCTCCAACCAATGGGGACGAGAGTAAAATACTTAACCTAAGCTAACTACTATTACTAACATCATGACTAGCTAGCAACAACAGCACTAAGGGCGACCCCTAATTGGACTCGGACCTCGGCTTAGGGCGTTGCGAGAGGACTGGGAGGGAGACAGCTTGATGAGGGCTGAATTAACGGTGTGACTGCGGAGTCAGAAAAGACGACCGGCTCGGCGGGTGAGCATGGTGGATCATGGTTACTTTTATTGGATTGTTTATAGGCTTTTTAACCGACTTT
Organism: Amphipyra berbera; assembly: GCA_910594945.2. Taxonomy (NCBI): domain Eukaryota; kingdom Metazoa; phylum Arthropoda; class Insecta; order Lepidoptera; family Noctuidae; genus Amphipyra; species Amphipyra berbera. The sequence goes on from OU343144.1 coordinate 10,364,316, forward strand.
CAAAAAAGGAGGAGGTTCTCAATTCGATTGTATGTTTTTCTTTTTTTTTTGTATGTTTGTTCCGCCATATCTTTGCTAATTGTGAACCGATTTTAATGATATTTTTTTTGTTGGAAAGAGTATTCTTTCGAAATGGTCCCATTCAAATTTGGTGTAGATCTGATGAAGAACTTCGGAGATAGACAATTTGAAGTCGGTTTTATTTTTGTTAAAAAGTGATCATATAATCATGAGCTCTTATTAACAGTCAATTGCCAGTCGTAAGCTGAAGTCAGCCAAGAAAATTTCGCTGTCGTGAGTTTCAACAATACATAAAACATAAAAAGATATAATTAAACCATTAATGACCCGCTGCTGGCCACGGGCCTCTTCTCAGAATGAGAAGGGTTAAGACCTTAGTCCACCATGCTGGCCTCGTGGGGGTTGGCGGACTACACACACCATCGAGAACTTTATGGAACCCTCTCAGGTGTGCAGGATTCCTCACGATGTTTTTCCTTCACCGTTAACGTAAGTGATAATCAAATTCTGATCCGCACATGAATTCGAAAAGTCAGAGGTACGGGCTGGGACCGAACTCAGACCCTCCTTCATGGAAGGCAGGCGTTCAACCGTTAGGCTATCACTGCTTTTCCTAATGAAACTAACTGACTAAATCACTTTGTACCCTTTAAAATATGTATTTTTTTGAATATACATAGTTGCGTAAGGAGATGAAAATATGAATACCTAAGTGTTTTTTTTATATTGCGGAACCCTAAATATCAAGTGCCTCTTTAAATATTAAGACGTCCACGAGGACTCACAGCTCACCACCTGCAGGATTCATTGGACTGTCAATCCGGAAAATGGATATCAGACGAAATCTTCAAAGAGTTTGCAAGTTAGAGGAGGAAGCGATTTGAATTTAACTTTTTCAACGTGAGAAGTTTCTAGAAGTATTTGACCGTAGATTCGCTCGTTGGTCTAATGGTCGCAAGCGCAACTGCTGATCGTGAGGTCCTGGTTTCGAACCCGAGGTCGGGCAATGTGTTATTAGGTTTTTCCGTGTAGAATTCCTCAGTAGCAGGTACTTAAACATAATAATACTTAAAAATAACGGCGAAATGAGGGTGTTACTATACTATACGAAGATCTGGCATCGCGAGCGTCGCAAAGCAACACCCGCTCTCACACCCGTACCGCCGCATTAGATGTTTAACATCAATAATAAAACGCTCAATCTCACAACTCATGCCACGCTGCTCGGAACAGCGGTAAAATGTGAATTATACAAATGATAATCCCTCGTGAATATTCATAAATTATTACCTGCGTCAACCGTATCCGTTAACACGATAATGCTTTACCGAAACCCTGTTCATTTTTGTAGGTGTAAATAAGGTGTGGTTTTTAAGGTACCGTACCCAAAGGGTAAAACAGGACCCTATTACTAAGACTCCGCTGTCCGTCCGTCTGTCACCAGGTTGTATCTCATGAACCGTGATAGTTAGACAATTGAAATTTTCACAGATAATGTATTTTTGTTGCGGCTATAACACGCTATAAAAAACAGAATAAAATGAATATTTAAGGGGGCTCTCCCATACAACAAAAGTGATTTTTTTGCCGTTTTTACAGATAATGGTACGGAACCCTTCGTGCGCGAGTCCGACTCACACTTGGCCAGTTTTTATAGGTCGGGCTGAAGATTTGTTTTAAAGGTAGGGATTAGTGACTAAATATTTTATGGTAGCGTTTGCGTCGTCGGGTTGGCAAGCTGACGTTTTGTGCTTTTTCAGTTTTTGGTGGTTTTGCAGTAAAATATGGCTCCTCAGTTTATTGCATAAAGATAGGTGTAAATAGAGATGTTCGTAGCCAAGAGTGGAGTCTCATTATCAATAGAGCGCTCATCATGTCCCTGCCCTTATCCCAACACTACGTGGGATCGGCACAACATGTATTTCATAAATCCATGTTGTTAGAGGTTTTGGCGCCCCCGATCCACCGTGCTCACCCGCCGCAGCCGCGGAGCCGGTCGTCCCTTCTGACTCCGCGCAGTCACCATGACGCGAGAATATAGCCTTCATCAAGCTGTCGTATCCCTCCCAGTCCTCTTGCATTCAACACCCTAAGAGGTCGACAGTCTGACCGCGGCAAACGCAGTTTAACCTCGCAAATCGTAAGATCCGCTTGGTTTGGTAATTAGCCACGAGCCCCTTCAAGTCATCTTCTTCTAATTCCTATACTTATCACTATGTTAATAAAACGATTTTCCAAAGAAGTCCACAACTATGGCCCCGATTCGGTTAAGCACCGTCTAAATTTAACTAAACATAGATAGATAGATATACTTTATTGCACACTAAAATAAATAAAACAGAAGGAATACACATAATTAGGAACAGTACAAATGGCGGTCTTATCGCTTATAGCAATTTCTTCCAGACAACCATGGGATGGAAAGAATTGTTAAGAAAAATATAAAGGGCAGTTTGCAGCTTACAAATATGTAACCTACTAAAAATCAGGAATCAACTAAATAATAAGTATAAATACATACTATAACACAAATAATTATATAATAACATTATAATTACAATACATATTTTAAATATATATATGTATACAAGGTTAGTCAGAAAGGGGCTACTAAGCCGCGGGCCACGTAAAGTATCACTGATGACTATCTTAAAGCAAGTGTTAAAATTTCAAAATTCGATAATTTGTATTTGCATGCAAAAAGATTTTTATTTTAGATTTTTAAAAAAAAAATCATACCTGCTTTAGTTATGAATTTAGAAAATTAATTTTCTAATCTGTGACCCCAAATATGACCTAAATTGTAAAAACAGCTGATCATAGCTATGGGCAGATAGATTTTAGCATATTTTTTACGACATCTTTGAAAAGCTATTTCTCTTAAACTATCGAGTTTTGGGGAAAGTTGTAGAACAAAAGTTATCCCTTATTATGGGTACTTTAACACCCTTTCGGCTTAGTACCCCCTTTCCGACTAACCTTGTATATACACACTCAAATAGGGTACATACATAATTAATTATATTATATTATATTGCTATCCTTAACTTGCAGATAAAATAAGAAAGAGATGGGAGAATATTAGAGCCGTCAAATTAAGTTGAACTAAAATGTTCAATAAGATTTAGACAACACCTCAACATACACCTAAACGTTCAACAAGTAAACTAGGTGGACCGCTCTAAAAATGTTCCTTCTCTTTCTTGTTTTGCCTATTAATAAAAGATAGCAATATTTTTAGTTAAGTTTAGTATTCTTCTTCTTTTCGTGTGGTTAGTGACTAACCTGATGTCACAGTTTATACCGTCCATGGGCCTCTGACTTGGCTTCACATGAAGTCGAGAAATATATCTCAGGCGTGCCGGTTTCCTCACCATGTTTTCCTTCACCGTTTTTAAGCAAGTGATAATTATACTATACGCACATGAATCCGAAAAGTTAGAGGTGCGTGCCTTGGGTTCGAACTCGAGACCTATGACTTGGCAGTCCGACGTTCACACAACTAGGCTATCACTGCTGTCATGCTATGGCAAGTTTAATTAGTGTCCGAGCGAGAAAATCGGCACCATTGGCGTCTATTTATTTCAACCTGAAGGGTCTGTCATAAAGATAAGTTTGGAAGTATCTGATTTCTATCGGTTCAGGCGTCTTTGAAATCAATGAAGTGAAAATTGTTACGAGCCTCAATCATGATAAGATAACTGCTGTATAATAGACTCAATCTGAGAGACGTTTTGATAACAACGATAGTATTAAAAGGTATTTCAGTATTTTGTTTTTACCCGACTGCGCGATGCAAAGGATTATTATTAGAGTGAATTATTGCGAAGATTTGACCCGGTCTAGATGTTTAAGGAGTCCCGACAGTTAAAGTAGCTATGAATTAGAATCGCCGCATTAGAATTTAGTACCTGGATGACCGAACTTTGCTCGGTTTTTTATTTTGGTAAATCGACGTTTTCTAAAAATGAAACCTAGCTAGATCGATTTATCGCCCCCGAAACCCCCTGCATACTAAATTTCATGAAAATCGTTGGAGCCGTTTCCGAGATCCAGATTATATATTTATATACATACTAGCGGACCTGGCAGACGTTGTCCTGAACGGAAAAGCAGCGCCACCTATCGGGTCAAATTGTGAATCTAAACCATCCAGGGCGCCACCCAAACGCATACAAAAAAAAATCATTCAAATCGGTCCAGCCGATGGACTCCGCTCTCGGCCACCGCAGCGCACACACGTGCGCTACGCTCCGTCTCACACCGCACCTCGCACCCCGCACCCGCACGCTCCGTCGTCATCGCGCGCTACGTGCGTAGCGCCCGGCTACGAACGCGTCACCGCCGGCCACTAGCCCCGCCCTTTCGTAGCACCTCGCTACGGATTGTGCGCCGCTTAAGGTCGAAGTTCCGAAGCTGTCTTTTTTAAGACAGCGGACGAAAATTTCTTGTTTCTTTGTTTGAGTATTCGTCAAACTTGCCCCCTTAAGGGAAAGTCCACTGTTTTTGTGGCCCTTGGTGGAAACCTCACGGTGTCAACGAAACCAAGTGTGGTGGGGACCCGGCACACCAGTCAATTGTCAGCCGGTAGGGGAAGGGATCGCCGGCCTTGGGGGATCTCCTAGTCGGCCCCGACCTATAACCCGTTCTCACAGCATTCCCAAGGTAACTAGGGTTGACGCCCAGTTACTAAGGGACTCAGGGAACCTGTCCGCACAATAAGATTGGCGGCAGGTATTCAAGCTTAGGGCACACCGTAGCACACAACCTCCCTGTTTATACCCAACAGGGAGGGTTACACATCCCCGGGTTATCCCGCCCGGGGAGTTAGGACATAGGCCCTTCAGGCATACGAACAACACATAGTGCAGCTACCGAGTTTGTTTGCGATTTTCTTCTCGGTAGTTTACCACTACGAAAATCGTAAGGGAAGGCTTTTTGCGGGAGTTGTTCGCCCGGGGCGACACGTACGTGTCTCCTCGGGGCTGGTTAGGAGTTTAGTCTCCCCCCACCCCCCCCCCCCCCCTCTATTTCTTTTAATTTTTTAATTTTCACCGCCACCATGGCGGACGCTCTCAGCGACCTGTTTTACAATGTCCTCAAGGACATTTTTCAAAGTCAACCCCACCTCATGGCCAAATATATTGACCAACTCCCCACCGGAGTCACTGCTGCCTTACGCTGCACCGTCAAGGCCCCCGCGCACCCCGCGCCGTCCACCCGCGCACCCCGCGCCCGCCCCGCGCCCCTCGCGCCTACCGTCTCGCCCTCCGCGCCGCCCTCATCCACCCCCTCTGGCTCGAACATCGCCGCTTTTAGCGGCGTGCTTGAGGCCCCCTCCTCCCCTCCTCCCGCTCGAGCGTCTTCGGCCGCCCCGACCGTGGAGGAGGTGATGGAGGACGAGATGATGGAGGACGACGGCGATGAGGAATTTGAGACCGAGTCGGAAGAGTCGTACACCTCGGCCTCCGAAGCCACTTCCTCCGAAGACGACTACACGGTCGTCGGAAAGGGGAAGAGGAAGAAGGGCAAGGCACCCTCTAACGCATCCGCACCAAAAAAGGTGGTGGCCTCAAAAGCCTCCCCTCCCCCCTCAGTGAGCGCCTTCCTGGCGGGGCGCCCGCCAAGCCCCATGGCCACAGCCACCCCGGCTGTGGCACCTAAAGCCACCCCGGCTAAGACCGCCCCGGCCACCTCGGCCACCCCCGCTAAGTCCCGACCCCTGCCACCCTTTTTCATTCATGATAAAGGGATGTGGCTGGATGTGTCTAAAGCGATGAACGATCGCCACATCCACTACACCAATGCCCGAGCTGTACAGCTGGGCATTAAGGTCACGATCACATCCGAAAAGGGTTATCGTGACATGGCCCATCTCCTCCGCGACATGAAGGTGCCTTACCACACCTACTCGCTCAAAGAGGAGCGCCCCGTCAGGGTCGTCATTAAAGGCGTACCCGTAATCATCCCCACTGACCGCATTAAAAGCGACCTCGAGTCACAGGATGTCCCTGTCCAACATGTGCATCGCATGCACCGCAAGAGCGGAGAATCATACGATATGATTCTAGTCGTATGCGATCGCACTGAAGGTCACCATCCGATTTTCAATATCGCGACGATCTGTGGCCTCTATGGCATACGGATCGAGAAACCACACGCGAGTGGCATTGTAACCCAATGCCACAAGTGTCAGCTTTACGGCCATGCACAGAGGAACTGTTACGGGAAGCCTAGATGCGTAAAGTGTCTTGGCGACCACGGAACAGCCGACTGCTCCCGCCCTAAAGACCGGACCCAATGCACAGAACCCCCTAGCTGTGTTCTCTGCGGCGAGTCAGGCCATCCCGCGAACTACCGCGGATGCCCCAAGGCACCCAAGTCCTCGGCCCCTAAACTGGCCTACCGCAACCAGATGAGGCGGCAACGAGAGGCACCTAGCCTCTCGCAGCCGCCCCCGGTCTCTCTTAGTCCTCAGCGCCCCAGCCCCTGGAGCGCGCTGAACCATCAGGCCCATTTCCCGGCCCTAGGTCCATTCAAACCTCTCCCGCCGCCTCCGGCGCCGGAGGCCCCCGCGCCCCCTGTTAGGCCGATCACAAAGACGGCCGCGCCTCTCGCGGCCCCACCCACCGTTGGAGCTCCTCCTGGAGCACCCACCCCAGCCGTGGCCCCCCCTCTTCGCCCCGTGACCCGACCTCTTCCGCCGAAACCGGCGTTTGATCCATATGACCCCTTCTGGGTCATCACGAGCACCTTCGGGGTCTTCCATAGCCCCCGAGGGATTCAAATGTCTAGAGACATTATAGCCTGCAGAGGCGACTACTGTTCACTTGCCCGGGTATACGCGTCTTACCCGGACATCACACAAGCTCTTAGGAACTTGCCCCATAATGCGTAGATTAGGGCCTAGTGTCGTAATTTACAAATACATACCGACGCGCACCCGGCCCCGCCGCCGAGGCCCCCGCGAATTCATGTAAAATCAACCCCGACCCTTGTTTGACGAGCCAGCCCGCGTGCTGAGCCACTAGTTATAAAACAGCCCCTAAATAATCTACCCAGCCCGACCCTTGTTATACTCTCATATCGACCCACTAAGCCGAGGTTCTAACCCCACAGGGGGTGCCCTTAGTGTTCGGTTGATATTCTCTCTGTAGTTTTTAAGCCCTGGCTGGGGGCCTTAATTTGGCCACCCACAGGAATAGTCCGGTTAAGCATAAAAAAAGCTCTCGGAGCTTTAATTGCGAGTGGTCCTACATAAAAAAAAAAAAAAAAAAAAAAAAATCGGTCCAGCCGTTTCGGAGGAGTTCAGTGACATACACACGTACAGTCGAATTATATATGTATATAAAGATATACAAGAATTGCACGTTTAAAGGTATTAGATTATTTCTTTTTTGTGTGTATCGATCATGAAACTAATTCAATGGTGTAGTTATTCAATATTACTTAACAGAATTCTAGACTATTGGACTTGTTTTTTTCTTTTCTCTTTATATGTAAAGTTCACTTTTAGGCAGTCGGGTATTTTGTTTTTGTTATTTAACTTTTTTTATAATCGACATCGGTGGAGGGTAGTCCAAGTGGTGACGCATGATGAGACTTATTTTATTTTAAAGCTCATTATAAAGGAATAGGACGTCCTAGAAGGACATACATCGATGTTATTGGTGATGTTCTTCACAAAGGTCAGGTGCGTAGTACTCTCAACCGGCGTGCGTGTATGACAAGATGTATGAATGTGGATGAAGCGAAAGGGGTATGTAAGAGTCGTAGCATGTGGCGTTCTATAGTTTCTGCCTACCCCCATGGGAAAAAGGCGTGAGTTTATGTATGTATGTATGTATCAAGGAATACTTTTTTCTATGGGTGTTAAAAAAACAATCCATTTAGAAAAAAGTTATTTTCTAAAGTGAAATAACATATCATAACATCACGCCTGTATTCCCCGAAGGGTTGGGCAGAGATGTAACACCCTCATTTCGCCGTTATGTTTAAGTTCCATGTAATAGGGGGCGAGCCTATTGCTATCAACCGGGCACAAATCCAAACTCCGGGCTGCTACTGAGGAATTCCACATGGAAAAAACCAATAACACTTTGCCCGACTTGGGGATCGAACCCGCAGGACCTCACGACCAGCAGTCGCGCTTGCCACCACTAGACCAACGAGGCAGTATAAAGTGAAATAATGAAATAAAAATATGAATATTCAAATATTTATATGCATAAAGCCACTTTTTATATTATTGCTCATTTGCACGCGTCTGACCAGAGCAGTTCAAACACCTGGTATTTATTTTAACTGCGTGAAAATGAGATAGACGCTCCAAACGCTTCACGATAAAAGCAAGGCGCTAAAGGGGACCGAGGGGCCTGAGGAAGGGGCTCACAATTCACGCGCATAACCACCACGAACTCCGCTTCTTCTCAAGAAACGAAGTACGCACTGGTTATCGCGTCTACTTCCGTCACTTGGACCAAGGCCCATACGAAAATATCCGATCTCTTTTGTTCGGAAAAACCTGGTAACTATGCATGGATAGACAGGAATACTTAAGAGGAAATGCGGTCGGCATTTACTCCATACAAACGTATTCCTCAGTTTCCTCCTTGGATAATGTCACTAGAGCAATTAATATTTTTTACCATATGATATAATAATATATCTACCATCGATACGTCCCTATCTTTTGTTTTTGACAACAAATTAATTATTAAAAGAACTAGAAAAGTTTAAATTTTACAAAAATCGACCGGTTTTACTATCATTTTCAAACAACTGGCAAACAAATTTGACAAATATAAAAAAAAAACATACAGACATAAGTAAAGTCTTTCTTAAATTATTACAGAAAAAAAAATTAAAATCGGTCCAGATTTGAAGAAGGAAACAGGGAAATACGAAAGTACGATTTCACTAATATTGCACAGGAGAAATCAGTCCGAGATGCAGTTGTCTCTTTCGCGCTCAATTGGGAAGGTTTGCGGGAGGGGTGGGACGGAAATAGATTGCTTAAAAACCTATTCAAATTATGTATTAATATTTTGCAGCCCGCGTTTTCTCTTAAGTACCCCCGGCGCATTCTGGGCAGTCAGCCCCGCTACCAACTTTTTGACTAGCTGAACTTTCACCACGGCATGAGCTATTCTGAAATAGCTCGTATCAACTCGAAAGAACCTAGTTGCCATTCCACCAATTCGCACTAAGGGCTTCCACACATCCTTCATAATGCGCACGGCAAAAGAGTAGAACACACTACCTGCTTCTGTGTTCCCGAACGCATACAACCCGAATCTCTTCAAAGTTAAAGTGAACAGGCTTCTTCTTGGTAAGCTCACTTCATCTTAGAGTTTGTCTCTGTCACCTCTGACCTAAACTAGAGTCAAGGGCAAACTCAACTTAAATAAAAAAAATAAAAAAAGCCTATTGAAATAATAGTACAGCACTGCCGCGGTCTGTAACCTTTTTAGCGCGGACAACAAGGGCTGCAATTATGACCAAGCTTGAAGGCCGAGAGCGTAGCTAAGCTAAGCTCGAGGCCATCATAGCGTGGCCAGCAGCGCAGTCATTGCGTACCAAGGCTTGTATAGTGCTTTACTCAAACAATGCGAGTAATTTAAATAAAAGCAGCTTAGTACATACCTATAGCAAGAATTAAAAAATAAAAATAAACCTGTACCTATACAGCCAATTTCTGAATAAAATCTTTTTGCACTTGACTATTTTTGAAACAAAACTCGACAATAATGGATTTTCAAAGGAAATTGCTCGTGGCTAAAACTCGCCAGCAATGAAATTCCATACAACTTTGCTGGCGCCTATTCAAGTAGCGCGGAAAGGTTGACTTTGCTCAAAGGAGGTTGTCAAAATAATGACCACATTACAAGCATTTTTGAGTAAAACATTTTACACCATATTTTTACTCCGGGCAATATATCAAGAAGTTTAAATATTTTCAAACATATTAACCGTAGGTAGCAAACGTATTATATTTGTGAGGAAGAGAACTGGCCCCCAGCCAGTTTGGCAAGCAACTGTTAAATAAAGTTAAACATCGGAAGACGGGTAGCGTTTACCTCCGAAATTCTAAGTGTCGAAAGCATGGACTTGAATTCTTTAATAGGTACTCCCTTCGGCGTCATTTTACAACATTTTCAGGTAATATTGAAAGTTTATTCTTAAATGTGTTCCTTTTTGGAATTTAGGGGTAATTAAAAAAGGGTAGGTACGTAAATTTAAATTAAGAGAGTAATATTAACGGATTAAACACACTTATCAAGTTGCGGTTTAAAAAATGATGTAGTGACAAAAATTTAAGGAGTATGCTTAGGTGGTTTGGTTATCCCCCGGGTGGGTTCCCGCATTGTCGTTGCGGGGGGGGCTCGGTAGCCGTGGAGTGAAGGCCCACGGTGAAGCGAAAAGGAACCCGAGAAGGGGCTGCTCGTCGGGGCTTGGGCCAGGAAGCCCTCGATGTAGCGGCCAAGTAGGTTGCGATGTCGACCGTCAGATGGCAGACGCGGTGAGGCCGCAGGGGGAGAGGAGTGTCGCCGTTTATTTGGCCGCTCTCCCTATCCTCTGCGACCGAAAAGTGGTAGCCGGCGGTGCCACTAACCTGATGCTTAGGTGAATCCCGCGACCCCGGCCGGCGGTCAAAAAGAGAAACACCATGGCTCTTATTACAAAAGATGGTTTAAACCAAGACTAAGGTAAACCCAGATTTATAATATACCCATCATTTTCTAACGTCATATAACAAAAAGAGACGGGGCTATTTTAAAACCGGGGTTTTTCTTAGTCCATGTCTCGCAATAAGAGTGCAAGGGTTTTTAGCCGGTAAGAGTCCGGCAGACCCCTTCACCTACCACGGGCGAGGGACATCCATGAGGATTTTCCCACGATAAAAAAAGGTGGTTTGATTATGTTGAGAGAATAAGTGAACGGCGATTAACAAAAGAAATGTATAAGGCGGATGTCAACGGAAACGCCGGTAGAGGACGCCCTAGAGGGACATACATGGATGTTATTGGTGATGTTCTTTACAAAAGACAGGTGCGTAGTACTCTCAACCGGCGTGCTTTTAATGACAACACGTCATTATATGAATGTGGATAAAGCGAAAGGAGTATGTAAGGACCGTAGCAAGTGATTCTATAGTTTCTGCCTACCCCGATGGGCAAAAGGCGTGAGTTTATGTCTGTATCAATTTGCATTTTAGTTATTCGATAATGGACATTTTATCTATACATGCGAACTCATAGGATTGATTTAGCATTACGTTGAAGCTAAGCGAAGAGATGTGAAAATAACGCAATCATATTGGTTGTTCGAGACATATCTTCACAACGCTTTTGTGGATAGTTACCTTTTTAATGTTCACACGATGTGTGACCGGGCAAGTGATTTAAAATGTTCTGCCCATCCTTTTCCCAACTATGTTGGGATCAGCTTCCGATCTAACCAGATGCGGCTGAATACCAGTATTTTACACGGAGTCACTGCCATCAGACCTCCACAACCCAGTAACTGGGCAATGCCATATCCTAAGATTATATTTATATTAGTCAGAATCCCAAATGTCTGACAACCGGGCTGACCTTAGGATATCGGCATTGCCCTGTAATTGGGTTGCGAAGGTCTGATGGTAGTCGCTCCTTGTAAAATACTGGTATTCAGCCACGTCTGGTTAGAGTGGAAGCTGACCCCAACATAGAGAAAAGGCTAGGAGGAAGAAACTTATACATTAGTTCTATGACATTTAGTTTCTTATCGTATAACGAGTAACTGGTTCATAGAATTCTATGGTGATGTGATGGCGCTCGTCCCACATTTTTTCGTGTCGCATCGTGGGTATTTTTCAATACTATCACCTAACATCTCTTTAAATCTTTAAAAAAAGGCTTAAAGTTAGGGCGAGACGTCTGTGAAACAAGAACGGCCTCTTAAGTAAATACCCAACGAAACACGTTGAAATTGAACCGACAGGCAATCGTAGCAGCGTCAAACTTTATGTTAATATTCAATGTTCCCGCATCGCACTAACAAAAAGCACTAGTTTCCCGAACAGCACTAGTTTATACCTTATCGTGTTTTCAGAGCATTAAGCTGCTTTCCCATCAGAGATGTGCTATGCAACGTTGCTATGGATGCGTTTGATATCCACCAATCATATTCATTGGTCCACATAGAATAGCACTGGTGGAAGTGTTGGAAACTGATTCAACTAAGCTACGTTTTTTATATGGAAGGATGTGTGCTGTGGATGTGTGCTATGGATGCGTGCTATAGATGCGAGCTATGGATGTGTGCTATGGATGGTCGCGAGTGGTGTAGCTATGTGCAGTGGCGTGCCTATAGGGCAAGCCTGATATTTTTTTGGTACTTATTTTGATGTGCAAGGTATATTATGACAATATATTCTATGCTTATCATTAGTAAATTCGATCTTAAGATCTCCAACTATTTGTTATCAGACGAATTATAAATATCAAAATAAGTACCATAAAATATCGGGCTTGCCCTATAGGCACGCCACTGGCTATGTGCAGAGCGCCGCCGCTCCCCGTGTCTTCCCTATTGTCGATACGTCATATAGCTCGATCTGCGCATCTTCCTCGCACATTGCGGCGGCGCATTCTCATAGCATATTTTACTCGCTCCGCTACATAGCTTAGCATCAGCGGAAACAGTCACATAGTTTCGTAGCTTAGCTTTTACATTCTCGCAGCATAGCTATATAGCACATATTTGGTGGAAAGGCACATGTCAGTTTCCATAAAATTATGTTATGTTATTACATCACACGCCTGTATTCCCCGAAGGGTTGGGCAGAGGTGTATAGTAGCACCCTCATTTCGCTATTATGTTTTAAGTCCCATGTAATCGTGGGCGAACCTATTGCCATTAATCGGGCACAAATTCAAACTCCGGACTACTACTGAGGCAATCCACACGGAAAAACCCACTAACACTGCCCGACATGGGGATGGAACCCATGACCTTGAGATCAGCAGTCGCGCTTGCTACCGCTAGACCAACGATGCAGTTTCTTCTTTTATATGTATACCTGCGACCCGCCCCGACTTCGCACGGGTGCAATGTAGATACTAATGTGGGGCATATAAACCTTCCTCTTGAAGCACTCTATCTATTACTGAAAACTGCATTAAGATCCGTTGCGTAGTTTAAAAGATCTAAGCTTACAGACAGCGGGAGCGACTTTGTTTTATACTATGTAAAGATATAGATAAAAATATTCAAATAGCTTGGTTCAGGAAATCATTCGTTCCACGTGATTATGAAAGCCTCTTCAAGTCCTCAAACACTGTCTACTACTTGAACACTTTTGTTTTGTCAGCAATAAGACCTTATGACGTAACTGTGAGATTAAAACAAGCAACGTGCAGTATCATAGAAGTATCGCTCACCACCTGACAGTTGTTATGCAGGTGGTTAACAGAAGTATAACATAAAAACATTTTTTACAAAAAATTTAAACCGACTTCAAAAATGAATAAAATAATTACCATATAAAATTAACAGTTTCAGAAGTCGGTGCTGATCCACGCTGAACCAAATTGAAGGCACCGACTTCTGAAACTGTTAATTTTATATGGTACCTAATTATTTTATTCTTTTTTGAAGTCGATTTAAATTTTTTGTAAAAAATGTTTTTATTTTTATCATTTTAGTGGCCTTAATTAAAACTTGGTTGGACCTACTAAAGACGCTGCTCGTAACATAATCACACCATCACAATATGCGTACTGTTCGTCATTGAGGAGTTCCATTGTCTATCTCCGAAGTTCTTCATCAGATCTTCACCAAATTTAAATGGGACCAATTTCGAAGTATACCCTATTCATTAAAAAAGAATCATCAAAATCGGTTCACAATTGGCGAAAATATCGAAGACCTTAAAAAAAAAATACATACAGACGAACATAGTAACATCCTCCTTTTTGGAAGTCGGTTATAAATATTTGGAATGGCGCGTTTTTCTGTCTAGTTTGTTACCAACTGTCTTAGGGTCAGCTTCCAGTCTAACAAGATACGGCTGAATATCAGTATTTTACACTGAGCGTCTGCCATCAGACCTCCGCAACCCAGTTACTGGGCAATGCCGATATCCTAAGGTTATACCGGTTGTCAAACTTTCGGGCTTTTGACTTCCCGTAACGATTGTAATAGATTTAGGACCGACTGTTTAACGTGCTCTCCGAGGCACATTTCTTTTTATAATCCATAAAACAATTCTTATTAGTTAAATGGTTTTATCTTGCAGTACTCCTACAGCATCAGGATATGAGGATTGAAGATTGAAATTATTATTATGTTATATTGTCATGAGAATTGAATTTGTGTGCCAAATTTCAGGAGAATCGGTTAAGCAGAAGCAGTTGAAAAATCAAACAAATATACGAAGTGAAAATAATTATAAAACCGTTTAATAATTTCAAAAAATGCTACCATTGCTAAGATAAACGATTCGTTTGGAACCGGGCATTGATTGATTGATTCAAGTAAAAACATTTACCTACTAGTACGCGCGTTGGTTTTTAGCTGGTAAGAGTCCGGGAGACCCCCTTGCCTTCCCCGGGCGAGAGAGATTCATGAGGATTTTCCAACGACAAAAAGAAAGTATGCGCGCGCTGACACAATAATTTAGATTATTATGGACACGCCTAGAAGAAAAATAGATAATGACCATTAATTAATTTGAATATCTCGTTTGGTCCAAAGGGGCTCGTGGCGGATTACCAACCGATTTGCGAGGTTAAGCTGCACTTGCCGTGGTCAGTCCGTGGATGGGTGACCGTTCGTTACACATCCTCTCCGTGCCTCGGAGAGCACGTTAAACAATCGGTCCCGGGTGTCATACAAATATCTATGACAGTCGTTACGGAAAATCAAAAGCCCGAAAGTCTGACAACCGGTGTAATATTAGAATATCGACATTGCCCAGTAACTGGGTTGCGGAGGTCAGATAGCAGTCACTCCGTGTAAAATACTGGTATTCAGTCGTATCTGGTTGGACTGGAAGCTGACCCCAACATAGTTGGGAAAAGGCTAGGCAGAACATCTCGTGTCTCATGGTCTAACCACCATAACGGTGACTTCTATCTTCAACAAACATATTGGCAGCTCACACTAATAATGGTAATAAATTCAACTACGGCGGCTCGCCTGCACGTTGCTGGCAGACTGCCAAATTGTCGACATCCCTACCCCCATTTCGCATGCGTTAGCACTTCAGTGCCTCATCGTGAGGGCAGGGGAAATCAAACTGGAAATAAATAGGTACGAAGAACGCTGAGCATTGTAGAGAGGAACTGGAGGAGGAGGAGGACTGGGAGGAACTGCCTCGTATGTCTAGTGACGGCAAGTGCGACTACTGATCGTGGGGTCCTGGGTTCGCTCTCCATGTCGGGCTAAGTGTTATTGGATTTTTCCGTGAAGAATTCCTCAGTAGCAGCCCGGAGTTCGGATTTCGATGGTCCCTACGTATAGTATCGAAACTACAAAATTTCGGTTTTATGTTATTATGTATGTACACCGATTACGCTGAGATATAAGATCCGATTTACGTGATTCTTCTTTAGTTTGATGCGGAATAGTTGCCATTTGGTCCCATAAAAATGTATTATTTTATAACCTTTAAGATAACATAATTTCACACATTTTAAGAAGACAAAATAAAAACTGAGATTTTGTAGTTACGGTACCTAGTATACGTAGAGACCGTCGATTTGTGCCCGGCTGATGGCAATAGTCTCGCTAACTATTGCATGGGACTTAAAGGTAACGGCGAAATGAGGATGTTACGATACACCTCTGCCCAACTCTTCGGGGAATACAGGCGTGATATTATGTTATGATATTCCAATTTTGTATCACGGTACCATACCTATCGCCTCTATCCTGAATTATTGTCTTGATCCAGTCTCCGTACCAGTAGGCACGTCTGGTACAGCATTATTTATAACATATCCTAACTATACTCGACGCGCCTTTGCGTTTGTACGCATTGTGCGTGTTGCAGGTAAAATGTGAAGCTGCACAATTTGTTTTTTGTCTAATCTTTTTATTTTTATTTAAACTCAAGATTAGACCCTAAAAATAAATTCAAAAATGCTTTTGACGGTCGAGGCACAAGAATGCAGCTGTCTCTTCATTTATTTATTTAGCCTTTTGACCGCTCGAGTCGGGTTTATACAACAAATAAAAATGTTTTCGTGCCCGCGTCACCTCAGCCATATTTATACGACTGAGGCGACACGGGCACGAAAACCTTTGTCATATAAATCCGACTGGGGAGGTCAATAGGTTAATTTTCAAGAAAAAAATGTTTTCGAAATCTCATATTCTCGTTTAATATCTCTGTAATCCCAATTACGAATGTATTCTTTTTCAACATAACATAACATTACGCCTGTATTCCCTGAAGGGTTCAGCAGAGGTACTTTTAGTACACCCTCGTGTCGCCATTTATGTTTAATCCCATGTAAGCGAGCCTATTGCCATTAACCGGGCACAAATCCAGACTCCGGGCTGCTACTGAGAAATTCCTAATGGAAAACCCAATAACACTTCCCGAGCTGGAGATTGAACCCAGAACCTTGCGATCAGCAGTCGCGCTTGCCACTCCTAGACCAACGAGGCAGTACTTTATCAAATGTTGCTTAATTGCATTTTTTCGCTAACAAAGTACTGATAGCCTAGTGGTGTGACCGTCGAAATGCCAAGTCATAGGTCTCGGGTTCGAACCCAAGGCGCGCACCTCTGACTTTTCGGATTCATATGCATATTGTATAATTATCACTTGCTTAAAAACGGTGAAGGAAAATATCGTGAGGAAACCGGCATACCTGAGAGATATTTCTCGACGGCATGTGAAGCCAAGTCAGCGGCATAAACTCTGACACCAGGTTAGTCACTAACCACACGAAAAGAAGAAAAAGCTAACAAAGCTTTTAAATTACTTATAGTAAGTAACAATGTTAACTAACCTAATTATTAAGTTGTTTCCCGATTTTTAGTAGGTTACATATTTGTACGCTGCAAACTGCCCTTTATATTTTTCTTAACAATTCTTTCCATCCAACGGTTGTCTGGAAGAAAATGCTTTAAGCGATAAGACCGCCATTTGTACTGTTCCTAATTATATGTATTCCTTCTGTTTTATTTCTTTTAGTGTGTAATAAAGTATAATTATCTATCTATCTAATTTTCAATACATATTCATCAATTAACTCCGGCTACCAAACCACATAAGATAAATAGTTTCAACACTATCGCCCGTTATAAATGGTCGAATCATTCAACTAATTCCACTATTCCAGTTGCAGTTGGACGTCGACAAATGGTCGGACGGCGGTTGTGTTGGTCACGTCAATCGATAGGCGCATCAGATTGATTGACGTTTATTTGTATTGGTTTGTTTCTGTTATTGACCGTTTGAATAGAGAATAGTTGTTCGTTAGTTTGTATTGTGCCAGTTTTAGAAGATAATTAATTTAGAGTTTTCTTCTCTGCAAAGCGTGTTCTTGTATTTTTATGTTTGACCTTCTTATTTTTAAGACGTTGTTCATTTAAAGCTACTTTATTTTTAATTGTGTTAATACTCATAACTGCCTCGTTGGTCCAGTGTTGACAAGCCTGATTGCTGATCGTGAGATCCTGGGTTCAATCCCCAAGTCAGGCAAAGTGTTGTCGAGTTTTTGCGAGTGGAATTCCTCAGTAGAAAGAAAGAAAGAAAAGATATATATTTTTCGCCCAAGCGGACGCACACTCACACTTAAAATCAAAAATATAATATTTCTTAAAATTTTATACTTATTATGTACCTACTACAACAATTTTGCACTTCAATTTAAACATTATAATAACCTGGTAACACAAACACAAAAAAAATACAACAATCCACACAATATGTCTACTATTTATAGTAGCAGTCCGGAGTTTGGATTTATGCCCGATTAATAGCAATAGGCCCGCCCCCTATTAGATGGGACTTAAACATAACGGCGAAATGAGGGTGTTACCATACACCTCTACCCAACCCTTTGAGGAATACAGGCGTGATGTTATGTTGTTTAAACTCGAACAATTCCTAATTCTAATTTCCTAACTTTATGTCGTTTCACCACTGCAACTCTCAGTAGAAACCGGGATCACATCTTTTTTTGCCAATTATCCTTCTTCTTCTCTTCTTCTTACCTAATCTCCTCTTATCCTTATCAAATGTCACCTACGAGAATATTTTAAACGCTGTATCTGAGACAATACTGCTAGGAAAAGCCTTTTCGTTCTTGAGTCAGTATTGAACAGAACAACATGACGTAAGTAGGTAACTAGTAATTTAATGCAATGCATCGTTTTTTGTTTGACCTACAACACGGACTATGATGCGTCTTTAATATTTGATCCACAATGTACGTGATTCACGTTGAATGTAAGAAAGGTTCGGTAACTTTAGTTACGGACGGCGGATTCGGTACAAAATTAAAAATGTATTTTTTGTGGATTTTTTGATTACATTGATCGCTTAATGAAATTTTAACGCCGGATAGAAAGGCAAGAAATCCAAATATCCATAACAAGAATACACCTAAGGGAAGAACAATAGTAAAACAATGGTGATATTTGACGGTTCACTATTAGAGAGGCTGGTGGCTAATTAACAACCGCGCGGATTATACGATTTACGAGGTAAAGCTGCGCGTGCCGCGGTCAGTCCGTGGATGGGTGACCGTTCGCTACACATCCAGACCCCTCCGTGCCTCGGTGAGCACGTTAAACAGTCAGTCCTGGGTGTCATACGAATACCTATAACAGTCGTTACGGGAAGTCAGAAGCCCGAAAGTCTGGCAACTGGTCTAACCTTAGGATATCGGCATTGCCCTGTGACTGGGTTACTGAGGTCTGTCTGCAGTCGCTCCGTATAAAATACTGGTATTCAGCCGCATCTGGTTAGACTGGAAGGTGACTCCTAGATGGTTGGGAAAAGGCTAGGTAGAACAGTTTATAAAGAAGCTACATCACCTGGAATGAGTGACATCCAAGCGTCACAACGGACGGCCGCTTCCATTTGACAAATTACTATTTATACCCAGTCCCGTCAGCTCAATGCTTTTTCATCGCTTATACTGCCGAATATATTTTCTATTGCCATGTAAATGTTGGGTCGTAAATACCATTGTGACAATGTGTGTAAAAAAAATTTGTGGTCCTTACGTACGAATACCTGCATTTTCTGTGTCGTTAGGCGTTTAATCTGGCAGAAACAAAACAGATATTAAATCTCGGTTTGCCAAAAAAGTGGAAGTTAAATGTGTAAAATACATACAAGATAATCTTGTAGGGGTGAATCTATCATTACAGTTACAGCTAATATCGGTATATCAGGATAGGGAGCATGGTAAATAAAGTTAATGAAACCAACATAGACTCTCCACCACTGAGAGTACTTTCAATTGGGTAAGTGATTAGTTACAGACGCTAGTTCACAATATAACACAACATAATTTACACAAGATCAGAAAATAAGGGCAAGCTAATCAGGTATAAAAGGCCAGACTGCTTCGGCTGTCCGACATCGAATCCTCTGCTCCGTCGAATGACCACTGTTTTTATAACTTCGGGTACGTTGATTCATCTTGACGACTACCCTCGTTTATCAACATTGTCCAGTGTTACCAGCTACCGATAACAAATGACATTTAATGAAAATTAGAACATTACGAGATTGGCCATGCTATGCCGCCATCAGCACTCTAAGAGCCCTTTCACACAGCGGATACGTTTTAAAGGAGTCGTTGGTATTGTTGTTCACATCTGTACCGACGGATCAGTTAAACAAATGACAACTGCGTCGCATCTGGCAGGCAAGATACGATAAAAATAACGGATCCAGTATTTTGTGCCCCGTTGATGGCAATAGACTCGCCTCTTATTAAATGGGACTTTAAACATAACGACGAAATGAGGGTGTTACTATACACCTCTGCCCAACCCTTCGGGTAAGGCGTGATGTTATGTTCATACAACCCAGATTGTATCGTTTTATATAAATTTTGGCACATGTCACTCGCGATTAATGGCGGGCTAATAAATATGTTGGGACGAAATTGGATTTTCTTTTGTTTTCGGGCCTATACCAGCTTGCACAGATGTCATGTTTTTTCAGTTATTAAATAGCTGATGTATATATCGGCACTTCGCCAAGGGTTTCACCAGGATTCACCGCAAATCAAACACTTGCGGCTCAATATTAAGTATTAATGAGCTTATAACCAGAGGAACAATACCTATTAATTTCAATTTAGTATAAAGTTTTTTAACAGAAAACCAAACTTGCAAATTATTCAAATCAAATAGAGAATGAAGCGGAACGGGAATTGGCGCCAAAACTATAATGACTATAATCATAGACATCAACATACCAAAAACAATAATTTACTTTAAATATTATTCAAATATTCAAATATTAATTGTAAACAATTATTTACATTATTTGTGATAAAGAATTTAATAATAAATAATTAAATTTATTAACTGTGGTAAGCCAATAAGCAAGTTAACTTCAGAATAATATATCAAAAATTCACTAGATGGCGTTGTAGTAAATTAATACAAATTGATAGATTGCATTTTTTTTTACCTATTCGACTGCTTGTAGATGGTCTTGCGGACCGTTTCTACGTAACCGGGCAGTTATTGCCGAGACCTGAAGGGTCTCCAACCAATGGGGACTAGAGTAAAATACATAACCTAAGCTAACTACTACTACTACTAACATCATGACTACTAGTAACAACAGTCAGCAGACGAAGAGAGAAAGGAAAAATTGCAACTGGGATATAATAGGTAATGCCTGCTGCTTTGTCAGCTCAGCTTTCGTTGACATATTTATTTCTAAAAAAAAACACGACACTAGACAATCAATGGCTTTTCCATTTAGTTAGGCATAAGTGTTGGTTTCTTTATTTTCTTGGTCCTTCTATACGTCGCAGCTAGGCTGAAAAGTCACCTGTACAAAAATATCAAAAATACAAAAAAATGCGTAATAACGGTATCTCAGTTAGGACCTAATATTTAAAAGCACTTAGGATATCATTCGAGAACCACATCTTAATATAACCTCTAAGGTACGGGACAGATCAGGTTTCATAAAGTGTTCGTATTCGATACCTTTGAGTAAACAGCGAATTGAAAGTAGATGGTTCCTATATTTATGTTGCACGCCATGTTTTTTAAAGACTGCCTTGCCTTTGACTGTTTTTTAGTCTAGCATGGGGTCCTGGGTTCCATCCCCAAGTCGGGCAAAATGTTATTGGCTTTTTCCATTACAAAGGACACTGTCCATTCTTGGGCCCAGCAAACACAAACATAACACAATCTCTAATATAACCTAACCTTAGATTCGAGTCCATATATCTTGATTATGAAATTGTCAATGAAACTGAGACTAAGGCAGCTTAAAGCTTATATTTTAATCTAACAAATGACACTAATTTGAAACTCAACTGCCCAACGATGTATGGGAGATGGGCGGTGTCCTTTCTCAGTAACAGCTCCGAGTTTGGCTGTGCCCGATTGATGGCAATAGGCTCGCCTCCTATAACATGGGACTTAGCCGGTACATGCATCGACTTTATTGAGTCAATGCATGTACCACCAGTATCAACGAAATAATGTAAATGTGTATATTATAAGAAAAAAAAAAAAAAAAAAAAAACAATATTAAATAAGTAAACATATATATAATGTGATGGACTCGCATAGCTTAAGTAGAATAAGTAATATTTATAGTAATAAAAATAATACATGTTGTATTTCCGATACAGGAGTATCAAATAAGTAAAATAAAATAAAAAGTACCTAAACAATTAAATAACAGCAAAAAAGAGCGCGGACGAAATGTCTGCGGTGAATAAACTCATTTAAAAAAAAAAAAAAAAACATGGGACTTAAAAAATAACTGGTGAAACGAGGGTTTACTAACACACGTCTGCTGTACGCTTCGGGGAATACAAGGCGTAATGTTATGTTATGTTATCTGGGAATAAAAAATAACATCATGTATAAGCTGCGTATAATCCCGCGGAAGTCGTAATAATTGACAACAGAGGTGAACGGTTATCGTTTCAATGTAGGTTATTGGCCACAAATGGATACAGAGTGAGGGTTTGAGGTGAGATAGCTGGGCAAAAACTGAAACTATGATAAATATAGAAAACATACATACATAAACTCACGCCTTTTTCCCATGGGGGTAGGCAGAAACTATAGAACGCCACATGCTACGACCCTTACATATTCCTTTCGCTTCATCCACACACACACATCTTGTCATACACACACAAAGAAAAGATGATGAAGTGCCAAATATAGAAAAGTTGCCACAGAAACCATAAGCTCGTTTTTGTTTAACAAAAACGACAGAAATCTGCGAATAAGTACCACTCATATCGCCATATACAACGTGAATGTATTTAAGGTCGGCGATGCCAAAGTAACTAGGGTTGGCACTGAGCTAGTTCCAACTAGAAAAAAACGAAGGAATAATTTTTTTTTGCAATATTTTTCATGCTGATATCCAATATGACAGTATTTTCTTTAATTTAAATTGAATTCATATCCTATTTTGAACTGAATGTATGTCCATAGTTTGGTTTTTTTAATAGTTAATACATTTTTGTGCTCCAGGAGTCTCGAGTCCGTTTAGTCTCTTAGTGCTTAGATCTACTTAGATCAATCTGTCATTGTTTTTTTTTCTACACATCTTTGTCAACGTATAACAACTGTGTTCTGTCTAGCCTTTCCCCAACTATGTTGGGGTCAGCTTCCAGTCTAACCAGATGCGGCTGAATACCAGTATTTTACACGGAGCGACTGCCATCAGACCTTCGCAACCTACGGATACAAACATAATACGGATAACTTCCGGATATGGGCAATGCCGATATCCTAAGGTTAGAGCAGTTGTCAAACTTTTGGGCTTCTAGCTCCCCGTAACGACTGTCGTAGGTATTCGTATGACATCCGAGACCTACTATTTAACTTGCTGTTTGAGACACGGAGGTGTCGCAATTTGTATCAAACGGTCACCCATTGACGGATTGACCGCGGCAAGCGCAGCTTAACCTCACAAATCATATGATCCGCCCGGTTGGCCCGCCACGAGTCCCTCTACGTATAGCAACTGTATCGCTGTAAAAATTGCATTGTGCTACTCATAGTCTTAAAGCCAATTGAAGTGTGCAAGTTCTGCTTCCAATTGTGATCTACAAATGCAATCTTTTCTGTCTTCGGACTATCATGTTAAAACTTCACCAGTAATAGTTTTTGACGTCCAACTTTCCGGTCAGCCCTACTCGCCAGTCAGGGCACGTACTATGGTAATCTTCGCGAAGTCCCTTCACGGGTATTTTGCATTTCAACGTTCGAAGTTGGACAAATGCGACATTTGATTGTGTGTTTGGTCTTGGGCGATATTTTATTTGGTTTCCAGTTTGATTTCATAATAATGCGTAGAGAAAAGATTTATTGAGGTTGCTCGTGCCTTTACTGTTAAATAGGGTATCAGGTATAGATACGACGACACGTTTGGTGCAGTGGCTGAGCGGTTGGCTTCTGCGCTACGGGTCGTGGGTTCGATTCCCGCACGGAACAAATATTTGTATGGCCTACAGATAGTTGTTCCGGGTCTGGATGTTTGTGCGTGTGAAGATTTGTGTTTGTAAACGCACCCACGATACAGGAGAAATCCTAATGTGGGGCAACGATAAAAAAAACTTTATTTAACAAAGTTAAAGCACTCAAGTAAGTCTTCAAGTAACTGCATCGTTGGTCCAGTGGTGACAATCGTGACTGCTGACCGTGAGGCCCTGGGTTCGATCCTCAGGTCGGGCAAAGTGTGATTGGGTTATTCCGTGTGGAATTCCTCAGTAGCATCCCGGTGTTTGGATTCGTGCCCGGTTGATGGCAATAGGCCCGCCCCTTATTACATAGGACTTAGACATAACGGCAACATAGGGTGTTACTATACACCACTGCCTAACCCTTCGGGGAATACAGGCGTCATTTTATGTTATGTTTATGTTAACAAAGTTATATGAAAGGGATTTTATGATCAGATTTCAACTTATTTTCTTATCCACATACATACCTACATAATAACATAATTAGCCCATTACTCTCACTGCTGGCAACGGGCCTCGTCTCAAAATGAGAAGGGTTTTAGGCCTTAATCCACCGCATTGGCCTGGGGCGGGTTGGCAGACTACACACACCATCGAGAACTTTATGGAGCCCTCTCATGTGTGCAGATTTCCTCACGATGTTTTTCCTTCACCGTTAACGCAAGTGATAATCAAATTCTGATCCGCACATGCATTCGAAAAGTCAGAGGTACGGGCTGGGACCGAACTCAGACTCTCCTGCATGGAAGGCAAGCGTTCAACCGCTAGGCTATCACTGCTTAGGCCTTGGGCGCACTGGTACGGCGACAGCGACGCGACGGCGATTTCGTGAACAAATAAATTTCGCTTGTCGCTTCTGCAGTGCGGCCACGGACATTTATGTTTATATGAGTTTGTTTTCACGAAATCGCCGTCGCGTCGCTGTCGCCGTACCAGTGCGGCCCCGGCCTTACATAATACCTGAAAAACTAACTTTTAAATAAAACTATTTTATCTTGCAGTGGAATCGAATTTGTGTGCGAAGTTTTAGAAGAATCGGTTAAGAAGAAGTAGTGAAAAATATGTCGCAAGATTTGAATCAAACAAACAAATATACTAAGTGAAGATAATTAAAACCATTTAATAATAAAAAGAAACATTGAAACTGGTACCTATAATATTTTGAATTTACCTCCAATTCATATGCGCCATAAAATATATAGAACCATCTGTTTTACCTAGCCTTTTCCCAACTATGTTGGATTCAGCGTCCAGCCTAACCAGATGCGGCCGAATACCAGTATCTTACACGGAGCGACTGCCATCAGACCACCGCAACACTGGCCAATTCTGACATCCTAAGGTTAGACCAGCTGTCAGACTTTCAGGCTTCTGACTTCCAGTAATGACTGTCATAGGTATTCGTATAACATCCGGGAACAACAGTTTAACATGCTCTCCGAGGCACGGAGGGCTTTTGATTTGTAACGAACTGTCACCCATCCACAGACTGGCCGCGGCAAGCGCAACTTAACCTCTCAAATCGTATGATCCGCGCGGTTGGTAGTTAGCCAGAACCCCTCAACTATATTCGCCATAAAATATAAAGAACCATTTTATTTACGGATTTTCGGTTTTCGGTTTTATCTGAGTCCCAAGGTCCCAAGCGTCTTTATGTTCTAAGCTTTATAGCATCCATAAGTACATGGAGGCTGAGGGTTATTATTGTTTTCAGTCACATAAAGTAACAGGTGGAAAGTCGTAACTTCGGTTTATTTTCAGGTTAATCCTTACATTGAACCAAACAGCGATCGTAAATTGTCTTTCTTATAGATAGGAGCAGCATGGATTTCGATTTATTTTTGGATGTATAGGAACGTTGTTTTTAAATTTATAAGTAATAAAAAATGAACACACGCCTTTTTCCCATGGGTGTAGGCAGAAACTATAGAACGCCATATGCTACAATCCTTACATACTCCTTTCGGTCCGTCCACATTCATACATCTTGTCACACACGCACGCCGGTTGAGAATACTACGCACCTGTCCTTTATGAAGAACGTCACCAATAACATCAATGTATGTCCTTTTATGAGTTAGAAAATAAACAAACAACTATATTTTTACATTATAAAAATATAGTTGTTTATTTATTTTCTTATTCCAAGTTTTCTCGGGGCATTAGTTCAGCAAATTTATTTACACATGATGACGTAATCTTGGGCTAATCACGCGACCTAACTGTCACGGGAAGAATACCTGGCGAATCATATTATCATACCATGTTTAATGCATATTTATTTCAACAGATCATACTAATAGGTACCGACCCCTATTTGACTCCTAAAAAAGCTAAAGATCAAAGCTCTGGAAAGCTCAAGGTTGCAAAAATGATTGAAGTACATCAAGCGTTTATAGCAAATAAAATGAACCAATAATACCTGAAACATGTCTCGCCATTTCTCAGAAAATATTTGGCGATAATATTCTAAAAGATAACCTTACTTCCAAAGCGAGATCGAGATAATGGTAATATGACATGTGTTAGAAAGAGACCATAATATTTGTTATTTCGCCCATAAAAAGTGTAATAAAAATAAAATATTATTACCACACTGTGAGGTATCTACGTTCGTAATAAGTACTGAGATTTGTAAGTTTATGATCTATATCAATATGCTTGATATTTTATGAAAGTTGAACGCAATTATTTGTTTGTTTGTTTCCAATTAACAATTAACGTACCCGTTTTAAATCGTAGATTTTAACATCGCACCGAAAGCTGGGTTCTTCCTGGACGCCTGTGGCTGGTCGATGTCTGGCTACGTCATTGCGTTCTAAGCTTATCAGAACGTTTTTTTTTTTAACGGTAAAATGGGGTGAATAGCGATGCTGGGGTGAATCGGGACGAAATCTTAAAATGGATTTTAACGTTGAAATAATATACACTGGCCTGTAAAAATAAGTACTACACTTTTAATGATATTCACTTTTAAAGTGTGATACTCAGTTTTGCAGGCCAGTGTAGTTTGTTGCCAACAAGTACACTTAATCGTTAATTATAATACAGTAAATACATTAGAGTCCTTTTAGCAATAAAATATATTATTTCAATGTTAAATTACCTTTGAAAGTTTCGTCCCGATTCACCCCTGCATCCCTATTCACCCCATTTTACGGTTATACAATTCCGTGGTCTCGCTTCCACTTTCGGCTTCGCATACGCCGCCGGCTATCGTCGCTCTCGCTCTCACTTCTGTCATTACTCCCGTTACGTTTAAAGTGACATCATATACGCTTTTCCTTCTTCTTGTACAAAATAAATCGAATAAATCGAAAAGTGATTTAAAACATTGGTGTAGTAGTGCGACGACCAAGACTTTCGGTGGCTCCAAGCTGAAGGAATAGTAACACAGGTTAGTGAGACTACGTGTTATTTTCTGTTAAGTTTGGGTGCTATTACGTTATCATCTATCGACCTTTTTTTTATCGTTGGTAAATCCTCATGGATGTCCCTCGCCCGGCATCGGGAACAGGGTCCGAACTACCGATGGTCAGGGCCTTAAAGAGATGACTTCCTAACAATACGCGCCGTGTCCAGAAGTACTGTTTTTTGTTTCTTCTTCTGTTTTTATTATTATCGTCTTTATTGATTCATATACATATACATACATGATTAAAAAAAAAACATTTAGTATACCTATCAAAAATAGAAGCCAACCGAAACTTAATTCATTAATTAATTAACTTAATTCGTCAGTATTCGTCAAAAGAAACGTATCTACTTCACTCTTCTAATGGGGAAAGCAACGCAAAACGAAAGCAGATGCCAGCACCTCCATACTTAGTTATTTGAACCAATCAGAACCATCAGACTCATATTAGCAATAATGTCAAACACATTGCAACCACTAAGATGGCATAGGAACAATCGAAAGTGGCGCCATTAGTTCCACAGTTGCCTACCCCATTGGCAAGTTAACTTACTTAATTGATGAGCGCGTAAATTGGGCTTGAAATCGGACAGAATCCTCATTCTTTCATAAAAGCTTACAACGAATACACCAACTACATTGCCTCGTCGAAAATTCCTGCAAATATTTTTACTATTTATTAAACCCACTACCAACCTCGTGTCCGCACTACCCTCAGGCACTCTCGGGGGTGTCGTACGGTTAAAATACTGTAACATTATGGCACTGCACCGAAACTGGGACAAAAGAGTTTATTATGCTATTAATCCGGTTTTAACAAGTTTACTTTTTTGGTAAATTGTGACTGCTGGCTGGAAATATTCTGTTTTAATTTTGGAACTGTATTTTGTTTTTAAACCCGACGAAAAATAGAGGTGTAAGTTTGAAGCTTATCTATCTGTGTGTATGTCTGGGGCATCGTAGCTTCCAAACGGATGAACCGGTTTTAATACGGTTTTTTGATGTGAAGCATCTAATGCGGCGGTACAGGTGTGGCGACGCTCGCGATGGCATATCGACGGCAGACCTTCGTAACTCGTCGGCTCTCTTCGGTTTGATTCAGCCAGTTCTTTTTTTTACAAAATGAGCTTCGATGTTTCACATCTGCCAGGCATCCCGAGACGGT
This sequence comes from Amphipyra berbera, assembly GCA_910594945.2. Classification (NCBI taxonomy): domain Eukaryota; kingdom Metazoa; phylum Arthropoda; class Insecta; order Lepidoptera; family Noctuidae; genus Amphipyra; species Amphipyra berbera. The sequence goes on from OU343144.1 coordinate 10,392,622, forward strand.
ATTTTTTTATTTGAAAGCTAGTTTAATTGGTACGGTTATAATTTATGTTTTTATATTTGATGAAAATAGTTTCAGTTTTTTCACAGATGGTGTAGGTATTTCAGCCAAACATTGGGTATTTTATTTAACTTCCACTCGTCCGATTGACTTAAAATTTCAAAATACATGCAAACCTAGTGACAATATCTGATCGAGGGTTTGGATAGGAAGGTTGTGCATCAGGCAGACTCATCAAATTGGCCTAATAACTGCCTTGATAAGAATATTTATAACATATTCGGCGGTGGATCTAAAGATGGACCTGAAAGGTAGCTCAGGGTAGCCATCGGCATTTTCTGTATACGAAGCGCCCGTCAGCGAGACCGTCACCTGTAGGCCTACCACGAATGCTGTCGAGTTAATAACATAAACAACGTTAATGTAAGTGAATTCTGAATTAGAAATACTCGTTTCGCACATACTATTTAATTATACTTCAACTAGCTTTTGTCCGCAGCTTCGCTTGCATGAAGTTTGAAATCCTCGCTAAGCCCATTTTAAAGTGACATTTTAAAATCCAAAACGTCCGTCTTTTATCGCCCCCAGTGGTTTAGGCTGTGCGTTGCTAGATTAGTCAGCCGTCAGTTTCTCCCCATGCTTCTTACTTCAAAAGTACCAGATTTCTCATACAAACTTTCAACACTTATTTCACCCCTTTAAGGGTTGAATTTCCAAAAATGCTCAAACATGTGTACGTTTATTTCTAAACAAAAACCTTAATATTTAATTTCAAGCTTCTTACTTCAAAAATGACGGACTTACATACAAACTTAAAAACCCTATTTCACCCCCTTAGGGGTTGAATTTCGAGAAATCTCTTCTTAGTGGCTGTTTACGTCACAAAATGAACCTACTGTCAAAATTGCAATTTTCTAACCCCAGCCGTTTAAGCTGTGCGTTGATAGATCAGTCAGACAGTCAGTCAGTCAGCTTCTCCTTTTATATATATAGATGTTGCATCCTCGAGATTTAACACACATTGTAGTCCGTCTTCCATAGTACCTACATCGCCACACTGTTCAGATTAAAAAGAAGATATATTTCTCTATTTTAAAAAATTAACCATAATGTAAAATTAACCATAATGGACAGGAGGTCAGAAACAGAACGTGTCATTTACACTTTTGGCTCGAAGCTTCCGCTTATCCCATTGGACTTTTGAATCCAAACCAAGTCTCTTTGTTCAACAAGTGTCATATTGAAGAGAAAATATCATCTCAAAGTCGCATTCTGATCAAAAAGTGACATTTATAAGGCAAACAGACCTATTCGTGTTTTTTTTTCTCTATTTTTGAACTAAAATGAAAACCTACCTGATCTACTAAGTACTATTATACCCGAGCTACTAAGTTGTATAAAATATTAGCGATTCGTTTATGATACAGACATCAAACGGTCGTGATAGGCCTACTGCACACGGTCGAGCAAACATCGCTTCAACGCAACCGTTCGCCGGTCGAGCTGTTTCTATAAAAAACATACCACAGAATCTTATAGGGGTGCATCTATCATTACAGTTATAGCTAATATCAGTATGTCAGGATTGGGAGCATGGTAAATAAAGTAAATTAAACCAACATAAACTCTCCACCACTGAGAGTACTTTTAAATAGGTTAGTGATTAGTTACAGAAGCTAGTTCACAATATAATAAATAATTAACACAAGATCAGAAAATGAGGACAAGCAAACCAGATATAAAAAGTCAGACTTCTTCGGCTGTTCGACATGTAATCCTCCGCTCCGTCGAATGACCACTGTTTTTAACCGCCTTCCAAAAAAAGGAGGAGGTTCTCAATTCGGCGGAATGTTTTTTTTTAATGTTTGTTACCTCACTACACCCTCATTTATGAACCGAAAAAATCTTTTTTTGTTTGAAAGAGTATTCTTTCGAACTCCTCAATTACGAACAGCACGCATAATGTGATGATGTGATTATGTTACGAGCAGCGTCTTTAGTAGGTCCAACCATGTTTTAAATAAGGCCACTAAAATGAAAAAAATAAAAAACATTTTAACAAAAATAAAACCGACTTCAAAAAAACGAAGAAATAATAAAATAATTACCATATTATAAAATTAACAGTTTCAGAAGTCGGTGCCTTCAATTTGGTTCAGCGTGGATTAGCACCGACTTCTGAAACTGTTAATTTTATAATATGGTAATTATTTTATTCTTTTCGTTTTGTTTAAGTCGGTTTAATTTTTGTTAAAATGTTTTATAACTTCGGGTACGTTGATTAATCTTGACGGTTACCCTCCTATGTCAACATTGTCCAGTGCTACCAGCTACCGATAACATTTCGGGCCTCAACACCAGTAACAAAATCCGGTTCCAATCCATTACCATTTGGTATACGTACTGTAAAAAAACCTTGACGATAGGTAACGTTTTCGCATAGGAATAGACGCGTGTTGTACGATTCAACAAAACCCAGCATGCTTGCTGGTAGGATCTATACGGTCCGCCTGGCTAGCTACCACCCTCACATTAAAGTTTCCTTTGTTCCGTTCCCGTGTTGTCAAGCAGTTTCCTGTGTTCCGTCGTGTGTATGTGAGAGCCAGAGAGGTTAGGGAAATCCCTCTATATCTCTATTTCTTGGATTCGTGTGCTCCATTTTAGACCCTGTCTGCTCATATCATCAGGAGAGACTAGGGCTAAACGCGAGAATAAAAAAAAGTCTAGGTGAGTATGTATTTTTATAAGATAGGGAACTTTCAACTGGATCATCACAGGACTTTCAAAACTGCAAAACTTGAGAACGTGGATAGCATACTGTTAGTCAATATCACACTACGCTTCATAGAAAAGGTCCATACGATATGTCTACCCATACAAACACATCCTTAATGCGTTTTCCTCAATCTGATCTGCGACAACTGATAAGCAGACGCACCCCATATTTATGTAAACTATAGTCACTCCTATCTCACTGTTGACTTCCTTAATCTAACGAGGGTGAATGTTAGGACCCAAGGAATCTTGAATGTCATCATTCCGAAACTACAAACAGCAAACAAGTAAGTACTGGGTACGCCAAATGATATTGGAAAAAAAAACAAGGCTGTGTGTGCAATCCGCCAATCCGCACTAGGAAGCCTAATCCGAAAACCGACCGTCGAAATTTCGGATCAAATCGAAATAACTTTTTTTTTCTATTCGACTGCTTATTGTTGGTCTTGCGGACCGTTTCTACGTAACCGGGCAGTTATTGGCGAGACCTGAAGGGTCTCCAACCTATGGGGACGAGTAAAATACTTAACCTAAGCTAACTACTACTACTGATATCATGACTACTAGCTTCCTCTTAGCCTTTTCCCAATTATCTTGGGGTCAGCTTCCAGTCTAACCAGATGCGGCTGAATACCAGTATTTTACACGGAGCGACTGCCATCAGACCTCCGCAACCCAGTAACTGGGCAATGCCGATATCCTAAGGTTAAACCGTTTGTCAGATTTTCGGGCTTCTGACTACCCGTAACGACTGTCATAGGTATTCGTATGACACCCGGGACCGACGGCTTAACGTGCTCTCCGAGGCACGGAGGTGTCTCGATGTGTAACAAATGGTCACCCATCCACGGACTGACCGCGGCAAGCGCAGCTTAACCTCGCAAATCGTACGATCTGCGCGGTTGTTATTTAGCCACGAGCCCCTCATATATATATCATGACTACTAGCAACACCAGCATTAAGGATGACCCTAATGGGACTCGGACCTCGGCTTAAGGCGTTGCTGGCGGGAGGACTGGGTGGTAGACAGCTGGATGAGGGCTGAATTATTGGTGTAGAACGAAATAACGACGAACATCAAACTTATAAATATACGATCAAAGTATTGTCAAACAACGACCTACTAGTAGTATCTAGATGTCAATTGACATTTGGGAGTAGGATGTACGAATGAAAAATCGCGAAAAATAAATCGATCGTCGGAACCGAAACACTTTCGTGGTTGGAAAACGTGCGATCCGTCAGCCGAAACTTCGTAGTTCGATTTTCGTGGTGGACTAAAGGACCGTTCTCATTCTGAGAAGGCCCGTGCCCAGCAGTGGGACAATAAATGGCTGATTATAATAATATTTTATATTCTTTCTTCTTTTTCGTGTGGTTAGTGACTAATCTGGTGTCAGAGTTTATGCCGCCCATGGGCCTCTGACTTGGCTTCACATGCCGTAGAGAAATATCTCTCAGGCATGCCGGTTTTCCTCACGATGTTTTCCTTCTCCGTTTTTAAGTAAGTGATAATTATACAATACGCACATGAATGTGAAAGGTCAGAGGTGCGTACCTTGCGTTCGAACTCGAGACCTATGACTTGACAGTCCGACGGTCACATCAGTAGGCTATCACTGCTGTATATATTAATATTCGGTGTTCAACCGCCCTTTCCCGTAGTCACGAAAAACCTACATCATACTCGTACACTGAATTCCTCTATCTTCTAGTGAAACACAACTCAAAAATATACCTTCAATGTTATACTTAGCCAACATTATTCACACCTCCAACATTAGCATGAGAACAAATTGAAAGGAAAATCGCATAAAAAACGGTGAAATATTTGTATGCTTTACATCACGGTTCGTCGTAAATACCTCTCCATTTGACCCTCGGGACAGCCCTTCGTTTGCAAAAGGTCGGAAGTCGGGCCCTTAGCAGGTATCTGCGGATTGTAAGGCCCTTGGACATTATTTACATAATTATTTAGCCTGAATTCTAAGAGGATGAACACACTGAGTAACATCAAATATAACATCACGCCTGTATTCCCCGAAGGGTTAGACAGAGGCGTATAGTAACACCCTCATTTCGTCGTTATGTTTAAGTCCCATGTAATAGGGGGCGAGCCTATTGCCATCAACCGGGCACAAATCCAAACTCCGTGCTGCTACTGAGGTATTCCACAAGGAAAAACCCAATAACACTTTTGCCCGACCTGGGGATCGAACCTAGGTCCTCACGATCAGTAGTCGCGCTTGCCACTACTAGACCAACGAGGCACTGTGTAATTTTTGTATTTATTATAACCGGTTTTATTTAGCTTCATTTCATATATTTGTTTGAATCAAATGTTGCGACAGATTTTTCAATTACTTCTCCTTAACCCATTCTCATGAAACTTCGCACACAAATTCAATTCCCATGACAATAAAACATTATAATAATTTCAATCTTCAATCCTCTAATCCTGATGCTGCAGGGGTACTTCAAGATAAACCGTTTAACTTAAAAGATTTTTATTTATGTTATAAAAATTGCAAAGCTTGTCGTGTGTTTTTAAGCTCAATACTTAATTCTTTATTGCATTCCATATGTATTACATAGATGGTACAACAAAGTAAAAGATCAATATGGACCCTGTCGGGCACATCACGGACGTGCGGCTAAATAACAACCACGCCGATCATATCGTCACCGGAAAGCCAAGACTAGTTTCTAACAGGTATACTACCAGGTCGATGACAGCAGGTAAATATGATGTACCGAGAGTCAGTAATTACTATGGCGACAGAACCTTAATAAAACGCGTTCCCTATTTAATGAACACTTTGCCTGCTGACATCAGACAAGAAGATAATAAAGTAAAATTCGCACGTAACTTAAAAAACATTTATTAGAAACTATGTAAGTGTAGGTATTAAGTTGCATATAGGTTATAGATGTACCCGATACCCGATTATGTTTACTGTAAGAGAGACTCAACGATCTCACAGTTAAACTGCATAAGCAGTTTTGTGGGGCAATGTAAGTAGCTTTAAGAAATTTTAAGTGAATAAATCATTAATGCATTCATTCAAGCGCCATTTTGGCTAAAATGAGTTATGTATTATATCTTTGAATTGGATTTTTTTCTGCGTCGATTAGTTGGGATTTCGTAATATAATAGAATAAAATACGAAATCCCAACTAATCGACACAGAAAAAAAAACCAATCCAAAGATATAATACATAACTCATTTTAGCCAAAATGGCGCTTAAGTAGTATTGGCTTTCCGGTGACGATATGATTTGCGAGGTTTACCTGCGCTTTCCGCGGTCAGTCTGTGGATGGGTGACCATGACCAATCGATTATGATGATTTCATTGGTCAGTTCATTGCGAGGCCCGAGTGCAGCAGAAGCCATATACGGGCTAATACGGTGATAATACTATAAAGTCAATTGTATAAGTGTTCTAAAGAAATGCAAACTTTTACATTAGGGAAATTGCCGTCGCGGCTAACTAGACCCGCTTCGAGAGCTTCCGCAAGTCATCGGCAAAACAATACGGAACTTTGTTTTTTATTAAATGACAAACATGACTTTGTTTTTGTGCATTTTCCTGTATGGGGGAAATTTTGTTAATCTTGTGAAGGGGGTTAAGAGGAAATGCGGTCGGCATTTAGTCCATACAAACATATTCCTCAGTTTCCTCCTTGGATAATGTCACTAGAGCAAATATTTTTTACCATATAATATATATCTACCACCACTATGTCCCTGTTTTTTGTTTTTGTCAATAAATTAATTATTACTAGAACTAGAAACGTTTAAATTTTGCAAAAATCGACCGGTTTTACCACCGTTTTCAAATATCTGGCAAACAAACTTGAAGAATATAAAATATTAAAAATAAACATACAGACATAACCAAAGTCTTTCTTATATGATTACAGAAAAAAAACGGTCCAGATTCGAAGAAGGAAACAGGGAAATACGAAAGTACGATTTTGCTAAAATTGCACAGGAGAAATCAGTCCGAGATGCAGGTCTCTCTTTCGCGCTCAATTGGCATTCGCAAACCTTTTGCGGGAGGGGTGGGACGGCAAAAACCTATTCAAATTAATAATATTTAATAATTCTTACTGTTATATAGTTTATATTAATTTAAAGAAGGTTTTATGGTTTTCTGTTATTAGTTAGACTGGTTATAAAGATTAAAAGGAAATGAGGCTTGTCAATAAAACGTCAGTCTGCTACCAGCTATCTGTCTTTTAATTCGGGATTATATTTGTAACAATTAATTATATGTTCGCATATTTATCAGTGGCGACGAGAACCTGCGACTAAGAAAAAAAAATGGCTCACTTTGGGATTTTGTCAAGTTTTGACCATAATATTCATACTTGGCAAAACTTCAAGCAAAGAATTTTGCAATGGTACATTGCGAACGACGTTGACAATATCAAAGATCCACAGGGCGTGAAAAGACGGGCAATTTTGCTGAGCACACTCACCGACAGCACTTATCAACTGGCGGCCGATTTAGCGTTACCAAAAGAACTAACGCAAGTGCCATACGAAGACATTCTCACACTTCTCGACAATCATTTTACACCCAAAAAATGTGGATTTGGTGAGCGGTATAATTTCTATGCTGCTAACCAAAGTCTGGAAGAAACCTTTTCGCAGTGGGCTGCGCGGCTTCGTGGGCTTACTACTCATTGCGGATTTTTGAATGTAGAAGAGGCGCTGCGTGATCGTTTTGTTATGGGTTTGTTGCCGGGACCGGAGAAAGACAAGCTTTTCGCACGTGACCTTGAAGAGTTAACACTGGCCAAAGCAGTGGAGTTGGCGGAAAGCGTGCGCAGTGCACGCAAGGGAGCCGCAGCATCATCGACGGCGTCGGCACAGGCGCCGCCGTCGAGTGAGCCGCTGTACAAGATTGAAGCCACCACAAAAGAGGCCAGCCTTAACAAGGAAAGGTGTTCAGTGTGCGGCTTTAGAAATCATTTAACGTCACAGTGTCGGTTTGCTAGTTATACGTGCAAAAAATGTAACGTTAAGGGTCATCTACGCCGAATGTGTAAAAAGATAAATTTCGTAGGAACAGGCGGGTCGGGCGAGAGTGACGATGACGGTAAGACAAAAAAAAAATGTTCTTTCCGGGGTGAACCTATGACTCTAGTAGTTTCTATACTAAGTATTAAGCTAAAGTTCGAAGTAGATACAGGATCGGCAGTTACAGCGATTTCTGAGAAAGTGTACAACAAATATTTTAAATTGTTGCCAATCTTACCAACAACGGATCAATTATTTACATATACCGGTGGTCTTATACGTTGTTTAGGAACAGTGCAATTGCCTTTAACATACCTGGACAAGACGCAGGTAGTTAATGTGAGAGTAATACGCGATGGTGGACCACCAATTTTAGGCAGAGATTTTATTAGTTTGTTTGGCTTACAAATGTTGCAAATAAATTATTGTCAATCTAATAAAATTGCTGAACAACTAAAATTACAATATCCGTCGGTTTTCTCAGATGAGTTGGGTGAATTTACAAAGTATAAGGTAAAGTTACAATTAAAAGAAAACGCGAAACCAGTTTTTTTCAAAGCTCGGCCTGTAGCATTCGCACTTAGAGATAAAACAAACGGTGAACTCGATCGTTTGGTAAGTATTGGTGTCATTAGACCAGTTCAATTTTCTGATTACGCCTCACCAATTGTGCCTATATTGAAGCGCGACGGTTCCTTAAGGTTGTGCGTTGATTATTCTGTAAGCGTAAACAAACAGCTGGTCGTCGAACAGTATCCGTTACCGTCAGCTCAAGAACTTTTTACAAAATTACACGGGGGTCAGCAGTTTAGCAAGTTAGATTTAACCCAAGCATATTCACAATTTGTGTTAGACGAGGCATCTCAGAATATAACTTGTATTAATACTCACCGCGGTTTATTTGTCTATACGCGATTAGTTTTTGGTCTCGCTAGTGCTCCTGCTATTTTCCAACGGGCAATGGAGTGTTTACTGTCGGGATTGGACGGTGTTTTATGTTTCCTTGACGACATTTGTATAACAGGAGCAACTAAAGAACAACATTTAGGACGATTGTGTGCAGTCTTGCAAAGGTTGCAAGACGCAGGTTTAACACTTCGTAAAGATAAGTGTGTGTTTTTCGAGGGTCAAATAGAATACTTAGGATATACTATAGATAAGAATGGTTTAAGGAAATCAAATCAAAAGGTCAAGGCTATAGTCGAGGCACCTATTCCAACAAACGTGAATAAGTTACAGTCGTTTCTAGGATTAGTCAATTATTATAGAAGCTTTGTCCCTAACGCGTCATCAATATTGAGCCCCCTTTATTCATTATTGCAAAAGGGCAATAAATGGAAATGGGAGGAGATACATAATGATGCATTCAATGCAATTAAGAAATGCTTAACTTCAGATCAGGTTCTTGCGCATTTTGACCAGAATGCTAAAATTATTTTAACGGTAGACGCTTCGCCTAGCGGATTAGGAGCTATTTTATCACAGATGGGTTCTGACAGAGAGGAACGTCCTGTGTCGTTTGCTTCACGTACACTGAATGCAGCAGAGAAGCGGTATTCACAGTTACAAAAAGAGGCAACAGCTATTATATTCGGAGTGCGACGTTTTCATCAGTATTTATACGGAAGGGCGGTCCCGTTTGTGCTGCGTACCGATCACAAGCCTCTCTTATCTATTTTTGGTCCATACCGAGGTATTCCAGAGGTCTCTGCTAATAGGTTGCAGCGTTATGCAATGTTTCTTAGTGGTTACAATTACACCATAGAATACATTCGCAGCGCTGACAACTGCGCAGATTATTTATCGCGCGCCAGTCTGCCTGACAATGAATCAACGGTGGCTAGTGGAGGCTGTGGCTACGAGACTGAGGGCAGTTTAATACCTGTAGAAGATCGCGCATCGTATATTAATTTCGTTATAGATGGTAGTTTACCCGTTACACTTAATTAAATTAGGGCTGAAACTCTTAAAGATCCAACATTAGTTAAAGTTCTTTCTTATATTGCTAATGGTTGGCCTAAGCGACTATCAGACATATTAATTAAGCCTTATTTCTTGTGTAAAACCCAGTTGTCGAATGAAGGCGGGTGTATTATGCGAGGACACAAGGTAGTTATTCCAGAAGCGCTTAGAACAACGTTATTATCAGAACTACATAAGTCACATTTAGGTATCGTGAAAACGAAAGCGGAAGCGCGCAGCAGATTTTGGTTTCCAGGAATAGATAAAGCCGTAGAAAAAATGATTGCGGATTGTGAGGTTTGTTTACAGTTGAGACAGTTACCCGCGCGCGCGCCACCAGCTCTGTGGCCACATTCACCGCAAGCGTTCTATCGTATTCATATTGATTTTCTCGGCCCCATATATAACCGTTCGTATTTAGTTATTGTAGATGCGTACTCGAAGTGGGTAGAAGCGTATGATATGGGAACGAGTACTTCGTCATTATCGGTGATTAATAAAATGTATGAATACATGGCAAGATTTGGCTTACCACATACTATAGTCAGTGATAATGGCACTCAGTTTACTTCCTCTGAATTCAGGGTGTTTTGTGTGTCAAACGGTATATCGCATGTAACGTCGCCGGCATATCATCCGGCTAGTAATGGGCAGGCTGAAAGCTACGTGAAAGTGGTCAAAAAGGGAATTAAATCTTGTATGTTAAGCAGTAATAATATTAAGGGATTCAATAACAATTTGTTTAAATATCTATTTGATTATCGAAATTCCATACATTCTGCAACGGGCTGTTCACCTGCCCAGTTAGTATTCGGACACAAACTGCGGTCAAGATTAGATTTAATTAGTCCAAACCCACTCTTAGCGGCGTCTGTCACTCTCACTCGAAACGTACACAAACAGTGTTTGCAGTCTAAAGTGTTAAACGACAAAACAACTAAATTTTTTAAGCAAGGAGATTATGTGTTGTATAAAAGAAACACCATTAATAAACAAGGGTCATGGCATAAAGGTGTCATATTTAAAAAAATAGGAAAAGTTGTATATATTGTTAAGGACTGCATAACTTCTTGTCATGTGAAAAAACATAAAAATCAATTAATTGCATTCCAAGGCACAGCTATGAATTTCCACAAGCCAGGTGATTGCTCTATTGAACTTGAAGATATTACTCCACAAGTAACCTCGGTACCGAAGTCAACCTTCCCAGTGGATAAAAAAACGTCGGATACTGTAGGGGAGGGAAATAGAGAGAGATCAGAGGGCGTGAATGTGGAAACGCAACCTAGCAATTCTATAGAAGAAGATGAGACATTCTGAGGCATCAGACGCAACTCATGATGAAGTGGGGCCAGGTCAGTCTTCACAGTCAGAAAGGCAAAGAGTCGATGGGAAGAAGCTGCGAACTGTGCCTAGGGTCGATTACAAGCCCTTTTATTAGTTTTGAGTTAAGTTTTATTAGTTTTGAGTTAAGTTTTATTTTGTCAAGCTAGGGGAAGGAATGTTATATAGTTTATATTAATTTAAAGAAGGTTTTATGGTTTTCTGTTATTAGTTAGACTGGTTATAAAGATTAAAAGGAAATGAGGCTTGTCAATAAAACGTCAGTCTGCTACCAGCTATCTGTCTTTTAATTCGGGATTATATTTGTAACAATTAATTATATGTTCGCATATTTATCACTTACCATTTCAAACTAAGGTTACTCTTGCACAATCTCTTCTTCTGCCACTATTAGACTATGCTGATGTCTGTTTTCTTGACGCAACGGAGGAACTTCTAAATAAACTCGAACGACTGCAGAACTTGTGTATCCGTTTTATTTTTGGTCTTCGAAAGTATGACCATGTGTCTGAATTTCGAACCAGGCTAAAGTGGCTACCAATTCGGCAGCGTCGAGATACTCATGTTCTATCTCTTCTTTTCTCTATTCTTCATAATCCTAACTCTCCTATATATCTTCGAGAACGCTTTGAGTACCTTGTCCCCCAGGGGTAAACCTTGTCGCTCTTTTGCTCCGTACTCCGCGACACACTTCCAGCCGTTATGATGGTTCTTTCACTATTCGTACAGTGCGTCTTTGGAACTCTCTCCCACACTCATTTCGCGACAGCCCTTCTCTTAACGTTTTCAAGAGTACAATTAGGAAGCATTACCTTTCTGAATGATTAATATGTAATATTATCTATGTAAGTTTATTATATGGTTTATATATATTTACGTATATATGTATATATTTTCTTATTATATATTTATTTAGGTATATTCTATTTTATAGCATAAATAAGTAGAAATAAATAAGACAATTGTACACTGGAATTAGCCTTCAACCACATAATCAATCTCTCTCTATCACTGAAAGGTTTGCTGGTAGGAAACTCATTTTTGAGTTAAGCTCGCCTTTGTACATAACTTCACTAAATTGTAGTTTTATTGCTGTAATTTTTCTTGTGTACAATAAAGAATAAATAAATAAATATTTTGCAGCCCGCGTCTCCTCTTCTGTGAGGATTGTGTTAGTCAAGATTGTAGGTATAGCCTGCGTGCGAGGGCTTGTCGCTTGTCCACAGAGTACTTTATTATACTGGGGCTAGTCACCGCCTGCGGTATGCGAGCGGCTGGAGGGGGGTGCACGTAGTAGACAAAACAAACTAACAGAGCGAGCCTATTGTTTTGCACCCCCCTTTTGCCGCTCACATACCGCAAGCGGTGACTAGCCTTCGCGTGCAAACTATAACAAAAATGTGCACTGTCTGACAGACAAAGTCGTCTTTCAGAGTGGACGCGGGCGCGGGTGCTAGCGCGGGCGCGTGTAAATCAAAATGTATGTAGACGTCAGTTGCATTCACAGTGCACTCGCGAGCCGCGCGTTTGCATGAGGCGGAAGCGGGCGCGGGTGGCGCGGGTGTTTCTAATGGCTCAGTCCACTCGTATTATTCACAGTAATATAGGGTCTGTTAGGTGGCTACGCGTGTGGTTCTAAACCATTTTGATACACCCGCCGAAGCAGCGCCATGGATGAAGAATTTATATCTGCAGGACAACATCGCATTGCTATTTGGCAAACAAACATTCGCAACATTTAAATAGAGCATTTATTTTTAGTAATTTCCATTTCAAGTACGAATTTTGCATTAATAAAATCAAATTGTCATCCGTGTCTTCTAACTACGCAGCAAAGTTTGAGAACGACCAAACACACACGCACGCTACGATAACTCGTTCGGCACTACTGTGAACACGCAGACGCCAAGACCCAAGCGCCCGCGCCCGCCCCCGCATCCGGTAGTGCAGTCTGATTGACCACTAAGGGTCAAATTTGCTGTTAATTACGTGCTGTCACTGTCACTTCGCTTTAAGGTGACAGAGAAAGCACGAGACTTAACGGCAACTTAAAATTGAGTAGCATTAACAGCTAAGCAGTTATAACCTAGCGGTTAAACGTTTTCCTTCCATGCAGGAGGGTCTGAGTTTAATCCCGGCCCGTACCTCTGACTTTTTGAATTCACGAGGACACACACCATCGAGAACTTTATGGGGCCCTCTCAAGTGTACAGGTTTCCTCACAATGTTTTCCTTCACCATTAACGTCAGTGTAGATCAAATTATAATCCGCTCACGGCCCTCTGATCAAAAGCTCAAAACCCCTGCTCAGTCCACAACCGGCAAGAGGCACAAATATTTGTGTTAACCCTCGAAAATAAGAAAATCAAATGATACTCTTACATTTATCGAGAGGAGGGTTTCCTCACGAATGTAGCGGAGGGCGTAAAAGCGTAAATCATTATATTTTATACGTCGCGCGTTGATATAAAATAAAAGATACGCCAGGTGGACGACGCTGGGCTATAAGCTTGTGATTTATATTTACTTACCTCAGGTATAATGTTACTCCTGTATATAAATAATGTCCTTTAGTATGTTTGTTTGTATACCAATGGATTTTCTTGCTAGGGAAACCATTGCAGAATAAGGATAAACCGAATCTGTGAAACAGCGAAAAGGTCCCGTTCAAGTGGCAAGTAAACAGAATTAATAGTGAATTGTACAGGCAACGGCCATGCCTGTAGTTTACGGAGCGCTATTGGTTAAAATTGAGACTTTTGCATGTTTACCAATAATGGAGCAAAGACTCATTGGCTCAAGACTTTGCATAGTAGACCCTATAGCACTGACAGCCTAGTGGAGTGACCGTCGGACTGCCAAATCATCGGTTTCGAGTTCGAAACCAAGGCATGCATCTTTGACTTTTCGGATTCATATGTGTATTGTATGATTATCACTTGCTTAAAATACGGTGAAGGAAAAAATCGTGAGAAAACCGCCATGCCTAAGAGATACTTCTCGACAGCATGTGAAGTCGAGTTAGAGGCCCATGGAACTCTGACACCAGGTTAGTCACTAACCACATGAACAGAAGAAGATAGTAGACCCTCCCAAATGGAAGTAGTGATAGGTAAAATTAGCTTACGAATCTATTTATGTGCCCAGTTTAGCAAAAAAAAATTCTACGTTGGTATGCAAAACCATTCGTTTTTGTTTATAGGGACCGAGCATTAGTAAATATTTTTGTAAAGAAAATTGGCATATTAATCACAGTAGGCAACAAGAAAAAAATATAACAAGCCCATTGTTGCCCCACAGCTAGGCATGGGCTTCTTCTTAAATTGATAAAGGTTTAGGCCTTAGTTCAACACTGGCCTGGTGCGGGTTGGCAGACTACACACACAATCGAAAAAAAAACAGTGCCCTCTCAGGTGTGTAGATTTCCTTCTCCGGTAACACAGTGATATTCAAATTATGATCCGCACATGATTTCAAAAAGCCAGAGGTGCGAATCGAACCAGGATCAGACCCACTGACATGCAAGCGTTCCGCCGCTAGGCTATCACAGCTTCTGTTCTGCCTTTTTCTCAACTATGTTGGGGTCAGCTTCCAGTCCAACCAGATGCGGCTGAATACCAGTATTTTGCACGGAACGACTACCATCAGCTCTCCGCAATCCAGTTTACCGGATAGTGCTGATATCCTAAGGTTAGACCTATTGTCAGATTTTCGGGCTTCTGACATCCCATAACGACTGTATAGCACCTAGGACCGACTGTTTAACGTGCTCTCCGAGGCACGGAAGGGTCTCGATATGTAACAAACAGTAACCCATCAACAGATTGACCACGCAAATCGTATGATCTGCGCGGTTTAGCCACGGGCCCCTCATGCCTATAATCTATTCCGAGACAAAACCAGGATAGTTTCCTAGTGTCTTTCTAAGATTGAGCTTGACTTCTGATGTACATATACCAGTGCGCTGAAATTTATAGAGGTCGCCTGACACCCTGACATATGGTTAGAAAAATATGTGCCTTTGAAACTTCCACTGCATAATGACAAAATCTAACTTTGATATTGCTTGCAAATTGAGATGGAAGGTTATTTTGACCTTTACTAAAGCCGTAATGTTATTAACCCCCGACGCAAAAACGACGGGGTGTTATAAGTTTGACGTGTCTGTTTGTGTGTGTGTGTCTGTGTGTGTCTGTCTGTGGCATCGTAGCTCCCAAACGAATGGACCGATTTTGATGCGGTTTTTTCTATTTGAAAGCTGATATAATCAAGATGGTTCTTAGCTATAATTTATGAAGATCTGTTCAGGTGTTTAAAGATCATCAGCTCATTTCCTACTTGACAAAAGGGTCTTACCAACTTTCACTGGTCCGATTGATTTTAAATTTGGTGTACTGTTACTTTGGTGGTATTTCCAAGACGTGGCAATCTTGAGCTGATGCTGCAGTATCAAGTAGTCTGCAGGATACCCAACCCCTCAGCAACTTATAGCAGATATAGCATCTTTGGGCTCATAAGAATGGTCTGAATGAGTAGATGTTAGATAGATGATGGTGTCTACTAGTAATTTAAAAAGTATTAAATAAAAATTTAATTTTAAAAATCCCCGACTCAAAAAAGAACCTCTAAAAAGTAAAAAATAAATGTGTTTATTAGCCATTTAACTTTATTAAAAGTACCTAGTAATATTTTAATTCAAGGGTCGTCACGTCGGGGGACCGCTAACAAAATACATTTAAAATAAGCAGAATACAAAAAAAGAAGTTTGGTAATGATAATTTACTTAGCGGTCCCTCGACGTGACGACGCTAGAATCAAAATATTACTAGGTACTTTTAATAAAGTTAAATGGCCAATAAACACATTTTATTTTTTACTTTTAAGGGGTTATTTTTTGAGTAGAGGTTTTTTTTTTTTAATTTATTATATCTAGCGGTTGAACGCTTACCTTCCAGGCAGGAGGGTTAGATTTTTATCCGAGCCCGCACCTCTGACATTTCGTGATATAACATAACATCACGCCTTTATTCCCCGAAGTGTTGGGCAGAGGTGTATAGTAATACCCTTATTTCGCCGTTATATTTAAGTCCCATGTATATATCTCATGCGAGTGTATTACCATCAACGGGCACAAATTCAAATGGAAAAACGCAATAACACTTTGCCAAACCTGGCAATCGAACCCAGAACCTCACACTCAGCAGTCGTGCTTGCCACCACTAAACCAATTAGGCAATTTGATTATCACTTGCCGTTAACCGTGAAAGAAACATCATGAGGAAACCTGCACACCTGAGAGGGCTCCATAAAGGTCTCGATGGTGTGTGTAGTACGCTAAACCGCACCAGGCTGGCGTGGTGGACGACAGCCTTAACCCTTCTCATTCTTATAAGAGGCTCGTACCCAGCTTTGAGATAGTAAATGGATTGCTTATGTATGTAAATAAATGTAGTTTAATAATGCTACGGATTAATTATTGGACAGTCAAAGTCTGATCCGCACATGAATTCGAAAAGTCAGAGCTACGGGCCGGGATTACGGTTGCCACCCGTACTTTATAATAAAGTATTGTACGTTATTTCAGGTAATTGTACTCTATACAAGGTTAGTCGGAAAGGGGGTACTAAGCCGAAAGGGTGTTAAAGTACCCATAATAATGGATAACTTTTGTTCTACAACTTTCCCCAAAAGTCAATAGTTCAAGAGAAATAGCTGTTCAAAGAATTCATAAAAAATACGCTAAATTCTATCTATCCTCAGCTATGATCAGACGTGTTTACATTTTAGGTCATATTTGGGGTCACGGATTAAAAACTTCATTTTCTGAATTCATAACTGAAGCATTGATGAAGAATAAAACAACTAAAATAAAAATAATTTTTCACGGAAAAATTTTTTATCGAATTTTTATATTTTAATAATCATCAGTGATACATTAAGTGGCCCGCAGCATAGTACCCCCTATCCGACTAACCTTGTACTTTATGAAAACAATAAAGTACACGAAAATACTTTATTTCGCATGATTTGATTTCTTTGGGATTTTGAAAAGTTTAGTTTTTTCGTCAAACGAAATTTATCGATTCGTGCTGAATCGATATTGCCACTTACCAGCGCCACATCACGTAAGCACTCGTTTTTAACAATTTCTGAACGGAACCTTAAATTGTACTTTATTTCGATACTGTGTACTTTTTTTTTTCTTACCTTACTTTTTCGATACAAAAGTGTATTCCATATTAGCCAACACCTAAACTTTAGGCAAATATGCATCCGATTATCCGATCTCTGTTTATGACCGAATAACAACTCATATAGAGTGTAATTTGTAGTGGAATGAACGATTGTATTGTATGTTAACATTGCTGTATAAACGTATCTTGGCTAATTTGGTTGGTTGTCATCGACAGAGGACTTAAGGTATTCGTTCAGAGTGGCATGACTTGTTCCCAATGCACCCTAGGTTTGTGGATGGTAAGGAGTAGACCAAAGTTGGTTGATTTTCAGAAAAATTGCAGGTCTCTTTAAATAATTCCGCTGTAAAATTAGTTCTCTGATCTGTTAATATGGTCTTAGGAATATCGAATTTGGATATAAAATGGATCAGACATTCAGCGGTCTCTTTTGCGGTAACATTTAAAATTGGGTAACCGAGTATCCAGCAAGGCCGGACTGGGACCTGAAATCGGCCCGGGCATTTGAGAGACGGTCGGCCCAAGCGATTAAACGGACGACGTCTTTTTTTTTAGACGCTCCCCTCACTCTTTCTCCTGTATCTTGGGTGCATTTACAAACACAAGCTATTTGCGGCTTCTTTTTCAAGCGATAGGCGATAGTTGGACGATCTTTTTTTTTGACGTTCCCCTCACTCTTTCGATTTCTCCGACTATGTGACCTGCCCATCAGGCCACACCGGCCCATCGGGCATTTGCCAAATTTGCCCGTATGGCCAGTACAGGCCTGATATCCAGTGAAATCATCTTGTATTGTCAAAATTTACTTTAGTTTATTCGCACCGGATGCAGAAAGAGGCTCCACTATTTCGAGTGCTATACGTTCAAAAGGTTGCGTAGATGTTGTAGTAATTTGCATTGGAGCTCTGTTTATTCTACGCAGAGCTTTATTTGTTTGAAATTGTTCACATTTTCGAACATCATTTTCGTCATCTCTACGCGTACTACGTCAATAATATTTTTCTTGGATTCTGTTTAACATTCTATTAGAACCTAAATGTCCTATAAGGATATCGTGATTTTCTGTTAAGATTTTAGTAATATCAGTTGCAGAAGAATAAATTATGGTGTTTTTGAAGATATGGACGCTGATCACGGTATTATGAAATATACACATTATTATGTTATATTTTTTTATAAAACTATGTGAATCGAATGGATTACAAAAATCGTCTACACCAAATTCAGTGATGTTTTTACTATAAACTCGAATTTCAGATTTTTAAGACTGTTGAAGATATTATCATCATCATTGCATTGGTCAAGGAGTAAGTAATACACTTTATTATTATTTTCAAATTTATTTATTTATTTATTGGTATGGCACTTCAACGATTCACTAAAAACATACACAAAGAAGAATAATATACAGTTTTAGGTATAGTGAACTCGTCACTTACAGAAGTGCACAGCACCAACATAAAATGTATTACAAGACGTGTAATAGCGGGTTCACACGGTTTGATTTTAGTTGATCAACCAAAGTTAAAACGTTTTGTTCCTTCAAATTGATTAAATTTGATTGAGTCTGTTCACACGGTTCAAATCGCAAGCGATTTGGCAGTTGATCAATTAGAACCGAATCGTGCGAACCCGGTATTAGGTACCGTTATTACATTATAATTACAAAATAAACCAAAAAATGAGCTATGTTCACAAAATTACTACGGGGAGTATTTAACAGATCTATTAACAAAATAACAAAACCAAAAAAAGTGGCTGAAAAAGAAGGAAATGGAAGTGGATACAATTACAAGGTTAGTCGGAAAGGGTATACTAAGCTGCAGGCCACTTAATGTATCACTGATGGACGTTTTAAAGAAAGTGTAAAAATTTCAAAATTCGGAATATAAAGTCCTTGAAAAATCATTTTTATTTTAGTTTTTTTCAAAAATTCTTCATCCCTGCTAAGTTACGAATTCAGATAATGAAGCTTCTAATCCCTGACTCCAAATATGACCTGACATGTAAACACAACTGATCATAGCTGAGATATATAGATAGAATTTAGCGTATTTTTTTATGAAATCTTTGAACAGCTATTTCTCCTCAACTATTGACTTTTGGGGAAAGTTGTAGAACAAAAGTTATCTATCATTATGGGTACTTTGACACTCTTTCGGCTTAGTATCCCCCTTTCCGACTAACCTTGTATAGGCGGCTCGTGTCGCACCGAGGTCTTGAGACTTCGAGCTGGTTAAAAATCTCGTACGGAATTGCCGGAAAGGGTTCGAGTAGTAAATGATAAGGATAAATGCAATGACCTCTTTCCTTAGAAAGAATTTCATTTCTTTCCGAAAGGTTGCCATAAATAGTCTCTGTGACATTGGGGTTCGATTCGTCAAGGTCAATAGAAGTAGGTATAAAAAAAGAGTTTTTAATTTCGCCTTTAATAAAGTTCCATTATGCTCGTGTATATTAAATTTAACTAATTTGCTATTTATTGTTATCAGGTACTTGGAATATGTATCATTGTCATTCAGGATCGCTGGCAGTGTAAGAATATCAAAAAAATTTGGGAGTAAGTCTTCGATTAAAATCCGCGATAAAATCCGGAACGAGGATATTCGCCGAAGAACCAAAGTCACCGATATAGCTGTGAGGGTTTGCAAGCTGAAGTGGCAATGGGCAAACCACATCGCTCGAGGGACCGATAACCGATGGGGAAGAAAGGTTCTTTACTGGCGACCACGAATCGGAAAGCGCAGCGTAGGTAGGCCACCCACTAGGTGGATCGACGACATTGTGAAAGTCGCGGGCAACCGATGGATGCAAATGGCGGATTGTCGTTCGATGTGGCGGTGTAAGGGGGAGGCCTTTGTTCAGCAGTGGACGTCTTCAGGCTGATGATGATGATGAAGTCTTCGAGTAGCTCAAAACCTTCTGGTAAGTCTAGAAAATCAGGTAAGTCAGGAATATCCAGTAATACAGGACGTTCAGGGTTAACAAGAGCAGGTATGAGCTGCAGTAGAGGAGGTGAACTTTCAGCTTCATTATTAATGAAGTTCACGTGAGGACTTTACGGTTTAGAATTGGATGGTTGTACTGCGGAGAACGGTTGGTGACTATATTTTTTGTTATTATACTCTCGCAATTTAGAGTTCATTGAAACATGACCTACCTTTTTGCAATATCTGCACACCGGCGGGTCCTTGGAGGAGGAAGGATTATATTATTATTATCTCGTTGGCTGGGCTTAGATGGAGATCTGAAGTTGTCTGGAACATTCTGTTTAAATGAATGCTGCTGTATTTTTTCTTCGGAGATCGCATATACACAAAATCGCGAATATTTGAGATGCCCCGATTAGGGTTGCCACCTTTTTTTGCATTTAAAGTACATTGGTTTATTATAGGTAAGAAAAAAAGTACATAGTATCAAAATAAAGTATGTACAATTTATTTTTCTTTATTATTATGTTTAAAAACATATTTTTTATTGCTTTTTGCAGTTTGTATCAAATTAATAGTGATGTGGTGCTGGCGAGTGGCGACATCTATTCAGCACCAATCGATAAATTTCGTATGACGAAAAAATACTTACGACTAAACTTTCCAAAATCCCAAAGAAATCAAACCTAGCGATATAAAGTATTTTCGTGTACTTTATTGTTCTCATGAAGTATAGAGTACAATTACCTGAAATAACGTACAATACTTTATTATAAAGTACGGGTGGCAACCCTAGCCCCGATGTATGGCCTAACTAGTAGGCGTCTTAACCCGAACTGAATGATGGAATACTGACCAAGGATTATTCCAAAAAAAGGCAATAAGATATTAATAGCAATAATGATAATGGTGCTGTGATAATGAATAATGATAATGATAATGGGATACAACGTGGGATGTAACAGAACGTAACCACTCTTATGTTCTATTTATTTATTTATTTATATAGACTTTATTGTACATAATAAGTACACCGGTAAGCGATAAAAGGAACACAGATTTACACAATATGTACAATGGGCGGTCTTATCGCACAAGGCGATCTCTTCTAGACAACCTTAGGATGGACTGGAAGAACGGAAATAGATATCGGGCAGTCTTGGTGTACAAGTACGTATCGTACATAATATTACTTAGAAATAATAATCATAAAATACATATCAATTATTACACAAATATATAAAATAGAAAGAAAAACGTAATACATATAACTTAAACAAACTAATAAATAAATATATTATAAATAAGAAAGTAGATGAAATGTGAGCGATAATCAAGAAATAGCAAATTAAAGTGACAAGTAATGTTCCTTTACTAACTTTATTTTTTATTCTTTTTTGTTCTATGTTTATACAAGGGTAGTCGGAAAAGGGGTATTAACCCGAAAGCTACTTATAGTCTCACTGATGACTATTTTTAAATTGCAGGTGTTAAAATGACTAAATACGCATGTTTGTATTTCCATACAAAAGTAAATAAATATTATATCTATATTTCAAAATCTCCACAACGTTAATTTTGTTATCTATTCAAAAATGGCCCGAGATTGTCCGTGCCTAGCGTCAGCGTTAAAATACAAAGCACCTGTAGGTACCTACGAATGCCGCCGAAATCGTATATTAAGTACTATGGTACTGTGTGTGTGGTGTGTATTGGAACATGCCATTATTATGTAAGAACTTACCATTTCTGATGTGGACGCTATTCTCTGCCAACAAAAATGTGACACACGTGTCGTCTTAATTTCAGATATTTACAACCACAACAAACACTTTTGTTCATTAGTTATTACTAGACATCGGATTATATGCACCATCAAAATGCCAAAATATGCTTGCAAATATGCACTAAAAAAGGGCGAAATATGCACGAAATATGCACAATCAAAAAACCATTTATTATTAGAATTTACGTTTATTTTCACATTATATCTACAAGGTTAATCGGAAAGGGGGTACTAAGCCGCGGGCCACTTAATGTATCACTAATGATTGTATTAAAGAAAGTGTTAAAATTTAAAAATGATGTTTGTTCTTAACTGTTTTTTTTTCATTTGGCGGCCTCTCACTTAGTGATTATACCTACCCTAGGTTAGCTAGTAATAGTACATGGCGTAAATTAAGGATAAAAAGAGATTTAAAAAAAACTGATACGAGATTTTGTATTGGAAGTACGAGATATTTGGCAGCCCCGGTACGAGAAAGAAATTCGCCATTTGGCAACCCTGAGTAGATAGGATTCAGTGCGGTCGCTAAGTTTATTTTATTATATTAAGAAAACTTACAGCTAGTACATTTGAGTATACAATTTCAATTATGTAGAAAATGTCCAATTACAAGTTTTCACTTATAACTTACTTAGTTTGTGCGAAGTGGACGTGTCGACGGCATAATACAACGCGCCTAATACGTATAACTACTGAAATAAGCACTGTCATTGAAAAAGTACCATAATATGCAATAACGCTATAAAAATAGAATTATATGCATTTGCATATGCAAACATGCAAATGCATATAATCCGATATCTAGTTATTACTTATTACTGTTATGTACGTAAGTAACCTACATAGGAATGAATCTAACACTTGTGTTATGTACTTACGTTAACACCTACGAATTAATCTATCACCACGGATACTACAAGAAGGGCTAATTTCGAATTGCAACACAAGCACTTGGTTATCACCGTTTCAAGGAGGTATACACCCATATTCTAAGATGTTCCTCCAAAACGTATTCGACTTGACTCCACCTCGAGTTGACATAAACGTCCTCGACTCGAGATTTTTCCTCAGACGAGGTAAGGAATCATCTGTCAAATTCAAGGTAACTCGGAACCTACCTGAAGTTCGTACGTAACAAAAATGAATTTTGAAGACTTTATCGAATATGCTTACGATAATCCTTACAACTATTTATCGCGGCGTTATTTGCGCGAAGCAGATAATTCAAATTATGACGTAATGACTTCTCGAGGAACCTCGAAGTTCACTCGAAATTGCGAAAAAGAATACAATTTTGAAGGTGTTTTCGAGGCCGTTCTGAGTTGAGTTAGTTTTGGAGGAACGTCTTAGAATATGGGTGTTAGTCACCACGAATGGATCTCCACGGCTACAAACAAGGTTCAATCTGCCGCCCTTGCGACGATTTACAAGGTCCTGCGCCAATGTAACTACGGATGCGATCGCATTACCATAACATCGAATTGCATATGATGCTCTCAAACGCAGATGTTACTCTTAGCTGCTTTCCCTCTTCATTGTTGTAGTCCTCGGCGTAAACCATATCCTTAACGTGACTGCACAAGCACAAGTCCTGTGAACGAGAAGGTCAGGCTACAGGACCGCCACGACCGATCTACACGGGGAACTGCTCATCCCAGTACGCTCTGCAGCTGCGAGCGTAATGAGCCGCAGCGCCACGCGGCCCGTCGTGCTGAAACACAATCCTCGAACTCTACGAAAGGGAGGACGGTTGAAAAACCTTTGCCGTACAATTCATGGCCCGCCAAGACCTCACCATCACAACTACCAATACACATCACCATGTCATAATACTCCGCATCAGTGTACCTACGTACTCAGACGACATTTTAGAAACAACAAGAAATTATACCATGACTCGAAGCGTTGCAAGCGACTTAAAAATATTAATAACGGAACTAAAATGTTTAGTCTCAGACGCCGCGCTATCTCGACGGCATCTCTTTGACGAGTTGTTTTTACTATTTTTTACGGCGAATGCCGTAAAAAATAGTAAAAACAACTAAAAAGTAGGGAAAAGTCAGCAATTTTGTATTTGTGGCATAAGCGCAGGCCAAACCGCGAGCTGGCGGGCGGGCGAGCGACCATCGTTTCACCCAGCCTAGCTACTCCAGCGACTCAAACAATGTGAACTGAAGTTTTAATAAAAAGCCAGCTCACCCACCCGCCAGCTCGTGGTATCGCTTGCGCTATAAGCCTGGCCGTTTAAGTTTTTTATAAAAGGTAAACAAATCTTTGATCGTGCGTGAAACATTAATGTTATTTATCGATGAATTCGTTTTGAAGTTTTCTAAAAATGAATAAATGGATTTTTAAAGAAAAATAATATTTTACGATCAAAAGTTTGTTCACCTTTTATACAACATTTTAATGACCGGACTAAACGATTCCGTGAACCAAAATATGACTTAGGATGTAAACACAGCTGATGATAGGGTTACTGTAGCGTATTTTTAATTAAATCTTTGAACAGCTATATCTCTAAATTTATTAGCTTTTGGGGAAAGTTGTAGAACAAAAGTTATCCATTATTATGGGTACTTTAACACCCTTTCAGCTTAGTACCCCCTTTCTGACATTTTTTTTATAATTAAAATATCTGTTCCTACCATAATCAATGTCTCTAATTACTGCCACTAATCACAACTCGTCGCCATCAAGCGTATTTCATTGCTGATCAGTATCTTCATTGCTGATCAGTATCTTCAAATGTGCAGGTGTTCCAAATTAGTTCGCTATAAGGCCTCACATCGGTGAATACAAGTATGCTTTGTCCGTTTCTGACTGAGATAAAATTGGCAAGTCCGAATAGTGTGTTATTCGACACTAATAGTCCACCTGAACCCACCCCGAAGTTATTGTGTTTATTATTTAAGCATATAAAATAACCCCATTCTCGTGCTAACCACTCGTTGCAGGGCACAATATCCTCTGATGTGTACTCTTGTACCTTTATATATTTTGCCGATAAGGCATCTTCGTAGGTAGTCCCACCCAAGAAGCCCACTTTCCAGAAATTATTCGGTAGATCGCTCGAGTTGGCGATCTCCGTTTTAAATGGACCCGGGTACAAACGAATAACTTTATCACCGACTGGAAACATTTTTTTCGATGTGTATTCGTTTGGTTTCAAAGTGCTTAAATTAAAGACTCCAGTGATTCTTAACACCATCAAGTCGTGAAGAGGAGAGTTTAGATGACCCTCAAAATACCATGAGTCCCGCTGTGTGTTACTGTAAAGCATCACTGGACGTCCGCATTCAATTCCGTAAACCACAGTGACGTAATACCACCCACCACGAAAATTTGAATTTCTTGTGCGACTTACCAACATCTCTGCAAATACCTTACCCACTGTTATTGAATTCCAATATTTCCTTAAAGGGTTGTATGTGGTGAGTATTCGGCTACGGTCTATAATTACACCCATACCAATTTGTTTCCTTCGCAATACAGGCCCATTAATATTAGATATATTAACCGTCAAGGTAACTATTCTGTCAAAAAATAAGTCTTCACACTGGTGAAAACATGGTAATATAAACTCTCCTGGTCCGGGACTGGTCAGTTGAGAGGCGGAGGGTGATAGATATAGTATAATGATTGAAAGTATCGTAGTTAACCTGAAACATAAAAAAAGAAGGCCTGATTAAAAGTAATATATACAAGGTTAGTCGGAAAGGGGGTACTAAGCCGCGGGCCACTTAATGTATCGCTGATGGTTGTTTTAATGTATGTGTTAAAATTTTAAAATTCGTTTAATTTTTTTTTCACGTGAATATATTTTTATTTTAGTTTTTTCAAAAATTCTTCTTCCCTGCTTTAGTTATGAATTCAGAAAATTAAGTTTCTAATCCGTGACCCCAAATATGACCTACATAGTAAACACAGCTGATCATAGCTATGAACAGATAGATCCCACCAAAAACATTAAATGTAAAAAAATGCCAAGTCTCTCTATGCAATTTTTCCACCGTAAAAAGTCTTGAGATCTCATAGAAACCAAGTCCTATTCAATTTATTTTGTAGTTAGTTATCTACATATCTAGTGACTGTATCAATAGTTTTATTTCTATTATAATTATAGTGACTTGGCAATGAGCTGACAAGCATATCATTTTGGGACCCAGTGTATGATATCAGCAAGCACATTGGGTCATCCCCGCGACGGCACAATGAGTATTCCCAAGGAGGGTTGATGTCAGGCAGGCGGCCAGTCATAAAACAATAAGCCAAAACCTCTAACAGCATGGATTTCACCGACCCCACCAAGTGTGGGACAAGGGCAGGAAGAAGAAGAAGACGTGCGTAAAACGAAACGACCATTCTAGGATCCAATCTCGTTGTGGTTTTTTGTATGGTCGGTGTCGACCTTCCGGGGAGGTAAGTGCCCCGTTTCCCCCTTTAAATTTGCCCTTGCACAGTTCCCAACGATAGGAATAACCTATCTGCTCCATAAATCAGGCAGTACCGCGGCACCACAGAAATCTAAATAATAAGTAGGCATTATTTAGATTTGTGTGCGCGGAACCAAAGAGTCTTAGGCCAATCCCATGGTTACCGATGCACGCGCCGTCTATCTTCAATATTAGGCCAATCGCATGGTTACCGACGCACGCGGCGTCTATCTTCAATATTAGGCCAATCCCATGGTTACCGACGCACGCGCCGTCTATCTTCAATCTTAGGCCAATCCCATGGTTACCGAAGCCCGCGCCTTCTTCTTCAATATTAGGCCAATCCCATGGTTACCGACGCACGCGCCGTCTATCTTCAATCTTTGGCCAATCCCATGGTTACCGACGCACGCGCCGTCTATCTTCAATATTAGGCCAATCCCATGGTTACCGACGCACGCGCCGTCTATCTTCAATATTAGGCCAATCCCATGGTTACCGACGCACGCGCCGTCTATCTTCAATATTAGGCCAATCCCATGGTTACCGACGCACGCGCCGTCTATCTTCAATATTAGGCCAATCCCATGGTTACCGACGCACGCGCCGTCTATCTTCAATCTTAGGCCAATCCCATGGTTACCGACGCACGCGCCGTCTATCTTGAATATTAGGCCAATCCCATGGTTACCGACGCACGCGCCGTCTATCTTCAATCTTAGGCCAATCCCATGGTTACCGACGCACGCGCCGTCTATCTTGAATATTAGGCCAATCCCATGGTTACCGACGCCCGCGCCGTCTATCTTCAATATTAGGCCAATCCCATGGTTACCGACCCACGCGCCGTCTATCTTCAATATTAGGCCAATCCCATAGTTACCGTCGCACGCGCCGTCTATCTTCAATATTAGGCCAATCCCATGGTTACCGACGCACGCGCCGTCTATCTTCAATATTAGGCCAATACCATGGTTACCGACGCACGCACGGTCTATCTTCAATCTCAGGCCAATCCCATGGTTACCGACGCACGCACGGTCTATCTTCAATATTAGGCCAATCCCATGGTTACCGACGCACGCACTGTCTATCTTCAATCTCAGGCCAATCCCATGGTTACCGACGCACGCGCCGTCTATTTTCAATATTAGACCAATCCCATGGTTACCGACGCACGCGCCGTCTATCTTCAATATTAGGCCAATCCCATGGTTACCGACGCACGCGCCGTCTATCTTCAATCTTAGGCCAATCCCATGGTTACCGACGCCCGCGCCGTCTATCTTCAATATTAGGCCAATCCCATGGTTACCGACGCACGCGCCGTCTATCTTCAATCTTAGGCCAATCTCATGGTTACCGACGCACGCGCTGTCTATCTTCAATATTAGGCCAATCCCATGGTTACCGACGCACGCGCCGTCTATCTTCAATATTAGGCCAATCCCATAGTTACCGACCCACGCGCCGTCTATCTTCAATATTAGGCCAATCCCATGGTTAAAGACGCACGCGCCGTCTATCTTGAATATTAGGCCAATCCCATGGTTACCGACGCACGCGCCGTCTATCTTCAATCTTAGGTCAATCCCATGGTTACCGACGCACGCGCCGTCTATCTTCAATATTAGGCCAATCCCATGGTTACCTACGCCCGCGCCGTCTATCTTAAATATTAGGCCAATCCCATGGTTACCGACACACGCGCCGTCTATCTTCAATATTAGGCCAATCCCATGGTTACCGACGCACGCGCCGTCTATCATCAATATTAGGCCAATTCCATGGTTACCGACGCACGCGCCGTCTATCTTCAATATTAGGCCAATGCCATGGTTACCGACGCACGCGCCGTCTATCTTCAATATTAGGCCAATCCCATGCTTACCGACGCACGCACGGTCTATCTTCAATCTCAGGCCAATCCCATGGTTACCGACGCACGCACGGTCTATTTTCAATATTAGGCCAATCCCATGGTTACCGACGCACGCACTGTCTATCTTCAATCTCAGGCCAATCCCATGGTTACCGACGCACGCACGTTCTATCTTCAATCTCAGGCCAATCCCATGGTTACCGACGCACGCGCCGTCTATCTTCAATATTAGGCCAATTCCATGGTTACCGACGCACGCACGGTCTATCTTCAATCTCAGGCCAATCCCATGGTTACCGACGCACGCACGGTCTATCTTCAATATTAGGCAAGAATAGACCTACAGAAATGGAGGTGGACAGGGCACATGATGCGAGACACAGAAGGAAAATGGAGCCAATCAGCAACGGAATGGTATCCAATGGATGGCAAGCGAAATCGAGGGAGATAGTGTACCAGATGGAAAAATGAGATTAAACAAACAGCGGGTCCAAACTGGAGGAGAGTCACACGAGACAGAAAGCAATCTTCGTGCTTCTGAAAATTTGCTCCTTCAGATTCCTTCTCACCGTACGGGTTTCATTTCCAATTCCTTCGCTGTCTCAGCAATTAAACTTTGGAATGTGCTTCCCCTTGATATTAAAAAGGCTCCCAATAAATTTTTGTTTAAACGCAAAGTCCGTGAATACTATCTGAAATCGCTGCTTCCCTAGTTGACGTTTACAGTTTTCGTCATAATTATAATGAGTATTTATTAGATATACCTACACATTGTTCTTACTTTTTTTTTTGCTTATATACATATTATAGTAATATTTTATATATATATATTTATTATATATTTATATATGTATTTATAACCTATGTCCTATATTTATAGTTGTTTAGTTATCCATATAGTTAATTATGTCGCAAATATCCATATTTATTTATTTTTTTGTGCCTCTCTTTTCAATGCTTTTCTCTTTGACCCAAAGGTTGACTGGTAGAGAATGCCTTGTGGCATTAAGTCCGCCTTATGTACCACCATTGTGCATTGAAGTATTAAATAAATAAATAAATAAAGCAATGGAAAAAGTTAGAGGAGGCTTATGCCAAGAGACACACCGAGATCAGGGACATTTCGTAAATTTAATTGTAGGATTAATGTTGTTGTAACATGGTTTTTCGGAATAAAGGGCTTATTGTTATTATATCTTCTGTTATTTATTAGTTTTTCAATGTATTTAAGGTATTGAGTTCCCCCCCCCCGGTTAGGATCCCGCATTGTCGTTGCGGGGGGGCTTAGTAGCCGTGGCTTGGAGCCCCACGGTGAACTGAAGTGGAACGAAGAGGGGCTGCTCGTCGGGGCTTGGGCCTGGAAGCCCTCGACGTAGCGGCTAAGTAGGTTGCGGTGTCGCGTGGCGACATCACACCCAGCTCCAAAATCTTACTTTTGCATCCTCTTATGTTGTGGAGAAAATTATCTAGACATGTACCACTACTAGGACGCGTTGGTTCATTTATTTCTAGTTTCAGATTAAATTCCTTCAAAAGTTGCTTAAACAGTGTAGAGTTTTTGGTATACTGAAGAACATCAATATTAAAGTCGCCACAGATTATTATTTTTTGGTTACTTTTATAGCAAAACTGTTGCAATATGTTCGCTAAATTATCAAAAAAAAGATGTACCTTAGTTGGATTGGGAACTCGGTAAATACACAAAACGATAACCTTATCGTCAGTTAATTCCACTGCACAGCATTCAAACATATTAGGAATGTTAAACTTTTACCGAAGGTTTTGTCTGTGCAATTATGGACTACGTTATGATAACGAACGACTACCGGAAACATATTGTGAAGGACGGCACGGTTGATATCTGTCGGGCATGCCACTGCCCAGGTGAATCCATTCGACATATTATTTCTGGTTGTTCTTGTCTTGCTTACGGCGAGTATTTGCACAGACGCTAGCTAGTGGCTAGGATTATCCACCAGCAACTTGCTCTGAAATACAACCTTGTGGACGCAGAAGTACCATACTACAAGTATGGGCCCCACCCCGTTCTCGAGAATGATCATATCACATTGCACTGGGATCGATCTATCATCACCGACAGGACTATTGTTGCTAATAAGCATGACATAGTGGTGATCAGAGCGTCTCACAATGATTGTTGATATCACTGTTCCACATGACGAGAACCTTGTGAAAGCCGAGAAAGATAAAGAAACTAAGTATCAAGACTTGGCACACGAGGTTGTCGACATGTAGGAGGTTGACTCAGCAGTTATTGTGCCGTAGTTGTTACGGCCAATGGCTTAATAGCCAAGAGCCTCGACCAACATCTAATGAGGCTCTCGTTGGGCGGCCGGGTCTTGACCCGAAGTACCGGTACTTCTGGTCACTATATTAATTACTAGCTGTGTCCTCACGGCTCCGCCCGTAGCCTATGTTACTCAGTGATTATGTAGCTTTCTAACGGCAAAAGAATTTTTGAAATCGGTCCAGTAGTTTTTTAATTTATTCGTTACATACAAAAATATAAATCTTTCCACTTTATAATATTAGTATAGATAAAATACACAAAAAATACGCGAATAAACGTGCAAACGTCTAGTAGGTACCTAAACTGAATAACAGATAACCAACTATGATAAACGTTTTGCTGCCTATAAATGTTTATTCTTGTGTAATCGAGAATGTATTAAACGTGTGATAGTCACATATATTTATGTTCTTGTGACAAAAAACATATTATTTCCGTGGAAAAAAGGAATCAAGTACGATTGCAGACGTATTTTTGGACCGAAATTTATTTAAAAAATTAGGGGGTAGGAGGATGGGCTAAGGAAACGAAAATACGAAAAAAAAACGTGCAAAAGACTCTTGCACGTTTATTCGATGCGGCCATCGATATGATTTGCGATGTTAAGCTGCGCTTGCCGCGGTCAGTTTGTGGATGGGTGACCGTTCGTTACACATCGAGACCCCTCCGTGCCTTGGAGAGCTCGTGAAACAGTCGGTCCCGAGTCTCATACGAATACCTGTGACAGTCGTTACGGGAAGTCAGAAGCCCGAAAGTCTGACAACTGGTCTAAACTTAAGATATCGGCATTATCCAGTAACTGGCTTGCGTAGGTCTGGTGGCAGTCGCTCTGTGTAAATACTGGTATTCAGCCGCATCTGGTCAGACTGGAAGCTGACCCCATCATAATTGGGAAAAAGCTAGGCAGAATATTTATTATATATTATGTCGTAGTTAAAGTGTAGAATGCATAATTATTATGTGTGAGATTTCCCCCCGCGAAATTGACAGACTTTTTTGTATTTAAAGAGAACGCTCTGGCCACTCCCGACTGAGACGTCGACCGCGTTGCTCTGAAGGTAGATTTAGGCCAAGCGAGTGAATGCTCATTCTAGGCCCACTCCATCAAACTCTTTTGCCGTAAACAGAGACAGAGCATTCTTTCGTTGCTCTATCTTGTTTGTGGAGATTCTATGGAATGTTCTAAGAATATTCCAAGAATGCTCGCATGATTGATGTAAACGGTGCACGAGCTTGCGAACAATTGCTTCAGCGTTCTTTCGTGTTTGGACGTGCTCACTCCTCGTATCGATCTCTTTTAAATATCAATTGCCGTGCCCCTACCGCGCGACTACGAATAGATAAAATAATACCTACAATAAATATATTAAGGTTTTTCAATACTTAGAACTATGAAACAATTTTAAGTAATTGTTGTAAATCATATCTCTATTGAATAATCGTTTTAGTTGTACCACGCAGTTCATAGGACGAAAATAGAACAAAAAAACCATGCATGTTCTCTGTCGCAGAAATACGACACGCGCGCTAGGGGCACGGAAATATTTGTTGCATAAATGCGATTCACGTGCTTAAAAGGTTAAAGCACTCTGTGTTCTAGCGACTTGACCGATAAAGGCCTAGTCAGGCAGAGAGCGTGACTGGGTTCGATATTTACCTGAATCTGCTTTCAAAACATTTCTAGAGCATATGCAAGAATTCCAGTTTGTTGTCATTCTTGCTCGTTGGTATTCTTTTGGTGTAAATGATGAAAAAGAATTATCTTTTACACCAAAAAAGCAACAATAACGACGCTCTGTGCTCTCGTTCTATCTCTAGCTGTATGTTCGTTTGGTCTAAACCCACCTTTAGATGGTCGAACATCACATAGGCTAAGCGCGCACTACGAAAATAAATCGTTGCGAAGAAAATTCGTCAATCTGTGAACAACAGAGATGATGTACTACAATCCACACACTGCGAAAATAAATCGTTAGCGATTTAAAATAGCAGATGCGAAATCGTACGTATATTTGTACCCTATGAAGAAAAAAATCGCAAGCGCAGCGGTCAGTCGACTTGTGATTTTTGAGAGAAATATATAAGTAAAATCAAATTAAGAAGTATGTAATGGTTATTTTCTTTTGTAAATCCATGTTTGGGTGATTCTATGAAAACAAGGGTAAATGACTAATTCGTCTGGCTAAAATTTAAGTTTACTATTAGATCTAAATTAAAATATTAGTTTGTCTAGGTTATTCAATGTAATAACATATATCAAGCGCACTGATTTGCTCCTTATAGTTTATGATATAGAGTGTACTGATGAATTAATCAGCCAGATGAATGATGACGATGGCAGAAAAATGAGATTTTGCAGACATATTAATTAGGGTTATACAGATAAATGAGAATTTTATGTTATTTCAATCAACTTTATTATAACAAATCGAGAAATAATTACCTCACATTTTTTTTTATTCAATCAAGTAAATCTTAAATTTAACTCCGATATTAATTACTCATACAATGTTGGTACATGTTATCAATCTAACTTGTAATACTTGTGAACGAATTAAACTATGATTAAACTTAATAAATCACAATTTTTAACAAGACATTATTATTTATTGTATCCTTCTATAATGCTTTAATACCTTGATTTCAATGACATGCTAAATAAAAAATCTTCGCTTATCTAATCTAAGTAATCTATACTAATTCTTAAGAACAAAAAACAATATTTATAGGATCCTATCAGACTTCATTTTATATATGTATAGGAACTTCAATCATGAGATCGCAGAAAGGCAAGGGTAAGGGAAACCTACCTACTTAAAAAATATTAAAATCTTAATCATCATCAGTGTCCATTAAGTAAGGAATAACATTTTCTAAATCGATACTATTTTTTTTTATTACCGTCTCTTAAAAAGTTATTTCTGTGATATTATCGAAATCAGCATATTCTTCCGATTCCACATTTTGTTTTGCTTTATCCTTCCTTCCTTTTTCTTCATATTCTCCTGTAATAGTAACTTCTTTTCCAATACTATTATTTATTCCTAATGATTCACGAACAGGTTTTCCATCTATTATTGGTTTATTTGGTATATCGAACATAAATGTTCCTCGTGTTCAACATCTTGATTTA
This sequence comes from Amphipyra berbera, assembly GCA_910594945.2. Taxonomy (NCBI): domain Eukaryota; kingdom Metazoa; phylum Arthropoda; class Insecta; order Lepidoptera; family Noctuidae; genus Amphipyra; species Amphipyra berbera. Next base: position 10,426,403 of record OU343144.1, read on the forward strand.
TATTACTTCTTTGTTCTGTTACCGTTTTTCTTTATTTAGTCTTCTTATTCTTTCGTGCTGTCTTTCTTTGGCGTATTTAGCTCATCAGCTTCATTTTCTTGAATTATGTTGCGAATTTGCTTTGTAACCTTCCGTTTTTGTACTATCAAGTAATTTTTTTGGTTTATATTTTTTTGTGAATCTTTGGTTTTTTCTTTCTGTGTCGATCTTGTCCCTTTTTCTTTATGTATTGGCCTGTTATTTGTTTGGTTAGTCTCCTGATTTGCATCTTCGCTTACACTACTTGTTGTCCAAAAGGATTCACCAATTTCTCTCAGTTGTCTTGTCGACTCGGCTAGAGGTGTGACCGATAAGTTCTTCAGACATCCGTCTTCCAAATGATAAAAGCCAGGTTGTTTCATGTGGTTGCAATTGATAGCTTGATATAGACATTGGAGATTTTGTATTCGGTGGATTTGTTACTAGTTGAGTCAAATCATTGCTCTGTTGAGACATACTGCGCAAAATTCTAGATTGTCCTGGTATAAGTGACACCAGTTCTCTGTTTAAAAATGAGTTTTCTAAGGGTGACATATCACGAATGTTGTTTTGTAGAGTTACCATTTCAGTATCCGACAAAATGCTGGGACTATGAGGTGGCGTATTTTGTGCAAGCAAGGCCACTGTTCTTTTTTCTTGCTTCTTTCTTAGGTAATATGACTTGTAATTCTTTCTCCATCTCTGTCTCTGTAACCTTTGATGTCTAGGATTCATTTCGTTTATTGGTAATTGTTTCTTTTCCTCCTTTCTACGTATGTAGTTTTGTCCCCGCTCAAATTCATCTGGTCTTATGAGCCAGATAAATACAGACTAATGAGGATCAGACAAATGAGAAATTTGAAGAAAATCGAATCCTGTTCGTTTGTTTATAAACTTTTAAAATCAAAGGAGTAATTAATAGTAATATACAACCTGACAAGAGATTATGGTTTAATTACAAAACGTAATTATCGTACACAGTATCCATAAACGAAGACAGATTTATCATGCTACTTACCTTACAAACACCAGATCACAAGTTTGCATCATACTTTTTCGCCAAAATACGCGCCGGTACGAGCGTTCCGTATGACACATCAGCACTGGCTGGCGCGACCAATCACGGGTCGGTATAATTCAATGGAATATTTGAAGAGTACGTTAAATTCATGCTTCGACGTATTGGGCCAGATGAATGATTACTTTAGTCGCGGACAGTTTTAAAAGTAATGTAACTCCGACAAACAATCGTTATTTAGCATTCTAATTTGAAAATATCAAAAAACATATATCGGAATATCGGTACAAGTTATTAATTTTAATATATTGCGACAATCTATTGTAGAAAATAGCACAATTCGACACCAAAGCGTCATTCGGACGCGCCAGATTAATTAGTTTTAGCTGTTTTCTGCAGACTTAAATTGTTGTTTTTTTAATTAGTTGCAATTAGCTACATGAGGCCTCGATAGACATTTATCTTTAACATAAAACCTGAAATGGGTGTTAAAATTGGAGATTATTTTGATGTGTTCTTCGGTGAAAATCATGTCAAAACTGTGTTTCAAAGAATCACCCGTTTCGATGTACACTCCCGTCCGTGGTGGCACAGTGACTGTCTTTGGCCCTGCTATTTCGCAGGCGATAATAAATCGTAGTGCGCGTAGGAATTATTGTCGTTTGCGATTTTATTTCGCACTTTAAAAGTCGCAACGAATACATTTCGTAGTGCGCGCACACCCTTAAGGTACGTTCGTTGACCCATAAATTACGTGTTCTACAAAATGTTGACCAGCATGGCAGTTTTAATTTATTTTAATGGCTACACTCGTCAGATTTGTACCTACCATTGTGAAAAGATACCGTTATTATTTCATTGTCACACTATTAATATCAATCTTACAATGGTAATGGCATGGCTTAAGAATCGATTTTCTTATGACATTACGAAAGTAACAATAATCTTAAGACGAAACGCGGGCTGCAAAATATTAATAATTTGAATAGGTTTTTGCGATCTATTTCCGTCCCACGGGGTGTTTTCGGGAGCAAACCTTCCCAATTGAGCGCGAAAGAGACAACTGCATCTCGGACTGATTTCTCCTGTGCAATATTAGCGAAATCATACTTTCGTATTTCCCTGTTTCCTTCTTCAAATCTGGACAGATTATAATATTTTTTTCTGTAATAATTTAAGAAAGACTGGTTGTGTCTGTATGTTTTTCTTTTATATTTGTCAAATTTGTTTGCCAGATGTTTGAAAACGGTGGTAAAACCGGACGATTTTTGTAAAATTCTAACATTTCTAGTTCTTTTAATAATTTATTTATTTACAAAAACAAAACAGGGACATAGTGGTGGTAGATATATATTATATTTTATGGTAAAAAATATTTGCTCTAGTGACATTATCCAAAAAGGAAACTGAGGAATACGTTTGTATGGATTATATGCCGAAAACGATTATTAATGGCTTAATAATCGTTTTCGTTGACAGATACTGTAAAATTTTGTTCTGACTGTGCCATTTTTTCTGTTTCTGTGAATATGGTTTGAAATTTCTTCAAATACAAGAACGGTTTACTATTGCTATAACGGTTTAAATTGCTGCTCTTACTGCCCCGTCTCAAACAACACCGTAGAGATAGATTAAAAAATTAAAAGTTATTTAAATTATACTTACATCATGTTGAATGAGCGGTACGGTTACGTCAGTTCACTTGTGGCATTACACGTCGACTGCTTCACTGCAGATTGTACAGAGTTTGGTAAGAAGTATCTTTGTTGCATTCAAGTAACATAAATATTTGCATTCCATCGGTTCTTTCGGTCGATGTTGTAAGTTATGGTAAGGGAGGAGCTAGTGGCGAAAACAGTATTATGAATTTTCGTTAGTGTGATTAATTGCACACAAGGCGCGCTAGATGGCACCGCAGCACGCATCGGTACACCCATTGACTACACAAAGGCACTACCATCGGTGGATATTTGCGGTACTAACGACGTGCGACCAGCCAATAGGAAAACAGGATTAACATACCACAACTCCTAACGAATCGGCTTCAGAATTTAACTTAAAAGCGTCTACACACGGCCCTAATATCAGAGGCAATATCGGGAGAGTGATGGTGGGGATGAAATCGGCTACTACTCTACACACGTCCCTGCTAGTTAGTATATAACCCACCGTGCAGCAAAGCGCTCGTCGATTAATGATGCCGCCTACACTCTCAAAACATCAAAAAATAGATATCGCTCTGGCACTTGCTACGGTGCGACCAAAATAGAGACAAAACAGGAAGACCTGGGTTAAGAGGTGGTTGATGAACACTGCGGAACACTGATGAACACGCACACGGCAGGGAAATCGGTCCCGATTTCGCTACACACGCACTGACAACGCTCCCTAGACGATAGTAGGCCCTAAATCGTGAGCTCGCCCGAACCGATTTCTGAGTTAGGGGTAATAATAATAATACTGATTACGATTAGCCTACACACGAGGCGATCAAGAGAGCGATCTAGGGCGCTCTCCACCACTTTCCTGATATTGCCTCTGATGTAAGGGCCGTGGTAGGCGCTTTAAAAATAATAACGAGGTATGGAGTTTTTGCCGGAGGACTTTTTAGGCAGCCTGTTTTTGTAATCTCGGGGAGCAAGTCCAAAAAGTATAGTGAACAAGTCCTTCATTAAAGTATAAGGGCACAGGATATTTTGGAAGCTAAGTATTTCCTTGTATTTTATATTTAGTTGTTTTGCTGATTTTAAATCTAGGTACCTTCCTAAATACTTATTTGTTATGTAAAATAGAACGTGTGCTTTATTTCAAAAAAAGGTAGCTGATGTTGTAATCTAAAGGAGTATTATGGAGTTGTAGAATTTGCTGATTAAATTATATCGTGTTGTGAAGTTTAATAATGTTATAGGTAGTAACAATTATACCTGTATACGCTTAAAGGAAGCTAATAAATATGTGTTTTATACTGCTGTCGTTGTTTATTTAATATGAAGTACTAATATGGTGTAGCAATAGAGTCAGTGCAAAAAGAGAACCGTAAGGGATTTGAAGGGATGGCAGTGTTTAATTACCGTTTATGTATTGTTGGCAACACAAAAGCGGTAATAGTAAAATACGGCTAACGTCAGATAACTTTTATATGAGGAATAAAGGGGAATGCCAAGATTTCCTTTACGACTTGGCCAGAACCGACAAAGATGAAACATGTATTATTGAAAAGGGCTAATATTGTAGAATGTATAACAATAACAACATTTCCGCAGGAAGCACACCAAAAAAGTTATAGGTCAATAAAGATGAATATAATAGTAGATTATTTACCTAGGGAACAAAAATAATTCGAAAATCGAATTAAGATTTTCTTTATATTCTTTCTACATTTTCATGAATTCTTTTTTAATCCTTATCGTACTTGATGGCAACGGAACTACTGTATACAGCCTTGTCATTTTTTGTAAAATTCTTAATATTACTATTTTATTCAAGGAATTTAATTATGTGAATAACAAAATAAAACCATTTTTATTGGCTAGAATAATAAATAACCATAATAATACACCTATTAGGTTTTTTTTTAAATTGTTCTACCCTGTTCACTCCCGCGTAAAAGAGAAGCCATAATATTAAGTCCGCCAAAGAAAGAATAAGGGCTCAAAACTGAATTTTGTTTAGTCGAAGTACAAAGCTGTATGATTTTACGACTTTTGCCTGCGTACATTGGCGATAAATAATAATAGAACCACAGATTAAGGATAGAACAGCAATCTGTCGGAACTTTTTTCTGTGCGATTATTTATTCTGTATTTTTACTGACCTTACATTCGTAAAGAAAAGCAGAGTGTAAATCTCGGGTAAAAGTATCAAATTCCTACTCGAGCTATAGGCACCCTTGCTGCACTTCACGCATCACATTCTTCCCTTAGTTAACAATCTACCTACTATCATCGATCTAATGTTTTTAACGATAACGTTGAATAAAACATTGTTATACTGATGAGAATAACTATTAGGACTGCAAACGTGGACGAAGCGAAAGCAGTATGTAACGATCGTAGCATGTGGTGATCTGTAGTTACTGCCCCCCTTGGAAAAAGCGTGAGTTTATGTAGGGGAGACCGGGGACAATAGTAACGCGGGGCAATAGTAACTTTAAGAATATTTCGGTAACTACGCAACGTAAGGATGTGTGAGTGCGCAGAGGCGATGGCCAGTACGTGTCCGGACCTGCTCGCTAGTCAGCCGCAACGGCAGTGTACAGTGAATATGTACAAAGTCGCTGTGAAGTTTTTGGGCGGTCGCTGTAAGTATTATCCATCATTTAATTGCGTTGTAATTTCTAAATTAATGCATGCTATACGCAGATATTAGTACCATTCGTTACTACAGAAACTAAAGAATGCCATACGAAATCATTTGTGTATTATTCTTGTTTTAATCGTAGTATTTTTATATTTTCCCCAAAATAGCCGCGAAGGACAAATTGTAACAATGTCGACGGGGTTGGTTGTTACGATACAATTGACCCCGCGTTACAATTGACCCCAATGTTTTATATGTTAAATCCTAGAAAAACTAAAAAATATTTTTTCCACAGATGCCAAGAAAACGACTGAGACTGAGAACTGACTGAGAAATATATAAATTATAAAAAAACATTTTAACAAAAATAAAACCGACTTAAAAAAACGAAGAATAGAATAAAATAATTACCATATTATAAAATTTGCAGTTTCAGAAGTCAATGCTAATCCACGCTGAACCAAATTGAAGGCACAGACTTCTGAAACTGTTAATTTTATAATATTATTTTATTCTTTTCTTCGTTTTTTTGAAGTCGGTTTTATTTTTGTTAAAATGATTTTTCATTTTTTTCATTTTAGAGGCCTCAATTAAAACATGGTTGGACCTACTAAAGACGCTGCTCGTAACATAATCACATCGTCACATTATGCGTACTGTTCGTCATTAAGGAGATCCATTGTCTATCTCCGAAGTTCTTCATCTGATCTTCACCAAATTTAAATGGGACCATTTCGAAAGAATATTCATTCAAACAAAAAAAAATTCAAATCGGTTCATAAATGAGGGTGTAGTGAGGTAGCAAACATTAAAAAAAAAGTTAAAACAAAACACAGCCGAATTGAGAACCTCCTTTTTTTTGGAATTCATTTAAAAATTGGTCCTTGGGAGTAATTGTACCACGTGTCAATAGTAACACGCTACATTTGCAGGCAAACTTATGTTGTTGATTATGTTATATAAGGCATGAGGATTTTGTTTAATTTGAATGCTATTGTGATAGGGACACCAAAGTGATTATAGTTCTATAATAATTGTGTTAAATTTTTAGTTTATAATGAGAAAACGCAACTTTGTGTTTATGTGTTAATTTTATGAATATTATTCATAATATTCCAGTGCCTTATAAAGAAGACTGATTATAAAGGTTCAAACTATTTGATAGTAAATAAAGAAGACTGATTCATTAATTATTCTGCGTTTTATTTTGATTAATAAATCTGGTACAATTGATCCTGGGTATGGGGTTAATTGTAATACTCGTCCGTCCCACTTCAAAAGCAAATTACACCATGTTCTATACGGTTTAAGTACAATTTAACAATAAAATCCTGTAGGTTATTAAACTATGTTTCTTAATTAAAATGCAAGATTTCTTAAATATGAATAGTGTCTCCGCAAATAAGTAGAAGTAAAAAATGTAACTATTGTTCCCGGTCTCCCCTACATATGTTTTAGAACATAAGTAAGTACATAAATATAATATATAAGGATGTAAAAAAACACATGCATATTTAAACAATTTAGTGTACGTCAAACATGTTATCATAATTAATTAATAATTTTCATCCAAAAATTAAGCAGAAGTACCTAATTATAATTTTATTTTGAAACTTGCCAAGCCGACGGACGATCTTAACATAATATTGTCATTGTGTGAGCACAACGACCTACGGTTCTTCGCCCAACAATACAAAAATAAATAAATTAATATCATTTAATAAATAAATAACATGATTTGATATGACACAATTATTTATGTTAACATAAATGTCACATAATTGTTTGAGAGTTCTAATCGATTTTCAAATATAATTTTATAATCGATATGTTTTTATTTGTATACTGGCCATATTTCTAATCATAAATGGTTTGTAAAAAAAAAGTTATAAAACTATTGACATCAATGGTTGAAACTTACTACGACATTATAAATAAAATACTATTTAAAATTACAATTCGACGGTGCACTTCTCCAGCTTTTATTTATATTGCATAAATCTTACAAAAAATAAACACGAATTATCCAAATTACAGTATGTCTGGCGGAACTACTTGATACTAGACCGGATCTTGGCATTCCCCTTTGACATTTTGACATGTTGTCCATACAAAAACTGTCAAAACGTCAAAGTTATTCCTCAGATAAAAGACGGGATAATGCCGGGATATTTGGAGGCAAATATCACCACATGTTAACAATTAAAATGATTACTTAAAAATAAACTAAAAACATAAACATAACATCACGCCTTTATTCCCCGAAGGATTGGGCAGAGGTGAATAGTAACACCCTCATTTTGCCGATTTCTTTAAAATCCCATGTAACCGGGGGCGAGCCTATTGCCATCCACTGGGCACAAATCCAAACTCCGGGCTGCTACTGAGGAATTCCACACGGAAAAACCCAACCAAACAACCCAACACTGCCCGACCTAGGGATCGAACCCAGGACCTCACGATCCGCAGTCGCGCTTGCCACCACTAGACGAAAGAGGCAGTACAAATAAAAAAAAAATTACCTACGTATATAAACACGTAATTATTTCGTAAAATGTCGGCAGGATGCCTGCTTCCATAGGAAAATGTTCAAACCCCTTACATTTCAGCAATGTTGCAGCGCTGTTGTTCCTTGCTATTCGACAACTTTGCGGTATTGAATTATGTTTAGTTTTTTTATTCTATTCGACTGCTTGCAGATGGTCTTGCAGACCGTTTCTACGTAACCGGGCAGTTATTGGCGACACCTGAAGGATCTCCAACCAATGGGGACGAGAGTAAAACACTTAACCTTTTTTTTTTTTTTTTTTTTTTTTTTTTTTTTTTTTTTTTTTTTTTTTTTTTTGCGCTGGGAAAAAATGCTATTACGCATACCCGCCCATTTGGGGGAATGGGGGGGTTATGTGGGACTCCCCGGGCAAGCCCGGTATACCCACTAAAACGACCCAGCGGCATTCCCGCATCGTCTGACTGGAGGGGACTGGGAAACCGGCGTAACCTTTACATCCAGTCCCCTCCGACGATCGCCCGCCTTCGCGGCAGGCCCCTCAAGTCCTCCCCAGGGGGGGAGGGTTGGGAATGTCCGGCGGAGGTGGTGTGGAGTGCAATGCGGGCTGAGGCACCCCCGCGCCTGTCGCCCGCCCAACACCACCAAGAGGAGGGAGAAGATTGCGTCTTCTCCGACCTCTTCTTCGCCTACGGAGCGGCGCAGCGAGAGGGTCGTCCTCACGCGCGCGCTCCGCCGCCTCCTTTTGCGAAATGACGTCCTCGCAAAAGGAGGCGACCGCGGCCCAAGCCTCCTCGCTCCCCAGCATGGAACGAACTACGCCGGGAAGCGAGAGGTCCTGGCCGATCTCCGCAATCAGACTGCGGCGCGGCTCAGACCAAGTCCGGCACACCTCGAGGGTGTGCTGCGCCGTGTCCTCCGCCGCGCCACACTCGTGACACGACGGGGCCCCCTCCCTTCCGATCCGGTGCAGGTACGATCCGAAGCACCCGTGCCCGGACAGCACCTGCACCATACGGAACGAGAGGAAGCCGTGGGGCCGCTCGAGCCAGTCTCGCAGGACCGGCCCGATGGCGTCCAGGGTTCGGCGGCCAAACACGGCGGAGGCGAGGTCCTCCGCCCAGTGGTGGAGGATAGCGTCCCTCGCCTCTCGCCGGACGGCCTCCCGCTCTTCCGGGGCAGGGTGCTCCCCGAGCGCCCTGCGTCCCGCCGTCCACTCGTACACCCTGGCGAGCACCCACGCCTCGAGCTCCCAAGGAGGGGTGCCCGCCAGCGCGCACGCCGCCGCGAAGCTGACGGAGCAGTACGCCCTCGCCACCCGCTGCGCGATGGCCCTCTGGGGCCTGCGGATCGCCGCCGCATTCTCCCTCCTCTGGAGGGAGTCCGCCCAGATGGGGGCCCCATAGAGGGCCATACTTTTCAGTATGCCGGCGTACAGCTGCCGGCATCGCGCCTCGGGCCCCCCCAGATTTGGGAGGAGCCACGAGAGCGCACCCGCGGTCTTGAGCAGACGCTCCGACAGCCCGCTAAAGTGCGGGCCGAACCGCCAACGGCTGTCGAGCACCAGACCCAGATACTTCATCTGGGTCCTGAGCCCGACCCTGACGCCCTCCACGACGATATGCGCGTCTGCGGGGATGCGCTGCCGAGGCCCGTGGAAGAACACGGCCTCGGTTTTGTGCAGCGCCACCTCCAATCCCAGTCGGCGGATCCTCCCCGCGACCAGGGTTCCGCCGGCCGAGGCGAGACTCGCCGCCTCCCTAAAGTCCCTCCCCCGGGCGGTGAGAAGAGTGTCATCCGCGTAGCAGATGACACTCGTGCCACGGAGGAGGGCTCCCCGCAGGAGCCAGTCGAAGCCGACGTTCCACAGGGTCGGTCCCAAGACGGACCCCTGTGGGACGCCGGACTCTGCGCCATATCGTCGGAGCTGACCCGCCCTGTCCACGAGGAAGACTGCTCGGTCCTCCAGGTAGCTGGCCAAGAGGCGCCGCAGATACTGAGGCACTCCATGATACCGGAGCGCCTCCAGTATCGTCGAGTGGGGGACAGAGTTGAAGGCGTTGGCAATGTCGAACGACACTGCCAAAACCCCGTCCCCCGCGTCCACGGCCTCCCTCACCTGGCCCTTGAGGCGGGTCAGGGCGTCGATTGTCGAACGCCCCCTTCGAAAGCCGAATTGGGCGTCCGACAGGTTCGGCCCCACCTCCGCAAGGTGGCCATTGAGGCGGCCGGCGATAATCCCCTCGAACATCTTACCGACCTCATCGAGCAGAACGATGGGCCGGTATGCCGAGGGGGAGTCCGCCGGGCGTCCCTCCTTCCGGAGGAGGCAGAGTCGCCCCTCCTTCCACGGCTTCGGGAACCTCCCCGTCGCGAGACACGCTCCGAAAAGGTCCCGAAACCTCCCCTCTATTTCGGAGGCGGCGATGGCCAACACCCGCGCGGGGACGCCGTCAGGCCCCGGGGCCGTCTTCTTGGCGCGGAGCCGCAGGGCCGCCGCGGCAAGCTCCTCCGCTGTGACCGGAGGGGCTTCCTCCTCCGGCGGAGCCGCTACCCCCGGAGGGTCCATCACTGGTGGGACGAAGTTGGTCCCGGCTGGAAACAGGGACCGGACCACCCCATCCAGCAATGCCGGCTCCAGGGACTCCGTCAGTGGGGGACCGAAGGGGCGCAGTTTGTTCCGCGCCGCCTTGTATGGTCTCCCGTACGGGTCCCTGTCGAGACCCTCCAGCATCTCGGCTCGCGCCGCGTCGTTGGCGGCGCCCATCTCCGACTTGAGGACCCGCTTTGCCTCTACGTACGAGGCGTATAGCAGGTCCTCGTGTGCCGGGTCCCGCCGGCCGCGCCGTCGGCTCCGCGCGTACTCCCGCCTCGCCGCCACGCAGGTGGCCCGGAGCTCCGCTAGCCTCTCCGACCACCAGTACACGGCGCGACGGGGAGGCGGACGGCGAGACCGAGGCATGCTGGAGTTGCACACCTCGGTCAGCGACCCCCTCAGTTGCACCGCTGCGGAGTCCACGTCCAGGACATTGACAGGAGGCGTGAGCCAGTCCTGGACGAACGCCGCCTCCCTAGCCGCCTCCCGGTCGAGGCGGGTGAGAGCCCACCGCGGGAAGGGTGATCGTCCCGGGGGGACCGACCTCCGGGGGCTCTGGGTGGAGATGCCGAACCGCACGTAGCGGTGGTCCGACAGTGTCTCCACCGTCTCCACCCGCCAGTCCACGACGCGGGCGGCCAAGATGGGGGTGGCGAACGAGACGTCCACCACTGACCCTCCCCATCGCCGCACACACGTGTGGACCGTCCCTCTGTTGAGGAGGGACACACCGGACGCGGCCGCCCAGGCTTGGACGGCGCGTCCCCGGCGGTTACAGGAGGCGGCTGGGTTGCCCCACGCCTCCGACTTGGCGTTCAGGTCACCCAACACGGCGACCTGACGCGGTGCCGCCCTACCGACGACTGCGGCGAGGACTCCGAGAAAATTCTCGAAGTCCTGCAGCGGGCGGTTCGGGGAGAAATATACGCTAACCAGGGCTATCTCTCCCCACGCGGCGGCCACGTATCCCGGTCCCCTCTCTAAGAGCGAGAGGGGAGGGGAGTCTGTGGAAGACCGCGACACCAGTGCCACCGAGCCGTCCCGATCGCCCAGCCAGCTGCCGGGGACCGAGTACGGCTCGGAGACAACCGCCACGTCCACCAACCACTCGGCCATGGTCTGCACCAGCAGGTCCTGGGCCGCCTTGCAGTGGTTGGTGTTCACCTGGAGGATGCGATATTCGGCCCCGTCCATTAATCGGACATCGCACCCCCCTCGTCGTCGGCCGCCGAGGTCCCCGCTACGGGGATGGCGTTTGCAGCGGCAGGCGGGGTCGGCGCCTGCGTTTTGCCCTTCTTAAGGGGAGGTCTGCAGTTCCTCCCCTTTGTGACATGCCCCGCTGGGCGACCGCTGGCCGCGCACACTGTGCAGCGCGGCGCGGCGGCCTTGCAGGAGGCGGCTTTGTGTCCCTGCTCGCCACAGCGGTGGCAGCTGTCCGTCCTGTCCACCTTGGACGGACAGAGGGCCCTCGTGTGCCCGATACCGAAGCACCTGAAACAGCGCAGAGGCTGATCTTCAAGTGCTCGGACTCTGGCGGAGCTATACCCCACCAGAAGCCGTCCTTTGGCGAGGACGGCCTTGGCCGCGGTGACCGGACACTCCAGGTGGACGGCACCCATTCCGCCGCGGCCGGGCCTGATGTCCCGACCCTGCACCGCCACCACGTCGCAGCCGCCTATCGCTGCGATAGCCGCCACCACCTCCTCTCTGGTGACCGAGTCATCCAAATCGGTCACCTCCAAGGCCGCAGACTTTACGGGCCTAGCCACCTTGGCCACGTCCGCGATGACCTCTCGCAGTTTGGTCGCGAAAAGGTCCGCGCTGGCGCCACCCTGGGCCCCCGGGAACTCGAAAATTCGAGCCCCGGCTTGGGTGTGGCGGCACGAGACTGCGCCGATCCCGAGCTGAATGGGATCGGCGTTGGGACGAGCCCGCTTGAGGACGGACTCGTAAGTCTCACCCCGCTCCACGGCCTCTGCGGTGAGCGTCACTACGACGGCCGCGGATTTGGGAGGGACCAGGGGTTTCCTCCCACCGGCGGGGGCCCTTTTGGCTGCAGGGGCAGCGGCGGCGGGCTCGGGGGCCGACTTCTTCCCCTTCCCCTTTCCCTTTCCCTTGCCAGTCGTCTGAGACGGGCAGGGAGTGGCGGCGGCGGGGGCGGGGCCGGGGGCGGGAGGGGCTTTGGCCTTGCCCTTGCCCTTTCCCTTTCCCTTCCCCTTGACCACTTCCGTCCACGACTGGTTGGACGGAGTGGTCGATGGCAGGTGGGCGTCCTCCTCCACTTGGGTGGACGGCCCCGGCAGGTTCGGCCTCTTGTCCGCCGCTAGTGGCGGCCGGAGGCGCTTCTCCGGCAAGAGCCGGTCCTCAATGGCCTCGAAGAGGGTTCTTGTGAAGGACCTTTCCTCCATGATGACCTTGCGGAACATGTCCTCAAGGTTGGAGGAGGGGCCCTCAGCCGCCGGTCTGGTGCTCGCCTGAGAGGGCCGGGCCGTGGCTTCAGCCAGCTTCTGGTGCAGCTGGCTGACCTCCGACTGCAGGCGGTCGACTTTCGCCTGCAGTTGCCGCGACTCGTCGGTGGCCGTGCGCTGCACCAGCTCACCGACGATGCCGCGCATGCTCGCGGCCCTGCACTTCAGCAATTTTTGAAACGTGCCCTTCAGGTTGGAGGACTTGGAGGCGACCTCCGCAATCACCTCCGCGTCCTCCTGCGCCATGCGCTCCAACTCGGCCAGGGAGTGGTCCGAGTACAGCACTGTGGATGCGCCGTACCCGGCCCTGGCTCGCGCAGCGCGCGCCTTCTGCTCCTTTGCAGCGACCTGCTCCTCAAGGTCCTGCTGCTGCCTTGCCCGTCGAGCAAGGTTCAGCTGACGCTGAGCGTCCGCCAAGCCCACGTCGTGGGTGTCGGCAACCGCTGGGGGCTGCCTTTTGGCTTTGGGCGAGGAGCCCAATCCGGGTTCCTTACGGAACGCCCGCTTCCGCGATTGCCCAGCAATCGCCGACGACCCGTCGTCGTCCGACAAAAATAGGACGGACTCATTGTCGGAGTCGTCCGCCCCGCCATACAGGCCGGCCGCAGATATTGCGCGGCTGGCCTCCGAACCCGACGCACCATCGTCGGGGTGGCCCTGAGAAGGGCCTTTCGGTTGGCCCTGAGAAGGGCCTTTTGGTTGGCCCTGAGAAGGGCCTTTCGGTTGGCCCTGAGAAGGGCCTTTTGGTTGGCCCTGAGAAGGGCCTTTTAAGAAACGCCCGGAGGCGTCCCGCGCAGGTATTTTTGGCATTGCCACCAGCAGTACCGTAGCCGCAACGCAAGGGAGTAAAGAGCTACGATGCACAGCGCACTTTAGCCGCCGGTCTGCCACTCCGTTACGGTGGTCAGACACGGCGTTGCCCAGGGGATACTACGAGGAAGTATGCGCTGTGGGGGATCCCCCAAAATACTTAACCTAAGCTAACTACTACTACTATTACTAACATCATAACTACTAGCAACAACAGCACTAAGGGCGACTCCTAATGGGACTCGGACCTCGGCTTAGGGCGTTGGTGGCGGGAGGACTGGGAGGGAGATAGCTTGATGAGGGCTGAATTAACGGTGTGAGCATTATGTTTGTGTATTCGTAGTTCTGTACTGGAAGTTGAAAATGCCTGATTATCCGACTGTGTACAGTTGGAGAATGAAAATTCTATGCACCTAAAGGACTATTTTTGCTTGCACAGTGCAAGTAACGAATTGCCGACTACGTATTGCCAACATTATAGAAGTTCTTCATCAAATCTTCACCAAATTTAAATGGGACCACTTCGAAAGAATATTCTTTCAAACAAAAAAAGAATCATTAAAATCGGTTCACAATTAGCAAAGATATCGCGGAACAAACATAAAAAAAAAAAAACAACATATCATCGAATTGAGAACCTCCCCCTTTTTTGAAAGTCGGTTATAAAGGTGATAAAAATTGAAAGTAGTATGCTTAGGTGGTTTGGCCATGTTGAAAGAATGAGTGAACAGCGATTAACAAAAAAATATATTAGGTGGATGTGGAAACGCTGTGGAAACGCCGGTAGACGACGCCCTAGAAGGACATACATCGATGTTATTGATCATGTTCTTCACAAAAAACAGGTGCGTAGTACTCTTAACCGGTGTGCGTGTATGACAAGATGTATGAACGTGGATGAAGCGAAAGGAGTATGTAAGGATCGTAGCATGTGGCGTTCTGTAGTTTCTGCGTACCAACATGGGAAAAAGGCGTGAGTATGTATGTATGTTATATGGAGGGGCTCGTGGCTAATTACCAACCGCGCGGATCATATGATTTGCGAGGTTAAGCTGCGCTTGCCACGGTCAGTCTGTGGACGGATGACTGTTCGTTACACGTCGAGACCCCTCCGTGCCTCGGAGAGCACGTTAAACAGTCGATCCCGGGTTTCATACGCATACCTATGACAGTCGCTACGGGAATTCAGAAGCCCGAAAGTCTGACAACCGGTCTAACCTTAGGATATCGGCATTTGCCCAGTAACTGGGTTGCGGAGGTCTGATGGCAGTCGCTCCGTGTAAAATACATATTCAGCCGCATCTGGTTAGACTGGAAGCTGACCCCAACATATTTGGGAAAAAGCTATGCAGAACAATGTATGTATGTTATAAAAACGTAGGTAGTCACCCAAAATTACAGCCACGGAGAGTTGGTAATGCTGTTTGTTTTCTAACTATCCTGTTACTGCATACAACTTGTATGTTATTTAGAAAGAAAAGACAACAAAACTGCGTCTTACAATTTGGCTTGAAAACAATTCCTTTATTACGGTTGGAAGAATCTTCTATGCTTTGTTTTTTATTAGATTCTAGGGGAATGAGGTATGGTGTTCCTCCTACGAAAAGGGAGGATCCTCCTACCAGGCGGGTCTTATGCCTGGCGGGCCACTGTCCTACGGTTGATGTTGGGAATTTGTATACATATATGTCACAGCGAAAGTAATAAATCCGGATATTATATATATACCTAGGCACTATCCAGCCATTACATATAATATCTACTCAATTTAGACAAAGTGATAAATGACACAGAATTAATCACATTAACTAACTATTTTATATAATATCTTGGAAGACTTGGATAAAGTAATAAAATAAGTATAGGTGAAGATTATAAAGTTTTATTTCAATTTGCCATAAGGACGGATAGAACGACAAATTCGAATCTTTAGACAATAAACAGTTTGTCTAATTCGAAACGGTTAGGTTAGGTTAGAACTGCGACCACACAACGGCAGATTTCCTCTTTTGCAAAGCAAGTATGCATGGTAGATTAGGTTTATTTTTAGGTTTCCGTGTGAATAAAAAATTCTGTATCGTATAATATTATAATTAACATAGTCATAGATAATAATTTAACATTAATTAAAAAAGTAAATTGAAAGCTCACTAGTCATAACACAAAATAAAACCGTATTTTATTACTTTGACTAACTTGGACCCGCTATTACGAATAATATCCGGATAAAGTGATTAATTTATCACATTTTCTAGACAATTTAGTCATTATATATAATGACCAGTCATTATGTATAATAACTATTTAATCACTATGACTGTAACATATATACAACTCTATGTCAGATCTTGATATCGCGATGCAGGATTTGTGACATTTCATTTGACAGCTGTCATTTTTGTCGCTGTATTCTGCTAGACATTCGTCGTGCTGCGTAATTCTCACGTGGCGTGATAGATGCCGCCACAAGATACAATTATCCTTTGTTGTCCATGCCTCGTAAATAATGTTAAACCATCGGTCCCGAGTATTATAAGAATATGTATGACAATCGTTACGGGTCAGAAGCCCAGTCTGACAACCGGTCTCATCGTAGGATATTAGTATTGCCCATTAACTGGGTTTGATGGCAGACAGCTGCGTGTAAAATACTGGTATTCAGCCGCTTTCGGTTAGATAGGAAGACGATCACAACATAGTTGGGAAAAGGCTAGGTAGAACGTGTAACTGGTGTTTAATTTTGCAAAGGACATGACCAGTAGGAATATGGGCGCTTGCCTAGGAGTCTAAAATCAATGTGCAGCAAAGATTGAAAATTTAATTTAGTTTTCAACATTGCTCGTAAAGTGGCTCTTATTGCACCGCTTTTAAGTTCATAATGCTGCTTATTAAACACGCGTGCTTTTTACTTTACATTACCGCACTAGTGCATTATAATTTACATTTTTTCTTTAAACTTAGCAAGCACACTTTGCAGGCGTGTCCAGCTTGGGGGTCGCAGCGCCGCGAACTAGTCGGTCGGCGGTGACCGCTCGCTCCCGTCCATGGTCGGGAGCGAGACTGCGTGGGAAGCCATCGCCTCCTTTTGTGAAGAGGTGATGGCGACCAAGGAGATGGCGGAGAGGGAGAGGGAGAGGGAGGCCGCTTCTTCTCTTCCTTCTCGCGCTAGACGCACCGGGCGCTGGAGGGCGCGCGACGATCTCCGGCCACCCTAGTGAGTAGCCTGCGGGCGGCGGGTTAGGGGACCCGTCGCACTCGCCGCCCGACCAGTAACAGGCCCGAGAAGACGGCGCGCTGTGTTCCGTGCGCGCTTCTCAGGAGGACGTGGGGCAAGGCCCCACAGAGGAGAGGTCCGCCATGGGTTGGCGGACCGGGACCTGCCGGGGTTGCGGTGCATGCTTTTGCGAATCCCGCGACCCTGGCCGTACGGTCAGGAGAAGGAACACCGTTGGTTTTTAGCCGGTAAGAGTCCGGCAGACCCCCTCGCCTTCCCCGGGCGAGGGACATCCATGAGGATTTTCCAACGAGAAAAAAAAAGGGGACCCGTCGCCCGACCAGTAACAGGCCAAGGGAGAGTGGCGCGCCGTGTTCCGCGCGCGCCTCTCTGAAGGAAGTGGGGCAAGGGAGCAATTGCCCCACCACAAGAGAGGTCCACTAGAAGAAGCTGGTGGACCGAGACCTGCCGGGGTCGCGGTGCATGCAATAGCGAATCCCGTGACCCCGGCCTTATGTCAGAAGGAGGGACACCGTGGTGGTTTTAGCCGGTAAGAGCCCGGAACACCCCCCCGTCTTCCCCAGACTGGGGATAGTCCATGAGGATTTCCCCAAGCTAAAAAAAAGGGTTAAACTTAGCAAAGCGTATTTATGCCTAAAAAAATAAATAAACTATATTAATTAAAATATGATAAATAAACATTTCATTTCATTATACCTATTATTTATTTTTGTCAACAAATTAACATTAATTAGTTTGTGTTATAAACTCCAAAATATTCTTTTTTTTTAATATTAGGCTGTTCGCACTTTGATCTTTTACCTGCGCGCGCATAGCTAACTCGGCCACAAGCACGGCGCACGAAAAAAGAAAGCTACGTGCCTTTTTTCACAAATACTTATCAAAATAACTAAGTTAGGTACTTGTTAGTATCATAATGTAGGTACTATTATTGCATTAGATACCTGAAGTTTGTTTTTCTCCTCGCAAGTGTGTTGAAAAACGTCGTATGAAACGCGTGTGCATTGATCATTACACTCTCGGCCCACTTATAGCGCTCGCATGCGGCTCGCGCGCACCATACCGCCTCGAGTGTAATTATCAACATAAGCACACTTGTATCATTATCTATATTAATATAATAAAGCTGAAGAGTTTGTTTGTTTGTTTGAACGCGCTAATCTCAGGAACTACTGGTTGGAAAAGAAAAATTAGTTTTGTGTTGGATAGTCCATTTATCGAGGAAGGTTATAGGCTATGTAACATCACGCTACGACCAATAGGAGTTTAACAATTCGATTAATTTTTTGTCCATAAAAAAAATATTATTTTAGTTTTTTCAAAAATTCTTGACCCCTGCTTTAGTTATGAATTCAGAAAATGGAGTTTCTAATCCGTGACCCCAAATATGACGTAAAATGTAAACACAGCTGATCATAGCTAAGGATAGATAGAATTTAGCGTATTTTTTATGAAATCTTAGAACAGCTATTTCTCTTGAACTATTGATTTTTGGGGAAAGTTGTAGAGCAAAAGTTATCCATTATTATAGGTACTTTAACACCCTTTCGGCTTAGTACCCCCTTTCCGACTAACCTTGTATTTACTTGAATAAAATAAAAATAACTAAAATAGGCAGCCGTTCACTTCGCGACTGTCTCTAGTGGAGTCCTGGCTAAAGACTGAAATTACTCCACTAATTCCCTTCCTTGTTTCCCCTTGCATATAAATTTAAATTCGGCAGTTTTACAGCTCCGCTGGTAACCGTTCGCCATATTTCCCTGAGGACACTCCACAGCTCGTGTGCTTGTATCCGTTACTTGGAAACATATCGCAATTAGTGTGCGCTCGTATTAACCTGTTAACATCCACTGCATTGGCCTCCTCTCCTCTGAACTGACACACCATAACATAACATAAATAGCCCATTACTGTTCCACTGCTGGGCACGGGCCTCTTCTCAGAACGAGAAGGGTTTAGTCCTTAGTCCACTACGCTGGCTTAGTGTGGGTTGGCAGACTACACACACCATCGAGAACTTTATGGAGCCGTCTCAGGTGTGCAGGTTTCCTCACGATGTTTTTCCTTCACCGTTAAGGCAAGTGACAATCAAATTTTGATATATGATGGAATCAGGCGTTACTTTGCGGAAATCCATGATCTATAAATATACAATAAAATATTTAGTGTTAATTCCGCGAAAAAACAGTTGATCAAGCCTGAATGCAGTATGCAGCACCGCCCTCCCGCCCGCAAATATATGCAAATGCAAAAGGTGCGATTAATAACATGCAACACACAAGCAAAAATGTTGACTCGTCGACCGCTTGGACGCGAACGTCCAACCGGTCGACGAGTCAACATCACCTGAGGATGCCCCGTGGAGGGGCGAAACACGTGTCGTATCGGTTTGTTTTGCTTGTGTGTTGCATGTTATTAATCGCACCTTCTGCATTTGCATATATTTGCGGGCGGGAGGGCGGTGCTGCATACTGCATTCAGGCTTGATCAACTGTTTTTTCGCGGAATTAACACTAAATATTTTATTGTATATTTATAAATCAAATTCTGATCCGCACATGAATTTGAAAAGTCTGAGGTACGGGCCGGGGTCGAACTCAGACCCTCCTGCACAGAAGGCAAGTGTTGAATTGCTAGGCTATTACTGTTTACACACATTGACACACCACAACTTCAAAAATGAGGAAGAGTACAAATGTATGAAAACGTGACATTCTATTCGTTTTGGTGTCAATGGCTGCTTTTCATCCTTAGACGATCTCGTAGCTACATGACCACGCGGATTGTACAATCTGTGAGGTTAAGCTGCGCTTGGCGCGGTCATACTGTGGAAGGGCGACCGTTCGTTCACATCGAAATCCATCAGTGCCTCGGAGAGTACGTTAACAAGCATTTCTCTTTGTCATACGCATGTCTGTCTGTGACAGTCGTGATAAGAGCAAGGCTAGGCAGAACAATATATTAATGTATGAATATGAGATGAGTAGATATAATATGAGAAATAACTTAAATATTTAGGAACTAGCGACCCGCCCCGGCTTCGCACGGATGCAATGTAGATACTAATGTGGGGCATATAAACATTCCTCTTTTCTTTTTTTTTTCGAATTTATTTTGAGTCATCTGTTCGCTTTACCGTGACTATACAAGCCTCGTTATGTTCGTCCTATTTTATTAGGTACTTAAGAATAACATTAAATATAAAGAAAAACATATATAAAAAGAATTAAAAAATTTCGACATCAGGGGACCGCTACACAATTGCACCGGCACAGATTCCCACAACAGAGGAATCAGTGACACTCCCTATAAACCTTCCTCTTGAATCACTCTATCTATTACTGAAAACTGCATTAAGATCCGTTGCGTAGTTTAAAAGATCTAAGCGTACAGACAGCGGGAGCGACTTTGTTTTATACTATGTAAAGAAGATAAGGAAAATGATTAAAGCGCGTTTCCTCTCTCCTACTTATTTAAACTTTTGCTGTTCCCGACATTATCCTCCTGCCCTTATCCCAACTTATATGGGGTCGGTGCAGTATGTCTTTTCCTTCCATACATCTCTATTAGCCGTCATTTCAGTAGTTACCCCCTTTCTAGCCATATCATATTTCACACTATCCATCCATCGCTTCTTTGGTCTTCCTCTAGGTACTCTTATAAACATCCACATTCATATTCAAAACTTTCCTCACGACATGTTCCTCGTGTTTTGCTGTGCTCGACAAGGTTCATAATTGTTCCTTTATTTGATACTTACCACCCATATGACTGTGTACATTATGGATTGCAATAAAGAATTAAGAAATTGAGAATTCAGATTTTGCAAATTCTGGTATACGTGGAAAAACTCGAAACTTCTACACAAAGATTCGTTTGCATTGAAAATTGTATTTCTACAAAATCCTCTTGTTTGCCAACTGTGTCGGTATCGACAACTATCCGATATATTTCCCCGAGGACGCACTGCAGAGACACGTGCTTGTCTCCACACTTATCTGTTACTCCGGTAACATAAAAATATCTATTATTTTCGTACTTGTTCATATGGGCACGTGATTTAAGTATTGTTGACGTATAAAGACTATTGAATCTTTTGGATTGCTGTCTTTTTGAAATTGTTAGCTAATGTGGTTGGATTCCAAGTGCATAAAATTAAATGTTGTGTATAGATCTAGGTACATTTCGTATGCCGTTTTTTTCTTCTTTCTTTTTTCAAATTTATTTCGAGGCATTAGTTCGCTTTTCCGCGACTATGCAAGCATAATTATGTACGACCTATTTTATTAGGTACTTAAGAATAACATTAAATAGGTATAAAGAAAAACATACAAAAAAATAATTTAAAAATTTCGATATCAATTGCACCGGCACTGATTCCGACAACAAAGGAATCAGTGACACTCCCCCGGATAATTATGATCGTAGTTTAACCAAATAAGGACCTCTACGAATATGCTGATCTTTTTCTTCTTCCTGCCCTTATGCCTTACTAAAATAGGTGCAGTCGGCACAACATGTAATTCGTAAATCCATGTTGTTAAAGGTTTTGGCTTATTGTCTTATGACCGGCCGCCTGCTTGGCATCAACCCTCCTTGCGAATACTCATTGCGCCGTCTTATCTATCTAATATGGTGATGATGTCTTTAAATTAGGATAAGAGGGATTGAAACATATTAAAATTTTATATTAATACTAACCCAGTCGCCAGGTAGTTTTACCTTGCAAAAGGTCCGTCAGTTCTGAATTTTGAACATGTGTTACATTATTAAGGTGATCTTATAAAAAATTCACATTTTCGACTTTGCTTGATCTCCGCGCGCCTCGCCATCTTGGATTAAAGACCCCAAAAATGAGTTTTTATTAAATAACTCCTTATCTATGGGAAAATTAGATTTTGATTAGAAAATTTAATTTACTACAATTCTTATGCAATGCATATTTTTCTATAACTAATAATTTACGACATATTGCGCTTTAAATTAGACAAAATTCACAAATATTACAAAATCTTTTTTTTAACCTGCGACGCAAAACGTTTTGACTTTGATGCCTATATTTCTAAAAGAGGGGTATTTATAAGTTTGAAGTCTAAAGTATGAAGTATAGTAAAGGTTGTCTGGTAGATATCGCTATCAGCGATAAGACCGCCATTGTATCCTTTAATGTTTGTTATTGTATATGAGCTGTGTTACAATTTTGGTGTACAATAAAGTATATTCTATTCTATTCTATTGTATAGTATAATAATATATAGGTAGTATAGTATGAAGTCGTGGAGTATTTAAGAGTGAAGACCAACTGGACTCTGAGGGTCGAAAGGTGGAATCGCGCCACAGCATCAACTTTAAGTCGTTCGTGGTACGGGCTCTAACCCACCAGCTACAGACTTTCTTGAAAGAGGACTTTTGGCCGAAGGGTGTCGTATATCGACGTTTCCGAGGTCGGTTACGCGACACACCACGCAGCGAAACACGACGCCGCCGACAGCGTTACGGGTTTAGTTAATAAGGTTATTTTTGATAATATGTATTAGTTTATTAATGTATAAGATTATTTTATGTATTTTTTCTATGGGCCTCAGTTGCCTCATAATAAAATTATTATTATTATAAGTCTGAAGTATGTCTGTCTGTCTGCCTGTAGTCTCTGTGTGTGTTTGTTTGTAGCATCGTAGTTTCAAAACGGATAAACCGATTCAATGTGGTTTCTTTTGTTTAAAATCTGGTTTAATTAAGATGATTATAGGCTTTGTTTGATGGAAATCCCTTCAGCCATTGCAACACTATCTGCTCTATGTAATGCACAGACAATAACCCATAAATCCCACAAAATACACTAACTAAAAAGCCGACTTACCGACTGTCCAATTTCAGAACGCCATACAAACCACAACCCTCTAATTCCTAACAAGAAACTCCGCCATTAACACCGTCCCGTGTGTTTCCAACGAAATAAATCTTTCGTTTGACAAGTTAGTCCCACAATTTATTGGAGGACGCTATCTCGGATTTGTACTGACGGCGAGTGTCGGCCTTTACTTTATTATGCTTTTTGAAGCTCAATAATGCGTGTGTATCAACCCTTTTCAGTTTTGATATCGGTATGATATCGGTTGGATATTCACGTGAAGGTTGATAGTATGGTTCAAAGATTTTTGAATTTGTCCCATGTGTTATAAAAATATATGGCCGTAAGTGTCTCGTTGGTCTAGTAGTGGCAAGCGCGCCTGCTAATCGTGAGGTCCTGGGTTCGATCCCCAGGTCAGGCAAAGTGTTATTGAGTTTTTTCGTGTGGAATCCTCAGTAGCATCCCAGAGTTTGAATTTGTGCCCGGTTGATGGCAATAGGCTCGCCCCCTATTGCTTAAGACTTAAACATAACGGCGCAATGAGAGTGTTACTGTACACCTCTGCCGAACCTATTAACGTTTGGTGCAGTGGCTGAGCGATCGGCTGCTGCGCTACGGGTCGTGGTATCGATTCCCGCACGGAACAAATATTTGTATGGCCTACAGATAGTTGTTCCGGGTCTAGATGTTTGTGCGTGTGAAGATTTGTGTCTGTAAACGCACCCACGATACAGGAGAAATCCTGGTGTGGGGCAAAGTGTTTTTAAAAAAAATGAAAATAAGAGAAACAAAATACAACTGTGTTAAATTATAAGGCCAGCTGCAAACTTGGCATATTTGTATTATGAAGCGACATAGTTTGTGTAAAATTGTGTTTTACCCCGCGGAGGATAATCGCACAGTATTTATGTGAAGTGCCGTGGTGTGTAACTTTCATTTTACGCTAACAGAGGTTCGGGTATGTTTATACGGTACGAGGACGTGACGATTTTGCATAATGCACGTTGTATAGTGCTGTTTTTATGGATCCTGCTTGGGTCGGGATTTTGGTTGGGTTCAGTTTCCCATGCATATTTTAGCAGGCATAATAATTGAGGCTCACCATTATATGGAAATCAGCGTCGTATAATTCCGTAAATAAGTTCGTAATATCTATTCGTATTTCTTTGGCCGCCAATACATTTGTAAGATGCTTCCGTAAAATGTATGTAAGTGAATTATGACAATGAATTCGACTAGACAAATTAATCGATAAGCTACTTAAACCCGGGTACTGACTGGCGTTACAGGCCGTAATGTAACGTGTTACACAGCGAACGTTCGTGCAGTACGGCTGTCGCTGAAAACCAGCGCTGTGGCTCTGTCTCGCACGTGAGACACAGCATTATGCTGAGCGATGGCCGTTTTGCGCGGATGTGACGCATATTTTTCCCCAAGCTTCTATTCAGTTTGTTACTTTTATTTTATTTTGTGCGTCATGTTGGCGCGAATAAATAACTTTTCTTTCTTTCTTTCAGTCAGTACGGGGAAACAAGGCGCTTGTAACGAGCATTTACATGGAGTTTAGAACACGGCGTAACGCATCATGCTCGCTGCGAATGTTACATTACGGCCCGTAACATCGGAGAATTTTCATTTATAAATTTATCATAAGTACGTAAAGGACTTAGATGAGGAAAACTTACACGTGTAAAGTCGGCTTCTGTTTAACCGACCGAAAACGGAGGGTCGCAATTCGTTGATTTTGGATTACCTATTACACATATTAGTATCCCTGATGCTTCAATCGATTGAAATTATTTAAATGGTTTATAGCCTTAGGCTTGGTTCTAAATTGGTGTTTTTATATCAATACAGTATTTTTCTCGAAATCCTGAAAAAACGATATTGTCACGAATATAAAGATGCCGCCTACCTTTACCCACAAATACTAAGTTAGTTTAAATTTACGACAGTTCTCCTTTTATTTTAAAATGAATTTAATAAAAAATGCATTTAGTTTTTAACCGACTTTCAAAAAAGGAGGAGGTTCTCAATTCGATTGTATTTTTTTTTGTATGTTTGTTCCGCGATGTCTTTGCGAATTGTGAACTGATTTTAATGATTCTTTTTTTGTTTGAAAAAGTATTCTTTCGAAGTGGTCCCATTTAAATTTGGTGAAGATCTGATGAAGAACTTCGGAGATAGACAATTTGAAGTCGGTTTTATTTTTGTTAAAAAGTGATTATACTTGTTACCAACGTAGGCAAATACAAATGGCAGACGCATCAAATATCCGTTACATATGGTCGATCTACAGCATTTATCTGAGATTTTGAGATTTTGAGCCTCAACTTGATAAACTGAGTAGAACAGTAAGACGACGTGTAAATTACGTCTGCTCTAATCGCATAATAGCAGTGATATGACCGTAAGACTGCTGTCATAGGTCTTGAGTTCGAACCCAAGGCACGCACCTCTGACTTTTCGGATTCATGTGCGTATTGTATAATTATCACTTGCTTAAAAACGGTGAAGAAAAACATCATAAGGAACCTGAAAGATATTTCTCGACGGTATAAGAATCCAAGTCAGAGGCCCATGAGCGGCATAAACTCTGAAACCAGGTAAGCCACTAACCACATGAAAAGAAGAAGATCGCATATAAGAAAATCTAAAATAATGTTGAAGAAGAATAAGGATAAAACGACTCAACGACAACAACATCTTCCGGAACAATCTCGTATCGTAGTCGCAACGTATAAAACTTCCCCAAGACTGATGTTTATACTGAATTATTTGGTACTTTAGGTAAAGCCTACTTAGTTCGGTACACCGGAGCTCCTTAAAACGGTAATTAAAAAGGATGAATGTAATTAATTTTATATAATTATGACATAATATTTTACACGGGGGAAAATGTGCACGCAAATTCAGGTCAGTTGAGATGATATTATAGAAGAGAACATTTTAATTTGGTGCAAACTAGAGATGGGTAATATCGTATTTTTACGGCTGTTTTTTAGGGTTCCGTACCCAAAGGGTATAACGGGACCCTATTACTAAGACTCCGCTGTCCGTCCGTCCGTCCGTCCGTCTGTCACCAGGCTGTATCTCATGAACCGTGATAGTTAGACAGTTGAAATTTTAACAGATGATGTATTTCTGTTGCCGTTATAACAATGAATACTAAAAAATAGAATAAAATATTTTTTTAAGGAGAATCCCATACAACAAACGTGATTTTTTGCTCGTTTTTGCTCGATATTGATAACGGCAACAGGTAGACGCTTGAAATATTCACAGAATATTTAGTTATATATTCACTTTAAAAATAAATAGTTAAATTAAAATAAAACAAATATTTAAAGGGGGCTCCCGTATAATAAACGTGGTTTTTTGGCGTTTTTATACATAGATAATGGTACGGAACCCTTCGTGCGCGAGTCCGACTCGCACTTGGCCGGTTTTTTTCTATTCGACTGCTTGTAGATGGTCTTGCAGACCGTTTCTATGTAAGCGGGCAGTTATTGGCGAGACCTGACGGGTCTCCAACCAATGGGGTATTATTAAGGCAACGGTTGTTCATCTGATATTTAGATGTTTCATCGATGCATCTAGTACGTAAGTACATATTATATCAATGGGTGCTAATAATACTATCGGATCTATTGTCTGACTGCTGATCGTGAGGTCCTGGGTTCGATCCCCAGGTCGGACAAAGTGTTATTTAATTTTTCCGTGTGCAATTCCTCAGTAGCACCCCGGAGTTTTGAACTGTGCCCGGTTGATGGCAATAGGCTCGCCCCCTATTACATGGAACTTTAAACATAACGGCGAAATGAGGGTGCTACGAACACCTCTGCCCAACCCTTCGGGGAATATAGGCGTGATGTTATGTATGGATCTATTGTCCAACAATAATCACAATGGACGTCACTGAAAGTCAATAGTTCGTCCGAATTCTTGGCAAAGAACGAATTTTCTCTTTTATAAACTACATACTTGGATTTGTGCCATGTACCAAGTTTACCCACCCATCCTACTCGTATTTCAAAACGTTAAGCATAATATTATTTAATAACTTGAGAATAATGGTCAGAACGCTTGAATGTGTTTGACAGTTATGAAGTACTTTCGAGTATTTTATTTATATTTGAATGGGCAGAGGTCCAAAAACGTGTCTAGAGTTATATCAATGGTTTAGAGTAAGTTCATTAGTACTGCTTATCCCCTCAAGGGCTGGATAACACAAAAAAATAACTAAACAAATGAAAAATCTCATGTCAAGTACTGTCATTAAACACAATAACATGATTAGCCCATTACTGTCCCACTGCTGGGCACGGGCCTCTTCTCAGAATGAGAAGGTTTTAGGCACTAGTCCACCACGCTGACCTGGTGCGGGTTGGCAGACTACACACGCCATTGAAAACTTTTAGGAGCCCTCTTAGGTGTGCAGCTTTCCTTACGATGTCTTTCCTTTACTTTTATCGCAAGTGATAATCAAATTCAGATTTTTTATTCTTTACGCGTTTGACCCTAGTCTCACCTGATAGTAAGCGCAGTCAGGGTCTAAGATGGAGCACACGAATACAAGGAACAGAGATTTAGAGGGATTCCTCTATGCCCCTCTGGCTCTCACATACACACGACGGAACACACTAAACTGCTTGGCGCCGGACTTTAATGTGAAGGCGGTAGCTAGCCAGGCGGACCGTATATATCCTATCACCAAGCGTGCTGGGTTTTGTTAAATCTTACAACACACATCTATACCCAGCGCGCGGTGAGGATTTATATTCTACCCGTCCCCACACGGGGAGAAGCTGACACATCTTATTTCAAGTGCTGTGATTGGTTGTTTGTATTTTGATCGACCAATCACATTCTTTAACATGGTTAACGCAGGTGCACTAGGACCATAATAAAGACCAACAGACACCAAAACCATGCATTTCCCAGCTTGCAAACATTCCCAAACATAACATCACGCCTTATATTCCCCGGAGGGTTCGGCAGAGGTGTTTTTAGTACACCCTCGTTTCGCCAGTTATGTTTAAGTCCCATGTAATAGGGGGCGAGCCTACTGCCATTAACCGGGCACAAGTCCAGACTCCGGGCTGCTACTGAGAAGTTCCTAATGGAAAAACCCAATAACACTTTGCCCGACCTAGGGATCGAACGCCCATGTCCCATGCTCAGCAGTCGCGCTTGCAAACACTACACCAACAAGGCATAATTTATATTATTATTATTACAAAATAACTATATTATATTACTAGCGACCCACCCCGGCTTCTCACGGGTGCAATGTAGATACTAATGTGGGGCATATAAACCTTCCTCTTGAATCACTCTATCTACTGCTGAAAACTGCATTAAAATCCGTTGCGTAGTTTAAAAGACCTAAGCGTACAGACAGCGGGAGCGACTTTGTTTTATACTACGTAAAGATATAGTTATGATATTAGTTATTATATTATTGACTGTGTCCTGGGTTTTCGATCCCCAGGTTGGGCAAAGTGTTATTTGGTTTTTCCATTAGGAATTTCTCAATAGCAGCCTGGAGTTTGGATTCGTACCTGATTAATGGCAAAAGGGTCGCCCCTGATTACATGGGACTTAAATATAACTGGCGAAACGAGGTTGTACAAAAAAAAACACCTCTGCTGCACCTGTCGGGGAATTCAAGGCGTGATATTATGTTAATTATAACATGGCTTAAGGTACACTGGCGGCCAAGTTAAACAGACCACAGTGGAAAAGTAAACAGTATCGCTGATGTAGTTTGATGTTCTCAACTTTCTCAGTGCTTGTACACATGCTGACAAATTTATTTACCCAGTTTCAAGTGAAGTGCATTGAAAGAGTTTGGTAAATTGAGCCAATAAGTGACTCTGAGTAGGTAAAACTTAAAAGTCTTTGTATATTGACGTTCACGGTAATGTTATTGGATATCATAACATTATCAGCCCATTACTGTCCCACTGCTGGACACGGGCCTCTTCTCAGAATGAAAAGAGTTTAGGCCTTAGTCCACCACGCTGGCCTAGTGCGGGTTGGCAGACTACACACACCATCGATAACTTTATGGAGCTCTCTCAGGTGTGCCGGAGGTTTTTCCTTCACCGTTAACGCAAGTGATAATCAAATTATGATCTGCTCATGAATTCGAAAATATCACTGCTTATTGTCATATAAAAACTATAATTGTGTCCAAAAAATGGCAATAGTCTCGCCATCACGTTAGATGCGAAATGTGGGTATAGACTCCTGGTATAGGAAAAGTCTCTGCTTACCCCTCCAGAAATTACAAACGTGAGTATATGTATGCACGTATAATTATGTTATTGGCACATTACATTCTATTTTTAAACGGTTTTAATTAGCTTCACTCATGCTTCACTTCGTATAGTATGTATGTTTACTCAAAAATGCTTGTAATGTGGTCATTATTTTGACAACCTTCTTTGAGTAAAGTCGACCTTTCCGCGCTACTTGAATAGGCGCCAGCAAAGTTGTATGGAATTTCATTGCTGGTGGTTTGAAAATCCATTATTGTCGAGTTTTGTTTCAAAAATAGTCTGGTGCAAAAAGTTTTTATACAGAATTTGGCTGTATAGATACAGGCAGTACAATCATTAAAGACTAATTTAAAAAAAAACTAAGGACCGGGGAAGAAACAAATCGTTACTTTAAATAAATTCTTACTATACTAATCTGGTTTTATTTAAATTACTCGCATTGTTTGAGTAAAGCACTATACAAGCCTTGGTCCGCAATGACTGCGCTGCTGGCCACGCTATGAAGGCCTCGGGCTTAGTTTAGCTACGCTCTCGGACTTGAAGCTTGGTCATCACTGCAGCCCTTGCTGTCCGCGCTATAAAGGCCTCGACCTTCGGTCTCGGCCTTTATTCCAGCTTGTCCATCAAGAGTTGCAATGCTGACCGTGCTGTGATGGCCTGGAGCTGCGCTACGCTGCGCTCTCGGCCATCATCAGTGCTGCCAGCAACGCAGCCATTACAGACCGCGGCAGTAATGTACTATTGTTTTGATTCAAATCTTGCGACAGATTTTTCAACTAGGTACTTCAGCTTAACCGATTCTCCTGAAACTTCGCACACAAATTCAACTCCCATGACAATACAACATTATAATTTCAACCTTCAATCCTCAAATCCTGTACTGTAGGGGTACTGCAAGATAAAACCGTTTATCTTAAAAGTTTTTAAGGGATTATTTTACCGCTCCTTACGAATATAGGTACAGTAGGGAAATGAAATTGTCATGCACCTTAAGGGTCTATTTTTGCTTGCACAGTGAAAGAAACGAACTATTTTACCGACTACGTATTGACAACATTATAGAAATGAAAATACAATTATTGTTTGACAGGATATTATGGTGACAGACACAAGTAATGTCAATTTATTTAATCATCGATT
Organism: Amphipyra berbera; assembly: GCA_910594945.2. Lineage (NCBI taxonomy): Eukaryota > Metazoa > Arthropoda > Insecta > Lepidoptera > Noctuidae > Amphipyra > Amphipyra berbera. Next base: position 10,456,631 of record OU343144.1, read on the forward strand.
TGATTGAGTCATGGTTTTTACAACAAAACTCCTTAAATCAAATCAAAGACATTACATGGCACTACTACGTCATAGAGCCAAAAGGCGATTTTGATCTTTGCTACCAAATAATTAAACATAATTTTCCATGCATTTGTCTGTTCCGTTCAACAATTTGCAAAGGTAACATGTGGGAAAGGAATGAATTTGAGAACTGACGAATCTTATCATTCACCTACTGTACATTTTCCATTACCGTTTTAATTCACAAAAGTCCAGCAACAGAAATCGTCTTTGTCTTTAGCTTAATTGTGCGGTTAAATAAAGGACCGATTGTAATTAAGATACGTTTCTTCTTGACAGGTGACATTGCGGATTTGCTGTTCGGCCAACTTCGGCTAACTTCGGGCTACTTCGGATTACGTCGGAATTTTCTTATGACTACCTTTTTTTGTTATTAGATTCCCTTTTGTTTTGGTAAATGATAAATGGAAGTGAGCGTTTTGGAGGTGGACGTAATCTGTTTATGTCCAGATGTTTTTGGCCAAAAATAGACAACCCTCTTTATTTTGGTAGTGTTTGTAAAACCAACTATGTTTTGTAACGAATTTTAATATCTAGAGTGTCCGAATGGAATAAAAAATCGACTTCTAATAACATAATATCACGCCTATATTCCTTGAAGGGTTGGGCAGAGGTGTATAGCAACACCCTCATTTCACCGTTATTATTAAGTCCCGTGTAATAGGCGGTGAGCCTATTGCCATCAACCGGGCACAAATACAAACTCCGGGTTGCTATTGATGAATTCCACACGGAAAAACCCAATAACATTTTACCCGACATGTGGATCAAACCCAGGACCACGCGATCAGAAGTCTCGCTTGCTACCACTAGACCAACGAGGCAGTTCTGTCTAATAGCTCATTTATATTATTCGGTTGGGTCGTATTCGATCGCAGCCCGTTTGCGGTCACCGACTTATTAACTTGTTATTCTGTAGGCCGTGGTTGACCGTATTCTGTCATCCCATTTTCGGTCACCGATTAGGTCGACGCATTCGGTCACCGATCTAATGTAAATGAGCCATTAGTAATTTATCTGAACATATTTATTTTTCTTGCCTAATTGAATTAAATTGTCGCCGGGTGAATATTCGAAATTTTTTAACATTATTTTAACAAATAATTCTTCTCCCAGGTTGTTAACGTTATGGTATTGTCAGATTGTTTTTATTCTTGTCTTATTGCTTGACGGCAGCGGTATAGTTTCAGTTTTCATTATCATAATTCGACGGTCCCTACGTATACTATCGAAACTACAAAATCTCAGTTTTTATTTTGTCTGCTTAAAATGTGTGAAATTATGTTATCTTAAAGGTTGTAAAATAATACATTTTTATGGGACCAAATGGCAACTATTCCGCATCAAACTAAAGAAGAATCACGTAAATCGGATCATAAATCTCAGCGTAAAAGGTGTACATACATAATAAAATAAAAACTGGCATTTTGTAGTTTCGATAGTATACGTAGGGACCGTCGAATTATAGTATTAAACATCTGCATTCTTAACTTTGGGATGATGCTAATGACGTTCTCAATTTTTTTAAATATTTTTCGAAGAAGGCCCCGCCGCCTGTTGGCGCTGCGCCGTTTACTGCTGACGTGACACAATAATGTGGATCTTATTTTGTGCTGAAAACTTAGCTCCGGTTGGGCAATAATTATTAGTCAATAATGTCTAACTGATTTGTTGTTCTAGTGGTCGCAAGCGCGACTGCTGAGCATGGGGTCCTGGGTCCGGTCCCCAGGTCGGGTAAAGCTTTATTGGGTTTTTCCATTAGGAATTTCTCAGTAGTATCCCGGTGTATGGATTTGAGCCCGGTTGATAGCAATAGGCTCGCCTCCTATTACATGAGACTTAAACATAACAGCGAAATGAGGGTGTTACTATAAGGAAACTCGCCCACGAGCGACAATCGCTGAGCGATTATTTCGTCACCGAATTATACATTCAGAGTTCAATACTAATACGCCCACGTGCTACAAAAATTCGCTCATATTTTATATTCGGCGACAAAATAATCGTTCAGCGATTATCGCTCGTGGGCGAGTTCCCTACACCTCTGCCCTACCCTTCAGAGAGTAGAAGGCGTGATGTTATATTTTATGTTTATGTAGTATCCACCTCTCATGATTAAGAGCGCGGCCACACGATGCGTTGACGGTGCGGTGCGGCGCCGGAGTGGTGCCGCACCGCAAGCGCGCCGCACTTGTGACCTGCGTGACGAGGCGGGGAGGGGTGATGCGCTGCGGCGCGTACAGCATTGTACTGAGGTGCCGCTACGCCCGTGTGGCACCCTATAGCTCGAATTAAGTGCGGTGCGGTGCCGCACCGTATCGTGTGGCCTCGCTCTTAGACGCTCATTGTCACACTATCACGACAAACCAATTTTCAATTATCATCTCCGAGATCTATTATTGTGTACCGATCCTAATTTAAGCAAATGTTTGCGGTTCAAGCTATGTAAGCCTAAGAACAATTTTCTTGAGTGTATAATATCCCCAGTTGATGACGGTCGGCTATGGAGAGTTAATGGAATACGCTAATTTTAACACCCAATTATTATTTTAATTTTCTAGAACGAATATTCATGTAAAGCTGCGGCGACACGGAATTTTGTAAATATTTTAATGTACCGTGTAAACAAGTTTTAATTATAGATATGACTAGCGGCCCGTCCCGGCTTCGCACGGGTGGACATTTTCCCCGTTTTTGCAACATTTTTCATTTATGCTCCGCTCCTATAAGTTGTAGCGTGATGTATATAGCCTATAACCTTCTTCGATAAATGGACTATCCAACACAAATATATTTTTTCAATTTCAATCAGTAGTTCAGGAACTACTGGTTGAAATTGAAAAAATATATTTAATATAAAATAATCTCAGGGATTAGCGCGTTCAAACAAACAAACTCTTCAGCTTTATAATATTAGTATAGATAGATACGATTATCAAAAACAATTTATACCCACACAATCCACATATTGATTAATTTTTACCCCAATTAATTTTAAATTACAGCAGTGATGTGCCTAGTGGTGTGACCGTCGGACTGCCAAGTCATAAGTTACGAGTTCGAACCCAAGGCATGCACCTCTGACTTTTCGGTTTCACGTGCGTATTGTATAATTATCACTTGGTTAAAAACGGTGAAGGAAAAAATCGTGAGGAAACCGGCATGCCTGAGAGATATTTCTCGACGGCATGTGAAGCCAAGTCAGAGGCCCATGGGCGGCATAAACTCCGACACCAAGTTAGTCACTAACCACACGAAAAGAAGAAGAATTTTAAATTTAAATTTCCTAATAGCTTCTGCGTTAAGACCCACCCACGACAAGTGTACTCTCGTAAGAACGAGTTTCTTTTTCGGCGTGCATTAACCTTTTGCTCGACACGCCATAGACGTATAAGCACTTCTCTCCATATAAATCTCCAAAGATAGAATATTTAGTTTAGAATCTATCACCCATATTCTAAGACGTTCCTCCAAAACTTACTCGACTCGACTCCACCTCGACTCAGCCTTTTTCACTACCATAGTTGACAAAAACGTCCTCGACTCGAGATTTTTGTAAGGAATCATCTGTCAAACTCAAGGTAGGTACCTCGGAACCTACCTTAAGGAAGGAAGTGTCAAAGTTTGTATGTAACAAAAATGAATTTTGAAGACTTTATCGAATATGCTTACGATAATCCTTACAACTATTTATCGAGGCGTTATTTGCGCGATGCAGATAATTAAAATTATAACGTAACTTGCTGTGTCCCCACGGCTCCGCCCGTAGCCTATGTTACTCAGTGATAATGTAGCTTTCTAACGGCAAAAGATTTTTGAAATCGGTCCAATTGTTTTTAAGTTTATTCGTTACATACAAAAATACAAATCTTTCCTCTTTATAATATTAGTATAGATGACTCCACTCTACCTCGACTCATTTGAGGACCCCTCAGTCGAGGAACCTCAAAGTTCACTCGCAATTGCGACTAAGAATACAGTTTTGAAAGTGTTTTCGAGGCCGTCCTGAGTCGAGTATGAGTCGAGTAAGTTTTGGAGGAACGTCTTAAAATATAACGTATCTCTTTCTAAATAGGGTATTTAGAAAGAGACAGAATTCTAAAGTAAATATTCAAGGCTAAATTTTTCGTCTTTCAGTTGGTATTCGTAGTGTGTTCTCCATCTTTACCCATACCATTAGATAGTAACTGTCTGACTGACTCCACCTTCATTCTTATGAACGTACATATCAGTACGTGTACCTAAACTAGGAGAACTTGATTCTACGTCTTGGCTCTAATTACCGTCAGTTGCAATACTTGCAATTCGTTAGCTCTCAATTTGCATACAAAATGAAAGCTTGCTACTTCCAATCACCAAAGTGTCTTAGTCAAATACAATATCCTTAGTAGATATATTTCCTGCCTCTAACTCCGTAACTGCCTCGTCGTTCTAGTGGTGGCAAGCGCGACTGTTGATCGTGAGGTCCTAGGTTCAATCCCCAGGTCGGGCAGTGTTATTGGTTTTTGCCGTGTAGAATTTCTTAGTAACAGCCCGGAGTTCCGATTTGTGCCCGGTTGATGGAAATGGGCTCGACTCCTATTACATGGCACTTAACATAACGGTGAAATGAGAGTGTTACTATACACCTCTACCCAGTCCTTCGGGGAAAACGGGCGTGATGATGTTACGTTAAATACCTGGTATTGTTATACCATGGCTTTTACGTTGTAAGTAATGGTTTTTTTTCTCGTTTGTTATATTAATAGCATAATAGATATATACAATAGAATACAAAATAAAATATCTAACTAAGTAAATAATAATATATTTTTGCCAAGTTTCATCAAAATTGGTTCGATCCCCAGGTCGGGTAATGTTATCGGGTTTTACCGTGTGAAATTCAACTGTGGAACATCACGCCTGTATTCTCCGAAGGGTTGGACAGAGGTGTATAGTAAAATTCTCATTTCGCCGTTATGTTTAAGTGCCATGTAATAAGGGGCGAACTTATCGCCACCAACCGGGCACAATTTCAAACTCCGGGCTGCTACTGAGGAATTCCACACGAAAAAACTCAATAACACTGCCTGACCTGGGGATCGAACCCAGGACCTCACGATCAGCAGTTGCGCTTGCCACCACTAAACTAACTAGACAGTTAATATGCAAAGTGAAGCTAACTATAAAACCGTTTCAAAAAAGACAGTCTTATTTCTTTACTGTGTAAACACTTTAGATGTTCCAAATTGTGTTACTCGGGTAACAAAACTTGACATAATAAACTGAGAAAGGCCACTGAGGTCTTACCCTCGTGAATGGGGGTCCCAAATACTTTGTAAATGCTTTCCGGACCGTTATATCGTTATATAGTACATTGTGTGGCTCGGGTCCGCTTGATTGGGTGATTTTTGCGGGACATCACTGTTTTGTGTAGCTAAACTGTGTCGTTTTGGCACTGTGGGTCATGTGTGGCTACAATTTTATGATGATTCCAGCTGAATTTGAATATTACTTGCGTTAACGGTGAACGAACAAAATCCTTTTTTAAAACAAGCTTTTTTTTGTTCCGTCTCCATCATTAGACCAGCTTGATGGTACCATATTATTGCATTGTCATCAAAGTTACATAGGTAAGCCAAATCTCAGCTCAATCGGATACCAGCAAGTGCTTGAAAAATGGATCACAAATTTTGACCCGTAAACACATACAAACGAAGCAAGTTAGATAAAAGATTGTAAAAAGGGTCTAAGGCTGGTATAAAAAGCAGCCCATTGCTGTTCCACTGCTGGAAACGAGTCAAGTCTAGCCATAACAGGCCAGTTCTACGCTGGCCTGGTGCGAGCTGGCGGACTATACACAAAATCGAAAACATTTTGGAGCCAGGAACTTCTTAACAATAAGTGCCGTGTTCAAGAGAACTGCTTTCTATATCCAGTTATCTAACGAGAGCCTCTTGAAGTGTTGGTCGAGGCTTTTGACCATTAGGCTGTAGAGAAACGAGATATGGTGTCCCTCCAACGAAAAGGGAGGATCCTCCAAGCAGGCGGGTCTTGTGCCTGGCGGGCTATTGCCTAACGGTCGATGTTGGGAAGTTGTATACTGGGTGTAAAAAAAGCCTTAACGAAGCCGAAGTCTACACATACTGTACGTCAAACTAAGTAACATACAGCAAAAATATTTGCTGGGAAACTACTTATTTAATTGTAGCGCGCAATGTAAGCGCGCGCGCAGCAGACTGTGTTTACATTTCGAAAATGTTGATAATTTTTGTATAGAAGAATGTTTAGTAATAACATTTAAACTTAGTTTTCGCAGAAAACGTACAAAAATATGGTGACTTAGACCTTCCCTCCATAACCAGTCGGTTCCCAGGTATGGCCCAATTCCAAAAAACTTCGTAATGATGGGAAGAATACGTGGCTCTCGGCCTCGTTAAAGGTATGTTTACATCCAATATAATTACTATCTGCGTGTCAAATATTGACATCGCGATGTAGGATTTGTGACGACATATTTGGACGTTGTCATTTGTTGTCGTTGTATTCTGCTAGACATTCGTCGTGCTGCGTAGTTTGCATGTGGCGTGTTAGATGCCGCCAGAAGGCATTTGGCTACAGCTACAGTACGCGCGCAAACTGAATGTATTCGGGGCTGAGGTGAAACTTCCCCCGCCGCGCCGTCCGCAAATGTAGTGCTTTCCTTGTCATGTATCAGCACTAGTGTATTCCCACACGCGTTCCTCAGCTCTGCATTCAGTTCGGGCACATACTGTAGGTACTTATACAGGGTGTTGCTTTAATCATGGTTAAAACAAAAATCATGGATAGGTGACCCCACGGGCTACCCTGTAAACCCCTATGTATGTTCCGCGAAAGTTTTTGTTTGTTTTTTTTTAATTTTATTTTGTATTAATATTTGTATGCCATTGATCATGGCAAACATGATGATCTCTATTGTTACTTTAACATCTTGCATGAGAGATGGATATTGGTCTTTGCAATAGTATCTTGGCAAAACCTATGTCAGACGATGCCAAAATTCTTTATAAATTAGCAGAACTAGGTCTTGCTAAGCAATAACCTCATTTAATATGTATTTGTTTTTTGTTATTTTGTATTACAGGGCGATGTGGTCGCTCAGCGACAAAGCCCATAATAAATAAAAAAAAACATCTTGCATATATGCTGACAATTGTTTTTGTATGTATGTACACTCATGTTTGAGCAAATAAAAATTATCTTATCTTATCTCACATACAGATTGAGTTCCCTTTCACTCCATAGTTTCGTAACTCTCTCAAACTTTCTACTATGTTTGAGGTTCGTTTGTAAAAAGTTCAAATATGTTTCAAGGTATAAAAAGTTAGGATTAACTAAATTAAATACAGTTGGCAACGTTAGGACTTTACCACATGGTATAAATTTTCAAACTTGTTGACAGCCGGACAGGTGGCGGATTTATTGGTAAAACTTTGAGATTTAAATGATTAGTATTTGCTAGATTCTTTTCTAGAAATACTTCTTATTAACGCCTACCAATCTAAATCTGGGAATTTATCAGAGAAAATATTTTTGAATGGCAGCATTGACTGGTGCTGTTGTTATGTAGACCTATCAATGTCAAATACTCAATCAAAATGTCAATATCTAATACATTAGTCAGTAATTTATGCTAGGTATGTTGTAAAGCTAATTATACTACAATATACTTAATATTGTAATTTAATTGTGTTTATTCATAGACTCCTGTTGTTGACCGAACAAAACAAAGTTTTAATAGGTCTACATTCGCAGTGGCGCCAACTGGTGTCGATTTTAGAACTACTCAAAAAATGCTACCATTACGATCGACAAATTCTTTATTGCCTATAGTACCAATAGGTACAGAACTGTATATTAAATCTATCTCTTTCAAACTGTGTAGGTATGTAAGATGAAAATAAAATTCAATATTTTCCGCCATCTATCCCAAAACCATAGCATACATCATACCTAACATACATAATCAGCTTATTACTGTCCCACTGCAAGGCACGGGCGTCTTCTCAGAATAGACCTTAGTCCACCACGCTTGCCTCGTGCGGGTTGGCGGACTACACACACCATCGAGAACTTTATGGAGCCCTCTCAGATGTGCAGGTTTCCTCACGATGTTTTCGTTCACCGTTAACGCATGTCATAATCAAATTATGATCCGCACATAAATTCGAGAAGTCAAAGGTGCGGGCCTAAATGTATACAAGGTTAGTCGGAAAGGGGCTACTAAGCCGAAAGGGTGATAAAGTACCCATAATAATGGATAAGTTTTGTTCTACAACTTCCCCAAAACTCATTAGTTTATGAGAAATAACTGTTCAAAGATTTCATAAAAAAATACGCTACATTCTGTCTATCCTCGGCTATGATCAGTTGTGTTTAGATCTTAAGTCGTATTTGGGGTCATGAAAAAGAAGCTCTATTTCCTGAATTCGTAACTAAAGCAGGGATGAAGAATTTTTGTAAAATTGAAAAATAAAAATCATTTTGCATAGTTTTTTTCGTCAGTGATACATTAAGTGGCCCGCGACTTAGTACCCCCTTCACGACTAACTTTGTATATCAATGAAAATCTTTAAAAATAAAGTACGTGTATTAATTAGCCATTTGTTATTACTAGTGGAACATATTCTATACGATATTTGATACATACATAAACTCACGCCTTTTTCCTGTAGGGGTGGAAAGAGACTATAGAAAGCCACACGCTACGATTACATACTCCTTTCGCTTCATCAATATTCATACACCTTGTCATACACGTACGCCGGTTGAGAGTACTACGCACCTATCCTTTGTGAAGAACATCACCAATAACATCGATGTATGTCCTTCTAGGGCGACCTCTACCGGCATTTCCACTGACATCCGCCTTATAAATACCTTTTGGCAATCGATATTTGATGTAATTTTAAAGTTTGCCAAATATCAATAACTTATCATTTATAATATAACATAATATCACGCCTGTATTCCCCGAAGGGTTGGGCAGAGGTGTATAGTAACACCCTCATTTCGCCGTTATGTTTAAGTCCCATGTAATAGGAGGCGAGTCTATTGCCATCAACCGGGCACAAATCCAAACTCTGGGTCGCTACTGAGGAATTTCACACGGAAAAACCCAATAACACTTTGCCCGACATAGGGATCGAACCCAGTACCTCACGATCAGCAGTCGCGCTTGCCACCACTAAACCAACGAGGCAGTTAAGTTAGAAAATAAAAATTATCATTTATGTCTAAAACAAACTTCTTTTTCGTTTTCCTTAAGGGTGTTCCCATTATGTTGTGACGATTAATTTATCGTTGGACGACTGTCGTCTCTAGCTATTCCCATTATAACGACTGTTTGTCGTCAATTTTTTTTATCGCTTAGCGACTATCATATCTAGCTGTCCCCATTGGATCGCGACGACATTTTATCGTTTCACGGCAGTCGCTTTGTCGTTTGCACATAAGTAGCAAGCTACAAGACGAGACAATATTTTTATCGTGGCCACGTCAGATTTTCGTAACAACGACACATGATTTGCAGTCACGATGACGTGACGTTTTCTTATCGTTTTACGACTGTCGTGGTAGCCGTTCCCATTGACTTGACAATCTGTTGTCACAGCAAAAGCAAGTCCTGAACGACAGTTAATCATGACGTCTTATATGTGAACACCTCAAGCCACGACACTTAAAACTACACGACTATCTGTCGTCACGACAAAGTAGGGACGCGGCCTAACTATTTTCCGTTCAACCTATCTCGGCGTAATTCCAAGAATTTGTTCACGTCACAAAAATAATAAGCAAAGCCTTTGCTATGTCGGTGTTTAACAGAAATCTCGTTATATTGCCCCAGGCGAACCGTAGGGTTGGCAGCTATCAAGGTACCTGGAATGGGTGGAAATTTCTACCTCCGCTGCCCGAAATAGATGAACTTTCGGCACTAAAAAGTAAAATAAATAGACTTTTGTTTATTGTGTTAAATTAACGTGCGTTCTACCTAGCCTTTTCCCAACTATGTTGAGGTTGCCTTCCAGTCTAACCAGATGCGGCTGAATACCAGTATTTTACACGCCATCAGACCTCCGCAACCCAGATACTATGCAATGCAATACTAAGGTTAGACCATTTGACAGACTTTCAGGTTTCTGACTTCCCGTAACGACCGTCATTAGTATTTATATGACACCCGGAAATTACTGTTTAACGTGCTCTACGTAGCATGGATAGTTTTCGATGTGTAACGAATGGACATCCATCCACGAACTAACCGTGGCAAGCGCAACTTAATCTTCTTATAATTGCAATTAGTGTTCCACAAACGCCCAAGAGCATTATCTCCACAAGTTTATTCATTGTGGTGGACGATGTGTGATGTCCTCGTTTAGCAGTGGGTGCATAGTTGCATAGGGGTTGGCTAACATGTTTCGTACTTATCAAATTGCCCTATGAGAAATTGGTTCCTTATTTCCTTTTGTTTGTCAACCCTAACTCGCTTTATAACTACCAATTTATGAAAAAAAATGGTTATTCTAATAAATTCTACAACAAAGTCGAATTTTAATAGGTACGTCAACTACATAATAACGAATTAAAACAAACGGTATTCTTTTCTTTATTAAACTCTAGATTCTGAATTGTATTCTGGAGGGGCTCGTGGTTAATTACCCACCACCACGATCATACAATTTGCGAGGTTAAGCTGCGCTACCGCGGTCAGTCCGTGGATGGGTGACCGTTCGTTAATACACATCGAGACTACTCCGTGCCTAGGGAGCACGTTAAACTGTCGATCCCGGGTGTCATACGAATACCTATGACAGTCGTTACTGGTAGTCAGAAGCTCGAAATCTAACAACCGGTCTAACCTTAGGATATCGGCTTTGCACAGTAATTAGGGTGCAAAGATCTATGACAGTTGCTCTGTGTAAAATACTGGTATTCAGCCGCATCTGGTAAGAATGGAAGCTGTCCCCAGCATACTTGGGAAAAGGCTAGGAAGAAGATTCTACATTCTTTTTTCTAAGATAAGAGGTTAAGGCCATGTTTCCTTCTTATTATAGCATTTTCTTGGCCTTGGCCAGGGTTTCTCTATATAAGGATCATTAGAAACCGCACCAGTGCCTTTATCTATACTAATATTATAAAGCTGAAGAGTTTGTTTGTTTGTTTGAACGCGTTAATCTCAGTAACTACCGGTTAGAATTGAAAAAATATTTTTGTGTTGGATAGTCCATTTATCGAGGAAGATTATAGGCTATATAACATCACGCTACGACTAATAGGAGCGGAGCATAAATGAAAAATGTTGCAAAAACGGGAAAAATTTCTGCCCGTGCGAAGCCGGGACGGGCCGCTAGTCCTTTATAATGTCAAGTTTGTCACACAGTTGTTGCGGAGAGCGACTGAACAATCGTGGGGGCTCTTGAAATGCACTCTATGTACTCTTGTTTAGATAAATAAGACGAATAGACCTCATCAGTAGTTTAACAATGTAATTTCACCACATTATTTTAGCTCTTGGCTCTAATGTGTTGGCAATGGTCCAAGTGCTGAATTGAACTAATACTTCAGCTAGAATAATGTTCGTCTTCTACGATAAAATACTGGAACTTAATTGGTTTTAGTAGCAAGCTGAGAATACTCATTATACATAACATAACATCACGCCTGTAATCCCCGAAGGGTTGGGCAGATGACGTGGGGAAATCCTCATGGACTGTCCCCCGTCTGGGGAAGACGGGGGGGTGTGCCGAACTTTTACCGGCTAAAACCCCACGGTGTCCCTCCTTCTAACCTAAGGCCGGGGTCACGGGATTCACTGTTGCATGCACCGCGACCCCGGCAGGTCTCGGTCCACCAGCTTCTTCTGGTGGACCTCTCCTGTGGTGGGTCAGTTGCTCCCCTGCCCCACATCCTTCCGAGAAGCGCGCGCGGAACACGGCGCGCCATCCTCCCTGGGGTATAGTAACACCCTGATTTCGCCGTTATGTTTTAGTCCAATGTAATAGGGGGCGAGCCTTTTGCCATCAACCGGGCACAAATAATTGAGAAATTCCACACGGAAAAACCTAATAACACCTTGCCCGACCTGGGGATCGAATCCAGGAACTCACAATCAGCAGTCGCACTAGCCACCATTTTTTTTAAACTTTGCCCCACACTAGGATTTCTCCTGTATCGTGGGTGCGTTTACAGACACAAATCTTCACATGCACAAACGCCCAGATCCGGAACAACTATCTGTAGGCCATACAAATATTTGTTCCGTGAAGGAATCGAACCCACGACTCGTAGCGCAGAAGCCAACCGCTCAGCCACTGCACCAAACGTGAAACCATTAGGCCAATGAGACAGTGCTTGTTATAATGAACTGATATTAAGCCGGATCCAGCAGTGATAGCCTAGTGGTTGAAGCTTGTCTTCCATGCAGGATCTGAGTTTGATATCGGCCCGCATTCCTGACTTTTCAAAATCACGTGTGGATGAGAATTTAATTATCACTTGGGTTAGCGATGAAGAAAAACATCGAACTGCCTCATTGGTGTAGTGGTGGCAAGCGCGACTGCTGATCGTGAGGTCCTGGGTTCGATCCCTAGGCCGGTCAAAGTGTTATTGAGTGTTTCCGTGTGGAATTCCTCAGTAGCAGCCCGGGGTTTGGATTTGTGCCCGGTTGATGGCAAAAAGCTCGCCCACTATTACATGGAGCTTAAACATAACGGCTAAATGAGGGTGTTACTATACACCTCTGCCCAACCCTTCGGGGAATACAAGGCGTGATGTTGTGTTAATAATCACTTTTTAACAAAAAATAAAACCGACTTCAAATTGTCTATCTCCGATGTTCTTCATCAGATCTTCACCAAATTTGAATGGGACCACTTCGAAAGAATACTCTTTCAAACAAAAAAATAATCATTAAAATCGGTTCACAATTAGCAAAGATATCGCGGAACAAACATACAAAAAAAAAAAACGCAGTCGAATTGAGAACCTCCTCCTTTTTTGAAAGTCGGTTAAAATATCGTAAGGAAACCAGACCCCTGAGAGTAGCCAAGCAGCATTGCTATTCCGGTTTGAGGGTTACGGGTGCCGGTGAAATTACAGGCACATGAGATTTTCCAACTTAGTCTCTAAGGTTAGCAACGCATCAGTAATAATCTCGGTGTTGTAGATGTATATAGGCGACAGTAACCACTTTCCATCAGGTTATAAACGATGTAAAAAGACCCTTAACGAAGCCGAAAGGCACTTATTCTCCACGTCACTGCGATCATTGTTTTGTTCTGGACTATGCCTGGGAACCTTCTCGTTACGGAGATATTAGAGGTCAAAGTTCCAACATTTTCACAACTTTTTTTTAAAATACTAGTTTTGAAGGTTGCAAATGTACTTGAAATACCACCATTACCCGTTTACTACTCATTGCATCTATCAGCACAGTGTTTTGAGTGCGTTACAATTAGCTTTACAGGAAAACGAAATTTTACACCCAAAAATAAAAATCGTTTCCCAGCGACAATTTTTGCGTACGGTTACTTAGTTTGATGTACTGAATGCATGGTTGACGGCTTAGGGATGGGTCTTTTTACACCTTGTATAGCATACTAGCAACCTGTCCCGGCTTCGCACGGGTGTAATGTAGGTACTAATGTGGGACATATAAACCTTCCTCTTGAATCACTCTATCTATTGCAAATTATTTTAAAAGAGTATCCATGGAGTTTCTTGCCGGCTTCTTCTCCATAGGATCTACTTTCTGGAACCGTGCAACTAAATTGTCGAGACGTTTCGTAAGTGCATGTACTGTGCCTATTCGAAATAAAGAACTTTGAATTTGAATTTGAATTGCTGAAAACTGCATTAAAATCCGTTGCGTAGTTTAAAAGATCTAAGCGTACAGACAGCGGGAACGACTTTGTTTTATACTATGAAAAGATAATAATCTCTTAAGAAAAGTTTTTAATTATTTTGGTTTTATCTTGCAGCACCCCTGCCAGCATCAGGATTTGGGGATTAAAGGTTGAAATTATAAAATTGTATTGTCATGGAAATTTAACTTGTGTGTGAAGTTTCAGGAGAATGGTTTAAACAGAAGCAGCTGAAAAACCTGTAGCGAGATTTGAAACAAACAAATATACGAAGTGAAGCTAATAAAAACTGGTTTTTAAAAAAATTAAGCCGTCACGGGGCCTTGCAGATGTGAAATATCCAAAGACAATTTGTAAAAAAAAAACTCGCCGAATCAAACCGAAGAGAGCCGACAAGTTACGAAGGTCTGCCATCGCCAGCGTCGCCACGCAACAGCCGCTCTCGCGCCAGTACCACCGCATTAGATGACACGTTTGGTGCAGTGACTGAGCGATCGGCTTCAGCGCTGCGGGTCGTGGGTTCGATTCCCGCACAGAACAAATATTTGTATGGCCTGCAGATCGTTGATCCGGGTCTGGGTGTATGTGCGTGTGAAGTTTTGTGTCTGTAAACGCACCCACGATACAGGAGAAATTCTAGTGTGGGGCAACGTTATATAAAGAAAAAAAAACACCAAAAACGTTGACAAAGTACCAACAGACGAGGAAATGGAATTATTTCATAAATACAAACCAGTTGGTAATAATAAACTTTGGACGCTAGTATACGTTCACGTCCCACTTGTGGTCTACCCAACTGTTAGGTCTAACCAACTAAACAATGCTACTAAAAGTAATCCTCTTTGAAAATAATGGCTTTAGTTTTAGTACCGTAAAATATTTTCCAGTTCCTTTGAGAGATAAATTTTAGGAATTTACTTAGGTAAGAGGTTGTGGAGAACATATTTGAAACGTCGTCTAGTTGTGGCTTTGACAATAATGTACTTTATTAGTGTAAGAAAATTGTTTGTTAGGAGTGGAACTCTAAAGACTGAGATTGAAGTCGACAGATGGATCTGTGACAAGACTAAAGCCTTGAATTCTTCTTTTCGTGTGGTTAGTGACTAACCAGGTTTATGAGTTTATGCCGCCCATGTGCCTCTGACTTGGCTTCACATGCCGTCGAGAAATAACTCTCAGGCATGCCGGTTTCTTCACGATGTTTTCCTTCACCATTTTTATTTAAAGTTAATAATTATACAGGGGTCACCAATTAGTTTCGCTCGGGGTCCGTTTTAAGAAATGAAATGACCATCGCGGACCGCGCAACATTTTATAGAAAAAAATCAGGTCGGACAAAGTGTTATTGGGTTTTTCCGTATGGAATTCCTCAGTAGCAGCCTAGTGTTTGGGTTTGTGCCCGGTTGATGCCAATAGGCTCGCTCTCTAGTACATGGGACTTAAACATAACGGCGAATTGAGGGTGTTACTATACACCACTGCCGAACCCTTCGGCACATACAGGCGTGATGTTATGTTATTAACGTAGATACCTACATCTATCATGTAGTGGGTTCCTATAAGCATGGTTGGGTTGCTTTCAACTTCACGTCGATAACACCAAACTGCAGAATCGCAATTTCCACAAAGTTTGTGGGTTTCAGAAGACAATTACCTACTCTAGATAAGTCAATATCGCGGAAGGCTTGTAAATGAAATGTTAGGCTACTTTCAGACGGCGTTGTACTGCACATTTTTTTGAGGGATAAATGTTACCGAATAAGTAGTGGCGCATATATTGAGCTGTTCACACGTTGTTTGTACAGCAAAAAGACGTAGGTACTTAGCTAAGTACGTTAATCAAATACCCACTGGACTTGTCAAGCAAGCAAGCAATTTAATGTATTCGGTCTGCAGTAGCGCTACGTGGATGTGGTTATTCGTTTTTATAAGGAGAAACATGTATCGTGATGACAGCCCGCTGTTAATACAGTTTAAATCGAATATTGTAAAAAACGTGCGGTGTATTGTTGTGTGAACCCAACCTTATTGAGCTTTAAACTACTGCGATAGACAGTCTCAGCCACAAAATTAAATGATGTTCTAGAATTTAGATTCTAGGCCGTACTTTGTCGAGACTGAGACCGATACCCAGAACGACATTTAACTTTTAGCCGAAACCGAAACCAAGGTCTCGGTAAGACTTTGCCTTTGGCCAGACTGCAAACGAGGGCGCGGGGCGGGCGCGGTGCGGCGAGTTCAAACAGAAAAACTTCATTTGAGTGTCCATAGTGGGCACGCGGGCGCGGGAAGCGGCGCGGGCTACTTGGCGCGGGGAGCGCGCGGGTAGGTCACGCCATAGGTCGTTCATACAAGTGGCCGCAGTAAGAGCGCGGACGGTAAGCGACAACCCGCGCGGGAGCGGGGGATCTCAAACTAGTTCGTGCTGACCACGCGCGTTGTTGTGATGGCGTCTTCAAAATTAAATGTTGAAGAATTAATAAGTGCTATTCAAGCACGATCTGCACTGTGGATGTCGAAACATCGTTTTTTAGTAAGAATTTTCCAGTAAAAATAAGTCTTCTTCATCCATATGATATTTTGACAAACACTGGACACGACAACGCTCAGAACGAAGTCACGCTCCACTGCGGACAGGTAAATCGCGCGCGTCCTCGCACCCGCGCCGCTCCCCGCACCGCGCTGCCAGTCTGGCCAGACACTTTACATTCACAAATAACTTGCAAATGCTTTCATTGATGTATTCATTCATGAATGAAGAAATGAATTGAATGAATGAATGATTTAAAAACGATCTGTAGGCCAAGCAAGAACGTTTGAGGTATAGTATCGTAAACTTATAGCTAATGTAAGCGAATTTTGAATCGAAAATACTACTGTCCTATAGCATTTTGGTTTATTCTTTGCGACATGCACAATTTGTATTATACATAGATTATGAATCTTTATCCTGCCCTTATCACACACTAGGTGGGGTCGACACAACATGTATTTCATAAAAACATGTTGTTAGAGGTTTTGGCTTATTGTTTTATGACCGGCCGCCTGCCTGACATCAACCCTCCTTAGGAATACTCGTTGCGCCGTCGCGCGGGTGACCCAATGTGCTTGCTGATATTATGCACTGGGTCCCAAATGATAATGCTTGTCAATCTTATTGCCGACAACTAAGGTGGAGTATACTTGAAGTTCCTCGACCCACTCCTTCCGTTTTGCTAGGGACTTTGGTTCTGACACATCGTAAACTAATATAGCACCGTGAGCTTCTCTGTAAAAACTTAGAATACATACATAGATTATGAATAAAGTTTTCAATTTAATTAAATATTGTGTGCGAAACGAGTATTTCCAATTCCAAATTCACTTACATTAGCGTTACATTTACGTTAGTAACTCTACAGCGTTCTACAGATAAAGACAAATATAATGCCACAAAAAAACGATGAAAAGAATAAAATAATTACCATATTATAAAATTAACATTTTCAGAAGTAGGTCCTTCAATTTGGTTCAGCGTGGATTAGCACCGACTTCTAAAACTGTTAATTTTATAATATGGTAATTATTTTATTCTTTTCATCGTTTTTTTGAAGTCGGTTTTTTTTTTTTTTCGTTTTAGTGGCCTTAATTAAAATATGGTTGGACCTACTAAAGACGCTGCTCGTAACATAATCACATCATCACATTATGCGTCCTCTCCGTCATTGAGGAGTTCTATTGTCTATCTCCGAAGTTCTTCATCAGATCTTCACCAAATTTAAATGGGACCAATCTGGAAGTATATCCTTTCAAATATTTGTTTTTATCTAAATCGGTTTATAAATGGCGGAGTTATGAGGTAACAAACATAAAAAAAAACATACAGACGAATTAAGAACCTCCTCCTTTTTTGGATGTCGGTTAAAAATATTGACAAAATACAGCCAGATATCGACTACGTATATCTATTAGACTCAAAGTTAGTCAAGGTAAAATTAGGTCGGAGCTATATGGTCAAAACTTGGCAAATGGACTGTCGCCTATCAGAACCAGATGTAGGTACCGCCCGCGCCGCCGCCGTTTGCCAAATTATGCTCGTTAGTCTGTCGAGAGCCTTATTCTGAGTTCATTAGAATTGTGGTTTGAATATTTGCATTTCTCAATGTGTTCATTCAAATACATTTTCAGGTTATTGTTTAATATATTTGGGACAGAATATGGTCTTCTATACACCGTGGGCCCGAGATACCCGAAAGATTTTAACCACGACTTTCTGGTGGTATTATGAGTCAATAATGTTATATCTGTAGCCATTAGCCACATTGCTAGTTAAACATTCCCAACCCAAATTATTCCTAATTCCTAGACTGCATTAAACACTACTTACAGATATTCCATATTTACATATAAAAACTACAATATTTATTTACTGTGGCAGCAGGTCTCTGTCGTTGTCAGTTTGTCTTTGGATTATTGGCCTATGATTTTTGATGCTAAAATTCGCTACTATTTGTTCATGTTGCTTACATTATATAATCGCGCCGTATGTACTATACCGCTTATTTTACGCGCATCCTTCTGCGCCTTTACTCTAGTGAACTATCTGTATATGTTACGCTGTTTATATCTACTGTGATGTGACTTTACTCTTGTGTTCTCTTCTTCTTCTGACTTTCTCTGTTTGTGTGGACAATACATATCCGTGAGTCCTAAAAACTGTTTTCTTCTGCTCACTCGACACAAACATAAATTATAGCGATACAAACATCGATAACCATCTGTCGCTAAATATCAACATACGAGTAAGTCCAATTGACTGCCTCGTTGGTCTAGTGATCGCAAGCGCGACTACTGAGCATAGGGTCCTGGGTTCATTCCCCAGGTCGGGCAACGCGTTATTGGGTTTTTTCGTGTGGAATTTTTCAGTAGCAACCCGGAGTTTCGATTTGTGCCCAGGCAATAGGCTCGCCCCCTATTACATGGGACTTAACTACTGAATTTAACTACATAACTGGCGAAACGATGGCGCTACTAAAAACACATCTGCCGAAGCCTTCGGGGAATACAAGGCGAGATGTTATGTTATGTTAAGTCCAATTGGACCAATTTAACTAGATATAATTATTTTTGAAACAAAACAAATCAATTAACTTTAGTACTTCCTTGTAAACAATACATTAGGTCGAGATGGCAACGTTTAAAATTTCGTGTGAGTAGTTAAGAAAAGATAATAAGGAACTAACTGGCCGGTAAGCTTGTAGTTGCCGCTTCCGTGTATAACGGGGTGTCCTGCGTAAGCGACAAACGCGACGAGGGGCGACGCGACGCGACGCGACGCGACACGACGTGGAACAAATTACGTCGCGTCTCGCTACATAGGCCGCTAGTAGGGAATGCCGTTGTTTTGATCGCGTTTGTCGCGTTCGTCGCTTACGCAGGACACCCCGTTAGTCGCAGCGTCGCGTTCATAGCTTTCGCGACTTGTGAATTTCCATAAATAATGAATATTTTGAAAATTAAGCTTTATTCGACACACTATATCCCACTTTTTCGTTTCCAATAAGGCATTGGAAGCGATGGTTAAAATCATTTGGGAACCTGGAACTCAGGTTCATAAAAAATACTTTCCTTACTCAGATTACTTCTGTATCGTAAATACAGTTAAAAAAAAACAACTGCTGACTAATGAAAGTTTGTGAAGATGGATGGGTATGTATTACTCAATCACGTATAAACGGCTGTGTAAGACTCGCTTTACAAGGTGTATATTGTACGCAGTCGCCTAGAACCAGGAGTTTTTGAACCGAAAATATCAAGAAAATATACTTCAATCGAAAATTATATTCTGGAGCAGTTCTAGTAGTAGTATAGCTCTTTGCTCACTTGCATTAACAGTGTAGGAAAAACATCGTGAGGAAACATACACACCTATGAGGGCTCTGAAAAGAGACTCGTGCCTTACAGTCGGACAGTAAAGACTCATTTACACGGTGCAAGTTTCGTGATATCTTTGTCTTTCTCTCTGACAAAAACAGAGATAGCATGAGACTTGCTTCAAGAGACTTGCACCGTGTAAATGAGCCTTTATGGTCTGAATATGTTATGTGTATAGCACATTGTGAAGACAAGCAAAAGAAATATTTGGGAAAAGGTCTCGCCTTCAAAATTCACACTTAATCTTATAACTACAAAGTTCTATCTACCATTTCTGAACTGACCTCAAGATAGCTAACGATAGCCTTCTAAGCTATCGTCAAACTTCTAACTACAGTAGTTTAGAAGCAGAATAGAGAAAATGATCTGGAAGTAATACCGCACTGAAAATACACTGAAACCTAGATACTATTGGAATATCTGTCCTATATTATAGAATAGATCTCCATATTGATTTTAAAAGCTTGGAGACTTTGGCTTCGATTTTAGAGTCGCTAGGATTTCTTTTAAAAATATCCCGTGTCGATGGACTGGAATATAAAACTTCCTCACGGCACGCTGTGAATAGACGCGTGTTGTAAGATTCTACAAAATCCAGCACGCTTGGTGTTAGAATTTAGAATCTATACGGTCCGCCTGGCTAACTACAACATTAAAGACCGGCGCCAAGCAATTTACTGTGTTCCGTCGTGTGTATGTGAGAGCCAAAGTGGTATAGGGTAATCCCTTTATATCTCTGTTACTTGGATTCGTGTGTTCGATTTTAGACCCTGTCGTCTTACCATCAGGTGAAACTAAGGTCAAATACGACCAAGACAAAGAATAAAAAGGTATAACTGTTTTAATTTGATTATCATTTGCGTTAACGATGATGAAAAACCTCGTGAGGAAACCTGCACACCTGAGAGAGATCCATAAAGTTCTCGATGGTGTGTGTTGTCCACCAACCCGCACCAGGCCAGCGTAGTGGACTAAGGCCTAAACCTTTCTCAGCAGCAGAGGCCAATGCCCCACAGTGGGACAGTAATGGGCTGATTGTTTCTTATGTTTTATACCTGGCAGAAGATTGTTTCATTCAACGGTTGTATGAACAATGAACATGAGCCAACAATTGTTAATTAGTGTGCCACCAGCTTCTTTATGTAAAGCGAGCCTCCACAATAGGCCGGTAAAGAGCACGGATGTAGAAAGAGACACCCAATTACGTACCTTCATTTACAAGGTAAATTAGCAGTATACGGTACATGTAAATAAACCGTAACGAAGGGCTGTCTGTACATTTTTGAAAATGCCTTCTTTTGAAAATAACTTATTCATGTAGGTACACACTTTAAGAAATGCAATAGAACAGTAAATAGCTATTCAATATATCTGTTCTTGCATCCTCTTAGCCTTTTCCCAATTATCTTAGGGTCAGCTTCCAGTCTAACCAGATGCGGCTGAATACCAGTATTTTACACGGAGCGACTGCCATCAGACCTCCGCAACCCAGTAACTGGGCAATGCCGATATCCTAAGGTTAAACCGTTTTGTCAGACTTTCGGGCTTCTGACTACCCGTAACTGACTGTCATAGGTATTCGTATGACACCCGGGACCGACGGCTTAATGTGCTCTCCGAGGCACGGAGGGGTCTCGATGTGTAACAAATGGTCACCCATCCACGGACTGACCGCGGCAAGCGCAGCTTAACCTCGCAAATCTTACGATCGGCGCGGTTGTTATTTAGCCACGAACCCCTCATATCTTTCTTGCATAAAGTTAGAAATAAACACGTGATTTTAATTTAAAATACATCTAGATCAATATTCAATAAAGAACTCATTTTTGCTATAATTCTTCATTTCGTCTACAATGGGACGTAGAATCCTTGGACGAATTGACGAACGACTCTATAATGAATTTGTATAGCAGTGTTATTTTGTTACATCAACATAACATAATTAGCCAATTACTATCCCACTGCTGGCCTCTTCTCAGAACGAGAAAGGCCGTAGTCCACCACGCTGGCCTGGTGCGGATTAGCAGACTACACACACCATCAAGAACTTTACGGATCCCTCAAAGGTATGCAGATTTTCTCACGCTGTTGACGCAAGCGATACTCAAATTCTGATCCGTAGGTACATGAATTCGAAAAGTCAGAAGTGCGGGTCGGGGTCCAGCTCAGACCCTCCTGCGTGGAAGGCAAGCGTGCAACCGCTAGGCTATCACACATTACCTAAAGTAATAAAATCTTGCGAACAAAGTCGCGGGAACAGCTAACACTTTAATGTATGTATGTAAGTATTTAAGTTCGGTTGAGCAAAAGGAGCTTAGAGGGTCTTGAATCACAATCTCGGGCGGAAAGGACGTTTTACATTAAAATTACAAATTCTCAAGTATACCTACTTCGCACTACAAAAGTTGGACCCTATTAGTGAGGACTTGTGGAAGAGGCGTATAATGTACAGGGAAGTCAGTAAATCCATTTCTCGGCTTGCAATCTCGTTATAGATAACGATAAACTTTTGAGACACAAAAAGACGGAATTACAATTTCTTTATATAGAATTGATTAATTTATAATCTTACTAGTGACCCGCCCCGGCTTCGCATGGATGCAATGTAGATACTAATGTGGAGCATATAAACCTTCCTCTTGAATCACTCTATTTATTGCTGAAAACTGCATTAAAATCCGTTGCGTAGTTTAAAAGATCTAAGCGTACAGACAGCGGGAGCGACTTTGTTTTATACTATGTAAAGAAATTGATCATTATGAAAAATTTTTTTCTTCATAACATCACGCCTGTATTTCCCAAAGGGTTGGGCAGAGATGTATAGTAACACCCTCATTTCGCCGTTATGTTTAAGTCCCATGTAACAGAGGGCGAGCCTATTTCCATCCACCGAGTACACATCCAAACTCTGGGCTGCTACTGAGGAATTTCACACGGAAAACTTAATAACACTTTGCCCGACCTGGATATCGATCTTAGGACCTCACGATCAGCTGTCCAGCAGTTGCGCTTGTCATCACTAGACAAACGAGGCAGTTATCTGTTCAAATAGGCAAATCTAATCCACGCTAAATACTTCCCTTGCGGGTGAATTGGTAAGTTTTATTTTTCTGTTTGTAAATCTTATTAGCGTACAAAATTAGATGTTAGGTGTTTGCATAAATTAATATTAGAAAACAAAAACAATAGTTTGTATGTCAAAGCTTTTATAATATTATATGTATTACTAAAAATGATCTCAAGTAAGTGAAATCTTTGCAATTTTTTAATGAGAAATTACAATCTTTAACCATACTTCTGGTAACTATTGCTGCACTGGGCAGGTTGATGGTGACACAAAGCCATCTCTTGCCCGCCAAAGATTTGAATAATAATAATTATGCTTTTTGCTGGCTGGAAAATAGAAAGTAAATTCGTCAACTCTTCCTCCTAACCTTTTCTCAATTAAATTGCGGTCAGCATCCAGTCTAACCAGATGAGGCTGAATACTAGTATTTTACACGGAGCGACTGCCATCAGACCTCCGCAACCTGGGCAATGCCAATATCCTAAACTTAGACCAGTTGCCAGACTTTCGGGCTTCCGATTACCCGTAACGACTGTCAAAGGTATTCGTATGACACCCGGAACCGACTAACGTGCTCTCTGATGCACAGAGGTGTCTTGATGTGTAACGAATGGTCACCAACCCAACCACGGACTAACCGGCGCGGTTGTTAATTAGCCACGATCCCCTCATAGGAAGGGAAAGAAAATTCATCACCGATGCAGGGAAAATATTGTTACAGCATTTTTACTACATTAGTGCTATAAATGTTTTGAGTTTGTTTTCAGGAAGAAGCTAGGTGCGTCCAGCTTGTGGAGAAACGAGGTATGGTGTTCCTCCAACGAAAAGGGAGGATCCTCCAACCAGGCGGGGCTTGTGCCTGGCGGGCTACTGCCCTATGGTAGCTTTTTTTATTTTATTTTCTATTTTATTACTTGTAGATGGTCTTGCGGACTGTTTCTACGTAACCGGGCAGTAATTGCCGAGACCTGAAGAGTCTCCAACCAATGGGCTCCACGGTTGATGTTGGGAAGTTGTATATATAATATCCGCGTGTCAAATCTTGATATCGTGATGCAGGATTATGTGACGTCATATTTGGCAGTTGCCATTATTGTCGCTGTAGTCTGCTACACAATCGTTGTGATCGTTCGCATGTGGCGTGGTCGATGTCTCCATAAACTTTTGTCTAAAAATACGAAAACATTTCCAAACTAACCTTCTACCTTCCCTCTCTCTTACAAAACCATTTAAGTCCAGGACGTTTCAGTTTCTACACGACAATGGGTTGACCGGTTCGTTACCCAACACCAGTGACGTCAGCCTGTGATTGTTCATACAAGACCGGACGCCCGAGCCTCCGAACCCAAGGCACCCCGAAGCGAATTGTTTTGCATAATTTGATACGTTTGGGCTCGGTGTTTCATTTGAGTGATTGTGGAACTATTGTGTTGTAGAATATGTTAGTAAGTCTGTGATTTATGATGTGTTGGGTTGAGGATTCGGTTGTGAACCGATTTGTTCCACAAAGTGTGAGTTTTGCGAAGTTAGAACTGGGATTTTGAGAATACACAGCTAATAAAGGACTCTTGATACTGTTAGATAGATAGATATACTTTATTGCACACTAAAAGAAATAAAACAGAAGGAATACACATAATTAGGAACAGGACAAATGGCGGTCTTATCTCTTAAAGCAATTTCTAATTGTTAAGAAAAATATAAAGGGCAGTTTGCAGCGTACAAATATGTAACCAACTAAAAATCGGGAATCAACTAAATAATAAGTATAACTACATACTATAACACAAATAATTATATCGATGGCAACAAAGTAGATACGGACATCTACATTTTTGCGAAAATGCTTTTTTTACAAAAATGAGCTTATATCAACCCTATCTACAAGTCTGTATTAAAATAATTTCAAATTTCAAAATAATAAAGAAAATCTGACACGTAAATGAAGACATCTACACTCAATTTTTAAAAAACATCGCAGTAGAAATGGACATTAGAATTTTTTCTATTAGAAGTAGTAAGAAGACAGTGCTGATTATTGTTAAGTTTAAAGTATTGTTTTGTTTTTATGTTTCTTTTTATTTTCTATCACTCTGATGTGTACCTATTTGCCAATGGTGCCTTTAAATTCTATTTTGATAATATTGTTGTAATTGTAATATATTTTTAATACTTAAAAAAATACATTTCATAGTTATTTTCTATAAGAAAGACCTATTGTGAATAAATAAAACATAGTAATGTAATGTATTTCTATTTAAAAATATATATTTTGCGTGGGTTGGGAACTAAATAAATTAGTTTAACTGATATACATAGACATAGATGAAGTTTAGTGGTAGATAACTCATTTAATGATGTTAAATGCAAAGTAAATAAAGATATCTACAAAATTTGGCCTAAAAAGGGTAATAATGTTTGCACGTTGCTTAGATTTTCTTTAAATATCCTTAAAAGTATTGCTGGAAATGATTATCTTAGTTTATTAGACATTTTAGATGGAATGGGCGCTTTTATATGATTAGATATATTTCAGAGTAAAAAAATACATCTACATTATTACAGTAAAACAATGATATAGCGATAAAAACTGTAAAAACTGTTATAAAATCAATGAAGAAGGTTATTTTAAAGCGTCATAGAAAATTTCATGTTAATTGGTCCATAACTCTCAAAATGGTTACTATTTTTTACTAAATGTGCTCTCCTGTAAAGTTGCGATTTTGTAGATGTGTTCTTAAACTTTACTGCCATCGATATAATAACATTATAATTACAATACATATTTTAAATACCTGTATATATATATAGTTATGTTATGTTAGTGTTGTGTTGAGAGCAAATCATGAATGCATGAATGCTGTAGAGTTACTAACATAGATCTAACGTTAATGTAAGTGAATTTTGAATCGGAAATATTCGTTTCGCACATACAACATACATTACTAGCCCATTACTGTCCCACTGCTGGGCACGGGCCTCTTCTCAGAATGAGAAGGGTTTAGACCTTAGTCCACCACGCTGGCCTGGTGCGGGTTGGCAGACTACACACATCATCGAGAACTTTATGGAGACCTCTCAGGTGTGCAGGTTTCCTCACGATGTTTTTCCTTCACCGTTAACGCAAGTGATAATCAACTTCTCAGTCAGAGGTAAGGGCTGGGATCGAACTCAGAGACTCCTGCATAGAAGGCAAGCGTTCCACCGCTAGGCTCTCACTGCTTTCGCACATACTATTTAGTTAAATTATAAACTTTATTCACATCGATTTATTATTATTTATTTAGCTGCGCTTGCCGCGGTCAGTCCGTGGATGGGTGACCATTTGTTACACATCGAGACCCCTCCGTGCCTTGGAGAGCACGTTAAGCCGTCGGTCCCGGGTGTCATACGAATACCTATGACAGTCGTTACGGATAGTCAGAAGCCCGAATGTCTGACAAACGGTTTAGCCTTAGGATATCGGCATTGCCCAGTTACTGGGTTGCGGAGGTCTGGTGGCAGTCGCTCTGTGTAAAATACTGGTATTCAGCCGCATCTGGTTAGACTGGAAGCTGACCCCAACATAATTGGGAAAAGGCTAATAGGAATTCACATCAATTTATGATAGAAATTGTGCATGTCGCAAAAAAATAAACCAAAATGTTATAGGACAGTTGTATTTTCGATTCAAAATTTGCTTACATTAGTGGTATGTTTACGATACTATACGTTAAATGTTCGAGCTAGGCTTACATTGCTTCTTTTGGTCGTATTTTTTCAGGGGATATCTTTAGCTCAAAAACCGCTAAATGCAATAGGTTTCGCTAAATGCAATAGCGAATCCAGCGACCCTGTCGGTAAGACACAACAGATAAAATAGAGGTGTATGTAACCTGAAAATTGTGTGATATCTCCCCAACACTAAAAATACATAACATAAAATCACGCCTGTATTCCCCGAAGGGTTGGGCAGAAGTGTATAGTAACACCCTCATTTCGCCGTTATGTTTAAGTCCCATGTAATAGACGGCGAGCCTATTCCCATCAACCGGGCACAAATCAAAACTCCGGGCTACTACTAAGGAATTCCACACGGGAAAACCCAATAACACATTGCCTGACCTGGGGATCGAACTCAGGACCTCACGATTAGCAGTCGCGCTCGCCACCACTGGACCAACACATGATGTAGGTAAACACTTTCCTATTAACCAAACAACAATGTAACAAACACAAAGTCATACAAACAGTTTATCCTTTCACATAGTTTCGAAGCGAGTTTAAAAACGCAATAACGATTGCGTCACACTCGCATTCGCGTTCGAAATTCAAACAACGAACTGCGAGAGTAGGCACAAAGTGTATGAAATTCAGCCGGCTACAAAGTTTTTAAAAATGTTTCACTACCCGCATTTTGGGAATGAGTTGGATCAAGTTGAATGGTGCAGACTGGTGTGTAGGTGCGATATTTTTGGGTTAGCGAATACCCGAACTTGACTCCTCATTCCGAGAAGAAGGAGTGGGATAGTAGTGGACTTACTGTGTATAAGTTTAGGTGAATATGCTACTGCAGGGCCTTCGAACAAGTAGATAACGAGACCTTCGAGCATTTGCTGCCTTGGGGTCCCAGAGCGTCTAGCTACGGTGGCCCTGCCATCCGCTTTACATTGTGCTCTCACCTTTTCAACGACTAAGTAAGTACGAGAAGAGAGACCATATAGGTACCTACGTGTGGAGTGGAACCAGATAATATTATAATATTTATTTATCTGTTTGCTACTTATATTGGTGGAGCAAAAGACAATGGACGTAGAAGAAGCTTTGCCTTTGACGACACGTTTGGTGCAGTGGCTGAGCGATCGGCTTCTGCGCTATGGGTCGTTTGTTCGATACAGATAGTTGTTCCGGGTCTGGATGTTTGTGCATGTGAAAATTTGTGTCTGTAAACGCACCCACGATACAGGAGAAATTCTAATGTGGAGCAACGTTTATTTAAAAAAAAAAAGAAGCGAGTAATGCATGTCAGGGTCGTAGAAGGTGGCGTCTAAATTGTCTCTGCCTACCCCAAAAAGGTGTGAGCTACTATGTATATAAACAAAATACCTAATCAAAAATACTAAAATGGTCTAGCCTAGCCTTTCCCCAACTATGTTGTCAGCTTCCAGTCTAAGCAGAAGCGGCTGAATACCAGTATTTTACACGGAGCGACTGCCATCAGACCTCCGCAATAGTTATAGGGTATTATCTGTTATCGGTAGCTGGTAGCACTGGACAATGTTGACATAGGAGGGTAACCGTCAAGATTAATCAACGTACCCGAAGTTATAAAAACAGTGGTCATTCGAAGAAGCAGAGGATTCAATAGTCAATAGTCAATAGTCAATAGTATCTTTATTTGGATGAACATGGTACAAATAAGATCTTACATACATTATTGTGGTAACAATCATATTCTGCCATGTATGGCGTGCAAATAATAACAAAATAAGTAGTTAAATACAATAAAAAAATAAAAACAAACATGTATAGGAGAAAATGGCAATTAAAATTTAGTACATTTATAATAATTATATTTTATTCTATTTAACATTTCTTAGAAAGTGTCATTCATAAAATCTGTAACAGTATAATAGCACTTTTCACTTAGAAGGGCCTTTAACTTCTTTCTAAATATTTCTACTGTTAGCTCTTTGTAAGAATCTGGAAGCTTGTTATAGATTTTTGGAGCCCAACAGAATACGCTTTTCCACATAAGTGCTGTATTTGCTCTACGAATACATAAGTTATTTTTACGTCTATTACGAATAATTACATCAGAAAGTCTTGGAAATAAATGAGGGTTTTACTGACCTTTTATATCTGGTTTACTTGTCCTCATTTTCTGATCTTGTGTTAATTATTATATTGTGATATATTGTGAACTAGCTTCTGTAACTAATCACTAACCTAATTAAAAGTACTCTCAGTGGTGGAGAGTCTATATTGGTTTCCTTTACTTTATTTACCATGCTCCCAATCCTGACATACCGATATTAGCTATAACTGTAATGATAGATTCACCCCCACAAGATTCTGTTGTATGTCTTTTATATACCGATCTCCTAAGCTTAGACCGGTTGACAGACTTTCAGGCTTCTGACATCCCGTAACGACTGTCATAGGTATTCGTATGACACCCGGGACCGACTGTTTAACGTGTTCTCCGAGGCATGGAGGGTTCTCAATGTGTAACGGTCACCCATCCACAAACACACATCCGCGCGGTTGTTAGTTACTCACAATCCTCTCAAAAATACCAAAATTATGAAACGTAATTCCACTCCGTACCAATTCTCCACATATCACACCAATTAATCAGTGAGGACCATTAAATATGTCGGGAAGCCGTTTTTCTCACAATAAATTCCCTACAGTCGGATTCCCCGAGCATTCTCACAGTTTCATCAGTTCCATTACTTCTTCAATTTCATTAAGATTCAAGTCATTACGCGGAGAGGAACTCCCGTAGGTGAAGAAACAAAATAAATCTTCTTGAAGGATTGGAGGAGAAATCGTGGAAGAAATGTTCTCATATTGCTACATTTATTATTTAAGTAATAGACCTTTTGCTTCGGTGTTGTAAGGCAAAGTTCTGTGTGTATATTGAACTACAGAATCTTTCTTTTCTTTTTTTTTTAAAAACGTTGCCCCACACTAGGATCTCTCTTGTATCGTGGGTGCGTTTACAGACACAAATCTTCACATTCACAAACGCCCAGACCCGGAACAACTATTTTGAGGCCATACAAAT
The DNA here is from genome assembly GCA_910594945.2 of Amphipyra berbera. Lineage (NCBI taxonomy): Eukaryota > Metazoa > Arthropoda > Insecta > Lepidoptera > Noctuidae > Amphipyra > Amphipyra berbera. The sequence goes on from OU343144.1 coordinate 10,486,329, forward strand.
ATTTGATCCGTGCGGGAACCGAACCCACGACCCGTAGCGCAGAAGCCACTGCACCAAACATGTCGTCAAATAAGAAAGAATATCTTCTTCTGGTCAAAATATACCTATACATAGATAAGTATTCATATAGAATTTTAAGGTGAGTAGATTGTGTAAACTGATCCCGTTGGTCTAGTGGTGGTAAGCACGACTGCTGATCGTGGGGTCGTGGCTTTGGTCCCCAAGTCAGGCAGTGTTATTGTGTTTTTCCGTGTAGAATTGCTTAGTAGCAGCCCGGAGTTTGGATTTGCTTGTGCCCGGTTGATAGCAATAGGGTCGCCCCCTATTACATGGGACTAAACATAACGGTGAAATGAGGGTGTACTATAATTATACACCTCTGCCCAACCCTTCGGGAAATATAGGCGTGATGAACGACTGTCATAGGTATTCATAATATGACACCCGGAACCGACTACTTAACGTGCTCTCCGAGGCACGGAGGGGTTTCGATGTGCAACGAACGGTGACCCACCCATGGACTGACCGCGGCAAGCGCTGCTTAACCTCGCAAATCATATCATCCGCACGCTTGGTAATTAGCCACGAGCCCCTTAGTCCTTGCAGCAAATAAGAAATCATATTCCTGTTACTGCTTAAAACATTTCATCTGCTATACTTACATTATATGGTGGTACGAACTAATCTGTACTGTGAATACTGTTGAAATGTTTCACAAAATAGGTACGAGATCTTACAAGTGCACAACGCAGCTCCTTTATTTCCACGCTCATTTAGAAAATTAAAACATTCAAACTTAGGCAATGGAACTTCACAACAAGCAATTCCCGTTTCTATTTTAATAGAGGTAAGAATTTCTTTCAAAATACAGTATAAGTAATCTGCAGTGCCGCGCCTGCACAAATACTGTTAGCAACGTATGTTCATTGTGCGAATAAGCGCCTGCGGAAGTTTTATGATGATATAACTTCACGTGTTCAGTGTTAAGGATGATATCCACCAAACGGCGCGCATCGCATCGGATCGGAAAGGATACGAACGGATGCGGCGACAGCCGATCGCTTCCGGCAGGATGTCGACGCATACGATCGGCTCCGTACCGTCGCTTGCGAACGTATCCGTTTCTGCGCCTAGTCAAATAGTTTAATTCCTACCGTGTTGACGTGTGCTAATCCGATCGGATACGACGATAGGCGAACGGAGCCGACCGCTCGTCGCAGCGTACTTTCGGCTGCGATCGTGTGTCGCGGAAGACGCCCGCGGACAAGCTGCTGTGCGCGGCTTGGTAATAAAGACTTTAAATACTGTGTACACGATTTAATATCGTTTAAATGTTATAAAATCTGTTCCGATTCGATGCGATGCAAGCCGTTTGGTGGAAATCATCCCTGATTGTTAAGTTATTCCAAAACTTTCTCGCATTCACAAACCAATGTTTTACACTCCTAAACCTTAACTTCTACAGAATGTACCTATTGTGTATTTTCCTTATGTATAATATACAATTTTTTTATCCTCTTCATGACTGACATAGGTTAGGCCAAAGGGTAAGACAAGGTCGTGGTACAAATGTTTGTAGGGTTAAAAATACTATGCCGTTATTTTTGGAGACTTACCTGGGATCTGTCGGGTTTGGAAAGGGACGTTCCTGATTGACAGATGTGAGTTGTGTGACAGTTTTATTTTTGTCCGATGTAACGGGAAATACGAAGGTAAGTAAACACTTAAGAGAAATGAAATAAAATTACAGATTATTTTGCTGGTTTTTAGTAGTAGCAGTACCTACTATAACATCACACCTGTATTCCCCGAAGGGTTGGGCAGAGCTGTATAGTAGCAGCCCGCGGAGTCTGGATTTGTGCCCGGTTAATGGCAATAGGCTCGCCCCCTATTACATGGGACTTAAACATAACTGGCGAAACGAGGGTGTTCTAAAAACACCTCTGCCAAACCCTTCGGGGAATACAAGGCGTGATGTAATGTTATGTCTAGCCTCGTACCGTAAACCGCTTTCGGTCCCTGATAACTACATTCGGTCGTGTCTTGTCATGAGCTGTGGAAAACGACCTTATGTAGTACCGAGTCTATCACCCATATTCTAAGACGTTCCTCCAAAACTTACTCGACTCATACTCGACTCAGGACGGGCTCGAAAACACCTTCAAAATTGTATTCTTAGTCGCAATTTCGAGTGAACTTTGAGGTTCTTCGACTGTGAGGTCCTCAAATGAGTCTAGGTAGAGTGGAGACATTACGTCACAATTTGAATTATCTGCATCGTGCAAATAACGCCGCGATTAATAGTTGTAAGGATTATCGTAAGCATATTCGATAGTCTTCAAAATTAATTTTTGTTACATACGAACTTTGATACTTCCTTCCTTAAGGTAGGTTCCGAGGTACCATGAGTTTGACAGATGATTCCTTACCTCGACTAAAGAAAAATCTCGAGTCGAGGACGTTTATGTCAACTATAACTACCGATGGTAGTGAGAAAGACTGAGTCGAGGTGGAGTCGAGTCGAGTAAGTTTTGGAGGAACGTCTTAGAATATGGGTCTACGTTCTAGTTAGACCGTTGTCTGTGAGGGCTTACATCTAAGTAAAGTACCCTTCGCTCTCGGTTGTCTTGCTAAGATATTGCGAAGCGCAAAGCTGTCCTCGTTTAATTAGGTATACTGTATTTACCCCTCTATCAAGGCCGTAGCCAGGAAGTTGGTTGTTGAAGAAAATCAATTGCAATAACGAGTGTATACATTTTAAAAGTAATTTAATTGTCTGAGGTTTCGGATGGGTTTTAATGAAAAGATTATCCAGTCAGCAAGGTTGGTAGCGGGACTGACTGCACAGGGTGCGACGGACGTAGGTACTTTGGGATTGTATTTTTTTTTATTCGACTTCTTGTTTTGCGGACCATTTCTACGTAACCGGGCAGTTATTGGTGAGACCTGAAGGGTCTCCAACCAATGGGGGACGAGTAAAATTCTTAACATAAGCTAACTACTATTACTACTACAGACTAACATCGTGACTAATAACAAAAACAGCACTAAGGGCGACCCCTAATAGGACTCGGACCTCGGCTTAGGGCCTTACTGGCGGGAGTTTAGTATCGTCACTCGTAGAGGCTCTTTTATTTATACTGAAAGGAGTATAGTACGGTCGGTCACCCATCTTTACGTAGTATAAAACAGTCGCTCCTGTTGTCTGTACGCTTAGATCTTTTAAACTACGCAACGGATTTTAATGCAGTTTTCAGCAATAGATAGAGTGATTCAAGAGGAAGGTTTATATGCCCCACATTAGTATCTACATTGCACCCGTGCGAAGCCGGAGCGGGTCACTAGTCCAATATAAATGACAGCGCCACGAAGGAAGATTGATCTACAGGGTGTAAACGAAGTCATGTAATTCCTTTAAACCTCGTGATGTACTGCTGACATAGATTAATCCTGCACGGGATACTAATTTTGAATTCAATAAAAACAAAATTACAAGAAGTAAACATGTGTTCTTAACGTGAGGCATTTTAGCGCCCCGAGCGAAATGCGCGGCTATCGCCCGCCACGCGTTCATTTAACTAAAATGCCTTACGTAGGTACTTACTTCTTGTAATATTTTTTTTATTGAATGCAATAGTATCCCGTTCAGGGTTAATCTATATCAGCAGTGCATCACGAGGTTTGAAAGAATTACATGATTTCGTTTATTCCCTGTATAAGTAGCTATAAGTCCATGCCGTTGAACTTTAAATAGTAGTTAGACAAAAATAGAAGCTAAGTATAGAATATCATGTAAACACACTAATGTGAACTGTAATTAAACTTTTTTAGGCATCTACATTTATATTGAAGTAGCTACAACATCTGCAGGTCACACATGCGAATTAATAACATAATTCCGATGAGTGAGGCCGCGTTCCCACTTTGTCGTGACGACAGATAGTCGTGTAGTTTTAAGTGTCGTGGCTTATATATTTAAATGGAGGTGTTCACATATAAGACGACACGATTAACTGTCGTTCACGACTTGTTTTTGCAGTGACGACAGATTGTCAAGTCAATGGGAACGGCTAGCACGACAGTCGTTAAACGATAAGAAAACGTAACGACATCGTGACGGCAAATCATGTGACGTTATTACGACTATCTGTCGTAGCCACGATAAAAATATCGTCTCGTCTTAGCTTGCTACTGATGTGGAAACGACAAAGCGACTGCCGTGAAACGATAAAATGTCGTCGCGATCCAATGGGAAGAGCTAGATACGACAGTCACTAAACGATAAAAAAAATTGACGACAAACAGTCGTTATAATAATGGGAACACTGCTAGAGACGAAAGTCGTCCAACGATAAATTAATCGTCACGACATAGTGGGAACGCGCTCTAAGTGGCAAAGAGCAAAGAGTCAGTAGGCCTAGAAGAATGCTGTCGTATTACTAACGTAAACATAACGTTCATGTTAGTAAATTTTGAATCGGAATACTCTTTTATTCGAATACTCGTTTACCACATACTATTTAATTAAATTGAAATCTTTATTCTTATATAAGTACTAGCGGCCCGTCCCGGCTTCGCACGGGTGGATATTTTACCCGTTTTTGCAACATTTTTTTATTTATGCTCCGCGCCTTTTGGTCGTAGCGTGATGTTATATAGCCTATAACCTACCTCGATAAATGGACTATCCAACACATAAATAATTTTTCAATTCCAACCAGTAGTTCCTGAGATTAGCGCGTTCAAACAAACAAACAAACTCTTCAGCTTTATAATAATTAGTATAAGTAGATCAGCCATTCTCAACCTTTTTTAAGTCGCTCCCGCTGTCTGTACGCTTAGATCTTTTAAACTACGTAACAGGTTTTAATGCAGTTTTGAGCAATAGATAGAGTAGAGTGATTCAAGAGGAAGGTTTATATGCCCCACATCAGTATCTATATTTCACCTGTGCGAAGCCGGGGCGGGTAGCTATTATCATAAACAATAAAAACGTAGAACAAAGTTATCAGTCAGATAAAAACCAAAGGTTACATGCGACAGATTACTTAATTATCAAATTGATGAGTATTATCCTTATCCAAACATTTTAATATTGTTATATCACCCTATCATTAGATAAGAGCTTTTATCTTTAGCGATAAGTTCGGCTATGGATGGGTTGTTAGTTCAACTTGTTTGTTGTCTATGGTTTTATCGTATCCTGCCTCTGAGGTAGGTAGAGATGTAGGATGTGAGCGTGGTTATCGGTCCCAATATTTGTTTAATGAGATAATATCCTCGAACTACTGTAGTCTTTTTTGTGATAATTAAGTAGGTCTGCCCTGCCAATCTAATACACTGTAACTTTTGAAAACCACATTTGAGGTTTTTGACGATATAAGTTTTTCCAGCTTGTTTAAACCTTAATTTGAACGTAATACAGTGTTTTCCAGCTTGCCATATCTTGCAAAATATACATTGAAATGAAAAAAATGTTGGTCAGGGGTACTAAACAGACTTCAAGAAACGGATTGGGGATTGTTAAGGTAAAATACTGTAAGTCGAGTTACAGTCTTTTGGATTGGCACGGCAGCGGTACCTACTTGCAGATGCCGATTCTCTTGTTCACCAAATAAAGTAAAATTAGAAATAATTAAGGCATCGCTGGGACGCCTGGCAGATGTGAAACATCGAAATTCATTTTGTAAAATAAATACTGGGCGAATCAAACCAAAGAGAGCCGACAATCAAAGATCTGCCATCGCGAGCGTTGACCACGCAATAGCCACTCTCACGCCCGTACCGCCGCATTAGATGTTTCACATCAAAGTTATTGCTACGTCTTGTTGGCTGCCGCGTTCAAACGAGATCATCACGATAGTGTAGCTACCTTCAAATCTAAATTGTGTTTACCTACTGGCCTAGAATAAACGAAACATACAATGGTGTCGATTCTGTTGCGGATTTTGACAGGACTAAACTAAACTAAGGGTTTTTGTCTGTTTCTGTTTCAATAGAAAAAGAAGGTGACAGTTGCATTTAGTCTAGTTTAGTAGGTACTGTCAAAATGTGCTACAGAATCGACACCAGTATCTCGGTATGTACTTATTTACAGCTCGACTTAAAAGTCTATAAAATATACCTAAACGGAAAACAGTTTTTTTTTATAACTGGTCAGGGCTTTGTCGGTCAGTGTTGTATCATGCGATAAATGCAGTAAGACGTTCAATTTAAAATGAATAAAACCATCCTTTCTATATCAGATAAATTATAGCAATGTATGACTAGCGGTGCCCCCATTTCGTACTTTTTGTGCTAAGCTGATTTTCTTACCATAGAACCGTTATATTTGAAAAACTAAACGTTTTCTTTTCTTTAATAATCGGATGAAACATATGACCTTAACTTTAATAATTAATTTACAAAAGACTAATTACACAAGAAGATGATGCTTAATTGTTATTGTTAAATTATAAATGTCAAATTATAATGAAAAATCGTTCACCAGTTACCACGTAAAATTATTAGGTACATAAGTCGCTTAGCTTGACTGCTAGCAAAAGATAAGAATATCACTTGTCGAAAAAAGAGATTTTCCAAAGATTTATAAAACTAAACCAAAATTAAATGAATGAAACTAATTAAATGATTAGCTTAGAATTTATTACGCTCAATTGAAACTATGACCGCATAATAGCGCGACAATGCGCTTTATAAGGTTAATATTTTTTATCTGGATAATTGAATTGCCAGATGTAATTATTAAGAACTATAAGTACCTAACTTACAGCGTATTTTTTTAAAACTCATTCCTTGCATTCAGTACTCAAGAAGGAAACGTGCTAATAATAATATCAGTGGCTAATATTTGACGAGAACTACAACAATAAATAAAAAATGTTTGTATTCAAATTTAATGCCTAATAAAATTTAAAGTAGGTAACATAAAATATAAACGTTTTTAAAATCAGTCTGATATTTTTGTTGTTGTCGTCATTTAACAAACAAACAAATAAAAAACCTATGTTCTTCTAGAAATATTAAAAAAAACTATTACATACGGCAGAACGTTCCGTAATTTTATGAAAAAGTACTTCCCAGCGCTGTAGCGCTGCTTGATTGCAACTTAAAGTTCCATACTTAAAATATTTTACAATAGCAACACTACACACTGTCACATTCACATCACAATGTCAATTTGTCAAATATTGGTTTGATAAAAATGACGAGCTACACAATTTTCGTACAGTAAAAAAATAATATAAAATTAATCGTGTGTTTATCAATATGACTGTCTGGTGCAAACTCGAAGATGAAGAAGTTTACGCTGTTGGTAAGTATTTTTATTTTATTTCCGTGTATTTTCGATTAAAAGTGGTGTATTGGTGTCGCATAGTAATCTTGTAGTTTACCTCCCGCTGAGAAGTGATAAATATAAACATTGTATCAGACGTGCTATAGCTAGCTTCCTGCCTGAAGCTTCTATCACAGTTATCCTGTTAGGAATGGCCCGTAATTCACCAGAACTAGGTTGTCTAAACGTCATTTTGGTAAATTCTGTTGTCACTGGCCACTCCCAAAGTTGTGATTAAATATGACCATTGATAACTTATTCATAATGCTTTAATTGGCCTCACAACGGGTCTGTAATGTTTTTATTCCATCTTTCTAAACAAATAATATCACCATTGTGTTGGTCCATGTTATGAGCAGTATATAAACCACAGATATATGGAGGGATTATTAAAATTCTTATTTTAAAAAGTTTATCATATTTTCCTTATGTCATTATGAGAGATAAAGAATGTTCTTGACATTGGAATTGGTATTATTGAATATATGAAAGGTAAAAAAAATGTAAACATTAGTTATATTAATAAAATCATCTGTAATTCATTACTATATTTTAGAAATACCTTTCTCTATCATAGTTCATATTTACTAGTAAATTCTTTGAACTTCTTTTGTGACTGTGTATAGGCTTTGACTGACCGAGTTTTTATCATACTTGTTAGTGGGTGGTTGGCCAGCAACCTGTACATTACAGTCCAATTCAACACAATGGATTTATTAAGAGAACAGAAAGGTCTATAACTGAAAGTTCCTGAGGGACCATAAACACGATTCTATTTACGTTAAAACTAGCTGATGCTCGCAGTTTCATTTGCATTCTAGGTGAACTTCTTTATGTACCCGGATAAAAAGTATCCTATATCCAAACTCGGGTCATAGTCTACTTTTGCGCTAAATTTGATCCAAATCCGTTCAGCCGTTAAGGTGTGATTGATTCACAAACATCCGAATTCACAAACTCACAAACATCCAAACTTTTACATTTATAATATTAGTTAGATAGATTAGTAAATAGGATAAGATATAGTGCAACTGCTGATCATGAGGTCCTGGGTTTGATCCCAAGGTTGGCAGTGTTATTGGGTTTTTCCATGTAGAATTCCTCGGTAGTAGCCTGGTGTCCAGATTTGTGCCTGGTTGATGGCAATAGGCTCGTCCCCTATTACATGAGACTTAAACATAATGGCAAAATGAGGTTGTTACTATACACCTCTGCCTAACCCTTCGGGGAATACAGGGGTGATGTTATGTTATAAGATACAGATAGGATAGAATAAAGTAGTTTAGAAAAGAAGTGATAGAATTTTGCCTTCCATGCAGGAGGATCTCAGTTCAAACACCACACCCACGCCTGACTTGTTGAATTCATGATTAAATCAAAATTTGATTATCAATTGTGTTAATGTTGAATGTAAAAATTGTGAGGAAACCTGCACACTTAAAAGAGCTCCAAATAGTGCTCAATGGTGTGTAATCCGTCAACGTGTACCACACCAATGTGGTGGACTAAGGCCTAAACCTTTATCATAGGGGCCTATGCCCAGCAGTGCGACAGTAATGAGCTGATTATACTATGCTATTATTTTCCTACACTTTCCATTATTCATTTTAGTTTAGTTTAACCTTCATGAGGGGTGAGGCTCTGGGTGACCATTCGTTACACATTGAGTCTCTACAGTGCCTCTGAGAGCATGTTAAACAATCGGTAAATGATAAATGATTTTTATTTCTGTAAATAAATCTGTTACAGACAATTTTACAAGTCAATGTAATGTTTTTTTTTTAAGACTAGATGGCGCCGGCATTTCCTATCTGACTAACTCTGAGAAGAAAAGCCGAAATAAACTCAGAGGTCAAAGTCTCTTTTAAAGTCCAGACATTGTACTAGTAACTAGGCGTGTGAAACGATGTAGGGCAACGTCTGGAATGGCCTTTTGAGGAAAGTGCCATAGCAGGTTCGAGTTAGGTTCGAGACAGTGCCACAGCAGGTATGAATACCTATGACAGTTGTTATAGGAAGTCAGAAGTCTGAAAGTCTGACAACCGGTCTAACCTTCAGATATCGCCATTGCCCTGTAACTGGGTTGAAGGGTAGACCGATGGCAGTGGCTCCATGTAATTAGATTAGAAGTTGACCCCAACATAGTACCTTAAATAAAGAAAAAAATAAAAAAACTTTTTTTGTGTATCCCAGATCGGTCTGGACCCTCATGAACAGGAGGTCCTTGGCGTTTTGTCCGTCTTGCCCCCCCCTATAGCTATGCCACTAAGCTAAATATTCCTTGACATACCCATTTATCATTTTGGTTGGAACTTTGTATAACATAGCTGTGTCCTCACAGCTCCGCCCGCGTAAGAAGTTTTATTCCAGTAATAAATACAGCCTATGTTACTCAGTGATAATGTAGCTTTCTAACAGCTAAAGAATTTTTGAAATCGGTCCAGTAGTTTTTAAGTTTATTTGTTATTTACAAAAATACTAATCTTTCCTCTTTATAATATTAGTATAGATTATTTGAAGTTCTGCATTTGAAGTTCTGAAGTTCTAAACAGGAGTTATATAGTCAGTTATATAGTTATAAGTTATATTTCAATGTGTTTATTGCACATACAATATGGTAAGTACTTAGGTATTATTAATTTTGCCTTATAAATCTCAAATCATAATTATTTACTGACTTAATGAATCATATTGTTGACTGACTTGTTACTGGGTTGCGGAGGTCTGATGGCAGTCGCTCCGTGTAAAATACTGGTATTCAGCCGCATCTGGTTAGACTGGAAGCTGACCCTAAGATAATTGGGAAAAGGCTAAGAGGATTGTTGACTGACTTGTTGGTTTAGTGGTCGCAAGCGCGACTGCTGAGCATGCAGTCCTGGGTTCGATCTCCAGTTCGGGCAAAGCGTTATTGGGTTTTTCTACTACAAATTTCTTAGTAGCAGCCCGGAGTTGTGCTCGGTTAGTGGCAATAGGCTGGCCCCCTATTACATGGGACTTTAACTGGTGAAACGAGGGTGTACTAAAAACACCTCTGCCGAACCCTTCGGGGAATAAAAGGCGTGATGTTATGTTATTATTTATTGCCATGGAAATAGAAGCTGCTGATCTGTATTCAAACAAGGAAATGTTATAGGGAAATACATAGTGATACATTGTCCCCCATCTCTGTAATAACATCCTTAATTTATAGTAATTAGTAAACTATTTACGTTGTTTACTATGCCTTTTAATATAGTAAACCTATTATAATAGATGTTACATAAACAGAACCATGCCTGTAGTTTACTAATTGATAAACAATAGTATTTTTAGAATCTTCCGCTAATGACCGATTCCTATAAATTACGGAGCATAAGGCCTACGCAGACCGGGACGGCATGACAAGGGATTTAAATTTTTACTAATGGACTTTCAAACGTATCGATATAGAAATACGACATAAATGCTTTAATATGATGCCGTGGCATCGAAAGGGATTTCATTGCACGGCATTGAAAGACGCGCCATGGGCTCCCGTGGCGGGATGCCGTGGCGTAAGCGGTAGGCAACGGCATGCCAAGGACCCCGGCGCTCGTCGTGACATACCGCGGGGTGAGGCGGGGGTAGAGAAGCGGGGAATGCACACTAAAAGTGTATCGGGCAGCAGGAGCTGCCGAGGCGTGCTTTGTCGTGCCGCGGCACGCCGTGGCAAGGCGCTGCAATGCCGCGGTATCTAAGCGGCTAGTGTGCGCTGACTGACGGCAAAATCCCTTGCCATGCCGTCCCGGTCTGCGTAGGCCTTTACTGCCTTGTTGGTTTCTCTGATCCACCGTGCTCACCCGCCGAGCCGGTCGTCTTTTCTGACTCCGCAGTCACACCGTTAATTCAGCCCTCATTAAGCTGTCTCCCTCCCAGTCCTCTCGCCACCAACGCCGTAAGCCGAGGTCCGAGTCCCATTAGGGGTCGCCCTTAGTGCTGTTATTGCTATTATTCACGATGTTAGTAGTAGTATTAGTAGTTAGCTTAGGTTAAGTATTTTACTCGTCCCCATTGGTTGGAGACCCTTCAGGTCTCGCCAATAAATACTCGGTTACGTCGAAACGGTTCGCAAGACCATCTATAAGCAGTAATAAAAATTAAAAAAAACAGCCTCGTTGGTCTAGTGGTGGTAAGCGCGACTGCTGATCGTGAGGTCCTGGGTTCAATCCCCAGGTCGGGCAGTGTTATTGGGTTTTTCCATTAGGAGTTTCTCAGTAGCAGCAAGGAGTTTGGATTTGTGCCCGGTTGATGGCAATAGGCACGCCTCCTATTATATGGGACTTAAACATAACGACGAAATGAGGGTGTTACTATACACCTCTGCACAACCCTTCGGGGAATACAGGCGTGATGTTATGTTATGTGATAAGATATAGATAGGATAGGATTAAGTAGTTTAGAAAAGCAGTGATATAATGTTTGCCTTCCATTCAGGAGGGTGGGTCTGAGTTCAAACACCGCACCCACTTCTTCCTGACCTTATCCCACACTAGGTGGGGTCGTCACAACATGTATTTCATAAATCCGTTGTTGGAGGATTTGGCTTATTGTTTTAGGACCGGCCGCCTGCCTGACATCAACCCTCCTTGGGAATACTCGTTGAGCGTTCGCGCGGGTGACCCGATGTGCTTGCTGATATTATGCACTGGGTCCCAAAATGATATGTATCAAACACCGCACCCACCTCTGACTTAAACATATCGGCGAAATGAGGGTGTTACTATACACCTCTGCCCATCCCTTCGAGCAATACGTTATGTTATGTTAGATAAACAGAACCATGCCTGTAGTTTACTAATGGATAAACAGTAGTATTTTTAGAATCTTCCGCTAATGGCCGATTCCTATAATTTACGGAGCGTTATTGGTCAAAATTGAGACTGTTGTATCTTTACCAATAATGAAGCAATGACCCTATCCCTGAGATTTATCTATGTTTACTCCTCTTAAAGCTTAAAGGGTAGGCTGAGATTTATTCTTATTGATTTATTCGTTCGCTGATGTCGATTTTAGGTCGAAGCTAGTGACGGGATCGCGCATTAAAAATTATACCTATCCTAGGCTAATAACTTGTCAATACCTGCCTTGCAAGTGCAACGCGACTGCTGAGCCTGGGGTACTGGGTTCGATCTCCAGGTCGGCAAAGTCTTATTGAGTTTTTCCATTAGGAATTTCTTAGTAGCAGTCTGGAGTCTGGATTTGTGCCCGGTTAAGTGCAATAGGCTTGCCCCCTATTACATGGGACTTAACGAGGGTATACTAAAAACACCTCTGCCGAACCCTTCAGGGAATACAAAGCGTGATGTTATGTTAACCTATCAAATTAGAAAAGTAAAAAAAAAACCTTCGACTGGATATATTGAAACGAGGTTGGGGCGGGTCCGCGGGTCACATAGTGACCTATAACATGTAATTAGCACAATATCAATAAAGATAGTACATCTGGGCCGTGTTATGCAATAATGTGTCAACCTACAAAAATATGAATTTTGTGTTAACAGCATCTAGTTCTTGTGGTACCTCTATTGAACGCTTGAAAAAATGCTAAGAATTGTAGTAAATTTAATAGAGCCCCGTCTATCAAAAAAATCTTAATGCAGTTTGCATTTTTTCAAGTCGAGTACACGTAAAACAATAATTAGATGGCGTTAACACAGAACTAATATTTTTGCGGGTTGACACACTATTGCATAACACAGCTCGCTAATCTTCACATTCAATCGTCACAGTTTGTCTTGATAGCGCGGGTCAGTCAGTACAATTTAAATCTATTTCTATATCATAGGGAACAAGGAACCGTGTTATTTTGTGGCCTATATTAATAGTAGCTCAGTGGATTTAATTATGATTTTGATATGATGAAATATTATGTCGTGATCTTGTGATAATGGTTCTAATATGGATTTTTTCTAGACTTGATGCTTAGCCTAGGCGTATGTATGTCTACCTACCTAACCTAGCCTTTTCCCAACTATGTTGTGGTCAGCTTCCAGTCTAACCGGATGCGGCTGAATACTAGTATTTTACATGGAGCGACTGTCATAAGTATTCGTATGTCACCTGGGACTGTTTAACGTACTCTCCGAGGAACGGAGGAGTCTCGATGTGTAACGAACGGTTACCCATCTATGGTCTGACCGCGGCAAGCACAGCTTAACCTCGCAAATACCATGATCCGTGCGGTTGCTAATTAGTCACTAGTTCTTATTACTTGGATACAAGATAAAATAAGTAATTATCCCGATACATAGGAATGCATTTAAGTATAAAGATTGTTGTTTATAATTAATCTACTTGACTTCAAGTAGTACAAACACTTGTAGTTAATATCACTCCAACTTCTGCTTATTGGATGTACTTCCGTTAATTCTAAGTAATTATGCTTTTCATTTTCATACTCTGCCTATCTTTTTCACAATTAATGTGAATATCAAGAGTCCTTTGCTGCGCTTGCCGCAGTCAGTCCGTGGATAGGTGACCATTCGTTAATAGCTATGATAGTCGTTACGGGTAGTTAGAAGCCCGAAAGACTGTCAACCGGTCGAACCTAAGGATATAAGGCATTGCCCAGTTACTGGGCAATGCCGATACATGGTTGTGTCCATGGTCGGGAGCGAGAGTGCGTGGGAAGCCATCGCCTCCTTTTGCGAGGGGGTGATGGCGACCAAGGAGGAAGCGGAGAGGGAGAGGGAGAGGGAGCGGTGTGCTCTCCTCCCTTTCCGCGCCAGACGCACCGGGCGCCGGAGGGCGCGCGTACGCGACAATCTCCAGCCACCCTAGTGTGTGGCCTGCGGGCGGTGGGTTAGGGGATCCGCCGCCCGACCAGTAACAGGCCCGAGAAAGCGGCGCGCTGTGTTCCGTGCGCGCATCTCAGGAGGATGTGGGGCAAGACCCCACAGAGGAGAGGTCCGCCGAGGGTTGGCGGACCGGGACCTGCCGGGGTTGCGGTGCATGCTTTGCGAATCCCGTGACCCCGGCCGAACGGTCAGGAGAAGGAGCACCGTTGGTTTTTAGCCGGTAAGAGTCCGGCAGACTCCTTCGCCTTCCCCGGGCGAGGGACATCCATGAGGATATTCCAACGAAAAAAAAAAAACAGTTGCGGAGGTTTGATGACAGACTATACCCACCATCGATATTATTTCGGATCCCTGAGGTGTGCAGGTTTCCTCACCATGTTTTCTGATCCGCACATGAAATCGAATAGTCTGAGGTGCGGGCCGAGGTCTAATTCGGACCGTCCTGCATGGAAGATACGCGTTCAACCGCTAGGCTTTTACTGATAGTTCGTGCATAGCCTGCGGAGGAAATAGGCAAGGCTTATTTATGTCCTGGGCTGCCATTCTTATCTTGATGACAAATGTGAACACAAACGGGTGTCCTTTGTCGAACAACCAAATTCGATATACTGTTAACCGATAGCCACATAGCATAACATCACGCCTGTATTCCCCGAAGGTTTGAGCAGAGGTGTATAGGAACACTCTTATATCGCCGTTATGTTAAGAGGGGGCGAGCCTATCGCTATCAATCGGGCACAAATCCGAATTCCGGGCTGCTACTGAGGAATTCCACCGAGAAAAACCCAATAAAATTGCCCGACCTGGGGATCGAACCCAGGTTCGCCGGATCTGCAGTTGCGCTTGCCACCACTAGACCGAGGCAGTTATAGTAGCCAAGGCAGGCAGGCACATGAATCAGTTCTGCTGGCTTGGTATATCCCAATATTTATTCGGGCGTACGGATGCTGATCCTATGTTAAATGAGTCACAGTAGTAGAAACGTATAGAAGAGCCAGAGGGGAATAGGGGAATCCCTCATCTGGTCCTTGGATTCGTGTGCTCCATCTTAGACCCTGTCTGCATTTACCATCAGTCAAGAATAAAAAATATAAAAAAACCGAAAACGTCGCCTTTTAGACTCTGATAAAGGTTGGGTAGCAATATCTAAGTCGTGTGGTTCGCAAAGCAATGGAATACTCAAACCATAATAAAAATGTCCAAACTAGACACGCGTCATCTATATCCTCTTGTAGGTATAGACAGTGGTGTGAAGTTAGAAAGAAAGAAACAAAGAAAGAAATTTATTTGGCACGAAAGCAGTCAGACACACAGATAAAAAAAATCATAAGAGACAAAACAAAATATAAAAATAAAGTATCTGTGTGTCTAGCGGCTGCGCCAAATAGGTTCAGTTCAGCATAAATGTCAGACTACTAGTGCCTGACGCTGGTTTTCAACTGAACCCATTGTGACGTTACTGATGTAAACCAGTTCCAAATAGATAAATAGCGTGCTTAAATAAATAAACAAAAAATAAAATTGTAAAAATAAAGTTGTACAACTTGACGATATAGTCTCATAAATTGTTATAGGTCTCTTTGACAATTTTATCAGGTATAGTTCAAAAACCCAGTTCTTATGTAGCAGACTTGGGAATCGGACTCGTAATCTCAGGCTTGGCAGCTGCGCCTGCGATCATTAAACCAATATAACGGTCATATTCATATGAGTACCTACCAAAGTGTATTTGCACATGTCCCTACATGCCAATCGACGCACTCAGTCCCCTTCCGTCACCTGAGGAAGTCCAATTATGTCTGTCAAAACACCACTCTGCCAATAATGTTATCCAATCAGCAGTTCAGCGTAATAAAAATGATTCAATTGATTTCCATTTCCATTGCTCATGCGCAAGTGGACGACATATGTTTTTGTTAAGCATTTGGTTGAGACTTGCGATTTTTTTTTGGACTTATGATCGCATTAGCTGATGTGAGATCGATTTACCGTTACTTTTGGCCAGTTGTGCAGCTAAACGTATTAATCCGGTTTTGTATTCGTTCTAAACGAAATCAGATTCAGAATAAAAAAATCGGAAATATGTCAAATAATATTGTTTTGCTTTCACGCCTGTATTCCCCAAAGGGTTGGGCAGAGGTGTGACATCTTCATTTTGCCATTATGTTTAAATCCCGTGTAATAGGGGGCGAGTCTATTGCCGTTAACCGGGCACAAATCTAAACTCCGGACTACTACAAGAATTCCACACAGAAAAATCCTATAAAACTTTGTCCGACAAGGGGATCGAACCCAGGATCTTACGATCAGCAGTCGCGCTTGCCACCATTAGACCAATGAGGCAGTTGTTTTGTTTCCACTATTATAGTTAGTTATTCTATTATATTATTGCTTTAGTGACTTTCTGCGATTTATGATGGATGGATGTCAGTTTGAACTATTATTAATTTATTAGGTTTAATAATCTGATGGTACACTCATCAATCAAAACTCATATTATACAAATAAATAAAATAGAAACATCTTTTTGTAATGTCATAATAACAGCTTCTTACTATACGGTAGGCACTAACAAAAAACAATTTAAAAAAATTGCCTTTCTGTCTGTCTGTTTCGGCAAATCTTCGAAACGGCTGAACCGATAGCTGATGTTATTAGGAGTAATTTAGGATATTTTTATTTTAGAAAAAGAACTAGGGTTCGGTGCAAATGAATTAAAACACACTGACTTCTACGCAGGGTTGATGTCAGGCAGGCGGCCGGTCTTAAAACAATAAGCCAAAAACTTTAACAACATGGATTTACGAATTACATGTTGTGCCGACCCCACCTGGTGTGGGATAAGGGCAGGGAGATGAAGAAGACTTCTACGCAGACGAAATCGCGGGCACAGCTAGTCCCAGAATAAAAACACAATTGCATACCTACAATTTAGCTTATTATTATATGTACCACGATATCCATAAATTACCTTCGGCTCATAAACCAAACACTAATTTGCACCGAACAATGTACCCAATGACCCATAAAATAGATACCTGTACTATTTGTACCATTAACGCTCTCATCCGAAAACGTTTGATACCAGGTGGGCCACTAGTATAGTACCTATAGAGCCAATATCTCATTACGCCAAGTATCGGTGACATGTGCATGGATCTGATGTCTGATAGATTTATAAGTCTCTTAGACGCGCCGTTTTATGGACTCGCTCGTAAAATTGATAGATTTGGGACCTTAGATAAGTGGTTCGATAGGGATTTAGTGTTTTAGCTGGGATAAAAATTCTGTAAGGAGTAAGAATTTTGATGACCAAATACTTAAACGTTGCTCAATTTTAAGTTGCTGTTAAATCTCGTGCTGTCGCTGTCACTCTAAGGTGCAGTGACAGTGACAGCACGAAATTAACGGAAATTTAAAATTGAGCGGCAATATGAATTTGGCCATTAGTATATTAGTCTTGTTGGTCTAGTGGTTCGATCCGCAGGTTGGGCAAAGTGATTTTGGGTTTTTCCATTAGAAATTTCTCAATAGCAGCCTGGAGTCTGGGTTTATGCTCGGTTAATGGCAATAGGATCGCACCCTATTACATGGGACTAAAACATAACTGGCGAAACGGTGTTACTAAAATACCTCTGTCGAACCCTTCGGGGAATACAGGGCGTGATGTTATGTTATATTAAATTCCATAAAAATAAAAGTGCTATATACTTTTTCATTGCTTGTAAAACTCTTAATAACTCCAAGCATTTCGGTAACACATTTTATTAAGTTCCAATGTATAAAGCAGACTTGAATTAACCATGTTATTATCATCAAATGAGCCGACTACTTTCTCTGCCCATTGGAATCGAGGGGTAATCAAAATGACAAAAGGGTCTTAGTTATACAATGACTCTTTCAATTCCGTTTCATTTGTCGCATGATTAGGACGGTCGACAGATTTATCCTTAATTGAAATCTTTCTGTGTTAATGCGTTTAACATTGAAGGCATTTGATTTTGCAACCATGTGACACCTTCTTCATTGGTACCTACTTTTACATTAAGAGAATCACCTATGCTTCTTACTCTGACACTACTATGTCTTCATTACCGTCTTCTAAAATGCAGGAGTTTCTTTCTACTTCTATTTTCTCCTTCCTATAAATTTTCTAGACGTTTTTGCGGGGCTCACATGGTTAGAAACAGCCCAAAATAAAGAGGTTTGGAAGGCAAAAGGGAAGGCCTTTGCTCAGCAGTGGGACATTCCATAGGTTACAAAAAAAATATTTGGCAGTTAAAATATTTAAACATCGAACAATCAATAACCAGTCTATCCCATCTAAACAGTTGCTAGATCTAACGCCCCTCGCATCAGCATTCACAGCGCGCTCAAGTTGCGTTCAAACGCGATTTTGGTGCGCTCGCGCCTGTCTTGTCTTACGTGACTCACACGCATACCGCCCCTATTGTTCGGGATTAATTGTTTGTGTAAGTACAATGAATGTTAAACATTAACTTTTCTTTATATCGTATTAATATGGTGTTTTTATGTGCGTTTCTTCGCACAGGATGTGAGTCGTTAGGCGTTGGACTCTGGTTAATCTTGATGTGGATTTAATTAATTTGCGACTGCCCGTTAAGGACTGTTGGCACATATTTAACAAATTAAGATTGTCGCAGAAGTCATTGGTAATATTTAACTGCTTGTATGAAGTTAAAATTATTTAATATTTGTTTTGATCCGAATTGGCACTTACATCATCCGTGGGAGTTTCCTGAAGGATGTCGCAACGCTTCCCACGAGAAATATCCGTTGGAGGGCCGAATTCGCAGTGTTTTTTTTTCTCTTTTGCTTCTTGTATATGGTCCCTGTGGACTGCTTCTACGTAACCGGACAGTTTACTGACAAGACCTGAAGGATGTTTAGCCAAATGTTGCAATGATTTTGCTAGCGGTTGTACATATAACTATTTTATTGCTATTGTTGTGCCAAATCAGAAAGCCTTGCCATTACGTTCCATGATTGTTGTCACAGGATACGTTAGCCATAATCGCGTCATTTATTATGTCATAGTATTTGACGTTTTATTAGCATATGTTTTGTGGGTAACGGTCTGTTAGCATTTTTGTGTTTGAATTTCGCGTTATGCTTACGTAATTTTTTATAGCGGATTTTTTATGGAGTTGGTGTTGCCAACTTGCAACCAAATAAATGAATATGAACTGCTAATGAATTTTGGATGGCTCTATTGATATCCTGTGCCAAAAGTGTATTATTAAAGTGCGCGCAAGATAACTCTGCGCGCGACGGAGGGCGTGCTAAATGTTGCCATGATCGCAAAAATACAAAGTCCTACTTTTTAAGGAAAAGTAATATATTCGTGAGCATTAAAATTGGGCAGCTCTCTTGCGGTTTATTATATTTTAATTAAGCTCAGTTATGTTCGTTTAAATTTACTACCTATCAATTAAATTAATTAGTATTTTTACGTAATTTGCAAAGGAAAAGAACTAAGCTGATAAATGTGGCATGAGTGAATAAGAATGCATTATGATTATTATCGTGTGATGGGGTAATCTTTATTATTATATTTTCTTTTATTCCTAAAATCAGGTAGATCTAGTGACAAAGTTAATAAAACGGCAACACTATGGCGGACCATGATTAGTTCCGATTTTGGCCGCGCGCAGAGTTATCTTGCGCGCACTATAGATACAATTGTCAGAGTAATGTCAAAAACCTACAAAGTATACTACCTACCTGTATTTTACAAGGAGCGACTGCCATCAGCCTCCACAACAGAACAATGCTAATATTCTAAGGTTAGAACGGTTGTCAAACTTTCAGGCTTATGACTTCCCGTAACGACTGTCGCAGGTATACGTTTTACACCCGGAACCGACTGTTTAACGTGCTCTCCGAGGCACGAGGGGGGTCTCGATGTGTAACGAACGGTCACCCATCCACAAACTGACGGCAGCAAGTGCAGCTTAACTACGCAAATCATATGATCCTCTCGGTTATTAATTAGCCACGAGCTCCTACTATTGTTACGATTCCATGTAGAACCCATATAAAAAAAAAACTACTTTTTAACAGTAACTTTTCCTTACGAGGCGAACATATCTACGATTACAATTAGTACCTAATTATTAATTCTAGTCGCGTTCATAAACTGCGTAAACCGCACAGGATAAATTATAAATACGTTACATAACATACATACATAAACTCACGCCTTTTTCCCATGGCGGTAGGCAGAAACTATAGAACGCCACATGCTACGACCCTTACATAACATCACGCCTCATATTCCCCGAAGGGTTCGGCAGACGTGTTTTTAGTACACCCTCGTTTCGCCAGTTATGTTTAAGTCCCATGTAATAGGGGGCGAGCCTATTGCCATCAACCGGGTATAAATCCAAACTCCGGGCTGCTACTGAAGAATTCCATACGGAAAAACCCAATAAAACTGCCCGACCTGGGGATCGAACCTAGGACCTCATGATCAGCAGTTGCGCTTGCCACCACTAGACCAACGAGGCAGCTAATAAATATGTACTTATTAGCAAATTACTCTAGGTCATGGCGTGTCACTGTATCAATTAACACTTAAAAGTTTATCAAGTCGGGGCTAGTTTACCATCGAAAATAATGTCAAAGTTTTTGAACTTTAAACATATAACTTGTATAGGGCTGCCATCCGTCCGGGTTTCTCCGAATTTATCCTAGTTTGGGAGGGCGTCCGGGGCTGTCCGGGGACGTTCTCAAAAAGTGTCCAGGTGAAACCGGACGCCCGTCACGTTAGCAGTTTCGTTCGTTTCCTATTCCAGCAATTTCTTCCGAGCACCACACACACACTTATGACTAGTAGGAAAATTTATATTCTGGTTATTTTAATACATAAAAAAATATTTTATATTAACATTTTAAATAAGGATTATGTAAGGATCGTAGCATGTGGCGTTCTATAGTTTCTGCCTACCTCCATGAGAAAAAGGCGTGAGTTTATGGATGTGAAAAATATTTTTTAATATTTTTAAGGGCGGTTGGGGAGAAATCCCGATTTTGACCAAATGTTTTAAGGGGTTTTTGAAATATTTGTCCGGTTTCGGCAGTTTAGGGGATGGTAGCTCTACTTGTATATTCAATGATGAAGTATATATAGATAATAGGAATCAACAGCTGGAGGTTACGACCAATCACCAATTGGATCTATTACTCATTCGTGTTTCAATATGGATTCGTCTATAGATACTTACCTATTTCATTTATCATCTTAGATTAGAACTATGTACTTATATTTCACTAGATGCTGTCTTCGACGAGAATTCATCTAGGTACATTTAAAGTCTAGCACGAACGTGTGACGTAAAGTATCGTAAACGTATCGCTAATGTAAGCGAATTTTGAATCGAAAATAACTGTCCTATAACCTTTTTGTTTTTTTTTTGTGTGACATCCACAATTTGTATCATATATAGATATGAGTAAAGTTTTCATTTTGATGAAATAGTATGTGCGAAACGAGTATTTCCGATTCAAAATTCACTTACATTAACGTTTACGTTAGTAACTCGACAGCATACGTCCTAGACCTACGGTTCTTAACTTTACTAATATACTAAATCTTATTTTCCTCTTCCCAGCCATATACAACTACACAGCCAAACCTGGCTCCTTGCACCTCTCGTTCGACGTCGGCGAGTTGGTGCACATCGAAAGAGAGACGGAACACTGGTACTGGGGGAAGAGTCTTAATAAGGACACCAGCGGCGCCTTTCCAAAGAAATATGTGCGGATCAGGGACTGTATAGTAGACAGGTAAGCTCTTTAAACTCTTCAGGTGGCGTTTTATAAATAAATATATAAGCGTACATAGTCTACTTAGTTGGTGGCAATAAAATTGACAAGCATATAATTTTGGGACCCAGTGCATAATATCAGCAAGCACATTGGGTCACCCGCGCGACGGCGCAACGAGTATTTCCAAGGAGGGTTGATGTCAGGCAGGCGGCCGGTCATAAAACAATAAGCCAAAACCTCTAACAATATAGATTTATGAAATGCATGTTGTGTCGACCCCACCTAGTTTGGGATAAGGGCAGGAAGAAGAAGAAGAAGGTAAGGTATTATGACGTGTTAAAATCATAATTGTTCCATTGTGAGAAAGTGACGGCGCTTTACGAGCTGCATAGCCGCGTCACTTTCTCTCACCGGAACAGTAATGGTTTTCGTCATAGCAGTGATAGCCTAGGGGTGTGACCGTCGAACTGCCAAGTCATAGGTCTCGAAATCGAACCCAAGACACGCACCTCTGACCTTTCGGATTCATGTGCGTATTCTATAATTATCACTTGCCTAAAAACGGTGAAGGAAAACATCGCGAGGAAACCGGCATGCCTGAGAGATATTTCTCGACGGCATGTGAAGCCAAGTCAGAGGCCCATGGGCGGCATAAATAACTTAATAAAGATTTAATTTAATACACCTCTTATGCAAACCTAATACCTTTACAGTTGCAGAAGTCGGTGCCTTCAATTTGGTTCAGCGTGGATTAGCACCGACTTCTGAAACTGTGAAGGTGTTAGGTTTGCATAAGAGGCGTATTAAATTAAATCTTTATTAAGTTATTTTATACTTTTTAGTTTTGAAGTCGGTTTTTTTAAACGTAGTTTTTTTTATTGTTCTTGACCTCCTCATTTATTAAACCTACGATAGTACCTAAAATAGTACTGTCGTTGTCGGTCTGTTTGTTACGTTTTCAAGTAAAAACTAAGCTACAAAATCATTTGTATATGTGGGTTATTCTATTAATGGAAAGTCAAAATTAAAGTTACAGCCTGCTTAAATGAGATCCACTATCGTGGACCTCCGTTTACATCTCACGGATCCCCAATATTTTTTTTCACTCACATGGACCCCTTTTATGTCGTTGTTGACCCATGGGGGTGATATACAGGGTGTAAACGAAATCATGTAACTCCTTCAAACCTCGTGATGTACTGTGTACTGTACGGATTTGTCCATATTGACCTTACATTAAAGTATTAGGAGTCTTCTTTTAACCAATTAATTGCTTGTGTTAGAAGAAACCGCTCTTCTGATTGCTTTATACAAGTACTAGATAGATTACTTATAAGGGATTTTAATTTGTAGAAGCTGAACATCTAGTTTACCATTAACATAAAAAATATACTAATTGTCGAGGTCTTTGACCGTGATTGATAATCGGTTTCCATTGTCGCATGAATCACAATTATGCACAATGTATAGATGTGTGGGTGTGTGTGTGTGTGTGTGTGTGTAAGAGTATGAGTAGCACCGCGACCCGCTGCCGTTTAATTGAAATATTATCAGTGAATAGTCATTTGCTACCACGGTATATTGATTATATGCAATATAATATGTAATAATCTCTTTTCGTATATATATTTATGTTAGAATCAACGTTCGTTCTCCCTAGCCTTTTCCCAACTATGTTGGGGTCAGCTTCCAGTCTAACTAGATGCGGCTGAATACCAGTATTTTACACGGAGCGACTGCTATCCGACTTCCGTAACCCAGTTACTGGGTAATGCCGATACTCTAAGGTTAGACCGGTTGTCAGACCTTCAGGCTTCTGACTATTCGTAACGACTGTCATAGGTATTCGTATGACACCCGGGAGCATTTAACGTGCCCTCCGGGACACGGAGGGGTCTCGATGTGTAACGAATTGTCAGCCATCCACGTACAGACCGCGGCAAGCGCAGGTTAACCTCTCAAATCGTATGATCCGCAGTACGTCATTTTGTCTAGTGTTCAGTCGACAAAACCCTTGTGTACGGTAGTCATGGTACGCCTGCAGGTTAGACTGAAATGACATTTTTTTTAAATTTATCGTTGGAAAATCCTCATGGATGATCCTCGCCTTCCCCGGACGAGGGAGTCTGCCAAACTCTTACCTACTAAAAACCAACGGTGTTCCTTCTCCTGACCGTTCGGCCGAGGTCGCGGGATTCGCAAAAGCATGCACCGCAATCCCGGCAGAGACTGAAATGACCTAGGCTAATATTGAAATGTGATATACATAAAGCCAAGGTTTATACACAGAAGGCCCGCTGTCGTCGACACAATCAGCTCGCACCCCGCGCCCGTGTTTGGTGTGACATGCGTCATAGTAATCCCTTGAATACAACTCACGCAGGCGCGCTGACGACACGACCCGCTCGCGCCCCGCGATTTTTACGGCGAATGCTTATGTTAACCATTGATTAGCGATTTTTAACCGACTTTCAAAAAAAGAGGAGGTTCTCAATTCGTCTGTATGTTTTTTTTTTAATGTCTTTACTCATAACTCCGCCATTTATAAACCGATTTAGATAATATTTTTTTATTTGAAAGGATATACTTCCAGATTGGTCCCATTTAAATTTGGTGAAGATCTGATGAAGAACTTCGGAGATAGACAGTAGAACTCCTCAATGACGGACAGTACGCATAATGTGATGATGTGATTATGTTACGAGCAGCGTCTTTAGTAGGTCCAACCATATTTTAATTAAGGCCACTAAAACGAAAAAAATAAAAAATATAAAAAAAACCGACTTCAATAAAACGATGAAAAGAATAAAATAATTACCATATTATAAAATTAACAGTTTTAGAAGTCGGTACTAATCCACGCTGAACCAAATTGAAGGCACCTACCTACTTCTGTAACTGTTAATTTTATAATATGGTAATTATTTTATTCTTTTCATCGTTTTTTTGAAGTCGGTTTTTTTATTTGTACGGGAAATTATGTCCATACATGTTAGAATAACGCATAATTAAATTACTTATTATTAGCTAGACCAGTATAATATGAACGTGGATGGATATACAACCGAGGTAGGCCAAAGAAAAGATGGATGGATTGTGTGAAGGATGATATGCGTAAGAAAGGGGCCGTCCGTTAATCACGTGATGTTTTTTTAGCATTTTTAACTCCCCCTTGGTGATACGTGGTGAGGTTTAAGACTAACCCCCCCGCCTCCACCCAAAATCACATGTATTTTTTAGTACCTACAAAGAATCAATTTTTTTAGAATATGATCTTTAAATGCAGGTATAAAGTATAATCTAATTTTATTCTGAAATTAAGGACCATGACAAAAATGTCTAGACAGAAAGGTTGCAGGTTGTTTTTGACTGGCATAAAAATAATATTAAAGGAGTGCTGTAATCATGCAAAAAATATAACATATTCTTTCGTTGCCTGGCAACGGCGAGTCCAAGGTCACACTACACGCCGCTTTTCGGCTTAGAAATCGCGCGTTAGACGAAAAAATAAATACACGTGATATCTTACTACACCCCACGCCCCTCTTGTGATATTTCGTGATTTTTGCTAAACCCTCTCCCCCCCCTTTCAAGCCTCACGTGATTAATGGACGGTCCCAAAGGAGTGAGTACTGAGATGGGGGCTGATAGAGGAGAATGGAAGAGCAATACATGTGTGTGCCGACCACACCTAGTGCGAGAGGGAGGTGCGGCAGGGAGATGATGATGATGATGATGATGATGATGATGATTTAGTACCTATTATAAAACGGTTACTAGGCAAAGGTTTATTCCCGTTCAAAAAGTCCTCAGTTTATATATAATATAGGTACATTAATAATAAGTGGAATTTGACTCATCCGATACAATATTCCCCTAGTTTTAATTCATGCAATACAGTCATTATATTAAATACGTAGGTAAACGTCGAAAATTGTTATACTTTTTTTTTTATTTAAAATAAAAGGACATAACATCACGCCTGTATTCCCCGAAGGGTTTAGCAGAGGTGTAGGTATATTAACACCTTCCTTTCGCCGTTATGATTAAGTCCCATGTAATACGGCGAGCCTATTGCCATCAATCGGGCAAATTCAAACTCCGGGCTGCTACTGCGGAGTTCCACACGAAAAAATATATACCTACCTAATTATAAAAACTTTTTAACAAAAATAAAACCGACTTCAAATTGTCTATCTCCGAAGTACTTCATCATATCTTCACCAAATTTAAATGGGACCACTTCGAAAGACTACTCTTTCAAACAAAAAAAGAATCATTAAAATCGGTTCACAATTCGCAAAGATATTGCGATAAAACATACAATCAAATTGAGAACCTCCTCCTTTTTTTTGGAAGTCGGTTGATAAAAATACTAATGAAGATTATATAATTCGAAAGGTACTGTGCCATAGATGTGTAGAAAAAAACTTACGTGACTATGTTACCCCAAAGACAGGTAAAAATATAAGAATATTTAAAAGAGAACAAAATTTTTAATTAAAAATTCCATCTCAAGACGAAGACGAACGTAAGAAGATAATTCATAAAACTTCTCATAATTTTCATTTTTGTTTCAGATGCGGGGGGACAGTGGTCGCTTCGGCTGGGGGCAACGGCGTGGTACACGACATTGCTGTCACCCTCAGAGAATGGCTGCAACATTGCAAGAAACTGTACATCGTAAGTGGACTATTATTGTACTCTTTATACCGTACTGTATGGCAGCAACAAGGACGTTATTCTTAGACTAGCATCGACACACTACTAAAACGAACTCTCTTCCTCCTAGCCTTTTCACAAACTATGTTGTGGTCAGCTTTCAATCTAACCAGACATGGCTGAGAACCAGTATTTTACACGTAGCGACTGCCGTCAGACTTCCGCATTCCAGTTACTGGGAAATGCCAATACCCTAAGGTTAGATCGGTTGTCAGACTTTGGGGCTTCTGACTACCCGTAATGACTGTCATAGGTATTCGTATGACACCCGGGACTGATGTTTTAACGTGCTCTCCGAGGCACGGAGGGGTCTTGATGTGTAACGGACGGTCACCCATCCACGGACTGACCGCGGCAAGTGCAGCTTAACCTCGCATATAGTATGTTCGGTGTGATTGTTAATTAG
This sequence comes from Amphipyra berbera, assembly GCA_910594945.2. Taxonomy (NCBI): domain Eukaryota; kingdom Metazoa; phylum Arthropoda; class Insecta; order Lepidoptera; family Noctuidae; genus Amphipyra; species Amphipyra berbera. The sequence continues at coordinate 10,513,399 of OU343144.1, forward strand.
TTGCGATCCTCCTAAAACTAAATATGGCAATTTTATGATAACACAAAACAAAAGGAATAAAAGTACCATTAAGTTACAGTGTGTTCAATCCACGAAATCGCGCCCCCACTCCTTTTTGTGGTCGGTAGCCGCGTAGTGCGTATGCACACATCTCTCATTATTATCTTTTACTAGCGACCCGTCTTGGCTTCGCACGGGTGGACATTTTTCCCGTTTTTGCAAAAAAATTAATTTATGCTCTGCTCCTATTGGTCGTAGCGTGATGTTATACAGCCTATAACCTTCCTCGACAAATGGACTATCCAACACAAAAAAAAAATCAATTCCGACCAGTAGTTCCTGAGAATAGTGCGTTCAAACAAACAAACAAACAAATTCTTCAGCTTTATATATTAGTATAGATTAGTGTGCGTACGCACACATCTAACTATTGTGTAGCTATAGAACTAACATAATAGCAATTAATAATGCACACTTTTACACTGTAGCGATTTAGACATATAGTGGGGCGCGTCATCGTGGATTGAACTATCTGTACTAAGTTCCTTTCGCATATTTGTCGCAGCGGTATCGCAACAGTGTTTGTAAACGCTAATTGTCCCCGGAAACATCGTGGAACATGTATCGCAAGTTGTGCCCGAATAAAAAGTTCCTAGTAGAGTTCTAGTATCATTATGAGCAGTTGAAGTTAGTTTAGGATTTAATAGATGTAACGGTCTATTCTTCTTCTTTTCGTGCGGTTAGTGACTAACCTGGTGTCAGAGTTTATGCCGCCCATGGGCCTCTGACTTGGTTTCACATGCCGTCGATATCTCTCAGGCATGCCGGTTTCCTCACGATGTTTTCCTTCACCGTTTTTAAACAACTGATAAATTATACAATACGCACATGAATCTGAAAAGACAGAGGTGCGTGCCTTGCGTTCAAACTCGAGACCTATGACTTTGCAGTCCGACTGTTACACTACAAAGCTATCACTGCTATAACACGGTCTGTTCGGTACAATATTTGCAACCGAACAGCTCCGCACATTTGTCTGCGTGCATTTCAATAAATACATGTATCGCAACTATTGCAAGTTAGTGCGTGTTCGGATACCAATCGCGTAACTCAAATCAAACCATCTTAGTGCTTATTTAGCTTAGATTTACCATTTACCATTTGATAATTAACTAGTATTCAATATAATCAATATATATAGTTAATCAATATAGTTAATTATGTCGCAAATATCCATATTTATTTATTTTTTTGTGCCTCTCTTCTCAATGCTTTTCTCTTTGACCCAAAGGTTGACTGGTAGAGAATGCCTTGTGGCATTAAGTCCGCCTTATGTACCACCATTGTGCATTGAAGTATTAAATAAATAAATAATCTTTAAACCATATTATACAATACAATACTCTTTATTGTACACAAAACAAACAAGAAACATTACTATAAAAATAGAGATGTACAATGGGCGGTCTTATCGTACTAGGCGATTTCTTCCAGACAACCTTTGGATGGACATGAAGTGTAAGAAAAAAAAGAGAGATTTAGTTCTCAGTGTAACAATTAATGAGGAGACATTATTGCGTATCATTAAACCAGTGGTCGTAAACCAATAACCAAACCATTACCAGTCCGAGATAAAGCCAACCAAATTAACTAAGATATCAACCAACCCAGAACTTAGTGCTAAACCTATCAGGCACTGCTATAACACGGTCTATTTACCATGCAGCAATAATGTAATGATACCTGTCTTGTAATAAATTATAACCAGCTGTCCTTATTTATTTTTTTAATTAATTAAACATAAGTACCATCATTGTATAATTATTCGGTCAATCATGCCTGAATATTCATATTCACGTAATAATTAATCAATCACCTATCAAGGAAAAAGGTATGCAGGTGTTTGTTGCGTATGATAAAAAAAGTGTGGAGCAAAGTTTAAAAAAAAAACTAGCTTGAAAACGGTGAAGGAAAACATCGTGAGGAATCCGGCATGCCTGAGAGATATTTCTTGACGGCTGTGAAGCCAAGTCAGAGGCCCATGGGCGGCATAAACTCTAGTCACCAGGTTAGTCACTAACCACACGAAAAGAAGAAGACCTAAGTAAAACTATAGACAGCAGTGATAGTAGACTATAAGCGTTTGAACGTTTGCCTTCCATGCAGGGGGGTCTGAGGTCGACTGGTCCGCACCTCTGACTTTTCAAAACTGTGCGGTTCAAAATTTGATTTACGGTGAAGGAAAAACATAGTGAGGAAACATACACACCTGAGAGGGCTCCATAAAGTTCTCGATGGTGTGTGTAGTCTGCCAACCCGCACCAGGCCAGCGTGGTTGGTGGACTATGGTCTAAACCCTTTTCATTCTGAGAAGAAGCTCGTGCCCAGCAGTGGGACAGTAATGGGCTGATTATGTTATGTTATTTATATGAAGACAATTATTTCTTTACTTGACAAGTGGGATTTTTTTGCCTGGTATATCTTGTCGGCATGAACTATGTAAAAATAACTGATAAAAACCACAGTAGTCGTTTGATGAATCCTCTAATCATCATTATTTTTCTCTTCTCCTTCAGAATAATGATGAACGTCTCAAGTTTATGGAAGTGAGTATGCGAGCGTTGCTGGAGTTGCGAGCTCAGGCAGCCTCCGGTGCTTTACCTCAGGACCAACTTCGAAGGGTCGCCAGAACTGCTGTCTTCACCATAGATAAAGGGAACAGGTATATTTTCTATTCAAGCTACAGTCAAAGTTATGCCTGCTATGCTTAGTTGCGAGGTCAAGCAGCTTTTGATGCATTACCACAGGAGCGATGAGTCACCAGTACTGCAGTCTTCATGATAGATAAGGGGAACAGGTATTTGTCCGATAAACCTGTAAGCAAAGTAAAGTACGCGCGCGAAATGAATGCAGAGCTGAGGAATGCGTGTAGGAATGCGTTAGTGCTGTTAGACAAGGACAGCACTACATTTGCGGGCATGTGAGGCGAGGCGGGAGGATGGCGGGGGGAGCGAATGCATTCAGTTCGCGCGCGTGCTGTAATACTGGGGCTCTACAAAGTTTCGTGGTTCAGGGCTATGCCAAGCAACTCCCTGAAAAGACGCTGCGAATGCATTTCAGTATTAATTCTTATTACTTTGTCCACAGAACCCTAGGTATGGAGTTAGCAGTAAGGACAGCTAACGGTCAGCTGGTTGATCCGTTGAAAATATCCACATACAAACTAAACGCACTGCACGATGAAGCCAACACTCGGATTGAGAAAAATATGGTGAGTTTGTTAAGACTTCACAACAAATAATATTAAACTGATATTCACTATCATTGCAGAACATAGTCTGCTTAATTATCGGCAATAAGATTGACAAGCATATCATTTTGGGACCCAGTGCATAATATCAGCAAGCACATTGGGTCACCCGCGCGACGGCGCAACGGGTATTCCCAAGGAGGGTTGATGTCAGGCAGGCGGCCGGTCATAAAACAATAAGCGAATACCTCTAACAACATGGATTTATGAAATACATGTTGTGCCGACCCCACCTAGTGTGGGATAAGGGCAGGAAGAAGAAGAAGAAGATACACTATCCTTGCAGTAAGAATTTTCAACCGAATGACTAGGGTCTATGGTGTCTTCTGTCGATGCTAAAGCAATAGGATATGTGACTATAATTTTTTTAATAGAATACTCCAAACTATTACAAAAATGCTAGGCAACAGTGAAAAAACTAATGAAATATTTAATAAAATGCCCAAATTATAAACGATTGAAAATTGCTCACTAGACAGAGACAACATGACGCCACAATGACGTTATACCTTGCAAACTTCATAATTATTTGACACCACTCCGTACAATATCCGTTTCGCGCAAGAAGGACAGAAAATGCCCCCTCCACAAACTTCGCAAGCGTGTAGCTCCTCTATTTTTTCATCGATTTTATTTATTTTTTCACATATCAATTTGTATGTATACTTTCTTTAAAATAATACTAGATTTTTGTACATTTTTAATAGTAGTCAACTACCCTATTTCATTGGTTAAAATGTCTTCGACATTATTCATAATGTCAATTGTGTTCTAACTAGTTGTGATGATTGACGCTAACGTCATACATTAATGTTACGTTTAAATGACTAATAATTTAAACGTAACATTAATGTAAGTGAACTTTGAATGCAAAATACCCGTTTCGCGCATTCTCCTTAATTAAATTGAAAACTTAATTCATATCTATGTATGATACAAATTATGGATGTCGCAAAAAATAAATCAAAATGTTATAGGACAGTTGTATTTCCGATTCAACATTCGCTTAAATTGAGGCTGCGTTCAGACGACACGCGCCCGCTAAGCGCACGCCACGCGCGTCATCACCCGCGTCAACTCGCTTTGAATAGGGTAGTTGACTACTATTACTATTAATTTAGTATTATTTTAAAGAAAGTATAGATACAAATTGATATGTGAAAATATAAATAAAATCGATGAAAAAATAGAGGAGCTACACGCTTGCGAAGTTTGTGGACGGGGCATTTTCTGTCCTTCTCGCGCGAAACGGATATTGTACGGAGTGGTGTCAAATAATTATGAAGTTTGCAAGGTATGACGTCATTGTGGCGTCATGTTGTCTCTGTCTAGTGAGCAATTTTCAATCGTTTATAATTTGGACATTTTATTAAATATTTCATTAGTTTTTTCACTGTTGCCTAGCATTTTTGTAATAGTTTAGAGTATTCTATTAAAAAAATTATAGTCACATACCCTATTTTTTTGTATAGAATTTGAGTCTTTTGACACATCAATAGATCTCAAATTGCATTTATCGAAGTCCAACTGCATACGTCAAGCGCCCGTTTCGCGCCCACCTCGCGCCCGCCTCGCTCCCGCCTCGCGCCCGCCTCACGCCCGCCTCGCGCCCGTCTCGCGCCCGCCTCGCGCCCGCCTAGCGCCCTCCTCGCACCCGCTTTGCGCTCGCCTCATGCCATGCTTCGATAAATGCAATTTGAGATCTATTGATGTGTCATCATAAGACTCAAATTATATACAAAAAAATTCAAAGCGAGTTAGACGCGGAGGTTGACGCACGTGGCGTGCGCTTAGCGGGCGCGTGTCGTCTGCGCAGCCTAACGATACGTTTACGATACTATACGTCAAATGTTCTTGCTAGGCCTACTGCTTTCGTTTTGCGTAGAACCTTGTTTTTTTTTTCAGGAAACAACACCAATCACCCCCCCTCCCGCGACTCCTCCCGGCGCTCGCACATACACCATCGCGGTCCGCGTCCACAACTTTGTATGCCGGATGACTGAACCAGCAGAACTCGCCTTAGCGCTACACGACGCTTCAGGCGCTAAGCTCACCGAACATTTGCTGCTCCGATGGCCTACCAACCATGTCAGCCCTACACTAGTAGTGTTCACTGTGAGTATCAGTAGTACATACATATATAAACTTACGCCTTTTTCCCATGGGGTTAGACTATAGAACTATAGAACGCCACACGCCCACACCACACCCTACTCCTTTCGCTTCGTCCACATTCATACATCTTGTCATACACGCACGCCGGTTGAGAATACTACGGACATGTCCTTTGTGAAGAACATCACCAATAACATCTATGTATGTCCTTCTAGGATTTCCTCTACCGGCGTTTCCATTGAAATCCGCCTTAGTATAGTAGTAACAACAAAAAAAATTTTATAAAGACACCTGTAAAAGAGAAACTCAAAACTATACCTATTGAAGCCGATATGAAAATATTAATGAAATATTATTGCAAGTTACGTAATGGGGAAGGCAACGCAAAACGAAAGCAGATGGCAGCACCTCCATACTTAGTTATTTGAACCAATCAGAACCATTATATTCATAAGAGCAATAACTTCAAATATATTGCAACCAATAAGATCGCACTGGAACAATCGAAAGTGGCGCCATTAGTTCCACAGTTTCCTTCCCCATTATCATATTTAAGAACAAGTGAATTAAGTTGATTTCAGAATGACAAAAACTATTGAATAGTTTACAAAATAATTTTAGTTGCAATAGATATTAAACTATATTCAATGGAATTAAGGCTTCTAATCTCAAAACATGGTAATTCTAAATTTAAACCGACGACGAAAGATGGCGGGATAAACTTTCAACTTGCCAGCCTAAAATATATATTTTATTTATTAAACGAGCTGCCCGGTGAACTTCTTACCAACTACATTTTTTTTTCATTTTTCCTAAACCACCCCAGTATTAAAGGCGGTCGAGCCATTTACGAGTTTTTGCGAGACTAACGCACGTCAATTCATTTTTAATATAGATTAAAGGCTCATTTACACGGTGCAAGTTTCTTCAAGCAAGTCTCATGCTATCTCTGTTTTTGTCGTAGAGATAGACAAAGATAGCATGAGACTTACTTCAAGAAACTTGCACCGTGTAAATGAGCCTTTATACATTAACAGCACAACATATAGTATCATAATTATGTCATCAGCAGAGGTGGCTCTGTCAGGAACTCACTTGGCTAGCCTCATTCTACCTCGATAAAGAGTCTACTTCAAGGTTTCCTTACAGAACTATTTATTGTTTCAGGATTTCGGTAGCGATATACTGAAAAGTGAAAAAATATACTTAGTGTGCAATATAGTTCGAATAGGATCAATGGACGCCCAGAATATTGATCACAGGTAAGATTTGTTTTCCAAATTAAACATTGCTATTAAAATGTTAACTTATCTGATGTTTTTATCTGTCAATAAAAACTTTTAAACAAAATTAAAACCGACTTTAAATTGTCTATCTCCGAAGTTCTTCATTAGATCTTAACCAAATTTGAATGGGACCACTTCGAAAGAATACTCTTTGAAACAAAAAAATAATAATTAAAGTCGGTTCACAATTAGCAAAGATATCGCGAAACAAACATACAAAAAAAAAAAACAGTCGAATTGAGAACCTCCTCCTTTTTTGAAAGTCGGTTAAAAAGACAGTGTAATTAAATATCTTGATTTTAATGGTTAATAATACATTAAAAAAGCTTTTAAGTTAAACGGTTTTATTTTGCCGCACCCCAGCAGCATCAGGTTTTGAGGATTGAAGGATGAAATTATAATGTTGTATTGTCATGAGAATTGAATTTGTGCTTGAGAATCTGTTAAGTAGACGTAGATGAAAAATCTGTCGAAAGATTAAAAAAAAAATCAAACGAACAAATATACGAAGTGAAGCCAATTAAGGCTGGTTTTAGAGTCACGCTGACCGTCCGCGCTGACAGCCGAAACACATGACTTCCTCGTCAGCGCTGATCACCGCACGCGCTGATCACCGCACGCCCGGATTATTCTAAAACGCTTCAAGACACTCAAAGCTCGTGGCCCGCGACGCTTACTAACCGCGCTGGCGAAAGCGGCACTATAAAACCAGCCTAAAACCGCTTAAAAACGTTCCAACAAAAAAACAAAAACAAAATTTTCCCTTTATTCTACTACTACTAAGAATACTTGTTAAGAACATAATTCATAACTTCTATTGGATTTCACAGACGCAGCTCCGTAGCCCAAACCGTCCCAATCTCAACATCCGGCCGGTCGATGCGTCGTCCGTTCGGCGTCGCGTGCGCAGACGTCAAACGATTCGTCACCACCGACTACCCCGATAAGCATATACAAGTGCCTTTCTATGCGTAAGTATTGTTTAAGTACTTTATACTACGATTCATCATCATCATTAGCTCTGCTGGACATAGGCAACTCAACATCCAAAGCTGAACAAGGGTCTCCCAATAATCGATACTAGAGTCTGGCAAACGATAGTAGAGACTGAAAAAGTGCGGCACATTTAAAAAATATTAGCCTAGCAACCCGTAAATTTGTATGAAATATATCTGGAATAACCTAGGAGGGGCACGTGGCTAATTACCAACCACGCGGTTCATACGATTTGCGAGCTTAAGCTGCGCTTGCCGCGGTCTGTCCGTGGATGGGTGACCGTTCGTTACATATCGAGACCCCTTCGTGCCCCGGAGAGCACTTTAAACAGTCGGTCCCGGGTGTCATACGAATACCTATGACAAGTCTGGGATGTCAGAAGCCCGAAACTCTGACAACCGGTCTAACCTTAGGATATCGGCATTGCCATGTGACTGGGTTGCAGAGGTCTGATGGCAGTCGCTCCGTGTAAAATACTGGTATTTAGATTCGATTGAAAGCTGACTCCAACATAGTTTGGAAAAGGCTAGGCAGAACTTTTATTTGTAACAAACAAGATACATAGTAACATTCCAAATATGAAATATGTTACAGATATGAAAAGGAGAATTTAGACTGTTTACTGAAAAAAGTGATCACTAACCGTGACATCAAAGACGCGAAACATTCTCAAGGACTATGGGTGTCTGTCCAACTGGTTGAAGGCGATTTAAAACAGGTATGTTTATTTTAGTGCAATTTTGTTATATCTTTAAACCAGCCTTTGCGCAAAATGAATTGCAGATCGAACGAAGTACCCAATTTGCAGATCCAGTGCACCAATATCACACCACTGATAACGAATTTTTTATTCCAAATATTTTTAAGCCGTCGCAACGTTTCATCCATTCTTTTGTTAAAATAATATTAGTGTAACTGAAAATATTGCAATTTAATGTGTAGTTCGCACTAAAATATTGTCTACTCCCTCTTGTTCTTCTTAAAGGCGCTGCACTTAGAGTATACGTCATGCGACACAATACTTCTATATATTAGAGTACTTATGTGGGATGACGTTACGTGCTACTAACATAAAGCGCAGGCAGTAGGATTTTTTAAAATTGCTCACTTTGAATACCTTTAACTTCGTACTTTTTTGAGATATTTAATTTTTTTTTACCACTTGCTTTAACTTTTTAAACGTGATTAATTTCCATTAAAACCTAAATTTCGGTGACGAGCTCATTTACGATTTATAATAAAGAAGCCTTGGATTATTGCTTTTTTATGACTTTCCTATTTTCTTACCACATTGACAGATACGCGAAGAAAACCCGCACATAGTTGTCGGCAACACAGCAGTAGCTCGCAAGATGGGCTTTCCCGAAGTGATCCTACCAGGCGACGCTCGTAACGACTTATATGTCACCGTGTGTGGAGGCTCCTTTTCTAAAGGAGGGGGCAAATCCTCCGAGAGAAACATCGAACTGGTGGCCCGAGTCGTCGATAAACATGGACGGATATTACCTGTGAGTTATCAATCACGTGAACGTATATTTGTCAATCCTAATCTTCTTCTCTCGTATCGTGTCGTGTGGTGAAAAGATTAGCCAGTCAGCAAGTTTGGTAGCGGGGCTGACCACCCAGGATGCGCCAGACGTACTTAAATATCGTCAGTCGTGGAGGTCTTTCTTCATGCACCTCAGCCAAGCCCATTATAGTACGTTCCGTCGACGAAGACTTGCCCCACTCTTCGTCTAAATCGCGTGTTCTCTTTCACTCTAAGAGAGAAAAGAGAGAGAACACACGAAGATTGGGGCACGTCTTCTTTCATGGAAAGTACTATAACAACGACACATTTTTCAGGAATTTGGTCCTTTGGTCCTGGATCTAAAGCATGTCTACCCAGTTTATCCAAGAGTTATTTACGTTACTAGCGTGCTGATACGACAAGACACCGATAACCCACAGATAGATTAAAAGCTATTTTCAATAACCTATCTATCGGCTGCTAGCTCTAGAACTAGACATAGAAATTTGACATTACTTGTGTGGAGCTGTGAAATTTGACATTACTTGTGTGGAGCTGTGAAATTTGACATTACTTGTGTGGAGCTGTGAAATTTGACATTACTTGTGTGGAGCTGTGAAATTTGACATTACTTGTGTGGAGCTGTGAAATTTGACATTACTTGTGTGGAGCTGTGAAATTTGACATTACTTGTGTGGAGCTGTGAAATTTGACATTACTTGTGTGGAGCTGTGAAATTTGACATTACTTGTGTGGAGCTGTGAAATTTCCATCTTTAGTGGAGTTTTGCCACGCTAACTTTGCAAACAATTACTGTAAAAATCTTTGCAGTGTCGTCATTATTCCAATCAGCGTTGGCTTTGCCATATCCATACTTATTTACCTAGCCCGGCAGAGCCAACTCTGATTGGAATAATGACGACACTGCAAAGATTTTTATAGTAATTATTTGTAGTGTTGCCATAATTCCTCTACAGCAGGTGTGGCCAACCAGTCGATCGCGATCGACCGGTCGATTGCGGCTCTTAATCCAGTCGATCATGGCAAGGCAAAAAAAATATAAGTTGAATGAAGAGGTACTGATTATGTAATTGGTAGATTGCACAAAGTCTACTCAGTAAACAGTAGATCTTGGGTCGAATCAAGTTGGCCACCCTTGCTCTACAGAGTTAGCGTGGCCAGACTCTAGAGCAAACCGTAGATTGTTAGGTTATTGAAAAAGGCAGTAATTTTTTAAATGGTAATTCCATTTGATCAACAAAATAGGCTTGGTAGACATAAATCCGTTATCTACGGTCTAAGAAACTATGTTATGTGTCTTTATGTTTCATTCGCAGGGTGTTGTATCTGTGGGCGCTGGAATAAATCTCACCAGCGAATACACGTCCGTAGTGTATTATCATGATGATCGACCGAGGTGGCAAGAAGTTTTTAAGGTAACTAGCATTTCGTTGAAGATTTACAGAATATTCTCCATATTTTGCTCTCTGAAATGGCATTACGGTCAAACACTCAAACGCATGTTGACGTTAATTTCGTGCTATCACTGTCACTTTACCTTAGAGTGACAGTGATAACACGAGACTTACCGGCAACTTAAAATTTGAGTAGCGTTTGAATATTTGGCCAATAGTGTTACAAAATGACACTAAAAGTTTAATTTATTATTGTATAATGATATTATTAAACCTTTCTCCATATACAACGTGTAACAAAAGTCCTACATAATACTTTAAGGGCTCTTTAAGGGCTCATTGTACTCATTATTATGAACAACTTTTACTAGGGACCAAATCTGAAATCGCGAATGAATGTTCGAATAACTCGACAAAATGTAGAGAACTGCTGATTTTTTTATTGTTTTTGTATTTGAAATGGGTTTGCTCTTGACTGTAGTCTTGGTCAGAGGAGACAGAGACAAAGTCTACGATGGATTGAGCTTACCCAGAAGAAGCCTGTTAACTCAAACTTTGATGAGATTCAGGTTGAATGCGTTCGGGAACACAGACGCAGGTAGTGAGTTCCTTTTTTTTGCAGTGCGCATTATGAAGGATGTTTGGAAGCGCTTAGTGCGAATTGGTGGAATGGCAACTAAGTAATTAGTATTTTTTCGCTATTTCGTGGTTGGTCTCTAGTAAAAATTGTTATAATGACGAGTACAATGAACCCTTAAAGTATTATTTCAGACTTCTGTTACACGTTGTATAACCTATCTTTCCTTTCAGGTGTGTCTAAACATCGAAGAGTTTAAAGAAGCGCACTTAGTCTTCCTTTGCCGCCATCGGTCCTCGAACGAGGCTAAAGATAGAGCTGAAAGACACTTCGCTCTGTCGTACCTGAGACTGATGCAACGTGAAGGAACCACTACACCTGATACACAGCATAACTTATGCGTTTATAAGGTAAAGATAGTGTAAGATTACGCGGTTCACATCGGTAATTCAGCCCTCATCAAGCTGTCTCCCTTCCAGTCCTCTTGCCAGCAACGCCCTAAGCCGGCAAGGTCCGAATCTCATTAGGGGTTGCCCTTAGTGCTGTTGTTACTAGTAGTCATGATGTTAGTAGTAGTTGTAGTTAGCTTAGGTTAAGTATTTTACTCGTCCCCATTGGTTGGAGACCCTTCAGGTCTCGCCAATAACTGCCTGGTTACGTAGAAACGGTCCGCAAGACCATCTACAAGCAGATAATACAAAAAATTAAAATTTAAATAAGATTACGCGGGAGATGCACAGTCACCTTCAAACTGCAACCTTACGGTTCATGCTGCTGCTTACCAAGGGCATGCTGCGCTCTGACGACGTACTCTTGACAAACTAAATAGTAACTTAATGAGCGTAACAACTATCCTTCCTTGAGAGGTTAAGGGCACTACTTTTGGCAGATGAAATCAGTTCAAAGTTTTATTGATTCACTCGTCGTCGCATCTAGTTTTTGGTTCCGCCAAAAATCTCGATACACGGTCGACAGTTAACAATCAAAAGTATATTTGACCGTTTCATATTATAGTTAAACAATTTCAGTGTATTTTTGTAAGTGACGTTTTGATCAGAACATATTGAGTTTTGATGGCGACATAAAACTCGTTTACTTGTTGTTGTGCTGGTAACTGCTTTGCTGGTCTATAAGTGGTCGCAAGCACAACTGCTGAGCTTACTGTCCTGGGTTTTTCCATTAGGAATTTCTCAGTAGCAGCCCGGAGTTTAGATTTGTGCCCGGTTGATGGCAATAGGCTCGCCCCCTATTACGTGGGATTAAAACATAGCTGGCGAAATGATGGTGTTACTATACACCTCTACCCAACACTTCGGGGAATACAAGGCGTGATGTTATGTTTCTTGTTCCAGATCGACAAACGCTCGGCCACGGGTGACGTAGAAGCAGAAGCGTGCGCAGCGTGTTTAGGGCTCCCGTCCAAGCGTGACGAGCTGCCCGCAGGCGCTGAACACGGACTGAACAGAGGAGTACTGTCGCTAGTACATAGAGACTCGCTCACTGTACATACTAAATTGTGTTCTACTAAATTGACGCAGAGAGGTAAGTTACTCAGACGAAAATTTTATTTAGAAGGAGAAGAGCAAAACAACCCGTTTTCCTCAAACGTCAACATCATATGTACCTACGTGATAGGCCCTGGGCTGATCGAAGATTTGACGCTCTGACGAAACAGATAATGGTATATCATCATCGTTACATCAGCGAAATGATCTTCATAAATTCTGCAGATAGGCCTTTCCCATAGATTTCAACAAGATCGCGGGAAATCCAGGCCGTCGTTACCGGTGTGAGGGCTGCTTGCCCAGTGTTGTACTAACAGACACTACCTCCTTTTTTATACAATTACAATATTTAGTGTTAATTCCGCCAAACCACTTCATCAAGCTAGGATGCAGTATGCAGCACCGCCCTTTCGACCGCAAATATATGCACTGAGATGATCTCCTGAGGATGCCCCGTGGAGAGGGGAAACACGTGTCGTATTGGTTCGGGTTGTTTGTGGCATATTAATCGCACCTTCTGCATTTGCATATATTTGCGGGCGGGAGGGCGGTGCTGCATACTGTATCCAAACTTGATGGACCATTTCGCGGAATTAACACTAAATATTGTAATTGTATATTTGTATGTCATGGATTTCCGCAAAGTAATGCGATTGATGATTGTTGAAATGACGACGGACGCCTGTTGTTGACTATACCTGATGCCCTTTTCATTTCCCTTCACAGAGGAGATCTTAGGCGTGTTGAAATGGAACACCCACTACGCTGAAGGTACCCTACGAAACGCCCTAACTCAACTACTGGTAGTGCCCAGCGAAGAACTCGTCAAGTTTCTTCAGGATATTCTGGACGCTCTGTTCAGTATACTCACACAGGTTGGTTTATTATAAAATGTTTTCGTCCTGGAAAGTACTACCACCGTACTTATTTCTACCGCCAAGCATCGTTACTTGGTAGGTTGTAGGGTATGGGTACCGGTGAAATTACAGGCACATGAGACTTTTCAGCTTTGTCTCAGGATTAGCGACGCATCAGCTATCGTCTTGGCGTTGTAAGTGTATGTAGGCAGCGGTAATCACTTACCATCAGGTCAGTTACCAAACTTGCTAGCCAACCCATAACATGAAAAAACTTTTGCAAATGTTAAAAGCAAGATGCCCTGGTATTTATTGGAGGTTAATTCGATAAATCAATTTGATGCATTAGCTAACAATGCTTGACATAAAATGCATTGAAATAGTTTTACATAAAACCAACATATTTCTACGCAAAATGAGATGTGTATTTTAAGTTGCACATCATCTACGGTGACATGCTCCTCAACACATTGATCGCAGTCAAGTAGACTAATTCAGGTTTTTTTTATGCAGAAATCATGCTAGAACCTTTCTATTTCCTTAATAAGTCAAAATGTTTGGTTTTGAAACTGGAAAGAAAACTGCAAGAGTCCAGCACGTCTACTGCTTCAATAAAAATACCGGAATCAGCCTACAGGTCGTGCAGATACCACGCTGTAAGCTATCGTCCAAATTGAAGGAACTCTGTCACGACAAGAAAATATAAAGTTTCGTTTATCCCATTCTCAGGTGGAAGAAGACCACGAAGGCTACACAGACAAGAGTTATGGAGTCCTAGTCCTTGAGTGCCTGCTTCGAGTGATATCCTTAGTGGCAGACCACAAATACCAACACTTCCAACCGGTGTTGCATGTTTATATTGACGACAGCTTCTGCGACGCGCTCGCTTATGAGTAAGTTTATTAGTTCACCTAGAAAACCTTATCCTTACCTTGTCTTTAGAAGCATAGGACTTACAACCTTGTCCTTGACGCGAATGTAAGGCGAGGCTTCGCCGAAATCTGTCTTACGAATGATTACATAAATACGTACATAATCAACTTATTACTTTCCCAATACTGGGCACGGTTATCGGATAGATAATTATATTGAAGTACAATATTTACTAATTTTTTTCATTTACATATTATTATTTATTTTAGTATGCCTCGTTGGTCTAAAGTGCGGTCGCGATGCAGGACGAATTTCGTACAATGACACATCACTACTTATCTCTGTCGCTCGCGCAGAAATATGTTGCCGTCGCGCTCGCACAGATGCGGTGACCGCCGTCAACACAGATTGCAATTGGTTGTAGGCACAAAGGTCATTGTACGAAATTCTGCCTGGTCCACGACCGCACTTTAGTTGGTCGCAAGCGTGACTGCTGAGATGGGGTCCTGGGTTCGATCCCTACGTCGGGTGAAGTGTTATTGGGTTTTTCCATTAGGAAACTCTCAGTAGTAGCCCGGAGTCTAGATTTGTGGCCGGTTAATGACCCCTATTACATGGGACTTAAAAATTACTGGCGAAACGAGGGTGTACTAATAAGACCTCTGCTGAATCCTTCGAGAAGTACAAGGCGTGATGCTATGTTTGTTTTTTAGTAAATGTAACTTAATTCTGCTCCTATCTACTCCTTAGGAAATTGATCTCAGTGATGGTATGGGTGATATCAGCTGCAAACGCAGGCGACGCTGCATTAAAACGACTACTCGTGTGCATGAAGTGCATTGAAAGCCTTATACGACTGATCGTGAGGAGTCGGCAGTTACGGAGCGCGTTGGGCGATAGAGCATCGGATAATGATTTCTGTTGTCTGTTTGAGGTGAGTGGAGATTTTCCGAAATCGATTTGAAATTTTAAGCTGGGTACAGATTATTTGCAACACAACATTCATTTTAATGTGTTCGCGAGCGCTCTGCGCGCACACTGCCTTCGCGAACACATTAAAATGTATGGAAAATGTTGCATTGCATGTTATCTTGCATGTTGCGTCGAAATTGCAAATTTGACGGCACGTTTGGTGCAGTGGCCGAGCAATTAGCTTCGGGTCGCGGGTTCGGCTCCCACACGGAACAAATGTTTGTATGGCCTACAGATAGTTGTTCCGGGTTTGGGCGTTTGTGCATGTGAGATTTGTGTCTGTAAATGTACCCACGACACAGGAGAAAACCTAAAAGCTTTAGAATTAAAGCCTCGCCAAACAGAACGCGTCAGGTTGTTCTTACGTCGTAACTGTACCGCCGCGTTGTGTTTTTATATCACAGTACATGAATATTACATAGAGTGTGTGACGTATTTACGGCGCGACAGAACGCGGACGTTAACGTTAACGCTGCCGCATAAAAACGCTTAAAATATTTTACACAACAATGAGTGAGTTCATATAATATGAAGCATCTGTGAGTGTTCGCGTTGGAACGCTGACTAGTTCGTGTGTATAAGTTCATGTAAATAAAAGTCTAGTGGCCTAATAATCCCAGCTATAGTGGCGACTTCGGAATATTTATATTGCCATCACCTATCCTTTTGCTAATCGTGGTGATGAGAGCAATATTTCTCTCAAGATCATTCTTAGGCCCATATTACACTAGAGGAGAGGTCCGCCATGGGTTGGCGGACCGGGCCCTGCCGGGGTTGCGGTGCATGCTTTTGCGAATCCCGCGACCCTGGCCGTACGGTCAGGAGATGGAACACCGTTGGTTTTTAGCCGGTAAGAGTCCGGCAGACCCCCTCGCCTTCCCCGGGCGAGGGACATCCATGAGGTATTTCCAACGAGAAAAAAAAAAAAAAAGGCCCATATTACACTATCATATATTCATCATATAAATATGATGTCATATCTGTCAAATTCTATGATCATAGTTATAATGATGCTGTTCTTCATATCTACATATTACACTTATGATCAAATAAACGTCATACATAATCAAGATGGATAACGATTTAGCCTGTTTTCCGTTGCTATGAGTGCAATTTTATTAATTGCATTAAAAAAGAAGATAAAAACGGTTAAGAAAAAACCAAAAAATAAAAGACGTATTTGGGTTAGATCATGGGTAGCAAGGCGATCAAAGAGAGGCGTCCATAACACCTTACTCGAAGAACTTAGATTGGAAGATAAAAAATGTAATAATAATAACATTAGTCGTTACGGCAAATGGCTTAATAGCCAAGAGCCTCGACCAACACCTGATGAGGCTCTCGTTGGGCAGCTGGGTCAAGGGCCTGATACAGGGAGCGGTACTTCTAGACACGGCACGTATTGTCAGGAAGTTCCTCTCCCTGAGGCCCCGACCACCGGTAGCTTGGACCCTGTTCCCGATGCCGGTGGGCTACTATTTTTTATATTTTTAAATGTTTTTTTATATTTTTTGTGGAAATATTTAAAAATAAAATTTATATGTATATATAATGAATAAACGAAATATTAATTAATTAAAATTTTTGTTGTTTCGATATTCCAGTCGAAATTCTTGCATTTTGACGCTATCTTTGAGTTTCGACGGATTTAATATGATCATATTTGTACGCTTGCTGTCAAATAGGATCCCATAACTATGATCATAGGTATATGAATCATATGTAGTTATTACACCGTCATAGGTTCTTCATATAAAAATGACTCTTACATCTCTGATCATATTTCTATGATAATGTAATATGGGCCTTATAAATAACTATCAATATTTCTCTTATAGAATCTTCTGGAGAGGCTAGTATGGCTAATGCGTTGCGGCGACCACGCCCTCACATGCCAAGGATCCGCGTTGAAGTACCTCCCGCATGCGGTTCCGCACATTATTAAAGTTTATCCAGATACAGAACTCAGGTTTGTTGCTTCTTTCATACTATATTTCGCGGCTTTTCAATGACCGCGCCGATCATACGATTTACGAGTTTAAGTGAATGGGTGACCGTTCGTTACACATCAAGACCCTTCGTGCCTCGGAGAGCACGTTAAACCGTCGGTCCCGGGTGGCATAAGAATACAGCACAGCCGTTACGGGTAGTCAGAAGCCCGAAAGTCTGACAACCAGTCTAAACTTAGGATATCGACATTGCCCAGTATGTGAGTCGCGGAGGTCTGATGGCAGTCGCTCCGTGTAAAATACTTGTATTTAGTCGCATCTGGTTAGACTGGAAGCTGACCCCAACATAGTTGGGAAAAGGCTAGGAGGAGAGGGGAATAAGAAATTCTTAATAAAAATGAACTATTTTATAATTCAGTGCCTACGTAGTTCGTGCTTTAGAAGCCCTACCTCTCGGTCGTCTCAGCAAGCAACGGATGTTAGCTTTACTGGAACTGGTGCGGGGTCCTCTATGTTCGGAAGCGTCTGCCAGAGCGTTGATACTGCCACATCTTGCTGCGACCACGCGTGCGCTGTTGCGAGATAAAGCCGAGGTGATTGTTTGAAGTATTTCTTGATGTACACGAACAGTATTTATGTAGTACGTACCAGACACAATTTAGTGAACATACGATATGTTTTAATGCCCGTAGTGCTTCAAAATTCGAGGTTTACATATCATTCAAGGTGGCATTTTTGTTTTTGGAATACAATGTTTTCTTTAAAGTATGGGTCTAGTACGCAGTACATTAATATCGTTGACTTACACTGAACACGCACATTTCGAAATCGCCTAATATATACCTACATACATGAAAGTTACGATACACTTTACATTAAATTGCAAAACTTGTTTTAAATATCATCCCTAACATTCCATCAAAAAACAACTTCTCAAAAAAATATGAAAAATTGAATTAAAAAGTTTGCTACTTTTTTCTGAGACATTAGATACATTTGCTAAAGTCTACACTTAGGCTGAGTTACACCAACTAACTATAACCGTAACCATACCAAAATTTCTGTCAAATCAGTACAAATTTGACATAAAAATGGCAAGTTAACAGTTATAGTTAGTTGGTGCAACTGAGCCTTACAAAATATTCAATTCAAAATGTCCCCTAATCAATTATAAAGTGTTTTAAATTTAAAATGCAATAGTATCAAGATCTCTTTGTACACAATTTAATGGGATCCATCACATTTCATATACATTCCATGCAAATGGTTACAACAAACCGATAGGCGACATTTTAAAAAAAACTGTTTTACCATTCAATAAATAAGATATTGAAATAACATTCGAAAAATATTCCATAGTAACAAAATAAAAACAGTTTTTCATTACGTCGTCTATCCAAAACATATAGCAATTATTTAGGTAAGTATTTAAATTTTTGCATTGGCAATACTTTTTAGTGTAGCCAGGAATAAAAAACCGCATAAAAAAAACTCACAGCGAGCACAAATATACACAAAATCGATTTTACAAGCAATTTTTTTTTCCTGGCCACATTCAATATTAACTAAGGTTACATCGTCAATAACCCTGTGTCCGTCTAGTGAATAAAACCCACCGTTCGTGTGATGGTATGTGAGCACCGCACATAGGTAATGTACGCGTATTTGTGTTCGTGTTTTGTGACGTCAGACCACCGAAGGCGGAAGAGTTTCGTGGGAGACGAATGATACCAATAATGTATACTCTACTGTCTAATTGTATTCTCAGTTTTGATGAATAATGTTCTTATATCGATGAACCAAAATGTTGCTATCATAGAGTCGGAAAATGCCGATTGCCTCGTTAAAAATTAAAAAGTACTGCGTAATCAACACAATTCGACTTCAATGCAGGAATAATATTGTTCTCGGGTCAGGAACAGATTGCGAAAGTAACTGGATAGTTCAAATTATTTCCAATTTAATATTGGTAGTGTATCAAAGGTTTTTGAATAGACAATAATTACATATTATCATCATAAGCTTATTTAGGGTGGGGCAGCGCTTGCCCCCCCACCCTGGCACAGAAAAGTATAGGTATGTGGACTAGATTCAGTCAACCTGCCACCCATGTCCGCAGAACAATTACCTAAAAAAGGCAGACCAATGCCCGACTCCGTCTATACTTATTTGGACCTCAAAAATAAGGTTATGGGGTTAAAGTTTGCCCCACCCTGGACAAAATCCCGGCTCCGCCCATGATTCTTCTGTGGACACCCTTGTCCCAACTCTTGTCTACAGTGGTCATGCTAGGCAAGTAAGCTTATAGCTGTTTCCATGAAGACTGCAGAAAAAGGCATTTCATACAATTAACTTCACTAACGTGATACCTTTAACCGTTTAACAATAAATATGAAGATTATAATAAACTCTGTTTCAAAAGTCAAACATTTGTATCATTCGTCTCCCACCACTCCATTGGAGCCAGTCAGGTATGTGTGTGTCCGTATGGCGCGTCGCGGAATCACCGAGGTAAGCACGCACGCCGATGCATGCAGCCCGTTTTGCACCCTGTGTCGTATGCGGTAGAGGTCATAACTGTTTGAGTTTTCACTGTGACTTGTGATATTATGATTAAAATGGGATGATGGTGACAATTCATTTAAAAAAAAAACAGGTTAACTAGTTTCTAAGAAATAAAGTTTGGGTCAATTTCTCAGTCCTTAATCCAAAATAAAATTCTAATTAGTTCAACAGTACTATAAAGTAACCTATTGTAAATTGTCTTCTTCAAATACAGTACGTTCAATCCACTTCAAACGCGCCCCACTCCTTTTTGTGAGAGGCAGCCGCGTGGTGCGTATGCGCACATCTCTTATTATTATCTTATATTAGTGTGCGTATGCACAGATCTAACTATTGTGTGGCGATAGAACTAACGCAATAGCAATTTATAATGCAAACATTTACACTGTAGCGATTTAGATAATTAGTGGGGCGTGTCTTCGTGGATTGAACTATCTGTATCAATTGTAGTTAATCTAAATACGAAGGCCATAGAGTTCAAGTTCCTGCAAATCTGGACGTATTTAACTTAGGTCTTCTACTTTCCTTTTAGGATACTTTGTATGTTAACCAACGAATCATTTCGCCGGTTAGATACAAATGAAACAAAAGTCACCATCTCCTTCAATAAAATTAAGTTGTTAAAACAATTCGCAGTGGAATCTCCAAAAAGAAATTTGTGTTTTAAAACCGTATGGAACAAAGTAATTATAGTACAGTAGAGTGTTCCTACTTGTTATAGATTTTATATCAAGTTAACATATAAAACTCTCATGGTCAAATACTCAAACGCTACGCAGTTTTAAGTTGCCGTCCTTCTTTTTTTCGTGTGGTTAGTAACTAACCTGGTGTCAGAGTTTATGCCGCCCATGGGCCTCTGACTTGACTTCACATGCCGTCGAGAAAATATCTCTCAGGCATGCCGGTTTCCTCACGATGTTTTCCTTCACCGTTTTTAAGCAAGTGATAATACAATACGCACATGAATGTGAAAAGTCAGGGACCTATGAAGTTGCCGTTAATTTCGTGCTGTCATTGTCACTCTAAGGCGAAGTGACAGAGACAGCACGAGTTTTAAGGGCAACTTAAAATTGAGTTGCGTTTGAGTATTTGGCCTTTAGAACACTAACGGAATTTTAGTGGGTCACCCTACATTATGGTACTCCTACACTGAGGTTTTATAAAAAAGCTGTTATACAAGGTGTAAACGAAATCAGAAATCATGTAATTACTTCAAACCTCGTGATGTACAGGTACTGCTGACATAGATTAACCCTGAACAGGACAGGTTTGGATTCAAGAAAAAAAAAATACAAGAAGTAAACAAGTGTTCTTAACGTGAGGCATTTTAATGCTCCGAGTTAAATGACCGCACGGCGAGCTAGCCGCGCAATTCGCTTGTGGCGGTAAAATGTCTCACGTTAAGAACACATGTTTACTTTTTGTATTTTTTTTATTGAATTCAAAAGTATCCCGTGCAGGGTTAATCTATATCATAGCTTGAACTATGCCCACATTTTCACACTGTGTGATAAGTGGATAGCGTGGATAGTGACAAAAAGTGTACGATTGTATTACACTTAACCTACCCATCAACCTGTTACAAGGTTTGCTCTTCATTGTGTTACGTACTGTATAAGTTATAAAAAAAGTTAGTGTTTTATAACATTTTATAACTTCAGTGTGGGAGAACTATTACAAATAATAATGTTGCAGTTTAGACACCCGCGATTAATTAATTCTAACCAATCATATTCGTTCTTAGTATCAGTTGAGCATAGTTCAATTATAACAGCTATCTTGAATTTAATTAAAACAGGAACTACTTCAAAGTAAAATATTTCTTATAAATCACATTAATTTACTCAGCAGTGATAGCCTAGTGGTGTGACCGTTGGACTGCCAAGTTTTAGGTCTCGAGTTCGAACCCAAGGCACGCACCTCTGACATTTCGGATTCATGTGCGTATTGTAATTGTCACTTGCTTAAAAACGGTGAAGGAAAACATCGTGAGGGAATCGGCATGCCTGAGAGATATTTCTCGACGGCATGTGAAGCCAAGTCAGAGGTCCATGGGCGGCATAAACTCTGACACCAGGTTAGTCACTAACCACACGAAACGAAGAAGACACTAATTTACTAAACATAATTTTCAAGATAGCTATTATAATTTCATTCACGTTGTAACTAATAGATTCATATATTTTTATACCCATATATACTTATATGAACGGCATGCCCCTAACAATATCTTATGCTGCACTAACATTGCATAATATATCATAATATCAATTATCTATAATTTTAGCCTCAATTCCTTAGAGTAATTTTAATCTATGGTATAGTCGCCGGCACGTAACTTGGCAAAAAAGGAGAATATAATTCCTCTCCGTTCTTTTTTCCAAAACAGACATTTTTAAAAATAAACTATGGCAATAACCATAGAATAATGACAAGCAATAAAAGTGTAAATTTTTTTGTTGCACTATGTATAATTGCGAAAACTTACTCCCACTACACCAAAACCTTGCCAAGTTACGTGCCGGCGACTATAGATTATGCTAAAGCTCTTTTTGCCTAGATAACTTAAGTTTCTAACTTCACTCTTTTTCTAAACCACTTGAGTAGATGAGGCTAAACACACACTACATCAGAATTCTATCTTTTCAAAAGATGAATTGTGCAATGCAGTATAGACGTGCATGAGTTATGAGTTTATACCAGTGTTGCACAATGGACAAATATACATGCAAATCATTTCAGTAGTATTGACGCGCAAGTTGACAAATGGCAGCGAATAGCTTAGGGGTACCAGTTCAATGTTTTCTATTGGACTATTTTGGCGGTATAATAACGTAAATTCATATTGAATCGCCGACTTCGCCCAGCCCTTTGTCTAACGCGCTAATCATTACACAAACTAAACTATAACAATTAAGTTCGCCGTCTAAATAAACGCTTCAGCACCAGACCAGCACACGATTCAATTAGCAAGAGTGGACGGCGCGCTGTCCTTGCGCTGACCACTATTTTCACTTACTAATCTAAAGTATAGTGAGTGCCACACATCTTTCCAAGTCCGTTTTTCAGTAACCGAGTTGTGAGGCCAGGCGGTGCTAGTGTAGTGCTGAGGCGGTTAATGGGCGATGACCTTATAACCGTGCCATCGTCGCACCAGCATCTTGAGATATGCACACAAAACGTGATTATCAATAACATCACTCGAAAAAAATAATACATTAATTAATTCACTCAATTATAAGAATATTTTACATCAAGTACCTTCCCTTCTCAAAATATCGCATTATTAATATTATGTATTTACTAACATCACTTTTTATGTTTGTGTGTGTGTGCATGTAGTGTTATACACCGTGTGTGTGTGTGTGTAGTTGTGTGCCGGCACTAGTTGTTGGTGAAATAGGCAAAAGATGGTTCAGTTTTGTAATTTAGTTTATTACTTATTATAATAAATGGGGCGTGTTCTTTATATCCGAATTAAAATTAATAATGTTGCGGGAATAAAGACCAAAGAAATGCTAAAATTAAGTATTTAGTTCTGTGTCAATTACAGAAAATATGTACAAAACCACTCAAATTAATTAAAGTATTTTCTGTTATTTTACCCTTCATAAATGTATAAAAACGTCGTATAATTAAATTCTTAAGAGTAGACTGTCCCTGGTGTCGATTTTCTTGTGCACGAACTAAACTTAACTAAAAATATTGCTATCTTTTATTATCAGGCAAAACAAGAAAGACGGCAGTTTTTTTAGACCTGTCAAACTTGTTTACATATTGAACGTCACCGTGTTTTTAGGCAGCATTTGCTGCGGTGTCGTCTAAATCTGTTTAGAAATTTTAGTTCAGCTTAATTTGGCAGGTCTAATATTCTTGCATCTCTTTCTTGTTTCATCTGCAAGTGGAGGATAGCAATACTTTTAGTGGAGTTCGTGTTCAACAGGGTCGACACTACTGTGTCATTCACTGACAGTTTTGAACCATACTTATGCCATTTAGAGCTGTGTGTCTGTCTGTGTGAACACCTTTACTAATATTCTGTGACTTCTCACAATAATATGTATGGAAAAATATTTGTGCACTATTTATAAATTATTTAATTTTACCTATAACTCGTTTTTATTTTATATTATCTAGTATAAGTATCCATACATATACAACTTCATTTACACTTTACTTTTTTCAAAATAACATTGCAACATTTTTTTTATGTTGAGGTTAAAAAAATGAATTAGTAAAATAATAACAAGCGCCTTCGATGTCGCTTGAAGACTAAATTGTGTGCAAACTCTTGATGTGTTGCATGTTTAAAGCTTGCGAGTTGTCACATGACAGCTGTCAAAATGACAGATCTTAGCTGTCAATGTCCGATTTCATCTGACACCTCGCTAGTGTAACGACTGATCATTATAAATGTTGTATGCGCCTTTCCAATATTGATAGACTGAAATGCAAATCGTCTCCGGGAACTATTATTAATTAATACTTTAAATAGAAATTGACGAGGAAAAATATTTTATTTATAATGATCATTCAATTGGTGTACGCTTAAGACGAATTCCCGATCCGATCTATTTATTGGCCTTAGACTGGACAGTCACATTACGACATTATTCAGCAGAGAAGTAATATTAATTTGTAACCTTTATTTGAAGCCCATTGTTGAAAAGACTTCAACACTACCCATTGTTGACAGACTTGACCAGACAAAACGTTATATTTGCAATTTAAGAATGAAGTAGTACTAACAAATTAGGACTTTCTATAAAAAATGCGTTATCCGTTAAAATTTAGATCAAATAATTCATAAAAAAAATAGAATATTACGTCGTAACGTGACATCCAAAAAGGCAAGGCTACGCAAGTTTGCCTTGCGTTGAGTAACTCGGGGATAAGTCAGCGTCCGCTAGCAATGTCGGGTGTGGCAGTGGGATCGCGAGGCCGCCCACAAGTCGCGCTCGGTGGGCAAGGCAGCGAGGCTCCTCGGCGCAGACACAGCGAGGCTACACGACCACACGCACCACCAACAGATCGTATGTATACGGCTTTAGAATTAGGTTTTATTTGATGTTTGGTTACTGTGCCTCGGTTTGAGCAATTTAGGTAAAATTCTTTCCTCATTTTGCATTATGAATGTCTTTTAGCTGTTGAAAAAAGCAACGAACAAGCGCGTTTTTAATTACCTCACGTTGAGTAAGATTTTTGTGCCTCGATGTGTGCGATTTTATTACTCAACCCGAGGCATGTTCAAATCCTATAATAAAGTTTATACATTTATGCCGACGACCACGCTACACTCATATAAAAACATGCATAAGTGTTTTACAGTTGAATTTGTAACTTTTAACAGTTATTATATTTTTTATAACTGCTTATTATTTCAGCTTTCTTAATAAAGTGATACGACTGAAACTATCATTCATTTTGTAAATTTTTCTTATAATATTTTATAAATAAATCATGCTTTTATTGTATACATTTTACAACAGGATTGCTGCAAAAATTATTGTATTATCACGTGCTTTATTTACCTATTTATTATTGTGTATAAAATATAACTTGTACAGTGCGTATAACCAGTGCCTATTAAAAGGACCAGTGCGTGTTAAAGATCGTTCAATCATATTCTGATTTCATGCAGCCGTCTCGGTCAAGAGGATAGTGTAAGTATGAAATTAGGGAAATCAAAGATAACACGAAGTTACTTGATAGGTTTAGTAAAACATATAAATATGAAATCAGTTTTTAGGCATATTACAATCCTTGTAACAAGAAATTGGCCGTGTTTATTTTAAGTGTGTGCCGAGAGCCAGAAATTATATCCTATTGGTTGGAATCCTGTACAATACACGGCCGCGCGATTCAAAAACGCAGTAAGTAACATTTTGGTCAAAAATGAGTTAAATATATATTCGTAATCACAATCCTATGGTGATTACGAATATATATATTTAACTCATTTTTGACTAAAATGTTACTTACTGCGTTTATGAATCGCGCGGCAGTACAGTTGTAACACCGCTTACATAAGTGCACTTATATAACCCCGGTCACTCACATGCGCGCAAACATTCGTAAATTGCACGAATGTTTTCCGTTTTGTATGGAAAATGTTCGTATAGTCATTGAGAATGTCAGTCCCACACTAGTGGGTTCGCGTATTCGTGCGAATGTGAGTGACCGAGAGCGAAAGGCACAGTTAATTTCAAATTACGAAGATTTTTCTGTGCGAAAACATATTTATTTCTGACATGTTCTTGGACACAAAATATATTAAGCTTAATAAACCGCTTGTACAGTCTGCAACGTATTATAATATTAAATAAGATAATATCCTTATTATATTTATACATAATTCGGCTTTTATCATACTAAAACGTCCTTGTAATACCTATCCAAACCCCGTAGCCAAGCTTATGTCATCTCATCTTCCATTTTACCAATTTTACAATGGACTCCAAAGGAATTATTCGGAATTTAGTAAGAGATCGCAGATAGTGCCATCCACAAGACGCGCTCCACTCTTCGTCTAAATCATGTGTCCTCTTTCACTCATCTTAGAGTGAGAGAGAACACGCGATTTAGGTGAAAAGTGGGCCGCGTCTTCGTGGATGGCACTATCTGTATTATAGGTATAAAACAATAACAACGAAATGGCTGCGTAAAATACGTCTTTTGCGACCGAAAAAGCGCAAAGCGCGATGTTTCATGGTGTAAATAGACTGACTACATTTCAATAGCAAGCTAGCAGTGCAGTGCAGTTGGCACTACTGTGACATAACTGTGATAGCCAAACGACAGTTAATTAATAAGCTAATTCGTCTGCATATACACTTAAAAACTTAATCAGGTCGTGTTCACTTCAGACAAGGCAAAAACCAGGCTAACAAACCTCTCATATTAGGTGGAGCTTTGCGTGGAAACTCTGGGCGAGGTCATGTCTCTCCTTGCCCGCGATGATGTGGGCCCCGTAGACGCCGACAGAGGAGAACTGGCTAGGCGATTACTGCCCACCGTTCTGAAGACTGCAGCAACTATGTTGAGGGATCGGAAGAGTGAAGAACAGAGTAATCCTGCTGATGATGCTTTATTGGTGAGTGGACTTATGTTTTCTTTTTCTTCTGTGCATGTGGTTAGTGACTGACTTGGTGTCAGAGTTTATGCCGTCGATGGGCCTCTGACTTGGTTTCACATGCCGTCGAGAAATATCTTTCAGGCATGCCGTGTTCCTCACGATGTTTTCCTTTACCTTTTTTAAGCAAGTGATAATTATACAACACGCATATGAATCCAAAAAATCTCCAAGTTTCCAGTCCGACGATCACTATGTTTTCTAGGGTACCGGTACTCTACCGTCCATAAATTTTGGATTACGAAAGGAGTCACCTGGGTTTTGGAAGGCTGATCAATTTCCCCTATTGTCAAATCTCAAGTCTAACGTCTAGTGATTGGTTGTTAGTGTTTTGGTTGATCAATCACATTTGTTAACACGAGATTTGTCAACAGATGTAATTGATCAACTTTTCATAAACCATGGGAGAGTCTCGATCGTGCAAAATTATAAAAGTTCTCAGTTTCCATTAAATACTACTAACATTTTTTTACCTTTTCAGAGAAGAATACTATCAGTCCTCCTCGACATGGTGCGTCAGATGTCCGAAAACCAATACGCGATGGTGGTCAGAGCTTTAGAAGCAGAAAACGTTGGAGGTTCAGGCACATTAGTGTCGGATGCACTGTCTTTATTCTTGGCTATACTGCAGAGGCCGGTGTTCAGACCACACTGGGCCGATATGCTGCATCTACAGCATTATGTTATGCTGCACGCGCTGAGGTGAGATTTTCGTTTGTGAGATAGTTTTTAAGTCACTTAAATTGTAATTCCGACATTTTCGAGTCCAAAATGTCTCCTACAATTTTTCCAAATATTATTTAAAAGATGCATAAATTTGAAAGATGGTGACGTTTTGCAATCGTCATTTTTGTGTAGGTATACGATGTTACTACCCATCTACAATTCCTAACCAGTACCGCACACAGGACCATAGTCGCTATTACAATACCTCCTGATATTTTAGACAGTATTTTTTTTATAACACTCCGCATTATCTCATAATGTACATAATAATCAGCCCATAACTGTCCCACTACTGAGCACGGGCTTCTACTCAGAATGTGAAAGGTTTAAGACTAAGGTCAAAGCCACATCTAACGCAAGATACGTCACCGATCTTCCCGGGTACACATAGTTCCATATTAACATGTCACACCGTACACATTTGACCGAAGATGCGCTACTAAAATTCCTCGAGTAAATTACGCGACAGAAAATCGGCAACATATGTTCCGTCAAAAGTGGCTTGGCCCTTAGTCAACCACGCTGAAATTACAATTATTATTAATAATTATTTATTCCAGATTGCTAGCCACTACGCTCCGCGACCGTATCCATGCGATTGACGAAGCTGATAATGAAACTCTAACAGCCATCCACACGCTCTGCCGAACTTGGTTCGAAGCCGGTGCCTCACTGGCCACGTCATCACCACTACAACTGGAGACTCTTCCTGCGGCGAGGAAGCAAAGACTCAGTGCGTTGTACGGCGATATTAGACGCGGGGTCGCCGAGTGTCTCAGTGAGACGTGGTATAGTTTAGGTAAGACATGGTTATTAAACTGTACGGGTTATTTATCTAGTGTTCACTGCAAACAAATGTCGCCTTGTGGACTGCTAAATTAACTACTGTGAGAATACTAACATACCTATATTTTGGCTATGATAAACGATCTCAGTATGTTATTAGCATCCGACAAGACCCTACTGTTTGATTGAACTGCGCAGTACCTGCTTAGCACATAATCCTTATTAAACGGTTTTAATTAGCTTCACTTCGTATATTTGTTTGTTTCTAATCTTGCGACCGATTTTTCAACTACTCCTGCTTAACCGTTCTCCTGAAACTTCATCCTAATCAAATTCCCATGACAATACAACATTATAATAATTTCAACCTTCAATCCTCTCATCCTGTACTGCAGGGGTACTACTAGGGGTAGATAAAACAGTTTAACTTAAAATAAATTTTTTGACTGCCTTGTTGGTCTAGTGGTCGCAAACGCGACTGCTGAGCATGGGGTTCTGGGTTCGATCCTCAGGTCGGGCAAAATGTTACTGGGTTATCATTGTGTCATTAGGAATTTATCAGTAGCAGCCCGGAGACTGGATTTGTGCCTGGTTAATGACAATAGGCTCGCCCCCTATTACATGGTCTTAAACATAACTGGCGAAACGAGGGTGTACTAAAACACCTCTGCCGAACCCTTCGGGGAGTACAAGGCGTAATATTATATTTTTTATTTTTTTACCTTTAATTCTTAAGACACAATGACTGCAGAAAATTCCATTTACTTCGAAATTTTCCGTTCGCTAAGAGTTCCAGATATGTAACGGTTGCACATAATGTTATTATGTTACTTGTTCAAAAGTCAAGACTTTAATCTTACAACAATGTCCACAGACCACCACAAGCGTTCATTCATCCCGTGCCTCGTGGGACCGTTCTTAGAAGTGTCCTTCCTAAGAGACGAAGAGGTTCGCAACACCACCATACCGCTGTTCTTCGATATGATGCAGACAGAGTACAGTCATAGCGTTTTGCATGGAGAATCTGGTGAGTTCAGACCAAAGTACAATTTTTATACAAATTAGACCAATAATAACCAGTTTAAAACTAAAAAAAACTTTAGAACGTAAAACAATTACTTTAAAACTAATATTAATTGATTAATTGGAATAATTTTACAGACGCATGATCTATTTAATAAACCTTTTTTTAGGCTCTAAGTTTGTGGTACTAGACTGATGTTTAAAGTCCTAACGAAGCATACTCCAGGTTGAAGTACACCAAATCGCAAAATATTAACAAGTACAGTACTCCTCCGAAACCTCAGACAGATAAATTACTTTTAAAATGTATACACTAGTTATTGTAATCGATTTTCTGAACCCCCTCCCTTTCCCGAACAAAATTTTCTGAACCCCCTCCCTTTCCCGAACAAAATTCCTGGCTACGACCTTGCCTACCGAAACCACGGTTTAATTTCGTTTCGGGAGAACAACATCGTTCTCGAGAATAGGTCAATTGAGTTATGGGGCTATATTGACAGGCTAATTAATTTACTAAAGAATAACTTTTCTTTGAACAACTTTACAAAAATATCCTCTAAAACAGTATTACTGCATACTCCACAGGCGAAAGTCCCTTAAAAGAACTCGAAAGCGAGATGATAGACAAAGTGGACGTGCTCGTCGAACGAGGGTACGGGGATACAGTGTGGCGCGCTCGCTTCGTGTCCCTCTGTGGAGCGCTGTGCGGCGCGGCCAGCGGGGGCTTGCGGACCGCCGCCGCCGCGCTCGTGGCCGCTGCGGCCCGCCAACTGGATGCACTGCTGCAATATAGGGCTGCGGCTTTAAAGTCCGCCACGCCGCACAGAATGCATTTGACGACGTGTGTTCTGCATTTCTATCAGCAGATTGAGAGGCCGCACATGTATATACGGTAAGTAATGTTTGTACTTAATTAGCAGGCTGGGCAGAGATGGAAGCTGTTAGCAAGTGTATCTCGCACTAAAATTCTCCGAAGAAATGTATTTAGTCCGGCGACATACAACACACAACAAATGTATTTTTCGGCAGTATAATTTAAATTGAGAAATTCTTATAAAAGGAAAATCTGCGATGATAGAGAGTACCCAGGACTTGTCTAAAAAAGCAATCAAAGTTAAGCACGAGATGGACTAATATGGTGAATGATTTATTTCTGAGCAGTCAATTAAATTTGCCCAAAAAAAACAAAGAACTGTCTCGTTGGCCTAGTGGTAGCAAGCGTAACTGCTGATCGTAAAGTCCTGGGTTCGATCCCCAGGTCGGACAAAGTGTTATTGGGTTTTTCTGTGTCGAACTCCTCAGTAGCAGCCCGGAGTTTGAATTTGAGCCCGGTAGATGGCAACAGGCATATTGCATGAGACTTAAACATAACGGCAAAATGAGGGTGTTACTATATACCTCTGCCCAACCCTTTGGGGAATACAGGCGTGATGTTATGTTATGAAAGTCAAATAAATTTGCCCAAACAAATAAAGAACTCCTATAAAAAAAAAAACTATTAAATATTTCTTACTTTCACAGCTACGTCCACAAACTAGCTAAAATGCACCACGCAGCCCAACAATGGGCTGAAGCTGGTCTTTCACTTCGCCTACACGCTAAACTTCTAGCTTGGAGCCACGATCCGTTACCACCACGGCTGCGACATCCTACTGTGGAACACGACAGCCACACTACACATAGAGAATTGAAGGTAGGTTAGATGTATTAAAATATACGGTTTTCCCAAGCGTCAAAAGACCATCCAAAAATTACGTCACAAGAAATTGTTGGGAGAGAGTGAACGGTGTTTAACAAAAGGAATTTATAAGGCGGATGTCAGTGGAAACGCCGGTAGAGGACGTCCTAGAAGAACATACATCGATATCATTGGTGATGTTCTTCACAAAGGACAGGTGCGTAGTACTCTAAACCGGCGTGCGTGTATGACAAGATGTATGAATGTGGACGAAGCAAAAGGAGTATGTAAGGGTATAGCATGTGGCGTTCTATAGTTTCTGCCTACCCCTATGGGAAAAAGGCGTGAGTTTATGTATGAGAAATTACGTCACAACGTAAAATCTTTCTATTTCCTTTCCTTTTTCTACAGGAATACCTATACCTCGTAATAGCCGAACTCTTAAATCGGGGCCGCCAATGGGAGTTAGCGGTCGAGATAGTCAAAGAGTTAGTCTCAGTTTATGAAGAAGAAGCTTTAGGCTACGGGCCTCTAGCCGACTTGCATAGCCAACTGGCCAGTTTATATGATGCTATGTTGAAGACTCCACGGTCACATCCAGGGTACTACAGAGTCGTGTACCATGGGAAAGGATTTCCTGAATTGCTAAGGACACCCTATGTAAGTAAAGCTTTGTCATCATTTTAGAATTTATCAAGATCGGCTTCCAGTTGGCTGATCTAGATCGGCCAAATCGGCTTATAAACATAAATATAGTACGCACGCGAACTGAATACAGTCAGGGTCTGAGGTTCGCTCCCCCCTCTCATGTAAGCCTCTCCTCACACGCCCACACATGTAGTGCCGTCCTTGTCATTTAGCAGCACTACCGCATTCCCATACGCATTCCTCAACTCTGCATTCAGTTCGCGCGCGTACTGTATGTGCATGCGGGCAGACTACGGAACGCGATCTCTGCGATCTATCTCTCTCTTCCGATTGCCGCCATACCGCGAACTGCGAATTCTTCAGTACAATACAAGTTATTATTTTATCCACGAGTTTTATTTGACTTCATGACTTTTTTTTTTTTTTTTTTTTTTTAATATAAAACGTTGCCCCACACTAGGATTTCTCCTGTGTCGTGGGTGCGTTTACAGACACAAATCTTCACACGCACAAACATCCAGACCCGGAACAATTATCTGTAGGCCATACAAATATTTGTTCCGTGCGGGAATCGAACCCACGACCCGTTGCGCAGAAGCCGATCGCTCAGCCACTGCACCAAACGTGTTGTCAAACGTGTTGTCAAGCGAAGACATAATATTTGAGTAAATCTTCCCATTTCTCAATATCCAGGGCTACATATATCGTGGCAACGAATACGAGCAATTACAAGAGTTCAAGGACCGACTTCTAGATGAGTGGCCTGACGCCGAAGTTTTACCGAAGTTGGACCCACCCGGACCGGAAATCACGGAATCTGATGGACAATGTATCCTTTTTATAATAATCTCTAATTATTACAAAGTATTGGGGTGTAAGAAACGACTGATTTACTAATCCGTTAGCAGACCGTGAGGAATTCAATACAATTAAATTTATTTCAGACAAATTACAATAAAATTATAAATCATCATTATAAAATATTTCATAACATTAATTTCTAGTGTGATGTTAATCTATTTGAAACTATTCTTATTCAAGTAAGTTTCAATTTTTTCATCGATTTTACAAACAATATCTCTATTAAGAGTAGTCAAATGTTGTTTACATTTATTTCTTTTTTCCGAGAATAGGGTATAGTCACGTAGTTAAAAGATTTTAGATAAGAACCCCCGAAACAAACGGTTATTTTAAATTCAGAGTTCCACGTTTTTGCGACGCTGTATCTAATTAATGTATATAGATATTACTTAAATTTCAAATTGCCCTTATACCCTTGACACAAAAACAGATTTACAAATAAACGCGGTAGAACCAGTAATGGGCGACAAACTGAAGCGTCTATCAGGCAAGCCGATCGCTGAACAAATACTGCAGTACTACAAGCATAATAACGTTGACAAGTTCGAGTTCTCTAGGCCGTTTCATAGAGCAGGTAAGCAGTCTAAGGTTTTTTAAGGTGGATTTACATTGGGTCTGTCACTGACTTCAAACTCGAGTCAATAAATCAAATATGGAATTTAGTTCATACTACTGAAGATACATATTTCTGTGAAAGTTTAGGGTTGATTTGACTCCGCCGGGGTTGCGGTGCATGCAATAGCGAAACCCGTGATTCCGTGAAGGAGGAACACCGTTGGGTTTTAGCCGGTAAGAGTCCGGTAGACCCCTTCGCCTTCCCCGGGCGAGGGACATCTATGAGGATTTTCATGTCCCAAATTAAGTGTTAAGTTACACTACTGTCTCGTTGTTCTAGTGGTGGCAAGCGCGACTGCTGATTGTGAGGTCCTGGGTTCAATCCCCAGGTCGGGAAAGTGTTATTGGGTTTTTCCGTGTTGAATTCCTCAGTAGCAGTCCGGGGTTTGGATTTGTGCCCGATTGATGGCAATAGGCTCGCCCCTATTAAGTGGAACTTAAACATAACGGCGAAATTATAGTGTTACTATACACCTCTGCCCAATCCTTTGGGGAATACAGGCGTGATGTTATGTTTAATACTGTATGCTTACTTTCAGAAGAATCCCTGGATGGCTCAACAGATGATCTCTCCAATCAAAACGAATTTGCTACTCGATGGTTAGAAAGAACGGAACTCGAGATCAGCGAGAAGTTACCAGGTTAAAATATTTTCCACCTATCGTCGCTGACGTTCTAACACCGCGTAACTAAAAAAATAGTAGTTTTGAGTTACGCACGTCATTCGATAGGGTATCGAAAAACGCATCGTTTGACCAATCACAATCAATGGTTAGATCCAATAGCAACGCGTTATTTCAAAATCAAAATCCACCGCGTATTTAATATTTTTTTCCATCAAGCTATGTAAACAGCTAAAACAGCGTGTAAGTCAGGTGAGTTCCATACTGGATCGTGTCGCGAAAGTGCTCCGTCGAAAAAACCAAAATAAAATAAAATATTGTAGATTAAAAACCACTATATGAGTAGAAAAATCTCTTATTTTGCTCTCCTGAAATGTTAACTACACTGGCCTGCAAAAATAAGTATCACACTTTTAAAATTTCAATTTTTTCTAAACTATAGAAGTTAGAGATTTAAAATAAAAAACGTTTTATAGCAATTTTTATCAGCTTTCTTTGAAACTATAGTAACAAAGTTAAACTCTTTTTTGAGTCCTTTTTGTTTCGAAAATATATCTTGTGTACCTAAAAAGTTGTTGCAATTTTAAAAGTGTGATACTTATTTTTGCAGGCCAGTATATTTTGTGTTACGCGCTGTTAGAACTTCAACTACGCTATGTATTTGTATCATGACTTTATAAATATTATAGTATTGTATCGCAATTATTTTAATAATTGTTGTGCACAAACTAAATTTAATTTAGGCTATTGCCATCTTTTTCATTCTGATAAAATAAGAAAGAAACGGAAGTAAATAAGAGCTGTCAAATTTAGTTGAACTAAAATTTCTATACAAATGTAGACGTCACGCCAGAACGTGTCGACTTAAAGCACGGTGAAGTTCCAAGGCGTAAACTAGTTTAACATTTCTGAATTAGTTCTTATCTATCGCCGTCCTTTTCTCGCGCTGTCTGTTAGTAAAAGAGAGCAATTCTCAAATTTTACTTTATTCTGTAAACAAGAGAATTGGCATCGATGTGTATTTAATAAATATTTCCATTTCGCAGGCATACTTCGGTGGTTCCAAGTGCGATCGCAGCGCACATACGAAGTTTCACCAGTATCGGCTGCAGTAGAAGCGTTACGAGACACAAATAGAAGACTAAAGTCGTTGATAATAGAGGCCAGAGCGTCCGATGCACCTTTACATCCTCTCACTATGAGGCTTAGTGGTACGTACTCATTATCAACTTAACTTTATAACAGAAAAATAACTATAGAAGGAGGTGGCTCGTGGCTAATTACCAACTGCGTTGACCAAACGATTTGCGAGGTTAAGTTGCGTTTCCCGCGGTCTGTCTGTAGATGAGTGACAGTTTGTTACACATACAACTCCGTGCCTCGAAGAGCACGTTAAATAGTCAGTCCCGGGTGTCATACGAATACCTATGACAGTCATTACGGGAAGTCAGAAGCCCGAAAGTCTGACAATAGGTCTAACCTTAAAATATCGGCATTGCCCAGTAACTGAGTTGCAGAGGTCTGATGGCAGTCGCTCCGTGTAAAATACTGATATTCAGCCGCATCTGGTTAGACTGGAAGCTGACCCTAACATAGTTGGGAAAAGGCTAGGCAGACAGGAGGTTCTCAATGAATGTTTTCGAATGGACGACACGTTTGGTGCAGTGGCTAAGCGATTGGCTTCTGC
Organism: Amphipyra berbera; assembly: GCA_910594945.2. NCBI lineage: Eukaryota > Metazoa > Arthropoda > Insecta > Lepidoptera > Noctuidae > Amphipyra > Amphipyra berbera. The sequence continues at coordinate 10,549,108 of OU343144.1, forward strand.
GCTACGGGTCGTGGGTTCAATTCCCGCACGGAACAAATATTTGTATGGCCTACAGATAGTTGTTCCGGGTCTGGGTGTTTGTGCATGTGAAGATTTGTGTCTGTAAACGCACCCACGATACAGGAGAAATCCTAGTGTGGGGCAACGTTTTTTTAAAAAAAAAAACAAAAAAAAAAAATGGACTGCTTTTAAATTATCCTTGTGGACCGCTTCTACTTAACCTGAGCTAATAATACTACACTACTCTAACACCATGACTAGTAACAACAACAGCACTAAGGGCGACCCCTAATGGGACTCGGACCTTGGCTTAGGGCTGAATGAGCGGTGTGAGGTTCTCAATTCGACGCGTTTCTTTTGGTTGAACTCCGATTACAGTTAGTTAAACCCACGAAGACGCGCCCCACCATTTAATGTGAGGGGTAAACACGGGGTGTGTATACACAGTTGTACACATCTTTAACGCGTTTGTGGCGATAGAATTATGCTTACGACACGTACGACGAGTTAGTCTGGTGTGCACGCCGTCATACAAAATATATGAATCCGATAGCGTCAGATGCACCTACTGATGCGTCACAGCACGACACGTAAAGGCTGATTTACACGACGATAGTTTCTCAAAGCGAGTCTCGTTCTGTCTTCGTTTTTCTCTACTATGAAAACAGAGATAGCACGAGATTCGCTTTGAGAAACTATCTCAGTGTAAATGAGCCTTCCGTCTAGTGTGAATCTGGCGTTAGGCCTATGACGTTAGTGATAGATATTTTTCGATTGTTCGACTTCGAAACTCGATGTCAAATAACATTTATTTTTCTTCAAATATCATTTTATCTAATGACGATTCTGCTAGCCGCACTATTTTTATTGGACCTCTATCTTTTCTTGGTATGAATTTTATTTTATTGTTCGTAGGTATACTGGACCCAGCCGTTCAAGGCGGCCTAGTTAACTACGAGCGCGCATTCCTAACACCTTCATATGAAGCACGACATCCAGACCACTCACCGCTACTCACTGAACTAAAGGATCTCATCGCCGATCAGATACCTTTGTTGAAGTTTGGTAAGTAATATATTATACACATCATAAAGATTTAAGGCGACGACTGACGGCACCACGTGTTTTTGCGTCATGTCGGATAGTACGACACAACTTAGAACTCCCATTGGCAAACTTGATCGAACAACTAATGGCAGGCGCTCATTATCGCGCCATTCAAACTTATGACGTCAGCGTAAAGATATTTTTTTACTGCAGTACTAATAAACATTCGAGGACCTGAAGTCGCACTCAGCTCGGAAGTGATTGGTTTTATGAAGTTTGCCGGTGCGACATCTTAGTTGTGTCGTACTATACATACATACACGCCTGTAATACCAGAACGGGTAAGCAGAGGCGTTCTTCTATAACAGAAGTGTGTACACCCATGTTGCGCCTGTAGCATTAAGTCCCATGTAATAGGTGAGGAGTTTATTGCCTGTTTTCGGGCATAACTATGATGCCGTGGTGTCCTGTCGTGTGCTATGAAAAAAGATTCATACTTGGATTGTCAGTCTATTGCTCGACAAAGGCTCTATTGCCACCAATACAACCTACCAACACACATCCAGTCTTCAACAGCTTTATTTTTAACACCTTTTTTCTTATTTTTATTTTTAAGTACATCTGGTTTGGGGACGTCCAACACTACGTTTCTAAATTCGAGGATAACACTTTTTTATCCAGAGATCGTTTGGTTGTTGAGCAGATAAATGGCCAAATACTCAAACACTGCTCAATTTTAATAGCCGTTAACTCTCATGCTGTCACTGTCACTTTAACGTGAAGTGATAGAGACAGCACGAACTTGATGTATACTCATAATTAAGTAGCCCACGACTGTGACTTGTTTATTAACTCCAGTATAAAAAGCATACACTTGATTAAGTTTCATTTATTTAAACCGTGTGTAATTTGTTTCCATAGGTTTGGACGTGCACGGTTCTCGCGCGCCTTCGGAGCTAGAAGAGTTGCACGCGCACTTGCTGAGGTGCTTCCGAAGAGTACAGCAACACGTGCATCAAAGATATGGACGGAAGGTAACATGTACAATGTTGCTGAGTAATCAATTTCATTTAGATGCTGTTACCGCGCTGTTGTCACCCTGTTGTCGCCCTGTTGCCGCGCAGTTGTTGCTGATACTTGTGTCGGATATTTGCCTTTGAATGAATGAAATGAACGAGTGAACGGCGATTAACAAAAGGAATTTATAAGGCGGATATCAGTGGAAACGCCGGTAGAGGACGCCTTAGAAGGTCACAAAGGACAGATACGTAGTACCTACAACCAGCGCTCGTGTATGACAAGATGAATGAATGTGGATGAAGCGAAAGGAGTATGTAAGGATCGTAGCATGTAAGGATCGTAGCATGTGGCGTTCCATAGTTTCTGTCTATCCCCAGGAGAAAAAGGTGTGAGTTTATATATGTGTATGTTCGGACGGGTTTTGACAATCAACTATGTTTATGCACTGACTTCATCCAAATCACTGAAAATACGCTTCAAGTTTTCGAAAAGAATTCCTAAGAACTAGAGAACATTTATCTTGGCAGTAGCCAAGAGATTAGGATTGACATTCATCCTAATTTTGCTGTTTATAAGTCTTAAAATATCAGTAGTGTTGCCTCTGTTTATCTGCGACATAGTATTGATATTTTCTTCTTCTCTCGTATAGAGCTATACGAGTATTTCATACGACTCATGCCGTTGTGAATAGATTAGCCAGTCAGTTGGTAGCGGGGGTGACTACTCAGCGTGGGACGTACTTAAGTATCGTCACTCGTGGAGGCTATCGACATAACAAGCTGTGGGTGTACCCAGTGGCGTGCATTGTATATAGGCAATTAAGCAGTGCCTACCTCATAAGATTTAATTAACTACTCCATCTTTAACTATTACTATAAATAAAATAAGCGTGTATGGTTATGATTTCTTTTGGTCAGAATCGTATTGAACTGGGGCTTAAGCGTACAATTGAAAGGCAACATCGCTAGTGCCTGCTTACCTATAGTCTGACCGTTAATTCGATGCAGTAACTTGACAGTTAAAGGAATATCCGTTTTTTACAAAAAAAGGTAGTGAGGTGAAAAAAAGAATGAGTGAGGTTAATTATGTATTTAATACTTCAATGCACAACTGTGGTACATAATGCAGACTTGATGTCATAAGGCATTCTCCATCAGTCAATTTGGGCTTAAGAGAACAGCATCGTTAAGAGGTACAAAGAATTTATAGAGATTTGTTTAAATATGTCGCAGAGCAAGCGTAATAACTGTGGAATGTCAAGCACTGCTGTTTCTGTTAACCCTTATTTTTAATTATTGCTTGAGTGTGTTTGGTTGTGTCGTGATGACAGATATCGGTGTGACGCGATAACAGAAATCCATGTAGCGCGTGGACAGACGTGGTTTATTATTTATTTATACTTCTATGCACTATTGTGGTACATAAGGCGGACTTAATGCCATAAGGCATTCTCTACCAGTCAACCTTAGGGTTAAAAAGAAAAGCATCAAAATACGTAGGTACAGGAAAAAGATGAGTTGACAATTTTGGACTGAATATATCAGGAAATCAAAAGTTAAATATAAATTACATAAAATACATATATACAAATACTAAAATATATAGATATTACAATATATTTATATCAATTACAAAACGTTATGAAAAACTTAATGCTTTATTCAATTCGAAATGAACCTGCTTATGGATCCAAAGTTTATATTATTGTAATTTTTGAATGGAGCATTCCAATATTAACAAGCGCAGCGTTAAGTCGTATCGCGGCACAAGTAACCTCACTGCATTCCACGTAATTTAGTTTAAACGATTAGTCCTGTAATACTGTGAATATTCTTTGTTGTTTAATAATTAAACTTAGGCTATCATTAAAAATCAGTGTATACAGAATATCCACCATCATTCATTATTGACCATCATCCGAACATATCTGAAAACGAAGATATGGCCGTCCCGTCGTTAAATATAACTATTTTTCGTATTCGCTCTTTTCGTAAAATCGTTCACTACCCAACACTATTAGTTTTAGGATGGTATCATTATTTTGCTTTGAACTGTCAAGTTACTGCATTGAATTAACGGTCCAACTATAGTCCGAAAATTAATGCACGCCACTGGGTGTACCATTATAATACCTTGCCCCACACTGATCATAATTACAACACATTCTCTAACAAAATCAATTGTTAACTTTTAGAACTGTGACATTGAAGTGGACTCGCCTGAGGTGCAGCTGCGCATGCCGTTCCGGGACAGTTTCCAGACAGAATCAAACAACACCTCCACCAACAGGATATCCGACATATCCACTGGCACTGAGTTAGTATACCCTTATCATTAATAGGAGACAGAATTCTCCAAAAAGGGGAGACAATGCCTGCAGTCTTTTTGCACGCTGGAAATAGACACGAATGATTCAACAAAACCCAGCACGCTTGGTGATAGGATCTATACGATCCGCCTGCCTAGGTACCACCCTCATATTAAAGTCCGGCGCCAAGCAGTTTACTGTGTTCCATCGTGTGTATGTGAGAGCCAGAGGGGTATAGGGGAATCCCTCTATATTAAGTTATTTTGATGGTCAAGTTAAGTGGAGGGGCTCGTAGTTAATTAACAGCCGCGCCGATCATACGATTTGCAAGGTTTAGCTGTGCTTACCGCGGTCAATCCGTGGATGGGTGACCGTTCGTTACACATCAAGATTCCTCTGTGCGTCGGAGAGCACGTTAAACCGTCGGTACCGGGTGTCATACGAATACCAATGACAGTCGTTACGTGTAGTCGGAAGCCCAAAAGTCTGACAACCGATATAGCCTTAGGATATCGGCATTGCCCAGATACTGAGTTGCGGAGGTCTGATGGCAGTCGTTCCGTGTAAAATACTGGTATTCAGCCGCATCAGGTTAGACTGGAAGCTGACCCCAAGACAATTAGGAAAAAAGGCTAGGCGGACGAAGGTGGTCAAGTTGAAGGGTTATCTCGGCTCCTGTTAACCGTATGCGCTATGTTCGTCAATAAAAACGGCGATAGAAAGTAAACTTGACAGTGACTCAGTTCCAAATGAGTATTTTACTTGGTGCAACTATCGTCTTACCTCCGCCACTCAAATCTATTTATCTATCTAATACCTTTAAACGAGTAATTCTTGTATATATACATATAATCTGAATCTCGGAAACGGCTCCAACGATTTTCATGAAATTTTGTATGCAGGGGGTTTTGGGGGCGATTAATCGATCTAGCTAGGTTCCATTTTTAGAAAACGTCGATTTACCAAAAGAAAACGAGCAAAGCTCGGTCATCCAGATACTTACCTTAGTACAGTACAACACAACTAAGATGTCGCATCGGCAAACTTCGTAAAACCAATCACTTCTGAGCTGAGTGCGACTTCAAGATCTCGAATGTTTATTAGTACTGCAGTAAAAATGATCTTTACGCTGACGCAATAAGTTGGAATGGCGCGATAATGAGCGCCTGCCAATGTTCGATCAGGTTTGCCAATGCGACTTCTATCGATTTTGTCGTACTATAGATGTTTCTCTTCTACTTATGGCCGGTTGTTTCAAATGATCATTAAACGTATGTTACGTTAGTCAAATATTAACTAATACGTAGAATGTTTAGCGTCCGTCAAACTCAGAGCGTTGTATGTCTTTTGACGTATGTCAAGAACGACAAGGGCGATATCTCATTAGTGCGTTGCGTCGTCACAACGGATCAACGCATTGTATACCACACCTGCGTTGCGACGACGCACGATGTCGCAGCGCAAGAGGACGACGCACGTCTCGTTTGCTCCTCTAGCGGTGGAACACTGTCCGTCATCGCACCGGAGCTCCGCCAGCGCAGCGCATCACCCTCCCCCCGTTTCGTCTCTCGTCCGCCGATCCGTTGAAACGTCGCGTGCGACGATGCAACGCTTTAATGTGGCATGTCATTTAAAATATATGGAAAACGACGCAGCGTTGACGCTGCGATGACGCAACGCAACGCACTAATGAGGCAGAGCTCAAAGCGTGAAAGAACGCTTATTTTTATTTAACCATCGTTAACGCCATTTTTAACTTTTACCCGTTAGTAATGTAGTCGTGAAACAACCGGCCTTTATTCGACTATGTTTAAACGTACACGTCGCGTATTAAACATTTATTTTATTTTTTCAGAACCTCAACGAAAGGCAGGTTTTTCAGTTTTAACGCTGCAATAAATCCACTAGCAAGGTAAGTGCTGGAGACATTATCTGGAGTTATTTTTTCACTTATGATTTTTAATTACTTGTGTATTAAGTATTGTATTTAAAATTATAATATGAATATATTTGTTCAAAGGAATAGTAGCACGGGTGTCGTCAGCCGCTTCGCCACGCTCCAAAGTTCACCCGGTAGGCGGAATAAGCGAAATCTGAGAAAGGTAAGCTGCATTATATTTTATCAAAAGGGATGGTCCAGAAAAGGATTGGGCCCACCTTGTCTTTCGCCTAATTGAATTGTTTTTTTTTTCTTATTAGCTTTACAGTTCGCGCATTTTATCTCAGCCGCCCTGAATATAGCCTCTGAACTTTCGCGCATGTATACTCTCAAAGGATACAGTGCTTGTAAAAAGTATTAAATAAACTTTGCTTAAGGGCTTGTACACAAAACTACGATGCGACGTCGCATCGTAGAAATATACGAGCTCGCACGACGCATCACAAGAACTTACGAATTGATTCGCGTAATTGATTTTTCCTATATCTACCTATCAGTAACAGCAGTGCGCAAATTTTTTTACGCCAATTTATTCTACCTAGTATAAAATATCAATACGGTTGACGATCGTCGAGGGATTAGTCATCCGAACCTTGGAAGGAAGACGCCTTGCCGCACGAAATCGCATCGCAGCAATTTGCGTCGCAGTTTTCTGCGTTGTGAATTCGCATCGCGCCGATTCGCAGTTTTGTGTACAAGCCCTAACTAATGGTCGATCCTAAGATGGTGTTAATTAAATGTTAATTTAAAGCTGTTTTTATCTATAATTCTATTGCGAAACCACCTGCACGATGTTCAGGTTGGTCAAAATAAAATGTTCGTATTGCACTTTTGGTAAATGTGATTAGGTCTTTTTGATTGAGAATTTCTTCTCTTCGTGTGGTTAGTGACTAACCTAGTGTCAGAGTTTATGCCGCCCATGAGCCTCTGACTTGGCTTTACATGCCGTTGAGAAATATCGCTCAGGCATGCCGGTTTCTTCGAACAAGACATCAATACATCATTGGCTTACCCGTTAAAGAAAACAGTCTTTACAATGATCTTACATCAAATTACAGAGTGAAGTCGGCACCCAAGCCAGCGGGAGTCAATGGTACACCTCCCACTCCACCCCCAACGGCTCCCTAAACAACAGCACCCCAACCCCCATCAACAACAACACTTCAATCAACAACAACAGCGTCACCAGCATCAACACTCAGACTGAGACCCCATCGGCGTCGCCTTTGAGGGAACTGAGGCAAGAGGTGAGACAAGTTCTTAAGGTCAGTCGATACATGAGTTTTATTACTGAGTGTTGAATGTGTGTGATAAACACTATGCCTAATGTAAGTTAACAATGATTTTATAACTGTGATTTTGAAAATGTTTCTAACAATAAGGGATTTAACCTCCAGTTATTGGAAGGACGATTAACGCAATAATTAACCAATGAGCTGTCATATCTCATATCAAGTGATGTGATTGGTTGTTATACTCGGGCCATTACAAACGTGCGAACTGAGTCATAAATCATTTTTATCGGGCCTCTCGCTCGCACTTATAGGCCTTACGGAACTACCCTAGTGTTGTGTGTAACAGTAAAAAAAGGCTTAGTCGATAAGAGGTAATCAGGGAGATGTTAAAGAAATAATGCAAATATTGTTTAGGATGTGTTTTTTTTTATTTCTGCTTCTAAAAACATACTATTTTAAATGCTTAAAACTTAAATTAATACCTACCTTTCACCCGATTGCATTAATTAGTCATCGACGTGCCGCGTCGCCCACCTGCTTCCGAACGGCATCCCTTTATCGATAACGACTTGCGCAGCATTGTCACATCCCTTTAACGTAATGATTTATGACTCAGTTCGCACGTTTGTAATGGCCCGAGTATAGTATTTTGATCGACCAATCTCATTCGTTGACATGGGATTTGACAGTAGATTAAATTGATCAGCCTTTCAGTGACAGGGGCTATATCTTGTAATAACAGTTCTACTTAAAATACTATTTCTCACCCAATGTAAACGCTCCCGCTCACTGCCCTAATGTAAATTGTGATGAGGATTTACGCTAGTGCTGACGTCTGTTTTACTTCCGACCTCCCATTGGGGTAGTGATGGTATTGAAAGTACCGCTCATATTCGACTACTAACCCTACCAATGTGAACACATCATAACTCTGTGATAGTGCGACGGAATTGTTACGAGGGACTCGCCTTGGAGATGTCTCTTAATCAGATAATGCTGTATGCAGTCAAGTTATGGTAACGTATGCGATGTACGGGTGTTATGTCTGATTTGTTAGCACAATCCACTAGCCAGTCTGATATACAAGGTGTAAATGCTAAAACTGAAAATCTCTTAAGGGCTTGTAGGGGAACGAGGTATGGTGTTCCTCCTACGAAAAGGGAGGATCCTCCTACCAAGCGGGTCTTACGCCTGGCGGGCCACTGCCCAACGGTTGATGTTGGGAAGTTGTATATATACTAACACCGTGTCAGATCTTGATACCGCAATGCAGGATTTGTGACATTTCATTTTGATAGCTGTCATTGTTGTCGCTGTAGAGTGCGCGCAAGATAACTCTGCGCGCGGCCAAAATCGGAACTAATCATGTTCCGCCATAATGTTGCCGTTTTATTAAATTTGTCACTAGATCTACCTGATTTTAGGAATAAAAGCAAATATAATAATAAAGATTATAATAGACCTCATCAGACGATAATAATCATACTGGATTCTTATTCACTCACGGCACATTTATAACCTTAGTTCTTTTGCTTTGCAAATTACGTAAAAATACTAATTAATTTAGTTGATAGGTAGTAAATTTAAACGTACATAACTTAGCTCAATTAAAATATAATAAACCACAAGAGGGCTGCCCAATTTTAATGCTCACGAATATACTACTTTTCCTTGAAAAGTAGGACTTTGTATTTTTGCGATCATGGCAACATTTAGCACGCCCTCCGTCGCGCGCAGACTTATCTTGCGCGCACTCTAGTCTGGTAGACATTCGTCGTGCTGCGTAGTTCGCATGTAGCGTGATAGATGCCGCCACAGGCTCATTGTACATATCATTATGAACAACTTTTACTATGGGAACAATCATTAAATCGCAAAAAAAAACAGCTCTTCCCTACATTTTGTAGAGTTATGCGAACATAAATGTATGGAGCAGCAGATATTTTTTTCGTTATTTCATGGTTGATCCCTAGTATAAGTTGTTCATAATGATGAGCTCTTAAGAGGTTTTCAGTTTTTGCATTGACACCCTATATTAATAGCCAGACTACCATTTTCGTCCATGCGTTCTGAAAATTGCGTTCAACATTTGGTGGTAGGATCTATACGGTCCGCCTGGCTAGCTAACAGTAACAGTCGCAGATTAAACTCTACCAAGCACCTTATTGTATTCCATCGTGTGTACGTCAGAGAGGGGTATAAGGGAATCTCTAATTATCTTTATTACTTGAATTTGTGTACTTCATCTGTGTGTGTCTACACCAGTAGGCTAATTCGGGATTTTTTTTGAAGAAGGATATGTTCTATGAGCTTGAATGTTTTACGAACACTATCAAAATTTTTGGTTTTGTGTTTATTGTCAAACAATTTGACAGTGTTTGTAAACGACAACTGTCAAAAAAATACCTGATTTAGCCAACAGAACGCAGGATGCTTGCCGTTTGTCTGTCCTTGCGCTATAAGCTAATCAGACATATTTAAAGTAGGTGGGATTTGTTACTAAAAGCTGCGGTGCCATGGCCTGTTTTTATGACTAACCAGGCCGCGCCTATCAGGACCGGCAGGCCGTGGGAATGTCGCGTCCAATGAGGCCTGCGGTGGTCTGTTCTCGCACGTCCGATCTGTCGGGAGTCGGTAGGTTCAAAGTTGCTCGACACGGGTCGCGACAGGCCTCGACAGGCGTGGCAACGTCCGGCGCGGTCTGTTAGTTAATGGGCCGTGGGACCGCAGCTTTTGGTTGGCTGCCTTACTTTTTAATTTTAATTTAATTTTACATTATTAAACAGGTTTGTTAATTATGTTACAATAAGTGCCTCGCTGCATTATAAATGATTTTGCATCGCACCTTTATGTATCTGTTACTCATTAACTCGGAGCACTTAGAAATACAGCCACCTGGACCAATTAAGATGTCTTTCTGAGATATCAAGTAACAGAATATGTCTTTAACACATTCACTAATTCATGCTCTTTTGCTTTGCTTTGCTCAAATATGGCTATAAAAAGAATTATATAATAAGAGACTTTTTTTTTGACTAGTCAGCTCGGCCCGCGTATGAAGTTTTTCTTAATATAAATTTTACTCCCCCTGCTCCTCAGGAGTTAATTTCGACAATTATCCTATACGACTCATGCGCCACCTATTTTACTTTGATGATAGAATAGAATAGAATATACTTTATTGTACACCAAAATTGTAACACAGCTCTTATACAATAACAAACATTAAAGGGTACAATGGCGGTCTTATCGCTGATAGCGATATCTACCAGACAACCTTTGGATGAACAGGAATTCAATGAATAAGATAGAGGGGGTAGTCCATGGTGTACTGCTGCAAAATATATACTACACACCATACATAGACATAATACTTACATATATATAAATATTGTAATATATATATATATGATACATAATTATGTGAAAGGGAAAACAAGGTAGATTGATGATGAGGTACTGATTTATGAGGAATTAGAAACGTGTTGAGAGAAGAAATGATCTTAATACTACGTCAGAAACTTTAGCGCAAGTGCCAGTAACAACTACAACGTTATAACTCAATCGAATGAACTATTATGTGTTCGGAATACCAGTATAACGAAAATTGGTATAGAGTGCCTCGTTTGCTCGCGGCATGTGAGTGCTGCTGCGGCTGCCGCGCAATCGAATAACGTCTCATACGAGATCCACATTTAAACAACATTTATTAGACCGACTCTTAACTAACCTAGGATTCCGCGTCAAACATTGATCTGTAAATTATTTTAAAGCGATTTTTCAATCATTAGATAAAGTGCGGTCGCGGTACAGAAAGAATTTAGTACAATGACACGTCACTACTTATCTCTGTCGCTCGCGCAGAAATATCTTGCCGTCGCTCTCGCACAGATGCGGTGACCGCCGTCAACACAGATTGCAATTGGTTGCAGGCACAAAGGTCATTGTACGAAATTCTTCCTACTCCGCGACTGGACTTTAGCTGTACAGCTTTCTTATAAAAACCTGACAAATCGTTAAAATTACATACAATACACGCCTGTCATCTCCGAAAGGGTAAGCAGAGGTGTTTTCCTATTACAGTAGTCTGTACACCCACGTTTCTTGTCTAGTGTAAGTCCCATGTAATAGGTGGCGAGCCTTTTGCCATTTTCGGGGCACTTTTATGGTGCCAGATCGCCGCCTCTTACTACTCGTTTGCCCGGCGACAGAGGGGCATTATATTCTTAGTCCTAATCCTAATTATTCCTCTGTTAAAAAATATCTGATGATTGAAAACTCGGACCCCTATTCGAAGTGTCTGTACTCCATCTTGCACCAATGATTATGTAACACTATAGTCAACCCGTCCTTGTCTCAGCTGGTGACTGAGCGACCTTTACGCGCCGAGGTTGAACGCGAGCGGCGACTGTCACAACGAACTAGTCTCATCAACAACTCGTCTGCACCACCCTCGAATCGAGACTCTATGGGTGAGTGTTTTTTGGTTTTATTTTTGTGTGATTGTGTGGTATAAAGTGCTGAATGGAGTGTTTAACCAACCTGCTTTTTTGATAAGCCAGTTGTTGACTAATTTGATTTTTTATCGCCGTGCCGTTTAGAGTGGCTCATGGCTAATTACCAACCGTGCGGATCATACCATTTGTAAGGTTAAGCTGCGCTTGCCGCGGTCAGTCCGTGAATTGTTGACCGTTCGTTACACATTTAGACCACTCCGTTCCTCGGAGAGCACGTTAAACAGTCGGTCCCGGGTGTCATACGAATACCTATGACAGTCGTTACGGGAAGTCAGAAGCCTGAAAGTCTGACAACCGGTGTAACCCTAGAATATCGGCATTGCCCTGTAACTAGGTTGCGGAGGTCTGATGACAGTCGCTCCGGGTAAAATCCTGTGATTCAGCCGTATCTGGTTAGACTGGAAGCCGATCCCAAACAGTTGGGAAAAAGGCTAGGCAGAACATGGTCGTATCGTACATAAATTGAGATAACAAACTGAATTTCTCAACAACTGATTTATCGAAAAGGGTTTTGGATCGGGAGGCTGATGAAGGTGTAGCCAGGATTTTGTCCAGGGTGGGGCATAGCATCTCAGTCAAACAATTTTTTTCGAACCTTGCCTATTTTCTTTTTGAGGCTCATATAAATATAGTCGGGCATTGGATTGCCTATTTTTAACAGACTTCCAAAAAAAGGAGGAGGTTCTCAATTCGAATGTATGTTTTTTTTTTTTTTTGTAGACATGGTTGGTGAGTTGACTGAATATATATAGACTGATATTAAATGCTCGTGGTTGATATTACATTTATTGTACAGAGACGTGAAGCGTTTTCCCAACTATGTTGAGGTAGACTTCCATTCCAGCTAGATACCGCTGAATATCGTAATTCAACAAATCAATTGGCCGTGTGATTATTGACATAGAATTAGTCCCCCACCCCCCTTCACGTGGGTGTCGTAAAACGAATCAATCATGTCAAGAATATAAGCTGCAGCATGGTCCGATTGCTTAAACGATCATTATTTTACGGCAATACGGTTTACTCGTCAATATTAGGTAAACATAAACACGTTGCAATATTGTCTCAATATTTTTGGTAAGGTCGTTTTTTGCCGCTAGGCGATAGTAGGCAGCAGTTAATTACTAATAATCATTGAGCCATATATTGCCCCATCCATTCCTATTAATATACTAGCAATAGGTTGAGCGGGTGATGCTATAAATAGGTGCGGGCCGTTGCCGTACAATTTTGATCGTTTACCAGCATCTTTGCAATGGTGACTTTTGGAAGGATTCCTTTAGATTCCAAACGTGGAAAAGCAGCGGACATTTACAGCTATCCATGGTCACAGTAGACCCTTATACCTTCCGCTTCATACAATCCGATAGTTTCTCATTGGCAAAAACAATGGCTAAACTAGGATATTTTTTAATGTATTTGCTTCGTCCATTTTGTACAAGGAAATGGTCAAAACCATACAATGTTTTAATAAACTTATTCATCCAAAATCCAGGCACTACAGACTCCAATCAAGAAGAAGAAGAACCACCCCCATTACCAAAGAAATACGCCCACCGAAGCATGGACCTGGAAAGCGACAGCAACAACAACGGGGACACGACCCCGCTCCCTCCCCGCCACAACTACGATACTGTGTGGGCGCCGCGGGGATCGTTCTTGTACAACTCTATAGCGCATCGGAGGAATACTAACAGTGATAAGGCTCCTACTCCGCCGCCCAAGAAGAGGAATGCGCAGTAATATAACTTTCATACCAACCCATAATTTCAAGGCTTTGGCGAATATTCGTGTGATTATGATAACCTGAACAGGGACTGAAAGCGGTAACCTTTATTCTATAGAAATACCGGTAATGTTACCGGTACCAATAAAGATACCGCTACTCGTGTCAATACCGGTTTTACTATCGGTTTCAATACCAATACTACTAACGATAGTATATCCGGTATTAATACCGGTACTGCTACCGATGTCAATACCGGTAATAGGTACTACCGGTATTTAACTACAATATATATAGATTAAAGGTTAAAGGATATCCTGAACAATAACCGAAAGCGGTACCTTTAACCGGTATCAATACCGGTATTAATAAAACCGATATTTCTCTAGAATATCTATAGATCAAAGGCTACCGTTTCCGTGATCCGGAATAAAAACAATACCTATGCGATTTTAAGATGAATTTTTTTGGTTATATTCATTACGATTCCACTAATATTTGCCCAGTTGGATCCAGCGATAAAATAACACATGTATTAATAGCGGTTTCTGTATAAATTCGCGTAAATATAATTACGTAAATTTTCTTTTAACAAACACAAAATTTATGAGGCGCACAATTCAAATTATCGTCAATGCTGGCGATTTTATTTTTACTAGCTGTTGCCCGCGTTCTCTGGTATCCTAGGGGAACTGCTTCATGTACACGGATATAAAGTATCCTATATCCTAATCCAGATCATGGTCTACCTGTGTGCCAAATTTCATCCACATCCATTCAGCTGTTAAGGCGTGTCACAAACATCCGAACTTTCACGATTTTTTAATCACCATCCATTTTTTTTCTAGGCCGTAAGTATTATGCAAAGACTCCATTATTGAAAAAAAAATTATAAGTAGGTCAAATTTTCAAAATAAAATAATTATCCCGAAATAATTATCAATTCCACGTGGTTACTTAGTCAAATGTTAAATACTACGCTTATCGCGCATGCACTGAATGAGAGAAGTCTATCATTCATTAAGTCAAGTTGAAGAAGGAAGTTTATAGTCAGCAGTCGTGTGGCCCGAGGGTTACACACCCGCTTCTTAAGCTTGTTGTGGGTTCAAAACCTGACTTCTAGCTAAACAATTTCTTTTTTCAAAAATAAAATCTTTGAGTTTTCTCTAATTGCCTAGAAAAAAAATTGATGGTGATCAAAAATACATTCTGTATCGAACTACTACAATGTAATACATTATCCTTTAAATATAGCAGTCTTATATTTAAGACGGTAAACACGCATACATGAATCGCATTTACGTGTATGCCGTTTTGATGCAAAAGTTATGGTCAAATAATTAATTTATAGGTCACTTGAACAATATAATGAACTGTCTCGAAATCGTATGTTTACTCAATGCTATCGATATTTCAGATGATCAATACTTTGCTGAGAAAATATAATAAAAGTAAAATATAAAGAGGGGGCTGATCCCATTCACCTTGACCACCAAACCGCTTATTTAAGTACTTATCAAAATGTTACCAATGATAAAAAGATAAGTGTTGCTCATTTCTTTCTAAGCAATAAAACTATTTAAGCAATCTTTTTATTAGAAAATATTCTGTTAACTTTGAGGAAGGGTAACTGAGTATTAAACAAAATGATGAACAAATAAAGGATATGGACTGCAGATGAATATGTATATACAGCGTGACTTTTTAGTCCAATTACAGCCAAAAACCATGAACTCTGGTCATTATTCTGTACAACTTTTACTATGAGACAAACACTGAAACCTTGAAAAAATAACAGATGTTTCATACATTTTGTTGAGCGACATTGATTATTATTTTATAAGGACCAGCAATTTTTTTATTCACTACTAGCTGTGCCCTCACGGCTTCGCTCGCGTAAGAATTTTTATTCCAGTAATAAATATAGCCCATGTTACTCAGTGATAATGTAGCTTTCTATCGGCAAAAGAATTTTTTAAATCGGTCCAGTAGTTTTTAAGTTTATTCATTACATACAATAATACAAATCTTTCCTCTTTAGAATATTAGTATAGATTTTTTTTCTCTATTTCACTTTTTTTTTTCATTTTAAACGTTGTACATAATGATGAGCAGAGTTCATGGTTTTCGGATGAAAGACGAATAAAAAGTCACGGTGTATATGGAAAAGAAAACTGCGGTCGAATACCACAAACATTTACACAAACTTTTTTTAAACTTTCATATAAATAAGCACCTTCGGGAAAGGTCTCACATTTAATTGTATTTTTTTTATAAGATTTAGTAAAGAGCGTTATACTTTTTAATTTAAGATCTCATATACAGGGTTAGTCGGAAAGGGGTTTTAATCCAAAAGGGGGTTAATGTACCCTTAATAATGAGTAACTTTTGTTCTACAACTTTCCCCAAAAGTCATTAGTATTAAAGAAATAGCTGTTCAAAGATTTCATAAAAAGTACACTAAAATCTATTTATCATATGCTGTGTTTACATTTTAGGTCATATTTGGGGTCATGGATTATTAGAATCCTTTTTCAGAATGCGTGCCTAAACTAGATTCTCACTTTTTTTAATAAACAATAAAAAAAAAGAAAAAGAAACATTTTATTATTGAACAGTCATTTGTGATATTTTAAATGACCCGCGGATTAGTACCACCTTTCCGACTACTATGCGTGCCAAATAAGAATAGCACTGTCAAGACGCCATTTTGTTCCGCAATAGTCGTGAACTTCATTACCAAAGTGTAAGTGGTGCAAAAAAGTAAATAAGGAAATTATATTCAGTTTAATTATTTTTGTTCACTTTTTTGGTATTTCTTATCAATTTTACGCCAAATTAATTACACAGTAATTATATTATTATTAGGGTGACCAGTAGCATTTCGTGAAGTTAACTATATATATTGGTTCATTTCTTTAATGAATACTGTTTTCAAATATTATTAAATTATCCAAAATTATCTATTTATGGAATTCAATAAATAACATTTCATAAAAATGAATGTAAATAATAATGAAATCTATGAATAAAAAATATAACTTTTTTTTTCATAGTATTTTTTTGCTGGCAGTATCAATTTGACAGCTATCGTGTGAAGTTGTAGCAAGCGCGATCCTATTCTTATTTGGCACGCATAGTATCCTTGTACATCGTTCACTAACATGGGGAAGTTAATATTATAATTTATTAAATCCAATGAATAAGCTTATAATAATAAAAATATTCAGCCATGTCTGGCCAAACGTTAAACCTAATCAAAATTCACGAATAAAAAGCCACCGAAAATTTTGAAATTTTAAAATATATGTGTTATCTTAGTTTATAGTGTTTTATATGTACGTGTACATCAAAATGATATTTTTGTGATATTAAAAATTCACTAGATAGCCATTCATCCAAAGTTTTATATTAATATTGTAACATGTTACCGAAACAGATATTATAAGGAAATCATAAAAGATTTTGATGAGACAACAAGCTTAAAATAATCCTTAATGTTTAAGTACTTTTACTATCAAAGGTTTTTTTTAGAATAATGAATAAAAATGTATTGAAATTAAAAACATAAAAGTTTAATCTAAGAAATTGTATTTCAGTATTTTTATTTATACGTAAATATTTAATTTTAAGAAACTTTGTCTCGGAAAATAATTATTATAGTTAATAATTGGATTTATATAATTTGATGCCATATTTATATAAAAACAACTTTTAGGTCAACAATTAACTGTAATTAGCACCCTATCGATTTTTGAAAACTTCATTTTTTTTTGAAATTTTAAACGCCACTAAATTGCGAATGTACACACGTGTGTGCGTATTTAATCATTGCCAAATATAAGAATTACAGGCAATAATATTTTTTTTTAAAACGCCAATTTCTCCGAAAAATAAACACTCAAGCAATAATTACACACATACAGTAGGCGTGCGAATTCAATGCAGGGCTGAGGAATGCGTGTGGGAATACGGTAGTGCTGTTAGCGGGCGTGTGAGGCGAGGCATGCGGACAGCGGGGGGAGTTTCACCTCAGACCCCGACTGTATTCAATTCGCGCGCGTACACTTCAAACCTTGTATGTCCAACATACATTTGTTAAAATTATAATAACCCTTTAAATATAAATTATTGCTAAGTAAAAGGAACACTAGTTTCCACATTTGGTTAACTTGTAACTAAAGTTGTCTACGAAATCCATGTACCACTTTTGCACGGATAGATTTTTAATTTTCTAAGTTCAAAAATGATCATAGACGGATTTCGTAAAATAAATACTTAGACCACTTTACTTTTAGGTTAGCTATTTATACTATTTCGCGGCCATACGTAGCACCAAATATACAAAATAAATTTGTTTTGTATATAATTAACAATAATAAATTGTATATTTTTAGATACATAAGTCGATCTATTTGACAATAATGTATAAGTTATAATAATAGTAATATTAATTATAATTAAACATTGTTAAAATACAGTCTGCCACATTGTTGTTTTATAACTTTTTGAATAAGGAACTCGAACTATTATGTGGTTGACTGTACTTATACACTCTTTTGTTATTTATAATTTAAATAAACAGATCAAATTAGTATAAGTGAAATGTTTATTTATAAATATATTTTGTAGCTTTGATGATTATATCTTTTTAGTCTTAATATTAAGGTATTGTTGATTTTTCTTTCGTGAATCGCGGGACGTGCCGTTTTCAAGGAACAAAGTAAACCAAACTAAGTATTTTAGTTATAACATAAATAATTCCATGAACTTTTCCATTAGGAATTTCTCAATAGCAGTCTGGAGTCTGGATTTGTACCCGGTTAGTAACAATAAGGTTCGCCCCCTATTTTATGGGACTTAAACATAACTGGCGAAACGAGGGTGTACTAAAAACACCTCTGCCGATCCCTTTGGGGAGTACAAGGCGTGATGTTATGTTATAATTCCATGGATCAAAAATGTCTGACAGTGCGCACAGAATAGAAAATAGTACCTAGGTACACTGCGTTAAGAAAAATCTTAACCTACTCTGAAATGAAAAATACCCAAGCAAAAAAATATTCTTTTCTATTTTATTTAAGAAATAATCTTTATAATACGTTCCAATAATAGATGTTTTTTTTATAAAATCCTCGTTCCGCGGCCATACAACACCAAATATACGATTGTTGTGTTTTTGTATATTGTATTGTATATTATTAGATTATTTAAGTATATCTGATATTGTTGTGTACTCACATCGCGTCGCAATAGTTAATTATTACCAGCAAATAAATAGATATTTTATAGATACGGTTGTATTATTATGTTTAATGACAAATTATTTTTATTTCTGTAAATAAATCTGTTACAGACACTTCCAAGTCAATATAATGTTTTTTTAAGACTACATGGCGCCGGCATTTCCTATATGACTATCTCTGAGAAGAAAAGCCGAAACTAATTCAGAGATCAAGGTCTCTTTTAAAGTTCAGACATTGTGGTATAAAAACTATGCGAGTCTAACAATGTTTGTCGTGTAGTCCCCTGTCCATAGGCGTAGCTATATCGGGTGTAAAAATACCCTTAACGAAGCCGAGAGCCACGTATTCTTTCCATATTGAGCCAGACCTGGGAACCTACTGGTTATGGAGATATTGAAGGTCAAAGTCACCATATTTTTGAAAGTTTTTCACCAAAACTATGTTTAAATGTTACTATGTTATGTCTAGACAAACATTATCATCATTTTCGAAATGTTGGCACAGTCTGCAGCGCGCGCACTTACATTGCGCGCTACAATTAAAAGCAGTTTATTAATACCAAAAAATAAAAGTCGTTTTCCAGCAATTATTTTTGCTGTATGTTACTTAGTTTGATGTACAGTATGCGTAGACTTCGGCTTCGTTAAGGCTGTTTTTACACCCAGTATATCGCTGTTTCAGCCGTATCAATGATACGGGGCCCAGGCTACAGGGGCCCCGACTTATGTAATTTCTTTTGTAAAAAATCATTCCCAATCATTTAATCCCTCCATTTGGGTTTCGCCGCAGTCGGGTAGAAGGGCCCCTCGACTGATGCAGGGCCCGTCTAGAGTAAGCTACGCTATTGCCCGTGGCGCATAGAGAATCTTCATATTTTATAATTATATTGATGTTTTTTTTTTAATATTCATCATTATTAGACTGCCTTGTTGGTCTAGTGGTCGCAAGCGCGACTGGTGAGCACGGGGTCCTGGAATCGATCCCCAGGTCGGGCAAAGTGTTATTGGGTTTTTCCATTAGGAATTTCTCAGTAGCAGCCCGGAGTCTGGATTTGTGCCCGGTTAATGACAATAGGCTCGCCCCCTATTACATGGGACTTAAACATAACTAGCCAAATGAGGTTGTTAAAAAAAAACACCTCTGCCAAACCCTTCGGGGAATAAAAGGTGTGATGTTATATTATTAGAAAATAATCTGTTAATCTGCGCTTGCCGCGGTCAGTCTGTGGATGGGTGATTCGTTACACATCGAGATTCCTGCGTGCCTCTGAGAGCACGTTAAACAATCAGTCCCGGGTGTCATACAAACCCTATGACAGTTGTTACGGGAAGTCGCAAGCCCGAAAGTCTGACAACCGATGTAACCTTAGGATATCGATATTGCCCTGTAATTGGGTTGCAGAGTCTGATGGCAGTCGCTCCGTGTAAAATACTAGTATTCAGCCGCATCTGGTTAGAATGGAAGCTGACCCCAACATAGTTGGGAAAAGGCTAGGCAGAACAATTCAAATAAGGATTCCTAGGTAAGATGTTTCAGCGGCGGGTTCGCGGATGAGTGCTTACGCGTGCCCGTGTTCCCGCCATAAGCGGCAGAGGAGGACACCGTGGACTTTTAGTGAGTTTGAGTCCCACATAACTGCACTAAAAGTCCACGGTGTCCTCCTCTGCCGCTTATCCTGGAGAAATGCGCTCGCATACTGATGCGAGCGCATTTCTCCAGGATAAAAAAAGGTAACATGTTTCAGATCAGTGTGATGAGTTGCTAGTGTGTACGGAACCTCATGTGCTATTATTTTCACGTTGACGAGAGGGCAATAACCGTGACAATATCACAGTTTCGTAAAATTATGTCAACAATCAACAGTGATCTTTATTGTGGTTGTATAATTTTGTGTGGTCTGTAAATAAAGCCTGAGATGTTGACACTAGTGTCAACGCGTCTTAGGCGTGATCGTATTTTTATGTCACAATCAATCTTAGTGAAGTGGTCGCAAGCGTGGATGTGTGCGTGACGATCTGAGTTTGATTCTCAGGGCGGTAGAGGTGGACGTGATTTTGTTCACCCACAACTACTAATGATGATTATTTTTACAAGAGCGCGGATCGTACGATCTGCGAAGTTAAGCTGCGCTTGCCGCGGTCGGTCTGTGGATGGGCGATCGTTTGTTACACATCGAGACCCCCGTGCCTCATATCATACGAATACTTGTGACAGTCGTTACGAGTAATCAGAAGTCCGAAAGTGACAACCGGTCTAAACTTCGGATATTGGTATTGCCCAGTAGGTATCTGGGTTGCGGAGGATTGGTGGCAGTCGATCCGTGTAAAATACTAGTACTGGTTAGACTAGAAGCCAACGGCTGGGAAAAGGCTAGTCAGAACACCTATGTTCTCCCTGCAGCATTGGGAAAGAATTAGAGCCTACGCGGACGAGGGACAATGGCGGACAAAATGTCCGCGGCGCGCTCTTATTAGTACTGCAATAAGGTTGCACTTCGTCCGTGCAATACCTCATGTCACCTGGCGTTATACGCAGACAAAGTGCAATAATAACAGTAATAATAAGAGCGCACCGCAGACATTTTGTCCGCCATTGTCCCTCGTCTGCGCAGGCTCTAACCATAGCAAAAAATACCCAGCATCATAAAATATCAGTCCGTCAATGTCCACTGCTACCTACATGGACTTCGGGAATATTTTCTCTCTCTCTCTCTTTCGTGTTGGCTGACTAGCTATGTGAGAATAGCTTATGCTGTGGTGAACAAATTACCCAGTCAGCAAGGTTGGTAGCGGGGCTGACTGCCCAGGGTGCGACGGACGTACTAAAGTATCGTCACTCGTGGAGGCTCTTTTCATGCATAGGGATGAAATATTAAGCTGAGAGGCGTATTGCAGAGGGAATATTAAAGGATGATTTCCACCAAACGGCTCGCATCGCATCGGATCGGAACGGATTTTACAATCTTTAAACGATATTAAATAGTGTACACAGTATTTAAAGTCTATATTACCAAGTCGCGCACAGCAGCTTGACCGCGGACGTCTTCCGCGACACGCGATCGTAGCCGAAAGTAGGTATGCTGCGACGCGCGATCGGCTCCGTTCGCCTGTCGTCGTATCCGATCGGATCCTTTCAAAAATTACAACACGTCATCACGGTAGGAATTAAACTATTTGACTAGGCGCAGAAACGGATACGTTCGCAAGCGACGGTACGGATCCGATCGTATGCGTCGACATCCTACCGGACGCGATCGCGGCATCCGTTCGTATCCGATGCGATGCGAGCCGTTTGGTGGAAATCATCCCTAAGCCGGCAATACAATACACGTTAGCTATAACTCGCCGGGCGAAAGAGAGTACCTACTAATGTATAGACAGCCCATTTGTGTAGCCTCGCCATTGCTCGTCGTCGCTTGCGTAGCTGGCCGAGTGCAGGCGACCGCCGACGTGAATACGGTTCGTTTGGTGTGCCTTGCCACTCGGGATCGCTCGCCACGACTCGTCTTCGGTACAGTGATGGTTGTTCTGCACAAATCAAAGGTCTGCATTCGGCAAGTCGTGTCCACATGTTTATCGGCGTTGTTGGCATTGGTCTCATTCAAACTTAACCAACATAATGATTGTAAGCACTCGCCTTGTAATTTGCCTAAGCTCGCGTTGGCTGAGGCTTGGCCATCATGACATGTATTGCTGGTTTTACCATTGTATTGTGACCGAAGTAGGTATGTCATCATTGGCGCACAAAATTCAGCTCCCCATCTTGGGTTTATTATTGGCTACCTTTTAAGATCCGCGAGTGGAATAGTAGGTAACTACATTAAGGGTTAACAGTAGGTACGTACCCCGTGTTTGCAAATTATGAAAACTGGCGTATATTTCGTGAGCTCGCTAAACTTCATCTCTCTTCCACGCCAGCAAGAAAAAGAGACAAATATATTATTCAGTTTGTGTGTGTAGGTACAAATGTAAAAGGAATTGAAAAAGGCTGATTTCTATTAAAAACATAACAACATCACGCCTTGTATTCTCCAAAGGATTCGGCAGAGGTGGTTTTAGTATACCCTCGTTTCGTCATTTATGTTTAGGTCCCATGAAATAGGGAGCGAGCCTGTTGCCATTAACCGGGCGCAAATCCAGACTCCAGGCTGCTGAAAAACACAATAACAATTTGCCTAATCTCCGAATCGAACCCAGGACCCCATGGTCAGCGCGAAACAAGGCAGTCAATTCTATAAAGAATTCCTGACATCAATGCAAGTAGTAATAGTATTTATTTTGTGTGCGGGCTGCTGCGCCTGCGCTGCGTTGGGGACTTCCAAGGACGCAAAAATATAGGTTTGAATAAATTCAGTATTTTATCCTGACCAGTGCCTGCCAGTGCCTGCACGACCAGAATCCTGACCAGTGCCTAAAAATCATGAAATGTCAAAACGAATCCTGCCGTCTGTAACCCTATAGGGGAGACCGGGGACAAAAGTAACAGCGGGTCGAAAGTAACAAACGCTCTGTAGCATTGTCTAATGGCCGAAACGCCGCATGCGGCTGTTGAAAGACAGGCGACGACGTCCCCCCCGCTTGCGATCAGATGCCGCGCGCGTGCGGTGCTGTTAGATTGGGTTAGAGGACATTAAGTGATTTTACGCACCAAAAGTAAGTTTTTTGATGTTTATTCATTTAGTGTTTTCGTAGTATTAAGATGATGATACCAATGTGACTATTTACCTAGTAATTCTTGGTTAGATTGCTTTTAGAACTGTATAAATGATTTTTGAGCAGGACATTCAGGTTTTAAGTACTAACGTATGTAATAACAAAAACGTGGTTGGGTATAAAAGTAACATACCACTACGGGGACATAAGTAACATGTTACTTTTGCCCCTCTATGAATCAATATAATTAATTATAAGTTGTTTTTTCATATCTACTGTATACAAGGTTAGTCGGAAAGGGGGTACTAAGTCGAAAGGGTATTAAAGTACCCATAATAATGTATGTTTTGTTTTACAACTTTCCACAAAAGTCAATAGTTTAAGAGAAATAGCTGTTTAAAGATTTCATAAAAAATACGCTAAATTCTATCTATCCTCAGCTATTATTAGCTGTGTTTACATTTCAGATCATATTGGGGTCACGGATTAGAAGTTTCATTTTCTGAATTCGTAACTTAAGCAGGGACGAAGAATTTTTGAAATAAAACTAAAATAAAAATGATTTTTCAAGGAATAAATTATTTTAGAATTTTGAAATTTTACCACTTTCTTTATAACAATCTTCAGTGATATATTAAGTGGCCCGCGGCTTAGTACCCCCTTTCCGACTAACCTTGTATGGAATATATGTTAAGTTTCTTGTTTTTAGGGTTCTGTACCCAAAGGGTAAAACGGGACCCTATTACTAAAACTCCGTTGTCCGTCCGTCCGTCCGTCTGTCTGTCAGCAGGCTGTATCTCATGAACCGTGATAGTTAGATAGTTGAAATTTTCACAAATGATGTATCTCTGTTGCCGCTATAACAAAAAATACTAAAAAACAGAATAAAATTAATAGTACCTAATTAATTTAAGGGGGCTCCCATACAACAAACATGATTTTTTTGCTCGTTTTTGCTCGATATTGATAACGGCAACAGGTAGCCGCTTGAAATATTCACAGAATATTAAGTTATATATTCACTTTAAAAATAAACAATTAAATTTAAATAAAACAAATATTTAAGGGGGGCTCCCATACAACAAACGTGATTTTTTTTGCTGTTTTTATAGATATTGGTACGGAAACCTTCTTGCGCGAGGCCGACTCGCACTTGGCCGGTTTTTGTTAATTATTTTTGTAATAAATAATTCTATGATTTAATCTTGCATTTCTTTTTTATTACATTAAATGGACAGAACCTTTACGATGTTACTTTCGACCCGTGCCTTGTCACTTTCATCCTGACCCTGAGGACGAAAGTAACATTCGACAAGGTTTTTTAAAAGCTGTGTAACTTTTAAAAACTGATATCTATTAAGTACAAGTAACTTATAATATATGGCAATGTTAATTTAAACAAAAATGTAATAGAATGCCAGAAATTAAAGTAAAAGTACAAAGTGTTACGTTTGTCCCCGTCTCCCCTACCTACCGAAAGTTTATTTTGGTACATATATTATGCCGGATTTTCCCCACGCACCATGAGCGTGATAAAGATAATTATAAAAATATAACGACTAATTGTTTTTTAACCACACATAATAGGCCTTCACCTACATCGATAAAGAAACTGTAAACATATTGTCAAGTTTTCCACTAAGTATTGCTAAAAAACATGTTACAACAAATTAATAAGTAAATTAATAAGATGTATGTAATTTATAGGGCGGATGTCAGTGGAAACGCCGGTAGAGAATGCCCTAGAAGGACATACATCGATGTTATTGGTGATGTCCTTAATAATGGACAGGTGCGAAGTACTCTCAACCGGCGTATGTGTATGACAAGATGTATGAATGTGGATGAATCGAAAGGAGTATGTAAGGATCGTAGCATGTTGCGTTCTATAGTTTCCGCCCTCCCCTATGGGAAGAAGGCGTGAGTTTATGTATGTATGTATGAAGGTACATACATCTGCGGTTACGACGTTGACCCTGTTGTGGGGACCGAAGGATCTTGGGACTGCTCACATGTTTTCTAAGTTTTTACCTATACCTACATAAAAAACTTCGCACGTCGCTTATTGTTTCAAAAACCTGCGGTGAAGCTGCCTTCACCTAGGTACTCGTAGGTAGGTAGATACTTAAGTAGAACGAAAGGCGTTGGCAGAGTACACAAACCATCGAGAACTTTTTACAATCCTATCAGGTGTGCCGGTTTCCTCACGATGTTTCCTTCATTGTTAACGCAAGGTACCTATAGGTAGTAATTTTTTTTTTACAATAAATTTGATGGGTAAGTTATAAAGTTAGTAAATGATCTGTCTAGCCTTTTCTCAACTATGTTGGGGTCAGCTTCCAGTCTAACCAGATGCGGCTCAATACCAGTGTTTTACACGGAGCGACTACCATCGTAAGGTTAGACCGGTTGTCAGACTTTCGGGCTTCTGAATTCCCGTAATGACTGTCATATGTATTCGTATAACACCCGAGACCGACTGTTTAATGTGCCCTCCGAGGCATGAAAAGGTCTAGATATATTAACGAACGGTCACCCATCACAGACTGACTGCGGCAAGCGTAGCGTAACCTCGCAAATCGATCGGCGCGGTTGGTAATTAGCCACAAGCACCTCTATGTTGTAAGTAGGTACTTTATCCATATTATATTATTATTATTTATTTATTTCAGGCATCAAGGCCCATATAAACACATACAATACAATATTAATATAACTTATAAATATTATAAATACATACACCATTATAATTATTAAAACTAACATACACGAAGTGTCTGCGCCGTATTACGCTGACTGGTGTCATGTAGCTGGCCACGAAACCGGCGGTACACAACACCCTCGGGCCAGAACTCTTCCTTGAGGAACTTGTCGAGGTGATGTGTCGGGACACGCACCACGAACGACTTGAAGTTCGTGTTGAGACGCGACTCCAACTTCACGACCCTCAAAGTCCAGTTAGTCTTCACACGCACGTATTCCATGATCTCCTCAACCTTCGTGGAGTGGTGCAGTCTGGACACGTACAGCAGCGTTGACGGGATTGCTGGACGCAGCAGCATGTCGGGTCCTGCCTGCGCGGTGCCGCACTGGTTCCGACAAGGAGGCTTCTTCTTCTTCTTCTTTTCCGTTTTTTTCATATTGTACCGTTCCTTGTACTTACAAGGTGAGTGTGGATGGTACAGTTGGAAGGGGCCGAGCTCAGCGAATGTACCACGAACAAATCGCGGACGTTCTCAAAAAGGCCAGGTTGGTAGCACACTAAACCGACGAGCATGCATGAGAAGGCTAATGAATGTAGATGAAGCAAAAAGGGTGTGTCACGGTCGTAGCAGGTGGAAATCTATAGACTCTGCCTACCCCAACAGGAAATAGGCGTGATTGTATGTATGTATGCTCCTTATACCTTTATTGTTGGATATCCATATTATTAATTTAGCCACATTTAATAGATTGCCGCGTTGATCTAGTGGTGCCAAGCGCGACTGCTGATCATAAGGTCCTGGGTCCGTATGGGATTCCTCAGTAGCAGCCCGGAGTTTAGATTTGTGCCCGGTTGATGGGAATAGGCTCGCCCCCTAATACATGGGACTTAAAAAAACATAACGGCGCAATGAGGATGTTACTATACCTCTGCCCAACCCTTTGGGGAATACAGGCGTGATGTTATGTTGTTGTTGATTTAATGGATATAGGGTATACCTTAAACAGTTCTTTGTATTCCAGATTTATCATGTTTAGGTCATCAAAATTCAATTAGTTAATTATCTTCTGAGGTTTTAGATTACGTGGATTTTTCCTCTATGTATATACCTATCTCAATTGCTTATGTCGTTATGAATACAGACATTATACCAATAATGCTATTATTATCGCGACATATCACTAAACACATGACGTTTGCAGTTAAATTTTAATTATAACTTTTAGATAAAATAACAATGTTATCATTGATGTCTATTTTTAGGTTAGCACGATTAATTTGTCAATAAAAATAACATCGCGCCTCTTTTCCCCGAGAGGTTGGGCAGAGGTATATAGCAACACCCTAATTTTACCGTTATGTTTGAGTCCCATGTAGGTTATAGAGGGAGAGCCTATTGCTATCAATTCGGCACAACTCCGGGCTGCTACTGAGGAATTCCATACGGAAAAACTCAATAACACTTTGCCCGACCCGGGGAACGAACCCAGGACCTCACGATCAGCAGTCGCGCTTGTCACCACTAGACCGACGAGCTAGTTAAAACCGGGTATTTTGCAACAATAATTAAATAGAACAGTTTATTTATTTACTATTTATACATTTTAATTGTAGACACCTTACCTGATAAGAATTGTTTTTGCTCCTAAAAAATTATGTTGCACAACTTTTAAATGACTAATATTTACTAACTTTACCAGGGCTCATACGATTTGTGAGGTTAAGCTGCGCTTTCCACGGTCAGTCCGTGGATGGGTGGTGATGATTTATTTAATACTAGCGGCCCGTCCCGGCTTCGCACGGGTGGACATTTTTCCCGTTTTCGCAACATTTTTCATTTATGCTCCGCTCCTATTAGTCGTAGCGTGATATTATATAGCCTTCCTCAATAAATGGACTATTCAACACAAAAATAATTTTTCTATTCCAACCAGTAGTTACCGAGATTAGCGCGTTCAAACAAACAAACAAACTCTTCAGCTTTATATTTATTTTATTTATTTATTATATTTTTAAGAGGTACATGATAGGCCTTAAGATCTAATAAAGTGTCCCACAAAACTGTATAAACAGTTTGACTGTGGAATCAAGTAATCTTGTATCATATTATATATTATTACATTTAGATTTATATATATGGAGGGGCTTGTGGCTAAATGACAACCGCGCCGATCGTACGATTTGCAAGGTTAAGCTGCGCTTGCCGCGGTCAGTCCGTGGATGGGTGACCATTTGTTACACATCGAGACCCCTCCGTGCCTCGGAGAGCACGTTAAGCCGTCGGTCCCGGGTGTCATACGAATACCTTTGACAGTCGTTACGGGTAGTCAGAAGCCCGAAAGTCTGACAAACGGTTTAACCTTAGGATACCGGCATTGCCCAGTTACTGGGTTGCGGAGGTCTGATGGCAGTCGCTCCGTGTAAAATACTGGTATTCAGCCGCATCTGGTTAGACTGGAAGCTGACCCCAACATAGTTGAGAAAAGGCTAAGAGGAAGATTTAGATTTATATATACTATTAGTATAGATTATGCATTAGATAAGCTGTAGTTTCATAGCCATTCGAAGGAGTTGGTTCTGAGAAGTCAACGGAACCGCGTGGATCATACGATTTGCGAGGGCCGCGGTCAGTCTGTGTATATGTGACCGTTCGTTATACATCGAGACCCCTTCGTACCTCGGAGAGCACGTTGAATGGTCGGTCCCGGGTGTCATACGAATACCTATGGCAGTCGTTACGGGAAGTCAGAAGCCAGAAAGTCTGATAACTGGTCTAACCTTAGGATATCTTTATTAGCCCGAGACTGGGTTGTGGTGATCTGATGGCGGTCGCTCCTTGTAAAATACTGCTATTCAGCCCCATCTGGTTAGACTAGAAGCTGACCCCAATATAGTTGGGAAAAGGCTAAGCAGAACCGGTTGTGAGAAGCCAGCTGACAGGATCTAACACCCCAGTTATCTCAAATGCATCATGCTTCCTTTCGTCACCTCCTTAATAGGCATCAAGTCACCTGTCTGCACTGTGCAAAAATACTGTAATAATGGTACAGACGTGACCAGGATACATCCTTCCAACATAATCTCTTTGAATTTATTTCACTGTTACATGTTACTCAAACTGTAATCTAGATTTTGAAACTAGTGCTACCAGACGGCGTTATCTTTATGACACAAAACTAACAACAATTAAAAATAAACTTCAAATAGTTTCTCGTCATCACTGTCATTGTTCCGGAAAAGACGCATTGCGTATCTCTGTAACGGATGGCTTGGATTAGCGCTACCGATATGAGATAAAGCGATTGCGGTAGGTAGAAGAACTCTGGTCGTATAACTTAGTCTTCGGAGCCCCCGATCTTGTGCTGAAGATAGTCAACGGAGGCCAATTGTTAACCGACTCCAAAAAAAGGAGGAGGTTCTCAATTCGGCTCCTTTTTTGTACTATTTAATATCTCATTACCACCTTATTTATAAACCGATTTTAATAATTATGTTTGAAAGAATATTCTTTCGAATTGGTCCCATTCAAATTTGGTGAATAACTTCGGAGATAGACAATGGAACTCCTCTAATGTGATTATGTTACGAGCAGCGTCTTTATTAGTAGTTCCATTCATGTTTGCCTTCAATTTGGTTCAGCGTGGATTAGCACCGACTTCTGAAACTATACTGGCCTGCAAAAATAAGTATCACACTTTTAAAATTGCAATAACTTTTTAAGTACACAAGATATATTTTCGAAACAAAAAGGACTCAAAAAAGAGTTTAACTTTGTTACTATACTTTCAAAGAAAGCTGATAAAAATTGCTATAAAACGTTTTTTATTTTAAATCTCTAACTTCTATAGTTTAGAAAAAATTGAAATTTTAAAAGTGTAATACTTATTTTTACAGGCCAGTGTATTAATTTTATAATATTTATGGTAATTATTTTATTCTTTTTTTCGGTTTTTTGGTGTCGGTTTTATTTTTCTTAAAATGTTTTTGTAATGAGACATGAAAGTTAAATTTTATACATAATTTTACATATTTTCTAAAATACTACAAAAACTACAGGAGGTAACATATCTCTTTTATGTTTTTATGTTAGTCTTTGAGTTGTTCTACAAAACAAAACAAAAATCATACGTCTGTGAGGACCAATGTCTTGAGTTATGAATGTTTTAATATGTACAGGTCGAAATCTCAACCCAAATAATATTCTGACTAAAATTTTTCTATCTTCTTAATCTGTAAGTCTAAGTAGGTTTTCGACCCCATGTATCAGGTGCTTTTGTTGTTAAAATTGTGTGTAATAAAAATAAGTATTATGTAAAAAATATACTAAGTGATAAGTTTTATTACTGGGAAACATTGTATAATAGACAATATCACTTACAAACTTAACAATGAGGGTTTTCGATACTTTTTCTGCCGGCAGACGGCACTTCGTATGCGTCAGGTCCAATCAGCTGTCAGATAGCACAGATTCTTACCGAACGTATAATTTTTTAGTGAAATTCTACGTATTTGGAAGTGTTATTGATTTTATTATGGATTACGGCCAGAGAAAGGTTGCCGAACTGAAGATTGAGCTCAAAAAGGGAGGCGCAAAAGTCACCCTCCTGTTTTATTTGCACACATAGGCACTGCACAACACTGTGGCATTTTAGAAAACAATATTCCTTGTGTAACGATTTTAAGAATAAATAAACCAAAAAAAATATCGGAAAATACAAATCGTGTATCTGTTTTGACAGGTGGTTGGACCTGACGCTACAGTGCTGCCATCTCACTTAGAATATTTTTCAGAAAACCCTTATTATGGTGATCACAGAAAATCACCTTATTAAGTATTTGGCTACTTTTCTCAGAACCTATCTTAATCTTTTCATCTCATAATTTAAGAAACAATATCTAGTATCCACGTCTTATCGTAATGACCCGGAAAGAAAATAAAAAGCAAACTAAATATTTTTGTAGGTGAGTAGGTATCCGTTTATGGAATGGAAAAATTATGAAAACACTTAATTAGTGTTTGCTTTTGTACATTCATTATGATAATAAAAAAGTACCTTGTCAAAGTTTATCGCAGATTTATTTAGACGACTTGTTAGTTTTGTATGCACTATGACGATATAAAGTGGAATTTAAGAACATGTCAGCTAGGTGATAGGTTTTACAGCTAATCACCCCGTGTGGGGACGGGTTAGAATATAAAACTTCCTCACCGCACGCCGGGAATAGATGCGTGTTGTAAGATTCAACAAAACCCAGCACGCTTGGTGGTAGGATCTATACGATCCGCGTGGCTAGCTATCACCCTAACACTAAAGTCCGGCGCTAAGCAGTTTACTGTGTTCCGTCGTGTGTTTGTAAGAGCCAGAGGGGTATAGGGGAATCCCTCTATATCTCTGTTCCTTGGAATCGTGTGCTCCATCTTAGATCCTGTCTGCGCTTACCATCAGATGAGACTAGGGCCAAAGGCGACCAATTCAAGAATAAAAAAAAAAAACTCGTTTAACGATTACTGGAGCTACCAACAAAGCTTGCAGAATAAGCAAATGAAGAATCGATGGCTAATAGACTCTGATAAAGACGATAGAGCAACAAGAGGATACCAGAAATCAGCAAGCAGCCAGCCAGATTGAACGAAGACCTGCAGAAGGAAGCTGGCCTTGACTGGATGTGGAAGTCAATTCAGCTCCGAAGCAGGAACTGAAAACAGTAAGCTCTAAAGGAATTCCAGAGAATATTAATTCCAGTATTAAGCCTAAGCGTACATACATGGGGGCGTAGGCCGCTCAGGCAACACAGTTGCCCAACTGTATGAATTTTAAAACTATGGCTGAACTGTATTGCTAGCGCGACTATGCCCCCGTTTATGCACTTCCCTCACAGTGACGCGAGTCGGAGCGACATGCGTCAGAACGATTTTAACATCGAACTGAATTGTTCGGAATCGCACACAACTGTCGCATAGATGCACATTAGGTCTCTGTAGTATGCACGCGGTTGTTGTCGCTCCGACTTGCACCGCCGTGGGGGAAAGGCCTTATACTAGCATTTCTATAGAATAAAAATGTTAACACTTTCGGTTCCTGCTTCGGATAGCCCCATATCCAGCACTGGCCGACAATAAATACATATTATTAAACTGAACTGCTGTTACTGAAATAATTTATATGGTGTGAAATTTGATTTATTCTCTGACACGGCCCTTCTGACGATTTACGCGAGATGGTGAATAAATCTTCAGTTTTCATTCCTGGTCTTCTTCTAGATCTTCTTCATGGTCCATCAACCATGTCAGCCATCTAGTTCAAGCTGTCAGGTTCAGCAGCACGGTCCAGCATCAGGCCTAGCATCAGGCCCTCAGAAGCCTCCTTGTCCTTCAAACAATAAAAAGCAAACGGCAATAATTCCACTCGGCTACACCTAATCACTTATCATCAATGATGATGTTCATCTCATCTCATCAAAAAACTTCGCAATTACCGCTAGTTTACACAGAAATTGCTTACAGGACTGTTTTTAACGGATGCGTTTTTATTTTGGTGATGGCGCCTG
Source organism: Amphipyra berbera (assembly GCA_910594945.2). NCBI lineage: Eukaryota > Metazoa > Arthropoda > Insecta > Lepidoptera > Noctuidae > Amphipyra > Amphipyra berbera. The sequence goes on from OU343144.1 coordinate 10,582,051, forward strand.
TTGTAGTTGTATGAGCAAGTTCACATACACGACAGTATTCCGAATCCAGTAAAAAATACTGGTCTGACATTTTTACACATTCCGTTCTGTCATCAAGAACTGGATGCCGGTAGAGTATAAAAACAGATCCATACATAAAAATGTATGCAGAAGTATTATATGGGTGCCTTCACACACGATCCGTTATTTTTATCGTATCTTGCCTCCCAGATGCGGGAGCGCGCGGGGGTGCTGCGCAGCTGCCATTTGTTTAACTGATACGTCGGTACAGATGTGAACAACACATCCAGTATCGACGGATCCATTTAAAACGGTCCTACGAAAACGGATTCGCTGCGTGAACGGGTTCAAATAAGGGAGTGAAACTTACAAATGTCACAAAATTACAATATTAATGCACCAAGTAATCACACCAACATGGACAGCACCAGTACTTCTGACTGGCGGGCCCAATATCACGGGTCAGTAACACTCCTTCTCACTACCCAAAATGGTCTAGACAGTACAGTACCAATCCGTCTCACTGATAATTCATAGTCATACTTCGTAAATTAACTAGTGGCAATCAGCAGATGGGCGTTTACCAGCATCCTGTACTTCTAAATCTTCACTAAATACGTCTTATTCGCTCAGAACTTGACCTTATGACACTTTTCTAGTCAAATTAACATGATAAACGAAAATCAATAACCAGAGTCATGTAACTTAGCCACATACATTAACCATGAATTTTATTGCAAGCAGGCCTTTAGAACCTCATGAGTAAACCCCTCTAACGCCACAGCTCTCATAGCTGAACAGCAATCTCAATTGCTCTCATATGCGCATCCATTATTGTTGGATCGCCGTGGGCATCACCCGCTGACCACCCACTACGACTGATAGAGCAACTTTACTCGCGTTCCTAACATTACAGGCCTACTCATCACCACTGTGATCATCATTAACATCAACTTCTTCTGGTACACGACATACTGGCATCTCTTTTTTAACCGACTTCCAAAAAAACGAGGAGGTTCTCAATTCAGCTGCATATTTTTTTTTTTTTAGAAGATTATTGACCTCTTCAATTACGAACAGTTCGCATAATGTGATGATGTGATTATGTTACGAGCAGCGTCTTTAGTAGGTCAAATCATGTTTTAATTAAAGCCAAAGCCACTAAAATGAAAAAAATAAAAAACATTTTGACAAAAATAAAACCGACTTCAAAAACCGAAAAAAAGAATAAAATAAATACCATAATTATCATAAAATGAATAGCTTCAGAAGTCGGTGCCTTCAATGTGGTGGTTCAGCGTGGATTAGCACCGACTTCTGAAACTGTTAATTTTATAATAATTATGGTAATTATTTTATTATTTTTTTCGGTTTTTTGAAGTCGGTTTTATTTTTGTCAAAATGTTTTTTACCTATCAACAAAGAAAGCACAACACTTAGTAACCTTTTATTTAATTCTCGGTCAAACCGTAACATTGCATAACACTATCGGAACCTTGTCTCCGTCCGGCAAGGCCAAACAAAATTAGTGGAAAATAATAGGATCAGGTTAGTCTGTTAAAGTAATCACATTGTCAAAGCTAATTCATTCAAAACGAATCAATATATTGCATTAGCAATAATCAAAATTTTCACAACAACGTAATAAGGTACTGTGACTATCGCTCTAATTTCCTAACAACAATACCACTTAACCAAGTACTCTGCGACTATACTTAACCAGCATAGCAACCGTAACACTTCACCAGTGATAGCTCGGTAAATTATAAGAAACGGCCATAAATGACTTATTCTCCGATATACAGATATTGTTATTAAATCTTTGATAAGATAAAGATGAGCTACTCTTATCGATGAGTAAAAAGGGTCATCCATCGGAAACATGACCTCAGCATGCTCGCAGATTGATTTGCATATCTGTGGCGGTCGTGACTCCATACACTTCAGTGACAGGATTCATGACCACCTGTAAGATAGAAATTTTTTTTTTTATCTTGCGCTTCGTGAGAGGATCGTGGCTCAAATTATTATCGTGGCCACGCGTAATGGTTTGGGGTGGCATTCGTTACGGAGCACGCACGGAGTTAAGCGAAACACACACTGCCCCACGCTACGCTGCGCGTGAATGCGTTTCCTGTATTGCACTACACGTGTTTTTTATACAAACACAGATACTTGCAAACAACGTAAGAACGCGCACTCCCGTGCTACGCTGCGTGATGCGGTGCAGTGTGCGAATTGCCTTAACCGTCACCTATTTTATCTTGCCATTAAAAAATTTAGTTTAATATAAGATAGTCGAGAAAAAGCTAGGCAGAACAGTTATACAAGGTTAGTCGGAAAGGGGGTACTAAGCCGAAAGGGTGTTAAAGTACCCATAATAAGAGATAACTTTTGTTCTACAACTTTCCCCAAAACTCAATAATTTAAGAGAAATAGCTTTTCAAAGATTTCGTAAAAAATAGGTACGCTAAAATCTATCTGTCCATAGCTATGATCAGCTGTTTTTACAATTTAGGTCATATTTGGGGTCACGGATTAGAATCGGTAATTAATTTTCTGAATTCATAACTACAGCAGGTATGATATTTTTTTGAAAAACTAAACTAAAATATTTTTGCATGCAAATAAAAAATATCGAGTTTTGAAATTTTAACACTTGCTTTTAAATAGTCATCAGTGATACTTTAGGTGGCCCGCGGCTTAGTACCCCCTTTCCGACTAACCTTGTACACCTAGATACATACATACATAAACTCACGCCTTTTTCCCATGGGGGTAGGCAGAAACTATAGAACGCCACATGCTACGACTCTTACATACCCCTTTCGCTTCATCCACATTCATACATCTTGTCATACACGCACGCTGGTTGAGAGTACTACGCACCTGACCTTTGTGAAGAACATCACCAATAACATCGATGTATGTCCTTCTAGGACGTCCTCTACCGGCGTTCCCATTATACCTAGATAACAAAGTTTAAAGGAACTCCCTCTATTATCTAACATACTGTATAATCCCTTAAAACGTATGTTTAACAGTTTTATCTTACAATACCCCTGCAGCATCAAGATGTGAGGATTAAAGGTTGAAATTATTATAATGTTGGTATTGCCATGAAATTGAATTTCTGTGGGAAGTTTCAGAAGAATCGGTTAAGCAGAAGTACCCAGTTGAAAAATCTGTCGCAAGATTTGAAACAAACAAACAAATATACCCACGAAGTGTAGCTAATTAAATAATGGAATTAATCGTTACTTTGCGGATATCCATGACATACAAATGTACTTACTTTTTTTTTTAAAAAAAACGTTGCCCCTCTATGGTATTTCTCCTGTATCGTGGGTGCGTTTACAGACACCAATCTTCACATGCACAAACACCCAGACTCGGAACATCTATCTTTAGGCCGTACAAACATTTGTTCCGTGCGGGAATCGAACCCACGACCCGCAGCGTAGAAGCCAATCGCTTAGCCACTGCACCAAACGTGTCGTCAATTACAATATTTAGTGTTAATTCCGTCAAATTAGTTGATCAAGCTTGATCGCAGTATGCAGCACCGCTCTCCCGCCGATGACGACTTTGCGTCCAAGCGGTCGACGAGTCAACATCTCCTGAGGAAGCCCCGTGGAGGGGAAAAACACTTGTCGTTTAGTTTTGGGTTTTTTGTTGAATATTAAGAGGCCGTTCCAGTTTCAAACTTTATTTATTTATTTATGTTTACTTTAATTACAACGGCCTTGGACCAATTACAATAATTAAAGATAGAGTAACAAAATATAAAATACATAGTGAATTAGATATCTTTCATGAATCTCTCTCGCAATACTCAGGCATACTAATAAAATCTTCTTCCAATCATCCGCAAACAGATCATAGGTCGGATTACAATCCAAGAGTTCGTTGAGTGCGGTGAGAGTACCTACGAGGTATTGGGGATTTAGCTCGCGCTACAGTGCGACATGAAGGCACAGCAAAAAGCTTGTGCTTCCTGTTGCGGTGGTAATTAAGGTCTTTTATAATAGTATGAAAGAGATTTTAGATGATATCGAAAAATGTATTCTGTTAACATCCTTCAGGATAACGTTATAAATATTTAAAACATATTTTAGTCTTGATTTGTTGTCTAAAAAGAGGAGGAGAAAGAAAATTTGTAATTTGTTTTTTTTTCTATATAAATCACTAGCTGTGTTCTCACGGCTCCGCCCGCGTAAGAAGTTTTATTCCAGTAATAAATATAGCCTATGTTACTCAGTGATAATGTAGCTTTCTAACGGTAAAAGAATTTTTGAAATCGGTCCAGTAGTTTTTAAGTTTATTCGTTATATACAAAAATACAAATCTTTCCTCTTTATAATATTAGTATAGCTAAATGGAAATAAAACTATTGCTTGATAGGTATTTGTGATAACACTCAGAAGGTGGATCACTGAACTTCTACAGATTACATTTTTCAATATCACCTAAAATCTCTTTAAATCTTCAAAAAAGGCTTTAGTTAGAGCGAGACGTATCTGAAACTGGAACGGCCTCTATCGCACCCTCTGAATTTGCATATATTTGCGGGCTAGAGCAGTGTTGCACACTTCGTCCATGATCCCCCGTACTCACCCACCGCAGCCGCGGAGCCGGTCGTCTTTTCTCCGCAGTCACACCGTTAATTCAGCCCTCATCAAGCTTTCTCCCTCCCAGTCCTCTCGCAAGCAACGCCCTAAGCCGAGGTCCGAGTCCCATTAGGGGTCGCCCTTAGTGCTGTTGTTGCTAGCTAGTCATGATGTTAGTAGTAGTAGTAGTTAGCTTAGGTTAAGTATTTTATTCTCGTCCCATCTGGTTGGAGACCCTTCGGGTCTCACCAATAACTGCCGGTCACGTAGAAACGGTCCACAAGACCATCTACGACCAGTCGAATCGAAAAAGAAAGTGTTGCACACTTCATCCAAGCTTGATCAACTAGCTTGGCGGTATTAATATTCTTCTTCTTCTTCTTCCTGCCCTTATCCCACACTAGGTGGGGTCAGCACAACATGTATTTCACAAATCCATGTTGTTCGATGTTTTGGCTTATTATTTTATGACCGGTTGCCTGCCTGACATCAACCCTCTTTAAGAATTAATATTAAATATTGTAATTGTATACCTATTTGAAGAGCGGCTAATTAAAATCGTTTAAAATATAAAGTGGTGCGTGATAAAGGAGTGGGAATTTAATACCTTTGCGTGATCACGACATGACGTCATGAGCCTAATAATGGTCGACATCACGTGACGGACAATACTACCAGCTTATGTACTTTCGCTATGTATTTACATAAGTACAGTAGGGGAATGAAAATACCTTAAAGTCTATTTTTGCTTGCACAGTGCAAGAAAAAAAATATTATACCGACTACGTAATGCCAACATTATATAGGTAGAAATTAAAATACAAGTATTTTTTGACAGGATATTTAAATTATTTATTTATTTATTTATTTAATACTTCAATGCACAATGGTGGTACATAAGGCGGACTTAATGCCACAAGGCATTCTCTACCAGTCAACCTTTGGGTCAAAGAGAAAAGCATTGAAAAGATAGGCACAAAAAAATAAATAAATATGGATATTTGCGACATAATTAACTATATGGATAACTAAACAACTATAAATATAGGACATAAGTTATAAATACATATATAAATATATAATAAATATATATATATATAAAATATTACTATAATATGTATATAAGCAAAAATAAATAAATAAAAAAGTAAGAACAATGTGTAGGTATATCTAATAAATACTCATTATAATTATGACGAAAACTGTAAACGTCAACTAGGGAAGCAGCGATTTCAGATAGTATTCACGGACTTTGCGTTTAAACAAAAATTTGTTGGGAGCCTTTTTAATATCAAGGGGAAGCACATTCCAAAGTTTAATTGCTGAGACAGCGAAGGAATTGGAAATGAAACCCGTACGGTGAGAAGGAATCTGAAGGAGCAAATTTTCAGAAGCACGAAGGTTGCGACTGTGAGAACTACCCAAAACCTGAAAACAGCTTTTCAGATAACCAGGGGCACAAGGATCGTTTAAAATGGAGAAGAGCAAACAGAGAGATCTGAGGGATCTTCTCTGACGAATGGGCAGCCATTTAAGCTGAGAACGGTAAAAGGAAATGTGGTCATATTTACGAAGACCGTAAATAAAACGAATGCAATTGTTGAGAAGTCGATCCAATTTGTTTAGAAGTTCTTGGGATACATCAGAGTAACAAACATCAGCATAATCAATAATGGGAAGCACAAGAGACTGGACCAGAAGTAATTTAATACTAGACGGGAGAAAGTGTTTAAATCTATAGAAAGATCGCAGTGTGAAAGTGACGCTCTTGCTGACCTGATTGACTTGCTTGTTCCAACTTAACTTACTGTCGATATGCAAACCTAAATCCTTTAAATGAGGTGAGAGTGGTATAACTAAATTATTAAATCTAATCGGCATTAAGTGATTAGTATTAATGTTTTGTAGATGGAACGAGCTACCCATCAGCATTGCTTGGCATTTGCTGACGTTAACGGAAACTCCAAATTTACTGGACCAGACACCTATCGTATGTAGGTCAGCATTCAGGTTGGAAATGCAACCATCTAAATTGCCGACGTCAGTTTGAGCATACAGTTGCAAGTCATCAGCATATAGATGGTAAGAACATTTGAGGATGTTGGTAACGGAATTTATAAATAAAGAGAATAATAAAGGAGAGAGTATACCGCCTTGTGGTACGCCAGTTGCCAAGTTCAACCAGTCAGAACACTCCTGATCAACCCGTACTGCTTGCTGGCGTCCACGAAGATAGGATGAGAACCATTCCCGAGACAACGACGAAATCCCAATTTGTGTCAAAAGGGCTAGGAGAATATCATGATCAACGGTGTTAAAAGCGTTGGAAAAATCTATTAAAATTAATACCGTTAACTTTGAATTCTCCATACCGGACCTAACGTCTTCTGTAACTTTGAGCAGAGCAGTGGATGTACTGTGTCCAGGCCGAAAACCGGATTGGAATTGGGATAGTAAATTATTTTTGAAAATAAAAGAGGAAATTTGTTTGTGAGTAACAGCTTCAAGAATCTTCGAAAGGAAAGGGAGAATTGAAATAGGCCTGAAGTGAGTAATTAAGCTGGGGTTAAATTATAATGGTGACATGATGACAACCACTAGTAATGTCAATTTATTTAATCATCGAATTGATTGATGTTATGGTTTTTACAACAAAACTCCTTAAATCTAATCAAAGACACTATATGGCACTACTACGTCATATGGAGGCAAAAGACAATATTGATCTTTGCTACCAAATAATTAAACATAATTTTCCATGCATTCGTCTGTTCCGTTCCACAGTTTGAAAAGGTAACAATATGTGCCCGCGATGTGGGAAAGGAATGAATTTGAAAACCGACGAACCTTTTCATTTCCCTACTGTACTTTCGCTATGTATTTACATAAGTACATCATTCTGTAAGTTTACCAAAATGACGTCGTAACCTCAGCTGACATTAACATACAAAAAAAGTAAACGTCCTTCATTCTTTCTTTCAGTTTAGGGCGGAAACAAGAGTATTTGCATATCTAGATATTTATGAATACATCTAAAAACAGCGTGCACAATCACATTGTATCTAAGCACATAGATAAAGCCAAAAGTACACACCCTACCATCGCAAAATAACGTGATACAGAAGATCTAAACACCGGCTAAAAAGAACTTAAAAAATAAACAGTTGTTACGGCTATATAGGTTTCATTAACGTCCGGATCATACGATTTGCGAGGTTAAGCTGCGCTTACCGCAGTCAGTAAGTGGATGGGTAACCGTTCAGTACACATCGAGACCCCTCCGTGCCACGGAGAGCACGTTAAACTGTCGATCCCGTGTGTCATATGAATACCTATGACAGTCGTTACGGGTAGTTAGAAGCCCGAAAGTCTGACTACCGGTCTAACCTTAGGATATCGGCATTGCCTAGTAGCTGGGTTGCGGAAGTCTGATGGCAGTCGCTCCGTGTAAAATACTGGTATTTAATCGCATCTGGTTAGACTGGAAGCTGACCTCAACATTGTTGGGAAAATGCTTAGCAGAACATACGGGTTTTATCATAACAAGTATAAACTCGACCTTAACCTAGGCATATACGGAGGCTCCGGCCGCGGAAGTAACACAGTTCATTCACAATTTTACAATCCGTACAGTTGGGCAACCCTTTTGATTTCGGACGATGTTACCACGGTGACATCGGTGACTCAGAGGTGCGGGTCGGGCTTGAACTCAGGCCCTCCGGCATGGTTAGCAAGCGTTCAACCGCTAGGCTATCAGTGCTTATAATGATGATGAAACAACTTGTTTTGATTATGTTATCATACCTTCCTCCTAGCCTGACGATGACAATAGGCTCGCCCCCTATTACATGGGACTTAAACATAACGGCGAAATGAGGGTGTTCTTATACACTTCTGCCCAACCCTTACGGAAATACAGGCATGATGTTATGTTATGCCTTCCTCCTAGCCTTTTCCCTACTATGTTGGGGTCAGCTTCCAGTCTAACCAGATGCGGCTGAATACCAGTATTTTACACGGAGCGACTGCCATCAGGCCTTCGCATCCCAGTTACTGGGCAAACCCGATAACCCAAAGTTAGACCAGTTGTCAGAGTTTCAGGCGTCTGACTCCCCGTAACAACTGTCATAGATATTCGTATGACATCCGGGACCGACGGTTTAACGTGCTCTCCGAGGCACGGGTTTTGTTATCACACACTGTTCAAAATGGATCTTCTATCATCTATTTTGTGTTACTATCTCGTAATCTCGTGATTCATTTCAATACAGGTGTTGTAGACAGATAAACATGTCTACCATGAATGAATAACCGAATGACGTGTCGACCATCGTTACATGACAGATGTAGGTACGATATCTCTGAAGATTCCCTTATCATCAGATTGGTTATAATATTCGTATTATTCACATGATATCAAACAATTATTTTTCTATTTCGATCGACAGCTTCAGATTGTTCCTTCCGGTATATTACATGTACTTCGTAAACACGATGACAAATCAATCTATACATTTTCATTATAAACTGACCTCTCGTTATACGGATATTTGGTACAATGAGATATCAGTATAAACTGGAAAATTATATCTTGATAATATTTCGTCATATTGTGTACAACCGAAAGGCAAAAGATAGGTAAGAAGAGCCAGAAGACAGGTGAAAGCATTAGATGGCCTGCGTCATCTATCTATTTATGTATACTCCATTTAATATAGGTATATAACAATAGCTGAATAACACCGTTTCATCCCATGTAGGGGCTACTTAGAATATAAAACCATGGACCATGGGTGGCATAAATTCTGACACCAGGTTGGTCGCTAACCACACGATAAGAAGAAGAAGCACATCTCTGTACTTAGCAAGCCTGTGGTTCAGATATACCCAAAGGGTTTATAATTCTCTGCGCATCCAGTTTAACAATGCCTACAGGGCGCTGTTGCGTCTGCCGCGTTTCTGCAGTGCGTCAACAATCTTCGCTGAGTCACGCATAGACGGCTTTGATGCCTCCTGGCGCACAAAGACAGCCTCACTGCTAAGTAGATTGCGTAGGATCAGTAACAGCATCCTGAATGTAATAGGCAATAAGTTAGACAGCCCACTGGCGTGGAGAGGACTAAGTCTCTCTTAGTTATCAGGTACTAACGTAGTTTTAAAGTTCATACTAACAATATAAATATAAATGTAATGGATCAATTGGTTGTCTGAATAAATTAATAGTACATTACTGCCGCGGTCTGTAATGACTGCGTTGCTGGCAGCACTGATGATGGCCGAAAGCGCGGTCAGCATTGCAGTTCTTGATGGACAAGCTGGAATAAATTTATAGCGCGGAGAACAAGGGCTGCAATGATGACCAAGCTTGAAGGCCGAGAGCGTAGCTACGCTCTCGGCCTTCAAGCTTGGTCACCTAAGCTCGAAGCCATCATAGCGTGGCCAGCAGCGCAGTCATTGCGGACCAAGGTTTGTATAGTGCTTTACTCAAAGAATGCGAGTAATTTAAATAAAACCAGCTTAATATAGTAAGAATTTATTTAAAGTAACGATTTGTTTCTTCCCTGGGCTTTAGCTTTTTTTTAATGAGTCTTTAATGATTGTGCTGCCTGTAAAAAATGTAGATGTCCGTATCTACTTTGCTGCCATCGAATTTTGATCTAAATATTTGCCTACAACACTAACAGTGAGTTAGATCTGAAAACAAATAATATGACTCGTTATCATAACATTGTATGACGAACTGAATGGAAGAACCCTAACCTTTGCATCTATAGGTTAATCTTTAATATCTTAAAACAAATTTACCTAGACTCTTCATAAGTTAACAGACGCAATGGAATAAACTAAGATTATGGGCTAGCGTGTATTTCATCCATATACAAGGTTAGTCGGAAAGGGGTACTAAGCCGAAAGGGTGTTAAAGTACCCATAATAATGGATAACTTTTGTTCTACAACTTTCCCCAAAAATCATTAATTTAAGAGAAATAGCTGTTCAAAGATTTCATAAAAAATATGCTTAATTCTATCTATCCTCAGCTATGATCAGCTGTGTTTACATTTTAGGTCATATTTGGAGTCACGGATTAGAAGCTCCATTTTCTGAATTCGTAACCAAAGCAGGAATGCAGAATTTTTAAAAACACTAACATAAAAATCATAATGCATGTTGTTTTTTTTAACCGACTATCAAAGGAGGAGGTTCTCAATTCGAATGTGTGTTTTTTTTGTATGTGTGTTCCGCGATATCTTTGCTAATTGTGAACCGATTTTAATTGAAATTAAATTAAATTTTAAGTTTAATGATTCTTTTTTGTTTGAAAGGGTATTCTTTAGAAGTGGTCCCATTAAAATTTGGTGAAGATCTGATAAAGAACTTCGGAGATAGACAATTTGAAGTCAGTTTTATTTTTGTTAAAAAGTTATAATTTATTATCGATTTTCAAATTTTAACCCTTTCTTTAAAACAATCATCAGTGATACATTAAGTGGCCCGCGGCTAAGTACCTTTCCGATTAACCTTGTATAATATACGTACCTATATTTAATAAAATCGTAACAATGCTAAAACTGTACATTAAATATTTTTGGAAAATAATAAGTGCAAGGAGGGTTGATGTCAGGCAGGCGGCCGGTCATAAAACAATAAGCCAAATCCTCTAACAACATGGATTTACGAAATACATGTTGTGCCGCCCCACCTAGTGTGGGATAAGGGCAGGGAGATGATGGGTAAGTGCAACACATCCTAGGAACGATACTGAAGACCAAGTATTAATGCTGTCGAGTTACTGACGTAAAAGTGACGTTAATGTAAGTACATTTTGAATCGAAAATACAACTGTCCTATAACAGTCCTGTACCACTTGTATTCTAGTTACATATTTAATAACAATATTTGTATTATATTTGGCACAACACACTACACAGTATTTTAACTTGATTTTATACACCGTTCCGTACCAGATAGTAAAATACTCACGTTACGACTGGTTCTCTCTGGTGCTTTCGTTAGGTCGCTCGAACTAAGGTTGTTGTTGAAAATCAGCGCTGTTGGCATTAGGTTCGTCCGAAGCCTCAGCATAATGCTGAGCAATGACCTAAATTTTCACGCACCATGCGACGCACAAATTCAACATGTTTAAATGTTTGTGTTGTTTGTTTATTGTCACTTAGATTTATGATGCATGAGGATTTATGGTGGCCCGTGCACCATAGACTAAATAGTAACCATAGATTATTTTATTTTGATGTGTTTGGGTTACCATCTTGTTATATATTATGTTTAAATTTAAGTGTAAGTTAATTTTAAGAAACATTATATTTTTAATTTTAAGTACCCGTGTGCGTCCGCGTGGGCGGAAAATAAATACTTTTTCTTTCTTCTTTCTTTCTTTCTTACCCGACAGAATCCATAAATGATCCCATAGTCATAGATGACTGCCTTGTTGGTCTAGTGGTGGCAAGTGCGACTGCTGATCGTGAGATCTTGAGTTCGATTCCCATGTCGGGCAAAGTGATTTGGGTTTTGCCGTGTGGAATTCCTCAGTAGCAGCCTGGTGTTTGGATTTGTCCCCGGTTGATGGCAATAGGCTATTACATGGGACTTAAACATAACGGCGAAATGAGGGTGTTACTATACACCTCTGCCCAACCCTTCGGGGAATACAGGCGTGATGTTATGTTAGTCTTAAGCCTACCACCTGTTATAACATTACATTATGGAATGTTCTGCCTAGCCTTTTCCAAACTATGTCGGGGTCAGCTTCCAGTCTAACCAGATACGGCTGAATACCAGCATTTTACACGGAACGACTGCCATCAGACCTCCGCAACCCAGTTACTTGGCAATACCAACATCCTAGAGTAAGACCAGTTGTCAGATTTTCAGGCTTCTGACTTCTTGTAACGACTATCATTGGTATTCGTATGACACCCAGGACCGACGGTTTCGTTAAACCATCGGTCGGGAGTACGTTTACTCTCCGAAGAACGGAGGGGTCTCGATGTGTAACGAACGTTCACCCGTCCACAGACTGACCGCGGCAAGCGCAGCTTAACCTCGCAAATCGTATGATCCGCGCGGTTGGTATTTAGCTACAAGGCTCTCCACCAGCACCACATACCATTATGAGTCTGTAACATTATAGGGTCTCTTTACCTAAGTCACATAATAATCAGCCAATTACTATCCCACTGCTGAGGCTCCTTCACTAGAATTAAAAGAGGTTAGGCATTAGTCCACCACGCAGGCCTGGTCCGGGTAGACGGACTACACATCATCGAGAACTATTTGGAACTTCTCTAAGGTTTCCTCATTTTTTCTTTTACCGTTAAAGTTCTCCTAACAAAAATTGGCTACGGTTATTTTAATTTAATTTGACGACACGTTTGGTGCAGTGGCTGAGCGATCGGCTTCTGCGCTACGGGTCGTGGGTTCGATTCCATATTTGTATGGCCTACAGATAGTTGTTCCGGGTCTGGATGTTTGTGCGTGTGAATATTTGTGTTTGTAAACGCACCCACGATACAGGAGAAATCCTAGTGTGGGGCAGCGTTTTTAAAAAGAAAATAAAATAAATAAATAAATTCAAAACCAAAAAAATAACCATTTCTTTAAAAAAAAATATACGATCTATATAGTTCTACTCTCAAGCATACCTAATGTTTTTGTTTAATATTGTTATGACTATTATAATCAATATAATAAGGCACGTTCGTAGACGCTGCGCAAACGCACACGTAGCGATGACGTAGCTTTGCGTCTGTGTGTATTATGCGTAATATTCAGCTGTGAGATAGGTAAAATTAAACAGGGGATAGATTAAAATAATTGTCATAGTCTACTTAGTTGTCGGCAATAAGATTGACAAGCATATCTTTTTGGGACCCAGTGCATATCAGCAAGCACATTGGGTCACCCGCGCGACGCGGCGACGGCGCAACGAGTATTCCCAAGGAGGGTTGATGTCAAGCAGGCGGCCGGTCATAAAACAATAAGCCAAAACCTTTAATAACATGGATTTACGAAATACATGTTATGCTGACCCCATCTAGTATGGGATAAGGGCAGGGAGATGATGATGATGATGACTTTTCCCGACCTGGGCATCGAACCCAGGATCTCACGATCAACAGTCGCGCTTGCCACCACTAGACCGGGTGCGTCTCATAACATATAAACTAATTTGGTCTAATTATCGTTCATAAGATATAGTTAACGTGAGATATACCAACTGTTGATATAATTTCTTTACATATAACATTTATTTATTCTAAAACGTATTTAGTATAACGTTGTTTGATATAACGTTTATGTAATCGAAAATCATTTTGTCTAACGTTTAATATGTATATTATTTGTTTAATGGCTCCGTCGAACTATCTTAGCGTAGGTGGTAATCAGTTACTAGTTATGTTTAATATCTACTTAGGTTACTATTATAACTATGATAGAACTTACAAAGAACAAAACAAAGAAAAATACTTTTAAATATTTATTAAACAAAATAATATAAATATAAATATTATTTATAGTATTATACCATCTATAGACACCAAGGAAATTATGATTTGTTAAGAAAGGGATGTTATGGTATCTACCATAATATTTCCCACAACACATCTTGCTTTCAGTATTATAGTTTGTTTTTATCTAATATTATCTACCTATCTGTAGTATAATAATACATATATACAGGGTGTTCCAGAACACATGGTCATAGATGGAAAGTAGGTACCTAGTACCTACTTTAAATATTAAAAATGGTGAATTTTAAATAAAAGTAATTTTATTTTTAAAATTTAAAAATACTGCATTTACAATTTTTTGTCTGAGCCGGAGTTGAACTGAAAACACGGCGAAATAATACCATCCCGTACTTAATGGCATCCATTGATGAATATCGATAGGGTCAATAATATGGATCAAGTCTCTCCACAGTGTCTAAAATTAAATTAAATCCACGAAATAACAACTAATAAAGTAAGATGTATGCTGCCTTTATTATAAAATGGAAATCTCCCTTCCTTTCCAACTATGTTGGGGTCAGCTTTCAGTCTAACCAGATGCGGCTGAATACCAGTATTTTACACGGAGCGACTGCCATCAGACCTCCGCAACCCACATATTGGGCGGATATAAAATGATAATATACCACAGTTAATCTTAGATTTCATCGTCTTCTATCAATTTAAGACACAATGTTTATCAGAAAGATTTGATCTTAATTGGTGACCCTATCGATTGGTGAAATAAAAATACAGGATGATATTTCTTCGCGTTTGTATTGGTTCGATTTTCAACATAGGCAAAAGACATCTTGAAATGTTTTATATTCGTACTAAACAATAGGATTTCTTATTTAAAAAAAAATGAAGTCTCCTTTAAGTAAAATTTGGTATTTTTAATATTTAAAGTAAGTACTTTTATTTCATCACCATGTATATTGTGACATCCTGTATATTCTATCAACATGACAAGGAATGGAGTTCAATGGGAAAGCAGATGACTGCATCACCGTGAGTATTCATCATTACCACAGTAGGTAAATAATAAGCTTAAGTCACAACCAATTAAATAAACTTTGAGTTTAATTGACATTTTTAATGTCAAAATCATTTTCATTCCGTGAAACAATATTTTTAATTGTAATTATGTATTGCATGTTAAAAATAAAACAATTATTATAACACTAATTTTGTGATAATTAATGACATGACTAATTTAGTGTAATTGACTATTAAATGTAATTAGTGAAAACAAAAAATTGAACTTCATTTAATATAGATGATGGAATCAGGCATTACTTTGTGGGAAATCCATGACATACAAATATACAATAAAAATATTTAGAGTTAATTCCGCGAAAACCAGTTACTTAATTAGTTTGGTCATTCAACAGTGTAAATCTATCTGTATTATGGTTCATTTAATACCTTAGATCTGTATTATACATGGATGTTTAAGCACCATATTTTGTATTGAGTTTACGGTGGCCCAAAATTTTTTTACTTATACATACGTACATAAACTCACGCCTTTTTCCCATGGGGGTAGGCAGAAACTATAGAACGCCACATGCTACGACTCTTACATACCCTTTTCGCTTCATCCACATTCATACATCTTGTCATACACGCACGCCGGTTGAGAGTACTACGCACCTGACCTTTGTGAAGAACATCACCAATAACATCGATGTATGTCCTTCTAGGACGTCCTCTACCGGCGTTCCTTTAACAAGATGATGTACGTTCCCATTTTTTTACTTATATTTTTACTAAAAATGTTTGCAACTCCGTAAAAACTATATAATTATATGTTAAATTAAATAAATGGTGACTATTTATCACCAAGTTTTTCATTACCGTATTATTGATAATTACTTAAAAAATTAATGAACTACCAATTAGCTTAACCCATCAATACGTAGAACTCTTTATCGTTACACACGCCGCGAGAAGACGTCATCAACCCGCGACTTGCCACACTTTGTCGAGATCTCTTACCCTTAATACTCATCACATGAGACCGATTAACCGGCGTTTGAGACAATGTTTACATATCAAACAACAAATGCTACATATAAGATGTAAAACGCACGTAGCATTACAGCAGTTCCGTTTCGTCCACGGTCCGTGTTTCGACGCATTCGTACGTCGTCCGTCCCCGCGAACGCACGCGTTGCAACGTCGCGTTTATAAAGTGTGACTGAAGTGGCTGTACGCCAATATTTGTGTATTTTCGGATCGTGTATCTTCGTGAGTATTGTTTAATTTCTGTATTGTTTTTGTTTGTGTTTTGTTGTTGCAATTTTCGAGGAAATACTTTTTTTATTGTTGCCGAAAAATTTTCTGGATTTGATATCGGTGGTTGCGGGAATTTCCTGTTTTTAAAGTCAAGCAGTGATTTCTTTTTGAAATTCAGTATTTGTGAGATTTTAAATTGTAAACAATTATATTAAAATTCAGTATTTGTGAGATTTTAAATTGTAAACAATTATATTAAAATTTAAATAGCGCATTTGAAAGTAATGTAGCGTACGTATTTTTTTTGGACTCTGCAATAAAAATATTAAATGATTTCCCGTTCTATGTAATGAAACATTTCAATTTTATTTTATTTGTCATAAAATGCATGACTTTTACGACCGATATATTTTATTGAAAAATTATAATATTTTGGCCATTAGTTCTCAGCAATGAATGAGCAATCGTGCCGCAAAAGAAGGTAATTGACTACTATTAAAAATTTTGGTAATACAAGAAAAAGAAACGACATGTAAAAAAAACGATAAAAAATTTAGGAGCTTTTGAAGATTTCAGATTATCCGTCTTTGTCGCGCGAAAGGGTAATTATACTTAGTGTTATGGTGTTACAATAGCTTAATAGTTGTGACATCAGCACACACTATTGTTGTCTCTGTCTAGTAAACAATTTAAAAACGCTTATAACTTGGGCATTTTTTACATGATTAGTTTTTTCACTGTTGCTTATATGCATTATTTAGTAAAAAAACATGAGACTTCCTTCTTCTTCGTCTTAAGCCTTTTCGCAACTACATATGTTAGAGCCAATTTGGAGACATAATTAAAAATAAATTAATAGTAAAACATATTCTGACAAACTGGCTCGTGGCTAATTACTAACCGCGCGGATCATACGATTTGCGAGGTTAAGCTGCGCTTGCCGCGGTCAGTCAGTTGATGGGTGACCATTCGTTACACATCCCCTCCGTGCCTCGGAGAGCACGTTAAATCGTCGGTCCCGGATGTCATACGAATACCTATGATAGTCGTTACGGGAAGTCAGAAGCCCGAAAGTCTGACTACTGGTCTATCCTTAGGATATCGGCATATCCTTAGGATATAGCGACTGCCATCAGACCTCCGCATCCCGGTTACCGGGTACCGGGATGCGGAGGTCTGATGGCAGTCGCTCCGTGTAAAATACTGGTATTCAGCCGCATTTGGTTAGACTGGAAGCTGACCCCAACATAGTTGGGAAAAAAGCTAGGCAGAACGAACGATATTCTGACAAATTGATAAAAACCATAATTGTTTATAATATTCTTCTTTTCGTGTGGTTAGAGACTAACCTGGTGTCAGAGTTTATGTCGCCCATGGGCCTCTGACTTGGCTTCACGTGCTGTCGAGAAATATCTCTCAGGCATGCCGGTTTCCTCACGATGTTTTGCTTCACCGTTTTTAAGCAAGTGGTAATTATACAATACGCACATGAATCCGAAAAGTCAGAGGTGCGTGCCTTGGGTTCGAACTCGAGACCTTTGACATGGCAGTCCGACGGTCACACCACTAGGCTATCACTGCTATTGTATTATATTATTATACTAGCTGTGCCCGCAACTTCGTATGCGTAGAAGTCGTAGGACAACATTACTTGCTTAACTGAAATTATTATGTAATTATTATTAGGTATAGATTAGGTGGGTTTCTTAAAATCTTTCTTTATTCTAACAACTATGAAAAAATACACTGTTGTTTATAATAATAACAACAATATACTGCGATTGCCATTTCATTTGGCAAGCGTAGCGACTGAAGCGTAAAATCCTACGACCGTTTACGAGGAAGAGACTGTTTACGGGTTGATATTGAGGAAAATAAAACAATTCCTTCTTCGTATATCTGGTGATGAATCCTCCTTAGTTTGTGTCGAGAGAAAGATCGTCTCGCTTCCTTGAACCGAGACTCGCGTGTTTGGCACTTGGCAGTCTGCCTGACCCTGAAGGGTTGTCCGCATTGATTTTTCACGAAAGTTTATAAGGTGAACGCTTTGTTTGGTGTAAGCAGTGTGCAAGGTATTGAGAACTGAGGCTATTGAACTGAAAATCAGTGGCGTGCCTATAGGGCAAGCCCGATATTTTTAACCGACTTCCAAAAAAGGAGGAGGTTCTCAATTCGACTGTATGTTTTTTTTTGTATGTTTGTTCCGCGATATCTTTGCTAATTGTGAACCGATTTTTATGATTATTTTTTAGTTTGAAAGAGTATTCTTTCAAATGCCGTGGAAATGCGTTCCTTGCGAATTATGTGCGGTGTAACCATGTGTTGAATGATAGATTGAGAAATGAAGAGATTAGACAAAGTTGCGGTTTAAAAGATGATGTAGTGACAAAAATTGAAAGGAGTATGCTTAGGTGGTTTGGCCATGTTGAGAGAATGAGTGAACGGCGATTAACAAAAGAAATTTATAAGGCGGATGTTAATGGGAACGCCGGTAGAGGACGTCCTAGAAGGACATACATCGATGTTATTGGTGATGTTCTTCACAAAGGTCAGGTGCGTAGTACTCTCAACCGGCGTGCGTGTATGACAAGATGTATGAATGTGGATGAAGCGAAAGGGGTATGTAAGAGTCGTAGCATGTGGCGTTCTATAGTTTCTGCCTACCCCCATGGGAAAAAGGCGTGAGTTTATGTATGTATATATATATGTAGTATTCTTTCAAAGTGGTCCCATTTAAATTTAGTGAAGATCTGACGAATAACTTTGGAGATAGACAATTTGAAGTCGGTTTTATTTTTGTTAAAAAGTTTTATTTTGGTACTTATTTTGATGTGCAAGGTAAATTATGACAATATACCTATTTTATGCTTATCATTAGTAAACCATAATTCGATCTTAAGATCTCCAACTATTTGTTATTAGACGATTTATAAATATCAAAATAAGTACCAAAAGAATATCGGGCTTGCCCTATAGGCACGCCACTGCTGAAAATAATTTGATTGTGACTTGCGTTTGAAAGAAAACGTCGTGAGGAGCCCTGCTAAGTATGCAGGTTGAACGCTAGCCTTCCATGCAGGAGGATCTGAGTTCGATCCCGGCCCGTACCTCAGACTTTTCGAATTCACGTGCAGATCAGAATTTGAGTATCACTTGCGTTAATGGTAAAAGAAAATATCGTGAGGAAATCTGCACACCTGAAAGAGCTCCATAAAGTTCTCGATGGTGTGTAGTCCGCCAACCCGCACCAGGTCAGCGTGATGGACTAAGATCTAAGCCCTTCTGATTTTGAGAAGAGGTCCGTGCTCAGCAGTGGGACGATACCTAATGGGTTAATTATGTTATGTTGTCTTTACATAGTATAAAACAAAGTCGCTCCCGCTGTCTGTACGCTTAGATTTTTTAAACTACGCAACGGATTTTAATGCAGTTTTTAGCAATAGATAGAGTGATTCAAGAGGAAGGTTTGTAAGCCCCACATTAGTATCTACATTGCACCCGTGCGAAGCCGGGGCGGGTGGCTAGTTATGAATATGACGTTTATAATCTCACAACTGCCTCGTTGGTCTAGTGGTGGCAAGCGCGACTGCTGATCACGAGATCCTGGGTTCGATCCCCAGGTTGGGCAGTGTTATTAGGTTTTTCCGTGTGGAATTCCTCAGTAGCAGCTCGGAGTATGAGTTTGTGCCCGTTTGATGGCAACAGGCTGGCCCCCTATTACAAAGGACTTAAAAATAACGGTGAAATGAGGGTGTTACTATACACCACTGCCCAACCCTTCGGGGAATATAGGCGTGATGTTATGTTATAATCTCACAATTCATTTATTGTAACACCTAATAACCATTGTCTATAGTTAAACTTTTTATGGGAGAACGATTGTTAGTAAAATAATGTGTGCGATATATTAATTAGCATAGATATGATTTCATTTTGCATGTTAATTTGGGACTTCCTTCCTCCTAGCCTTTTCCCTATTATGTTGGGGTCAGCGTCCAGTCTAACCAGATATAGCTGAATACGAGTATGTTACACGGAGTGACTGCCTTTTATCGGCATTGCCCAGTAACTGGGATGCGGAGGTCTGATGGGAGTCGCTCCGTGTAAAGTTTTGGTATTCAGCCGCATCTGGGTAGATTGGAAACTGACCCCAACATAGTTGGGAAAAAGCTAGGCAGAACATAGCAGCATAATCAGTTCATGACTGTCTCTCTTCTGGGCACGGGCCACTTCTGGGAATGAGAAAGAATAACAAAAGAGATTTTGAATTAACCACATCAAGAAATAATATACACTGGCCTGCAAAAATAAGTATAACACTTTTAAAATTTCAATTTTTTCTAAACTATAGAAGTTAGAGATTTAAACTGAAAAACGTTTTATAGCAATTTTTATCAGCTTTCTTTGAAAGTATAGTAACAAAGTTAAACTCTTTTTTGAGTCATTTTTGTTTCGAAAATATATCTTGTGTACCTAAAAAGTTATTGCAATTTTTAAAGTGTGATACTTATTTTTGCAGGCCAGTTTAATTGGTACGATCAATACGTTCTGATAGTTGTTTCAAATGACTTCGTAATACAGCTTTAGGGACTGCGCCCATTGGCGGCACGGCACGGCATTGTTATGCGACGGATAGGTATATAAATAAATTAATAGTATAACAATAAAATTGAAATTTCAATGATAATCATCTTCTTCTTCCTGCCCTGATCCCACACTAGGTGGGGTCGGCACAATATGTATTTCATAAATCCATGTTGTTAGAGGTTTTGGCTTATTGTTTTATGACCGGCCGCCTGCCTGACATCAACCCTCCTTGAAAATACTCGTTGAGCGTTCGTGCGGGTGACCCAATTTGCTTGCTGATATTATGCACTGGGTCCCAAAATGATATGCTTGTCAATCTTATTGCCAACGACTAAGTAGACTATGTTCTTCTTGGTGGGGTATACTTGAAGTTCCTCGACCACTCATTCAGTTTTGCTAGGGACTTTGCTTCTGACACATCGTGAACTAATATAGCACCGTGAGCGCCTCTGTAAAAACTTGAAACTTCTCGTACTCCGTATTCGACATCGTTAATAATAAAAAT
This sequence comes from Amphipyra berbera, assembly GCA_910594945.2. Classification (NCBI taxonomy): domain Eukaryota; kingdom Metazoa; phylum Arthropoda; class Insecta; order Lepidoptera; family Noctuidae; genus Amphipyra; species Amphipyra berbera. Next base: position 10,603,503 of record OU343144.1, read on the forward strand.
AAACGGTGATTTATATTAACAGAATCTAAAATTTTAAAAAATACTCGATAAATAAATTTTATAAAATGTCATATTGATAATCAGTTGCCACGGCGACTACACAGTACGACTATTGATATTCAATGATAATCATCGTAGGTACAAAAACAACTCCATTTTTGTACTAATCCCTTGCCGTGCCGTGACGCCAGTGGACGCAGGCCCTTCGTGTGTCTATCGGCGTATTAATACGTCCCTTTTGGGTCTAGCAGGATTTTTGTTACATATTGCTTAAGAGGAAACGCGGGATGCATATTATTAATAATTTGAATAGGTTTTGAAGCGATCTATTTCCGTCCCACCCGTCTCGGAAACCTTCTCAATTGAGCGCGAATGAGACAACTGCATCTCGGACTGATTTCTCCTGTGCAATATTAGCGAAATCGTACTTTCGTATTTCCCTGTTTCCTTCTTCAAATCTGAACCGATTTTAATATTTCTTTCTATAATATTTTAAGAATGTTTTTCCTTTATTTTTTATAATTATTCGTCAAATTGGTTTGCCAGATGTTTGAAAACGGTGGTAAAACCGGTCGAATTTAGTAACATTTAAACGTTTCTAGTTCTTTTAATAATTAATTTATTGACAAAAACTAAACATAGGGACATAGTGGTGGTAGATATACAAACATGTAACATAATTAACGCACACCCTGAAAGTAGTTTGTTCAGAATTGTTTACCGAGTCGATTTCTATAATTTTTAATATAGGTAATTTTTTATCCCAAAAATAATTAAAACTACGGAAATTAGTCACATTACCCCTGTACAGTCAAAACCAACTGAAATGGACCGTAAATCAAGGCAGTAATACTTTTAAAAGTGTATTTCTATTTGTATTAATACAAATTCCGTCATTCAATACAAAATAAAGAAAAATAAACCTTATTTCAAGAACGTTAATTTAGTAAATAACAATGCATATAATGCTAAACTAAAATTTCAGTGTATGTATTATGATTATAACATAATATTCTAATTGGGGTGTTTGAGGATGTGTTAATTACGTTACATGTTGTATATCATATGGTAAAAAATGTTTACTTTAGTGACACTATCCAAGGAGGAAACTGAGGAATACGTTTGTATGGACTAAATGTCGACCGCATTTCCTCTTAACGAAATAAAAATAATTCTTATTGTCTTATCTTATAATCTAAGATGAAGTCAGTATCAACAATAGCGATCGCTCTACACAACTGTTTATTTTGATATCCAACCGTGTTTGCCAAATCGGGATTTTAATCTTTTTCTATGCAACCTTCATGTAAACATATTTATTTTATCTGACAGACTGCAGTAACTAGAAAATGTTTATTTTATTTATCTTTCATAGTCGTGAAATAGTGAACTAAGGCAGGGATTATTTTTTTATAAAAAAAAATCTCTTCTTGCAAGTGGTGTGCCTTTTTAAACGGTTTAAATTAGCTTCACTTCGTATATTTGTTTGTTTGATTTAAATCTTGCGACAGATCTTTCAACTACTTCTGCTTGGCCGATTCTCCTGCAACTTCGCACACAAATTCAATTTCCATGAAAATACAACATTATAATAATCTCGACCTTCAATCCTCAAATCCTGAAGTTGCAGGGGTACTGCAAGATAAAACCGTTTAACTTAAAAGTTTTTAAGGGATTATATTTTTACTTTAGAAATACAATTTTTATTTAAACTTATTTGCATGCTCTCATTGTACAGTTGATTCAATAATGCACCCGGCACATTTATAATGCGTCTTGCCAAATAATAATTATGAAAAAAAAGACAAATATTTACTAAAAAATTCAACAAACATTTATTAAATATTCACAAAAGTCATTATGTTTACAGAGGTGGTAGGAAATTTTTCGGTGTAAAACCTTGGTAGGCAGAACTTTAATCCATCTACTGCATGTCTAGTTCCTACATAGTATAAGTCGTTGCATCTATAATATATGTATGTTCTGCCTACCCTTTTCCCAACTATGTTGGGATCAGCTTCCAGTCTAACCAGATGCGGCTGAATACTAGTATTTTACACGGAGCGACTGCCATTAGAAAAAAAGAAATTTATTTGGCACGAAAGCAGTCAGACACACAGACAAAAAATTCATAAGAGACAAAATAAACAAAAAAATAAAGTATCTGTGCGTCTAGCAGCTGCGCCAAATAGGTTCAGTTCAGCATAAATGTCAGACTACTAGAGCCTGTCGCTGGTTTTCAACTGAACCCACTGTGACGTAACCGATGTAAACCAGTTCCAAATAGAATAGGTCCATTAGACCTCCGCAACCCAGTTACAGGGCAATGCCGATACCCTGAGGCTAGACCGGTTATCAGACTTTCGGGCTTCTGACTTCCCGTAACGACTGTCATAGATATATGTCACCCGGGACCGACTGTTTAACGTGCTCTCCGGGGCACGGAGTGGTCTCGATGTGTAACGAACGGTCATCCATCCACAGACTGACCGCGGCAAACGTAGCTTAACCTCACAAATCGCATGTTACGCGTGGTTGGTAATTAACCACGACCCCTCTCGTTGCATCTATACCTACGGCCCGTCCCGGCTTCGTACGGGTGGACACTTTTTCCGTTTTTGCAACATTTTTCATTTATGCTCCGCTCCTATTGGTCGTAGCGTGATGTTATATAACCTATAACCTTCCTTGATAAATGGACTATCCAACACAAAAATAATTGTTCAATTCCAACCAGTAGTTCCTGAGATTACCGCGTTCAAACAAACAAACAAACAAATAAACTCTTCAGCTTTATATTATTAGTATATATTTTATTGAACAGGTCTTTGGACGTGTGACGTTACTGCAATTTTAGTGCCAAATTCAGTGACTGATAATACTTATATGAATCATATATTAATTATACATTATCTATAATATAAATTGTTATAGATTTTGTACGTAACAATGTTACCTAAAGTTGTAATTTGAATATCGTTTGAGCCAGATCAGATAAATTGTATTTAAAGACCTTAGGTATACATTTTGTAAGTTAGTTAGGACCACATTTTGAAAAATTTAGTATTATAGGGGTTTTTAAGGAATTAGCTCCACACTAGAGTATCTTTTGACATATCTTTGTATATCAAAATCAATTGCCGTGCGTTAGTCCCCTAAAAACTCGAAAAAAAAATTGGAAAATAATAATAATTGGATGTTACAAAGTTCACCGGGTCATCTAGTCGCATAATTATAAATATCTAAGGCCCGAATATACAGGTACCATAAAGTAAAATTCCATACATTGACAACTTTTTTTCTTAAATACCTCTCAATTCGTTTTAAAACTACACGTAAGAGAGATCTCTCTAATAAGAGCTGTTTATTTATACGGGCGTATAGAACTAGAATTATAATTAGTTTATTCATAAACATTAGACATGGGTCGGACTAGGTAAATACGATACCTAATCCACCTAATCCTAGTATTTAAAAATACCTAATCCATTTACCTAATCCGAATATTTATTAGACACGGGTCGGATTAGGTAAAAACGATACCTAATCCACGTAATCCTAGTATTTAAATTTTTTTAGTCATTCCCTTCAGTCGTGGACGTTCTCGCAGCATATTTTAAGGTACGCTATATCTTCTGTGTAGACTGTGTACTAATATTTTGTGCCATACCTAATCCTCGACGCTTTGGATTAGGTACGGACACGCATCGAAAAATACCTAATCCACATACCTAATCTAATATTTATGCCTCACGTCTAAAATAAAGATCATTAAATAAACGCAATTGTGGGCACTGTGTTCTCTCCTGACATCCTAATAGATCCAATGTAGAGAAACAAAAAAGTCAAAACATCGATCCCGCGTCCCTTAGCGTAAAACGCCAAGCTCTAAACTTCTACGCCAATTGCACTGTCATTTGCAACTGAGTCTAGATGGCACGTCATTTATGGTTAGAACGACAGCTAGGAATCCTAATGTGGGAGTATGAAGTGTTTGCTTCCTTCTATTATTCCAAGAGTTTCATAGAACGATAGGCCACTGACACAAATGAGTATTTATGTTGATTTTTTTCTACCGCCAGTTGCTGTACGCTGCTAAAAATAGAAATCAGTTTTAGGTAGATAACAGCGCATCCGATAAAACACGGCGGCAATCTGTAAAATTCGGACCGGATGTAATGCAATAAACAAATACACTTGGAAGCAATGAATCCGAGTCACCAACATGCAGGGTGTAAACGAAATCATGGAATTCCTTCAAAACTTGTGAAGTACTGCTGACATACATAGATTAATCATACACGGGATACTTTTGGATTCAATTTTTTTTAAAGAATGTTATCATGTTGTGTTCTTACCTTGAGGCATTTTAGCGCCCCGAGCGTATTATGCGGCTATTGCTCGTCACGCAGTTATTTAACTCGGGGCGCTAAAATGCCTCACGTTAAGAACACATCATGTTTACTTTATGTAATTTTTTTATTGAATCCGAAAGTATCCCGTTCAGGGTTAATCTATGTCATCAGTACATCACGAGGTTTGAAGGAATTACCTACTTGATTTCGTTTACGCCCTGTATAAACCTTAATATTTTAGACTAGCTGTGTCCTCACTGCTCCGCCCGCGTAAGAAGTTTTATTCCAGTAATAAATATAGCCTATGTTACTCAGTGATAATGTAGCTTTCTAACGGCAAAATATTTTTTGAAATCGGTCCAGTAGTTTTTAAGTTTATTCGTTACATACAAAAATACAAATCTTTCCTCTTTATAATATTAGTATAGAAAACATTGTTAAACATTGTTTAACATTGTTCTGTTTATGTTGGTGACCTGGATTCATTGCTCCCATGTGTAGTATATACTGCAGCTTGTTCGGATTTAATTTGTGTGATTAATATGAGTAAGAAAGGAGTGAGTACTGAAATGACGGCTGATAGAGGAGAATGGAAGAGAAAAAATTAAATAAAAATAAAAATTAAATAAATGTTGATAAAAGTGTTTTATCATTTAAATGGCTTTTAACCTTTAAGCTCGAATACATTAACCGCTTTACAATCATATTCCATAAAATAAATCATACTTACCTACTGAAAACTTTGTAGACACAATTTTTGATAAAGCGATAATTACGGTCGTGCTATTTGCGTGTTACGACTTGATGTGTCATAATAGTGAACTAGCTTTTGCCCGCAGCTTCGCTTGTGTACATTTTTTTACCCCTTAGGGGGAGAATTTTGAAAAATCCTTGCCTACGTTATATAAGGTACCTAGGTACCGTCAAAATTTCAAATTTCTAACTCCAGCGGTTTACACTGTGTTGATAAATCAGTCAGTCAGTAATTTTCTCCTTTTACATATACAGAAGATGTTAAGGCCCCCGCATTATTTTAAAACTGCTCCAATTGTATAATTTACTATACATAGATACTGCATGTATAAAGAAGCACGTGTTATTTCTAAATACACCAAACAATACTGTTTTGTATAATTATATATTTTCCTACATAGTCGGACTATGCGCACGTGCGTAGCGTTTGTATGCGCCCGCGCCGCCGTGATAGCAACGCAATAGAGACAATTAAATAAGTAAAGTATACAATTTCTACATAATTATAACAAAACATCTTCTAAGAATATGATTAACATTGTGGCGACATCTACCACGCCACATATGAACTTCGCAGCACGAGGATTGTGTACAGACTACAGCGACAATAATGACAACTCCCAAATATGACGTCACAGAATCCTGCATCGCGGTATCAAGATTTAACACGCCGAATATAAACGGTGTAAAAAAATCCTTAACGAAGCCGAAAGGCACTTATTCTCTACGTCATTGCGAACATATTTTTGTTCTGGACTATGCCTGGGAACCTTGTAGTTACGGAGATATTGGAGGTCAAAGTTCCAACTTTTACACAACTTTTTTTTAAATACTAGATTTGAAGGTTGCAAATTTACTTGAAACACCTCCATTACCTTTTACCATTTACTACTCATTTCATCTATCAGCGCAGTGTTTTGAGTGCGTTACATTGAGCTTTACAGTAAATCTAAATTTTCTCCAAAAAAAAAGTCCTTTTCCAGCGACAATTTTTGCGTAGGGTTACTTAGTTTGATGTACTGAATGCATGGTTGACGGATTCTTGAAGGGTCTTTTTACACCTTGTATACAACTTCCCAACATCAACCGTTGGGCAGTAGCCCGCCAGGCATAAGACCCGCCTGGTAGGAGGATCCTCCCTTTTCGTTAGAGGAACACCATACTTCGTTCTTCCACAACATTGTTTTAGAATGAAAATATCGGGTTTAGATAAATATTACATTATAGACGTTTAAATATTAGGTCATTACCTATGAAATCAGCGTTTTGTATGGAGAATTTTAAAGAAGTTGCATTTTTCATACTAACATTTTCTTTATTGATTTAACAACTATGAACACTAATGTTTTAAAACTTTTATGCACTAATGTTTAAAAACTAAGATAACGTATGCCACTTAGATTATGCGACAAAAATAAGTTTTGGCAAAGTTAAAACAAAAATAGTGGTCATTTCTGCTAACAAAAAGGGGAGTCATTTTTAGGGTATTTTTTATGTTTAGAAAACTATAAGTAATAAGGTTTTTTTACTATTGGTAGTTGTCTATGATGGTCATTATTCGATATAATATCAAGCAATTGATGAATATTTTAAATCATAGAAGTGACGACGTTCTCTATTTGTGAGAAAAAGACGCCAATTTCATAGGTAAGGACCTAATATTATAGTATAATAACTTAAAAACAATGTCACGTTTAATAACAGTTATAATAATGTTAGCCTGCTATCGTCCACTTTCCGTGTAAATTGTATGGTATTCCTCAGTAGCAGCCCGGAGTCTGGATTTGTGGCCGGTTCATGGCTGTAGGAGAACGAGATATTGTGTTCCGCCTACGAAAAGGAGGATCCTCCTACCAGGCGGAGTCTTGTGCCTGGCGGGCCACTGCCCAACGGTTGATGTTGGGAACTTGTATATATATATACTATCTGCGTGTCAAACTCTGATATCGCGATGCAGGATAGTTCGCATGTGGCGTGATAGATGCCGCCACATGGTAATAGGCTCGCCCCCTATAACATGGGACTTAAACATAATTGGCGAAACAAGGGTGTACTACTAAAGAACACCTCTGACGAACGTTATGTTTTTCTTGCTGCTTAGGTTTTTTTATATTGCTTGGTTACATAAATAAAGTTAGCGTATGATCTTTGCAGTTGGTAGCCATGAGCACCTCGAGCTTAAGTTAAATACATCATTAGGGTAAAATTGTGAAAGGATGAAACATCGTTTATAAAGAATATTATTTAATTCATGATCCCCTATTACATCGTATCTTGGCAACATTACTACTAGACTGATTTAATCAGCAACAACGTCATAGATAAACTTAAACTGGTTTCATGTAAAATTTGCAATAATACCAACATAACTTGAAATGCCCTAGGGCTTGGTCTACATCGTAGGTTCGCGAGTATTCTTGGTGAAGTAAATCAGGAGGCTATTTATAGAAATGGAGGCAATCTCGATAAGTCATCGTAACGGGACGAGTGACGGGTTATACAGGTTGGGACGTGTTCCTAGGCTGTTTGCATTGCATAAGGCTAGGTCACTGTGCTAGCGGGAAGGAGTAACTATATAAGGTTAGTCGGAAAGGGGGTACTAAGCCGCAGGCCACTTAATGTATCACTGATGATTGTATTAAAGAAAGTGTTAAAATTAAAAAAAATCGATTATTTTTTTCCATGAAAAATTATTTTCATTTTGGTTTTTTCAAAAATTCTTCAATCAATTCTTCTTCAAATATGACGTAAAATGTAAACACATAGCTGAGGATAGATAGAATTTAGCGTGTTTTTTTATGAAATCTTTGAACAGCTATTTCTCTTGAACTATTGACTTTTGCGAAAAGTTGTAGAACAACAGTTATCCATTAATATGGGTACTTCAAAACCTTTTCGGCTTAGTACCCCCTTTCCGACTAACCTTGTATTAATGATTCTATACTGTAAAAAATAAATATGTTTGGTCTTGGATTTTTATAGGGTCATCGTTACTAGGTTGATTGTATCATCCAACTTTACACCGATAAAATTGTTATGAGAAAATCTGGTTCTCCTAAAAAATTCGGAGGACGTATTCAACCTGTCAGATGAAGAGAAAATGAAAAGAAGCAAAGCTCACATTGATTATTATAGAAATCAAGCATAAAACATAACATCACGCCTTGAATTCCCCGAAAGGTTCGGCAGAGGTGTTTTTAGTACACCCTCGTTTCGCCAGTTATGTTTAAGTCCCATGTAATAGGGGGCGAGCCTATTGCCATTAACCGGGCACAAATCCAGGCCTCGGGCTGCTACATAGAAATTCGTAATGGAAAAACCCAATAACACTTTGTCCGACCCGGAGATCGGACCCAGGACCCCATGCTCAGCACTCGCGCTTGCGACCACTAGACCAACCAGGTAGTCATTATAGAAATCCTATGAAAATATTACCACAGAACACAAAGTTGTTGAATACAGTGGCATTCTATACAATTTAGCACATTGTCAGTAACAGTTGATGTTCCAGTTAGCCGGATGTTTTGACAAACGCGATTGTCACTGTCACTGAAACAGAAAAAGGAAACGTAAAATACTCATTTCAAGTAAACTGCATTGACCGTCTTTGTTTTGAAAATAATCTATACGGCGACGACAAAGAATAGCTGTTCCTAAAAACAGTTTTTTTTAAACATACCTCGAATTCCGAGATCCAATCATTCATTAGAATAAAAACGTAATTTGATGTAATGTAATTGGGCAATAAGTGTTTTGAACACAAAAAAATGGTGCAAGTTCCGTTTCAGTACTTAACAAAAAAAAGGTTGTGATTGTTTTACTTAAGGATAGTTAATAATATTTTTTTTATTAAATTTTAAATATTTTAAGGTAAGGTTTTTCCAGTGACGTCACAGCGCGTGATTTTCATTCACATTCCGAAAATTGTTTTTTTCGTTTTTTTTTTAAAACCATTTTTTTTTTAATTCGAAAACTAAGTATTTTTTTTAAATTTTAACTCGTGTTGGTAACGTGGACTATTTCATGAGATACCTGATTTCTTGTCCTTCTAAATCTATAATCGCTTGCAATCACGCCTTTGCTTTACGACTTCGTTGATAGATGCAACAAAATATGTAACAAATCTGATGTCTGCTTGTTGTTGATGATGATCAATGGTTTCATACTAATCATCCCTTTTTACCCCGTGTTGGCATATAAAACTTAATAATAGCACGCTGGGAATAGACGCGTGTTGTAATGTTTGTTGATCATGTATAAGTCCCATGTAATAGGGGGGAACCTATTGCCATCAACCGGGCACAAATCTCCGGGCTGGTACTGAGGAATTCCACACGGAAAAACCCAATAACACTGCCCGACCCCAGGACCTCACGATCAGCAGTCGCGTTTGCCACCACTAGACCAACCAGCTATCAGAGCCGCATGCAATAATAACGTGATCAATATAAAGGAGTTAGAATATGGACTTTTCAATGAAAATAAACACTTCACACGGTCAATTTCAGAACACTTGTAATATTTTTGGCAAAGATTCGATGCATTTACTAAGAATTTAAACCAAGTATTGTTTTTGGCATAGATGTGGTAGATTTGTAATAAATTTTGATTTAGTTGCTAAATCTTTTAAATCTCACCATAAAATTATATTATTATACTAACTTTTGGCCGCTGCTTCGGTTGCGTGATTTTTTTCTTCCATTACAGCTAGTTCACACAGAAACTGTTTACAGGATCCGTTTTTATTTCGGTCATAGCGCCTGTAGTTGTATGAGCGAGTTCACATACAAGACAGTATTCCGAATCCAGTAAAAAATACTGGTTCCGTTATTTTTATCGTATCCTGTCGATCAGATGCGACGCAGTTGCCATTTGTTTAACTGATCCGTCGGTACAGATGTGAACAACTCATCCAGTATCAAAGGATCCGTTAAAATGGATCCCTTAAAACGGATCCGCTGTGTGTACGGGCGGTTAGGGGAGGAATTTTGAAAATTCCTTCCTTATGGATGCCTACGTTATAAAAGGCACCTACTGTCAAAAATTCAAGTCTCTAACCATAGCGGTTTAGGCTGTGCATTGAGCAGTCAGTTAGTCAGTTTCTATCCTTTAATATACTCGTAATTATTATACAGAAGATTTTCCTACCAACACTGCTTGTTGAGTAGGAAGTGCGTCTTTGCAGACTCTCTCGAGAAGCTAAGATTGCGTTTTTTTTTTAACTTTCCCCCACTCTTATTTTTCCTGTATCGTGGGTGCGCTTCCAGACACAAATCTTCACACGTACAAACTCCAGACTCGGTACAAAAGCGCGGAGGGGTCTCGATGTCTAACGAACGGTCACCCATTTTGGATTAAGATCGGCTGTTACTGGATACCGATATCTTAAAGATAGGCGTATCACGTTTTGGATTCATATTTATTAACTTCCTCATTCTTCTTTCAATGTCACTGTTTGTTGTTTTCTTCCATTGGTGGTTTAAAAGGATGCTGGTTGGCAACAAAACTGATCACGACTGGTATATAATTACTGTTCATTGATTTGTCAACAATCGAATCTTAAATGAAAAGGGTCACGATTGAGAACAAATGGACAGACAAACAAAATGTTTCTATAGCAATAGGAACAAGAGTATTAATTGTATCACTTGTATTCAATACATTAGTATTGTCTCTCAAATGTACTATTGTTCAGAAGTTCTTAAAGAACTTTGTTCTAAAATGGAATAAAAAGTCTAAAGTCCAAGGGTGATTCTTCGAAAATTTTTAACTTTATTTTAACAAATTATTCTTCTCCCGGGTTGTTAACGTTATAGTATTGTCAGATTGTTTTTATTCTTGTCTTATTGCTTGACGGCAGCGGTATAGTTTGAGTTTTCATTATCATTATTATAGTATTAAACATCTGCATTCTTAACTTTGGGATGATGCTAATGACGTTCTCAATTTTTGTTAATATTTTTCGAAGAATGCCCCCCAAGTTTTTTAAAGAATACGACACTAATGGCCAAATACTCAAAGGTAACTCAGTTTTATATTGCAGTTAATTTCGTGCTGTCACTGTCACTTCATCTTAGAGCAGTCTTTCTCAAAGTGGGCGATAACGCCCCCTTGTGGGCGCTGGAGGCATAGAGCCTATTGCCATTAACCGAGCACAAATCCAAACACCGCACTGCTACTGAGAAATTCCTAATGGAAAAAGCCAATAACACTTTGCCCGACCTGGGGATCGAACCCAGGACCCCATGCTCAGAAGTACCGCTTGCGACCACTAGACCAACAAGGCAGTCAGTTTTTTTTTGTAGACATTTAACTTTGAGCTGCGAAATCCCCCTGTAACTTGCTTGCGGAGGTAGTAACCGCTTTGTGTAAGTTACTGATATTCAGCCGTATTTTATTTCACTGGAAGCCGACTTCAACATAGTTGTGGTATAAACTGTACCTACCCATGTTATATGAGAAAATTCCCACGATGTTTTTTTTGTTATGCTGTATATAAAAGTTTCGACCACCTACTTTGTTTTATAATATTTTGTGAAACACATGAGCCGTTTGCATATACTCCCTATTGTTAGTTCAATATTTAACCAATATTATCATAGAACGTGAAGTTTACTTCTTTACAATTTCTTACAAAAACCAGTCTAGAAAAAATATTGTCATAATCAGTGCGTTTACTGATTGGCAGTTTGGTAGAAGGTTCAAATTCCGTTTAGTACAACCCTGAAAAGTGCAGGAGTTATAATAAGGCCGGCGGCATACAAACATCGCGATCATGATCCACCGTGCTCACCCGCCGCCGCGGAGCCGATCGTTTCTTCAGACTCCGCAGCCATACCGTTAAATCAGCCCTCATCAAGACATCTCCCTCCAAGTCCTCCCGTAAGCAACGCCTTAAGCCGTGACCGAGCCCCATTAGGGGTCGCCCTTATTGCTGTTGTTAGTACTCATGATGTTGAAGTAGTAACTAGCTTAGGTTTATTTTACTTCCTGTACCCATCGGCAGAAGACCTTTCAGGTCTCGCGAATAACTGCCCGGTTACTTAGAAATGGTCCGCAAGGACTACAATCTACAAGCAGCCCAATAGAAAAAAAACATACACCGTGACCCATGCGTTGCTATTGACTTGTCCCGCATGCCTCAGGGGCTTGTCATGCATGCTTCGCAATCTTTGTACGCACCTTAAGAAATTTCCTCGCAGTGTCAGACTCCGCACACTGTCAGAAAATTGGCACATCTGACATTGCGGGATCTAGAGTCTGGCCACACAAACTCTGCAGAGGAATTATGGCAACACTGCAAACAATTACTGTTAAAATCTTTGCAGTGTTGACATTATTCCAATCAGTGTTGGCTTTGCCATATCCCAGTGGCCTGCATTGCATATAGGCAATTAAGCAGTACCAACCTCATAAGATTTAATTAACTACTTCTTCTTCTTCTTCTTCCTGCCCTTATCCCATACTAGGTGGGGTCGGCACAATATGTATTTCATAAATCCATGTTGTTAGAGGTTTTAGCTTATTGTTTTATGACCGGCCGCCTGCCTGACATCAACCCTCCTTGCGAATACTCGTTGCGCCCGTCGCGCGGTTGACCCAATGTGCTTGATGATATTATGCACTGGGTCCCAAAATGATATGCATGTCAATCTTATTGCCAACAACTAAACAGACTATGTTCTTCTTGGTGGATTATACTTGCAGTTTCTTGACCCACTCATTCAATTTTGCTAGAGACTTCGGTTCTGACACATCGTAAATCGTAGCACCGGTTAGCTTCTTCTATGACTAACACCATTCACGTCCATGAATTTACATTTGTAGTCAATTCCGATTGTAGCTAGGAATGATGTATTGTATAGGTAGTCTCCCGTTGTGAACGCTAGGATTATGCCGGATTTACCCACACCGCACTCACCAATAAAATAATTAACAATTTATAAATGTAAAAAAAAATAAGCGATTAAATTAATTTTATAAAATGTCATATTGATATTTAAAACTACTCCATCTTTCACTATTACTATAAATTAAATAAGCGTGTGTGACTATGATTTCTTTTGGTCAGAATCGTTTTGAAATGGGCTTAAGCGCACAATTGAAAGGCGACATCGCTAGTGCCTGCCTACCTAGTTCAAAAACTAATGCACGCCACTGTCATATCCATACATACTTACCTAGCCTGGCAGAGCCAATTCTGATTGGAATTATGACGACAATGCAAAGATTTTTACAGTAATTGTTTGCAGTGTTGTCATAATTCGTCTGCAGAGTTAGCGTGGCCAGACTTTAGTACAAAATGTATGCGTAGGGACTTGCGCATGCGTCAGAAATATTCTGACAGATTCTTTATATTAGGAGGCCGGCCTTATAGTCAATATCATAGCGGGTTTCAACAATAACATAGGTAGTAATTATTGTACTATGAAGGAAAATGAACACTGTGTGAATTTAATTAGAACAACTGCGGTGACGCTACGTGCGAATTTAAATGATGGTGACTAGTTAAACACAATCGCCGCATTTTCCGACGATTCCGAAATACAAAATGTACTACAGCTAGTGTTTTTGTTTTATTTTTTGTACTGATTTCGGAGATCAGTGTTATTGGGTTTTCCGTATGGAATTCCTCAGTAGCAGCTCGGGGTTTTGATTTGCGCCCCGTTGATGGCAATAGGCTCGCCCCCTATTACATGAGACTTAAACATAACGGCGAAATGAGGGTGTTACTATACACCTCTGCCCAATCCTTCGGGGAATACAGGCGTGATGTTATGTTATGTATGCATACCAATAGATTGCTAATGCGTTGTCAACCCTAGAGACAGTTAAAAAGTCTAAGGTAACTGTAATTATCCCAGCACCCATAATCTTCACACTGGAACACAGCAATGCTGCTGGACAGCAGAAATAGGTATGGTGGAGTTTCCCGGAATATTTTTTTTAGGAGCTCTACTAGTACTAGAGTAATAGAAAAAGGTACCACTAACGCCAACCTTTAGGTATGGGTACTATCACTTTTAAATCGATACGTTATTGTTAGCTCCCAACCTGAATATCTGAGTGTAGAACCGTACCTACCTATTTTTTTGTATATATGTTTTTTTTACTTCCTTGTACGTTACCGGTTGCACTGAATAATTATATACTTCAACTAACATACATATGTATACATAATTAACCACTGCTGGACACGGGCCTTTTCGTAGAATGGGAAGGAAGGCTTTAGTCCACCACGCTGGTCTGGGGCGGGTTGGCGGACTACACAAACCATCGGGAACTTTCTGTAGCCCTCTCTATGTTTTTCCTTTACCGTTAACGCAAATGATAATCAAATACTGATCTGCACATGAATTCGAAAAGGCAGAGGTAAAGAGGGATTCCCCTATATCCCGTTCTGGCTCTCACATACAAACGACGGAGCACGCTAAACGGCTAGGCTTTATAGGACTTTAATTTGATGATAGCTAGGCAGACCGTAAAGATCCTACCAACAAGCAAATTCAAAAGGCTTATCATTTTCGTGTTACCAGTCTCCAAACATAACATAAGCTTAACATAACATCATACCTGTATTCCCCGATGGGTTGGCAGAGGTGTATAGTAACACCCTCATTTCGGCGTTATGTTTAAGTCCCATGTAATAGAGGGTGAACCTATTGCCATCAATTCAAACTCCGGGCTGCTCCTGACGAATTCTACACGGAAAAATCCAATAACACTTTGCCCGACCTAGGGATCGAACCCAAGACCTCACGATCAGCAGTCGCGCTTGCCACCACTAGACCAACAAAGCAGTTGTTATTTGTAGGTGCCAGTAACCACTATAAGTGGGCAATTTAGCTTTAGTCTACCTATTACATAGAAAAATCCCTTTTTCCAGTATTGACATAGTGCCTTCTCTTAGCAACACATGCATTTATGTATTTTTTCATACAACCTCAGTGACTAGTGTTATCACAACATATAATTAAGACAATCATACCAGTTATAGATGGCGCTAATTGCTATTGCTGTGTACAATGACACAAACAAGAGGACGCCATCTTTAATATTTGAATTAAGAATACAATGTGCACCTGACAGATGTTTCGGGTTGAACTGAAGGGTGTTGAAGGTGAAAAATATTATGCAACTTTAAAATTAATTGTGTTATAAATGAAAATGGGCGCAAAATTAATATTCGTATCAGTTATCTTTAGTAGGTACGTATTTTACGAGTGTTGTCTTTGGAGACATTGTCTCTACAGGGTTTAAACAAAATCCTGTAATTCCTTCAAACCTCGTGATGTACTGCTGACATAGATTAATCCTGCATGGGATACTTTTGGATTCAATAAAAGAACAAATACAAAAAGTAAACATGTGTTCTTAACGTGAGGCATTTTAGCGCCCCGTGTTAAATGACCGCGTGGTGAGCTATAGCGCGCAATTTACCTAGGGCGCTAAAATGCCTCACGTTAAGAACACATCATGTTACCTTCTTGTATTTTTTTTATTGAATCCAATAATTTTCCATGCAGGGTTAATCTATATCAGCAGTACATCACGAGGTTTGAAGGAATTACATGATTTCGTTTACACCCTGTATAGTCCAGCCATTCGAATTTTGTATCAAAGGTAAACAATGCTTTGATCGTGAAATATTCATTTAGCTTTTTAAAAGAATTGAAGAATAAGTGTGAAGGTTTTTTAAACAATAGTGCCGATTCTATTGTACACAAACTAAACTTAATTTAAGCTATTGTCATCTTTTTCAGTCTGATAAAATAAGAAAGAGACGGACGTAAATAAGAGCTGTCAAATTATTTGAACTAAAATTTTCATATGACAAGTCAGATCGTGTAGACTAAAAACACGGTGAAGTTCAAGGCGGAAACTGGGTTGACATCTCTAACTTAGTTCTTATCTATCACCGTCCTTTTATCGCGTTTTATGTTAGTATACGATAGAAATTCTCTAATTTTAGTTTAGTTGGTGAAAACGAGAATCGAAACCAATGTGTAACTATGTTTAATGGATTTTTAAAGCGAAATAAATGTTCAAAGATCATAGCTTTGTTAACCTTTGACACAAAGTTCTAACAATCGGGCTATATCTATTGATACTCGTTGGTGTAGTAGAAGAAAATTTTTCATATTAAATCGTGAGGACAATCATTAGAGGTTTACGGGTTAATACAAAATTCGCCATTAACATTATCCCCTTTATAAAATGGTGCAATTAACATTAAATACGGCATTAATTAGTATCTTGTTCCGGTGAATGCAACATTGAATCCCGCGTCCCCGGAACCCCGGGATTTCAATCATAGGTCCTCGGAGGAACACTATGGTGATTCTTAATCAACTTCAATAAAAGGAGGAGATTCTCAATTCGACTGTATTTTTTTATGTATGTTTGTTCAGCGATATCGTCGCCGATTGTGAACCAATTCTAATGATTTTTTTTTGTCAGTAAGAGTCCGATAAAATCCTTCGCTTTTCCTAGTGTGGAATGGACATTTCATTTATCGCAGGAATTTGAATAGCACCAATTTGAATCACACCAAAAGTAATAGGAATAAGAATTAAATACTATTGGCGTGATTAGAATTGGTGCTATTCAATTTGATGCGCTAAATGGAATCCCTCGTTTTTGTGCTTTTAATAATAAAATTGTCTACTTTGAGTAAAATTAACTATCTTTACTACCTATATACTTTCCATCTGGATGGCGTTCGTTTTTTCCAGCTTGACTTAAATTAATATGTAAGACTAACCCTCTTATAAAATATAATAGTATATCGGGTACCTCAAAAGACATTGACATCTTCCATAATACTTTGGGAAAATTTAGCGATCTTATTGTTGGTCAACTCAATACTTAGATGTAGACGCATTTGATCTAATTATGATCTCTAAAAGTATTCAAAGTTGTGGAATTGTTAATTTGTGTTATGTTCTGTTATTTTATTGTCTCTCTCTAAATTTCGAAATATACTGGCCTGCAAAAATAAGTATCACACTTTTAAAATTGCAATAACTTTTTAAGTACACAAGATATATTTTCGAAACAAAAAGGACTCAAAAAAGAGTTTAACTTTGTTACTATAGTTTCAAAGAAAGCTGATAAAAATTGCTATAAATCGTTTTTTATTTTAAATCTCTAACTTCTATAGTTTAGAAAAAATTGAAATTTTAAAAGTGTGATACTTATTTTTGCAGGCCAGTGTAGTTTATAAACTTTTACCAAAATTGTAGTCCAAACAGTATTACATTTTTTTGATTTGAATAATACATGTTTATAATTGTAATGCATGCTGTGGTCTTCTATAATTTTATTGAGGAAACACAGAGCTACTTTACTGCTAGTTTATAAGTTGAATGTATTGTGTCATCTTCTTTCCAGAACCATGCAATCCGGGTGGCTAGCGTGGGAGTGCATAGTGTTCGGCATCTTCGTGTGTGCGTCATCATGTGCCCCCCTATGGAGGCGGCGGAGGGATGTGAGTGCGGGAGGCAGCGCAAAGCAAGCCTACATCTTCGCTGGAGGCGGCGTGTCTACCCTGGCTATGATTCTATCTGTGGCCAGAGGGACTTTGGGAGTTAGGTCGTTTTTGGGTAAGTCTTAATATATCAGGTGTAAATAATCCTTTAAGGGTGCCGCTTTTAAACGGATCCAATTAGCTTCAATTCGTATATTTGTTTGTTTGATTCAAATCTTGCGACAGATTTTTGACCTACATCTGCTTAACCGATTTTCCTGAAACTTCGCACGCAAATTCAATTCCACTGACAATACAACATTATAATAATTTCAACCTTCAATCCTCAAATCCTGATGCGGAAGGGGTACTACAAGATAAAATCGTTTAACTTAAAGGTTTTTTTAATTTTGAGGTACGGTTCTTTTAAAATCGTTTTGGACATACTAATGTTTATGAGGGGCTCGTGGCTAAATAACAACCGCGCCGATCGTACGATTTGCGAGGTTAAGCTGCGCTTGCGGCGGTCAGTCCGTGGATGGGTGACCATTTGTTACACATCGAGATCCCTCCGTGCCTCGGAGAGCACGTTAAGCCGTCGGTCCCGGGTGTCATACGAATACCTATGACAGTCGTTACGGGTAGTCAGAAGCCCGAAAGTCTGACAAACGGTTTAACCTGAGGATATCGGCATTGCCCAGTTACTGGGTTGCGGAGGTCTGATGGCAGTCGCTCCGTGTAAAATACTGGTATACAGCCGCATCTGGTTAGACAGGAAGCTGACCCCAAGATAATTGGGAAAAGGCTAATAGGAAGAAGAAGACATACTAATGTTTATCACTGCTTTAAAATACAGGCAGGTTTTTTAATCACCGTCCAAATGTTTTCTAGGCGTTAGGTATTACTCAAAGATTCTATTTTTGAAAAAAAATAGGTAGGTCACTCTGATGCAGAGCCGGTCCTACCAAAGGGCGAACGGGAGCGAATCGGGAAAATTATTTTGAAAAGAATATTTGTATAATATTTCTTTTTTCAAAAACATAGTCTTTGTATAATACTTATCTACATAATGCCTAGAAAAAAAATGGATGGTGATGAGCCTGCAGGTATAAAAGGTTAGTCGGAAAGGGGGTACTAAGCCGCGGGCCATTTAAAGTATCACTGATGATTATTTTAAAGCAAGTGTTAAATTCAAAGTTTGATAATTTTTATTTGCATGCAAAAAGATTTTAATTTTAGATTTTTCAAAAAAAAAACATACCTGGTTTAGTTATGAATTCAGAAAATTAAGTTTCTAATCCGTGACCCCAAATATGGCCCAAATAGTAAACACAGCTAATCATAGCTATGGACAGATAGATTTTAGAAAAGCTATTTCTCTTATGAGTTTTGGGGAAAGTTGTAGAACAAAAGTTATCGCTTATTACGGGTACTTTAACACACTTTCGGTTTAGTACTCCCTTTCCGACTAACCTTGTATAAGAGATCTTTCGACCTAAAGTATACCTAAGTTGAAGAACATTAAAATTACGACTCTATTGTCATCTTTATTTCCTAAAATAAGACCAAGAAACAACATAAGCTGACCTTGTGAATTGTTGATATATTGATCGGTCTATAAATAGTTGTTAATTTGGTCTGTGAATAAAATAGGTAGCTCAAACAATCAGTCCATTGAAGACATTAATGGTTTTTAAACTATGTACCGAACGATAGTTAATTAAAATCAAATTAAAATCATGTGATCATTCCATGTGCCCAATAAGAGGATTGTCGTATAAGGAGCCATTCAAGTATTACGTAAGCACGAAAGGGGGGTGAGAGGTCTTTGCTTAGCTTATTTATGTTGACATGGGGGACGGGGGTGTCTAGATGATGATTACGTCAGCAATTTTTATTTATTTACTTATTTTTCTAGACTTAAAAACTGCTGCTCATGAATAACAATAAAGAAACCTGATCAGTTTTTAAAAATATATACCAATGTTTACGTAAGCATAGGAGGAGGGGTAAAAGCTTTGCTTACTTTTGCTGACAAGGGGGAGGGGTGGGTCAAAAAATACTAAAATTTTACTTACGTACTTAATACTTGAATGGCCCCTAATAACAAGTTGGTTTGAACACGACGCTGCAAGTACAATTGCAGTAACTGATCGCAACGGCAACAACAACTGCCTCGTTGGTCTAGTGGTGGCAAGCGTGACTGCTGATCGTGATGTCCTGGGTTCGATCCCCAGGTCTGGCAAAGTGTTATTGAGTTTTACCGAGTGGAATTTCTCAGTAGCAGCCCGGAGTTTGGATTTGTGCCCAGTTGATGGCAATAGGCTCGCCTCCTATTACATGGGACTTGAAAATAACGGCGAAATGAGGTTACTATACACCTCTGCCCAACCTTTCCTTAGTCGCTACAGAGGAACTGCCACGCGAAGCTTGACTTGTTTCTGTGTGGCGTCTTCCATACATTATCATAGTAATGCGCACGCCAAGAGCACGCGATCAACACGTGACTTGAATATCACACCCAGCCACCCTCTGTCTGACCAGGCCTTAAGGAAATAGTTGAAAGCAGAGTCGTGTCTCGGTGGTCCACTTTTGTCTAATGTTATGTGAAATGGAGTATTGAAATTACAACATAACATTGAAACAGTGCGATCCATAGTGTCACGGTATTTACAGATACAGCTAATTGTTCCGCGTTCAAGTATTGAAGCATATGCGTTTTGTCTGTGTAAACACACTCAAGGTACCATGGAAATGCAAGTCGAACAAAATTTACAAAACATTAAAGAAATTGCCTTAATTATTTATGTACGTGTTACAAAAATACCCCTAAAGCCGAAAGGGGATTAAAAGGTCCCTTAAAGGTAAAGAGTAAAGAGTGAGAAGGTAAAGAGTCTATTGGCAATATTTGAAAATCTTGACCGTTTGTTACAATTCGAGCACGTTAAATAGTCGGTCCCAGGTATCATACGAATACCTACGAGAGTCAGATTACGGGAATTCAGAAGTCCGAAAAGTCTGACTACTGGTCTAACTTTAGGATATCGGCATTGCCCAGTAACTGGGTTGCGAAGGTCTGATGGCAGTCGCTCCGTGTAAATTTATATATAAATAGCGGCCCGTCCCGGCTTCGCACGGGTGGACATTTTTCCCGTTTTTGCAACATTTTTCATTTAGGCTCCGCTCTTATTGGCCGTAGCGTGATGTTATATAGCCTATAACCTTCCTCGATAAATGGACTATTTAACACTAAAATATTTTTTAAATTCCAACCAGTACCTAGTTCCTGAGACTAGCACGTTCAAACAAACAAACAAACTCTTCAGCTTTATAATATTAGTATAGATAATGACTTTATTACTATACAATTACTTTTATTTTTTTCTGTTAAGATCTTTCAAGGCGGCTGGTCGACACATCACGTGACCCGAAGGCTGGCCTCTACTTTGGTCAGAGGATTAGCATTGCCATACAACGTGGCAATGCTGCCAGCCTTCTGGGCACGTTACCAATCGACAGCGATGCGGAGGAATATTTGGACGCCTTATTTTAGTTTATAGTTTTATTAGGATATATTTTTCTTTATTTTTATGTTATATACTGTACTACCTGTACTTGTAATTATGTAAATATTTAATGAAACATTAACAGAAAGAATTAAAAAGTATAGATAATTAATTAGATATGAATAGTTTCCATTTTAATTAAATCGTACCTGGATGACCGAGCTTGCACGGTTTTTTTGTTGGTAAATCGACGTTTTCTAAAAATAAAACCTAGCTAGATCGATTTATCGCCCCCGAAACCCCCTGCATACTAAATTTCATGAAAATTGTTGGAGCCGTTTCTTAGATTCAGATTATATAATATATACAAGAATTGCTCGTTTAAAGGTATTAGACAAGAATTGCTCGTTTAAAGGTATTAGATGTAGTATATGCGAAACGAGTATTTCCGATTAAAAATTTACTTTCATTAACTTTAAGGTTACGTAAGTAACTCGACAGCGTTACTGCTTATTTGACACATCAGATATGACTAATTACAATCTTAATGAATAATAGTTTAAATAGCAATAAGGCTAACCGCAGATAGGACACTTAAGTTGCTTTAGACATAGTTGATCGCTATTGTTTTTGGCTGGAGCTGATGGAGCATAAGCAAAATAAACCAGGATAGGGAACGTATACGTACTACTTGACCCATTTTTAACAACTTTGTACCCCCTCCACCCCTCTCGGTGACCACCCGTAGTATATGCCAATACCCCCCCTCCTTCTCTAGTTTTCACGTAGTAATTCGTAAATATGGATATTTTTTTTTGCAAAATGATAATTAATTGGCTTAATGTGCATCAATGTTGCCACCTGTGAGTTTAAAAAGCGCTAAACGCTGCGCGCCATATTTGATTATAGCTCGAAAAAGCGCGGGATTTCCATGGAGGATACTGACCACGTGATGAAACCCTCCCCCCCCGGCCCTGTGACCGAGCGTGGTATTTTGAAGACCCCTCCCCCCCTGAACGGGTCACGTAGTATGAGTACGTTCCCATACAAGTTATAAACAAAGATATATTTGCAATCATTAGACAGCAGCATGACAGATACAGACAAGAATAAGATATTTATACGACGACAGTCAAATGGTCAACCAAAGCGCCAACTGGCGACAATCATGAGTAACATAACGTTATAAACTGTTTAGTTTACACATGATATTCTTCACAGGAGCGATTGTTTGGTGTATACAGCCACCGTCTCGATCGCTCGAGCGACCGTCCTGTGGCTTGATCCAATACCGTTTTAATGAGGCATCCCAATTAGCGCATCAATTTGAATAGCACCAAATCGAACCCCACCAATAGTATACCTACTACTACCTCGACTGCTTCGTGGGTCTAGTTGTTGCAAACGCGACTGCTGACCATGGCATCCTGGGTTCAATCCCCAGTTCAGGCAAAGTGTTATTGGGTTTTTCCATTAGGGATTTCTCAGTGGCAGCCCGGAGTCTGGATTTGTGCCCGGTTAATGGCAATAGGCTCGCCACCTATTAAACATAACAGGCGAAATAAGGGCATACTAAAACACCTCTGCTGAACCCTTTGGGGAATACAAGACGATGTAAATGGAATGCCTCGTTTTAATTACTCAAACGACCGCTTTTCACGTCGGGATCGGAAACATTGGTCGCTGTAGACGCAGTTTTGGGTCTCGAGACACAAAACTGCGTTGAATCAATAAACTGTGTGTTGAGTCACACAACTGTACTGTGTTGCTAGACACAGTGGGCCGTGTGCGGTCAGTCTTAAGGTCACTATGACAATAGATGTGACTAAGAAGGAGACCCTTGCCCTTTGATTGTTGTGGTTGATTTTCCCCTCGTATCCGATTATTATGATTAGGTCATTTTATTCACACCTGTAAACCTACATTGCTTTGAAATTTTATTTAAATTGGAACTTCCTTATTAAATTTATACAAGGAAATGTATAGTTAGGGGCTTGTGGCAAATCATCATCATACGATTTGCAAGGTTAAGCTGCACTTGCCTCGGTCAGTCTGTAGATGGGTGACCGTTCGTCACACATCGGGACCCCTCCGTGCCTCGGAGAGCACGTTAAACAGTCGTTACGGGTAGTCAGAAGCCCGAAAGTCTGACAACCGGTCTAACCTTAGGATATCGGCATTGCCCAGTAACTGGGTTGCAGAGGTCTGATGGTAGTCGCTCCGTGTAAAATACTGGTACCCAGCTTCATCTGGTTAGACTGGAAGCTGACCCCAACATAGTTGGGAACAGGCTAGGCAGAACAAGGAAATGTATCGACGCTCGGCAGTGAAAACCTCGTAAATATTTTTTCTTCAAATGCGTTTTGTTTTTTAGATTGATAAACTCGTCATATACGTACTAGTTCAACAAACTTCTAATTCAAATACTTCTAAGCTATCTATAACGTACGATGACAAATGTATATTAACATTCGATCAGCCATTTTTTTTGCAGGACTCAGTTATTTATATCTCTTTTAAAAAATGTATTTTACACATACATGGTTTTCACTGCTGACCGACGGTATAGTAATCGTCAGTCGTAGTTAGTGTTGGAAGACACATTACCCTTTTTATTGTATTCTTTTGTTTGATTCTCTGCTGGTCGATGGCCTCCTCTTTTTCCATCCAAACCTTTCTATTTTGTACCTTTCCTTACCATGCCAGCCCCGCAAACACGTCAAGATGGTCACGTCGTTTATCTAAATATCGGGACTTCAATTAAAAAAAAGCGAGACTGGGACAAAAAAATCCGTACGTAGAAACCGCGCATCACACAGTCACCCGCACTTACGCCTACAATCGTCGAACGGGCAAGCAGAGGTGTTCTCCCATCACAGGAGCCTATACACCTACGTTATGCCTCTTACATTAAGTCCCATGTAATACGTGCCGAGCCTATTGCCATTTTACGGGTATAAAATGGCGCCAGGTTCGGCGCCTCGACTTACGACTTGCTTGCCCGGCGACGGAAGAGAATTGTATTCGTATGGCCGATTCCTATGACTTACGAAGCGTTATTAGTTAAAATTGAGACTCTTGTATCTTTACCAATAATGAAGCAAAGACCATAGGAAGTAGCTATCACAGGTAAAATTAGCTTAGGAGTCTATTTATATGACCAGTTTGGCAACAAAAAGTGCTACCATTGGTAGGCAAAACGATTCGTTTTTGTTAATAGGAAACGGTAAACATTATACTTACTGCCGGCACGAATCTTGAGCGCTCGGTGGAGTGGTGGGGATTATTTGCGCGTACGTATTGTCTTAGGAGTACGGTCCAAAATTGCTTAAAGTAATTCAAGGTCAGCGCTCAAGTTACGCGCTGAAAACTATAGCCATAACCCGATACGTCTAAAAACCGACCAATAAAATATTTGTCTAACAATCTACAATAATAACTTATTCTAAAACTCTGAAAAACATCACACGACGAACAATTGCAACAAATAAATAAATAGGAACGGAATAATCGTTATTATTAAAATAATGTCGTCGCAATATAAGCGAATACTATTATTGTGAACACTGGACTGTGAAACTCATAACACTTATGTACATACATGTACATCATTTGTTCACATAAAAAACTGGTCATGTGTGAGTCGGTGTTCCGTATAGACGAACAGTGTAACTTCAACCCTTACTGCTTACATTTTGAATCAGATTACGGGTCAACTTATCTTGGTACATTATATCTCTTAAATTTTTCATTTGAAACATTTTTGGCTGAAATTCTTTAGCAAAATATGCTAGTGCCAGTATTTTATGCAATAATTTAAATAATTCGAATTCATGTGCGAGTCAGAATTTGACTATCTCTGGCTTTAACGGTGAATGAAAACATCGCGAGGAAACCTGAACACCTGACAGCTAGTTCACACAGAAACTGTTTACAGGACCCGTTTTAGCGGATCCGTTTTTATTTTGGTGATGGCGCTTGTAGTTGTATGAGCGAGTTCACATACACGACGGTATTCCGAATCCAGTAAAACTTATTGGATCCGTTATTTTTATCGTATCCTCCCTGCCAAATGGGACGCAGCTGCCATTTGTTTAACTGATACGTCGGTACAGGTGTGAACAACACATCCAGTACCTACCTACGGATCCGTTATAAGGGATCCGCTGTGACAACGGGGTCAAAAGTTCTCGATGGTGTGTGTAATCCATCAACCCACGTTACGCCAGCGTGGTGAAATAAGGCCTATACCTTTCTTATTCTGAGAAAAGGCCTGTGCCCAGTTGTGGGTCAGTAATGGGCTGAATGTGCTATTATACTAATTAAACAGTAATAAGAGAGAGACACACATCGGGATGTGATATGACAGTCGGATACTCAGAAAGATGTAAGTACGGTCTTGAAGAAACTAGAAGCCTAACGGGGTGTCCTGTGTAAGCGACGAACGCGACACGACGAACGCGACAAACGCGATCAAGACAACGGCATTCCCTACTAGCGGCCTATGTAGCGGGACGCGCCGTAACCTGTATTTCGTTCCACGTCGTATCGCGTCGCGTTGTACCGCGTTGCGTTTGTCGCTTACGCAGGACCCCGGTAAGCAGCGTAGACAACACAGTCCAGTAACAGTTTTACGATCCATACAGTTGGGCAATGGCTTTGATGTCGAGTGCCGTCACCGTCCTAGGTGTTACCCAACTGTATGGATTCTTCTTATTATTTTCGTATAGTTAGTGACTAATCTGGTGTCAGAGTTTATGCCGCCCTTGGGCCTCTGACATGGCTTCACATGCCGTCGAGAAATATCTCTCAGGCATGCCGGTTTCCTCACGATGTTATCCTTCACCGTTTCAAGAAATAATTATACAAGACACATATGAATCCGAAAAGTGCCTTGGTTTCTTGGTCGACGGTCACACCACTAGGCTATCACTGCTGTACGGTATAGATTGTAGAACTGTGATAAATGATTTTTATTTCTGTAAATAAATCTGTTACAGACACTTTTACAAGTCAATGTAATGTTTTTTTAAGACTAGATGGCGCCGGCATTTCCTATCTGACTAGCTCTGAGAAGAAAAGCCGAAACGAACTCAGAGGTCAAAGTCTCTTTTAAAGTCCAGACATTGTAGTATACAAACTATGCGAGTGAAACGATGTATGTATATGTATGTGTGTGTTCCTTCTCCTGACCGTTCGGCCGGGGTCGCGGGATTCGCAAAAGCATGCACCGCAACCACCTGCGCATACGCCTAGGCTAGTTCCGTTTTTGCCTTCGCCAACGGAACCCTATAAAAATAATAACGAACATTATAATATAATGTTGGTGTAATTTGTAATTGATGGAGAAT
Organism: Amphipyra berbera; assembly: GCA_910594945.2. Lineage (NCBI taxonomy): Eukaryota > Metazoa > Arthropoda > Insecta > Lepidoptera > Noctuidae > Amphipyra > Amphipyra berbera. The sequence goes on from OU343144.1 coordinate 10,629,937, forward strand.
GATAATGTTGTAATGATTTCTGGCTGTAAGCGTTCAATGTTGAACATGTGCATAGATCGTCAACAGGTTTTTTTAGTGACTAGACAACATTTGTATGGTGATTCGGCGTTTGAATCTGTTGTAACTTAACTACAGTCTCCAAAATTACTAAATAATAATAATAATCACTTTTTAACAAAAATAAAACCGACTTCAAATTGTCTATCTCCGAAGTTTTTCATCAGATCTTCACCAAATTTAAATGGGACCACTTCGAAAGAATACTCTTTCAAACAAAAAAAAAATCATTAAAATCGGTTCACAACTAACAAAGATATAGGGGAACAAATATACAAAAAAAATTGAGAACCTCCTCCTTTTTTGAAAGTCGGTTAAAATAATAGATCCGCCTGGTTAGCTACCACCCTCACATTAAAGTCCGGCGCCAAGCAGTTTACTGTGTTCCGTCGTATGTATGTGAGAGCCAGAGGGGTATAGGGGAATCCCTCTATGTCTCTGTTAATTCGATTCGTGTGCTCCGTCTTAGATCCTGTTTGCGTTTACTAGCAGTTGTAACTAGAGTCAAACGTGATAGAATCGAAAAATATAGAACATAAAAATAGGTAGTTCTTGTATTAGGATATTAGACCAGACGTCATGGTCAGTCTCCCTCGTTGGCCTAGTGGTGGCAAGTGCGACTGCTGATCATGAGGTCATATGTTCGATCCCCAGGTCGGGCAATGTGTTATTGGGTTTTTCTGTGTGGAATTCCTCAGTAGCAGTCTGGAGTTTAGATTTGTGCCCGGTTGATGGCAACAGGCTCACCCCCTATTACATGGACTGCGAAATGAGGGTGTTATTGTACACCTCTGCCCAACCCTTCGGGGAATACAGGCGTGATGTTATAATGTTATGTCACGGTCAGTAAGTGAACTACCTAATTCCTTATCACTTATCGTCTCACGAACTCATTACTTAAGAAGGCAAACATTCAAAACACATTTTTTTATTTAATTTACATACCTGTAGGTATGTTATTGTAATTTTTACTAATGAAGGTAGGTACTTAAATATAACAAAAAAAGGAACATATTAATTTAAACAAAAAACACGAACAAAAGGTATGTAATTAAATTTTCATTACGAAAGTGACGTCATTCAACTTCTGTTTAGTGCAAATGAAAAATGGTAGGTATGAAGAAAATCGTGTGAAATGTTAGGTATACTTTTTGACAATGACTGTATAAAATATTAATCAATATCATTATCAAAGTTTCAGAAAAAAAATAATTGAGCACGTAGGTATACCTATTATGTGTACTTAACTCTTTGCAATTTTTTTTTATATTTAATCTCTGTGCGACTACTTTTTTGTGATGATCATTCTGGGTTTGACTTTATTACCATTAACTGGTCCAATTCCAAATATCGGACTGCTAACGAGAATTTTCTAAATTTCTAATTTTAAACATAACATCACGCCTGTATTCCCCTAAGGGTTGCGCAGAGGTGTTTTTAGTACAATCTCATTTCGCTGTTATGCTTAAGTCCTATGTAATAATGGGCGAGCTTATTGCCATCAATCGGGCACAAATGCAAACTCCGGGCTGCTACTGAGGAATTCCGCACGGAAATACCCAATAACACTTTGCCCGACCTGGGCATCGAACCCAGGACCTCACGATCAGCAGTCGCGCTTATCACCACTAGACCAACTAGGCACTCATAATCATGTCATTTTAGAGTAGTCGGTACCTATGTTAGCCTGTAATGTTGCTATTCATTGACAATGAACTCTCACACCGACCGTGACTTTGAAACCGATTTAGATAAATTACATAATGATCGCATTCAAGTAATAATTATAGACTAGAGTGAGAGATTATAATATCTTTATATATATAATTCGACTGTACGTGTGTATGTCACTGAACTCCTCCTAAGCGGCTGGACCGATTTGAATGATTTTTTTTGTATGCGTTTGGGTGGCGCCCTGGATGGTTTAGATTTACAATTGGACCCGGTAGGTGGCGCTGCTGTCGATATGTCACCAAATTCTCCGGGCAGGACGACGTCTGTTGGGTCCGCTAGTTTTGTATAAAGTAGATTCTGGAGCAAGGGAAAATAGAGTGTGTACTTTTATTGACCTCATGCTAATTGCTCACGACTAATTGCCAACCGCGTGGGTCATATGATATGCGTGGTTAATATGTGCTTTCCGCGGTCAGTCTGGGTATGGGTGACCGTTCGTTACACATCAAGACCTCCGTGCCTCGGAGAGCACGTTAAATAGTCGGTCCCGGGTGTCGTATGAATACCTATGACAGTCGTTACGGGAAGTTAGAAGCCCGAAAGTCTGACGGCCGCCGGTCTAACCTTAGGATATCGGCGTTTTCCCAGTAACTGGGTTGCGGAGGTCTGATGGCAGTCGCTCCGTGTAAAATACTGGTATTCAGCCGCATCTGGTTAGACTGGAAGCTGACCCCAATATAGTTGGGAAAAGGCTAGGCAGAACTAACTTTCATTGATCTCGTACTTGCAAATGTGGATGCCGAGCGGGAAATTCTGGGTTCTAGGTCCAGGTAAGGTATTTTATATTAAAGAAAAACTAGAAAAACTGCCTCGTTGGTCTAATGGTGGCAAGAGCGACTGCTCGGGAAGAGTGTTATTGGGTTTTTCCCTTCGAGTTTTTCCTTATTTAATTCCTCAGTAGCAGCCCGGAGTTTGGTTTTTTGCCCGGTTAATGGCAATAGGCTCGCTCCCTATTACATGGGACTTTAATATAACGGCGAAATGAGGGTGTTACTATACACCTCTGTCCAACCCTTCGGGGAATACAGGCGTGATGTTATGTTAGACGTGTTCATTTGTTTTAACACGAGCAAATTCTAAGGAGCATGCTACAAGTACAGAACTTATCATAATATATAATATTTGGATCGCGGTAGGATCGTGAAATTTATTGTGCGTTTAGATCAATGTATTGATTACCATTATGTATTGAATGGCTCGTGTATATTAGAGGGAGTTTGAAAGTGGCACCACTGACAGAAAAGTTGAAAGCAAAGCGTTTGTCTTGGTATGGACATTTGTGATGAGGAGGGATGAAACACATGTGACTAAGAGAGTGATGAATATGAATGTTGATGGATGGAGGGGGAGAGGGAGACCTAAGAAAAGATGGATGGTTTGTGTGAGGGAGGATATGAAAGATAAGGGAGTAAATGATAATGAGACGGCTGACAGGGAAGAGTGGAAGAGAAAAACATATTGCGCCGACCCCAAGTAACTTGGGACCAGGGCAGGAAGAAGATGATGATTGAGTGGCTCGTGGCTAATTATCAACCACGCGGATCATATGATTAGCAAGGTTAAGCTGCGCTTGCCGCGGTCAGTCCGACCATTCGTTTCCCATCAGGACCCCTCCGTGCCTCGGACAGCACGTTAAAATGTCGGTTTCGGGTGTCATACCTAAGACAGTCGTTACGGGTAGTCTGAAACCCGAAAGTCTGATAACCGATCTATCCTTAGGATATCGGCACTGTCCAGTAACTTGGTTGCGGAGGTCTGATGGTAGTCACTCCGTGTAGAATACTGGTATTTAGCCGCATTTAGTTAGTCTGAAAGTCGAGATCGAGATCAATGTATTGATACTCCTGCAGGAACAGGATTTGAGGATTGAAGGTTGAAATTATTATAAAGTTGTATTGTCATGGGAATTGAATTTGTGTGCGAAGTTTCAGGAGAATCGGTTAAAAAGAAGTAGTAGGAAAATCTGTCATAAAATTTGAATCAAACAAAAATATAACGTGAAGCTAATTAAAACCGTTTCATAATTTAAAAAAAGCAACGATGTGGGATTCAATCTCCACGTGTGTACTCCACACTGCACTCAATGGTGACTCGGCTTCGTTCTTCTTCTTTTCTTGTGGTTAGTGACTAACCTGGTGTCAGAGTTTATGCCGCCCATGGGCCTCTGACTTGACTTAACGTGCCGTCGAGAAATATCTCTCAGGCATGCCGGTTTCCTTACGATGTTTTCCTTCACCGTTTTTAAGGAAGTGATAATTATACAATACGCACTTGAATCCAAAAAGTCAGAGGTGCGTGCCTTGGGTTCGAACTCGAGATCTATGACTTGGCAGTCACACCACTAGGCTATCACTGCTGCTTCCCTTCGTAACTAAGGCTTATTTTGTAAATGCCGTAGGTTTAACGACCTGTCGGGTCAAACAGAGGATTATCATGATCCGGTCATTCCTCCATCCTATTGGCAAATTTCAGCGTAATGGTGCTAATTGAAAGATACACATCTATCTATCGTCGCTGAAGATCTAACACCGCGCAACTCAAAATAGTTAACTTTTCAGTAGAGCAGAAAATAGATGTTTTTCTACTTATCGTATAATTGTTTTTAACCTACAATATTCTATTTTATTTTGGTTTTTTCGACTGAGTACTTTCGCGACACGATCCAGTATGGAACTCACCTGACTTGCACGCTGTTTTAGCTGTTTACATAGCTTGATGAAAAAAATATTAAATACGCGGTGGATTTTGTTTTTGAAATAATGCGTTGCTATTGGATCTAACCATTGATTGTGATTGACTCAAAACTACTATTTTTTGAGTTACGCGGTGTTAGAACTTAAGCGACGCTATGAATCTATACAATATATAAATATTTGTCCTGGCTGACTGACTGATTGATCAACGCAGAGCCTAAATCACTGAAGCTGGAAACATGAAATTTGGACAGTAGGTGCCTTTTGTGACGTAGGAATCCGTTAAGAACGGATTATAGGAAATCCTACCCTTAAGGGGGTAAAATAGGGGGTGGAAGCTTGTGTGCACGTGGACAAAGTCGCGGCCTAGGTCCTAGTGGCTTATAAAGGTTGATCAAGAAAACAAAATCGTCATCTGATATTTAAGTATCATCTAAGTTCACCTGGCTAGCTACCACCCTCACATTAAAGTCCGGCGTCAAGCAGTTTACTGTGCTCCGTCGTGTGTATGGGAGAGCCAGAGGGGTATAGGGGAATCACTTTATATCTCTGTTCCTTGGATTCATGTGCTCCATCTTAGACCCTGTCTGCGCTTACCATCAGGTGAGACTAGGGAGAAACGCGACCAAGGGAAGAATAAATAAAAATAGAAAAAAGGTTCTCGGCAAAGGGAACTCCTCCCTGATCAAGGAGGAGTTCCCTTTGCCGAGAAACACAGTCATATCATGCGAATCCTTCAACGGTCACACATATGACGGTATCAGTATTATGACTGTAACACGTCGTAAACTTCACTGTGTTATGTTCAATCTTGAATGATGAAAGATTACGGCTTAACCGTATTCGTCTCAGTCACGTAATAAAATTGAAGAAAATGCTCGTTAACAAGGTCACTCGACTTGACTTGTTTATTTGTGTACTTTTTGAGTTTTTAATTCTATGATGAATATGAAAAAAACTTTAAAAAAGTAAAACCCGACTTTCAGAAGTCCGTGCTAATTCACGCTCAACCAAATTAAAGGCACCGAGTTTCTGAAACTGTTAATATCATGGTAATTATTTTACTCTCATAAGTTTTTTTAAGTCGTTCTTTAGTTTAAAAGAAAAAAATATTACTTTTAAGGGTCGATTTTACCAACGTCAGATATTTTTTATCTTAGGAATGGATTTGAAATTTTGACAGATTTTCTATACACAAGCTGTCAAAACGTTAACCTTATGCCTGGATAAAAGTTGTCCGATGTTCGTAAACATTACAATAGTGTACATTCGTGGACCACACAACAACAACAACAACAGAACGTCGTCTATAGAGATATAATGATATTTGTTCAATAGTTAGGTGATGTGATACCGTAAATCAGAACACAACTGAGTTTCTCTGTACTAAAAGATTTATGTTTTTTAACATGTTTGTTTAGCACTAATTACAAAATATAATAATCTATTTATTATAAAACCTTACTTGTAATAAAAGAAACGACATTTGATGTTATTAATTTCAATATCAATTCCTAACGCTAATAGTTTTCACAATGGAATTCATTCGACCACAGACTAACTGAAAAAAGATTGACTATATTCGCTGGCGCTAGCAGGGCGGCCTTTATTTGAATAAAGAAAATACATTTTCTTTATATAGATAATTTCATTTTTTAACAACTTACTAATCATATTATATAAAAAATACTACTTAACCAAATGTAATGAAATTCATGAAGAATCAACTCGAGCTCCTACTAAAAAAAACACAAATCGGTCCAAAAATCTCCGAGAAATCGGTATGCATACATAAAAAAAAAACATATGCTTCGAATATTGAACTTCCTTCTTTTTTAAAGTCAGTTATTAAATATAATTTTATAAAGACACTTGAAGGTGTACTTACTGATTTTTCTTTCAAAATATTCGACATTGTTTATGCTTCCATTTGCAGGAGTGCAACGCGTTGATTAGATAATATAAAATTAAAATTAATTAGGTAGAATAATTAGTATTAAATTAAACTGTTAATATAAGCAAATGTAATAAAATTAAGGTAACCTTGGGAATCTGAATTTATATGCAACTTTGGGAAAAAATACTGCATAACTTTAGCTAGTATGAGGTAAAGTAGTGGTAATAATTCAAGGGTTTTTTTTGGTTAAACAATTTTAACATCACATAACATCACACCTATATTCCCCGAAGGGTTGAGCAGAGGTGCATAGTAACACCCTCATTTCGCCGTTATGTTTAAATCCCATGGAGGCGAGCCTTTTACCATCAACCGGGCACTTATCCAAACTCCGGGTCGCGCTTGCCACCACTAGACCAAGGAGGCAGTTATTAAAATTATTAAACTTGTTCTAAAATTGCTAACAATAATTGGAAATACACTCGCAACTACATTACACCTAAAACCATCAAGGGCGAACTGTGGGTGTACAACACAGTACTCCTCTGCATACCCTTTGAGGAATACAGACGTGACGTCATCTTACCGCCAAAAAGAACGTTACAGGCGCCCCTAGTTATGCCAGACATTTGCCGGTGTGACTTGGATACATCGATTGTCAAGAAATGGCTCCGATGACAGACATTCGACGAAGCATATTGTTTGAAAAATGTTGTGTGCTTATATCATAGACGTTTTCTTTAAAATCAGCTGACTGTGATGATTCATTATATTTCTGACAACGTGAAAGAATGATCCAGAACATTCCATGGTCCGGGAGATCCTGAGCAATCCATGTCCCGCTTGCTGGTGTACCTGCAAATAAGCCAGGAGCCCGCGTATGTGTATACGCGGGCTTCTGGCATATTTGCAACCGCGCGGATCATACGAATTGTGAGTTTAAGCAACGCTTGCCGCAGTCAGTCCGTGGATGGGTGACCATTCGTTACACATCGAGACACCTCGGTGCCTCGGAGAGCACGTTAAATCGTCGGTCCTGAGTGTCATACGAATACCTATAATATTCATTACGGGTAGTCAGAAGCCCGAACATCTGACAACCGGTCTAACCTTAGGATATCGGCATTGCCCTGTCACTGGGTTGCGGAGGTCTGATGGTAGTCGCTCAGGTTGGACTGGAAGCTGACCACAAAAAAAAAGCTAGGCAGAACTAACCCTCTATCCAGCGTGATGACTTTGGGACCTCCTCTCGGGAGGAGCAGTTGTTCAGCAGTTAATTGCGAAAGGACGTTGACGCATGGTACACATAATTATCTTCAACAGAAATAATAAAATAATATGACTAACATTTTTATAGCTAAATCGTGCGTGCGATATAAAAAATCTAGTAATTTTTATAGCTTAAAATAGACGCCTAGTTAAAATATTCCACTGCAAACGGCACGATTACATATGTATGTACATACATACATAAACTCACGCCTTTTTACCATGGGGATAGGCAGAAACTATAGAACCCCACATGCTACGATCTTTACATACTCCTTTCACTTCATCACTTTCACAATCATTAGTAAATGATTCTAGTAATGGCATCCACAAGTGTTCTACCTAGCCTTTTCCTAACTATGCTGGCTCAGTTTAACCAGATGCGGCTAAATACCAGTATTTTACACGGAGCGACTGCCATCAATCAGACCTCCGTAACCTAGTTACTGGGCAAAGCCGATATCCTAAGGTTTAGTTGTCAGACTTTTAGGGCTTCTGACTTCCCGTAACGACTGTCATAGGTATTCATATGACACCCAGGACCGACAGTTTAACGTGCTCTGGAGGGGTCTCGATGTGTAACAAATGGTCATCCATCCACGGACTGACCGCGGCAAGTGCAGCTTAACCTCGCAAATCGTATGATATGCACGGTCGTTAATAACCGCGGTAGTTATCGTAGATGTACGTATGTGTTAAATAATGTTGTAACAACGCGTGAATCATTGACCATAGGAGTTAAACGCTAGATGACACTGTCCCATCAATCATACTCATATCTTAGTCACGTGATTCATTGCGGTGTTCAGGAGTCATTTTATTACCGCAAATTGGATCTTTAATTACAATTTGTTTTATTTGGCATCAATATACAAAGTGTACATTAACCAACTAAACATTTATTTTTGAATTTTTGCCAAAACACCTAATTGCATTTGTTGTCATTTAAAAATATAATTCCTGGGTAAATACACTTTCTTTGGAACGCTAAGTTTATTAGGCATTCCCTGATTTAGTCATCAATGCTATTAAAATTTTGCCACACAGGCTTTTCCAACAATAAAATTTTCCCAAATACGAGAGTCACATCTTAAATTGGCTACTGGGTCGTTTTCAGTCAGAAATATGCATCTGTACAATGATCACATCTTTCTATAAACAATTCTAGAAACAGCAGCTTTCTAGACTAATTCGAAATGCATAATATAAAGAGGAAAGAGAAGATGAAGAGAGAGAAAGACGAAGCGATTATACATAAACAGTTTCGTCATAAATTAATAATAATAATGTTATGTTATATGATGAGGCTCTCGTTAGGCAGCTGGATCATGGGCCTGATACAAAAAGTAGTACTTCTGGACATGGCGCATATAGTAAGTTATGAAGTTACTCTCTCTGCGGTCCTGGCCATCGGTAGCTCGGTCCCTGTTTCCGATGTCGGTGGGCTAGTATGGAATATTTAAAAATGTAACTTATAATTACGTATGAAAATGAATAAAGATGATAATGTTATATAACATTCATAGGCCAAAAAACTGAAAGCAAAATCGGTAATGCCTTCTGAATCAGATTAATAACTGGTAGATAATTAAGACCTCCATACTGACGCATCTTTTCTCCTTTCATTCCAGGCTTCCCCTCAGAGCTGGTGTACTTTGGGTCTGCAATGTGGGAGACGTTGTACGGCATCATCATCGCTTTCCCTCTCGTCTGCTGGATCTTTGTACCGGTTTACTACAGGCTGCATACCAATTCCGTGTATGAGTATTTACAGGTGAGCTTAAATCTTCTTGATGCCAAATATTCGTCCCAGTAAGGCCGTGAGGAATTAGAACAGTCAAGACAGTTTCTGTTTTTTTTAATGTACCTTGTATTGCTTACGTCATGAAGAAGTATGGTTCCTAATATCATAACAGTAGCTACAATATACCTTTGTATAAATTTTACTGCGACTTCTGATCGCTTAGCGATCCTGGAACTTGTAATGTTATTAACATTAGGCTTAGCAAATTACATCGGGCACAGTCTATGCCCAGTTTATGTCCACATCATAACAGTATAGTGTGGGCAGAAGATAATCAAAATAGTTATTGACTATAGATTTCATAATACGTGATTCAGACAAATTTAAAGAGCTATTAACGTAATTTGGCAAAAAAAATCTTTAACATTGCCACGATTTATTCCAGATGCGCTTCGGTTCCCGGTGGGTGCGTCGCATGGCAGCTGCAACCTTCCTTGTGCGTCAAGTTCTAAACCTGTCAGTGACAGTCTACACGCCTACTGTGGCTCTTCATGCTGTACTGGCATTACCTCATTGGGCATCAGCAGCGGCTCTGACTATTGTGGGGATTGTGTTCAATTTGCTCGGTGGATTGGCGGCGGCTATCAGGTAAATTTTATCATGTTCTTAACTATTATGAAAATGTATTTCTGAAATGTAGTTCAGACTGTAAATATAGTCCACAACATGATTAGTGAAAAAACAATAATTTTACCTCATTCATGTTATCCATGAAAATTAAAATTACAATTACTTTTCCAAAAAAGATTTTCAAAATGCCTTGAACACAATTAAATGAATGATTTTGTCTTTTTCAGAGCCGATGTGATCCAAACCCTAACAATGATACTCGTGAGCGGCGCATTCATAATACAAGCGACAATCAAAGCAGGTGGCCCACATCAAGTAGTCAATGACAACATTGATGGAGGAAGGATGAAGTTCTTACAGTAAGTAAACGTCATCACTATCACAGAGAAAGAAAAGTACGAAAAAAACCAAAATGTAGAACATATTCGACCTAATTTTTCTCTTAGACACCTTTAAGCTTATACATACATACATAAACTCACGCCTTTTTCCCATTGGAGTAGGCAGAAACTATAGAACGCCACATGCTACGATCCTTACATACTCCTTTCGCTTCATCCACATTCATACATCTTGTCATTCACGCATGCCGGTTGAGAGTACTACGCACCTGTCCTTTGTGAAGAACATCATCAATAACATCGATGTATGTCCTTCTAGGGCGTCCTCTACCTGCGTTTCCACTGACATTCGCCTTATAAATTCCTTTTGTTATTCGTTGTTGACTCATTCTCCCAACACGACCAAACCACCTAAGCATAATCCTTCAATTTTTGTCACTACATCATCTTTTAAACCGGAACTGTCTAATCACAACATTCCTCAATCTGTCATTCAAAGTTACACTAAATCTTTAAGCTTATCTGCGGCCTTTATTATGATATGGTTGGTATGCCAACTGAAGAAGTTATCACTTTTTGTACATGAGTAATTGGTATTAATGACGCACACTACACGGCATTGCGTGTGGTACGATGCGTGGCTATCACACATGCTTAAGTATGAAGACTTGGAGCAAGCGCCAAACTAGAACTAAACAAAATCTTTTGAAAATCTCTGTGACGTTGCACAATCTTATTAAACTTTGACCATTGCTAATTCCAGATTTACTGGAGATCCAACCGTCCGTGTCGACACCCTCTCAGCGATCATCGGCCAGCTTTTCATGTCAGTCTCCATCTACGGCTGCCAGCAAACCTTCGTCCAACGCTACTGTTCTATGTCCAGCGAAGCCCGAGTCAGGAGGACATTGCTAGCCAATGTACCTGCAGTGGCTGTCTTGTTCAGCTTATCCTGGGTCGTCGGCATGACATTATATGCTGTGTACAAGTACTGTGACCCTCTGGCGTCTGGTCAGATTGCAGCCCCTGATGAAGTGCTGCCATTCTATGTTCAAGACCAGTTCAGTTTCTTACCTGGAATGCTTGGACTGTTTTTGGGAAGTCTGTTCAATGGAGCTTTGAGGTAAGTTTAGTGTTTTGTTTAATTTTATCTTTTAATTTCTTCATGCAAGCTGTTTTAGTATGAGAGGAATTAAAGTTCAAATGAATTAAAAGCTATTTATATGACAGTTACATAAAGGTCATGGGGTTTCTCCAATAGATGAATACGGTGAATTATCTTGAAAGACGATACCACAACTATTAAGCGTTGTTCCATCAATGAATGCTGTTGCTTATATTTCTTATATAATTCTTTAGCCGCTCTTTACAATATCAAGCGACAAGAATGAATTTTCGAAATTTTTGAGTAATAGTTTAACTTTATCAAGATTTTATATCTCTTCCTTCCCTTCTTTTATTCTCTTCCTAATCTTTTTATCAAGATTTTATATTACACTATTGTAAATTATATTCGTTCTATTACAGTTTTCTGGTATCAAATGTGAACTCTCTTTCAACGGTGACATGGGAAGACTTCGTCTCGTTCGCCCCAGCCTTCAAGGGCATCAGTGATAAGCAGCAGTTGACTGTCATCAAGATTATTGGAGTAATTTATGGTAAGCTAAAATTTGCTAATAAGTACCTACCCTTTTAATTGAATTATAGTTTGCAGACTTCTGGAAATTTGCTCTTAACTGTAAATAAATATAAACCATCCCGGTTGACGGCAATAGGCTCGCCCCCTATTACATGGGACTTAAACATAACGGCGACATGAAAGGTGTTACTATACACCTCTGCCCAACCCTTCAGGGAATGCAGGAATGTTATTGATGCTGTGTCATTATAGCTGTAAAGAATCAGTTGTGTGTCACTTCGTCCTTTAAATGAAGCCTCAAACAAACCAATTATTCAAGGGTTTCATTAATGACACTTGTCATAATATTATATCGTTACAAATGCTTTCACACAACATGTGCATCCGATCTGGGAAAAATTGGGCTTGTACTTCGAAATAGCCTGGAACACAAGTTATGGATGCTAGACCTTGGGTTATAGCGTCACAAGTGCAAAGTCATATCACCAGCAGAATTTACATTGGTGGTCGGACATGGATCTCTTAAAAAACGAAGTACTATAGGAGTATCCTGTAAGGATATTGCTGGAAATAAACCTTGTCAGGTGGATTTTTGATCGTAGGAAAATATTATTGTGATAGTATAGATAGTTCTACTAGTTTTGCAATAAGATATTTGCTTCACAAAAAGAGCAGAAAAGGTGCTAATTCTAGCAGGAACCGTAATACTCAGCACCTTTTTTTCTTTTCAGCACTCATCATAATGTGTCTGTCACTCTGCGTGGGCATTGTTGGTGGAGTCGTCGAAGGTTCCTTACTGGTCACCTCAGCCACATCCGGGGCTTTGCTAGGAGTCTTCATTTTAGCAGCCCTTTGCCCCATAGCCAATGGGAAAGGGGCGTTGTGGGGCATGATTGCGTCACATGTTGTGACTACGTGGATGGCGGCTGGAAGGCTGATGTACGTGAATAAGGGAGTGGCAATGCTGCCGTTGTCTACTGAGGTAAGTCCTTTTTGCTTTATTATAGCTTTAGAAAAATGCTTATGAACGAAGCGCTTTCAATGAAAAGAGGGTTCCTGGCTAGAACCCTTATTTGGTACTGTAAACTTGTCGCGATAAAGGTAAAACGCCCAATACATTTCTATGCAAATGCGAAACAGTGCATTTCACAAGAAGCCTGTGTCTCAGAGGTCATTAATCTCACCTGATGAGATTAAATTCTCATGCCAGGCCATAGTCAATTTTATAATTGGCTTACTGCTTGGAGTGGTGCTGTTTTTCTGCTAAAGGCTTCACACTACATCGTTGTAGGTCGCAGTAACCATAGCGCATATAAGTATCCGACCCGTACTTTCCCCAAATCTATAAATAAGCATCTAGACACTTAGGTAAATTGTCTTTGTTGACCTAATCTTTATTTTATAATTTGCATCCTTCAAAACCTTTGAGAGTTGGAGGGCTGCGAGCCATTAATACAATCATCCTCTTCAAATGTTCAACTTTCATTAGACTTAACATTTATATACTTTTCTTTTTTCAGCAATGTCCAAATTCTACCCTGACGGTGTTCACCCATAAAGCTCTACCCGTAGAGGTGAACCAAACGTTGGCGCACCTAGCACCGTTGCTGCAAGCCATCAATATAACGCGTCCTGTACCAACCGAGTCCTCTGTGTGAGTATCTACAATTTTATGACTTCACAGAAGTACTTACATAGAATAAAAAAGTTACGATGTGTTGTACAAATCGCACCAGCTCATAACCTTGTACTGCAGAATATAAATCTCCTGTAGAGGAGTCGCAAAAAAAGCGTTGATCATCTGGAACCCTTAGCTAGACAATTGGTATTTGTAGCACGACTTCACTAGTACTCAAATCTTCATGTAATTCATGTACCTGTTTTAGGCAATATAAAAATGAGCTCTCACGGGAAGATGTCGTTATTACTCGCCATGAAGCACAAAGTACACAAAAATGCTTATATCTTTATTTTTTTACAGGATGACCGAACTACACAAATTCTACTCCATATCATACATGTGGTACGCAGTCATCGGAACCATAATCTGCGTAACTCTGGGCAACATCGTCGGCCTCATAACAGGCAACAAGAATGATGCCTTCGACGAACGGCTCTTACATCCTCTAGTCGCTAAAATTGCTAGAAAGCTACCAGGACCTAAGCGGTTTTACACTACTGAGAAACCAGCTGCTACTGAAGAAAAAGAAGCAGAAAAAGACTCTTCAGAAAAGACCGAAGAGACAGTTACTGACATGACGCCAAATGAGGTCACAGAACCGAAACAAGTCGTTTTTACAACGACGGGTAGTCGGTTATTTGATGTATATGACGTAAGACGGTCTCCAACGCCATCGCTTGTAAGAACAAGGTTGTGATTTCTTGGTTAAAAAGTTTTTAAGGGAGTCCTTAGTACTAAGTGCACTTTTGCGTGCCATTCTAGCATACAGCTGGATTCTTTGGCTGTAGTCAAGCGGTGTTCACTGCAGTCAATAGTCTAAGGGATATGAGTGAAACGCTTTCGATAGTTAGAAAGTGCACTTCTTAATTTTATTGGTGGCGTCCAGTCAGAAGTGGCTTATTAGAACACGTAATCTAAGTATGTGTGATTCGATTCAACTTATAACGTGATGAGATGAATTAGATAGGATGTTCGATAGAGGCCTTATTATACCTATTTGTCCAGGATGTAAGCACTAAGCAAGCGACTTAGGTTTATCATAAAAATTGGTTGGAAAAAAACGAACGGTGTCGAAGTCGGATCAGTATGTATAATTAAAAACCGATGATGACTGAAGTTTTAAGAAGCTTTTAAAATTTTAGGAGCAATTTTTTGATGAGAAAATTTTGAAGCCTAGACCTAACATTTGCTTTTGGTCTGAAATGTCTCCAAGTTCAGTTTGTTTGTAGTTTGGTAGTGCTAGGTTAAAAAAAAGATATCTTGAAAATTACAAAAGCAATATAAGAGGATACAGGGCATAGGCACAGTCTAAAGTATTGTTTTTTAGACTGTGCTGTAGGCATTAGGCATTTAGTAGAATTAGAAGAGGGATCAAAAGATAATTTTAACAATTTATTCCCGTTCTTGGTTCTGAATATTTTTCTTTTTTTATAGTCGTAACTTTTTTTAATACTTTTGGATTTTGGACTGAATTGTTAAACAAATCTGAAACAGTACTCGTGGTGGAGTAAGTGATTTTTGGACTAGTATAAAGTTCCTTCGTTAGGTAAAGTATCTGAACGGAGTACTTAGGTATAGGCTGTTTTAGATCTAAGATTTTTTGAGGACCTCTCGATAGAGATGAAAGAAATCTAATTATATAGTATTCTGTCTTGCCCTTAGAGCAAATAATTTGTAAGTACCTAAATATTATTGATACGTTGTGGGTTCTAAGAAATTTAAATGAATACCCACATTGTTTTAGTCGTTTTCAAGTTGGTCATCGTTGTATATAAATCCCGTCTTATAAAAGTTAAGGTGATCGACTAGGTTCGGTAAAAAACAATCCAAGATATTCCTAAAAAATGTGAATTTGAAGAAATATTCGAAATATTTTAATATCAAAATGTAATAGAATTGAATATTTATCAATTCTGACTAGATTATTTAAGACTAGTAAAATTATCCTACTCTCGAAAGCGAAATTATTTGTATGTACGAAAGCATTTATGGAAATAAACATAAATTTTACGGGTTATTTTGAAAATTTTACAGGGTAACTGGTTATTGGTCAAAATATTGTGACGCATATAAATGCGGAATAAGCCGTAAACTTATGTTATTTCGATAAATGATTTAATGAAAGAATGTCAAAAAGATGAAATGTTTTATATTTTACGAATTTTTATCCATGTGATAATAGCGTGTATTATTGTAAATATTAATTAAATTAGTTTTATTGAATTATTAAGAGTGATTAAATTAATCGCTCTAGTATTTTAAGGATATATTGTTGATTTATACTTGTAATTTTAGTTACGCAGTTAAAATAATGATGTTTTATATTTATTTTATTTGTTATTATTTTATTTATTTATAATTACGTGCTTACTATAGTACGCGCGCAGGCGCTAGTCATCTCCTGAGGTATGGGAGCGGCAGGAGAGGGGTGCGCGCGGTAGACAAGACAAAGGAAACTGATAGAGCGCGTCTTTTGTTTCACACCCCCCTCCTGCCGCTCTCATAGCTCAAGCAGCGACTAGCACTTGCGCGCAGACTATAATATTCGTTTGTATTTTGTTAAGTACTTAAATATATACTTTTGTATACGAGGACTGTACAATATTAATATTGTATGTTATATTTTAGCGGGTTTAGAAGAAAGTCATCTTCTTAGTTTTACTTCTCTCCTTAAACTTCTGAAACAGATCTTCTCTACGGAAATCCCCTTAATATTTTTAAGTCATGACTTCTTTTTTCTTCTAACAAGGCTTTACTGATATAACCTTCTTCAATTTTACTTTCAAAAGATTGCTGTGCTCAAGCGCATATCTATATCTCCATTAAAGACTATTTTTCTTTTTATGTTTTTTCTGTATTTTAAATACCGTTGAACCATTTTGGTTATTCCCGATCAACTTTAACTTAATTTAAGTGTCAGGGCTATTAGTGATGCATCACACATTGCTAGGCTTATATAAATATTAAATAACATAATCAGCCTAATCCCTGTCCCACAGCTGGGCACGGGCCTCTTCTCAGAACGAGAAGACCTTAGTCCTAAATAATATATAATACAATAAATATCGTGATGTTTGACAGTATTATACCTACTTTTGTAAAATATTATTATATAATTATGTATGTTGTCTGCGTAAAGTTATTTGTTATATAAATGATATTAAAATTTTAATAGAAAATGAAATACACAGATCAGAATCAGTTTTTTTTTATCATTTCTTAGTTTTTTGTTGCGGGAAGTCGACAGTAAACGTTGATTTCCATCCTTTTAAAACCCTTTAGTATGTAAGTTTTTCAGCTAATATTATCTTTCTTAAGGATGAAAGATTCAGTGAAAGACAGATGTGGCTTGAAAAAGGATGTGGTGACTAAAATTTAAGGGATATATATAAATTAACTTTAAAAATAATAATTCCCATTTTAAAATGCTCTAGCTTAGAAATTAATAGTTTCCACTTTAATTTTAATACATCAACTTTAAAAATAATAGTTTACACTATAATTTTGGCGCTTCTAATTTCAAAGTCTCCCGCAATAAGAAATAAAATGCCCAACAGAGAGCTGAAAGGTAGGTTAGGTTATGTTAGAACTTTGACCATTGAATGCATGAGCCAAACAAGCGAAACAAGTGGTGGTACGGTAGCGGCCGGCAAGTGCCAGAAACTAGGAACAAGCATTGTTCCTAGACCAGAAACGACTCGTAGATCACTTTCCACCTTTCCTTTAATGGGTTTGTTCAGAAATAAGTGGTTGTTGATTGATTATAGTGCGAACCATTATTTATATAGCCAGAAGTATTAAATTTTTTTTTTTTTTTTTTTTAAACATTGCCCCACACTAGTATTTCTCCTGTATCGTGGGTGCGTTTACAGACACAAATCTTCACATGCACAAACACCCAGACCCGGAACAACTATCTGTAGGCCATACAAATATTTGTTCCGTGCGGGAATCGAACCCACGACCCGCAGCGCAGAAGCCAATCGCTTAGCCACTGCACCAAACGTGTCGTCAAAACTAAATCAAATTAAGTCAAAATTAAAGTGCAACTATTATTTTGTTGTGGAAAGCATTATTTTTGAATTGTGGGTTAAAATTTTTTTGTTGTTTTTGTCATTCATTTTAAAGTGCTTTTACATACTACCCAAAATGTTATAGAGCAAGGAATGCTTTGGTGGAGCGGTCATTTTTTTTTTTTTTATTGATAGTCTCACGTTTGACCACTATCTTACCTGGTGGTAAGTGAAGATGCGGTCGACGGTGGTGCAAGTTAGCTTAGAAGTAAACTATTCACTCGAGATTTGCAACTCCAAGGTTATAGCTATCGGGAAACACAGAGCTGATCAATTAAAAGTATCGATTGCGGGAGCTGGGTATAAAGAATCTGTTTGTGACAAAATCGCGACTACGTAGGATATGCACAGACTAAATTAGCGTTCTTTTATAAAAAGAGGATATTAAAAGTAAGAAAAATCGACGACAGTGTATGAAAAGAATAATGAATGTAGAAGAAGCAAGGAGTGTAATTTATGATATGTTGTAAAGCTAATTAAATTACAATATAGGTACCTTCGGTGAGTGTGCTCAAGAACTCCACAACCTCATCCCACCGGCCTCCTTCTACCATCGGACATCTAGACGCACTGCAAGCTACCATCCAGACCTAGTTGCCATTCCACCAATTTGCACTAAGCGCTTCCAAACATCCTTCATAATGCGCACGGCAAAAGAGTCGAACTAACTACCTGCGTCTGTGTTCCCGAACGCATACAACCCGAATCTTATCAAAGTTACAGTGAACAGGCTTCTTCTGGGTAAGCTCACTCCATCGTAGACTTTGTCTCTGTCACCTCTGACCTAGACTAGAGTCAAGAGCAAACCCATCTAAAAAAAAACCTAATATTGAAACTTAATTGTGTTCCTGTTGCTTACTGTAAAAAATAAAATTTTAACAGATCTAAATTCGCAGTAGCGCCGATTGGTATTGATTTTAGAAGTACTCAATAAATGCTGCCATTCTGATAACCTCTCAAAAAAGATCTCAAAATCTAAACCAGAAAAACCGTTGCTGTTCACATATCAACTCACTTTCACTCATTCAGATCCCACCAAACCAATTCAGAAACCACATACATTTGGCTCCTCTAAATAAAACCTTTTTCATACCGAACCTTTTCAATATTAACCGTTCCGATTTATCATATCATTGGCGACCCCTGGCTCGTCCAATAGAATATGTGCACACATTTTTCTGTTAAACCTCAACCCAAATCAAAGATTCGCAACAAATGTCTCGATCAGGCTTTAGGTATAACGTTTTGTACAGTGGTTCTCAATTTTTCAATTTTATTAAATTGAAGTATTTAAAATTTTCTTTTAATTATCACGTCTTTATTTCCCGACGGATAGAACAGAGGTGTATAGTAACACTCTCATTTTTCCGTTATGTTTAAGTCCCATGTAATAGGGGGCGAACATATGGCCATCAACCGGGCACAAACCCAAACGTCGGGCTGCTACTGAGGAATTCCGCACGGAAAAACCCAATAACACTTTGCCCACCTGGGTTCGAATCCAGGACCTCACGATCAGCAGTCGCGCTTGCCACCACTAGAGCAACGAGGCAGTTGGTTAAATAATAATAACTGGGCGAATAAATAAGTACCTATCGAGTGAACAAAAAAAAACTTATCTTCTTAAATTCCTGAAGTAGCAATCAACTCTAGCTAAATCTAGTAGCATATAAAACAAAACCTAACTTACCCGATCTTATATCGTTAAGATAACGAAGGAAGCCAAAATTTCACAAAAAAATGCACAGATCAATATCACGCGGCATGATCTCTTTCTCCTAGCCTTTTCCCAACTATGTTTGGGGTCAGCTTCCAGTCTAACCAGATGCGGCTGAATACCAATATATTACACGGAGGGACTGCCATCAGACCTCGGCAACCCAGTTACTGGGCAATGCCGATATACTAAGGTTAGACCAGTTATTAGACTTTCGAGCTTCTGACTACCCGTAACGATTGTCATAGGTATTCGTATGACATCCGGGACCGACAGTTTTAGGCATGAAGGGGTCTCGATGTGTAACAAATGGTCACTCATCCACGGACTGACCGCGGCAAGCTCAGCTTAAGCTCGCAAATCTTATCTTTTTCTTCTTTTCGTGTGGTTAGTGACTAACCTAGTGTCAGAGTTTATGCCGCCCATAGGCTTCTGACTTGGCTTCAGATGCCATCGAGAAATATCTCTCAGGCATTTTGGTTTCCCGGTTTCCTCACAATGTTGTCCTTCACCGTTTTTAGGCAAGTGATAATTATACAATACGCACATGAATCCGAAATGTCAGAGGCGCGTGCCTTGGGCTCGAACTCGAGACCTATGACTTGGCAATCCGACTGTCACACCCCTAGGCTATCACTGCTGTTGCAAACCTTATGATCCGCGTGGTTGTTAAGTAGCACATATTATTATTTGTATCACAGTCATAACACTGGGCGTCCATACCATGACAGTGGGCGTTTGAGAAACACAGTCCCCGCAAGGGTTGGCAGTGATGGAACTGAGCCGGTGACGTCACTACACGAGTTTCTTATGCAAATCTCAGGAAAAGGGACACTTACTCCGGCGTCGAATCCAATTTGCGTTTCAATGAGACGCTGTGTAGTCTTGAAGACTTATTCTGGTGCTTTGAAGGCGATTGACAGCTCGTTAGGGATTTTATGTAACATGGTAATACAGGAAATTATGTTGGGGATTAAAGAGTGTCTTTATAATATACTAGCTGTATCCTCATGGTTCCGCCCGTAGCCTATGTTACTCAGTGATAATGCAACTTTCTAACGGCAAAAGAATTTTGGTAATCGGTCCAGTAGTTTTTAAGTTTATTCGTTACATACAAAAATCCAAAAATACAAATCTTTCCTCTTTATAATATTAGTATAGACTAGCGACCCGCCCCATCTTCGCACGGGTTCAATGTAGATAATAATGTGGGGCATATAAACCTTCCTCTTGAATCACTCTATCTATTGCTGAAAACTGCATTAAAATCCGACGCGTAGTTTAAAAGATCTAAGCGTACAGACAGCGGGAGCGACTTTGTTTTATACTATGTAAAGATTATCGTATAGCATTGATAGCCTGATGGTGTGATCGTCGAACTGCCAAGTCATAGGTCTCGAGTTAGAACCTAAGGCACGCGCCTCTGCCTTTTCGGATTCATGTGCGTATTGTATAATTATCACTTGCTAAAAAACGGAGAAGGAAAACATCGTGAGGAATATGCCTGAGAGATTTTTCTCGACGGCATTTGAAGCCAAGTCAGGGGCCCATGGGCGGCATAAACTCTGACACCAGGTTAGTCACTAACCACATGAAAAGAAGAAAAAGATATTACCTATATTATCGTTGCCCTAGGATTGGACAACAGATTGTACTAAGTCTTCCCGAGAGCGTTCTATTAAAGAAGGTTAATCGGAAAAGGGGTACTAATCCAAAGAGCACTTAAAGTACCACTGATGACTGTTTTAAAGGAAGTGTTAAAATGTCAAAATTCGGTTATATGCGAACACAGCAGCATCTGATAGTAGATGTTGATAGATAAATTTGAGCGTGTTTTTTATGAAATCTTTGAACAGCTATTTCTGTAAAACTATTGACTTCTGCCTTATCAAGCCTGTATTCCCAGAAGAGTTGGGCAGAGGTGAATAGTAACACCCTCCTTTCGCCGTTATGTTTAAGTCCCATGTAATAGGGGGCGAGCCTATTGCCGTCAACCGAGCTTAAAATCCAAACACCGGGCTGCTATTGAGGAATTCCACACGGAAAAACCCAATACACTATAACTATTGACTTTTGGGGTTTAAATAAATTTTGCCACCTATCTTAAACATATTATCGGAGCATATAGGACACCATATATAAAATAGAAATTAGAGGGGCTCGTGGCTAATTAGCAATCGCGCGGATCACATGATTTACAATGTTAAGCTGCGCTTGCCGCTGTCAGTCCGTGGATGGGTGACCGTTCGTTACACATCGAGATTCCTCCGTGCCTCGAAGAGCATGTTAAACCGTCGGTTCCGGGTGTCATACGAATACCTACGGCGGTCGTTACGGGTAGTCAGAAGCCCGAAAGTCGGACAACCGATCTAACGTTAGGATACCGGAATTGCCCAATTACTGGGTTGCGGAGGTCTGATGGCAGTCGCGCCGTGTAAAATATTGGTATTCAGCCTATCTGGTTAGACTGGGAGCTGATCCCAACATAGTTGGGAAAAGGCTAGACGAACGAATATAAAAATAGAAATGCCCTTTGCGCCGTAAAATTTCTAGGTTAACTTCTAATCTTGTGTCTACAAAATTACAAAAGCCAGCGATTTTTGTAGACATAAGTAAGTATATAGCAAGGGAGCGTGAGGTTTTATAGCTGAAAATCTTTTTCCAATAATGTACTTTAGAATTGTGGGAGCTCCATCAATATCGCTTCAACGGCCCCAAGAGACTTAGGTAGACTATGTTGCTGAGACTTTAAAAATACTGTTGGCCGATTCCTATAGGTAATTTACGAAGCGTTATTGGTTATAATTTGAGGCTCTTGTATCTTTACCAATAATGAAGTAAAGACCTCATAGTTTTGCATAGTACACCGTCCCAATGGCAGTAGCTATCACAGATAAAATTAGCTTACGAATCTATTTACCTATATGCACAGTTTGGCAATAAAAATGCTATTGGTAAGCTTCATACCCGTTCCAATAGCATTGACATCATATTGGCCAACAAGCTATCGCAATTTCGCAAACAATTGTTACTGATCCACAGTCAATATCTATATCTATATTATTACCTACTTACTTATTTATTATTTGTCATTGAATGTGTTATTCTTTAGAGCGACAAAACAGATTTAGTTATTTCTGTCTTTTTTTATATTTTACATTTTGTTTTGATGTAGTTTTGTTATTTCTTTAGCCTATATGTACTCTCTGTAATAGTATAAACCTTGTAATATGTAAGAGCTGTGCAAACCTGTAAGTGACAAATTCACTATAGATTTTTAGTTTATTTGTTACAGTACCCTAATAATGTATTAGTGAATAAGTCGTTGAAGTGCCATAATTAAATAAATAAATGATTCGTTTTTGTTTATAGGAACCGGGCATATAATATTTAACGTATTACATGACTAGCTACTGGTGTATCACAAGCTTGGGGATTATTATTTGAATACAGGTTTTACTTCGCATAAAAGTATCTACTGTAGGCCTAGCTCGAATGTTGTGACGTCAGTAACGTTAATGTGACTGAATTTTGAATTGGAAATACTCGTTTCGCACATACTATTTAACTAAGTTGAAAACTTTATCTAGGTACCTATATATGATAAAAATTGATGATAAATATGATCTGCCTAGCCTTTTCTCAACTATGTTGGGGTCAGCTTCCAGTCTAACCATATATGGCTGAATACCGTTATTTTACATGGAGCGACTGCCAACAGACCTCCGCAACCCATTAACAGGGCAATGCCGATATCCTAATGTTAGATCGGTTGTCAGAGGTTCGGGCTTCTGACTACCCGTAACGACTGTCATAGGTATTCGTATGACACCCGGGACTGACTGTTTAACATGCTCTCCGAGGCATGGAGGAGTCGTGATGTGTAACGAACGGTCACCCATCCACAGACTGACCGCAGCGAGTGCAGCTTAACCTCGCAAATCTTGATACAAATTGATCATGTCGCAAAAAAATTAACTAAAATATTATGGAATAGTTGTACCTATTTTCGATTCAAAATTCGCTTACATTAGCAAATACGCCTAAGCCTACGCGTGCTAGGCTTAGGTCACTTTTATGGATTAGTAGGTATAAAGATCCACGACAGTTTCGAAATTTGTAAGGTGACTGGTGTTTGTCAATACCGAAGAGATAGATGAAGAAAAATATGAGAAGAAGACTCGAAAACAAACGTAACATAACATCACGTTTATATTTCTTGAAAGGTTGGACAGTGGTGTATAATAACACCCTCATTTCACCGTTACGTTTAAGTCCCATGTAATAGGAGGCCAGCCTATTGCCATCAATCGGGCACGAATCCAAACTCCGCGGGCTACTATTAAGGACTTAAAAGCACAGGAAAACCTAATAACACTTTGCCCGACCTGAGGATCGAACCCAAGAGATGCTCAACAGTCGCGTACCCAACCATTAGGTCAATATGACAGTCAAAAAAATTATATTAAAATAAAAACATTGCTCAAGCATAGTTCTGCAACCAACTTTGAAACTGTGGACATACCTACAACAAGTCGACGTCTGCAAGTTTTACAAACACTTGCTGTAATAACTTGCACAATAACACTTGCGCAAGTAGATTTTGCGCGTTAGATTTCACACGATAACGCAAATTCTCACACATCTTTCAGAATAATTCCGCCGTTTCCCCACAAGACATTTAAAGCATGCAAATTGTATAATGTACTTACGTGTCACGGTTTTGGAAATTGCGGGGTGTCTAAACGATGTTCATTAAACGACATATTATATTCAATGATTATCTTTTGAGGGTAACTTGAAAGATTAATAATATTATGTAACACTATTTTCTAAAGGTATTAATAACTAGCTGTGTTCTCATGGCTCCGCCCACGTAAGAAGTTTTATTCCAGTAATAAATATAGCCTATGTTACGCAGTCATAATGCATCTTTCTAATGGCAAAAAAAAATTTGAAATCGGTCTAGTAGTTTTTAAGTTTATTCATTACATACAAAAATATAAATCTTTAAGGTGGAAGCACACTTATTAGAGCCGAACGCGCCGAACGAATCGAAGTCAAGGAGGCCTCGCACATCTATCCGCATCGAAAGAATCGACCGCGCCGAAAGAATCGACCGCGCCGAAAGAATGGAACGCGCCGAAGAAATCGTTTCTACCTACTTCCATTACACCTGCAGCACTGTTATTACATCACAGTACTATTTTGAAAAGAGTATTCATGGAGTTTCTTGCCGGCTCTTCTCCATAGAACCTACCTTTTGGAACCGTGCACCTAGTTTTGGCGTTTTAAAAGTGCCTGATATCTGGTCTATTTGAAATAAAAAACTTTGACTTTGACTTTGACAGAGTAACAGTAAGTAGTAACAGTAACAGAGATAACAGATACCTATCTTATTTGACCTGTTATAACCCACCTCTAACGCAACTAATAGAATGCGAGCGCTTCGGACGAGTCGATCGCATCTTCCGCGCCGAATCTGATGACGTCATCCGAATTCTTCTAGGATTTCTGGGGTTCTTCCCGATTCGGACGATTCGACGCGGATAAGTGTGCGAGATTTCATAGGATTTCATACAAGTAATTCTAAAATTTGATTCTTTCGGCTCCTTCGCTTCTTTCGGCTCTGATAAGTGTGCGTCCACCTTTATAATATTAGTATATAGGTAGATAGAATCAGGCGTTACTTTGCGGAAATTCATGACATACAAATACAGGGTGTAAACGGAATCATGTAATTCCTTCAAACCTCGTGATGTACACTCGTGACATAGATTAATCCTGCACGGGAAAATTACAAGAAGTAAACTGTTCCTTTTATTCGTGTGCTTCATCTTAGACCCTGTCTGCGATTACCATCAGGTGAGACTAGGGCCAAACGCGAAAAAGTCAAGAATAAAAAAAAAAACAGAAATGGTCCCGAACACTGAAGCTTAATTTCACGTGTGCAGACTGCAGTACAATTTTTTTACATATTCAACGGATTAGTTCGGGAGTGACGTTTCTGTATGTAGTACTACAGGCTGTTAACAAATTCGTGTAATTACTTAAAACCAGATGATCTATTGCTGGTATAGATAAACTCTGTACAGTATTTAGCTTGATTGAAAATAAAAAAACCGAGTAAAAATAAACAAAAAAAAATGTTTTATGTGTACATTTTAGAGACACGCATAAAAGGTGGGAGCGACTAGCGCGGTATCGCTACGCGCAGTCAGTTAATTGGGGAAGCTAAAATGCCTCACGTTTAAGAACACCATGTTTTTTTTTTTATGTCAATCAATCAATCAAATTTATTTCGGACAAGGTACATCCATATGTTGGTAAATTATAATATAAGTACTTACAAAAATATCTTAATAATAATGAAACGGACTTACCCGCTATTTGCTTCATCTGATAAATCCCATACATGGTCATTTGTGTCACCAGTAGACCACGACTTTTATATTACACAAATTCGGATACGCATTCATTACTAGCGGCCCGTCCCGACTTCGCACGGGTGGACATTTTTCCCGTTTTTGTAACATTTTGCATTTATGCGCCGCTCCTATTGGTCGTAACGTGATTTTATATAGCCTATAACCTTCCTCGATAAATGGACTAGCCAACACAAAAATATTTTTTCGATTCCAACCATTAGTTCCTGAGATTAGCGCGTTCAAACAAACAAACAAACTCTTCAGCTTTATAATATTAGTACAGATTCTGTGTGTGAAGTCTCTGGAAATTTCTAGGTCGGGCTAAGTTCAATTATTACATTTGGTTAATAGCGAAAGTCGCTTTCTCTATTAAATGAGACATTTATCGTCAGTAAAATATGGATGAATGAGTGAATGGCGATTAACAAAAGGAATTAATAAGGCGGATGTCAGTGGTAACGCCGGTAGAGGACGCCCTAGAAGGACATACATCGATGTTATTGATGATGTTCTTCACAAATGACAGGTGCGAAGTACTCTCAACCGACGTGCGTGTATGACAAGATATATGGATGTGGATGCAGCGAAAGGAGTATGTAAGGATCGCAGCATGTGGCGTTCTATAGTTTCTGACTACCCATAAAAAAGGCGTGAGTTTATGTATGTATGTCGTTGGTTTAGTGGTGGCAAGCGCGACTGCTGATCGTGAGATCCTGGGATCGATCCCCAGTTCGGGCAAAGTGTTATTGTGTTTTTCTGTGTGGAATTCCTCAATAGCAGCCCGGAGTTTGGATTTGTGCCCGGTTAATGGCAATAGGCTCGCCACCTATTACCTACATGGGACTTAAACATAAAGGCGACGAGGGTGTTATTATACACCTCTGCCCAACCCTTCGGGGAATACAAGGCGTCATGTTATGTTATGTAAAGCCGGGTCCAGACGTGTGTAACGTGTATAGCCGGGTCCAGACGTGTGTAACGCATGTAATGCATTACATGTAATGCTCGTAGTGCCGCCCATACACAGAATTCGCGTTACATTTCACGATATGTTACATTACACGTTACACATGTCTGGAACCACCTTAAGACACAATTAATCCTGCAAGATACACAAGTGTCGTACATTTATCAAACCAATTTCGAAGAACGAGAAAGTTTTATTCTTATTTCTTTGCAATCTTTGACGCCAAAGATTTCTAATTACAACATCAGAAGAATAAATACGACAAAGTTGCCATATCTCGTCTCAACGCAATAATTAATCTCTCGGTAAGTTTTAATTATTATTTTCTCTGTAACAACTATTCCCTTGGAGTTCATTCAAGTCGCTATAACTAACTTTGCTCAATTAATCATGATCGCTTTAGGGTTCTTTATTTAGATTTATTGGAGCTGATAAATATTAAATTATTAATAGACTTGTAGAATTTACTCTCGTTTTTGGATAAGCAGTTTTTATAAGGTGTGAAAATGTTCTACTAGATGTGATCAAATGATGACGACAATTTTTTTTAAGTTTATCCGTGTTATCTTGCAGTTCCCCTACAGCAGCGGTCGGCAACCTTTTGGCAGGCAATGGCCACAAGGTGGCAAAATAAACTAAAGGCGGGCCGCACTTGTTCGTTCTTAAGGCTGGACTCACACTATACGGTTGATCGACGTTCATCCATGCATTTATTTTGATATTTATAATTTATTTACAAAACATTCACGGGCCGCGTGTTGCCGACCGCTGCCCTACAGCATCAGGACTTGAAGATTGAAGGTTGGAATTATTATGATGGTCTATTGTCATAGCGGTTGAACGCTTGCCTTCCATGCAAGAGTGTCGAAGTTCAATCCCGGCCCGTACCTCTGACTTTTCTAATTCATGTGCGGATGAGAATTTGATTATCACTTGCGTTAACGGTGAAGGAAAAACATCGTGAGGAAATATGCACACCTGAGAGAGCTCCATAAAGTTCTCGATGGTGTGTGTAGTCTGCCAACCCGCACCAGGCCAGCGTGGTGGCTGCCCAAACCCTTCCCATTTTGAGAAGAGGCCCGTGCCCAACAGAGGTTTTTTTTTTTTTTTCCTATTCGACTCTTGTAGATGGTCTTGCGGACCTTTTCTACGTAACCGGGCTATTATTGGCGAGACCAGAGGGGTCCCCGAACCAATTTCTACACTAACTACCTAGCTAACTACGCTAACTACTGTAACATCATGACTGACTATTATAGCAGCAACACCTCTAAGGGTGTCCCCAAGGGGGACTCGAACCTCTTAGGGTGTTGAATGCGAGAGGACTGGGAGGGATACGACAGCTTGATGAGGGCTGTATTAATCGCGGTGTGATCGGGGGCGCCCAGCAGTGGAACAGTAATTGCTAATTATGTATGTAAGTAATAGGCTAGTAGAATTTAGTTTCGTTTTTAATCTGTTTTTATAAGGTGTGAAAATGTGTTTCTAGGTATTAATTGATGATGATAAAAAACTTTTAAGTTAAACGGTTTTATCTTGCAGTATCCCTACATCATTAGAATTTGAGTATTGAAGGTGATCTGTTATTGGTGATGTTCTTCACAAAGGACACGTGCGTAGTACTCTCAACCGGCGTGCGTGTATGACAAGTTATATGAATGTGGACGAAGCGAAAGGAGTATGTAAGGGTCGTAGCATGTGGCGTTCTATAGTTTTTGCCTACCCCCATAGGAATAAGGCGTGAGTTTATGTATGTATGTATGATCTGTATAAAATCGTGTACACTTTGAATAATTTTCCACATCAATTCCAAGCTGCAATTGTGTTTGTAAGAGTATTGTTTAAAGGGAATGATTTTATTTCTACATACATAGCTTCACTTGTAACTTTTTATATGTATTATTAGTAACAAATAAACCCTCCCTGCACCATCAGGATTTGAGGATTGAAGGTTGAAATTATTAAGTATAATGTTGTATTGTCATGGGATTTGAATTTGTGTGCGAACTTTCAGGAGAGTCGGTTAAGTAGAAGTCGTTGAAAAATCTGTCGCAAGATTTGAATAAACAAACAAATATACGAAGTGAAGCCAATTAAAATCGTTTAAAAAATGCCAGAATATAAAGTATAACGTATCCTGAATATTATGGAGGCATTCACAAATTGTTTATGGAAAAATATGCACAATTAAAAATATTTTCCTTTTGATTGGTCATAAGATATTTTATTTCAAATCTAAAGAAAATTTATTCAAAAAACGATGCGCCCGCATTATGTTAATTATTTGAAGCTTTATTTAGAGCCATATTAATAGCCTATCATACAAATATGATCAGAGATGAATGAGTCATTTTTATATGAAGAACCTACGACGGTATAATAACTACCTATACATAGTTATGAATGATATTGGGGCCGATTCTCTTGTTGACCAACTAAACCAAAATTAAAGAATTGCTATCTTTTACTAACAGACAGCGCGAGAAAAGGACGGCTATAGATAAGAACTAAGTAAGAGATGTTAAACTAGTTTACGCCTTGAACTTCACCGTGCCTTTAGTCGACACGTTCCGACGTGTCGTCTATATACAAGGTTAGTCGGAAAGGGGGTACTAAGTCGAAAGGGTGTTAAAGTACCCATAATAAGGGATAACTTTTGTTCTACAACTTTCCCCAAAACTCGATAGTTTAAGAGAAATAGCTTTTCAAAGATTTCGTAAAAAATATGCTTAAATCTATCTGTCCATAGCTATGATCAGCTGTTTTTACAATTTAGGTCATATTTGGGGTCACGGATTAGAAAAATAATTTTCTGAATTCATAACTAAAGCAGGTAGGTATGTTTATTTTTGAAAAAACTAAAATAAAAAAAAAATTCATGCAAATAAAAATTATCGAATTTTGAAATTTTAACAATTGCTTTGTAATTGTCATCAGTGATACTTTAGGTGGCCCGCGGCTTAGTACCCCCTTTCCGACTAACCTTGTATATAGGTATTTGTATGAAAATTTTAGTTCAACTAAATTTGACAGCTCTTATTTACGTCCTTCTCTTTCTTATCTTATTAGAGTGAACAAGATGGCAATAGCCTAAATTAAGTTTAGTTTGTGCACAACAGAATCGGTACCATTGTCTATGATCATAGTTAAGGAGTCCTATTTGACAGCAAGCGTACAATCATATCCGTTTAACCTCAAAAATGGCGTCAAAATGAAAGAATAGCAACGGAAAACATGGCTAAATCGTTATCGATCTTGATTAAGTATGGCGTTTATATGATCATAAGTCATCATCATCTTCCTGCCCTGGACCCAAGTTACTTGGGGTCAGCGCAATATGTTTTTCTCTTCCAATCTTCCCTGTCAGCCGTCTCATTATTATTTACTCCCTTATCTTTCATATCCTGGATCACACAATCCATCCATCTTTTCTTTGGTCTCCCTCTCCCCCTCCATCCATCAACATTCATATTCATCACTCTCTTAGTCACATGTGTTTCGTCCCCCCTCATCACATGCCCATACCAAGACAAACGATTTCCTTTCAACTTTTCTGTCACTGGTGCCACTTTCAAACTCCCTCTTATATACTTATTTCTTACTTTATCCATTCGCGTCACTCCACACATCCATCTCAACATTCTCATCTTCGCCACGTGTAATCTTCTTTCTTCCGTCTTCTTCACGGCCCAACACTCTGATCCGTACAGAACGACAGGTCTTATAATGTATTTGTATATTTTGCCCTTCAGCTTGAGGGGCATCCGTTGGTCACAAGTTGACCCTGTGACCTGTCGCCATTTCATCCGACCTGAGTTGATCCGATGCGTAACGTCTCGGTCAATTTCACCATCCCCATCATAAGCGTAATATGTAAAAATGAAGAACAGCATCATTTAATAACATGATCATAGAATTTGACAGATACGAAACCATATTTGTATGATAAATATATGATACCTAGTGTAATTGGGGCCTTAATGACATCGAATGACAACTGCAGATTGTACAGTTATCGCAAACAGATTGTACAGTTGTCGCAAACTAATAGGTCAGATTTGACATCTGTCAAAATACTCTGCGTAATGTCAACACTAGCAATATTAAGGCTCCTACACACAATGCCGCCGGCTTTACCGCCAGCATTGCCGCGCGGCTTGCCGGCGGGTGTTTAACCAGGCCGCCCGGGTATAACGCCTATAGACTTACACCCGCGTGGTAATAAGCCGGCGGCATGTGTGTAGAAGCCATAACTCTTAATTCGCGGCATTTAGTATTCAGCATAGGTGGGCGATGTTAAAGTACCTAGAGGTGCGTGCCTTGGGTTCGAACTCGAGACCTATGACTTGGCAGTCAGACACTACTAGGCTATCACTACTGTTAAAACGGTGTCACAGGTATAATGGCTGTCTGCCTCATAATTCAGTAATCTAGCGGGAAACACGAAAATCCATTTCTTTATATATAGTTCAGGCAGGCCACGCTCTCCAGACGGTTTGGTGATAGCAAAAACTTGTTATGAGCAAACAAGAAACTACTGTTACCCCATCCTCTTTACATAAACCCATAGTTGCGTTCAACGACACCCATTAGTAGAGCGGGGATGGCTTTTCCATAGCCGGATCCATAGACACGGTCCTGGAAACTTCAGTACTGTTTGTACTGCCTACCCTTTTCCCAACTATGTTGTGGTCAGCTACCAGCCTAACCAGATGTGGCTGAATACCAGTATTTTACACGGAGCTACTGCAATCAAACCTCCACAAACCAGTTACTGGACAATGCCGTTATCGTAAGGTTAGACCGGTTGTCAGATTTTCGGGCTTCGCATGACACCCATTAACGTGGTTTAGCGTACTCTCCGAGGTATTTATGGGTCTCGACGTGAAAAAAACGGTAAGCGAAGCTTAGCCTCACAAATCTTACGATCCGCACGATTGTTAATCAGCCAAGATCTCCTCACAAAAGCTCATTATACACCATTTATAATAGCATAACATAATCAGCCCATTACTGTCCCACTACAGGGCACAGACCTCTTCTCAGAAGGAGAAGGTTTTAGGCCTCAGTCCACCACGCTAGCCTGGTGCGGGTTGGCAGACTACACACACCTCGAGAACTTTATGGAGCCCTCTTAGGTGTGCAGATTTTCACCGGTAACGCAAGTGATAATCAAATTATGATCCGCACATGAATTCGAAAGGTTGGAAGTTCAGGCCGGGATTGAACTCATCTATCTATAAAGGTAAATAAAAATGAAACACCAAACGTGTTGCTAAGCGCAAAACTTGAGAATGGCTCGACCAATTCGGCAATTTTGTTTAATATATTCCTTAAGGCATAAGAAAGGTTCTTATGGAGAGAAAATACATAAAAGTTGCGTGCAAATAGTAAAAACAACACTTTTCTTTTCCCACTACAGGCCAATAACTTTTGACAGAACGAAGTCTGTCCGGGCAGCTAGTCACTTATAATAATGAACTCCAACAATTTTTTATTGAATGACCCTGTCTTCCCTAGTATTATAGTTGAATTCATCTCCGATCAATAATAGTAAGAATTCATCCAAGCCTCTTCTCTATTATGTTGGGATCCAATAACCCGACGCGTTCGAGATCAATGACATACATAGCTTAAACAAAATTTCATTTATTTTCTCAACTTAACTTTCACTTTACTTTACAGTACTAGTGATAGCCTAGTGCCAAGTCATAGGTCTCGAGTTCAAACCCAAGGCACGCATCTCTGACTTTTCGGATTCACGTGCGTATTGCGTAATAATCACTTGCTTAAAAACGGTGAAGGAAAACATCGTGAGGAGACCGGCACGCCTGAGAGATATTTCTCGACGGCATGTGAAGCTAAGTCAGAGGCCCATGGGCGGCATAAACCACACGAAAAAAAAAGCTTTTCTTTTACACAAATTCACGGTTGATTAATAAATTCTATCATTCAATTCCCAGGTTACAATAACTAATCCCTGTTTCATTGTATTCGGCTTTGCATCAAGTTTGTCGAACGCCGAACCGACTCATTATTCTTCAGTCCCCAGAGGTAGTTGCTTGTTATCTTTATTTTACTTTTGCGACGATACCTATGTAGGCGGCACCGTTTGTTAAACTTCCGTTAGATATTTTATTTGGTTTTTACTTTCGTTCTTCTACATACATACATTGTACGCCTTTTTCCCATGGGGGTAGGCAGAAACTATAGTATGCCGCATGCTACGACTCTTACATACTCCTTTCGCTTCATCCACATTCATACATCTTGTCATACACGCACGCCGGTTGAGAGTACTTCGCGCCTGCCCCTTGTGAAAAACATCACCAATAACATTGATCTATGTCTTTCTAGAACGTCGTCTACCGGCGTTTCCTTTGACATCCGCCTTATAAATTCCTTTTGTTAATCGCCGTTCACTCACTTGTTCTTCTTTGTTATCAAATTTTGATTGTTTATTGCAGGAGTTTGCTTTTTCTTCTCAAGAATGCGAGCTATACGGCCCCCGCGCTATAGGCAACCTGGCTGCGTAGCTAGGCTGCCGGCAGCCAGTCCAACATATTACAGCGTATTAGCCTGCACACTAGACGACCACGAATTCTCCTCAATATTTCGGCCGTCACAGTCCGCGCCAGCCAGGCTGCCTACTGCGCGCGGAGCATAAGAAGATTGCTCATGCTGTGGTGCCAAGATTAGCCAATGGGCAAGATTGGTAGAGGGACTGAATGCCCTGGGTGCTCTGGACGTAAGCATCGTCACTCGTGGATGCGGTTTTAATGCACCCTAGAGAGAGAGAGAAAGAGAGTACCTACGATTAGTTCCAATGTCAATGGTTTTCATTTTAGTTTAACCAAGTAACTAAATAATCTCAGGTGTTACGCTTCTACTTCTTTTCGTGTGGTTAGTGACTAGCCTGGTGTCAGAGTTTATGCCGTCCATGGGCCTCTGACTTAGCTTTACATGCCGTCTAGAAATATCTCTCAGGGGCGCCGGTTTCCTCACGATGTTTTCCTTCACCGTTTTTAAGCAAGTGATAATTATACAATATTCACATAAATCCGAAAAGCCAGAGGTGCGTGCCTTGGAGCGAGCGCTACCATTTATATGTGCTGTGTAACTAATGTTTTTAATATGATATTGAACTTTTAACAATTTCTTTTTACATTCTACCATTATTGAATTTTGAGTTTATATTTTATTGAGACAGGTCTTGTAAATTATTAATTGGAACTGTGTCCTCTGTTGTATATTTAATAAATACGATATCCATCGATGTACGCACCACGCATCAATAAATCAGTAATTTATTTATTCACGTAGCAATTTTAATTAAGGACCAATTTATTTTTTATCATGTAATGTTAACTTTGACTATTACCCTGCTGGGGTAAGCAGAGACTGTGAAATGGCTAGACAGAAGTCAGATAAAATCTGACAAATGGCTTAGTTGCAGAATTTAGACTTCAATCGTTCCGTGTAAAATTCTGATATTCACTTTCTGGTTAGAAAGAAAAGGCACTTCAGGTTTGTATTACGTACTCAGAAATTGCAAAACGTTTGCAAAAATCTAATTAAGGGCTGGTTTTTCAACTGTCAGATATCTTTTAACCGAGGAGTAAACTAGTTTCGACAGATTATCTATATAAAAGCTCTCAAAACGTCGAATTTATTCCTGTGATAAAATGTATCAAACGATGGAAAAATCGGCCCTTAGTTACCCCATAAACTGGAGGTAAGTGTAATATAGTTCTTTATTAGTTTCATATCAATCAACTTACTGTCTTGTTGGTCTGGTTCTTTCAAGCGCGACTGCTGAGCATGAGGTCCTCGGTTCGATCCCCAGATCAGGCAAAGTGTTATTAGGTTTTTCCATTAGGAATTACTCAATAGCAGCCCTGATTCTGGATTTGTGCCCGGTTAGTGGCAATAGGCTCGCCCCCTATTACATGGGACTTAACCATAACTGGCGAGATAAGGGTGTACTAAAATCACTTCTGTCGAACCCTTTGGGAAATACAAGGCGTGAAGTTATGTTATGTGTAAATCAATCAATTCTCTCGTGTTGACGAGGGTTATATGAGAATAGCTCTGGTGAAAATATTAGCCATTCAGCAAAGTTGGTAGCGGTCTTTACTACTCAGGGTGTGCCGGACGTCTGCCGGTATGGCGGTGCATCATCATCTTCTTGTCCTGGTCTCAAGTTACTTGGGGTCGGCGCAATATGTTTTCCTCTTCCATTCTTCCCTGTCAGCCGTCTCATTACCATTTACTCTCTTATCTTTCATAACCTCCCTCACACAATCCATCCATCTTTTCTTTAGTCTCCCTCTCCCCCTCCATCCATCAACATTCATATTTATCACTCTCTTAGTCACATGTGTTTCATCCTTCCTCATCACATCCCCATACCAAGACAAACGATTTCCTTTCAACTTTTCTGTCACTGGTGCCACTTTCAAACTCCCTCTAATATACTTATTTCTTACTTTATCCATTCGCGTCACTCCGCACATCCAGGTATTGCGGTGCATGCATTTGCAAATCTCGCGACCCAGGTCAACAGTCAGGGGAAGGAACACCGGTTTTTAGCCGGTAAGAGTCCGGCATAACACTTGGCCTTCTTCGGACGAAGGGTATCCAAGAGGATGTGTTGACGAAAAAGAATGGTGTGCCAGATGTACTCAGGTAAGTATCGTCTCTAGTGGAGGCTTCGTTAAACTACAGTTAAAAGCCAGTGCTATCAACGACCAAGAAGTTATGTCTATATTTCTAAATATAATTTTCTCTCATGTCGCCAGGGCATTCTTTAAGAGAATACTCAAATTGAGCGGTGAAACAAATTTATTGAGCGTTATTCTCAGCGGGACTTTCAATTATAGATTTATCGTTCTCGAGAGTTTTATTGTTTCAATAGAAATCCTCGGCTATAATAGTTTGAATATTTTGTTTCGGAATATGGTGAACGAGGGTCTTGTGGCGGCAGATTAACATTCAATTAAAATTCATATTTTTAATGTTATTACCTACGCTTTATTTAATATTTAAAACTGTATTTCGGCAGCTTAACGAAGACAGGCATAAAGTTATTTAAGATCATCCCACTCGTTAATTAACAAAGATTCGCTTTAAAAGGATTAACGTTAGTTTGTTTAAAGCTAACACAGTTACGACATCAAAGTGAAATTAGTGTTAGAACAACCTTTATGAAAGTTTTGAGAAAATCGTGATCAAAGTTGTCGAACATCAAAAGTTACGAGTTATTTGATAATACAATTTTTTTCTTTTTGAATTTCGCTTTGGGATAAGCAATAAGGTTGTGTTTATATTGTTGTGAAAAATGGAACGTTGTTTGAAAATGTCTTGTATTGTTAGGCCCTTCAGCCACGGCGACTTTTTGTAGCGAAGCAGCAGCGATGCTGTCGCACATTCGCATCGATACAGTCGCATTGCGATCGCTAGCTGTTTGCCCTCGCCCACACCACGATTCTCAGTCGCGTTGCAAACGCGATACTGTCGCGCTTACTTCGCGATGCAAACGCGATTCAGTAACGGCACAAACTTCGGTTCTCCACTCACACGCCACCCTCCCTCCGTACTCTGCGCGATGTCGTCCGACACGGTCGCGCGTTTGCATCGATACAGTCACGATGCTGTAGCACGTTAGTAGCGCGTTGGCATCGCTTCTGTAGCGCGTTGTAAATGCGACTAACGCGCGTTAGTAGCGATGCTGTCGCGCGTTTACGAAACGTGCGACGGCATCGCTACAAAAAGTCGCCGTGGGCGAGGGGCTTTAGAGATAGAACTGAAAATATTATTGAAGGGATTATGATGTCAAGTAAAATAATGGAGAAATTTGTGATCATAGAATAGATTAAAAGAATGAATACTTGCGTACGTAGTTTTAGCCAAAAACGAATCGTTTTGCTTACCACTTCGTATATATATATATATTTAAAACGTTGCCCCACACTAGGATTTCTCCTGTGTCGTGGGTGCGTTTACAAACACAAATCTTCACACGCACAAACATCCAGACCCGGAACAACTATCCGTAAGCCATACAAATATTTGTTCCGTGCGGGAATCGAACCCACGACCTGTAGCGCAGAAGCCAATAGCTCAGCCACTGCACCAAACGTGTTGTCAAAATATTTGATTGTTTGTTGGATTCAAATCTTGCGATAAGTTGTTCGACCACTTCTGCTTAACCGATTCTCCTTTTTTTTTTTTTTTTTCTCGTTGGAATATCCTCATGGATGTCCCTCGCCCGGGGAAGGCGAGAGGGTCTGCCGGACTCTTACTGGCTAAAAACCAACGGTGTTCCTTCTCCTGACTGTACGGCCGGGGTCGCGGGATTCGCAAAAGCATGCACCGCAACCCCGGCAGGTCCCGGTCCGCCAACCCATGGCGGACCTCTCCTCTGTGGGGCCTTGCCCCACGTCCTCCTGAGAAGCGCGCACGGAACACGGCGCGCCGCCTTCTCGGGCCTGTTACTGGTCGGGCGGCGAGTCCCCAAACCCGCCGCCCGCAGGCCACACACTAGGGTGGCTGGAGGTCATCGCGTACACGCGCCCACCGGCGCCCGGTGCGTCTGGCGCGGGAAGGGAGAAGAGCACACCGCTCCCTCTCCCTCTCCGCTTCCTCTTTGGTCGCCATCACCCCCTCACAAAAGGAGGCGATGGCTTCCCACGCAGTCTCGCTCCCAACCATGGACAGAACCACGGCCGGAAGCGAGAGGTCACCGCCGACCGCCGCGACTAATTCGCGGCGGTCGTGACAACTGGGCGTCTGCTTCCGGCCTATGCGACACAGGTACTTCCCGAAACAACCATGTTCCGAGAGCACCTGCGTCAGCCGGAAGCTGAGGGCGCCATGCCGCCGACCGATTCTCCTGAAACTTCGCACACAAATTCAATTCCTATGACAATACAACATTATAATAATTTCAATCTTCAATCCGTAAATCCTAATGCTGCAGGGGTACTGCAAGATAAAACCGTTTTAACTTAAAAGTTTCTTTAAGGGATTATTTATATCCTCATTGGTCTAGTGGTGGCTAGCGCGACTGCTGATCGTGAGATCCTGGGTTCGATCCCCAGGTCGGGCAAAGTGTTATTGGATTTTTCCGTATGGAATACCTCCGTAGTAGCCCGGTTGGTGGCAATAGGCTCGCCCCCTATTACATGGGACTTAAATATAACGGCGAAATGAGGGTGTTACTATACACCTCTACCCAACCCTTTGGGGAATACAGACGTGATGTTGTTTTATGTATTTATTGCCAAACTTGTCATAACAAATCGACACATTATTAGCGTTGGCCAAGGTATACCTAAGGTATATAAATAATTGAACTATTTGTTTTTGTCGGCTGTTAATATTGTCGAACCAATAATTAATTCATGGTGTATTTATACAACATGTAACGTAATTAACGCACACCCTCAAACACCCCAATTAGAATATTATGTTATAATCTTAATACATACACTGAAACATGTCTTATGCATTGTTATTTACTAAATTAACGTTCTTGAAATAAGGTTTATTTTTCTTTATTTTGTATTGAATGACGGAATTTTTATTAATACAAATACCTATATTACCTATATTAAAAATGATAGAAATCGATTCAGTAAACGATTCGGAACCAACTACTTTCAGGATGTGCGTTAATTATGTTACATATTGTATACAAGGTGTAAAAAGACCCTTCACGAAGCCGTCAACCATGCATTCAGTACATCAAACTAAGGAACCCTACGCAAAAATTGTCGCTGGGAAACGACTTCTTTTTAGGTGAAAAATTTCGTTTTACTGTAAAGCTCAATGTAACGCACTCAAAACACTGTGCTGATAGATGCAATGAGTAGTAAACGGGTAATGGAGGTATTTCAAGTACATTTGCAACCTTCAAAACTAGTATTTTTTTAAAAAGTTGAGAAAATGTTGGAAATTTGACCTCCAATATCTCCGTAACTAGAAGGTTCCCAGGCATAGTCCAGAACAAAGAAATTATCGCAATGATGTGGAGAATAAGTGCCTTTCGGCTTCCTTAAGGGTCTTTTTACACCGTTTATATTTATCGGTGCCGATAAAGTGTGCTCAATTCACTTCAGACACGCCTCACTCCTTTTTGTGAGAAGTTACTGCATGGTGCGTATGCACACATCTCTTATTATTATCTTATATGTGATGTGCGTAGTACATCTAACTATTGTCTTCTTCTTTTCGTGCAGTTAGTGACTAACCTGGTGCCTGAGTTTATGCCGCCCATGGGTCTCTGACTTGGCTTCACATGGCATGCCGGTTTCATCACGATGTTTTCCTTCATCGTTTTTAGGCAACTGATAATTATACAATACGCACATGAATCCAAATAGTCAGAAGTGCGTGCCTTGGGTTCGAACTCGGGACTTATGACTTGGCAGTCCGGCGGTCAAACCACTAGGCTATTACTGCTAACTATTGTGTGTCAATAGAAGTAAAGCCGCGTTCCCACTTTGTCGTGACGACAGATAGTCGTGTAGTTTTAAGTTTTTTTTTTTTTTTTTCTACTCGGCTCTTGTAGATGGTCTTGCGGACCTTTTCTACGTAACCGAGCTATTATTGGCGAGACCAGAAGGGTCTCCAAACCAATATCTAAACTAACCACCTAGCTAACTACTCTAACTACTGTAACATCATGACTATTATAGCAGCAACACCTCTAAGGGCGTCCCCTAGGGAGGACTCGAACCTCTTAGGGTGTTGAATGCGAGAAGACTGGGAGGGATACGACAGCTTGATGAGGGCTGTATTAGCAACGGTGTGACTGCGGAGTCAGAAGGGACGACCGGCTCCACGGCTGCAGCGGGTGAGCACGGTGGATCGGGGGCGGCGGCGGTGGGACGTCGCGAGGGGCCTCGTCGGCGAGGGCGATACGTCGGTCGGCGGCGGCGGTGTATATGTATTGGACTAGTCGATTTATTCGCTTCCTGGAGGAGGGTGATATCGTCATCGAGCTCTAGTAGCGCATGCCTGGGACGGCGTACTAAACTGATTTGGGAGGGTCTATAATCGGACGCGGCGGTCACTAGAGGGTTCCGGTGCCTCGGGGCATTGTCGAAATAACGCTTAGATGTGCGTTTGAGGTATTGCCTTACGGTTGGCATTTTTAAATCTAAGTGAAGTTGTAGTTTTAAGTGTCGTGGCTTATATATTTAAATGGAAGTGTTCACATATAAGAAGACACGATTAACTGTCGTTCACGACTTGTTTTTGCAGTGACGACGGATTGTCAAGTCAATGGGAACGGCTAGCACGACAGTCGTAAAACGATAAGAAAACGTCACGACATCGTGTCGGCAAATCATGTGTCGTTGTTACGATTATCTGTCGTGGTCAGAATAAAAATATCGTCTCGTCTTGTAGTTTGCTACTGACGTGCAAACGACAAAGCGACTGCCGTGAAACGACAAAATGTCGTCGCGATCCAATGGAAACAGCTAGATACGATTGTCGCTAAACGATAAAAAAAATTGACGACAAACAGTCGTTATAATGGGAACAGCTAGAGACGACAGTCGTCCAACGATAAATTAATCGTCACGACCTATAATATATATAACAATTTATAATCCACACTCTTACACTGTAGCGATTTAACCAGAGTGGGGTGTGTCGTCATGGATTGAAATATCTGCATTGCGCTGTTCTTTCCTCTTTAACATTTTGCATAAATTCATCCTAATTTGCTTACGTTTGGCAATCTATCAAATTGCCGGATGGACGGACAATATAATCAAAATAAACTTCAGCCCTGTGAAGTGATTGAAAGATTCACGTTGCCTTTTCACATCGTTATAGCGACAAGAAAAAGCTTTCATTACCCCTACCAATGGTCACACCGTTAATTCAGCCCTCATCAAGCTGTCTCTCTTCCAGTCCTTCCGCCAGCAACGCCCTAAGCCGAGGTCCGAGTCCCATTAGGGGTCGCCTTTAGTGCTGTTGTTGCTAGTAGTCATGATGTTATTACTAGTAGTAGTAGTTAGCATAGGTTAAGTATTTTACTTTCGTCTTCATTGATTGGAGACCCTTCAGGTCTCGCCAATAACTGCCCGGTTACACAGAAACGCTCTGCAAGACCATATACAAGCAGTCGAATGGAAACAAAAGAACCTACCAGTGATGGAAGTACATGTGATGGGTGGAATTTTAATATTTAAGACTCAATTCTTTATTGCATTCCATAATGTAATGTTATAACAGGTGGTAGGCTTAAGACTGCGTTCTGCTTAGCTTTTTTCCCAACTATGTTAGGGTCAGCTTCCAGTCTAACCAGATGCGGCTGAATACCAGTATTTTACACGGAGCGACTGCCATCCGACCTCCGCAAACCAGTTACTGGGCAATGCCGATATCCTAAGGTTAGACCAGTTGTTAGGCTTATTTCGGGCTTCTGAGATCCCGTAACGACAGTCATAGGTATTCGTATGATACCCGGGACCGACAGTTTAACGTGCTCTCCGAGGTACGGAAGGGTCACATGTGGCCGCGATATGGGAAAGGAATGAATTTGAAAGCTGACGGATCTTTTCATTCCCCTACTGTACATTCCTAAAGAAAAGTGTCTTAAAGAATCTAATAGCTCCATAAAACTCTCTCGCAATCCGAATTAAATTCTTCCAGAGCCATTAGTAACATTTCATTCTAAACTGAGATAATGGCTCGCTGATTAATTCCGTCCATTATTTACTGAGATTAAAATCTGCTGAATCGGCCCATCAAGCTAGGAAGATAACTTCTCAACTTAGTGGGCGTGTACACGACCGATTATTAACGGTTCGGCAAAAAAAGTTGAAAAAAGACTCATACAATTTTCCCACGGCCTCTTCGCAGGCAGAAAGTACAAAACGCCAGGCGCTGCGATCTTTGGGTACTCCATTTGCATTTTCCTTATTCATGGTATCTGACATGAAATACGACTTTAAATCTAAAGTAAAGTCCAGCAAAAATATGATCTCAAATAAAAACTGTTCGAGTCTGGCCGACTCTGAATAATCCTCATCGTCTAATGCGGCGTTGTGGCGAAGATAAAGATAGAACATACAAGTGAATACGCATCAATACAAGACAAGAGTGCGTTGAGTTGGTAGAAAATGGAATACCGACCGTCACAGGTTATAAAGTAGGAAGTTTTTTGATACTAACTCGTGAAGGATGAAAATCGGTCATCTGCCTACGTCTTAAGGTAGGTAAGTAACAACTTTTATATTATAATGAAATCAATCAAAACCAAAGTTCGCTGTTGAAGCGATAAAACGTTAATTAATTGCGAAACTTTGATTAGTTTGAGGTTATTTTGGTAAGATTTGGTGTAAAGTTTATTATAAGGCGAATACTTCCATGTTGTTTGATGAAATATAAGTTATATTGGTTGTAGGTACCATGTTTGTCGTCATATGCAAATCGAAAACAGAGATTATGAGAAAGAGTATTTTTTTCATGGGTCCTAAAATATTTAATAAATTACCAACAGAACTCAAAACTTTAAATATAATGTTGTTCAAAAAAATATTGAAAGAGATTCTAATTAATAAATGTTATTATAATTTAAAAGAATTTATGAATGACTCACTTTAGACTTATGACATACTAGCTTTTGCCCGCGACTTCGTCCGCGTAGAATTATATTATTATCCAGTTCCGGGAAATCACCATTTCCTATTTTAAGCAACAGATCTGAGAACTGTAACATCTCCCCTCAGATGGACTCTCATATTTTTGGTAAGGCTCTGTTTTGTCACTGAAGGCCACAACAACACACAAATGAGACCGCTTCACGCACACTTTAACTTCGTCTGCTCGCGTTCCTTTGGGCACTACGGGTAAAGTCTGCCGGAAATCGCCTGCTAACGATACAGTAACTCCTCCCATTTGACAATTATTATTCCTAACATCTTGTAAATAACTATTTAGGGCTTCGAAACTCCCTTTATGAGCCATATTACTCTCATCCCAAACAATTAATTTCGTTTTGCGGAGTACTTCTGCCATATTACTTTGTTTGGGTATATTGCAGAGTGGGGTTTGGGGTTGTATCAAATCGAGAGGAAGTTTAAACGCGGAGTGTGCAGTTTTATCTCCTTCCAGCAGCGTGGCAGCAATTCCGGACGATGCGACCGCT
Organism: Amphipyra berbera; assembly: GCA_910594945.2. NCBI lineage: Eukaryota > Metazoa > Arthropoda > Insecta > Lepidoptera > Noctuidae > Amphipyra > Amphipyra berbera. The sequence goes on from OU343144.1 coordinate 10,672,978, forward strand.
AAGGCGATATCACGATTGCTTCTCACTTTGGCCAACAGTTAATTTAATAGAAAAGTCTTGCCTGTTCCACCAGGAGCATCCAAAAAAAGATATCACCTACACCTGCATCGATACTGGAAAGTATTTTATAATAAATACGTCTTTGTTCATTGGTTACAGAGCCTTCACTACTTGACACCACTTCTGCTAAGGAATTGACATCGTTACTTGTTTCCTTCAGGTAGTCCCGGTTATTGTGTAAGCCTTCAGACCTTTGAGGCTGAGACAACCCGTACTGCTGTAGGCTTTGTCCTCCTAATGCTAATACAGCTTCTCATATTGTGACCAGACATTTATTGTAGATTTCATCTGCTAGATGTTCATCTATAATGCTAGAAAACTTTTCCACTTGTCGTTTGTAGTCTTCTGATAGGCTATCCCTGTATTTTACCCAAAGACTTAGTGCGTCTGTAATCTGACAGAATGCCACGCACGCACTTTAAACGCATTCACGCATTTTAAATGGCGACTCGCATAGGGCTGCTTCCTCTAGGGCAGAATCTCAATGTTTGTCGTCCTCTAGCAAGCCAAGTTTCATGCAATCTAATTGAAAAGTTGGTTGGAGGACACCGTTGACAGTCTTCAAGTCATCGAAGGACGATGGACCCCTAACCAGGGGGTAACCTCGTGCAAAAGTAAACGAAGATGGTAACACTCGGTGTTATTCGGGTGAACCGTGTACACTCTACCTAGAGCGTGTTCTTTCATTATTCCTGGCCAGCCATCTACGGATTTTCCTCTTTTCCTTTTCACAAATTTATTTTTTTGCCTTACAAAATATGAAGGCACTTCCGCATATAGATGGGTTTTAGCAAAATCATCTGTTTGACATAAATCAAAAAATGCTAACAGTGTCGTTTTTGGTGGGCTATTAATTATGTCGGCGAGGTTGTCGGAATTAAAATAGACTCGTTGGCCATTTTCAAGGTGGACAGCTAAATGTATGACTGCGGGAAACCTTTCATGTATGGGAAACCCTAAAATCCTTCAAACTGCCTCCGAACTACTCAAATAACGCCCACTCTCATATAATTTGAATCATCATCGTCATCAGCAGCCTATAATGTTCCCACTGCTGGGACACAGGCCTCCTCTCTGTGAGAGGGAATGGGCCGTAATCCACCACGCGGGCCCAGTGCGGTTTGGTAGATGTCACATGTCTTCGAATGTTTGGTTCTAGGACATGCCGGTTTCCTCACGATGTTTTCCTTCACCGTTTTGAGAGCAGTGGTGATGAAATAAATTACACAAAGTAATGCGCCTGGCGGGGTTCGAACCCACGACATACAACTCGTAAATCGGGGCCGTTACCACTGGGCCACCACTGCTCTAATGCTTTTTTTAATGATTATTTGTCAATCTAATTTCATTTTGAACTGACTCTTGGGTAGTGAATGTTGGAAATGCTATGCAATTATTAGTGGACAAAGAAGAAATTAAATCTGACTCACATTCAGATTCAATAATTGTATAAGTAGGCGAATGAAAGTCTTGCACAACATTAGAAATTAGTGAAGATTGAGTAAACGTCGGAGATACAGCCATTTCAATGCGCCGTTTTTTGGCTATTGGACGCTCATCAGTGTTATTATCACTATCCGCATCAGCGTAGGCATCAAAGTGACTATTAGAAAGATCTTGGGGAAAACGTAACCTTTTGATAGGTTGGTCCTCTGTACCAAATTTGGCATACAGGTTGTCATTTCAATACACTTCAAATACAAATGGGTATATTTGACCGACTGCAACTAACTCGCAAAAACTGCCATATGTAGAGTTTTGTAACATATCTAAAGTATACTCTTCTTTTGTCCTATGATTGTTGCCATGACGGTCATGATACATAACAGTAAATTCATCCCAATTGTTTGTCACATGACACACACTTTTTTTATGAATATCCATTGAGCGTTCTGGTGTGCCGTACAACAAATAAGAAAGCGTACGGAAAAGGCTTGCGGCATCCCCCACTATTGGTACAATAGTAAGGTTTATTAATTTCCCATTGAAGTTAACCAACTCTGCACCCATTTTTAAAATGGACACAGACAAATTTATAAATGTAAATAAATTGCGAAAAACAATACGCACAAAATTAAACTTCTAAAACAAACTAAAAGAAAACTATAACTATTATTATACACAACAAATCAAACACAGATATTTTTACTATTAAAACTAAAAACCTATATTATACACTAACAAATCAAACACAAAGAATCCTTTTTAATTATTATAACAACAAATTGAAAAGAAATTAAATTAACTACACTGAAAATATTCTAATGAAATAATGAAAATGAACTTCCAAACAAATTATACAGCAATCGCAAATATTTGCTAAGTAGGTAATTTATGAGATTTCCAAGGAATTTTTGAAGGAAAATCAAGGTATAAGGTAAGTTTTTCATTCAAATATCCAAGAACAAATAAAATTGAAATTTCAAATTCTAATCCGATTTAAATATTCTTTTATATTTGTATTTTACATTTTTTTTTTAATATGGAATGATTCGTATAATTTATAACCAATATGTTCTAATCCTTACCAACTATCGATATCAACTTCGAAGCAAATCACCGCCAAAATAAATTTCTACCCCTTTTTAATACCATTAGAGGATGAATTTCAATAAAATACGAAACACGTCTTCCATCAATTCTGTTAAAAAAGGTTTATGCAAAATTTGAAGTAGATTGGACCAAGGAATCACGTTGTCCCATACAAACTTTGCCCCCCTTTTTCACCACCTTAGGAGTAGAATTTCGGAAAATCCTTTCTTATCGGATGCCTACGTCATACAAAGAACACGCCCTCCAAGTTTCAGGTCTCTACGATCAGCGGTTTAGGCTGTGCGTTGATCCGTCAGTCAGTCATTCAGGACAAAGCATTTTAGACTATTACCCGCGGTTTCACCCGCATCCTAGGGGAACCACTTGATGTACCCAGATAAAAATTATCCTATGTGTTAATCCAGGGCATAGTCTATCTGTGTGCCAAATCTCATTCAAATCCGTTCAGCCGTTTTTGCGTGAAAGAGTAACAAACATCCATACATTCATACATCCACACATCCATACATACAAACTTTCGCATTTATAATATTAGTAAGGATGCATGATGTATTTTTATTCTTGACATTTTAATTATACTATTCATTAATTTTTTTTAATTTTGATTGTTTTTATTATTTTAATTTTAATGGAGATTACTCATTTGTACACCTTTATAGGTAAAACATGTTGGACTATAATTACTAACTAAAAATCAAAAATACTTATGTGATCATGTGACATTATATTATCACCCATGTTTAACACAAATAAAATGATTTGATTTGAAAACGTCAGTTTGCTCTGTGATCATCAAATTTTTACAGGTCTTCTTCTTCTTCTTTTCGTGTGGTTAGTGACTAGAATAAAACCACCTTTAAAGAATGACACAATGAATTTCAATTCATCAAGTTATTAACGAATATTTTTTTAAATATGTAATGGGCTTGCTTTTTTTCAATATCTCACCCGCTGACAAGCGATGGATGAGGTCTACGATGGAACCTGCGTACCAAGAAGATACCTATTCACTCTTACTTTGAAGGTTGACGGGTTATAGGTAGAAGGGAACACAGACGTAGGCAAGGAGTTCCTTACTTTGGCTGTGCGCATAATAAACGCAAAAGCTTTTTTGATGCGCGCTTTTTTTAATAAGCTTTATAAATTAGCCTCTTCTAACCTCTGTCAATTACATGCGTGCAAACATTCATACATTGAACGAATGTACAATGTACGTGTTCCGTTTTGTATGGAAAATGTTCGCATAGTCATTGCGAATGTCAGTCCCACACTAGTGGGTTCGCGTATTCGTGCAAATGTGTGTGACCCGCATAATACGCATTTTATTTCAATAACACTTCAAAACATCTATCATAAATATCAAGGTCGGTTATATTCCAAAACGCCCCAATTCCAAGCCTGAATAGGCCCAGTGCACAAACCGTGTATTTTTTGGAAAAAATGTCCGCCCTTAAATAAATCACATTAAGTTATGGGCAGGGGTTCCTCTGCCCTTGAGGGCAGCCAATTATTGGACTACTGGGGTGTATATTTTTACACCGTATTTCAAATAGATTTCGTGTTCATTAAAATTGAGAACGGTAGGGAAAAGGGATTTTTTTGCAAATTTCGCCAATTCAGGGATGAAAATTTAAACTGGGTTACGTGATTACATAATTTATAATATAAAATCACGCTTGTATTTCCCAAAGGCTTGTGCAGAGGTGTATAGTATCAACCTCATTTCGCCATTATGTTTAAGTTCCATGTAATAGAGGATGAGTTTTTTATCATCAACAGGGCACAACTCGAAACTCCGGGCTGCTACTAAGGAATTCCACACGGAAAAACCCAATAACACTTTGCCCGACCTAGGGGTTGAACCCAGGACCTCACGATCAGCATTCGTGCTTGCTACCACTAGACCAATGAGGCGTTACGCGTTTTTTTTAATGAAAGTTGTTACCATCGTGTTCATTTATAACACCAAGAGGATTGCTGAAGCATTGCCAACCTTAGAGACAAAGTTGGAATATCTCAATAGCCTGCTATTACACCGGCACCCATATCTTTTAAATCGGAACTTTACTATGGGTTCTACCTAACCTTTTCCCAACTATGTTGGGGTCAGCCTCCAGTCTAATCAGATGCAATTTTTTGGCATACTGTTTAGATAGGCATAACTGTCATTTGGCAATTTTTTTTCGGTGTAATTTTGTAGATTAGGGTAGGTTAGGTTATTATGGTTAAAAAAATAATGCCTATACATTTATACAGAATTAATATTATGCGTGCTGATCATTGGGTTAAGTGAAATTATGCCATGATAAATTATGCCATTCAATTTTATGCGAATCAATAGTGATCCAACCGATTCTCCTGAAACTTCGCACATAAAGTCAATTCCCATGACAATACAACATTATAATAATTTCAACCTTCAATCCTCAAATCCTGACGCTGCAGGGGTACTGCAAGATAAAACCGTTTAACTTAAAAGTTTTTTTAAGGGATTATTTATCGACCAACGGTATACCAGATGAATTTAGTCCAATATTTAATACCTAGTCAATGGCAAATCCAGAATATCTTGATTAAACTGAGATATAAGAAATAAATCGCAGGTCTTAATCAAGCCTAATACGAACTTAAAAATGGATGAAAAAAACCCAGTTCTATCCAGCGCTGTCTGTGAGAGGTCGAGATTTCACCTCAGTGGTTTTTTATTTCAGTCATTAGCCGCTAGGTCGTAACAAGGCCTGCATAGTAAAAAGTTGTGTATTTTTGTTATTCTCTTTCTATAGAAATATTTTGTTTTTAAAACGGAGATATTTTACATTCGTTCGTTCTGTCTAGTCTTTTCCCAACTATGTTGGGGTCAGCTTCCAGTCTAACCAGATGCGGCTGAATACCAGTATTTTACACGGAGCGACTGCCATCAGACCTTCGCAATCCAGTTACTGGCCAATGCCGATATCTTATGGTTAGATTGGTTGTCAGACTTTCGGGCTTCTGACTATCCGTAACGACTGTCATAGGTATTCGTATGACACCCGAGACCGACCGTTTAACGTGCTCTCCGAGGCACGGAGGGGTCTCGATGTGTAACGAATGGTCACCCATGAGCAGACTGTCCGCGGCAAGCACAGCTTAACCTCGCAAATCGTATGATCCGCGCCGTTGGTAGTTAGCTACGAGCCCCAGAGAGATATTTTACACGGCAACAATAAAAATCTTGTCATTGTTGAGTTATGGTTGTATAGTATAATCAGCGTACTCTCCCACTGCTGAGCACGGGCCACTTCTCAGAATGAGAAGGCTTTAGGCCTTAGTTCACCACGCTGGCCTCGTGTGGGTTGGTGGAATGAACACATCATCGGGAATTTTATGGAGCCCTCTCAGGTGTGCAGGATTGCTCACGATTTTTTCCTTCACCATTAGCGCAGGTGATAATCAAATTCTATTCGGCACATGAATTCGAAAAGTCAAAGGTACGGGTCGGGATCAAAATCAAACCTTCCTGCACATCATCATCATCATCATCAGCCTGAAGACGTCCACTGCTGAACAAAGGCCTCCCCCTTAGACCGCCACATCGAACGACAATCCGCCATTTGCATCCATCGGTTGCCCGCGACTTTCACAATGTCGTCGATCCACCTAGTGGGAGGCCTACCTACGCTGCGCTTTCCGATTCGTGGTCACCACTCAAGAACCTTTCTTCCTCATCGGTTATCGGTCCCTCGAGCGAAGTGGCCTGCCCATTGCCATTTCAGCTTGCAAACCCTGACAGCTATATCGGTGACTTTGGTTGTTCGGTGAATATCCTCGTTCCGTATTTTATCGCGCAAAGAAACCCCGAGCATAGCTCTCTCTATTGCCCGCTGGGTGACTCCAAAAGTTGATTTGGTTGGTTTGGTTTCTCCAAAAGGCCAGCAGTCAAGGACCACGTCTCAGATCCATTTTTCATCACTGGCAACACACACTGGTTGAAGACCCTTGTCTTCAGGCACTGCGGAAATTTGGACGAGAAGATACCACGCAATTTCTCGAACGCTGCCCATCCGAGTTGGATTCTTCGGGCGACCTCTTTGTCGAAGTTGGACCTACCTAGCCTGACAATCTGTCCAAGGTAGTTATAGTGGTCAACAACTTCGAGAGTATCGTTCCAAACGACGAACCTTCCTGCACAATTATCTTTATTTTATTATTGTTATTTTTCTGTTTATTTAATTTAAAAAAAAACTCTCTTTCTAACCCCCGACGCAAAAAGAGGGGTGTTATAAGTTTGACCGCTATGTGTGTCTGTCTGTCTGTCTGTCTGTCTGTCTCTGTATGTGTCTGTCTGTGGAACCGTAGCTCTTAAACGGGTGAACCGATTTGAGTGCGGTTTTTTTAATTTGAAAGCTGGTTTTCTAGCGAGTGATCTTAGACATGTTTTATTAAAATCGGTTTAGCCATTTCAAGGTTATCAGCTGTTTTGTTAGCTGCGGTAGGGTTCTTAGACGCATAATGTGTATTACTTTACTTTCAAACATACGTGTGAAATAAAATTTGAAACACTCATGTATGCTATATAACTATGCAAGATTATGAAATTCTTGGTCTGATGCTGCAGCCAGGATAACCAGTGCACTAGTACACTCTTGAAAAAATAATAGCAGATATGTCGTGTTTGGATTCGTTTTGATCAGTATTTGATTCTACATACAATGTAATGGTGTAAGGAGAAACACTAAATAATTAGTCAATTACTGTGTTATGTATACATAGAAGTTAACAATAAACATATGAATAATTGTACACGTTAAACAAAGAATGCGAGTTCACACTGAAATCTTAATTTATGAAATATATTTAATAATTTACGTGCTTTTTTGCCAAAAGTAAGTTTAAATTTTTTAACTTAATACTAAGTTTAAAAAGTTTAAAATAAAAATTAAATAAAAAATTTAAAAAACACCCGACGCAAAAAAAAGGAACTTTTAAAAAGTCAAAAATAATAGTATCGTTGAGCCATCAAATTCGATTGAGTAACACCTATATATTTTAATTACAGAAATTGATGAATGGCACGATAAGGTTTGCTCGTTGAAATGGCGATAATATCACGTCGGGGTACCGCTAAGTAAATTAGCTAGCTAGTAAATTAATAGGTGGTCAATTAAATGAAGATAGGGGTCTGACTTACTTTAGCGGTACTCCGACGCGATATTATATCGCCATTTCAACGAGCAAACCTTATCGTGCCATCCATCAATTTCTGTAATTAAAATATATAGGTGTTACTCAATCGAATTTGATGGCTCAACGATAGTATTATTTTTGACTTTTTAAAAGTTCCATTTTTTGCGTCGGGGGTTTTTTAAATTTATTTTTTATTACTATCTTTTCATAATCTGCAGAAATGAAATTCCATAAAGCCTTCACACTATGAAATAAATGGAGTAACACGCCGCGGGACTTGACGCGGGACATTTACGTAAATGTCCCGGGTACAATATCGCAGCACAACCCGCTCGCACACACCTACGCCCGCTCTCGAAGCGGCGACTTTGTAACATGTCTCGCGTCACGAAGAAATGCCGCACATAGTACGGAGCAGTGCACAACGTTGCAGCAACGACTTAATGTTGCGCGTCATGTAGGGGAACTTTTTGTCTCTTAAGCCTCGTATCCACTAGGCAACATTTGACGCACGACATGTTGCACAACATGTTGCTCAACGTGTTGAAAGTCAGCGCGGAGCTTTTGTTTAGCAACGTTGTCTGTCTACACATGATTTCGCTCGCATCAGTCGTCGACAACATGTCGCCAGAGGAACTAGTGTTGATTTCAGGGGCGGTAGTTATAATTTTATCGAAGAATGCATCAAAAAGAAAAAAGCCACGTTGGTGGGTCAGAAATTTCTTACAAAATAAAGAAAATGTAATCAGTGTATTCGTTACACCACACGGACATTTCTGCGCGTCACGTCTCCACTCGACAACATTTGATGCTCAACTACGTGTTGCACCGAAACAAACAACAAGCCGTGCTTCATGTTGCGCGCCAGCTGACAGTCGCGCGATGTTGTGCAATGCTGCCGAACATGATGAGCGTCACGTGTTGCGCGTCAATTGTTGCCTAGTGGATACGAATCTTTAACAGTATAGCATACAAGACGCTATTTAATTTAAAAAAATATCATTCGCTCCCTCCACACAAGAACGTCTTTTCCAAGGTAATTCCATTAATATTTCTAAAAACAACCCTACGTTTCCTACTGTTATTATCTTTAGCACCATATCTAACCCAATCAAAATTTATAACTCCTGTTTATTGTGTTAATTTAATATCAACCTTATTTCGTAAAGATAAGGTTTTAAATCGTTTGTGAAACAAAGAAGGTTTATTTTCGCCAACTGCGTGCGGGTCTCATTTGGCGTGTTCATTACATTTGTAGTACAGTTTACATTTTTGTTCATGTACTGCACTTGGGTTGGCACTGTTTGTATGCTAAGAATAAGCAATCATTTATCTTTTTCCTGTACCTACGAATTTTGATGCTTTTCTTTTTAACCCTAAGGTTGACTGGTAGAGAATGCCTTATGGCATTAAGTCCGCCTTATATACCACAATAGTGCATAGAAGTATAAATAAATAAATAAGTAAATATGACTATGCTGTATTAATAGGCTGTTTGCCTTAAAATATTCGCTTTCTTAAGGTGGATTTAGAACAAACGAGCGAATGCTCATTCTATCCCCACTCCATCAAACTCTTTTGGTGTAAACAGAGACAGAGCATTCTTTCGTTGTTTTATCTTGTTTGTGGAGATTCTATGGAATGTTCTAAGAATGCTCGCTTGCTTGATATAAGCGTGCGAACAGTTGCTTAGAGCGTTCTTTCGTGTATGGACGTGCTTGCTCCTCGAAGCGATCTCTTCAAAGCGTTCTTGTGTTTGGCTGATCTAAATATCTCTAGAGCATGTGTAAGAATTCCAGTTCTTGTTCGTTGTCATTCTTGCTCGTTGGTATTCTTTTGGTGTAAATGATGAAAACTAATTATCGTTTACACCGACGCTCTGTGCTCTTGTTCTAGCTCTAGCTCTATGTTCGTTTGGTCTAAACCCACCTTTACAAATAAATACAATTACAATATTTGTGACGGGTGGTGGCGACTGGCCGGGGGTCCGGTCCTATAAAAGGTTGGGCACGCTGCAGATCGCTCTCTCGCGCCGCAGTTGCCAAGTTAAGTACTACACCTACATAAGAAGACCCTGGACTCCTCGCATTGTTACGAACCACATCTTGTTGATCTAATTGTAATTATTATTAAAATATATATAGTGTACGGTTACAAGTGTTATTCTTTATTCTCCCGTAAGTACACGCCTCCTAAATTTTATGTGCATAATTATGCTTGTTGAGGATTGACTCTTATAGACACCCATTACCTTTATAGTGCTACATATTTAATGTCAATTCCGCCAAACTAGTTTATCAAGCTTGGATGCAGTATGCAGCACCGTCCACCCGCAAAGAACGCATTTTTTGTCTTCTTATACTTGGTATTTTCGGACTGTTTCTACGTAACCGGGCAGTTATTGGCGAGACCTGAAGGGTCTCCAACCAATGGGGACGAGTACTTAACCTAAGCTAACTACTACTACTGACATCATGTGTACTAGCCACAACAGCACTAAGGGCGACCTCTAGTGGGACTCCGAGCTCGGCTGGCGGGAAGACTGGGAGGGACAGCTTGATGAGGGCTGAATTAACGGTGTGAAAATAATTATGCAAATGCAAAAGGTGCGATTAATATAATGCAACAAACAACCCAAACCGATACGACACCATGTTTCACCCATCCTCGAGGCATCCTCAGGATGTGATGAGGGATCTCCTTTGTATGTCATGGATATCCTACCTTTTGGAACCGTGCACCTAGTTTTGACGTTTTAAAAGTGCCTGAAATCTGGTCTATTTGAAATAAAAAACTTTGACTTTGATATCCGCAAAGTAACGCCTGATTCCATTATTTATTCTTTTCTTTAACATACATAACATAACATCACACCTGTATTTCCCAAAGGGTTGGGCAGAGGTGTATAGTAAACATCCTCATTTCGCCGTTATCTTTAAGTTACATGTAATAGGGGGCGAGTTTATTGCCATCAACCGGGCACAAATCCAAGCTCCGGGCTGCTACTGAGGAATCCCACACGGAAAAACCCAATAACACTTTGCCTGACCTGGGGATCAAACTCAGAACCTTACGATCAGCAGTCGCCTTTGCCACCACTAGACCAACGAGGCAGTTACTTTTACAGTTTTTTTAGTTTCTTCAAGACTTTTAAAAATAATAATTAGTATATTCTGCTTGGCTTTTGTTCATCTTCTGTGGTCTAATTGTTTGTTAAACTGTTTTAATTGGCTTCACTTCGTATATTTGTATAAAATCTTGCGACAGATTTTTCAACTACTTCTTGCTTAACCGATTCTTCTGAAAGTTCGCATACAAATTCAATTCCCATGACAATACAACATTATAACCTTTAATCCTCTGCATGCTGCAGGGGTACTGCAAGATAAAACCCGTTTAACTCAAAAGGTTTTTTTAAGGGTTTAATTTGTTACTAATAATATCTTCTTCTTTTCGTGTGGTTAGTAAATAACCTGGTGTCAGATTTTATGCCGCCCATGGGCCTCTGACTTGGCTTCACATGCCGTAGAGAAATATCTCTCAGGCATGCCGGTTTCCTCATCATGTTTTCCTTCACCGTTTTTAAGCAAGTGATAATTATACAATGCCCACATAAATCCGAAAAGTCAGAGGTGCGTGCCTTGAGTTGGAACTCGAAACCTATGACTTGGTAGTCCGACGGTCACACCACTAGGCTATCATTGCTGTTAATAAATAATATAAAACATTACAAATTAAACTAAAAAATATTTATAGAAATAAAATCATTCCTTTTAACGATACTCTTACAAACACAATTGCAGCTTGGAATTGATGTGTGAAATTATTCAAAGTATAAACCAGAGGTCCCCAAACTTTTTTGTGTCGTAGACCACTTGCCATGTTTTTCGGTTTTGGGTAGACCCCTTGCTTTGCTAATATTGCGTTTTTGCAAATTTATCGATTTCAAATATGTTTTTGACTGATTTCTAACTGTAGTAAGGTATAAAGCAATAAAAAATCACGTTAAGTTTTATGCATTTATTAATCAAATTCAAATTAAAATGAACCAAAACAATATTTAGTATGTACCTATGTACCTTTTACATAAAGGTAAAAACTAAGCAACAAATCATCTGTGTATGTGAATTATTCCATTAATGGGAAGTCAAAATTAAAGTCATGACCTGCTTAAAAGAGATCCACTATCGTGGACCCGTTGTAGGTCGTCGTTGACCCCTGGGGGTCGATATAGACCAGTTTAGGTATCACTGGTGTAAACGATTTCATACATATCAGTAAGCTGCTTATAATTTTAAGCGGATTTCTGATATAGCTGCACCAAATGAAACAGTAGCTGCTTTTAGTTATAAAGGAAACGGTAATAACAATTCAGGTGATTCCGGGACTTCTTCCATAAAGGCCTGGTCAGACGGAGAGCGTGGCTGGGTGTGATATTCACGTCGCGTGTTGATCACGTGCTCTTGGCGTGCGAATTACTATGATAATGATATGGAAGACGCGACACAGGGATTACCACGGGAACCTAGGCGTGCTCTTGGTGTGCGAATTACAGCAATAACTCGCTTTACGCACCCCGCACAGCGCAAATTCGTTATAACGCGATTATTAAAATTCGCGCTAATTTACCCCGCTTTACGCGATTTATTCAGGCTTTGAAGTTTTTGAAAATTCATACTTTGATATTATTATTGGTGTTCGGCAAGCAATACAAAATAGTGTTGTTTGCTACGAAAGACTTTTGCAAGAACGCAAACAAAATGCTACTCAAAAAACATTAGATAACTATTTCTCATGTATTTCTAAAGATTAAATAAGTAAAAACTTTTCTGCAACAATTGATAGGCTGATTCTATTTCATTATTTGCAATAAAAGCACTTTAACTGTTTATTTGGCTTATTATTTCATCATATCCCGTTATACGCGAATTTCGCTTAACGCGATTTTGTCCGGAACGCATCCCTCGCGTAAAGCGGGGTATTACTGTACTATGACAATGATATGGAAGACACCACACACTGACTGCCACGCGAAGCTTGGCGTGGTGTGGCAGTGTCTGTGCGGCGGCTTCCATACATTGTCATAGTAATGCGCACGCCAAGAGCACGCGATCAACACGCGACGTGAATAGCTAACCCAGCCACGCTCTCTGTCTGACCAGGCCTTAAGGAGAAAGGAATTCGAAACAACTCAGTCAATAGATCTTTTGTCCGGAAAAAACAAAGGTTGTGAGCAAAGACTTCGTATGTTTCACGGGTATGTAAATTGATTTTCCTTATAGTATTCTTCGGTGTCAAAATGATTAGTTTTGTTTTTGTTGTCAAACAATTTGGCAAGTTTTGCCACGCCTGTAGAAGGCCGCTAAGTTATAAGTGCTTTCAAAATGTAATTTAAATAAATAAGAACTATTTATTTATTTATAAGATGATGTAGTGACAAAAATTGAGAGGAGTATGCTTAGGTGGTTTGGTCATGTTGAGAGAATGAGTGAACGGCGATTAACAAAAGGAATTTATAAAGCGGATGTCAATGGAAATGCCGGTAGAGGACGTCCTAGAAGGACATTACATCAATGTTATTGGTGATATTCTTCACAAAGGTCAGGTGCGTAGTACTCTCAACTGGCGTGCGTGTATGACAAGATGTATGAATGTGGATGAAGCGAAAGGGGTATGTAAGGGTCGAAGCATGTGGCGTTCTATAGTTTTTGCCTACCCCCATGGGAAAAAGGCGTGAGTTTATGTATGTATGTAAGAACTATTGTACACTTAGTTGCAAAATTTTTTTTTGATTTGATTTGTTTTGTAAATGAAAACTTGTCTGAATGGAAGGTTCTAGGCCTAGCGCGAATGTTATCTCATTATTAACGTAAAAATAAAGTTAATATGAGTGAATTTTGAATTGAAGAATACCTGGGAGAATATTCGAAAAATATTAACAAAAATTGAGAACGTCATTAGCATCATCCCAAAGTTAAGAATACAGATGTGTAACAAGGCGATGTCACCTGCGCGTCGATTATAATACTTTCCCGTTCACACACGCACTATCTGGCCCGTTTATACGAATCGTCATCATGGTCACGCCCTCACAGTAGTAGGGAGTTCTTACTATATAAGGGCTACACGGCCAAATACAATTAATTAGCTAGCGACCAGCCTAGAGAGATAGCCACTGCAGTCCTCTAGTACAGTCGATGGTTTAAGGAGTACGGCAGCCACCTGCAGCCTATTCCCGATACCAGTCGAGGTCACGAGCGAGATAGCCGCCTGCAGTCCGCTCTTCCACCTCTAAATTAGGAAGCTATACCTATGTTGTATGTTTATGTTTTTGTTAAAAGTATTATCTACAATATAAGTTTGTCATTGTTAATTGGCGTTTCACTACCACCTCCTACATTTGGCGCCCAACGTAAAATATTCACACTGTTATGAGTGAAGAAGAAACTGATCAAGAAAATATAAAACTTTTGAGGGTAGGAAAAGAAAAAATGACGTCGATACAAATGACACAAGAACAGTTCAGTCAATTGCTTAGTCGTATACCAACAACAAGCGCAATGTCGAATAAGAATTTTACTCGTTGTACCTTAAGATTCCATGGTGAACGTTGTCATAGTAAAGTTGAAGAATTTATTTGTGCTATTGAGATCTACAAAAATATTGAGCACATTTCGGACGAGGAAGCTTTGTTGGGATTTCCGTTGCTTCTTAAAGACACCGCAAGTACATGGTGGCAAGGTGTTCGTTCGGAAATAAAAACATGGTCAGCGGCTTTGAAGAATCTCCGATCGGCGTTTGCACCAAAGCGTCAGCCACATGACATATATTTGGAATTGTTTGCTTCTCCTCAAGGTAACAATGAAAAAATTGATGCGTTCCTTTGTAGAAAACGTGCCTTACTTGGTTTGTTACCACCGAAACGCCACAAGGAAGAGGAGGAAGTCGATTTAGTATATGGGCTATTAAAATTAGAATTAAAGAAGAAAATAGCAAGATCTGACATCAAAACTTTTGCGGATTTAATGGAACAGGCACGTCACCAAGAGTCATTGGAGAAAGAGGAAGACAAACATACTTTGACGACCAAAACCACTACACCTTTTTTAAATAAAGGAACCGCAAGAAGGTGCCTGTTTTGTAGCAGGAAGGGACATGTTTTTGAGGATTGTCGCAAACGTTTGGCACAATTAGCTTCAACTGAGGGAAAACTGGATAAACCACCAACTGAAGAAAAACCTTCAATCACTTGTTATGGTTGCGGCGCTCCAGGCGTTTTTCGTAGCAATTGCACAAAGTGTAAGAATAAAGACACACCGCCTAAACCTGTAGCTTTCTACTCAATTCAAGCTGCACTAGAAGATCATGTTAAAATACCTACGATCGAAATTAACATAAAAGGTTATCAAGGTTACGCTTTTATTGATACTGCAGCCCGAACCAGTATTGCAGGCACCCATTTATATAAAATGCTCGTAGGCATGGGGATCACGTTCTCTGAACGTAACGCTGATGTGAGTCTAGCAGACGGCACAGTAACACCTCAGAAACTACTCACCACTACTGTTGACGTAACATTGGGCAATCGTTCCTTTCCTTTGATGCTAACAGTTTTGCCAGGTGCTACTGATAACAGGACGTTGCTTGGCATAGATTTTTTGGAGGCCATTGGTGTAATCCTTAACCTACCACAGCGTGTATGGTACTTCATTGACAATCCCAATGAAACGTTTCCATTTTTGCAACTCAAGAATGAAAAGGTGTCAATTTTACAAGTGAAGAAGCATCTGAATTTTGGTGAAGATGAGTCGCTGCCGAACTTTCTACGCTGGGCGAACGAATTAAGCATGGTCTCACCTATACCTGAAACTCCGTCACCTATAGCGGATGAATATGGTTCTCCACTGAAGAAATCCCGTTGGCAGCTGGTGAAATTAGATACTCCGCCTCCTCCACCCCGCATACGTGAACCAGCTGATATTAACAGTGTTATAGATCCACGTATTGAATATGTTCCAATAAATCCTATGTTATTGTATTGTGTTGACATCTTATTACATCCTGATGAGGGTCTTACAATATCAAGTAATGAAAGAAAGCAATTTAACGAAGTATTAGTTAAGTTTGGCGATATATTTGAACAGAATATTGAGCCTACATCCCAAGCTGAGCATAGGATAAATACTGGGAATCATCACCCGATTGCAGTAAAACCGTATAGATTGTCTCCAACTAGACAACAGCAACTTAGAACTAAATTAGATGAAATGATTAGTAACGATATCATAGAGGAGTGTGACTCACCATGGGCTGCACCTGTGGTATTAGTTCCTAAAGGTGAAAATGATGTACGAGTATGTATTGACTACCGAAAATTAAATGAAATCACTACGCCCGATCGATACCCTTTACCGCGTATTGATGATTTACTGCACCAAGCAAAGGCTATGCCCTATATGTCAACTATTGATCTGCAATCAGGTTACTGGCAGATTAAATTACATGCAGAGGATCAGGACAAAACTGCTTTTATTTCACCTTTTGGAATGTACAAATTTAAGCGTATGCCTTTTGGGTTACGAAATGCACCAGCTACGTTTCAGCGTTTGATGGATAAATTCATAAATGGCTTACGGGCTCAATGCGTCTTATGTTATTTGGATGACGTCATCATAAGGTCACCCACATTTAATCAACACTTACAAGACCTAAGAGAAGTTTTTCAAAAGATCAGGAATTATAAATTAAAAGCTAATCGGAAAAAGTGCAAATTCGTGTGCTCAGATATTAAGTATCTTGGGCATCTCATTGTACCACAAGGAATAAAGACTAATCCAGAAAAAGTTAATGCCATACTGAATAGACCGGAACCTAAGAATTTAAAGCAATTAATGTCATTCCTTCAAACTGCTTCATGGTACAGAAGATTTATACAAAATTTTGCAGACATTGCAAGGCCTTTATCAAATCTAACGAAGAAAAAGATTGTATGGCAATGGAATAGCGAACAACAAAAATCTTATGATACATTAAAGAAAGCATTAACTACGGCACCAATCCTAAAACAAGCCATTTTGAAGCACCATTTACTATAAAAACCGATGCCAGCAACTATGCTATAGGAGCAGCTTTAGTGCAGGGGGAGGGTGATGAACATCCCATTGAATATGCAAGTCGTCTACTTACTCCAGCGGAACGTAACTATACAGTTACTGAAAAGGAAGCCTTAGCTATAGTATGGGCTGTATCACAATTTAGAGGTTATATAGAAGGAACGAAATTTTTAACTATAACCGATCACCAACCTTTAAGATGGTTATTAAATTTGAAGTCTCCTACGGGGCGATTAGCTCGTTGGGCATTGCAATTGCAGCCTTACAATTTCGAAATCAAATATTGCCCAGGGAAGACGAACATCTTAGCTGATGCTCTTTCAAGACCTCCATGCGAAAATCATACTGAAATGTGTGAAATTTGCCAAATAGAAATAGATTTACCTAAAAGAAGTGAAGCCAACATCCGTGCAGAACAAACCAAAGATGAAGAAATATATCATATTATAAAAGCTCTAGAAGATAATCCAGAATCAGAAGACTATGCGCAATGGTCGAAAAGGGACTATCTTATACATAACGGAATCCTTTATCGGTTTACTGCAGACCAGGAGGATGAGAATGCTAAACTAGTTGTACCGAAACATGAAGTGGACAATATACTTAAATCCTTTCACGACTCAGAAACTGCCGGTCATTTAGGAGTTGATAGAACTGTGAAGCGAATAGAGAATAATTTCTTTTGGAAAAATCTTCGTAAAGATGTTATAAAGTTTGTAAAAAGCTGTATTCAATGTCAAAGATATAAAGCGTCGAATCAAAAACCAACCGGTTTGTTTCAATCGACAGCTAATAATAAAAGATTTGAAGTATTATCCATTGATTTATTTGGGCCTCTACCAAAGGGTACAAAGGGGGAAAAATGGATTTTTATCATCGAAGATACGGCATCTCGATGGGTTGAACTATTTGCCCTTAATGAAGCTACAGCCCAACAGTGTGCTTTAACCTTGTTAAATGAAGTTTTCTTACGTTACGGTTTACCTCGTAGAATAACGAGTGACAATGGAGTGCAGTTTATATCTGCTGTAATGCAACAACTTACATTTTGTTTAGATATACAGCAATTTTTAAGTCCTGTATACCATCCTGAACCCAACATTGTTGAACGAAAAAATAGGGACTTAAAAAGTCAAATTGCAATAGCAGTCCAAGATCAGCATACTAGATGGCCTGAAACCTTATACGCCATACGATTTGCGATGAACTCAGCATTCAGTCAAAGTACAGGTTTCTCAGCAGCATATCTTACATTTGGAAGAGAAATGAGAACTCCTTTTGAAATTTCACATAACTTTAGTGAAATTGTACAAACAGAGAATTTCATCCCCGAGATCACACCATATCTTAAACGTCTTGCTACAGATCTAATGATAGCAAAAACGAATGTTGAAGTAATGCAGGACAAGAATAGAGTCAGAGCGAATAAGAAACGTCGTCCTGATCCAGGGTATAAAAATGGAGATTGGGTTATGGTAGAAACACATCCAATAAGTAACCAGGAAAGACAATTTTCGGCAAAGTTCGCACCTCGACGAGATGGACCTTATATGATTGTTAAAAAACATGGCAGCTCGATCTATGAGATTGCTAATATAAATAATCCTGGAAAATCTATTGGAAAATATCACACATCTGCCATATTTAAGTTTAAAAAAAGACATGAGGAAATTCCAACTCCAGTTCTTCCCATTCGACAACGAGGACGACCAAAGAAAGATCAAGCAATTTAAGTTCCTGGTACTCTTACGGGACGTCTGCGAGTACCAGAGGGGGAGAATGTAACAAGGCGATGTCACCTGCGCGTCGATTATAATACTTTCCCGTTCACACACGCACTATCTGGCCCGTTTATACGAATCGTCATCATGGTCACGCCCTCACAGTAGTAGGGAGTTCTTACTATATAAGGGCTACACGGCCAAATACAATTAATTTAGAATAGTAGGTATTGGTTCGGAGACCCTTCTGGTCTCGCCAATAATAGTCAGGTTACGTAGAAAAGGTCCGCAAGACCATCTACAATAGTCGAATAGTAAAATAATAAAAAAATAATACAATTAATTAGCTAGCGACCAGCCTAGAGAGATAGCCACTGCAGTCCTCTAGTACAGTCGATGATTTAAGGAGTACGGCAGCCACCTGCAGCCTATTCCCGATACCAGTCGAGGTCACGAGCGAGATAGCCGCCTGCAGTCCGCTCTTCCACCTCTAAATTAGGAAGCTATACCTATGTTGTATGTTTATGTTTTTGTTAAAAGTATTATCTACAATATAAGTTTGTCATTGTTAATTGGCGTTTCACTACCACCTCCTACAGATGTTTAATACTATAATTATGATAATGAAAACTCAAACTATACCGCTACCGTCAAGCAATAAGACAAGAATAAAAACAATCTGACAATACTATAACGTTAACAACCCGAGAGAAGAATGATTTGTTAAAATAATGTTAAAAAATTTCGAATATTCACCCACCTACTCGTTTCGCACATACTATTTAATTAATTTGAAAACTTTAATCATAATTATCTCTGTATCACATCGTATTAAGCATATTACAAAAAAAGAAACCAAATATTATAGGACAGTTGTATTTTCGATTGGAAATTTGTTTATATTAGCGATACTTTTTCGATACTTTACGTCAAACGTTCATACTAGGCCTACATGAAGCATACAGGTTTCTTCAATATTACAGTTTTCATTTACGAAGATTATCAAAATGTTTGGTTTTGTTTTTTTCGTCAAACAATTTGACAGATTTGAATTAGCCTACTCTCTGAATTAATGGTACGGCATTGGTTCTGTAGCGATTGCTCAACGTTTCTATTAGTAGAATTGGTCCCCTAAAGACGAAAACAATAGAAATAGCAATCTCGTCAAGCTTGCAGCATAAACTAGACATAACAGAATGAGCTCTTCTTAGAATGAGAAGGGCTCAGGCCTTAGTCCATCACGCTGGCCTGGTGCGGGTTGGCAGACCACACACCATCGAGAACTTGTATGGAGTCCTCTCAGGTTTGCAGGTTTCTTCACGATGTTTTTCTTTCACCGTTAACGCAAGTGATAATCATCATCATCTTCCTGCCCTGGTCCAAGTTACTTGGGGTCGGCGCAATATGTTTTTCTCTTCCACTCTTCCCTGTCAGCCGTCTCATTATCATTTACTCCCTTATCTTTCATATCCTCCCTGACACAATCCATCCATGTTTTCTTTGGTCTCCCTTTTCATCCATCAACATTCATATTCATCACTCTCTTAGTCACATGTATTTCATCCCTCCTCATCACATTTTCATACCAAGACAAAATATCTCCTTTCAATTTTTCTGTCACTGGTGCCACTTTCAAACTCCCTATAATATACTTATTTCTTACTTTATCCATTCGCGTCACTCCACACATCCATCTCAACATATGTGATAATCAAATTCTGAAAATGAATTTGAAAAGTCGGAAGTACGGGCCGGGGTTGAACACAGACCCTTCTGCGTGGATGACAAGTGTTCAACAGCTAAGCTATCACTGCTAAACTAGACATACCACATCAAAATGCAATGCATTATAAACTTTAGTTCTGCCTGTCCTGACGAATAGTTTTAATTAGAAACTAACCCGACCAAGTTTAGCAAGCTTTGGTCATGTTACATTGAGTAACGCAGTTTATAGAGATTACGTGGATTTAATGCTTACCACAAACTCACTGAAAGGTGTATTAATTATCTTTAGAACGAGTAATTAACGTGTTTATTAAGTAATTATGGAAGAAGAATGGTTATGGGCTCGTGTTTAAAGCTGAAGGCTTTGCATTTTGACAAATGAATTTTGTGGTGTTCATGTATGGCCGACCGCTGAAGCGTCCTTTATCCTAGACCAGGGGTCGGCACCCTTTTGAGACGGAAGAGCCATAAGTTGCAATTTACGATATATCACAGTTTTTAAAGAGCCACAAAAAAACTTCGTTTCAATAGTATTTGCTTATACAGGGTGTCCTGTAATTAATGGATAACCTTGAAATGGCGTTTAGCAAAAATAATTACCTTTATAAAAAATACAAAACGAAAATACATTTAGATATAGTTACTAATCTATCTCTTAGTCATAGTCAGTATATTTCAGACATACTATAGTATAGTACTCAATTATGGATCGATTGCACTATTTTAAGGGTTTTGATAGTAAAATAATATTTTTTGCGTATGGAACTGGAGAGCCGCAACTTTACATCGAAAGAGCCGCAGGTTGCCGACCCCTGTCCTAGACGAAGGTGGTGTACAGAGACAGTTAATCCATGAAATGTGTTGCTATCTTCTGTATTCCCCGAAGTGTCATGCAGAGCTGTATACTAACACCCTCAGTTCACCGTTATGTTTAAGTCCCATGTAATAGGGGGCGAGCCTATTGCCATCGACCGGGCACAATTTCAAACTCCGGGTTGCTACTGAGGAATTCCAGACGGAAAAACACAATAAAACTTTGCCCGACCTGGGGATCGAACCCAGGATCTCACGATTAGCAGACGTGCTTGCCACCACTAAACCAACGAGGCAGTCTTTTTATTATTAGTTTTAATTTTTTATGATGGATGTAATTAATGGTCTTTTGTGGTTGCATATATTGTAAGAAAAATATCGTGGGAGTTACATTTAGTGCAATCAACAAGGTTTTATTATTAAACGGTTTTAATTAGCTTCACTTCGTATATGTGTCTATTTGTGTGACTCAAATCTTGCGACAGATTTTTCAACTACTTCTGCCTAACCGATTCTCCTGAAACTCCGCACACAAATTCAATACCTATGACAATACAACATTATTATAACTTCAACTTCCAATTCTTAAATCCTGATTCTGCAGGGGTACTGCAAGATAAACCGGATTAACTTTAAAAAATATTAAGAGATTATTTTTTACATAAAATTAATAATTTAAGGGGAATTGGTGCAAAACATTTAACGGATTACCTACCCATTATCGCGTTCACTGAAATTTTAAAAGTCTCATTTAAAACTTCATCTGATAGGTATTCAATAGGATGATGGATACTCGTTAAAAATATTTAACTCGTTAAATACGGCTTAGTAATATTAATTTTGAAGTAAATCATCGTTAATGAAGCACACGATTCTATTCTTTGAAGAAATAATCTCAAGATCTCGTTACTTTGAATTTATTATGAAAAATATTTTTTGGATGTTAAGGATGATTTCCACCAAACGGCTCGCATCGCATCGGATCGGAACGGATTTTACAATCTTAAAACAATATTAAATCGTGTACACAGTATTTAAAGTCTATATTACCAAGCCGCGCACAGCGGCACGCGATCGTAGCCAAAAGTATGCTGCGACGCGCGATTGGCTCCATTCGGCTGTCGTCGTATCCGATCGGATCCTTTCAAAAATTAGAACACGTCGACACGGTAGGAATTAAACTATTTGACTAGGTGCAGAAATGGATACGTTCGCAAGCGACTATACGGAGCCAATCGCATGCGTCGACATCCTGACGGACGCGTTCGGCTGTCGCCGTATCTGTTCGTAGCCTTTCCAATCCGATGCGATGCGAGCCGTTTGGTGGAAATCATCCCTTAGGGTCAATTCATACTAGAGCAGAGTCGAAGCGCATCGAAGCGTCAAATTCTTCACAAGTAAAGCGAAGAACCAGTCAGCGTTGGTTGCGCTTCGACGCGCGACTTCCGTAGAATGCGCACGAATTCGCGCGTCTTTTTTTATCTTAGAAGAAATATCTGTATTATGTTGTGGAGCTAAGGGTGAATATGCTATGTTAAGTTTCAGATTGACACTTCGATGCGCTTCGACTCTGCTCTAGTATGAGTTGACCCTTACTCTCATTAATCATCTCGTCGTCTACTCTTGTAGTTCGACTATGAAGGTATATGTTAAAATGAAGAGCGCACTACGAGCACTGAACTGAAAGTCAAAACATTTGACCTTTAATATTTAATTTGAAACTCTTTCTCTTTCTAAATTACCCTACTTAGAAAAAGATAGAATATTTAGTTTAAAATCTATCTTTTTCGAAATAGGGCAAGAAAGAGACATACCTACTCGTAATTCCAGCTGCTCTGTTTGTCTAGTGGTGGCAAGCGCGACTGCTGATCAAAAGGTACTGGTTTCGACCCCCAGGTCGGGCAAAGTGATAGATATTGGGTTTTTCCGTGTGGAATTCCTCAGTAGCAGCCCGGAGTTTGGATTTGTGCCCTATTGATGGCAATAGGCTCGCCCCCTATTACATGGGACTTAAACTTAACTATATGTATTCCCCGAAGGGTTGGACAGAGGTGTATAGTAACACCCTCATTTCGCCGTTATGTTTAAGTCCCATGTAATAGAGGGCGAGCCTATTGCCATCAACCGGGCACAAATCTAAACTCCGGGCTGTTATTGAGAAATTCCACACGTCTTGCCCGACCTGGGGATCGAATCCAGGACCTCATGATCAGCATGGCAGTGGTGCTTGCCACCACTAGACAGGCAAGGCAGTTCTTCATCTATTTTATATCAGAAATTATTTTACAGAAGAAAGTTACGGTCAGCAAAACTGTACTACTTGAAATCAATTCGTTGCTTGAAATAAAATTCAGTTGTATTCTGACAAAGGATTCTATATCTCCTTTGTGAGGATACAACAAAATTTTACGAAGACGAAGAAAAAGCAATCTTGCAGTCAATAGTTACTGCAGGATTGCTTCTTTGTAGAATATTTTAATATAAGAAAGGAGCTCCCCGATATATTCATACTAATGAACTAAATCTTTAAGATGATGACACTGTGACATTTAATTATGTCAATTGTTTTATATAGTTTAGCTTCCTTTTCACTTTTGTAAATGTGAGAACTTTGTGGACCTGCATCTATAAATTTGTAAATTACTACAATATTATTCATATTACTTTTTTTTTTAATTTTATTTTTGTTTATTAGATTTTGTACTCAAGTCTTTTAGTACTATATTACTCATTGGTCTGTGGTCAGGACCTCATTGTTCTCTCACTATCCTAAATCATTGTACTGTATCCACTGAAATTGTTAAAGGTATTATTTTTAAAAGAGTAACCATGGAGTTTCTTGCCGGCTCTTCTCCATAGGAAACAACTAATTGGAACCGTGCACCTAAATTCGACGTTTCATAAGCACCTGTATTGGTTTATGTGAAATAAAAAATTTTGATTTGATTTGATTTGATGAATAAAATTGAAATGATTCATTGCTCTGATTAAGGCTGAGCATCCACCAGAGCTGTACTAAGCTGCGTAGCGAGGAATGTGTTTTGTAAGCACCAATAGAATCACTTCATTTACATAGCTTCGCTCTGCGTAGCTTTGGTGGATATGGGTCTAGCAGTGCGAGGTTTTTGTTCATACAAAACAAGCGAGAAATAGGTTGCGAGGAATGTGTTGCGAGGAATGTGATTCGAGGAATGTGTTGCGAGGAATGTGTTGCTAGGAATGTGTTGCGAGGAATGTGTTACGAGGAATGTGTATTCGAAAAGAGTCCGCTATCTATCCTCGCACGGCTCATTTGTACACATTAACACATTACGCATTACATATTACCCATTCCTTGCACAGCTCTGGTGGAAAGAGTCACACCATTACACATCCTCGCTACACATTTTTGCAGAGCACACTTTCCTCGCACTGCTCTGGTGGATGTCCATCCTTAGAATCGTACTGAGATGATTAGAATTTTTAATCTGAAGAAATAAGTTCTGTTTAAATTAATGGTTACCAACCGTTTTTTTTTTTTTTTTTTTAATAAAAAACGTTGCCCCACACTAGGATTTCTCCTGTATCGTGGGTGCGTTTACAGACACAAATCTTCACATGCACAAACACCCAGACCTGGAACAACTATCTGTAGGCCATACAAATATTTGTTCCGTGCGGGAATCGAACCCACGACCCGTAGCGCAGAAGCCAATCTCTTAGCCACTGCACCAAACGTGTCGTCAAAACGTGTGTGATCACGATTCATGAACAATTCACGAATAATTTTCGAGTTTTTTTTTATTATTATTTTTAGCGGTGGTAGCTTTCTATTCAGGAGGGTCTGGTTTCGATCCCGGCCAGTACCTTTGACTTTTCGAAGCCTGAAAGTCTGACAACTGATCTAACCTTAGGATACTGGCATTGCTCAGTAACTGGATTACAGGGGTTACAGGGGATTACAGGATGACAGCCGCTTCGTGTAAAATACTGGTATTCAGCCACATCTGGTTAGACTGGAAGCTGACCCCAACATAGTTGGGAAAAGGGTAGGCAGAACTAAACGTTCGTCGTTGTTCCGCACATGAATTCGAGAAGTTAGAGATGCTGGGATAGAACCGCTCCATACTTTAAGATGAATATATGAAGTGTACCTAGACGTAATCTTGCTGAAAAATTCTTTCACCTAAAACATAGTAGAAAAGAGTACATCGATGTT
Organism: Amphipyra berbera; assembly: GCA_910594945.2. Lineage (NCBI taxonomy): Eukaryota > Metazoa > Arthropoda > Insecta > Lepidoptera > Noctuidae > Amphipyra > Amphipyra berbera. The sequence goes on from OU343144.1 coordinate 10,698,327, forward strand.
GGCAAAGTCTATAAAGATGTCTTTGGAGTCGGCACGCGGGATGTATAGGCCTTCTGAGACACGATATAAAATCGCGAGAACTCCTTTGGGCTTATGACATACGAGCACCTAGAAGAAACAACAAAATAGTAAATTATTTTTTTACAAAGCAGATCCTGGCATTTGCTCAGCTTGCAAACTGTTATTGTCTGTGTGAATAAATATTTAAAGAAAATCTAAAAGAAAAGAAAACATTGCAACATTCCCTAATAACTGATCCCTATTTAATGAGCGACCAAGCATTATTGGTAAAAAATTATGACAATTTTCCCAAAAAAACCTCCAAAAAGTATTTATCATTTTGGATTTGTATTATACTATACTGGCCTGCAAAAATAAGTATCACACTTTTAAAATTGCAATAACTTTTTAAGTACACAAGATATATTTTCGAAACAAAAAGGACTCAAAAAAGAGTTTAACTTTGTTCCTATAGTTTCAAAGAAAGCTGATAAAAATTGCTATAAAACGTTTTTTATTTTAAATCTCTAACTTCTATAGTTTAGAAAAAATTAAAATTTTAAAAGTGTAATACTTATTTTTGGAGGCCAGTGTAGTTCAGATTTATATTGTACTAGCTGTTGCCCCCAGTTTCACCCGCATCCTAGAGGAACTACTTCATGCACCCAGATAAAAAGTAACCTAAGTGTTAATTCAGAATATTGTCTGTATGTGTGCCAAATTTCATCCAAATCTGTTTAGCCGTTCATTTGTGAAAGAGTAACAAACATCCATACATCCATCCTCACAAACTTTCACATTTATAATATTAGTAAGGACTAGCTGTGCCCGCAACTTCGTATGCGTAGAAGTCGTAGGACAACATTACTTGCTTAACTGAAATTATTATGTAATTATTATTAGGTATAGATTAGGTGGGTTTCTTAAAATCTTTCTTTATTCTAACAACTATGAAAAAATACACAAAAAACGGAAACTTCACATAGCTTCGGGTGTTCTATGTTTTTTTCACCAACGGTTTAGGCTGAGTAGATGTTTAGTTTGTTAGATTTGAAAATTAGGATTTTTACTAAACAAAATATGTTGTATTTCTATCAGTAGTCAGGTCCATTATAATAAGGTTTCCATGTGAACAATGTTAGCAGTAGAAACACCAGGGATGAGTGCATGTCCCCCCCGGTTGGGTTCCCGCATTGTCGTTGCGGGGGGGCTTAGTAGCCGTGGCATTGAACCCCACGGTGAAGCGAAGAGGAACCCAAGGAGGGGCCGCTCGTCGGGGCTTGGGTCTGGTAGCCCTCGATGTAGCGGCCCAGTAGGTTGCGGTGTCGCTTCGGCGACATCGCAACTGAGGCGGGCCGCGATGTCGTTTGGAACGCATCGTGGCTGAGTGCGGGAGGCCGCGGCGGGAGAGGAGTGCCGGTATTACGGTGCGCCGTTCTCCCTACCTTCCGCGGCCTTGACAGGGCCGCCACCGTCAGATGGCGGACGCGGTGGGGCCGCAGGGGAAGAGGAGTGGCGGTGTGTACCTGGCCGCCCTTTGAAAAGTGGTAGGCGGCGGGGCCACTAATCTGACCCGTCGCAGGGGGACCAGGGGTGCCCAGACACGGGGTAGTCTGGCACCCATGTACTTGTTTGGTCCCCGGGGTGGTCACGGCGTACCATGTGTTCTGGTGCGCCGGTGATGTGGGGTAGTCCATGAGGATTTCCCCACGTAAAAAAAAAAAAAAAAACGGGATGAGTGCATGTGGCTGGAGAGGCTTTATGGCGCCCTCAGCTTCTGGCTGACGCAGGTACTCTCGGGACATGGCTGTTTCGGGAAGTACCTGTGTCGTATAGACCGGGAGCAGACGCTCGGATGTCACCACTGTGTGGACTGCCAGGAGGACACGGCGCAGCAGACGCTGTAAGTGTGCGCTGCGTGGACAGCGCAGTGCCGTGACCTGGTAGCGGCAGTGGGTGGTGACCTCTCGCTTCAGGTGATGGTCACCAAGGAGGTAGCGGAGAGGGAGAGGGAGGCGTCTTCCTCCCTCCCTTCTCCGGCTAGACACCCCGGGTGCCGGAGGGCACGTGACGATCTCCGGCCAATCCTAGTGACTGGCCTGCGGGCGGCGGGTTAGGGGACCCGTCGCCCGACCAGTAACAGGCCCGGGAGGAATCCGCGTGCGCCTCTCAGAAGGAAGTGGCAGGGCAGGGGTCAATTATTTTTTGTTTTTTTTTTCGTGTTGTTAGTGACAACCTATAATAATAACATTATTCATCAAAAGACATTACAACATTACAACTTTATTCATCAAATTGCCCCACCACTGGAGAGATCCACCAGAAGAAGCTGTTGGGCCAAGACCTGCCGGTCTTGCGGTGCATGCAATAGCGAATCCCGTGACCCCGGCCTTAGGTCAGAAGGAGGGACACCGTTGGTATTTAGCCGGTAAGACTCCGGCAGACCCCCTCGCCTTCCCTGGGCGAGGGTAATCGATGAGGATTTTCCAACGATAAAAAAAGGGATGTGTGCATAAAGATAGCTTAGATTGCTTAGGTATACAGGAGAGAGCTAATCGTGCGAGAAGCAGCTTCATAGCATAACATAAGCTAACCGGAAACTGTACACGTTTAAAACTGAACGGAAAATAGATTACGTAATTTAGTATACACGCAACGCCATCTATTGAGCAAATATGTTACAACAAATGATGCTAATTGTTTTCTTATTGACTTTAAATTCTAATAACTTTAGATTGAGCGAACCGATTAGGATGAAACAGAAACTAAATGTTACTCCGAGATACGCTCAATATTTGTCTATAAAAGTCAATCACACTGAAACAAACAAACCGACAAACAGACAAAAATTCCAAAAATGATCAAAATGGTTTTTTTTTTCTTATCTTTTAACGACTCCCACTATTATTTATAAATTATTTCCCATTGTCAAACACGGCAAGTCCACAGATTTATGATAATATTAATAATATATCTGATTATTTCAAATTCTTCTTCTTCATCCTAGCTTTTTCCCAACTATGTTGGGGTCAGCTTCCGGTCTAACCAGATGCGGCTGAATACCAGTATTTTACACGGAGCGACTGCCATCAGACCTCCGCAACCTAGTAACTGGCCAATGCCGGTATCCTAAGGTTAGACTGAATAATTATTTCAAATTAATCTATCGTATTGCCTTGCACAATTAACAATTATGAATACACTCACTTATGAAATTGAGTGTATTTCTCTTCCACTACCATTCATATAGATAGGTACCTAATAAATTCTAAATAACAATATCTTCGATTTTTTTTTGATAAAAGCTTAGTACCTTCTTCATAAAGATAGCATTTCAATAGACCTTCCGTAGACTGAGAATAGGTACCAATTCAATATTAGGTAATCTATATTTCCTCACAACGTGATTTGATACACGTAACGCCATCTATTGAAAATAAATGTTATAAACATGCACATGCTAAGTTCTTCTAGAAAACTTAAAATTCGCATATCTTTTGATTGCGTGAACCGATTGCGATGAAACAAAAACGATAGGTTACATGGAGATAAGCACAATATTTGTTTATAAAAGTCAACAACATTGGATCAGTTGTTTTTACGTGATGCTTGCACAAACAAACAGATAAACATACATACAGACAAAAATTCCAAAAATGTTAAAAATGGGTTCTATTGGTTATCGTTTAACACCCCAACCAGGATTTTTCAAAATATTTGCTATGTACAGACACGCCAAGTCTACAGATTTATTATATGTAATAATAATAATATATAATATACTATAATATTATATAGATAAGATATATTAGAATAATTTCTTTATAGGGATAATATGACGGCTGATAGGGAAGAATGGAAGCGGAAAACATATTGCGCAGACCCCAAGCAATCTTGGGACCAGGGCATGAAGATGATGATGATGATATTAGAATAATTTCTTTATTACTATGATTGTTTAGTATTTATTTAAATAAATTCATTGTTTCTTACTAGATGGTGTTGAAGCCGAATTAGATGGCGATATGGTTTCGTTACATTGATTTGACTACCCATACTGAAAGCGTTGTATAAATTGAATTGCTCTGATGTCAAAGGGTCTCGCCGAGGGAGAATGTAGCAAAAGTTGGCGAGCAAATCTCTCAAACTTAAGAGCCGTATGTATCAGTAACTAAGCTGTAAGAATTTTATTTATGCACCTACCACGCAGCGGTTAAGAGATTTTACGATCCCCTTCCGTTACACCGCTAACCCGTTTAGTTGGAGGTTCAGCTTGCATTTCGCATTGCTCAAATATGAATGGTTTCCGTGCAAAATTATTAATGGAATCTCACGACATTGTATGGGATTTAACACACCTGTTAATAAGGGTAAAGTGAGAGAGCAAATAACGAGTTAAGGGTAACTGCCTCTTTGGTCTAGTGGTGGGAAGTACGACTGCTGAACATGAGGTCCTGAGTTCGATCCCCAAGTCGAGCAAAGTGTTATTGAGTTTTTCCATGTGTCCTCAGTAGCAGCCCGGAGTTTCGTTTTTGCCTGGTTGATAGGCTCGCCCCTGTTACATGGGACTTAAACATAACAGCGAAATGAGGGTGTTACTATACACTTCTGCCCAACTCTTCGGGGAATACAGGCGTGGTGTTATGTTATGTTGGTGTTAATTTGATCGATTTTCTTCACTAAGCGGTTTATTGACATGTTCCTTCGTACAATCAGGCAAGGCTTATCAACAACCGCGCGGATCTCACGATTTGCGAGGTTAAGCAACTTTTGTCGTAGTCAGTCCGTGGATGGGCGACCATTCGTTACACATCGAGACCCTCCTTGCCTCGGAGAGCAAGTTCAACCGTCGGTCCCGGGTGTCATACTAATATCTATGACAGTCGTTACGGGTAGTCAGAAGCACGAAAGTCTGACAGCTGGTATAACTTTAGAATATCGGCATTGCCCAGTAACTGGGTTGCGGAGGTCTGATGGCAGTTGCTCCGTGTAAAATACTGGTATTCAGCCGCATCTGGTTTGACTGGACGCTAACCACAATACATTTGGGAAAAGGCTAGGCAGAACGGGCCTTCGTACAATCAGGTTTATCGCACACGTTTCAAGTGGTGGGGCCACTTTGTGTCTGAAGACATAATTCTGTGTCTTGAGACTCACTTTTAGGTGCTCACGCCCCGTGGCTATCACGAGGATGGACGCGATCATGGACACACAACACTCTCCAAAGACACACATACCACATCTCTTGTTTTGTATATTAATTCTCTTCCTCTCAGTACTTAAAGCTTTTACAATGTTGTAGGTAAGTGCAATTTAATATTATAATTTTAAAGGTGTGAGCCTGGAGATCTGTCATACAGGTCCCGAGCTCAGTATAGACTCCAGCTGTCACAAAGGTATGAATCTACCTGTAACCTAGATACTATGTAAAAAATTGTACCTTTTTGAAAGAAATAAATTACTATCTTGTTTTTTATTTATTTACTTTTGTAACTCGAGACACAGTTCCAAATCACAGGACGGTCGCTTGAGCAATCAAGATGCATATACCAAACGGTCACTGCAGCAAAAAACAAATGGTAAGAAAGAAAGAAAGAAAGAAAAAAATGTTTATTGTCACCAACACGTAACATAACATCACGCCTGTATTCACCGAAGGATTGAGCAGAAGTGTATAGAAACACCCTCATTTCGCCGTTATGTTTAAGTACCATAGGGGGGCAGCGTATTGCCATCAACTGAGCACAAATCCAAACACCGGGCTGCTACTGAGAAATTCCACACACTGAAAACCCAATAACACTTTGCCCGACCTGGGGATCGAACCCAGGACCCCATGCTCAGGAGTCGCGCTTGCGACCACTAGACCAACAAGGCAACATTAAAATAAAATATATGAAAAAATAAAAAATAAACAAAGTTGTATAATATAATAGCAAAAGGGGGGCTCAGCAATTGTTGATCCGTGAGCAACATAGCTACATCGGTTCAACACTAGTTTTCAGCCAGCAACTTACTCTCACTAGTTTGAATTTTACAATATACGCGAGTACGTAGGTACAATATTAACTTTGATAAGCTAAAAATTAACAAAAACATTAATAAGTAAAATAAATGTATTAGGCCGGGGCCGCACTGGTACGGCGAAAGCGACACGAGACGGCGCGGCGATGTCGTGAAAACAAACTCATTTATACATAATATGTCCGTAGCCGCACTGCAGAAGCGACAAGCGAAATTTATTTGTTCACGAAATCGCCGTCTCGTCGCTGTCGCCGTACCAGTGCGGCCACGGCCTTAAAACCACGGGGATAAAAATCTATTTTAAACTAAAGTAAACCTAAAAAAGATGTTGACCGAGAAATGTTATTATAATATATATACATGACTTCCTAAATGATAAAAGTTGATTTCTATAATTTGATGCTTAATAATTTAATTCATTTTTTTTATATTTGGCTTCTTTAGCTGAATTATTTTTAATTTATTACAATTTCAATACATATTTGCACACCTTCAAATGGTATAACATGTAGCTCATATTGAAATATTAACACCATTGCATGCATATCATTTTGTATTGTAATTCACACATCATCATCTTCCTGCTCTGGTCCCAAGTTACTTGGGGTCGGCGCAATATGTTTTCTCTTCCACTCTTCCCTGTCAGCCGTCTCATTATCATTTACTCCCTTATCTTTAATATCCTCCCTCACACAATCCATCCATCTTTTCTTAGGTCTCCCTCTCCCTCTCCCACATGTTACAGTAAATAAATATATCTTTATCTTTAAAAAAAAAAACAGTATCATACTTCCACCCACTCCTGAGTGAGTGGAAAATACAGGTCGCTAACACAGATCAGCATAAAGACAACTACCTATGTATGTACCTAGATCACAAATTGAAAGATAAATCAGACTATGATTCCCTACTAATAATTAGTTTTAAAGTTCCGTGTTTATTTACATACTTAGCAAAAGCGTTCCACCGGGTCTGGAGCATCCCATCTGCGCTCAGACACACTCGCGGCGTGTGTTTTATTATAAAAATACTAAAGGTCAAAGCACACATATCAAATCGGAAAGGGATCGTCACCGTATCAACTCAAGCCGTTCAGTATTATTTATATGAAACTCCCTACTGCAACGCACACTAATCGGAATCGTAACGTAATCGCCTCGCCTCGTGACAAGCTCACGAACCGCGGTGCGGTGTGTGGTCAACGTGGTTCCCGCGCTTACGGCTAGTCGTCCCCGCGCTTACGTCTCTCCGTACCCGAGCTTACGTCTATTCATCCACCCTTGCCCCTCTCACCCCTCCCGCGGCTGCCTGCCGTACACTACTGTTACTGCGAGCCGTAAGCGAGCCGTAAGCGCGGCGTCGCCTAGCCGTAGCCGAGTCTACGTATCGGAGCTGCTGATCCGGTTTGGTTACGTGCTTACGTTAGGATGACGCCTGTTTGACGGCGAGGCGAAAGGCGATACGGTTACGATCCCTTTCCGAGTTGATATGTGTGCTTTGACCATTAATCGGGTCTAATCGCGTAGAAAATTTATAAGGCAGAAAAATACCTTATTTATCCCGACGTTTCGACCGAATTTCACCGGCCGTGGTCACGTGTAGAAAGACGGGTGTGTTTTATTATCATAATAATATTCTCATAAATAAACCTACCCTTCGTAAGAAGTGTTAGATCTAAAGATAATTATTAGTATAAATCTACTTAGCCGTCAAGCTTTGGCCTCTAGTACTCGCATCTAGGCCAATGCTCGATGGCAATAGCCGTCGAGCCTCATAACCAGGCCTTAGGATTTACGCGGGAGATAACCAACTGATACATTGTTTTTCTCATTTAGACCCACAGTTCAAAATTGTAGCTTACGCCGTATACGATAAAGTTCAAATTCTAATATATCATTTTACAGTACCCTATCGATCTACAATCCTGGTAAATGAAATCCAGATGTTGCTTAGTATTAAGTAGTTGATATTGGAGTAGGTAGTAGAAATGTTAGACAAATGGAGTAGGACACGACAAAAAGTAATTCACCCAATTTAAACAGGACCCTGCTTCGTTTTGACTCCTAAACGGATGAAATAGCGAAACACATAAAATCACGCCTGTATTCCCCAAAGGGTTGGGCGGAGGTGTATACACCTATACTATACACATACTACCTATATAGTAACACCCTCATTTCACCGTTATGTTTGTCACAATTTTAAGTTTTCGTTAATCTCGCGCTGTCTCTGTCACTTCAAGGCTAAGTAACTGAGACAGCACGAAATTAACGGCTACTTTAAATTGAGTAGCGTTTGAGTATTTAGCCATATGGCTGTCAATTAATGGCTTCGTAGATCTAGTGGTGGCAATCGCGACTGCTAGTGAGATCCTGGGACCAATCCCTAGGTCGGCCAAAATGTTATTGAGATTTCCCGTGTGGAATTCCTCAGTAGCAGCCTGGGGTTTGGATTTGTGCCCGATTGGTGGCAATAAGCTCGCCCCCTATTACATGGAACTTAAAAACAACGGCGAAATGAAAGTGTTATACACCTCTGGCTGACTCTTCGGGAATTACAGGCGTGGTGTAATTCCTTTATTTAGGTACTCAGCTATGTTTTCCTATCTTAAATGTGACCTAAAATTCTGCCTATCTACCAAGGGGCATAGATAATTGCAGTCTCCCCGCAGAGGTGATGAGTGCCATATAGTCGGTTACGTGCCTCCGCATAGATCGAGCCAGCCGTTTCTAATTAACGTGAAGTGCGGGCCGCTATTAGCGAAACTGGCATACTACCTAGGTGCCTATAGTTTGTGATTTATTTTAAAAAATACACTCGGGAGCAACGAATCCGTGTCACCAACGTAAACAAAACAATGTTAATATGTTAAACAATGTTTTTCTAGATAATTAAGGTTTATGTTGTTGACCCGGATTCTTTCTTTAAAATGATAAATTACAGCAGTGATAGCTTAGTGGTGTGAACATCACGCCTGTATTCCCCGAAGGGTTGGGCAGAGGTGTATGGTAACACCCTCATTTTACCGTTATGTTTAAGTCCCATGTAATAGAAGATGAGCCTATTGCCATCAACCGAGCACAAATCTAAACTCCGGGCTGCTACTGAGGAATTCCAGACGGAAAAACCCAATAACACTTTTCCCGATCTAGGGATCGAACTCAGGACCTCACGATCAGCAGTGGTGCTTGTCACCACTAAAACAACGAGGCAGTCTCTGGACATCACCAATAAACTCAAGAAGATCTAGTTGGCTAGTCTTTTCCTAATTGAAAACCACTCGGCTACTTCATATAATATTCTGCAGAAAATACACAGCCTAGCTCTTTTTTCAATAACCATAATACTTGCTTAGCGCACGATATTTTTCACAATGGAATTTTCTAGCACTCTTGATTATACTGCTCCAGGATGTAAGATGAACAAAGCATATAAAACAAGTTGTACTATATTTGCTATTCCTTTTTTTATTTTAACGTGGGAAAATTCTCATGGATGTCCCTCGCCCGGGGAAGGCGAGTGGATCTGCAGGACTCTCACCAGCTAAAAATCCACGGTTTTCCTCCTTCTAACCTTTGGCCGGGGTCACAGGATTCGCTATTGCATGCACCGCAACCCCGGTAGGTCTTAGTCCACCAGCTGCTGGTGGACCTCTCCATTGGTGGGGCCATTTTCCCCGTGCCCTACTTCCATCTGAGAGGCGCGCGCGGAACACGGCGCCCGGTGCGTCTAATGCCAGTAGGGAGAGAGGAAGACGCCTCCCTGTCCCTCTCGGCTACCTCCTTGGTGAACATTTGCTATTCCTGGTCCAACAACGACCTACTACCAACTAACGAAACCGAAGTAGGTATGGAGGTTACCAAGAACGTCTAACATTACCAAGATAAGATAAGATAAGATAATTTTTATTTGCTCAAACATGAGTGTACATACATACAAAAACAATTGTCAGCATATATGCAAGATGTTAAAGTAACAATAGAGATCATCATGTTTGCCATGATCAATGGCATACAAATATTTATTATATAATTACATTAAATTATGTAGAATGTTGAAAACCTTCTGCCAAAAACTCATTAATATTATAATAGGCTTTATCTGCTAGAAAATTCTTTACTTTATTTTTGAACGCTACATCACTTAAATGCTTCCAACTTTTTGGCAGTTTATTATAAATTTTTGGAGCCATGCAAAAGACACTTTTCCGCATAAGTGCAGTCCTATATTGATGTAAGCAAATCGTAATATTGTCGCGCCTATCGCTCGATATATCTATACATATACAAGGTTAGTCGGAGGGGGTACTAAGCCGCGGGCCACTTAAAGCATCACTGATGACTATTTTAAAGCAAGTGTTAAAATTTCAAAAATTCTATACTTTTTATTTGCATGCGAAAAGATTTTTATTTTAGTTTTTCCAAAAAAAAAGCATGCCTCCTTTAGTTATGAATTCAGAAAATTAAGTTTCTAATCCGTGACCCCAAATATGACCTAAATGGTAAACACAGCTGATCATAGCTATGGACATAGATTTTAGCATATTTTTTACGAAATCTTTGAAAAGCTAATTCTCTTAAACTATCGAGTTTTGGGGAAAGTTGCAGAACAAAAGTTATCCCTTATTATAGGTATTTTAACACCCTTTCGGCTTAGTACCCCTTTTCCGACTAACCTTGTATAATTAATTATCCTGACTGACTGATTCATCAACGCAGAACCTAAAGCACTGAAGCTTGAAACATGAAATTTGGACAACAGGCTTCTTTTGTGACGTAGGCATCCACTAAGAAAGGATTTTTGGAAATTCTACCCCTAAGGGAGTGAAACAGGGCATGGAAGATTTTTTGAAAATTCACGCGGACTAAGTCGCGGGCTAAGTGCTGGTTATTAATAAAATTATAATTAAGAATACAAGATCTCTCTTCTCTCGTGTAGAGCTATACGAAAACAGCTCATGACGTGGTAAAAAGATTACCCAGTCAGCAAGGTTGGTAGCGGGGCTGATAACCCAGGGTGTGTGCTGGACGTACTAAAGTATCGTCACATGTAAAGGCTTTTTTCATGCACCCCAAAAATATAATTAAAAAATATATTTAAAAAAGCACGTTTAATTTCGAGAACATAACATATACATAACATCACGCCTGTATTCCCCGAAGGGTTGTGCAGAGGTGTATGGTAACACTCACATTTCGCCGTTATGTTTAAGTCCCATGTCATAGGGGGCGAGCCTATTGCCATCAACCGGGCACAAATCCAAACTCTAGGCTTCTACTGATTCCACACGGAAAAACCCAATTACAGTTTTGCCCAACCAGGGAATCGAACCTAGGACCTCACGATCAGCAGTCGCGCTTGCCACCGCTTACATTCGTGAAAATATCTAACTAAACTAGAATTTAGAGAGCTTACAAAAAAATATTCTAAAAACTACGTACTAGACGACTTTGCACTATAATTATATTAAAGGTGAACGCATGACCCTCTAATTTTTGAACCGTGAATATTGTCTCAAGGTGAAACCCAGTTTTTCCCATTCATTATTTTCTTCAGCAACGTTCAACTGGATTACAATAACAAATGTAAATGATATTTTATTGTCATACGCTTTAATATCGTCCATTGAACTTAACAGTAATTTAGTTATCATTGAGAAAATAAAAGAACTATGTTGGAATAAATAAATAATTTAATCTACACTAATATTATAAAGCTGAAGAGTTTGTTTGTTTGTTTGAACGCGCTAATCTCAGGAACTACTGGTTGTAATTGAAAAATTGTTTTTGTGTTGGATAGTCCATTTATCGAGGAAGGTTATAGGCTATATAACATCACGCTACAACCAGTAGGAGTGGAGCATAGATGAAAAATGTTGCAAAAACGGGAATAATTTCCACCCGTGCGAAGGCGGGACGGGCCGCTAGTGGTATTACTTTTTTTTTTTATTTGTTACTAGGCCTGCGTTTGGCCGCCATCTCGCCTAATGTTAAGCGATGATGCGGTCCACGATGGAGCACGCTTGCCCAGAAGAAACCGATTCACTCGTGACTTGAAGACACGCAGATTGTAACTGTCGGGGAACACCCACTCGGGCAGCGCATTCCACTGTTTGGCGGTTTTCACAATGAAAGTGGAATCAAAACGCTTCGTTCGGGTTTTTGGTATATCAACCATGAACCGATGGCGCTTTTTCGTGTTTCTGGCCATCCGATAGAAAAAAGGGCAGGGGGGTATTAGATCATGCAGATCTGAATCTGAATCTCCGAAATGTGTCCGATAAAAAACCGATAGACTAGCAACTTTGGGCCGATGCTCAAGACTTTGGAGCTTGGTCTGAACAAGGGAGTCGTTGCTGATGAGCTTCTTGGCATGCTTCTCAATGGACTCCAACGTCTCAAGCTGGTATTTGGCTGAGTCATCCCAAAGGTGCGAGCAGTACTCCATGCACGAACGAACCTGGGCTTTGTATAGTTGAAGCAACTGTTCCGACGTGAAGTACCGCCGCACCTTCGAGAGGACACCTAGCTTTTTAGCAGCCAATTGAGCTTTGGACTCAATATAGGAGCCAAAGTTGAGGGTCGACGTCAGAGGAAGGTAATAAGGTTTAAAATTATTTGAACTTTAAAAATCCTTAACCATGCCGTTCTGCCTGGGAGCGCAGGCCCTTAATATCATGGACACCATTATACTCGATCTAAGCTAAGTTTGCCCATAAAAAAACAAAGTACCTAGATTCCCATTAAAGCTCTTTTAAATGGAAAGAAGGTCCTCCAAAGTGTATTAAAGCCAATCCCAGGGATTCTCCATAGAATAAAATCAAGGCGATGCTAAAGAAAAATTGCATCACAACTTTGTAACTAGCTAGGTGTAAACTTGAATAACTCGAGTTCACAAGAAGTAAGCAAAAAGTTAGAAGATACTTCATCTAAGGTAACTTTGAAGTTAGAGTTGATGAACTTACACGGTATTTGCTACAATACGTACACGATAAAATGGATAGCCTAGCAACAGTAAATATACAAGGTTAGTCGGAAAGGGGGGTACTAAGCCGAAAAGGGTGTTAAAGTACCCATAATAATGGATAACTTTTGTTCTACAACTTTCCCCAAAAGTCAATAGTTCAAGAGCAATAGCTGTTCAAAGATTTCATAAAAAATACGCTAAATTTTATCGATTAGACGTGTTTACATTTTACGTCATAACTAAAGCAGGGAGGAAGAAATTAAAAAAAAACTAAAGTAAAAATAGATTTTCTTGGACAATAAATTAATCGAATTTTTAAATTTTAACAATTTCTTTAAAACATACATCAGTGATACATTAAGTGGCCCGCGGCTTAGTACCTCCTCTCCGACTAACCTTGTATAAGCTAAAGCAGTATGGAAACTACGTACAAACGTTCGAAACGGCATACTCACAGACGCGCGCATCGACGAGATACCAAAGTGGTGCAGTACTCAGTACTACGACCGCCGCTTTGGGGTGCTGAGGAAAATTACATATCCTGGATACATAGAATACTTTTTGTTCGGGTACTTAAAGCAGTTCCCTTTTTTATCGTGTTAATTTCCTCATGGATGTCCTTCGCCAATGGAAGGCTATGGGGTCTGCTGGACTCTTACCGGCTAAAAACCCACGGTGTTCCTCCTCCTAACCGTCGGCTGGGGTCGCGGGATTCGCAAAAGCATGCACCGGAACCCCGGAAAGTAGTTCCCCTAGCATACGAGTAAACCCCCTATCAAAAGCTAGTATCCGTACTATAATAAATGCGAAAGGAACTTTTTGTCTGTTTTTGTTAGTTTTTCATGACTAAATTACTGAACCAATTTTGATGAAACTCGGTACAGAGATAGTCTTCTTCTTTTCGTGTGGTTAGTGACTAACCTGGTGTCAGAGATTATGGGCCTCAGAATTAAAATTAAAAAAAAAACCTTGCCCCACACTCGGATTTCTGCTGTATCGTGGGTGCGTTTACAGACACAAATCTTCACATGCACAAACATCCAGACCCGGAACAACTATCTGTAGGCCATACAAAATATTTGTTCCGTGCGGGAATCGAACCCATGATCCGTAGCGCAGAAGCCGATCGCTCAGCCCCTGCACCGAACGTGTCGTCAAACTTGGCATTACATGCCGTCGAGAAATATCTCCCAGGCACGCCGGTTTCCTCACGATGTTTCCCTTCACCGTTTTTAAGCAAGTGATAATTATGCAATACATACATGAATCCGAAAAGTCAGAGGTGCGTGCCTTGGGTTCGAACTCGAGACCTACGACTTGGCTATCACTGCTATTAGAGATAGTCTAAAATCCGGAGAAGGACATGGGCTACACTTTAATCCCGAAAAACGCGTAATACGAAACGACATTTACCCGGCCAAAGCCGCGGGCGATCTCTATATTATAATAATTTTATAACCTAATCGAATTATGCGCCATGTACCAGAAAGAGATGGAACACCCCTATTTTCCAACACAAGGCTTACAATTCACTCTACAACGCTAATTATAAACCGCGAGTATTCGCTCCATCTATGTCGGATCGCGTAATTAAGTGTACGTACGCTAACTTGGAAGTGCGTCAGCATTTATTTAAAGTAAATTGTAGGTAGGTTGGGCTAAGCATGATTTTGACCCGTATTGCTCGAATATATAACACAAATTTCTCTCAAGTAGATATATTTAACTGTACTAAACCTACCTTCAAGACACAGATTATAAAAGCCATAAAAGAAAGCAAACTGACACGCAATTAAGCTCATAAAGTGCGCGCAAGATAAGTCTGCGCGCGATGGAGGGCGTGCTAAATGTTGCCATGATCGCAAAAATACAAAGTCCTACTTTTCAAGGAAAAGTAGTATATTCGTGAGCATTAAAATTGGGCAGCCCTCTTGTGGTTTATTATATTTTAATTGAGCTAAGTTATGTACGTTTAAATTTACTACCTATCAACTAAATTAATTAGTATTTTTACGTAATTTGCAAAGGAAAAGAACTAAGGTTATAAATGTGCCGTGAGTGAATAAGAATGCAGTATGATTATTATCGTCTGATGAGGCCTATTATAATCTTTATTATTATATTTGCTTTTATTCCTAAAATCAGGTAAATCTAGTGACAAAGTTAATAAAACGGCAACATTATGGCGGAACATGATTAGTTCCGATTTTGGCCGCGCGCAGTTATCTTGCGCGCACTCTAGCCATACAATACTGTAATACACATATTCTGTAATTTATTATATGTGTCGCTGTTGGTTTTTTAAATAAATAAAAATAAAAAATAATAAAAATGGAAAACTTTCCGCGTGTGTATAATTGTAGAAGTAGAAATAACATAACATCACGCCTTGTATTCCCCAAAGGGTTCGGCAGAGATGTTTTTAGTACACACTCGTTTTGCCAGTTATGTTTAAGTCCCATGTAATAGGTGGCGAGCCTATTGCCATCAACCGGGCACAGATCCAGACTCCAGGCTGCTACTGAGGATTTCTACACGAAAAAACCCAATAACACTGCCCGATCTGGGGATCGTACCCAGGACCCCATGATCAGCAGTCGCGCTTGTGACTACTAAACCAACAAGGCAGTATTTTCAATTAAATATTGAAAATAGCTAATTTTACTGAAAAGAGCCTTCAACTGCCTCGTCAGTCTAGTGGTGGCAAGAGCAACTGCTGACCGTGAGGTCCTGGGTACGATACCCAGGTCGGGCAAAGTATTATTAGGTTTTTCAGTGTGGAATACCTCAGCAGCAGCCCGAAGTTTGGATTTGTGCCCGGATGATGGCAATAGGGTCGCCCCCTATTACATGGGACTTGAGACATAAGGGCGAAATGAGGTTGTTACTATACACCTCTGCCTAACCCTTCGGGGAATACAGGCGTGATGTTATGTTAACGTGAGACTTTACTTTATTTTTTAAAGTAAGCAGTGCTGCATTGTAAGATTTAAAAATAGTTTCTTTCATGAACCGGGAATTGAACCGACATAATCCATTAAAAAAACTTTTAAGTTAAACGGTTTTATCTTGCAGTACTCCTGCAGCATCAGGATTTGAGGATTGAGGTTTCAAATTATCACAATGTTGCATTGTTATGGGAATTGAATTTGTGTGCGAAGTTTCAGAAGAATCGGTTAAGCAGAAGTAGTTGAAAAATCTGTCGCAAGATTTGATTCAAACAAATATACAAAGTGAAGCTAATTAAAACCGTTTAAAAAGAAACAAACAAGAGAATTATCGATCAGCACCCACAAGAACATAAAAAACAAAACAACTTCTCTACACAAGAAACACAGCTTGAAACAGTAAAGGAACACAGCGCGTTCACACAGCGGATCCGTTTTTAACGGATCCGTCGGTACTGGATGTGTTGTTCACATCTGTACTGTCGGATCAGTTAAACAAATGGCATCTGCGTCGTATCTGGCAGGCAGGATAGGATAACAATAACGGATCGTGTGTGAAGGCTTCTCCATACATCTTCATGTACGGATCCGTTTTTTATACTGTTCCGGCATCCAGATTTTGATGGCAAAACGGAATGTGTAAAAATGTCGGTCCAATATTTTTTACTGCATTCGGAATACTCTCGTGTATATAAACTCGCTTATATAACTACAGGCGCCATTACAAAAATAAACACTGCACTGATAGCCTAGTGGTGTGACCGTCGGACTGCCAAGTCATAGGTCTCGAGTTCGAACCCAAGGCACGCACCTCTGACTTTTCGGATTTATGTGCGTATTGTATAATTATCACCTGCTTAAAAACGGTAAAGGAAAACATCGTAAGGAAACCGGCATGCCTCAGAGATATTTCTCGACGGCATGTGAAGCCAAGTCAGAGGCCCATGGGCGGCATAAACTCTGACACCAGGTTAGCACTAACCACACGAAAAGAAGAAGACAAAATTAAAAACGGTCTTGTAAACATTTTTTATGTGAACTAGCATTAAGATAACACAAATTATAATAACATTCCCGCAGGAAGGTACTGCATAGTGCACAAATGCCTCGCCAGGATTGGATGGGATATTTTTCAAAGTATTCGCACAAATATTTTCAAAGAGCGGCTGCGTTATAAACTGAATTCCTAACACATGCGGCCCTACTATGGAAACTGGACGAAGAATATTTTATATTCTAGTTAAAATCTCTATCCTACTAATATTATAAATGTGAAAGTGTGAATGTTTGTGAGTTTGTGAATTTGCATGTTTGTTAATCAATCACACCTTAACGGCTGTACGGATTTGGATGAAATTTGGCACACAGGTAGACCTTCATCTGGATTAAAACATAAGATATCTTTTATGCGGGTACGTGAAGTAGTTCACCTAAGGCGCGAGTGAAACCGCAGGCAAAAGCTAGTCTTCCAATGTGTTTATAAAAATCAATTGCCGTGCATTATACTAAGTTCACACGATTGGATTCTGGTTGATCAACTGACTTGATCAACAAAATTTGAAACGTTTTTGTTGCTTCAATTTGATTGAAAGTGTTCAGACGGTTCAAATCGCATGCTATTTAGCAGTTGATCAACTAGAATCCAATCGTGTGAACCTGGTGTTAGTTTCACAAAAACTTGAAAATGGATGGAACGTTTCGATTTTTTTTTGTTTTGTTCGCCTCAGTACTGGGTTGGTTTAGGAAAAAAGATTTAGGTGTCACAACACTGGGTCATCTAGTTTAAAATAAATACCTACATCTTAGCAGTACTAATAGACCACATTCAGTAATTGATAATTATTGATATTTCACAATATTTCCGCGCATAGTGCTGAAGCAATGAAGTCGTCTTCAGAGTTGCTTATTATAGGCCTTATAGGCCATAATACAATCGTCGATATGGCAGATAAGCATACCTACAATGAATGGTCATCAGAAATTAATTACTAAACTGATCAGTAATCAGAGTATGCAAAACCTGTTGACAATTAATCTCTAATGCGTCGTCCTAATTGGCTAGCGGTCGCACGATTATGCGATGATCGCATCGCATTGTTCACACAAACTCGCAATCAAACAAACTAATCATTGTTGAGTGTCTTAATTGAATTTTTGATCGGGCGAACTGATCGTCCGAATTTTAGCCCTGTTGCACATTTCTGTCAGAAATTTTTTGACCCGTGTGCGAAGGCCCTGTGCGCATACATTTTGTACTTAACCCGCAGACTGTCGGACCTGGCAGATTTTCGAAGTGAATCCCGAAAAGAGCGCAGCCGTTCTTTTCGAGAGGCACGGCGATAACCACTCGCGTATCCCCCCCGTCGTCATGTTCGGAAAAGTGATCCCTTGGGACAGTTCCCAAACGTTCAGTAACGTTAAGTATCTGGGGGTTATCCTAGATCACCACCTTACGTTCCGGAAATACATCAAAGCGGTGCACGCTCGGGCCGGCTCCATCCCATGATTAGGGCGCGCAGTAAACTCTCACTTAGAAATAAGTTGAGACTTTACTTGACGTGCATTCGCCCCATCTTAACCTAAGCTAGCGTCGTGTTCGCACACGTTAAGCCATATCGATTTAAAGCATTTCAAATTCTACAAAACCGCGTATTGCGTAGAGCCGCGGGCGCTCCGTAGTACATGCGCAACGTTCAACTTCACTTAGATTTAAAAATGCCAACCGTAAGGCAATACCTCAAACGCACGTCTAAGCGTTATTTCGACAATGCCCCGAGGCATCGGAACCCCCTTGTGACCGCCGCGTCCGATTATAAACCCTCCCAAATCAGTATAGTACGCCGTGACGCCCGATGACGATATCACCCTCCTCCAGGAGGCGAATAAATCGACTAGCACAATACATATACACCGCCGCCGGCGACCGGCGTATCGCCCTAGCCGACGAGGCCCCTCGCAACGTCCCACCGCCGCCGCCCCCGATCTACCGTGCTCACCCGCCGCAGCCGCGGAGCCGGTCGTCCCTTCTGACTCCGCGCAGTCACACCACGATTAATACAGCCCTCATCAAGCTGTCGTATCCCTCCCAGTCCTCTCGCATTCAACACCCTAAGAGGTTCGAGTCCCCCCTGAGCGACGCCCTTAGAGGTGTTGCTGCTATAATAGTCATGATGTTACAGTAGTTAGCGTAGTTATCTAGGTAGTTAGTTTTAGATATTGGTTCGGAGACCCTTCTGGTCTCGCCAATAATAGCCCGGTTACGTAGAAAAGGTCCGCAAGACCATCTACAAGAGTCGAATAAGAAAAAAAAAAAAAAAAGACCCGGCAGAATGATAGAGTACGGGGATCTAGTACAAAATGTATGCAAAGACTGCCATCTGTCGCTCGTCAGAAATTTTCTTTCTTTATAATTTGCGGTTTACCTTGATTGTTCACCGCCTGATCGTGCAACAGCCATTCAATTTGGACAATGCCTTATGCCCGGTTCCTGTGGCCGAAAACGAATCGTTTTGCTTACGAATGGTAGCATTTTTTATAGCTAAATTGGGCATATAAATAAAGTCCTAAGCTAATTTTGCTTATGATAATTACTTACGTGTGGGAAGGTCAACTATGCAAAGCTATGTGGTCTTTACTCTATTATTGGTGAAGATACAAGAGTCTTAATTTTAGCCGATAACGCTTGGTAAATCATAGGAATTGGCCATTATCTATGTATCTCAAATCTCATATCTATCTCAAAACCATTCTGTACAAATAGCCCATCACTCACAAGTTCAAATGAATCAAGTGATAAACAAAGGAGTTCAGTTCCAATAGTTAGTAGTGTACCGGACTATCGAATGCCTCACGCAAAACAATTTGTATATTGCGAACGGCAACGAATACCGAAGATCGCATCGCACCAGCTGCTTGGATACATTATAATTTGCAGGAAAATGTATACATTACTGTCGCTAGTATATTTTTCGAAGAAATAGATAGAATGTTTTTTTTTAATTTTTTAAAGATCCTACCCACCACAAAACAGATAGCTACAGAAGTAAATCACATGTATGTACTTCACTTTTCATAACTACGCTCGGCGGTCGCTCTATCTATATATCTTTCTCTCTCAAGCGCATGGCACTTGCGCTCGCACTCACTCGCACTCTAGTCCCAAACAGTCCGAGATATCGTGTCCGTTAGCAGTGTCTATGTGTGCGTTGCTCGAGCGCACTTATATGTAGATTTACTTCTGTACCTATCTATTTTGTGCTACCACTAAGCGTGATGGGTTTTGTTGAATCTTACAACACGTGTCTATACCTAGCATGCGCTGAGGAATAGGGTATTTGTTATCGGTAGCTGGTAACACCGGACAATGTTGACATAGGAGGGTAACCGTCAAGATGAATCACCGTACCCGAAGTTATAAAAACACTGGTCATTCGACGGAGCAGAGGATTCCATGTCGAACAACCGAAGAAGTCTGACCTTTTACATCTGATTAGCTGGTCCTTATTTTCTGATCTTGTGTAAATTATAATATTGTGGACTAGTTTCTGTAACTAATCACTAACCCAATTAAAAGTACTCTCAGTGGTGAAGAGTCTATGTTGGTTTCATTTACTTTATTTACCATGCTCGTAATCCTGATATACCGATATTAGCTATAACTGTAATGATAGATTTACCCCTATAAGATTATGTTGTATATTTTTTATATGTATAACAATTTTGATTATTTTAAAGAAAGTATAGAACGAACACAGTATGTGAAAAAATTAATAAAATCGATGAAAACATAGACGAGCTACACGCTTTCGAAGTTTGAAGAGACGCTTTCGAAGCTGTCCCGTTCGCGCGAAACAGATATTGTAAGGAGTGATGTCAAGTTACTGTGAAGTTTTTAAGGTATGACGTCATTGTGGTGTCATGTTGTCTCTGTCTAGTCAACAATTTTAAATCGTTTATAACTTTTGGCATTTTATTAAATACTAGCTGTGTCCTCACGGCTCCGCCCGTAACCTATGTTACTCAGTGATAATGTAGCTTTCTAACGGCAAAAGATTTTTTGAAATCGGTCCAGTAGTTTTTAAGTTTATTCGTTACATACAAAAATCCAAAAATACAAATCTTTCCTCTTTATAATATTAATTGTATAGATATAGACTAGCGGCCCGTCCCGGCTACGCACGGGTGGACATTTTTCCCGTTTTTGCAACATTTTTCATTTATGCTTCGCTCCTATTGATCGTAGCGTGATGTTATATAGCCTATAACCTTCCTCGATAAATGGACTATCCAACACAAAAATATTTTTTCAATTCCAACCAGTTCCTGAGATTTGCGCGTTCAAACAAACAAACTCTTCAGCTTTATAATATTAGTATAGATTTCATTGGTTTTTTCACTGTTACCTACTTATCATTTTTGAAATAGTTTCAAGATTTCTAATAAAAAGATAATAGTCAAATACCCTATTGTAGCCCGTTCTTAGACGGAACAAAAATCAGAATGAATCAAATACGTATAAGTTATCGAATGGATTACCAGAAGTTATCGTTCTCTCTTCTTCCTAGCCTTTTCCCTATGTTGTGGTCAGCTTCCAGGCTAACCAGATGCGGCTGAATACCATTATTTTACACGGAGTGACTAGCATAAGACCTCCGCAACCCAGTTACTGGGCAATGTCGATATCCTAAAGGTAGACCGACTTTTGGGCTTCTGACTACCCGTAACGACTGTCATAGGTATTCTTATGACACCTGGGACCGACGATTTAACGTGCTCTCCGAGGCACGGAGGACACTCGGTCACCCATCCACGGATTGACCGCGGCAAGCACAGCTTAACCTCGAAAATCGTATGATCTGTGCGGCTATTATGTAGCCACGAGCACCAGAAGTTATCGTTATTATAATGAATTATGATAAGTTTATAAGTCAAATTATTCGCAGTTTCATGTTTGCATACTAATAGAAGAATAGAATAGAATATACTTTATTGTACACCAAAATTGTAACACAGCTCTTATACAATAACAAACATTAAAGGGTACAATGGCGGTCTTATCGCTGATAGCGATATCTACCAGACAACCTTAGTACAACTAATAGTACCTACCTACAAAATAATTTGGACAAAGATCTTCCTAGAGAACGTAAGTGATAAATTCACGCCTACAACAAAATTATTATCCTGTAAATCTTAGTTACTCCCACAATTCCTGTGGGATGAAAACAGGTCAAATGTTATTCTTTCATAAAGGGAATTACGTAGAAGTTTCTAGAGACGATCCAATTTCACACTGAGACCTGTAATTTGTAATGGTAAAGTTGATTATGGTGACTTCATTTGTCAACTGCCTCGTTGGTCTAGTGGTGGCAAGCGTGAGGTCCTGGGTTCGATCCCCAGGTCGGGCAAAGTGTTCTTGGGTTTTTCCGTGTAGAATTCCTTAGTAGCAGCCCTGATTTTGGATTGGCGCCCGGTTGATGGCAATAGGCTCACCCCCTATTATATGGGACTTAAACATAACGGCAAAATGAAGGTGTTACTATACACCTCTGCCATACTCTTCGGGGAATACAGGCGTGATGTTATGTTATGTCGTTTTTCAACTGAGTCTTCTACCACGTATGAAACCATACAAAATTCTATAAAAATGTTAACACACAAGCGACCCTGAACATTACTGGGTAGTCTAACAAGCCCAATAAAATATTCTTTTTGCCAAAACTTAACAGCAAAAAAACGCAATCAAATGCCTGCCATAACTCGAAAATATACTTTATAATCATTACATAAGGTTTATTTTAAAACAGACTTCCCTTCGAAGTGCTATCAGGTCTTTTTTGTAAATGCGACTTCAGGGTGTACGAGGGTACCCATGGGTTGCCCTACCATTGTAAAAGATAAAAGCATGATGTATCGGAGCAGATATTTTATATATTATGGGAAAAATTGCCAAGGACGACAGGACGAGGTTATATTGTTTGAACATTTACATATAAGTCCAGTCGCCGGGTAGTTTTACCTTCTTCTTCTTATCATGTGGTTAGTGACTTACCTGGTGTCAGAGTTTATGCCGCCCATGGGCATCTGACTTGGCTTCACATGCCGCCAAAACATATCTCTCAGACATACCGCTGGTTTCCTCACGATGTTTCCCTTCACTATTTTTAAGCAAGTGTAAGGTTGCATGAATTTTATCGTATTGTAAACTATTAAAATCTTACACTGGCCACACTGGTGGCGGTAGTGTGCTCAAAAAAAAATTAGGCGGTTTGATATTTGATATATCTACTGGCCACACCGGAGATATAGGGGGGATGACTTGGCAGGACGGGCACCGGGGAACGGAACGCGGGTCTTGGTTCGGAGGGTCTCGATACCGCGCAGACGTCCTACAAGCTGTGTACCTATATTATGGTGTTTGGTAAAATAATTAATATTTATGGTATAAGTTTTGTAGTATTATAATAAGTTTTGAAGTGCTAATAAATAAGTTTAGAGAAATCCACTGTGTTATTTCTGAGATATCCTATACAAGTGATAATTATACAATACGCACATGAATCCGAAAAGTCAGAGGTGAGTGCCTTGGGTTCGAACTCGAGACCTGCGACTTGGCAGTCCGACGGACATGGTCTCTAGAATGAAAATTATACAGTGAAACACATCATAACAACATATTGTTAAATTAGTTAGTTCACATCCTAAACTTTAGAGCTCTAATAATCGCATATTGCTTACATTAAGGCTAATTAACCTTTTAGAATATCGTCAGCACCTTAATGAAGTTACACTCGACAGCAATGAATCCAGGCACCACATAAAAAAACATTGTTTCACATTTTAACATTGTTTTGTTTATGTTGATGACCCGGATTCATTACTGTAGAATGTAATGGAATAGTTCCAGAGAATTTTACAGTATTTACGGTTATATCTCTAGACTTTCTGCTAAACCTTATATGTCTAGTAAAATTAATTTGACCTACATTAACGCAGCGTAAGACGCCCCGTAACCTCGATGGACTGACGACTTGAAGAACCTTCCGCTACCTGTCTGGGGTATAGTGGAAGCGATAGGTGGAGAGCAGGGTGTTGTGGTGCCAGTTGGGAGAGGCCTACGTTCAGCAATGGACTACGATAGGCGATGAGATAAAGATGCTGATGATGACAGAAATGAATTAAATGTCATGTATTGCAAAGTAAAACACTTTGATAGCCTAGTGGTTGATCGCTTGCCTTTCATGCAGGGTCTGAGTTCGATCCCGGCCCGTATCTCTGACTTTTCGAATTCATGTTCGGATCAGAATTTGATTATCATAAAATATATGATAAAATTTAATATATCATAATATATGCTGTTATAAAATAGCATCAGACAGATTTTCAAAAAAAAACACAGAGCATTTTGCAGGCGCACCGACGATATGGACCGGCTGTGTACATTGATGCATTTTCGTGATTATAATAACCATTATAGTAAAAAAATATTAAAAAAACGTTATTGTAAAGAGGTGTAGTACAGTTTACGTATTTAATTAAGGCGCATATAAGCGAAGGCGTATTTATTTAATTTATAATTAAATGCACAATTAATGCTTATATCACTGTTAAAATAGTGTTTTTTAAGCCCAGCATAGACGAGGAACAATTGTTAGGTAGCTGCTGTTGGAATGAGTGGGTCGAAGAACTTTAAGTATACCCCACCAAGAAGAACATAGTCTACTTAGTTGTAGGCAATAAGATTGACAAGCTTAGTAGAGAGATTCAAAGTATTTTTCAAGAAAATAAACATATTAAATAAATAATTAAATTATCTATTTAATATGTATACTCTAAGACAAATAACTATGTTTAATTTCTTAAAAAATTACTTTGAATCTTTACTGTAAAGTAGGTAAATTGGCGCTTTAGTCTTTTTACCTTTCCACTGACGATATCATTTTGGGACCCAGTGCATAATATCAGCAAGCACATTGGGTCACCCGCGCGACGGCGCAACGAGTATTTCCAAGGAGGGTTGATGTCAGGCAGGCGGCCGGTCATAAAACAATAAGCCAAAACCTCTAACAACATAGATTTATGAAATACATGTTGTGCCGACCCCACCTAGTGTGGGATAAGGGCAGGGAGAAGAAGAAGAAGATCAGAATTTAATTATCACTTGCGTTAACGGTGAAGGAAAATAATGTGAGGAAACCTGCACATTTAAGAGGGTTTCACAAAGTTTTCGATGGTGTGTGTAGTTTGCCGACCCGTACCAGGCCAGCGTGGCAGACTAAGGCCTGAACCCTTCTCATTCTGAGAAGAGGCCCGTGCCCAGCAGTGAGATACTTAATTAAGTAAGTTTATGTATTGCAAAGTTGTACGATGTGTGCCATAAAGGCCACAATTTATGTCAATGAGATGATTTATTTTGCGCGCAGTGTCTAAGCGTTTGACTGATCTTCGGGTGGCCCGTGTATGGCCAACAGATGTTTCTGTCAAGTCACGAGATTTAGATGGGAAAACGATGTTATTGTCCTCGGAAACAATATTTAGCTTTAACATCTTAGCTATGAAGTCAGAATCTCCAAAATTATGAGATTGTATTCCATTAAAAACTTATTTCATTCTTTCTTATTTATTAAAATCCTGACGACGGTCATCCTGTCTCAGTATTTAGCGCCAAATAGCTTCTCCATTATTAAATAGACAATCTTCTACTGCAATAGTGTTGTGGATCAAGATAAAGAATTCACAGGTTCTTAACGATTACACGGGATTTAAAATTCCCCTTGCCTGTTGCTGCCGACGGGAAAAGAATTCCTAATTCTTAGATCCGTTGGATTTTGCGCTGAAGTTAAGATATATTTTCTTGAAATTAAAAAAAACTTCGGAGTTTTAGTAACTTTATACATACATACAAAATTTTCTTCTTTTGGTGTGGTTAGTGACTAACCTGGTGTCAGAGTTTATGCCGCCCATTAGCCTCTGATTTAGCTTCACATGCAGTCGAGAAACATCTCTCAGGCATGCCGGTTTCCTCACGGTGTTTTCCTTCACCGTTTTTAAGCAAGTGATAATTATACAATACGCACATGAACCCGAAAAGTCAGAGGTTCGAACTCGAGACCTGTCACTTGGCAGAGTCGGACGGGCACACAACTAGGCTATCATAATCAGTCCATTACTCTCCCACTGCTGGGCACGGGCCTCTTCTCAGAATGAGAAGAGTTTTAGGCCTTAGTCCAACACCCTGACCTGGTGCAGTTGGCGGACTACACACACTATCAACATTATGGAGTCCTCTCAGGTGTGCAGGTTTCGTCACAATGTTTTCGTTCCGTTGACGCAAGTGATAATCAAATTATGATTTGCACATGAGTTTGAAAAGTCAGAGATGCGGGCCGGGATGTAACTTAGATCCTCTCGCATGAAAGGTAAGCGTACTAGGCTATCAATACTTTAATAAAGTTAAGTTAGTGAAGTGGGTAGATAGTTTAGTTAAGTTATAGTTTGGTAAATATTGCAGCACAAAAAGCAATGATAGGTTAGCGGTTGAGCGCTTACCTTCGAAGCAAAAGCGTTTCAGTTCAATCTTGGTCCGCATTTCTGACTTTTCGAATTCATGTGCAGATCAGAATTTGATTATCACTCGCGTTAGGGGGAAGGAAAACATTAAGAGGAAATCTGCCCACCTGGGAGGGCTCTAAATGATGGTATTAATGCATATCTGGTCATAAAACACTCAGACAGCAATGTTATAAACGCGGTCTACTCCTCTTCTTCCTGCCCTTACTACACTAGGTGGGGTCGGTACAACATGTATTTCATAAATCCATGTTGTTAGAGGTTTCGGCTTATTGTTTTATGACCGGCCGCCTGTCTGCCATCAACCCTCCTTGGGAATACTCGTTGCGCCGTCGCGCGGGTGAACCAATGTGCTTGCTGATGTTATGCACTAGGTCCCAAAATGATATGCTTGGTAATCTTAGAAACGCGGTCTACTATGGTAAGTTATGTGTGATTCATACTACATTTACGTGTCGTGTCGCGTTGTAGGACGTAACGTGTAAGTCTAGTGTGCACGCCTTTATGCAAAATATTTGAATCCGATAGCTTCAGAAGCACATACTGATGCGTCACAACGGCATTGGTTTTTGACCTATAACGAAGATACAGGAATCCAGCATCAACCAACTAATCCAAACTTCCAAACTCCTGGACATACAGTACGCGTGCGAACTGAATGCATTCGGGGCCTGAGGTTCACTCCCCCCGCCATCCGCACGCCTCGCCTCTTACGCCCGCAAATGTAGTGCTGTCCTTGTCATTTAACAGCACTAGCGCATTCACACACGCATTCTTAAGCTCTGCATTCAGTTCGCGCGCGTACTATATATCTTTTCACTTAGATAAACTGCGTCGTTGGTCTAGTGGTGGCAAGTGCGATTGGTGATCGTGAGGTCCTGGGTTCGATCCCCAGGTCGGGCAAAGTGTTATTCGGTTTTTCCCTGTGGAATTTCTCAGCAACAGCCCGGAGTCTGGATTTTTGCCCGGTTTATGGCAATTGGCTCGCTCCCTATTACATGGGACGTAAACATAAAGGCGAAATGAGGGTATTATTATACACCTCTGTCCAACCCTTAGGGGAATAGAGGCGTGATGTTGTGTTATGTTATTTAAACTTTTTCCATTCAACATACATACCTAAAACAGGGTTAGTCGTGCGTCCGAGTGGCGAATTGAATCAGGTCAATAAAAAACATCAAAGCGACAGGCCCTTTGAGACATATAATTCAATTTGAAACTAGAAATTCAGAAATAAACTTTTATAGCACGTGAACCAATAGGGACTCGTGTTACGGATGGGTCGGCGTTAAAGGAGAATTTATTTTGTTTATTATTTTTCTTTTTTGTTATATTTTGTATGGGTTTTTTTTATCAATGCTCCAACTTTTGTAGGTTTCTCACACCCGTTTACACAAAGATTACTAGAAGGCCTCACAGTGTGCTCGAACGCACTGCGTTGAATACGGGTCTGGGATTTATCGCATATTATGTTGCGAGACCGTCTTCAACGCAGTGCGTTCGAGCGCTCTGCGACGCCTTCTAGTAATGTCTGTGCATACGGGTGTTATAGGTGGCTTTTCCACCAGAGATGTGCTATGCAACGTTGCTATGGATGCGTTTGATGTGCACCAATCATATTCATTGGTCCACATAGCACAGCACTGGTGGAAACTGATTCAACTGAGCTACTTTTTTATATGGAAGGATGCGTGCTGAGGATGCGTGCTGAGGATGCGTGCTATGGACGCAAGCTATGGGTGCGAGCTATGGATGCGTGCTATAGATGGTCCCAAATGGTGTAGCTATGTGCAGAGCAGCGTACCACACACACAGCTACCCTGCGGCGGCGCATTTTCATAGCACATCTTACTCGCTCCGCTACATAGCTTAGCATCAATGGAAACGGTCACATAGTTTCGTAGCTTAGCTTTTACATTCTCGCAGCATAGCTGTGTAACACTTTAGGGTGGCTTTAAGAGACAACCCTCAACAAGCATGTGCACGTACATTTAGCAGGCGTGTATTTACGGGAGGATAAAGAATGACACTTGTAACCGTACACTATATATATTTTATTCAGAATTACAAATATATGAAAAGGGCGTGGTTCGTAGCTATGTGAGGAGTCCAGGGTCTTGTTGGAAACTCCGGCGGCGCGAGAGGGCCGGTCTGTAGTGTGCCAGACCTTTCATAGGCCTGGACCCCCCCAGTCAGCCACCACCCGTCACAGCTGCATAGCACGTCCCTGGTGGAAAGGCACCCTTATAGTTCGCGCTCGTGGGCTAGTCACCGCCTGCGGTATGTGAGCGGCGAGAGGGGAGGAGAAACAATAGATGCTCTCTGTTAGTTTGCATTGTCTTGTCTACTGCACACACCCCTCTCCTGCCACCTCTCCTGACTATAGTTAGACGTGTAAGATTTTAAACCAAAGTTATCTGTGATCATGAACACCGTAAAAGGCGATGAAGAGAGATCCGAATCCGATAAAATATAATCCGATCAAGCTGCAACACTTTGTATGAACAGTTGTGCATTACATTCGATACGAATTTCATAGATTTGCAGCCGAGAACCCTCGGATCGTATTTACTCGGATCCGGATTCGTTCTAAGAGATTGTGAGACAATAGCATCCTTCTTTGTTATAATAATGGGAACTATGGATTCCGTCACATCAAATGTGAGCGCCGCCGCTGCCGGCGACATGCATCGCGTGCGTCCCGCTCTGTCAATTAATTGATGTGTCATGTTTCTTGAAATCATGCAGAATTGCGTCGAAATAACGCTCACGTCCCGCGTTTCGTGTCGCGAAGACTTTACTCTGCAGCAGCAATTTGTTTTTTTTTTTTCGATACATTTTTTCGCTTTTCCGCGACTATGCAAACCTTATATAATGTACGTCCTATTTTATTAGGTTCTTAAGAATAACATTAAATAACAAACATAAAAAAACGACTTCAGGGAACCCCTACACAATTCCACCGACACGGATTCCCACAACAGAGGAATCAGTGACACTCCCAATCAACCCCTTCCAAAGAAAGCAACACTTGCTAAAAAATCCACAGATTATACGTGTCAAAGAAGGGCCGACCTTCTCAAAAACTGCAGGCACCTATAGCTTAGTATTAAATGCGGAATAAAGAAAAATACAATTAAGCCGTCGCAGGATGTTGGCAGATGTGAAACATCAAGGTATTATTTTTAAAAAGAGTAACCATGGAGTTTCTTGCCGGCTCTTCTCCATAGGAAACGACTAATTGGAACCGTGCACCTAAATTCGACGTTTCATAAGCACCTGTATTGGTTTATGTGAAATAAAAATTTTTGATTTGATTTGATTTGATCGTCACTCTCTTAGCCTTTTCCCAATTATCTTGGGGTCAGCTTCCAGTCTAACCAGATGCGGCTGAATACCAGTATTTTACACGGAGCGACTGCCATCAGACCTCCGCAACCCAGTAACTGGGCAATGCCGATATCCTAAGGTTAAACCGTTTGTCAGACTTTCGGGCTTCTGACTACCCGTAACGACTGTCATAGGTATTCGTATGACACCCGGGACCGACGTCTTAACGTGCTCTCCGAGGCACGGAGGGGTCTCGATGTGTAACAAATGGTCACCCATCCACGGACTGACCGCGGCAAGCGCAGCTTAACCTCGCAAATCTTACGATCGGCGCGGTTGTTATTTAGCCACGAGCCCCTCAACATCGTCACTGATGTTATAAAAAAAACTGACCGAATCAAGCCGGAGAGATCTGACGAGTTACGAAGGCCTGCCGCGTCGTGTTTCCAATCGCGTGCGTCGCCACGCAACAGCCGCTCTCACACCCATACCGCCGCATTAGATGTTTGACATCAAAAACTTTTTTGTTTGTTGCCTTGATAGTTTCTTGATGTTGGTGAGGACCTGGGGTCGTACTTCCAGGTCGTGCAAAGTGTTATTGGGTTTTTCCGTGTGGAATTCTTCAGTAGCAGCCCGGAGTTAAGATTTGTGCCCGGTTGATGGCAATAGGCTCGCCCCCTATGACATGTGACTTAAACATAACGGCGAAATGAGGGTGTTACTATACACCTCTGCCCAATCCTTGAATACAGGCGTGATGTAAAAGGAAAACGTTGTTAAATGTTTTCTTGCAAGGCGCTATTTTTAGAAGAATGGCGATAATAAAAACGTGGCAAGTACAGGCGCTAATAGGGACAATTTATTTAACGGGCACTCTGAAGGTAAGAGAGAAAGAGGCTGTAAGAAACGCGAGAATGCCATCAAGTGGATGTACAGTCTTTATACAAGATTAGTCGGAAAGGGGCTACTAAGCCGCAGCCATTTAATGTATCACTGACGATTATTTTGACGAAAGTTTAAAAATTCGATAAAATAAAATTCGATGCGAAATGGATTTAGTTTTTTCAAAAATTCTTCATCCCTGCTTTAGATTCGAATTCAGAAAATGCGAGCTTCTAATCCGTGACCCCAAATATGACCTAAAATGTAAACACAGCTGATCATAGCTAAGGATAGATAGAATTAAGCGTATTTTTGATGAAATCTTTGAACAGCTACTTTTCTTAAACTAATGAGTTTTGGGGAAAGTTGTAGAACAAAAGTTATCCATTATTATTGGTACTTTAACACCCTTTTGGCTCAGTACCCCCTTTCCGACTAACCTTGTACAGTGACTGTTTTATAAAATACTTTTGCCTACCGAGTCAACATCAACCAAACATTTTTTTTTATTGACGTCATTGCCCTTTTATTCATATAGGGCAGAACACCAGTATTTCACACGGAGCGTCTGAAATCTGATGTTACAAAACCTAAAGCTGGTTATCCACGGGTCACAACACAACACGATATTTGGGGCCGATTTTGAGCGCCATTTTCTATGAACAATGTGTAGTTTGAGACCTTAGCTCCCAAATAGATGAATCGATTTGCAATGCAGTTTTTTTGTTTGGAGGGACCCATTTTATTTTTATTATTAAACAGTTTTAATAATTAGCTTTACTACATATATTTATTTGATTCAAATCTCGTGACAGATTTTTCAACTACTTTTAACCGATTCTCCTCAATCTGCGCACACAAATTCAATTCCCATGACAATACAACATTATAATAGTTATTGAACTTTCAATCCTCAAACCCTGATGCTGCAGGGGTACTGCAAGATAAAACTGTTTAGCTTAAAAATAATTTGAGGGATTCTTTTTTTTTTAAAACATTGACACATACTAGGAATTTCTTCTGTATAGAACTTACAGTATCTGAAGTTCTCACATACGGAAAAGAAACAATAATCGAATATTATGAAATCGATGATATGAAAATCGATACATTCAGTTAATTTATCTGCTGATATTACCTTCACGTATATTTTGTATTTGACAGAATCTGTTAATATTGGTCGGTATCTTCAGATACTTAACTATAAAATATATATTATCTGCGCCGTTTATTAGTCCATTGATTTTTATGATGAGCGATATCGTAAGTTATGCGCTCAGTTTTCTTCTTTTTCTTTTCGTGTGGTTAGTGACTGATATGGTGTCAGAATGTATGCCGCCCATGGGCCTTTGATTTGACTTCACATGCCCTCGAGAAATATCTCCAGGCATGCCGGTTTCCTCACAATGTTTTCCTTCACCGTTTTTAAGCAAGTGATAATTATACAATACGCACATGAACCCGAAAAGTCAGAGGTTCGAACTCGAGACCTGTCACTTGGCAGAGTCGGACGGGCACACAACTAGGCTATCATTGCTAGTATACAAACATAATCAGTCCATTACTCTCCCACTGCTGGGCACGGGCCTCTTCTCAGAATGAGAAGAGTTTTAGGCCTTAGTCCAACACCCTGACCTGGTGCAGTTGGCGGACTACACACACTATCAACATTATGGAGTCCTCTCAGGTGTGCAGGTTTCGTCACAATGTTTTCGTTCCGTTGACGCAAGTGATAATCAAATTATGATTTGCACATGAGTTTGAAAAGTCAGAGATGCGGGCCGGGATGTAACTTAGATCCTCTCGCATGAAAGGTAAGCGTACTAGGCTATCAATACTTTAATAAAGTTAAGTTAGTGAAGTAGGTAGATAGTTTAGTTAAGTTATAGTTTGGTAAATATTGCAGCACAAAAAGCAATGATAGGTTAGCGGTTGAGCGCTTACCTTCGAAGCAAAAGCGTTTCAGTTCAATCTTGGTCCGCATTTCTGACTTTTCGAATTCATGTGCAGATCAGAATTTGATTATTACTCGCGTTAGGGGGAAGGAAAACATTAAGAGGAAATCTGCCCACCTGGGAGGGCTCTAAATGATGGTATTAATGCATATCTGGTCATAAAACACTCAGACAGCAATGTTATAAACGCGGTCTACTCCTCTTCTTCCTGCCCTTGCTACACTAGGTGGGGTCGGTACAACATGTATTTCATAAATCCATGTTGTTAGAGGTTTCGGCTTATTGTTTTATGACCGGCCGCCTGTCTGCCATCAACCCTCCTTGGGAATACTCGTTGCGCCGTCGCGCGGGTGAACCAATGTGCTTGCTGATGTTATGCACTAGGTCCCAAAATGATATGCTTGGTAATCTTAGAAACGCGGTCTACTATGGTAAGTTATGTGTGATTCATACTACATTTACGTGTCGTGTCGCGTTGTAGGACGTAACGTGTAAGTCTAGTGTGCACGCCTTTATGCAAAATATTTGAATCCGATAGCTTCAGAAGCACATACTGATGCGTCACAACGGCATTGGTTTTTGACCTATAACGAAGATACAGGAATCCAGCATCAACCAACTAATCCAAACTTCCAAACTCCTGGACATACAGTACGCGTGCGAACTGAATGCATTCGGGGCCTGAGGTTCACTCCCCCCGCCATCCGCACGCCTCGCCTCTTACGCCCGCAAATGTAGTGCTGTCCTTGTCATTTAACAGCACTAGCGCATTCACACACGCATTCTTAAGCTCTGCATTCAGTTCGCGCGCGTACTATATATCTTTTCACTTAGATAAACTGCGTCGTTGGTCTAGTGGTGGCAAGTGCGATTGGTGATCGTGAGGTCCTGGGTTCGATCCCCAGGTCGGGCAAAGTGTTATTCGGTTTTTCCCTGTGGAATTTCTCAGCAACAGCCCGGAGTCTGGATTTTTGCCCGGTTTATGGCAATTGGCTCGCTCCCTATTACATGGGACGTAAACATAAAGGCGAAATGAGGGTATTATTATACACCTCTGCCCAACCCTTAGGGGAATAGAGGCGTGATGTTGTGTTATGTTATTTAAACTTTTTCCATTCAACATACATACCTAAAACAGGGTTAGTCGTGCGTCCGAGTGGCGAATTGAATCAGGTCAATAAAAAACATCAAAGCGACAGGCCCTTTGAGACATATAATTCAATTTGAAACTAGAAATTCAGAAATAAACTTTTATAGCACGTGAACCAATAGGGACTCGTGTTACGGATGGGTCGGCGTTAAAGGAGAATTTATTTTGTTTATTATTTTTCTTTTTTGTTATATTTTGTATGGGTTTTTTTATCAATGCTCCAACTTTTGTAGGTTTCTCACACCCGTTTACACAAAGATGAAGGCCTCACAGTGTGCTCGAACGCACTGCGTTGAATACGGGTCTGGGATTTATCGCATTTATGTTACGAGACCGTCTTCAACGCAGTGCGTTCGAGCGCTCTGCGACGCCTTCTAGTAATGTCTGTGCATACGGGTGTTATAGGTTGCTTTTCCACCAGAGATGTGCTATGCAACGTTGCTATGGATGCGTTTGATGTCCACCAATCATATTCATTGGTCCACATAGCACAGCACTGGTGGAAACTGATTCAACTGAGCTACTTTTTTATATGGAAGGATGCGTGCTGAGGATGCGTGCTGAGGATGCGTGCTATGGACGCAAGCTATGGGTGCGAGCTATGGATGCGTGCTATAGATGGTCGCAAATGGTGTAGCTATGTGTAGAGCAGCGTACCACACACACAGCTACCCTGCGGCGGCGCATTTTCATAGCACATCTTACTCGCTCCGCTACATAGCTTAGCATCAATGGAAACGGTCACATGTTTCGTAGCTTAGCTTTTACATTCTCGCAGCATAGCTGTGTAACACTTTAGGGTGGCTTTAAGAGACAACCCTCAACAAGCATGTGCACGTACATTTAGCAGGCGTGTACTTACGGGAGGATAAAGAATAACACTTGTAATTGTACACTATATATATTTTATTCAGAATTACAAATATATGAAAAGGGCGTGGTTCGTGGCTATGTGAGGAGTCCAGGGTCTTGTTGGAAACTCCGGCGGTGCGAGAGGGCCGGTCTGTAGTGTGCCGGACCTTTCATAGGCCCGGACCCCCCCAGTCAGCCACCACCCGTCACAGCTGCATAGCACGTCCCTGGTGGAAAGGCACCCTTATAGTTCGCGCTCGTGGGCTAGTCACCGCCTGCGGTATGTGAGCGGCGAGAGGGGAGGAGAAACAATAGATGCTCTCTGTCAGTTTGCATTGTCTTGTCTACTGCACACACCCCTCTCCTGCCGCCTCTCCTGACTATAGTTAGACGTGTAAGATTTTAAACCAAAGTTATCTGTGATCTTGAACACCGTAAAAGGCGATGAAGAGAGATCCGAATCCGATAAAATATAATCCGATCAAGCTGCAACACTTTGTATGAACAGTTGTGCATTACATTCGATACGAATTTCATAGATTTGCAGCCGAGAACCCTCGGATCGTATTTACTCGGATCCGGATTCGTTCTAAGAGATTGTGAGACAATAGCATCCTTCTTTGTTATAATAATGGGAACTATGGATTCCGTCACATCAAATGTGAGCGCCGCCGCTGCCGGCGACATGCATCGCGTGCGTCCCGCTCTGTCAATTAATTGATGTGTCATGTTTCTTGAAATCATGCAGAATTGCGTCGAAATAACGCTCACGTCCCGCGTTTCGTGTCGCGAAGACTTTACTCTGCAGCAGCAATTTTTTTTTTTTTAAATTTCGAGGCATTTTTTCGCTTTTCCGCATCTATGCAAACCTTATATAATGTACGTCCTATTTTATTAGGTTCTTAAGAATAACATTAAATAACAAACATAAAAAAACGACTTCAGGGAACCCCTACACAATTCCACCGACACGGATTCCCACAACAGAGGAATCAGTGACACTCCCAATCAATCCCTTCCAAAGAAAGCAACAGCTGCTAAAAAATCCACAGATTATACGTGTCAAAGAAGGGCCG
The DNA here is from genome assembly GCA_910594945.2 of Amphipyra berbera. NCBI lineage: Eukaryota > Metazoa > Arthropoda > Insecta > Lepidoptera > Noctuidae > Amphipyra > Amphipyra berbera. Next base: position 10,734,079 of record OU343144.1, read on the forward strand.
ACCTTCTCAAAAACTGCAGGCACCTATAGCTTAGTATTAAATGCGGAATAAAGAAAAATACAATTAAGCCGTCGCAGGATGTTGGCAGATGTGAAACATCGTCACTCTCTTAGCCTTTTCCCAATTATCTTGGGGTCAGCTTCCAGTCTAACCAGATGCGGCTGAATACCAGTATTTTACACGGAGCCACTGCCATCAGACCTCCGCAACCCAGTAACTGGGCAATGCCGATATCCTAAGGTTAAACCGTTTGTCAGACTTTCGGGCTTCTGACTACCCGTAACGACTGTCATAGGTATTCGTATGACACCCGGGACCGACGTCTTAACGTGCTCTCCGAGGCACGGAGGGGTCTCGATGTGTAACAAATGGTCACCCATCCACGGACTGACCGCGGCAAGCGCAGCTTAACCTCGCAAATCTTACGATCGGCGCGGTTGTTATTTAGCCACGAGCCCCTCAACATCGTCACTGATGTTATAAAAAAAACTGACCGAATCAAGCCGGAGAGATCTGACGAGTTACGAAGGCCTGCCGCGTCGTGTTTCCAATCGCGTGCGTCGCCACGCAACAGCCTCTCTCACACCCATACCGCCGCATTAGATGTTTGACATCAAAAACTTTTTTTGTTTGTTGCCTTGATAGTCTATGTTGGTGAGGACCTGGGGTCGTACTTCCAGGTCGTGCAAAGTGTTATTGGGTTTTTCCGTGTGGAATTCTTCAGTAGCAGCCCGGAGTTAAGATTTGTGCCCGGTTGATGGCAATAGGCTCGCCCCCTATGACATGTGACTTAAACATAACGGCGAAATGAGGGTGTTACTATACACCTCTGCCCAATCCTTGAATACAGGCGTGATGTAAAAGGAAAACGTTGTTAAATGTTTTCTTGCAAGGCGCTATTTTTAGAAGAATGGCGATAATAAAAACGTGGCAAGTACAGGCGCTAATAGGGACAATTTATTTAACGGGCACTCTGAAGGTAAGAGAGAAAGAGGCTGTAAGAAACGCGAGAATGCCATCAAGTGGATGTACAGTCTTTATACAAGATTAGTCGGAAAGGGGCTACTAAGCCGCAGCCATTTAATGTATCACTGACGATTATTTTGACGAAAGTTTAAAAATTCGATAAAATAAAATTCGATGCGAAATGGATTTAGTTTTTTCAAAAATTCTTCATCCCTGCTTTAGATTCGAATTCAGAAAATGCGAGCTTCTAATCCGTGACCCCAAATATGACCTAAAATGTAAACACAGCTGATCATAGCTAAGGATAGATAGAATTAAGCGTATTTTTGATGAAATCTTTGAACAGCTACTTTTCTTAAACTAATGAGTTTTGGGGAAAGTTGTAGAACAAAAGTTATCCATTATTATTGGTACTTTAACACCCTTTTGGCTCAGTACCCCCCTTTCCGACTAACCTTGTACAGTGACTGTTTTATAAAATACTTTTGCCTACCGAGTCAACATCAACCAAACATTTTTTTTTATTGACGTCATTGCCCTTTTATTCATATAGGGCAGAACACCAGTATTTCACACGGAGCGTCTGAAATCTGATGTTACAAAACCTAAAGCTGGTTATCCACGGGTCACAACACAACACGATATTTGGGGCCGATTTTGAGCGCCATTTTCTATGAACAATGTGTAGTTTGAGACCTTAGCTCCCAAATAGATGAATCGATTTGCAATGCAGTTTTTTTGTTTGGAGGGACCCATTTTATTTTTATTATTAAACAGTTTTAATAATTAGCTTTACTACATATATTTATTTGATTCAAATCTCGTGACAGATTTTTCAACTACTTTTAACCGATTCTCCTCAATCTGCGCACACAAATTCAATTCCCATGACAATACAACATTATAATAGTTATTGAACTTTCAATCCTCAAACCCTGATGCTGCAGGGGTACTGCAAGATAAAACTGTTTAGCTTAAAAATAATTTGAGGGATTCTTTTTTGTTTAAAACATTGACACATACTAGGAATTTCTTCTGTATAGAACTTACAGTATCTGAAGTTCTCACATACGGAAAAGAAACAATAATCGAATATTATGAAATCGATGATATGAAAATCGATACATTCAGTTAATTTATCTGCAGATATTACCTTCACGTATATTTTGTATTTGACAGAATCTGTTAATATTGGTCGGTATCTTCAGATACTTAACTATAAAATATATATTATCTGCGCCGTTTATTAGTCCATTGATTTTTATGATGAGCGATATCGTAAGTTATGCGCTCAGTTTTCTTCTTTTTCTTTTCGTGTGGTTAGTGACTGATATGGTGTCAGAATGTATGCCGCCCATGGGCCTTTGATTTGACTTCACATGCCGTCGAGAAATATCTCCAGGCATGCCGGTTTCCTCACAATGTTTTCCTTCACCGTTTTTAAGCAACTGGTAATTATACAATTCTCACATGAATTCGAAAAGTCAGAGGTGCGTGCATTGGGTTCAAACTCGAGACCTATGACTTGGCAGTCCGATGTGACCGTCGGACTGCCAAGTCACAGGTCTTGAGCCACACATCTTTTTTTTCTCTTTGGAAAATCCTCATGGATGTCCCTCACCTGGAGAAGGCAAGGGGCTCTGCCAGACTCTTACCGGCTAATAACCAACGGTGTTCCTTCTCCTGACCTCTCTTCTCCTAACTTCGGCCGGGGTCGCGGGATTCGCAAGAGCATGCACCGCAACCTCGGCAGTAGAGTCACACTACTAGGCTATCATTATGCGCTCAGTTACAAATATCTTAAAGCATCTGCACCATGTGTGCCTTTACTGTATAAAGTTAGTTTGAACAGTATTTGATACAGCATGCACTAAGTGCATCGTTGGTATTCTAGGCTAGAAGTCTAAGTAGGTCACGGAACGTAACGTATGGAGAAAGTTCCCTTCCATTAGCTGCACCTATGGTAAATTAGTTTATTTCTTCGACTGTGCAAAGTTTAACATTGTTTGCTCGTAGCTATCAACTGTAAGGAAAAAGCTGAGATGAATTTCCAGTTATTTTTAATTCAGATTATTGAACTGAATTCACTGTTCTTGTTTAAGGTACACCATATCGTTTTTTAAAATTCAAATTCATTTATTTCGTGAACACAGGGTACATGTAACAGATGTTATAATAAATAAGCTCTTAGCTGTGTCCCGCCAAAAAGCATACAAAATATCACATGTTTCTTTTAAACAAAACATTTTAGAGATTTACAAGTAGGTACAATCATTATAAATCATGTCAAATTTAGATAAAATATTGTTAAAATGTCAAGTTAAATAAAGTAAAAGAAACCAAAAAACAAAAAACTATACTAACACTAGTTTTAGTAGTCTACACTAGGTATTATATTATGATCTGTGTTATGCAACAATGTGTCAACCCACAAAAATAAGAATTCGATGTTAACGCCATCTAGTTATTGTTGTAGGTGTACTCAACTTGAAAAAATGCAAACTGCAATAAGAATTTTTTGATAGACGGCGCTCTATTAAATTTTGCTACAGTTCTTAGCATTTTTTCAAGCGTTCAGCAGAGCTACCATAAGAACTAGATAACGTTAACACAAAATTCATATTTTTGTGGGTTGACACAATCATTATTGCATGTGGCCTGCGGGCGGCGGGTTGGGAGCCCGTCGCCCGACCAGTAACGGGCCCAGGGAGGATGGCGCGCCGTGTTTCGCGCGCGCCTCTCGGAAGGATGTGGGGCAGGGGAGCGACTGCCCCACCACAGGAGAAGTCCCCAGCCGTAGGTCAGAAGGAGGGTCACCGTGGGGTTTTAGCCGGTCAAAGTCCGGCACACCCCCCCGTCTTCCCCAGACGGGGGACAGTCCATGAGAACTTCCCCACGTAAATAAAAAAATTAAAAAAAACATTATTGCATACACACGGCACATATAATTATATCAATATTATAATGAAGTCTCGACAGTAATTATGCACTGCGTCCAATCTGAATCCAAAAAAATAGTTATGCAGTCGCGGGAAGGCCCTGGCAAATCTGAAACATCGAAACGAAATTTAGTAAAAAAAAACTGGCCGGATCAAACCGAAGAGAGCCGACGAGTTACGAAGGTCTGCCGTCGTGTGTCTGCTATCGCGAGCGGCACCACGCAACAGCTGCTTCCACATCTGTACCGCTGCATTAGATGTTTTACATCAAAAATAGGTTTCAAAAACGTGCAGTACTATGAAAGTACAGTGCAGTACTTGACGACACGTTTGGTGCAGTGGCTAAGCGTTTGGCTTCTGCGCTGCGGGTCGTGGGTTCGATTCCCATATGGAACAAATACTTATATGGCCTACAGATAGTTGTTCCGGGTCTGGGTCTTTGTGCATGTGAAGATTTGTGTCTGTAAAAGCACCCACAATACAGGAGAAATCCTAGTGTTTGGCCACGATTTAAAAAAAAAAGAAAAGGTAGTGCACTAAGTACGTACATCCGATCAGAATTTCATAGATTTACGGCCGAGTTACCTCGGATCGTTTTTTTTCGGATTCGGATCGGACGCAAAGCAGTCATACCTATGTTCCAACAATATTGTAGCACTCCATCAACGTGTTAATTGATCAATAAAGTGTACAAGTCAAATATTGTCCATAACTCGACGGAATCAGTAATTATAATGTATTGGGCAATAAAACTGTTGTTTTATTAATAGAACGAAATGTTTCTGACAGGGGTTTTTATGTATTATATATTGATCCCCATTGGTATGACCTTAAGGGCAAACACATAAAAGTTTATGACGTAGACTTGTGAATCATTCTTCGTAACCTTTTCCCAACTATGTTGGGGTCAGCTTCCAGTCTAACCAGATGCGGCTGAATACCAGTATTTTACACGGAGCGAGTGCCATCAGACCTCTGCAATCCAATTACTGGGCACTGCCGATATCCTAAGGTTAGACCAGTTGCCAGACTTTCGGGTTTCTGACTTCCCGTAACGACTGTCATAGGTATTCGTATGACACTCGGGACCGACTGTTTAACGTGCTCTCCGACGCACGGAGGGGTCTCGATGTGTAACAAACGGTCACCCATCCACAGACTGTACGCAGCAAGCGCAGTTTAACACGCCGCGCCGTTGGTAACTAGCCATGAGCCCCCCGTGAACGTAGAGATGTGACTATGAGACGTAAATTTTTGGGAGAGGAATTTTTATCAGGTGGAGATAAGTTTAGCGGTAGAACACTTGCCTTTCATGCAGGAGGGTCTAAAATCGATCCCGGCCCGCACCTACTTTCCAAAATCATGTTCGAAGCAGAATTTGATAATTACTTGCGTTAATAAGGAAAACAGCGTGAGGAAAACTGCACTACTGGGAGAACTTAACAAAAATCCGCACCAGGCCAGCGTGGTGGACTGTGGCCCACGACCGGCAGCGGGAAAGTAATAGCAGCCCATTACTTACATAAATATATAACATACTTAGCAGTATGCTCGACGACACGTTTGGTGCAGGGGCTGTGCGATCGGCTTCTGCGCTACGGGTCATGGGTTCGATTCCCGCACGGAACAAATATTTGTATGGCCTATAGATAGTTGTTCCGGGTCTAGGTGTTGTGCATGTGAAGATTTGTATCTGTAAACGCACCCACGATGCAGGAGAAACTCGGTGTGGGGCAAAGATATTAAAAAAAATACAAGAAATCCGCACCAGGCCAGCGTGGTGGACTGAGGCCGACGCCCAGCAGTGGGCAAGTAATGGCACCACATTACTTACATAAATATATAACATACTTAGTAGTTTGTTATGTATGTATTGGTCAAATACTCAAAAGCTACTCAGTTTTAAGTTGCCGTTAAGTTTCGTGCTGTCACTCTCACTTTAAGGCGAAATGAAAAGGACAGCACGAATTTTACCGCATATTAAAATTAAGTCACTAAATGTAATAGGGTTACATGGGACTTAAACATAGCGGCGAAATGAGGGTGTTACTTTGTACCTCTGTTCATCCCTTCGGGGAATACAGGCTTGTTGTTATGTTATGTTTATACATTATATTTTTAATTTTAAGTATCCGTGTGCGTCCGCGTGGGCGGAAAATAAATATTTTTTCTTTCTTTCTTTCTTTCTTATGTTGTTAAAATTAAGTATCATTTGAGTAGGTATTTGGCCATATGTTATTTAAAAAAAATACTTTGATACTTCTAGTTTTTCTGTAATTAATAAAAATATTTATTTAAAAAAAAACATCTAGTTATATTTTTCGCATGTAATGAAGCGAAAATCAGACAGCGGGTACAAATTACATCCTATATAAAGAGCTCGGCTTGCCCTTAAGAGCTTAAGGCGGGTTTACGATCGACCCGCGATAAATCTATTTAATGCCCACATCGACAGCTAATACCAAGCACTTGTACGAGCGGTTGCTTGCAATATAAGAGGGGAGCGATTACTTTTTTAAATAAAAAAATGTAATTGGGGTTATTCAGCGATACTACAGATTATGGAAATACAAATTGTGGGTATTGGAACACGTCCGCATTTCCAAATGGCTAGGCAAAGGTTTTCTGTGATACACCCGTGCGGATCATACGATTTGCAAGGTTAAGCAACACTTGCCGCGGTCAGTCCGAGGATGGGTGACCATTCGTTACACATCGAGACCTTCCGCGCCTCGGAGAACACGTTAAAACGTCGGTCTCGTGTGTCATACGAATACCTATGATAATCGTACCGGGTAATCAGAAGTTCGAAAGTCTGACAACTGGTCTAACTTTAGGATATCGGCATTGCTCAGTAACTGGGTTGCGGTGGCGTGATGGCAGTCGCTCTGTGTAAAATACTGGTATTCAGCCGCATGTGGTTAAACTGTAAGTTGACCCCAATACAATTGGGGAAAAAGGTAGGCAGAACGAATATGGGCCACTTAACACCTAAACAAACATACCATAACATAGTTAGCCCATTACTGTCCCACTGCTGGGCACGGGCCTCTTCTCAGAATGAGATGGGTTTAGGCTTTGGTCCACCACACTGGCCTGGTGCGGGTTGGCAGACTACATACACCATCGGGAATTTTATGGAGCCCTCTCAGGTGTGCAGGTTTCCTTACGATGTTTTCCTTCACCGTTAACGCAAATGATAATCAAATTCTGATCCACACATGAATACTCAGAAAATTCTAAATAGTAGGTACCAGTATTTTCTTTAATTCTAAAAAGTCCAAAGAAAAATATATGTAGCCCAGTTTTAAAAGTCATCCGCTTTTGTTTAGCACACGCCACCCGCTCCGTTTCCTGGACATAACCTCTTGGATTTTATAGCCTTTTACTGTTTACAAAATGTCGCCGTAAACGTTCAAGTGGAATAAACAAAATGGTGAAGTATATATTTTATATCGAGCTAACGGACTTTGTAGAGTTCCATATCTTAAAAAGAGAAAAGGAACCCTTGTAATCCTACAAGGGTTCCTTTTCTCTTTTTAAGATATGGAACTCTACAGACAGTCTGTCAAGACCATTTTTCTCGGGAACGCGTAGAGGTATCAAGTTCAAATTAATATTTAATACTCAAGTCTGCAATCCATTGGAGCTCTAAAAAAATTAAACTTAAACTAGTCAACGCAATCAAAAGATACGGGCGTTTATGCCGCATATTTGACAGTCGCAAGGGAATTAAAACCTATAGAGTACTTCCCGTTCACCTAGAATCATGAAATTTGGCAAGAAGCAATGTCTTATAGCACAAATGTAAGGAAAAAACCGAAAACTGTAAATTTGTAGTTACAGTTTTTTTGTTAATTTGACTTGTTCGGACAAGATTGGTTGTGCCAGTTGAAGTATGAATGTGGATGGTTATAAGAGTAGAGGAAAACCAAAGAAACGACGGATGAATAGTGTGAAAGATGATATGGCTAGAAAGGGGGTGACTACTGAGATGACGGCTAATAGAGATATACCTATATAAGAAGAAGACGTACTGCGCCGACCCCGAATAAGTTGGGATAAGGGCAGGAGGATGATGATGATGGTTGTGCAAGTTGGATTTTGCAAACGACTTTCAAGCTCACAAACCCGTAGCAAGTCGACTTCTGCAAGGTGTTTTTTTCTTTCTTATATTACGTTGCCCCGCGCTATGTTCTCTCCTGTATCGTGGTAAATCTTCACATGCACAAACGCCCAGACCCGGATCAATTATTTGTACGCCAAACAAATATTTGATCCGTGCGGGAATCGAACCCACAACCCGTAGCGCAGCAGCCAATGGCTCAGCCACTGCATCAAACTTGTCATCAAACGTTCCCTTAGTTTTACCAACTAAGCGAGAAATGGAGTGCAATGACTTGTGGAACAAAACTTGCAAGTGAATTTGGCGGTATATTATACCCAAGAAAAGATATAAGGTGACCTAATATTTGTCAAAGACTACGGCTTATAGGCCTAAGTATAATAACAATAAGAAAATAAAATAACGAACAAAATAAAAGTTTATTTTACAACCTATAGGTACTGCACCGGCTGTTACATTCACATTTCAATACAATTTTAAACCAAATATCGAAGGTATAGAGTTCATTTTCAAACAACACGAATATCCAAGTCTTTGCTACTCAATTTCACAAGGTTCTACCTTCAGCAAGTCCCAGAAACTCATTATAAGTTTCCGCTACAATAAGCAAAGGTCTAAATTTTATTTTGAATACTTTGGTGAACTATTTTTGAGTTTTTTATAATAGTGGTGTTTTTTTTTCTGCTCCGTCGATACCCAAGGCAAAGTGTCTTTGATATTATTTTCTGGTCTGAGGTCCGTATAAAGGTTCACGGTTTCGCAACGTATTCACGGTTTCGCAACGTACCCATCGGACGAATCGTAACAATGGATTCGTAAATTGGAGTAAATTTTTTTTCTTTCGGATTGCTTATAGGTTGTCCTTGCGGACCGTTTCTACGTAACCGGGCAGTTATTGGCGAGACCTGAAGGGTCTCCAGCCAATAGGGACGAAGCGAAAAAGCTAACTACTATTACTACTCTAACATCATCTAGCAACAACAGCATTAAGGCCGACCCCTAATGGGACTCGGACCTCGGCTTAGGGCGTTGCTGGTGGGAGGACTGGGAGGGAGACAGCTTGATGAGGGCTGAATGAGCTGAGTGACTGTGGACTCTGAAGAGACGACAGGCTCCGCGGCGGAAGAGCACGCTGGATCATGGAAAGTGTGGTACGTCCACTGCTAAGATTATATACCTCTAGATAGAGCCACCGCATGGTCGTTTATGAGACAGCAATATAGAACTAAAATACTGCCATCTTCCCATCGTAGAGCATACAATATAGACTAACACTTAACTAATGAAGTCTATTTCTCATAAATAACAAGAATACGAGGAAATCGACATTCCATGACAATGAGTCGGCTAACATTAAAAAGTTCGCCAAGCGAAAAACGGCACGTCACATGAGACAGAAGATAGTGCGATGCTTTGTCTCAGTTTTCTTACTAATTTTGTATACATGCTTCTCACTTCCAGACTTGCTACTGTAATCATAGCTACATCTATAGGCATATAATTTAAGGTCCACTGTATTCGCAGCATTCGGGCTATGAGTAATCGAATTTTAGACATTGTCATTCGGCAATCCGAATAATGTCATCGGCACGCACGGTATCGATCCGATGCACGAGGTCCGTTCTTTGCCGATTAGTGAACGCACTTGTAGGAATATCCATATAAAAATATGTCCGATGCGTCCGCTTAGTTCTACTAACAAAATTGTTGCCAAACCGTAAAAGAACCAGAACCATACCTATGACAGTCATAACAACAAAAGTGCAAGAAAATATGAAAGCAACAACAAAACAGATGAAATAAAACTGTCGTAAGATTTCAGCTCGAAGTTTTCGCGTCGCTTTCTCTAAAATGTGCGGTCAAAGCGAAGTCTTTGAAATCTATGCTGTTTTTTTTTTTTTTTTTTTTTTTTCTTTATTTAAGAGCTTAGTCAAACAAGACTATGTCGCTCCATTGGACCTACACTTACTTTAAAATACAACATAAAATAAAAAAAAATACAAAATATACATATCACTGAGACCGTCGTCCCATACCCACTTCAACAATATTGTATAATAACTTTGCCAATTCAGACAGTGGAAATGCTAAAATAATGTTACAACCTCCAATATTTTTAAAATCTGTAACTTTTCTCAATATTTCATATCTTACGTCCTCGTTCCGGACACACTCCACCATAATATGCAAGACATCCTCTACTATTCCACATTCCGAACAAAGCGGAGATGGTACTTTTTTCATTAAGAAAGCAAACTTATTAAGTGGAATGTGACCAGATCGAAGTCTAAAGGCTGTTGTTAAGGTATTTCTATTTAAGGTGCATTTTTCAAACCACGGGGACTTCCAGGGTTCATTTTGTAATGTTCTGTACCATATACCTTTTTCCACCGATCGCTCATCAAAGTGCACTTTCCACAGTTCAAAACAGTGTTCTTTAACTAAGTGAATACAATCAGTGAAGAAAGGCAACATATTAATAGCTACACCATCGCAAGAAGCTTGTCTTGCTAATGTATCCACTCTCTCATTCCCTGTCAAACCAATATGTGAAGGGATCCATTGTAGGATGACTTCTTTTGAATTGGCCTTCAGCTCAAATATTGTTTTTATGATACTGTAGGCGATCGGAGTGCCTCTTAAACAAGAGGTGCATCGAGCCAAGTGTTGTAGGGAACTTTTCGAGTCGGATAAGATAACAAATTTATTATAATCTATTGATTTAATGTAAGATAATGCCTCAGAGATAGCAATTAATTCCAGATACATGATGGACATATTGTTGTAAATTTTAAATTTCATAAATTTGTCTATTTGAGGGTCAAAGAATGCAACCCCCATAGACCCATGATGGATACTAACTGTTTTGTCTTTAGACCCGTCGGTAAAAACTTTGTAATGTGATGAATACTGATTTTCCAGATATAAAGAACAAGTGTATCTGAGATTAGACATGTGATATTTTCTTTTAGCCTGATTTATGCCTTCAATTTTATGTATAACTATATTGCTCAATTCATACCAATTAATCCAATAATCCAATGTGTACATATCCAGATATTCCGCTGAATGTAAGTTGATATTTTTAAATTTTAAAAACATTTGAATTATAATCGGAATCTGTTTACGCCTCCAGTATCTACAAGAAGTAAGCGAGTTTAATTCACTTACAACATTTATTGTAACGTTATTAGATGATGACATTGATCTCAACAAAAATTTTCCAGCAAGAAATATTCGACGAATTCGTAAAGACTGTAAACAAAGTTCGCTCTCCATCACATGGATGGGCGTGCTTTTAACAAAACCACCGATAATACGCATGGTTTGATTCTGTAGTTTGTCTAATTTAAATAAATTTGAGTGGCAACTACTATCATATAAAAAACTACCAAAGTCCAATCGACTTCTGATAATCGAAATGTAAAGTCTTCTTAAATGTTTAGGGTGAATACCCCATCCAGGACCGGCCAACACTTTAATAATATTTAAGAACTTATGTGATTTCTCAAACAATTCGTTAATATGTTTGGTCCATCTCAACGAACGATCTAACCACATGCCTAAATACCTCACATTAGCTACTTCTTGCAATGGCACATCATTTATCGTGATTCTAATATTATTTCTGTTAGTACTCTTTTTAAATACACATAATTTGCTTTTTGTAGAAGATACTCTTAGACCTAAATTTTCTAATAACCTTACTAAAATGTCTAATGAACCTTGGAGAGAAGTACGAGCATTTTCTACATTTTTATCAGAAACATACAAAACAAAATCATCGGCGTACTGGGAAATAAATACACTATGTATAGCATTGCAAACATTATAAGTTGCAACATTAAATAATAATGGCGACAATGGGTCGCCCTGTGCTAAACCTAGGCCAGTATATCGACTGATGAAACCTTGCTCATGCCTAATTTTTAAGTTTCTTACGATTAGGAAGTTCCACAAGTAATTGCATATTTTCAGGCCAACACCAGCTTTATCTAAAATTCCAAGTAATGAACATATATTAATATTGTTATAGGCGTTATCAATATCCAAGAAACACGCTAGAGTTACCAAATCTTTCGAGAAACCTACTTGGATCCTTGTAACCAGTCTAGCCAAACTGTCTAAACAAGATTTAGATTTTCTAAAGCCTACCATCTCACTTGAAAAGAATCTATTTTTTTCAAAATACCACTCCAGCCTCCTGTTAATAACCGAATGGAATATTTTGCAAACACAGGACATTAAACTAATTGGACGAAGAGACGAAACTAGCGAGGGATCACGACCAGGCTTAGGGATTGGTATTACGCAAATGTCTCGCCATGATATAGGTATGAAACCTGTAGATAGAAAAATATTAAATAATGAGAGTAAAACACTTTTGCCATTTTTAGGTAAGTGTTTTATCATGGAAAATGATATGTTATCGCATCCAGGCGCTGTGTCGCTAGCCTTAATGCAGGTCTCTAATTCATTTGTGGTGATGGGAGATTCTAATTTAAAATTACAGGAGTTAAAAATTGGTTTAGAAGGACAAACATACGGGGGACATAAACTAATTAATAGCGATTCACATTTGTTTTTATCTATAAAAGAATCTTGAAATTTATTTCCTTTTAACCATTTCATCTTCCTCCACGTTTCACTAGCAGATGAAACCTCGTCCAAAGAGTTACAAAATTTGTGCCAACTATCGGATGATGCTCTTCGAATTAACTTTTGGGACTCTCTAATACATTCCTTAAGGGTTTTCAGATTTAAGGGGGTAGGATTTTTCCTGAATTTTGACAGTGCCAATCTTCTTTTAGCGACTGAATGAGATAGGTTGGGAGTCCACCAGGGTTTTGGGATAAACTTGTTAGAAGGGTTTAAATTAATCTTTATGAAAGGTATGTGGTCGCCTGCAGCTTTATTGATGTGATTGACAAAATTATCATAAATAAGTTGAGGTTCTCCAATTAAGGCGAAATTTGAAAAGGTATTTTTAAGACAGGTTTCATAGGCGTTCCAGTCGGCTAATTTAAAGTTACGTTTCTTAGAAAAATTTGGATTATATAAAATAGAAGAAGAGATATTAATTACAAGATGGTCGCTCCCTAGGGATTCATTGGTCACCTGCCAGTTAAAGAAACATGCTATATCAGAAGTGGAGAAAGATATATCAGGGGAACTTTGTTGTAAGTTACCTGCTACCAATTTAATACGAGTATGACTACCGTCGTTTAGAGAGACTAAGTTGCAATCAGTTATAGAATTGTATATCTGAGAGCCTCGAACGTCAGTTTTATAAGACCACATAAAATGATGCGCATTAAAATCCCCTAAAAATAAGGTTTTGCTATTAAACTGAGAAAACAAAATGTCCCAATCAGTTCGACGAGTATGTACCCATTGCGGACAGTAAATAGCAATTACGTTGTCAATACGCCTACAGTTAAAAATCTTGACGTGTAGTATCTGTATATCTTCGTTGGGATGTACTATAGCGCATAACTGAGCTTTAATAGATTTATGTGTACAAATGCAAACACCCCCATAATTGTCTTCTCGGTCATTCCTAAACATATTATAATTGTTCATTTTAAGTCGGCTTTCAGGTTCCAACCAGGTTTCACTTATCACAGCTATATGAATTTTATTTTGATTTAACAATTGTTCAAATACTAATCGTTTTGGTCTTAAACTCTGCGCATTCCACTGACATACGTTTATGACGACAGTCCCATTATTATCATTACTACTATTAGCCATTTTGTGAATTAAAAGTTATATCAAATATCTTCTTAAATATTGAAAAATCATTAAAGTTTTCCATAATAGCTGATACACACCATTCTACAGTTATGCTTATAATTTTTTTTAATTTTTGGGAAAGGCTACATCTCTCTGAAATGATTATTTGTTTGATTTTGTTAATTAGTGATTCAAACGACTTATTACTAGAACACGACTCTGCATTTGATTGTTTGGTGCATTCATGTGTTTCGGAAATATTATTGATAAGAGTGTCATTTGTACTCCCAACTCCGCGGCGGCGATGACGACTGTCCTCAGTGCTTGTGTGTATACCGGCGAGCGTACACCTCTCATTAACCGCTATGTGTGTCTCCGACGACGATGACTCATTGTCTTCATACGCTAATTGTTCCGATGAACTACGCTGTTTTCGTTTACTGGCTTCTTGTCTATGTTCATTAGGCGTGTTTTGGTCCTGTATAATATTTGTATGTCTCGGCTTACTTGCTACTGCTGTTGCGTATGACATAGGGCTTGAAGAATGATTTTGAGAATACATAGCCATGTTTAAAGTATTGCTAGTAATAGGGAATTGATCGACGGGTCGTGGCGAAAAAGGCGGAACATACATGGTCATTGCTCGGCGGTATGTACAGTTAAATTCTGACATCAGCGTTCTGATTTTCTTTTCTTTTAAGTATGCTGGACACGATTTTACTAAAGACATATGGTTTCCTCTGCAATTGACGCACATAAAAGTTGTGGCCTCACAATTAGGGTGGTTCTTACCGCATTTGGGACAAATTATTTTAAGAGATGGACATAATTTTATCGTGTGTCCAAAGCGCCAACACCGAGAACATTGTGTTACCGGAAAAACATACGGCTCCACTGTAACTCTCACATTAAATATCTTAATAAATTGAGGGAGGGAACTGCCCTTAAAACATATACGAACGGTTTCGCTTTGTAGCCACTCTGACTCAGAATTTCTACGATTAAGTCTTTTAACAGATAGAATCTCAGACTCATTACAGCTTTTAACGCAGTTCAACAGCTCAGTTTCAGATAAATCCACATCTATATCTCTTATGATGCCATACGATGAATTAACTTCCCACGTCTTCTGAATTCTCCAATCTTTTTCTTTAAGATTATGACATGAAATTAACTTCTCTGCACTAATTTCGTCATCAAAGCTGACAATAACTTTAAAAGCGTTAATGTATTTCACACCACTAATTCCGAGTATGTTTTCCGAATCAAAAAGTTTGGCCAGTGCAAACTGTTTTGGTAACTTATCCATACTTGAAATACATATATCTATCTTTTCAATTTTCCTTCTTTTGTCTCTTGTAACTAATGTCCAATTCTCGTCCTCAATCAAACCACGTTCTCCTGTATTGTGTAAGTTCTCTTCATTGTTAAACTGTTGTATATCAACTCCTGTTATGTCTTCTTCATCCATATTATGTTCTTCCATACTAATATTATCAACAACGTCCCTGTCATCCTCAAGTGCACTTTCACTCATATTACACACGGCTCAGTATCGTAAGACACGATAACACCGACTGCGAGCGAACTCGCCGTCGATAACCGGTTGCTATGTAGTAAACAATTATCAGATGTAATTAATAATTTACTGAACGCGTCCTAATCACCCGGAGAGAGAATGGACACTATCTATGCTGTTTGGCCACGAATGAAATGGCAACAGAAAGTACGTTATACAGGGTGAACTCGTATTTGACGTATTCCCCTTAGAGGAAATGCGGTTGGCATTTAGTCCATACAAACGTATTGCTCAGTTTCCTCCTTGGATAATGTTACTAGAGCAAATATTTTTTACCCTATGACATTATATCTACCACCACTATGTTCCTATGATTTATTTTTGTCACTAAATTAATTATTAAAAGAACTAGAAACGTTTAAATTTTACGAAAATCGACCGGTTTTACCACCGTTTTTAAACATCTGGCAAACAAATTCGACGAATATAAAAAAATAAAAGAAAAACATACAGAGATAACCAGTCTTTTTTAAATTATTACAGCAAAAAATATTAAAATTGGTCCAGATTTGAAGAAGGAAATAGGGAAATACGAAAGTACGATTTCGCTAATATTGCACAGGAGAAATCAGTCCGAGATGCAGGTGTCTCTTTGCACGGTGGGACGGAAATAGATCGCAAAAACCTTTTCAAATTATTAATATTTTGCAACCCGCGTTTCCTCTTAAGCCGTGATAGTGTGTCCTATATGCAACAAATTAGCACCCCGTGTACCTTAGCCGAAAGTCAGTAGATTTCGAGAAAATAAAATATTTACAGTATTTTGAAAAATATTTCGTTATTACTGTTATTTAAATTCTCATTTGTCACATATAGGACACACTATCACGCCTTAAAGGCAATACATTGAATTAGAGTTCACCCTGTATAGTGGTATTTTTAGTAACACACAAAACCTGAAACTAAATAGTTCAAATTTACCAGGAGAATCGATTGGTACAGTTTTTATACGATGTTATATTTTTGTCCAACAATAAGTTCATACTCCAACTTGAATTTTATAGGTTTCTACGTGAAAAGCACCTCCGAAAAAGGTATGGAGTTATTACGACCTGTATTAAGGTATTCAACATGGAAACCAGTAAATCATTGGGGGAGATCGTTCACTACCTACTTAATTCCGCTCGTGCGAAACAGATAAAGCTCCAATGAACATTTGTTTTAAGAGAGCTTCCTTTGTTTCAGATATCTGCGTTTGAAGATCAGGGACCCATTATTTAATAATACTACTCTGCAAGTATACAATAAAAAAAAAGTCTGCAATAGGCTCGCCCCCTATTACATGGGACTTAAACATAACTGGCGAAACGAGGGTGTAATATAACACCTCTGCTGAACCCTTCGGGAAATACAAGGTGTGATGGTACTCTACAAGTCTGCACAACATACTTCTTTTTGTGTGGTTAGTGACTAACCTTATGTCAGAGTTTATACCGCCCATGGGCCTCTGCATGCAGGCATGCCGGTTTCCTCACGATATTTTCCTTCACCGTTTTTAAGCAAGATAATTATACAATACGCACATGAATCCGCAAAGTCAAAGGTGCGTGCCTTGGGTTCGAACTCGAGACCTATGACTTGACAGTCAGACGGCCACACCATTAGGCAATCACTTCCACTTTGCACATTGCTGCTGTATGCTTTGGTACATAAATTCAGCTGAATACTTCCAAATTATGGAGTGCAGACTTGCAGAGTAGTGTCATCAAATGGGGCTCTGCTTTTGATGGAGCATCCAAACCAAGCCAACGAAGGACAAAGAATACCAATGAGCGTTCGTCATTTGTTAAATTTGACCAAACTTTGTTTAAAACGAATCCGGCTTCATTCAGATGTAAGCGGTATTGAACCCCGTTTATTTGGCCTTTGTTGGCGTTCATTGGCTTGATGGTGCGTCTCTTAAATGGTGGTTTTTTCTTCTGGCTACAAAATCGTTCTGCGTTCTAATTGGCTAGAACGGCGCCGCGAGCCAGTCGAAACGCTGAACGCAGAACGCTTGTCCACAGGTTATGTACGAGCTTGAAGGTAGGCCTCTCTTTTTGTAGTTTTCATGAAAGTAAGCTAAGCATAAGCATTTTTATGTTTATTTCCAGCAATGGGTTTCTACCAGTTGACGATGCATTAGTATAGCATAATCTCTACTGCCAGTCACAGTCTATCTATACAATGTGGATACGATAATACGACAATAAATTAAACTTCGTATATCTATTGACAATCCAAGTCTGCATACAAAAATTCAATCAATTATATGCGATACTTTAGTCACCGGACATTATTTTTCATTTTTAACATTTTCTACATGATGTATCGGTTACTAGGCTATCACCGAATGGGTTAAGGACCCCGCATCGGTATTAGAACACGTTGCCAACTCGCCGCTTAAAAAACTTTCGCCAAATTTGTTCTTCCGGTGTAAATTAATGCATATTATACCTTAGGCTTGAGTGATAAGACTCAGAATTAGCTATAAGAAAGTAAAAAATGCATGCGGAAGTTATTACTTCATATTACGCACTCATGTCAATCTAAAATTAAGTATGTGCGAAAGGGACAAATCTAGATTCATCTATTGTGTTTCTATTTCGTTTTCTTGTTGAAAACCTGCGCCTGCGGCCTACATAATGTAGGTCAGTGTGTCGCCGCGATCCTGTGACGTCGCACGCATCATTACTTTGCAATTTCGGAAGCGCCCGAGATCCACCGCGGAAGCGGCACGGCTTTGAAGTGACACCGCTCGTTTTGTTTATGATTTATTATAACTTTGAGAAGTGTTAATTGTGCAAAATTGGATGCTTTATTTTTATAGTGACAGGAAAAGTAATTTAGAATAAGTACCTAGTTAAATTGTTAGTGAATTATGCGTAATTAGACGCTTACTTAGTGTTACAATATTATACTTTAGTTTTTTTTAATTACCATGCCTCGGTATAATTACACAGCTTCGGAGTACACCGACATGATTTTAATTTATGGGGAATGTCACGGAAACGCCTCTATAGCTATACGGACATACCAAGAGCGGTATGGGAACACCCGTGTTTGTCCTACCAATGGCCGCACTATTGTTCAAGCTGTCCAGAGGATACGTGAAAATCAATCCTTAATCCCGCATTTGGATAGTGCTCCTCCACATGAAAGAGTGAACCTAGACGAACAAATTGTAAATTATTTTGCACGCAATCCTACGTCTAGTTTGCGTAGGACAGCTCGACAATTTCGTGTGAATCAAGACGAAGAGTTAGAAATAACATTGTAAGACGGTGTAATTTGTGCATTCGTGTTCATGGTGGACATATTGAAAATTTAAAAATTTAATAACTCAAACTATGTGATTCAACAAAGTGATTGTGATTAATAATTTGATAAATAATGACTCGAAACGTCGAAACAGTGTGATGTTTTTATTCAGCATTAATGGCGCCAAAAGATCATGTCGTAAAATGACACTGCACCGCGCTGTTGCCGCTCTTATGACAGGTTAGTGAACCAATATTCACAAATGGTGTTCTATTTTGTTTCCATTTTTGTGCTATTTAGTTTGTTTGAAAAAATCATTTTTTTAATTTCGATGTTAGTTTTTTTTTTATAGTTTAAAATTACTCTTATGAAGTAGTATTGACAGTGTTTTCATTTATTGTCGTATTGTCGTATCCACATTGTATAACTAATATTATAAAGGTGAAGAGTTTGTTTGTTTATTTGAACGCGCTAATCTCAATAACTACTGGTTGGAATTGTAAAATTATTTTTGTGTTGGATAGTCCATTTATCGAAGAAGGTTATAGGCTATATAACATCACGCTACGACCAATAGGAGCGGAGCATAAATGAAAAATGTTGCATAAACGGGAAAAATGTCCACCCGTGCGAAGTTGGGACGAGCCGCTAGTTCAGAATAAAAATGGTTTAGGCTTTAGTCCACCACAATAACCTGGTGCGGGTTGGCGGACTACGCACTCTATTGAGAACTTTTAGGAGCCCTCTCAGGTGTGCAGATTTCCTCACAATATTTTCCTTCACCGTTAGGATGATGATGAAGTTGAACAAATGATTCGATTTTAGTGAGGCAGGTAAGGAATTGACTCAGCTGGAAAATTGGCAATAGGCTCGCCCCCTACTACATGGGACTTAAACATAACTGGCGAAACGAGGTTGTACTAAAACACCTCTACCGAACCCTTCGGGGAATGTAAGGCGTGATGTTATGTTATGTCAGCTGGAATACTAGTACTAGACTTTAAACAAAAACGAATAAAAAAGGCTTTATTGCTTTTGTAGAGGAGAAAACGTTAATTGCTGTAACGAACGTTCCAGAGTCGATTGCATCGCTTTTTGTAAACTTTTCCAATATATTGGTGCATCTGGGAGCTGTGTTCACGAATTCAGTACGAGGTTGTTACCATAAATCTTACACAGTAATTGACATAAACTGGCTAGCTGAAAAATCGTTAGTAGTTTATCTAGAAGAGTCTGTCGATTAAATATGTTTACATTTAGGTTGTTCAGTAAAAGGTTAACATCGCGGTCTAGCAACACGGCTGTTAGTCAAATATGACTGTGGGCTGTTGGGCGGAGTTATATAGTAACACCCTCATTTCACCGTCATGTTTGTCTCATGTAATAGTACCGGGCACAAATCCAAACTCCGGACTGCTACTGAGGAATTCCACGCGGAAAACCCCAATAACACTGCCCGACCTGGGGATCAATCCCAGGACCTCACGATCAGCAGACGCCCTTGCTACCACCCGACCAACGAGGCAGTCTATTCTTTAACACCTAGAGTCAACTTGTGTGGTCACTTCTATAGAGATACTGAACTTTTATCTATATATAGAAATAACTATCAGACTATGGATCTATGGATTTTTTATTTTCCTATATAAACAGGCAGACTATAAAATATTCGTTGTCTGCTCTTGATAAAAGGACTTCTTTGTAGTATCTCCTTGCTTTGAATCGAGAATAACTAGAAACTAGGAAGATACCAACAAAAGAATTGCATTGCAGTAATGAAGATATTCTATTTGCCTCTGTTGCGGGAATATTTTTTGTTTTGTATTGAAATTAAAGGCTTAGGTTTAAGCAATCACCAGATATAATGAAATATAACGCCCAAAAAAACGTAAGTACTTACCAGAATTTAATCCCCATTTTAATATGAAATTATCACCAATAAACGTAAAGTCTGCTAACCTAAAAAAGGCAAGTATCTTCAGAATAATCGCTGAGCTACCCAAAAAGGCCACGCATGCACCAAATATGTACTCGCATTTTATTTAAAAATTTCATCCAAATATGTTACACAATGTTATCTTATTAAAGTAAATTAATATACAAAAATCATTGTTTACCCAAAAAATATAAATGAATGAATCTATGCATGGTCGAGGGTGGGCTTGGTCGACGGAGCTCCGCTTTGCGGGGCTCCTACTTCTGGATGGTTTAGAAAAAAATAACCACGAAGCCTTTTTGGGTTATGAAAAGTTTTTGTAGTGCAGGCATGACTTAAATAGCCCAAAAGATTTTGGTACAGGTTTCATTTATTTGTACATATTATATTTTTTTTGGATGAGGCTGTTTAGGGTAACGATTGTTTTTTGGTGGTCATTCAATTTCATCCCGAAATTAAAATACACTTGCTATTAAAAAAAGCATGCTTATTTGCTGCACAATAGAACGCCATCAGAGTATATTTTAAACATTTAGCCTTTTTCCAACTATGTGAGGGGAAGCTTCCAGTCTAACCGTGACATGTAAAATTCGTTTAGACGTGCTAATTCATTATTACAATGCGGCCGCCGAGAGTATGCGTTCCTGACAGATCGTATTTCATATTATGACATCAACACGCCATGGGGTCCGAGTGCCCACTTAGTTTTTCGCGACATCGCCAAGCGGTTTGTCGACTCTTCTCGTGACCATAGGGCTGGCCTATATTTTGGCCAAAGAATCAGCATTGCCATACAACGTGGGAATGCTGCCAGCCTTTTGGGCACTTTTCCTGTTGACAGCGATGTGGACGAATTTTTTGATGCCCCTTGATTGTTTTACTTTATATTTGTATTATAGTAGTTAAGATTTATATTGTATAGGTATATTAGGATAATTCTGTAAATAAATAAGACCTCTTTTTTATCGTTGGAAAACCCTCATGGATGGAAGGCGAGGGGGTCTACCGGACTCTCACCGGCTAAAAACCAACGGTGTCCCTCCTTCTGAACTAAGGCCGAGGTCACGGGATTCGCTAGTACATGCACCGCAACCCCGGCAGGTCTCGGTCCACCAGCTTCTTCTGGTGGACCTCCCCAGTGGTGAGGCAATTTTTCCCATGCCCCACATTATGACATCAACCTATAATAAACTAAAAAATTTAGTCTGGCCAACGTAATCGATCCACGAGAAACTGCGGCAATTTAAAAAAATCTTCACCTTTCAACACTGGTGTTGATTTTGTTGCACATTTTGACACTACTAAACTAGACTAGACACAACTGTCACTTTCTTTTTCTATTGAAATAGAAAGAGACAAACATCCTGTCGAAGTGCGCAACAGAATCGACACCATTGACTATACACTAAATTACCGTTTTAATTTTCCGGAGAACTTGATTTTTGTTATGCTGCGTCCAGACCTGCCCAATGCGCCGCGAATGCGCCGTTCGCGAGCCGCTTGCGAACTGCGCGCGTGCTACTCGCGTGCAGTTACAGCGTACGTTTGGTGCGCCGCCATAGTGCAACTCCGGCAAGGCTCGAGTGAGGCGCGCGTGCAGCGCGCGCGCGGCTCTCGCGCCTCTCGTGCGCACACAGCTTCTTTCGCGTTTGAACTATGAGCCTCAGTTGTGAATTTGCTCCCGAAGATGTCGGACTATACGGCTGCCGTTAGCATAATTGCTGCAGCATCGGCTATTTTATTACTGACAAAAACTAAAAGGAAAAATAGAAGACGTTGGTGGCAGGTCCCACGAGCGGCACGCGCGCACCACCTGCGCCGCTCGCGTACGGCGCGTAGCTTGCGCGCGAGCGGCGCGCAGACGGCGCGCGAGCTTCGTACGAACATGAAATGCACGCGCGCAGCTCGCGAGCGGCGCATTCGCGGCGCGTTCGTCAGGACTCGACGCACCATTAGGTACATACATTACTGTAGATTAATATGTAGAAACAGATTAGTACTAATAAACAAGTAAATCATTGTCGAGATTTTTTAAATTGCCGCCCTTTCTCGTGGACAGCTTTCATTGGTGAGACTCTAGTTTACAGTGTGCCCGCCGAGAATACGTTCCTGACACCATTTGTTTTATATCTGTCAGGAATGCATTCTCGCGGCGGCCGTACTGTAGTAAATTAGGATCTGCTTAAAAGTAGCATGCTTTTGTACTATTCTGTAGCATGTGTATTCTAGACCTAAAAGAGTAGGTACGCAGTTTCCACAATATTCAAAATGGGTGACCGTTCGTTACACATCGAGACCCCTCCGTGCCTCAGAGAGCACGTTAAACAGTCGGTACCGAATTTCAGATACATATTTCAGTCATTACGGGAAGTTAGAAGCCCAAAAGTCTGACAACCAGTCTAACCTTAGGGTATAGCCATTGTCCAGTAACTGGGTTGCGGAGGTCTGATGGCAGTCGCTCCGTATTCAGCCGCATCTGATTAGACTGGAAGCTGACCCCATCATAGTTGGGAAAAGGTTAGGCAGAACAATAATAAATAATTAACAACTATAACAAACTTAACTTCGACAATATGTATTACTTAAGAATACATAATTATAGGTATATTTACAAAATACCTATGATTATCTATCAACGTGCAGAGTGAGGAATACGTTCAGCAGTGTGACTGCTCGGGCAGTGGATGCAGCAGCAGCTCGACATGTGCACCTGGGGGTACAGCGACCAGTTTCCTCCGTCGATGAGGGCCCTTAACGCACGTCTTAGTAAAAATATAGCCCGTGCCGACAAGAGAGAAGAAGACGCTATATTTTATAACAAAGACTCTCATTCAAATAACACATGAATAGGTTGATCTTACGGCTAAGAACTCACGGAGCGATTTTCACCTGCGTCCGCCGCGGTTGCGGGCCCGCAGCTTCTGTAGAATGCAGATATATATGTAAAAAATTAAAGCACATCTCACGACGCGTTTTACGCCCGCGGTGTGCGCGGTTGTTTGCAGATCCCGCTGCACCAGCGGGCAACTAGTAGAATCGCGCGGGCCGCGGTCACCCGCAGCCGCGGCGGGTTGCGCCCACGCGCTCTGCGATCGGGTGGCGGGCGACCGCAGTGGCAAAGAGTAACAAATAGTCCATAACGATCTCTATCCTGAATCAGTGGATGCACCCAGAACCTTTTGGGTCTTCTTTTTTTAATTCTTCTGTGAAGTAAGTATAACGCAACAGCTCATTTCTGATGTCCGATAACTGCCCGTCTTGCAACCGTCCGTCTTGCGATCATCGCCCGCCACGTTTGCGAACGATGATATCAACCGCGACGGCTGCGTGACCGCGCACATAACCGGTCTCGTGAGTTTAGAAATAAAACCGCAGTTCCAGCACCGCGGCGGGCACGGTACAAAATCGCTCCGTGAGTTCTTAGCCTACAACATAATCAACGTTTTACAACTCACTTATTTTCTTTTCAAATAAAAACGTTATTAATGATTCACATTATTCTGAACACGTTACCTACATACAATAATATTATTTACGTATACAAAATCGGCTTTTGCATATTGTACTGAAATAAATTATTATTTATTGTATGCTTTGAAATGGGCGGTTTCTTTTACCACGTAAATATATTCTCTTTGATGTATTGAAATTGCTTTCAATATCAGCTGGTGTTTTACGAGGTATCTAAAGTTACGGCTAAAAGCAGATTGGCGGCTACACCTAGGTTTAGCCGGCTATAACTAGGTGCGACCGATTGCAGGAGATTAAAACTAGATGTAGCCGGTTGTTTTCGGCTAAAATTAGGTGTAACCTCGTAAGATTAGCTTGAAGTCTGACCACCCCGACTCGAGCTTAGATTATAAGTGGAAAGTGTTTTTTTTTAACAGCGAAGAAAAGCTTACTGTTGTAAAACTGAAATAATCGTTAAAACTTACATAACATAACATCACGCCTGTATTCCCCGAAGGGTGGGGCAGAGGTGTATAGTAACACCCTCATTTTGCGTTATGTTTTTAAGTCCAATTTAATAAGGGACGAGCCTATTGCCATCAACCGGGTACAAATACAAACTCCGGGCTACTACTGAGGAATTCCACACGGAATAACCCAATAACAATTTGCCTGACCTTGGGATCGAACCCAGGACCTCACGGTTAGATCACTAGACCAAAAAGGCAGTTCTTAAAGGCAAACTTAACCCTCTTTTAATTCCCTTTCAATTAACAGGTTACACCTAATTCTAATGAACTGTAACCGACCGTTCCTAGTTATAGCCGGCTATATCTAGGTGTAACCGCAATTAGACGACACGTTTGGTGCAGTGGCTGAGTGATCGGCTTCTGCGCTATGGGTCGCGGATTCGATTCCCGCACGGAACAAATATTTGTATGGCCTACAGATAGTTGTTCCGGGTCTGGATGTTTGTGCGTGTGAAGATTTGTGTCTGTAAACGCACCCACGATATAGGAGACATCCTAGTGCGGGGCAACGTTTCATTAAAAAAAATGGATTTAAGGCGTAACAGAATATACCTACATGGAAATATAGAAAATATGTGAAGAGATTTCGTTAGATCTTGCTCACTGCTTATTTCGTTTGTGTATTCTGCAAATTTTGTACTTACACATCCGGGTTGTACTTACAAATGTACTTGTTTTACTTCAAAGGTAAATAGTGTTGTTATTTGGTACAGATATTGTGTGAGTGTCACTTTAGGTAGCTGTTTATTGTTATTTTGTTGTTTTGATTTAACCCACTACTGTTGTTGGTAGCTGGTAGCCCTAGACAATGTTAATATGGGAGGGTAGTTGTCAAGATGAATCAGCGTATCCGACGTTATAAAGGCGGTGGTCATTCGGCGGAGCAGAGGATTATACGTAGTATCTACTAGTACGTCTGTGAGAGGATTCCATGTCGAACAGCAGAAGAAGTCTGACATTTTAAATATGTTTTTTTTTTATTCAGCCATGATCATCCCACTGCAGGGCAAAGGCCTCCCTACTGTAAAGGAGGTACTAATACTCCCTAAAGTAATCTCAGTGGTGGGGAATCTATGTTGGTTATATTTACTTTATTTACAATGCTCGCAATCCTGACAGACCGATATTTGCTATAACTGTAATGATAGATTCACCCCTACAAGATTCTGTTGTTGTCTTTTACACTAATATATTGTCTTTCCAACCTACCTTAGTAGGAGTAGAACTGCTTCTGAAAGAGCTCGTCCGGGGAAATACTACCACCATAGCAACTTCTGCCTTCTGTTGCCAACCAGCATTGCTGTGTTCTGGTTTGAGGGATATGGGTGCCGGTGCAATGAGCTCGTCTTCTATAGTAAAAGGTTAGTTTACTTATTGTAGTTACTGGTTAAGTAGTTTATAAAGAGCTCAGCTCTTTTAGAATTTTTGAAAAAATCCTGTTATTACTGAAGTTATGACTAAATATATTTTGAAAGCGCTGTATCTAGCGCATACGTCACGCGACACAACACCTCCATAATATAATGCTTATTTTGGATGACGTCACTTACTAATAAAGCACAAGCAGTAGAAATTTTAAAGAGTGCTCACTTTGAATGTCTATAACTTCGAAATTATTCTGATCTCGGAAAAAAATACCACTGTTGGTAATTGGTTGACAACAGAGAGCCTTATATTTTCTACGACGTACCTTGTATTGTGTGTATATTTGAATACAAAGGGATTGTATTGTTTGCGCGGGACAAATGGAAAGTTAATAGATGTGTAACGATACGTGAGATTGATTTCTACTAGGTAATATTATAGGACATACGTCGATGTTATTGGTGAAGATCTTCACAAAGGACAGGTGCGTTAGTACTCTCAATCAGCGTGCGTGTATGTCAAGATGTAGGAGTGTGGATGAAGCGGAAGGAGTATGTAAGGATCGTAGCATGTGGCGTTCTATAGTTTCTGACTACCCCCGTGGGAAAATGGCGTGAGTTTATGTATGTATGTATTATTCAAAATATCGATTTTCGACGAAGGGGTGACGACTGGCGAAAAGTTTGGTGCAGTGGCTGACCTATTGGCTTCTGCGCTACAAGTCGTGGGTTCGAATATCTGTATGGCCTACAGATAGTTATTCCAGGTCGAGGTGTTCATTATGGTGCAAAATTTGTTGCTAAAGAAAAAATACCACCATTACCATCATCATCTTGTTCTTCTTCTTTTCGTGTGGTTAGTGACTAACCTGGTGTCAGAGTTTATGCCGCCCATGGGCCTCTGACTTGGCTTCACATGCTGCAGAGAAATATCTCTCAGGCATGCCAGTTTCCTCACGATGGTTTCCTTCACCGTTTTTAAGCAAGTGATAAGTATACAATACGCACATGAATCCGAAGAGGTGTGTGCCTTCGGTTCGAATTCGAGACCTATGACTTGGCAGTCACCACTAGGCTATCTATGTTATCTTGTTTATACATGGTAATTGAAAAAACACTCGAAACCTCCTAGCACTAACTTTGTATTATAACCCTAAACAACGTTTGTTCTACGACTTTACATAATTTGAAACTTTTTTTTCAGACAAAATTATGAAGATACTCTGACCCTAGTTTGTATATTCTAACTGAGACGACGAGAGTCCAGGCACAAAACTGATAGGTACAGAAGTCAATCTACATACAAGTGCGCTCGAGCAACGCACACATAGACACTGCTCACGGACAAGATATCTCGGACTGTTTGGGACTAGAGTGCGAGTGAGTGCGAGCGCGAATGCCATGCGCTTGAGAGAGATAGATATATACAAGGTTAGTCGGAAAGGGGGTACTAAGCCGCGGGCCACTTAAAGTATCACTGATGACTATTATAAAGCAAGTGTTAAAATTTCAAAATTCGATCATTTTTATTTACATGCAAAAATATTTTTATTTTGGTTTTTTCAAAAAAAAATATACCTGCTTTAGTTATGAATTCAGAAAATTCATTTTCTAATCCGTGACCCCAAATATGACCTAAATAGTAAACACAGCTGATCATAGCTATGGACAGATAGATACAAGCATATTTTTTACGAAAACTTTGAAAAGCTATTTCTCTTAAACTATCGAGTTTTGGGGAAAGTTGTAGAATAAAAGTTATCCCTTATTATGGGTATTTTAATACCCTTTCGGCTTAGTACCCCCTTTCCGACTAACCTTGTAGATAGAACGACCGCCGAGCGTAGGTATGAAAAGTGAAGTACATACCTACATGTGATTAACTTCTGTACCTACAAGCGGCTTTGTGCAAGTATACGCAAATTTTACACATCAAATAAAGAAAAGAAGTTTTTTTTGTTATCTTGTTTAGTTTTAGTCAAAATCGTAGAACAAATTTTGTTCAGGATCATGAAACGAAGCTAATACTAAGAGATCTAGGGTATTTTTTCAATTACCCTGTATTTTCTTGCAATTTGTCAAAGCAATTTACGTGTCTGAAAATTTTGATAATTATAACACATAACAATACATAACATCACGCCTTGCATTCCCCGAAAGGTTCAGCAGAGGTATTTTAGTACACCCTCGTTTCACCAGTTATGTTTAAGTCCCATGTAATAGGCGGCGAGCTTATTGTTAACCTGGCACTAATCCATACTCCGGGCTGCTACTGAGAAATTCCTAATTCAAATGGAAAAACCCAATAACACTTTGCCCGACCTGGGGATCGAACCCAGGACCCCATGTTCAGGAGTCACGCGTGCGACCACTAGACCAACAAGGCAGTCAAAGGAAGGTGATAATTATGATTTTAATTAAAATGATTAATCTATATCTTTACGTAGTATGAAACAAAGTAGCTCCCGCTGTCTGTACGCTTAAATCTTTTAAACTACGAGACGGATTTTAATGCAGTTTGTAGCAATAGATAGAGTGATTCAATACCTATAAGCAAATTGGGTCACCCACGCGAAGGCGCAACGAGTATTCCCAAGGAGGGTTGATGTCAGACAGGCGGCCGGTCATAAAACAATAAGCCAAAACCTCTAACAACATTGATTTATAAAATACATGTTGTGCCGACCCCACCTAGTGTGGGATAAGGGCGGGAAGAAGAACATAGAGTGATTCAAGAGGACGGTTTATATGCCCCACATTAGTATCTACATTGCACCCGTGCGAAGCCGGGGCGGGTCGCTACTAATATATAAAACAAAGTCGTGTTAGTTACACCATTTATAACACACTAGCTGTTTCCTC
Source organism: Amphipyra berbera (assembly GCA_910594945.2). NCBI lineage: Eukaryota > Metazoa > Arthropoda > Insecta > Lepidoptera > Noctuidae > Amphipyra > Amphipyra berbera. The sequence continues at coordinate 10,762,807 of OU343144.1, forward strand.
ACGGCTCCGCCCGCGTAAGAAGTTTTAAATATAGCTTATGTTACTCAGTGATAATGTAGGTTTCTAACGATCCGTGATGGAGGAGTGGCTGGAGAGGCGTCACGGCGCCCTCAGCTTCCGGCTGACGCAGGTACTCTCGGGACACGGCTGTTTCGGGAAGTACCTGTGTCGTATAGGCCGGGAGCAGACGCCCGGTTGTCACCACTGCGACTGCCCCGAGGACACGGCGCTGCACACTTTGCAGGCGTGTCCAGCATGGGGGTCGCAGCGCCGCGAGCTAGTCGCGGCGATCGGCGGTGACCTCTCGCTTCCGGCCGTGGTTCTGTCCATGGTCGGGAGCGAGACTGCGTGGGAAGCCATCGCCTCCTTTTGCGAGGGGGTGATGGCGACCAAGGAGGTAGCGGAGAGGGAGAGGGAGGCCGCTTCTTCTCTCCCTTCTCGCGCTAGACGCACCGGGCGCCGGGGGGCGCGTGATGATCTCCGGCCACCCTAGTGAGTGGCCTGCGGGCGGCGGGTTGGGGAATCCGTCGCCCGACCAGTAACGGGCCCAGGGAGGATGGCGCGTCTTGTCCTGCGCGCGCCTCTCGGATGGATGTGGGGCAGGGGAGCAACTGCCCCACCACAGGAGGGGTCCACCAGAAGAAGCTGGTGGACCGAGACCTGTCGGGGTCGTGGTGCATGCAACAGCGAATCCCGTGCCCCGGCCTTAGGTCAGAAGGAGGCACACCGTAGGGTTTTAGCCGGTAAGAGTCCGGCAGACCCCCTCGCCTTCCCTGGGCGAGGGACATCCATAAGAATTTCCCCACGTGAGAAAAAAAAGCTTAGGTAGGCTAAGTAGGAGGGGAACTGATGAACTGATTGACCGATTTTTATGATCTTTGTTTTGTTGGATTTGTCTCCGCCCCGAATAGCAGAATTACTATTAAAAGATAGGAAAAATTCACGAAAAGAATAAATAATGAAGGTAATTCATTTTGTCATACATTTTGTATAGAAGAGCTTTTTTGATAATATTTTGAGAACGGATAGGGTAGGTAGGCAGGTAGGGTCCGGGGTTGGGTACATGCAATAGCGAATCCCGTGCCCCGGCCTTAGGTCAGAAGGAGGCACACCGTAGGGTTTTAGCCGGTAAGAGTCCGGCAGACCCCCTCGCCTTTCCTGGGCGAGGGACATCCATAAGAATTTTCCAACGATAAAAAAAAGCTTAGGTAGGTAGATAGATGCGCCGTAGATACTTAGTTCTACCCGTGCAAAGCCGGGCCGAGTAACGCTAGTAAACAAATAAATGCTAAATTTAAACATTTAGTTCCGTATTTACACTATTATAATTGTATTTGGACAAACTGAACTTCGTCCGAATCTCCAGCAAAATCGCTCCGAATTATCCGGGTCGATTAATGGGACTTGCTATTACAATCAGCGTTATTCTAAAGGGAGAGCAATAAAAGGTCGTCCTTTCGGATTGCACAAATAAATATTTGTGCCAACCCTATTTCCGAAGGCCATGCGGGCGAAATAGAGAAGAGAAAATACCTTTAAAATAATACGTTGAATTTTTCGTGTGGTTAGACGGGATTACTTTGAGTTATAGAATTTAGACTAATTAATAGGTTAGTTGAGATAAAAATATAGATAAAAAAATCTCGGTATTATCTACCTCCAGTAGTACCACTGCAGGCTGCCTCTAAGCAGTGAAGGCCTAGTGGTATGACTGTCGGACTGCCAAGTTAAAGGTCTCGAGTTCGAATCCAAGGCACGCACCTCTGACTTTTCGAATTCATGTGCGTATTGTATATTATAACTTGATTAAAAACGGTAAAGGAAAACATCGTGAGGAAACCGGCATGCCTGAGAGATATTTCTTGACGGCATGTGAAGCCAAGTCAGAGACCGATGAGCGGCATAAACTCAGACACCAGGTTAGTCAATAACTACACGAAAAGAAGAAGACCTCTGCAGCATCAGGATTTGAGGATTGAAGGTTGAAATTATTATAATGTTGTATTGTCATGTGAATTGAACTTGTGTGCGAAGTTTCAAGAGATTCGGTTAAGCAGAAGTAGTTGAAAAATCTGTGGCAAGATTTCAAACAAATAAACGATATAAGAAGTGAAGCTAATTAAAAACCGCCTTAAAATACTCAGGTTTAAATGACGAATACCTAAATACATAAAAGGTACCTACGTTGAATTCCAATAGTCACGTAGAGTACGTTCAAATCTATCTGTGGAATGATGTTGGGTAATTTATTACCAGTTGCTGGTCTTCTTCTTTTCGTGTGGTTAGTGACTAACCTGGTGACAGAGTTTATGCCGCCCATGGGCCTCTGACTTGGCTTCACATGCCATCGAGAAATATATCTCAGGCATGCCGGTTTCCTCACGATGTTTTCCTTCAGCGTTTTTAGTGATAATTATACAATACGCACATGAATCCGAAAAGTCAGGGGTGCGCGCCTTGGGTTCGGACTCGACACCTATGACTTGGCAGTCCGACGGTCATGCCACAAAGTTATCACTGCTGTTTATCAGTTTAGTGTATCAGTTGCTGGTAATACTAACAATTAATTGTAGCAACATTCACCCCTCCCTACACAGGATGTAAACAAAATCATGTAATTCCTTCAAACCTCGGGATGTACTGCTGACATAGATTAACCCTGAAAGGGAAACTTTTGGATTCAATATAAAAAAAATTACAAGAAGTAAACATGTTTTTAACGTGAGGCATTTTAGCGCCCTGAGTTAAACGACCGCGCGGCGAGTAATAGCCATGCAATTCACTCGGGGTGCTAAAATGCCTCCCGTTAAGAACACATGTTTACTTCTAATATTTTTTTTTATGAATCTTAATTTATTCTGTGCTGTGTTAATCTATGTCAGCAGTACAACACGAGGCTAGAAGGAACTACATGAAGTTCGTTTACAACCTGAATAGCATCGGCTGAATAAAGTTACGTTCATTGTAGTCCCGGTTTTTCATTTATATTGCACCGCAATAATGCACCAGCACCTCTAATATAATTAGTAAAACACCAACTCTCTACAAATGGAAAGCAGTTGTTTCATAATTGACTTTCGGGGAAAGTTGTAGAACCAAGTTTATTTTATTCGTACGGATAGTTTAGCCTTTCGAATTACTAGCCACTTCCCGACATTGTATAAAGATAAAGATATATTTATTAGCAAAAACATGTGAATCTTCACATAGTCAACAATAACCATCTCAACCACTTTTCAGTATCTACTGAAAAGTGGTTGAGATGGTTATTGTTCTACCTAGTCTTTTCCCAGCTATGTAAGGTTTAGCTTAGTTGTCGGCCATAAGATTGACATGCATAACATTTTGGGACCCAGTGCATAATATCAGCAAGCACGTTGGAGCACCCGCGCGACAGCGCAACGAGTATTTCCAAGGAGGGTTGATGTCAGGCAGGCGGCCGGTCATAAAACAATAAGCCAAAGCCTCTAATAACATGGATTTATGAAATACATGTTGTGCCGACCCCACCTAGTGTGGGATAAGGGTAGGAAGAAGAAGTAAGGGTCAGCTTCCAGTCTAACCAGATGGGGCTGAATACCAGTATTTTATATGCAGCGCCTGCCATCAGACATGCGCAACCCAGTTATTGGGCAATGCCGATACCCTAAGGTTTGACTAGACGTAAAGACTGTCATAGGTATTCGTATGACACCTGAGATCGACGGTTTAATAGAAGAGCCTCGACCAACATCTGAGAAGCTCTCGTTGGGCGGCTAAAATATTTTAATATTTTGTGTTTTTTTTTTAACTACCTCGTTGGTCTAGTGGTGGCAAACGTGACTGTTGACCGTGAGGTCCTGGTTTCGACCCCCAGGTCAGGCAGTGTTATTGGGTTTTTCCATTAGGAATTTCTCAATAGCAGCCCGGAGTCTAGATTTGTGACGGTTAATGGCAATAGGCTCGCCCCCTATTATATGGGTCTTAAACATAACTGGCGAAACGAGGGTGTACTAAAACACCTCTGCCAAGCCCTTCGGGGAATACGAGGCGTGATGTTATATTATGATAATATGTTATGTGTTTTTTTAAATGAAAATATTTTAAAAATGTAATCATGTACCGAAATGAATAAAGAAGTATAATAGTTATATGTCCATATCTTAAAAAATAATAAATTTGTTATATTCATAGAGTTTTGTCATCGTAAAGACGTTTATCCACATCCAACTCTGGAATATGAATGGCACGCTATCACAGTTTCTACAAACGGTCTTGATATTACCATAATCGCTCGCTAGGCTGGCGGATTGGTGGTTGCAGTCATAACAGCGCTTCGTACCCTTCCAAAATCACCCCTTACCATAGAAAATTATCTATTAGATGTTGTTTTATTATGATTGTTTAGGATATAAATATAGAGAGCACAATACCATTTAGCGCGGTGTAACAGCTCTTTCTTTCTCTCTCGTGTCACATAATATAACATAACATCACGCCTGTATTCCTTGAAGGACTGGGCAGAGGTGTTTAGTAACACCTTCATTTCGCAGTTATGTATAAGTCATGCCAGCAATGTAATAGGAAACGGGCATATTGCCATCAACTGGGCACAAATACAAACACCAGGTTGCTACTGAGGAATTCCACACGGAAAAACCTAATAAAACTTTGCCCTACCTGGGAATTGAACGCTTGCCACCCCTAGACCAACGAGTCAGTTGTACATATTATAGAAATTGAAATATCGGATAGTTACGATAAGATAGGTACCTTTGTTCCCGAGCGACGGACGGTCCGAATTATATCGGCCGTGGTCACGGGTAGATTTAATATATACACGATCTTTCCTCCTAACCTTTCCCCAATTATCTTGGGGTCAGCTTCTAATCTAACCAGATGCGGACGAATACCAGTATTTTACACGAAGCGACTTTCATCAGTAACTGGGAATGCCGATATCCTGAGGTTAGACCGGTTGACAGACTTTGGGGCTTCTGAATACCCGTAACGACTGTCATAGGTATTCTTATGACACCCGGGACCGACTGTTTAATATGCTCTCCAAGGCATGGAGCGGTCTCGGCTGTATCGAATGGTCACCCATCCACAGACTTACTGCGGCAAGCGCAGTTTATCCTCACAAATCGTATAATTTGCATTAGCCACGAACCCTTCTTAATATCGATATAGACCCTATATTTTCATTTTATAATTTCATATTTAATATAAAGTTAGGATCTGTGCCCGGTTGATGGCAATAGGCTCGCCCCCTATTACATGGGACTTAAACATAACGGCGAAATGAGGGTGTACAGTCACGTGTACTAATATGTATACACATAGCGATATTTAAAGGCGATTTTCTTCTAAAATATCCATTAGACTTATGAAATATTACACACTTAGTTTCTACAAATACATACGAATCATGGTATCGAATATTTCTTAAATACAAACTCTTTAAGTTCGCTATGTGTATACATATTATTACACGTGACTGTACACCTCTGCCCAACCCTTCGGGGAATACAGGTATGATGTTATGTTATTTAAATTTCTCTACATTCTCAGCAATCCTAGAAGGATAGAAGATGGGGCAAACGTAGCCACGCAGATTAAGCTCCATGTACAGTTTACACACAACTTGCTATTGAATTTGCGGTAAATAAGGATTAGGTCGAGTTGAAGTGAAGCTGACTGGTACTAGTTGGCTAGTTTACGAGATTATGCGATGTGGTTAAAGTGTGTTCGCTAGCCGAGTTAGTTGAAGTTGTGGAGAGTATCATTAAGCTTTTATTCAACTAGCTTTTGCCCACAGCTGCGCATTCGTTTATTCGTTCGTTCTGCCTAACCTTTTCCCAACTATGTTGAGGTCAGCTTCCAGTCTAACTAGATCCGGTTGAATACCAGTATTTTACACAGTGTGACTGCCATTAGACCTATGCATACCGATATCCTAAGGTTAGATTAGTTGTTAGAATTTTGAGCTTATGACTACCGGTAACGACTGTCATAGGTATTCGTATGATATCCGGGACCAACTGTTTACCCTGCTCTCCAAGGCACGGAGGGGCTTGGTGTGTAACGAACGGTCACCCATTCACATACTGACCATGGCAAGTACGGCAACTGTATGATCCGCGAAGGTGGTAATTAGCCACTATCCCATATTTTAACCCTTTAGGGATGATATTTTCAAAAATCCTTCCTTATGAATGCCTGGTTTATAAAATGTACCTAATGTCAAAAGGGTAATGTCCATTTTAGGCTACGCGTGAACATAATGCTACAAAACTAATAATTTTAACAATAATAACTTCAAACTACAGTGACAACAATGACAGCTGTCAAATGATACGTCACAAATCCTGCATCGCGGTATTAAGATTTGACACGGAGTTAGTATATATACAAGTTCCCAATATCAACCGTTGGGCAGTGGGCCACGAGACACTTATGCCTGGTGGGTCTTAGCCCGCCAGGAATAAGGCCCGCCTGGCAGAAGGATCTTCCCGTTTTGTAGGTAACACAATACCTCGTTCCCCTACAATTCTAACCCCAGCGGTTTAGGCTGTGCGTTGATAGATCAGTCAATCAGTCAGTACTGAGCGGGTACATAAGATCTTCTTTGCTCGTTTAGAACTAACTTATTGAGTACTCATTCATTAGAAGTTACGGTTTAACTCGAAATAAAACTTACCTTCATTTTATATCCCGTGTCGGGCAGGCTAGAATATAAAACTTCCTCACCGCACGCTAGGAAAAGGCGCATGTTAACAAAACTTAGCACGCTTGGTGTTAGAATGTATACGGTCCACCTGGCTTGCTACTACCTTCATATTAAAAGCTAAGTGTGTTATAAATTACATATACTACATATAATATAATTAGCCCATTACTGTTCCACTGCTGGGCACAGGTCTCTTCTCAGAATGAGAACGGTTTAGTAGGCCTTTGTCCACCACGCTGTCTGGTGCTGGTTGGCAGACTACACACCATCGAGAACTTTATTGAGCCCTCTCAGGTGTGCAGGTTTCCTCACGATGTTTTTCCTTCGCCGTTAACGCAAGTGATAATCAAATTCTGATCCGCACATGAATTAGTAAAGTCCCAGTTACGGGTCGGGAACGAACTCAGACCCTCCTACATGAAAGGTAAGGGTTCAATCGCTAGGCTATGTCTGCCTACAAATACTACACAACAACAAAAAAATTGCTAGAAAAAACAAGTCAATCTGGTCCTTTAAATAAACAAGAGATAGTTCAACAACAACCTAGATAGGTACTAGAACAATTTTTACAACGTAGTACGCAGTTTTGTGCCGTGTGAGTCCGTGATAAACGCCCGATGAAGGTAATTATCGTGTCGACAGAGTGCTGGCGTAGCGGTTTCGTTGGCTGTTGAACAGTTCGTGTGAAATGGTAACATGAAGACGCAAGCGAATCAGTTCTGAAGGTTTTAGCTATATCAGGGTAGATATTGATCTATCGGTGGTTGTATTGCAATCAACTCTTATGGAAGGTGGAAAAATGAATCTTTGTTTAGTAATGGACGTAAACGTAATATCAAGATGACATTTATAAAATTTCTTTTCGCGTATTTTTAATTTTGATTTGTTTAATTGTGAATTATGGTGAATTATTTGTAAACGATGTCGAATACGGATTACGAGAGGGACAGGAGCGATACAGAATATTGACATCAAGCATACTCCACCAAGAAGAACATAGTCTGCTTAGTTGTTGGCAATAAAATTGACAAGCATGCAGCACCCGCAAGCCCGAGATGGAATAAGATCGTAGGTGGTGCTTGCCACCAGCAAAAGCATTCCCAAGGAGGGTCGACGTCAGGCAGGCGGCCGGTCATAAAATATAGCCGAAACATTTGTGCTGTATGATATGAGACATACTGCGCCGACCCCAAATAAGTTGGGATAAGGGCAGGAGAATGATGATGATGTTTAGTAGTGGACGTCAACTACGTATTGTTATCAGTAGCTGGTAACACTGGACAATGTTAATAAAGGAGGGTAATCGTCAAGATGAATCAACGTACCCGAAGTTATAAAAACAGTGGTCATTCGACGGAGCAGAGGATTCCATGTCGAACAGCTGAAGAAGTCTGACCTTTTATATCTGATATGCTTGTCCTTATTTTCTGATTTTTTTTAAATTATTATATTGTGATATATTGTGAACTAGCTTCTGTAACTAACCACTAACCCAAATATAAGTACTCTCAGTGGTGGAGAGTCTAAGTTGGTTTGATTTACTTTATTTACCATGCTCCCAATCCTGACATACTGATATTAGCTATAACTGTAATGATAGCTTCACCACTATAAGATTCTGTTTGTATGTTTTTTATACTATTTATAATGTCTAAGAGAGCTAACCAGGGTGTGAGGACCGAAGCAGCTGAGGCAGAGATGCAGGACGTTTTCCGAGTCTTTGTAAAATTACTGCCATTTTGGTTGGAGGATCCTCCCTTTTCGTTGAAAGAACACCATAACCTGTTCCTCCACATTGGTGACCCTGACGTGAATAATTTAGTCATAAATCAATGACCTTCAACTTTTATTCACCCTCTTTTTTGTAGAAATAATTCATAGATATGTGGCGGCATCTATCACGCCACATGCGAACTACGCAGCATAACGAATGTCTAGCAGACTATAGCGACAAACAATGACAGCTGTCAGATGAAATGTCACAAATCCTGCATCGCGGTATCAAGATTTTACACGGAGTTAGTATATATACAAGTTCTCAACACCAACCATTGGCCAGTGGCCCGCCAGGCATAAGACCCGCCTGGTAGGAGGATCCTCCCTTTTCGTAGGAGAAACTTCATACCTCGTTCCCCATATTTTCGAAACATTCACAAACTAAAATATTTTATAGAATGGGGTTTATTCTGTAATAATAATTCAGTTTAAAATCTTATTTACGACCTTCACTAACTTTCGCATGAACGGCGCCAAGTGCTAGCAATGAAAACAAAGTAACCTTGACCGTTGCTTAATGCATTCCGCAGTGTTTCCTCTATCTCTTTCACTTGCAGGTAAACAAGACAGAGATGAAAGACAATGAGCGAGTGAAATTATGCTAAACGAACATTTTTAAACAGTTTTTTTATTCTTTACTTGGTCGCGTTCTTAGTCTCACAAGATGGTAAGCGCAGACATGGTTTAATATGGAGCACACGAATCCAAGGAACAGAAACAGGAGGATTCTCCAATACCCCTCTGGCTATCTGGCTACACGAACAAAGAACAGAGATATAGAGGGATTCCCGTATACCCCTCTGGCTCTCACATTATACACACGACAGAACATAGTAGCATAATAGCTTGGCGCCGAACTTTAATATGAGGGTGGTAACTAGCCAGGCGTACCGTATAGATCATATCATCATGCTGTACACCTGCAGCATCAGGATTTGGGGATTGAAGATTGAATTTATTATAATGTTGTATTGTCGTGAAGCTAAATAAAAACAGTTTAATACTTAGTTTTTAATTTTAGAACTGCCAAGTCTTTGACAGCTCTAAAAAAATTCTAACACATTCTTGATTTGTCTTGCAATACAAAATACTTACATAAATATAGAAGAGAAAAGGAATCTAGAGTAGGTACCTACTGTAACACTTTAGGGTGGCTTTAGGAGTCAACCCTCAACTAGCATGTGCGTATAAAACTTAGCAGGCGTGTACTTACAGGAGGATAAAGAATAACACTTGTAACCGTACACTGTATAATATGTATATGTATATTTTAATAAGAATTACAAATAGATCAACAGAGCGTGGTTCGTAGCAATGCGAGGAGTCCAGGGTCTTCTTGAGCAGGTGTAGAACTTAACTTGGCAATTGCAGCGGCACGAGAGGCCGATCTGCAGCGTGCCCGACCTTTTATAGGCCGGGACCCCCGCCAGTCGCCACCACCCACAAAAAAAGTGATGGAATCAATTTGTATGTTAAAGGCTTTTAAGGCACTTGGATGCTACAAGGCTAACGCTAATAATAATGACGTAATCACACAAACTTAGCCAATAAACTATAAACATTACTCAAGCAGCACTTATTGTAGAAGCTAATAGCTAGTTCCAAAACTGCGGCATTGTTAGAAATGATTTAGACATTAATTAATAATTTACCTAACAAGACAAACTAATTACGTTGGCCTGGCGCGGACCCAAACTACGAAATATCCGACTAAGCTTAAATTAGAACGAGGCTCTATTTAGGGTTGGTCCTTCGCATTCAGGAAAAGCCCGAGAAAATACCATTTACATCTATACATATAATAAATCTGTAGACTTAGCGTGTCTGTACATAGCAAATATTTTGAAAAGTCCTGGTTGGGGTGTTAAACGATAACCAATAGAACCCATTTCTAACATTTTTGGAATTTTTGTCTGTCTGTTTGTCTGTTTATCTGTTTGTTTGTGCAAGCATCACGTAAAAACAGCTGATCCAATGTTGTTGACTTTTATAAACAAATATTGTGCTTATCTCCATGTAACCTATCGTTTTTGTTTAATCGCAATCGGTTCACGCAATCTAAAGATATGCGAATTTTAAGTTTTGTAGAATAACTTAGCATGTGCATTTTTATACCATTTATTTTCAATAGATGGCGTTACGTGTATCAAATCACGTTGTGAGGAAATATATTTTTTATTTATTTATTTATTTTTACAGAAAGCTTACAGACTAATAACACAATTAAAAATCATTCGTAGGTAGGAAAATTTGCTAATTACAAGCTTCCACATATACAGACATATTACAACGTACACAACATACACATCTTACAACGAATAAATCCACAGATTACCTAATATTGAATTGGTACCTATTCTCAGTCTACGGAAGGTCTATTGAAATGCTATCTTTATGAAGAAGGTACTTTATCAAAAAAAATCCAAGATATTGTTAATTAGAATTTATTAGGTACCTATCTATATGAATGGTAGTGGAAGAGAAATACACTCAATTTCATAAGTGAGTGTATTCATAATTGTTAATTGTGCAAGGCAATACGATAGATTAATTTGAAATAATTATCCAGTCTAACCTTAGGATACCGGCATTGGCCAGTTACTAGGTTGCGGAGGTCTGATGGCAGTCGCTCCGTGTAAAATACTGGTATTCAGCCGCATCTGGTTAGACCGGAAGCTGACCCCAACATAGTTGGGAAAAAGCTAGGATGAAGAAGAAGAATTTGAAATAATCATATATATTATTAATATTATCATAAATCTGTGGACTTGCCGTGTTTGACAATGGGAAATACTTTATAAATAATAGTGGGAGTCGTTAAAAGATAAGAAAAAAGAAACCATTTCGATCATTTTTGGAATTTTTGTCTGTTTGTCGGTTTGTTTGTTTCAGTGTGATTGACTTTTATAGACAAATATTGAGCGTATCTCGGAGTAACATTTAGTTTCTGTTTCATCCTAATCGGTTCGCTCAATCTAAAGTTATTAGAATTTAAAGTCATTAAGAAAACAATTAGCATCATTTGTTGTAAAATATTTGCTCAATAGATGGCGTTGCGTGTATACTAAATTACGTAATCTATTTTCCGTTCAGTTTTAAACGTGCACAGTTTCCGGTTAGCTTATGTTATGCTATGAAGCTGCTTCTCGCACGATTAAGTCTCTCCTGTATACCTAAGCAATCTGAGCTATCTTTATGCACACATCCCTTTTTTTTATCGTTGGAAAATTCTCATCGACGTCCCTCGCCCAGGGAAGGCGAGGGGGTCTGCCGGAGTCTTACCGGCTAAATACCAACGGTGTCCCTCCTTCTGACCTAAACCCGGGGTCACGGGATTCACTATTGCATGCACCGCAACCCCGGCAGGTCTTGGCCCAACAGCTTCTTCTGGTGGATCTCTCCAGTGGTGACGCAATTTGATGAATAAAGTTGTAATGTTGTAATGTCTTTTGATGAATAATGTTATTATTATAGTTTGTCACTAACAACACGAAAAAAAAACAAAAAATAATTGTCCCCTGCCCTGCAACTTCCTTCTGAGAGGCGCACGCGGAATCCTCCCGGGCCTGTTACTGGTCGGGCGACGGGTCCCCTAACCCGCCGCCCGCAGGCCAGTCACTAGGATTACCTCTCCCTCTCCACTACCTCCTTGGTGACCATCACCTCTTCGCAAAAGGAAGCGACGGCCTCCCACGCACTCTCGCTCCCCACCATGGACAGAACCACAGCCGGAAGCGAGAGGTCACCACCCACTGCCGCTACCAGGTCACGGCGCTGCGCGGAAGCTGAGGGCGCCATGACGCCTCTCCAGCCACATGCACTCATCCCTGGTGTTTCTACTGCTAACATTGTTCACATGGAAACCTTATTATAATGGACCTGACTACTGATAGAAATACAACATATTTTGTTTAGTAAAAATTCTAATTTTCAAATCTAACAAACTAAACATCTACTCAGCCTAAACCGTTGGTGAAAAAAATATAGAACACCCGAAGCTATATGAGGTTTCCGTTTTTTTATGTATTTTTTCATAGTTGTTAGAATAAAGAAAGATTTTAAGAAACCCACCTAATATATACCTAATAATAATTACATAATAATTTCAGTTAAGCAAGTAATGTTGTCCTACGACTTCTACGCATACGAAGTTGCGGGCACAGCTAGTACATACATAAACTCACGCCTTTTTCCCATGGGGGTAGGCAGAAACTATAGAACGCCACATGCTACGACCCTTACATACCCCTTTCGCTTCATCCACATTCATACATCTTGTCATACACGCACGCCGGTTGAGAGTACTACGCACCTGACCTTTGTGAAGAATATCACCAATAACATCGATGTATGTCCTTCTAGGACGTCCTCTACCGGCGTTCCCGTTAACATCCGCCTTATAAATTCCTTTTGTTAATCGCCGTTCACTCATTCTCTCAACATGACCAAACCACCTGAGCATACTCCTTTCAATTTTTGTCACTACATCATCTATTAAACCTCAACTTTGTCTAATCTCTTCATTTCTCAATCTATCATTCAAAGTTACACCGCACATACTTCGCAAGGAACGCATTTCCACGGCATTTATTCTACTTTCATGCCTCTTCTGCCACGACCAACATTCACTTCCATACATAAGCGTAGGTACCAGCACACCAAAATACCATTTAATACAGGAATACTGCCTTGTTTGTTCGTGGCATGTGGGTAATTACCAACCGCGCGAATCATATGATTTGCATGGTCAAGTTGCACTTGTTAAGGCGTTTCTAAACTTCAAATCTCGTTCGAAAGCAAACAACTCAGTTATTCTACCTAGCTTTTTCCCAACTATGTTGGCGTCTGATTCCAGTCTAAACAGATGCGACTGAATACCAGTATTTTACACGGAGCGACTGCCATCAGACCTCCACAAAACCAGTTTTTTTTTAAAAAAACGTTGTCCCACACTAGTATTTCTCCTGTATCGTGGGTGCGTTTACAAACACAAATCTTCACACGCACAAACATCCAGACCCGGAACAACTATCTGTAGGCCATATTAATATTTGTTCCGTGCGGGAATCGAACCCACGACCCGTAGCGCAGAAGCCGATCGCTCAGCCACTGCACCACCGTCAAACAGTGTGTCGTAACAAGGCAATGCCGATATCCTAAGGTTAGACCTGACTTCTCGTAACGCCTGTAAGGTTTTCGTATGACACCCGGGACCGACTGTTTAACGTGCTCTCCGAAGCACGGAGGGGCCTCGATATATGACGAACGCCGGTCATCCATCCATGAACTGACCGCGGCAAGCGCAGCTTAACCTCACAAATCGTATGATCCACGCGGTTGGTAATTAACCACGAGCCCCTCTCTATGGTAGAAATCTATCTGAAAATTAAATATTTAATAGTTGATAACCCTGAATGTGTAAGCTGATTCGTACCAATTAGTCAAGATTCTATAAATATAAAATATTCGAGTTTCATCTATCTGTGTGAAATTCAGGTGATAAATTGAATATTCGATTATGCATTTAAATAAAGGTTAATAAGAAAACTGCACAATAATAATAAATAATAAACCGGCCAAGTCCGTGTTGAACTCGCTTACAAGGATTCCGTACCACCACTAGTTTTCCTTATTTTTATTATTTTTTGTTTAACTTTAGAGTATCTACTACGACCATAAAAAGTTTCACGCTCGTATGTGTTATCGTTTTAAGATAAAGCAGAAAAAAAAAACATTAAAAAATGGTTTTTTTTCACGATTCCTTGTATTGGCTCCCTCTTTGGGCTTAGACTTTTTTATTATTTGCCATAGTAGAGGCCATAGTAATACATATTCTGTCAAAATTTCAACTGGAAACCTATTACGGTTAAAAAGATACAGCCCTGTGACCGACAGACGGACGAACAGACGGCGTAGGCTTAGTAATAGAGTCCCGTTGACACCCTTTGGATACCGAACCCTATAAACCGAGCTGCAGAGTACCTAAGTAAAGTTTTGGATTGACTAATCTATAAGAAACTGGTGAAACTTTTTTTTTTGTTCTAGACTTTGTAGCGTTTGACCCTAATCTCACCTGATGGTAAGCGCAGACAGGGTTGAAGATGGAGCAAACGAATCCAAGGAACAGAGATATAGAGAGATTCCCTGATAAATCTCTGGCTCTCTCAAAAATAAAACTGTCAAACGACATAAAAAAATTAATAGCAATAGTGCAATTTAGTGAAGAGATGCCGTAAAATGTCGGCCATTGTGCTGAGGGGGCTAGAGAAGGTCATAATCAACTAAATGATATTACTGAGAGAGCATCCCTCCGTAAACGACTTGAGTAAAATCTAGAGAATGGTTAAAGTTACAAGATATAGCGTTTAATTTTCAAAACGTAAAATGACAAAAATACCTCAAGATAAGTTGAAAAAAAAACCAATAAATCTGATGTCTGACTACTAGCAACGAGTATCGTTGACATACCTCGGACAGTCTTCTTATTTTCGTGTAGTTAGTGACTAACCTGGTGTCAAAGTTTATACCGCCCATGGGCCTCTGACTTGGCTTCACATGTCGTCGAGAAATATCTCTCAGGCATGCAGGTTTCCTCACGTTGTTTTCCTTCACCATTTTTAAGCAAGTGATATAACAATACGCACATAAATCCGAAAAGTCGGAGGTGCGTGTCTAGGGTTCGACCTCGAGACCTATTACTTGGTAATCCAACGGTCACACCACTAGGCTATCACAGCTTTTTCCTCGGACAATAAATTACATAAATAGCGGACAACTATTCCAAATTATTACGATTTAGTTGACGATTAGTCTATCGTTCGAGCCTCAAAATTTTTGTACAACGTGTTACAAATTTTCACATGAAAAATGTAAATAATCAAGTAGTCCTTTATGGTTGTTATGATTTACCTCTCAGAGGAAATTAGGTAAGATTGTAAATCACTTTCTGGGTAGTCTACTCTTTAGTTTTATGTTTTCAGGGTTGCGTTTCAATTATGATTATTTTATGTTTTATCCTTTTTTTTGGGTAATACTACGGTTTTTAAATATTGCCAATAGACTCTTTACAAGGGACCTTTTAACCTCCTTTCGGCTTTAGGGGTATTTTTGTAACACGTTGTATACGAAGTGAAGCTAATTATAATAATCCCTTAAGAAACCTTTTTAGTTAAACGGTTTTATTTTATAGTACCCCTGCAGCATAAGGATTTGAGGATTGAATATTATAATTTTCTATTGTCATGGGAATTGAATTTGCGTGTGAAGTTTCAGGAGAATCGATTAAACAGATGTAGTTGAAAAATCTGTCGCAAGATTTGAATCAAACAAATAAATATACCAAGTGAAGCTAATCAAAGTCCGATACCAAGCAGTTTACTGTTTCCCGTTGTCTGTATATGAGAGCCAGAGAGGTACAGGGGAATCCCTCTACTGCCGGGGCTGCGGTGCATGCTTAGGCGAATCCCGCGACCCCGACCTACGGTCAGAAGGAGGAACACCGTGGGTTTTTAGCCGTTAAGAGTCCGGCAGACCCCCTCGCCTATCCCAGGCGAGGGACAACCATGAGGATTTTCCCACGATAAAAAAAAATCTGAATCCCCCTATATCTCCTTCCTTAAATTCGTATGCTATATGTTAGATCCTGTCTGCGCTTACCATCAGGTGAGACGAGAGCCAAACGCAAACAAGTCAAGAATAATCACTTTTTAACAAAAATAAAGCCGACTTCAAATTGTCTATCTCCGAAGTTCTTCATCAGATCTTCACTAAATTTAAATGGGACCATTTCGAAAGAATACTCTTTCAAACAAAAAAATAATCATTAAAATCTGTTCACAATTAGCAAAGATATCGCGGAACAAACATACAAAAAAGAAAAAAAAAACACAATCGAATTGAGAACCTCCTCCTTTTCTGAAAGTCGGTTAATAAAAAAAGTGTCAACTTAATATTCGTGTAAGAATTTAAAAAATCAGCACAGTCGTCAAAAACTAAATTTAAGATAGTTCTCTTACATGGAAGCTATATTTATTCATTACGACCCTTAGTTCGACACAACCAGATTCAAATCCACCCCAATTAAGAAGAAAACTATTGCCCAATACAAAGTTTCTTTCCCTTTCAAGATTTATTCCTTCAATTGCGCCACCGGCTTACGGTTCCGCGACATCATTATCTGCCCAACACAAGCGTGAGATTAGAGCAGACTATTTCATTATATTTTCCGAGAGATTTCTTTCCCAGTACCCCGGAGCTGGGACGAGTGAAATTAATGTATCTTGTGGATGGCAATCACAATTATACGTGACTGGGACTTGAGAGGGAATTGCCTTGCTGTGATTTTGAACAAGAAATCTTGGATGTGAGTTGGAAGCAATTTCTTTGTAACTATTGCATTTCGATGAATTTTGAACAATCGTGTTTGCTAGCGTTTTTTTTTTATTAAAGATCAAACTATCGGTATTAATTAAACATTCACAGATAATGGATATGCGTACGCATTGATTCAACGTTTGCATGCGTCGGCGTTCAGGTGATGAGGATTTTGTCTAAAACTGGCCACATTTTAGTGAGTACAAAGAAAAAAATAAAGAAAGAAAACCATCTACTTGGCACAAACCACAAAGAAAGACAGACAATATTATAAAAAATAATCTTTATTTTTTTTAACAGTAGTTGCTGTGTGCGAATGGACAGTTAGCTCCGATATCAACTTTGCGGACTGGCTGATGATACCACGGCATGAACTATTTCCACATAACTATACCGACACAAGAGAGAGGGAGACAGGGGACTTGGGATTATTCAGTCTTCATAAGGACTGCAAAATAACAATAAAATTGACTTTTTAGCGCTCCACAAGAAATGAAGAGTTGTTCTGCCTAGCCTTTTCCCAACTATGTTGGGGTCAGCTTCCAGTCTAACCAGAATATGCGGCTGAATAACAGTTTTAAAAACGGCGCGACTGCTATCAGACTTCCGCAGCCCAGTTACTGGGCACTGCCGATATCCTAAAGTTCGACCGGTTGTCAGACTTTCGGGCTTCTATTTTCCCGTAACGACTGTCATAGGTATTCGTATGACACCCAGGACCGACTGTTTAAGGTGGTTTCCGAGACACGGAGGGGTCTCGATGTGTAACGTACGGTCACCCATCCACAGACTGACCGCGGCAACCGCAGCTTAACCTCGCAAGTCGTATGATCCGCGCGGTTGGTAATAAGTTTAGCTTAGCCCTCATGAAGTGAATAGTCTAGAACGATATTTGTAAAAGATTTTCCTTTAGTTTGTACAGTCGGGGAACGAAAATGTTATACACCTTAAGGTTTATTTTTGCTTGCACAGTGCAAGAAACAACCTGTTTTACCGAGTACGTATTGCCAACATTATAGAAATGAAAATACAAGTATTTTTTGACCGGATATTAAAAATTATAATGGTGACATGATGACAACCACTAGAGTGCGCGCAAGATAACTCTGCGCGCGACGGAGGGCGTGCTAAATGTTGCCATGATCGCAAAAATACAAAGTCCTACTTTTTAAGGAAAAGTAATATATTCGTGAGCATCAAAATTGGGCAGCCCTCTTGCGGTTTATTATATTTTAATTGAGCTAAGTTATGTTCGTTTAAATTTACTACCTATCAATTAAATGAATTAGTATTTTTACGTAATTTGAAAAGGAAAAGAACTAAGCTGATAAATGTGGCGTGAGTGAATAAGAATGCGTTATGATTATTATCGTCTGATGAGGTAATCTTTATTATTATATTTTCTTTTATTCCTAAAATCAGGCAGATCTAGTGACAAAGTTAATAAAACGGCAACACTATGGTGGACCATGACTAGTTCCGATTTTGGCCGCGCGCAGAGTTATCTTGCGCGCACTCCAGTAATGTCAATTTATTTAATCATCGAATTGATTGATGTAATGATTTTTATAACAAACTCATGAAATCAAAGACATTATATGGCACTACTACGTCATATGGAGGCAAAAAGCGATTTTGATCTTTGCTACAAAATAATTAAACATAATTTTCCATGCATGGGTCTTTTTCGTTCAACATTTTGAAAAGGTAACATGTGCCCGCGACATGCGAAAGTAATGAATTTGAAAACTGACGAACTTTATCATTCCCCTACTGTACATACCCCAATGTTTAGGGCGAGACAAAATAATTGGGCCGTGTTATGCAATAATGTGTCAACCCACAAAAATATGAATTTTGTGTTAACGTCATCTAGTTCTTGTGGTAGGTCTACTTAACGCTTGAAAAAATGCCCAGAACTGTAGTAAATTTAATAGAGCATCTATCAAAAAAATCTTAATGCAGTTTGCATTTTTTCAAGCGTTTGGTAGACCTACCACTATAACTAGATGGTGTTAACACAGAACTAATATTTTTGTGGGTTGGCACATTATTGCATAACACAGCTCAATTATTATTTTGGTAGATAACAATCATATTTACGTGACTAGATACGTCGAGAAACGGCTATGATTTTCAGGGAAGCTAGATTATAAAGAAGAATCTGATTGGACAAGATTCTGGACGTATCGTTGAACATATCAATGCAGTCTTCAATTTGATATAGTTGAGATATTTATATTTGAGATTGTAGATAATAAACCTAGGGTCACTCGTCCAAGGGGATGGTGAAATTGACCGAGACGTTACGCATCGGATCAACTCAGGTTGGATGAAATGGCGACAGGTCACAGGGACAACTTGTGACCAACGGATGCCCCTCAAGCTGAAGGGCAAAATCTACAAATCCATTATAAGACCTGTCGTGCTGTACGGATCAGAGTGTTGGGCCGTGAAGAAGACGGATGAAAGAAGATTACACGTAGCGGAGATGAGAATGTTGAGATGGATGTGTGGAGTGACGCGAATGGATAAAGTAAGAAATAAGTATATTAGAGGAAGTTTGAAAGTGGCACCAGTGACAGAAAAGTTGAAAGGAAAGCGTTTGTCTTGGTATGGGCATGTGCTGAGGAGGGATGAAACACATGTGACTAAGAGAGTGATGAATATGAATGTTGATGGATGGAGGGGGAGAGGGAGACCTAAGAAAAGATGGATGGATTGTGTGAGGGAGGATATGAAAGATAAGGGGGTAAATGATAATGAGACGGCTGACAGGGAAGAGTGGAAGAGAAAAACATATTGCGCCGACCCCAAGTAACTTGGGACCAGGGCAGGAAGAAAGAAGATAATAATTGAGTTTCAGAAATATTGAATTACGGTCTACGGTCAACTGAAGTTTGTTGACTTCGTAATATAATAAACAGTATTTCAATAGTTCTTGATACTTGATAGTTGAATGCCCTTAAATTGTCCTTGTAGCTACATTGTTATTTTTGTATTTATAGTTTAAAGGGCGGTTAGATAACTTTTAGAACTGTGATTCGTATAATACAAAATATGAAAGCGAACAAAAAATATCGCGAACATTTTTTAAAAATTTAACAAAGACAAATCTTTGCGGTAATAATTTGGAATTAATTAATTGTGGGACCTATTTGTAATTATCTTTTATGATTAAAGTAAAAAAATAAAACTATATTACATCAAAAGACATAGCTTTGTGCTTTTTTGAAATTTAAAACAACGTTGGGAAATCCTCATAGATGTCCCTCGCCCGTGGAAGGCGAGGGGGTCTGCCGGGCTCTTACCGGCTAAAAACCAACGGTGTCCCTCCTTCTGACCTCAGGCCGGGGTCACGGGATTCACTATTGCATGCACCGCAACCCCGGCAGGTCTCGGTCCACCAGTTTCTTCTGGTGAGTGCGTGTTAGACCTGCAGCTACTCACAAACCAATACTTAACTTTTGTTTTCCTACATTACCGTAAAGTGAGCTAATTTTTTATAAAGAATTTATAAGGGCGTCTTCTAAAAATATACATAAGCAGGATTTATTTGTATTCTCGAATTTTCTTGTATTACAAATTCAACAAGGAAACTATTCAAAAGGTCAATAGGTACTTACACCCTATTCTGTTCTATTATTATGTCTACTGTTCCACTTCATTTAAATTCATCGATGTACTTATCCTTTTCCGATGAAAGAGGTAGTTATTGGCTGAATGTACTCTCTGTACTTCCAATAGTACGACAGTACAGTCGGCAAAGAAGAAAAGTATGCTGTCAAATTATCACGAGAGTAGGTCACTCCCTCTCCACCAGCGCTTATCGGAACTGATCCGCATAGATAGTCACTACATAAAGGTAGCTGATAAAAGCAGTGAAATCTGTCTAAATAGTGTGCAGAATGTAGAGTTAGGGTCAACTCATACTAGAGTAGAGTCGAAGCGCATCGAAGCGTCAATCTGAAACTTAACATAGCATATTGCCCCTTATCTCCACAACATAATACACATATTTCTTCTAAGATAGAAAAAAGACGCGCGAATTCGCGCACATTCCATAGAATTCGCGTGTCGGAGCGCCAACCAAGCCACCAACGCTGATTAGTTCTTCGCTTTACTTGTGAAGAATTTGACGCTTTGATGCGCTTCGACTCTGCTCTAGTATGAATTGACCCTTACCGCTACCCGCGTAGATCGGGGCAGATCGGAACTTGTCGGAACTGGTCGGCGCTTATCGCCGCTTTGACAAGAAGTATGGAGATTCGGTACCGACTCCATGCGCTGATTACCTGCGCGGGATGGTTCCGATAAGCACTATGGTTGATAGGTGCGGGCTGCCTGCTTTCTACATGAATGCGACCTTTGGCATGTGTACTAAGGACTATGGCAATAGGTATGATAAAGAAATGCGGGGAAGTGAAGATAAAATTGTAGTCGAGATTTACGATTTTGATTCCAATATAATTATGTCCCTGGAGAATGGTATCTAGCGTACTTACCTATCTTTTATGCCCAGATTTTGGTAGTAGTGTAACACGATAGTGGGTCCCTATTAAAATGTATTAGAATTATAAAAGCCTTGTTAGTAAAAATATTAGGTCCCCACCTATGAAATCAGCGTTTTGTATGAAGAATTTTAAAGAAGTTGCATTTTTCATACTAACATTTTTTTAATGTATTTAACAACTATGAACACTAATGTTTTAAAACTTTTATGCACTAATGTTTAAAAACTAAGATAACGTATGCCACTTAGATTATGCGACCAAAATAAGTTTTGGCTAAGTTAAAACAAAAATAGTGGTCATTTCTGCTAACAAAAAGAGGAGTCATTTTTAAGGTATATTTTTTGGGTAGAAAACTATAAGTAATAAGGTTTTTTTTACTATTGGTAGTTGTCTATGATGGTCATTATTCGATATAATATCAAGCAATTGATATATATTTTAAATCATAGAAGTGACGAGGTTCTCTATTTGTGAGAAAAAAACGCCAATTTCATAGGTAAGGACCTAATATTATGTTAGTAACACTTTATTAATAAACATATATTTGATTTGGATTGATTAGTACGTAAGCATATACATAACATTACGCCTGTATTTCCCGAAGGGTTGGGCAGAGGTGTGTGCCTTCTTGTTTCGCCAAATCCAAACTCCGGGCTGCAACTGAGGAGTTCCACACGGAAAATCCCAATAACACTTTGCCTGACCTGGGGAAACTACCTCGTTGGTCTAGTGGTGACAAGCGCGACTGCTGGTAATGAGGTTCTGGGTAAGTAAATCCTGCGACAGATTTATCAACTATTTCTGCTTAACCGATTATCCTGAAATCTCGCACACAAATTAAATTCCCATGACAAATAGGTACAACATTAATATAATTTCAACCTTCAATCCCCAAATCCTGATGCTGCAGGGGTATTGAAAGATAAAACCACTTAATTTAAAAGTTTTTTTAAGGGATTATTAAAAATCTGTCCTAGTTTACTATCAACTCATGTCACTTGTATTTATTTAAATATATAATATTATTATAACTCTTGTGCTAAATATCTTCTTAAAATAAAAACTTTTCGCTTCGTAAATACAATCATTTCGAAACTTGTATTTTTTTCTTTTGTTTAAGGTTAAGAAATAATGTGAGGTAATTCCGAAATACCGCGGGGTAATTCCGAAATACCGCGGGGTAATTCCAAAATACCGCGGGGTAATTCCGAAATACCGAGGTGTAATTCTGAAATCCCGCGAGGTAATTCCAGATGAAACTGTAAAGATTTCTTTTCGAGTTTAGACTGAAGGTTTAAATTTTCTTTACATTCGAATATACCCCTCTATAAAACAAACTAAATCTTCTTGATCACGTTCTATGAATGTAACGTATCTATAGTATGGAATATCATTGCGAGGTACCAAATCACACAACTTCAACCATAATTCTACACTAATGCAGAATGCAACCGGACACTATAGTACCTGTTTATGCAAGTATCTATAACTTACGATCCGTCCTAGATCCACTTCCTAAACTGCTAGCCATAAATTGTTCCAAACGTGACAACTTTATGTTCTAGTTGCGATCAGTAACTGCTCAAGTTTGTGCAGTGGGGGTCAGATTTCGGTTGATCAAATGAGATTTTGTTGGGACCTGTATAGTCTTGGCTGCATTAGACTAATGTGTAGTGTGATCACCGATGACATGTGAAGTACTGAAGTTATCGGAGAATTTCTTCTGTCGTGGTAAAAAGATTAGCTAGTCAGCAAGGTTGACTGCCAAGTGTGTTTGGGAATACTTAAGCATCAACCCTCGTGAAAGGCTCTTTTATTGGACTCGCTCGGAGAAATGGAATCGAATTAATTGGAGGAACCGTGTGCTTAATAATGTCCTCCGAAAAGGTAGGTAAATACGTTATCATCATGAATAACATCGATCAGAAGACGTCCACAACTTAATAAATCCGTCCCCAAAGGTTGAATTAAAACCAGCAGGAAGAGACGTAAGCAGCGCAGACGTTTATCGATTGCGTGCACACTCCGTAATGTGCACAAAGACAACGAAACGCATATATGCACGACATGACAGTAATTCTAGGCAATAATCATCATCATCATTAGCCCATTACTGTATCACTGATGGACACGCCTCTTCTCAGAACAAAAGGATTTAGGCCGTAATTCACCATGCTGGCTTGATACAGTTTGGTGGACTAACCAGGCAATAGCAACTCCATTTAATCCTTCCGAGATCACCAGCATGACGGTTATATATTACAACCCGTCCTCAACATACTTCCTAAACCACTAACAATAAATTGCTCGCGGCGTGACAGCTGCATGAAGCCGGAATCGGTGTCACGGCGTGGAACTAAATACGGACCTATTAATGTTGTTTCATGAAATCCATTACACATTATCATGACGGGGTTAAACACGTTGATCGCGTGTTTATAGTTTTTTAATAATTATAGTGTGTTCCATGGTAATGCATACTGATTTCGCAGTCCATTTCCAGACACAGACTTCTCAAAAAGTAAGGGGCCGTTCAAGTATTACGTAAGCAGAATTTTAGTAATTTTTGACCCACCCCTCCCCCTTTTCAGCAAAAGTAAGTAAAGCTTTTACCTCCCCCCTCCTATGCTTACGTAAACATTGATATATATTTTTTTAAACTGATTAGTGTTCTTTATTGTTATTCATGAGCAGCAGTTTTTAAGTCTAGAAAAATAATTAAATAAATAAAAATTGCTGACGTAATCATCATCTAGACACCCCCGTCCCCCATGTCATCATAAATAAGCTAAGCAAAGACCCCCTCACCCCCCCTTTCATGCTTACGTAATACTTGAATGGCCCCTAAGCTGGAAACTGAAAACAGAGCCTTATAGCACCATTCTTGCTCACCAGTTTTGAGTATTTAGGCTGGTATTCAGTTATCTCACCGTCAGAGCTTTGCTGTCCAATAGCTAGATGATCATCCAGTGTTGGATGTAGGCCTTATCATGGTCACACTATATTCTTTGTCTCGCGCTCTCCTACTCCACTGTATGCATTGAGCGTGTTAAAATAGGTGAAGAGATTATATTAGGAATATAGTAGCATTTACACTAAAAACCACATCTAGCGTGGCTTTTACACCCCAAAATTGTTCGAATTAGTGTCTAACTTTCGGACTCGCTTCCGAACCGCTACAATAAATTGCTCGAAGCGTGACAACTGTGTGGGACCGGAATCAGTGGCGACTACGCGGAGCTAAATACGACCCTGTAATTATGTATAAGGAAATGCATCTCATATTATCATCGTCACGTTATTTTGTATTTGGGGTAAAGCAGAGGGTTAAGATGAAGTAATTATTATCATAATAGTTAATGTAAATGTCTTGTGTGAGCTAAACAATGATTATTTTATATCCGATTTCTATGACAGTAAATAATCTTTTTGCTTACCATTTCTTATTGCAATTTTTGATATGAAACATCTAATGCGGCGCTACGGGTGTGAGAGCGACTGTTGCGTGGCGACGCTCGCGGTGGCAGACACACGCGGCAGACTTTCATAACGCGCCGGATCTGTTCGGTTTGACTGGACCAGTTTTTATTTATTTGACAACACGATTTTCGATGTTTCACATTTTTTTTTAAATGTAAATGGCTTTTCAATTTTCATTTTTTTCCTGTGATAGCTACTAGCATATGAGAGAGTCTACTATACAAAGCTATAAAGTTTTCACTTCATTGTCGGAGAGAATACAAGAGTCTTAACAATCAATAACGCTCGGTAAATCCCAGGATTCGGTCATAAAACAATTATTTCGCTTCAAAAAGGAGTTCCATTGGTTCCCTTCGTGTTTAAATTGGATACTGACTTTATTTATCTTTGTTGCTTGTTTTACATGGCCAGAAGATTCTTTAGGGTAATTCTATAGAGGTTGTCTTATGGGTCCCGTTTTCAGTAGTTACGTCAGCGTCAGGGCGTCAGTCCCAAGTTACGTCAGCCCCAAGTTACATCAGCCTCAAATTACGTCAGACCCTTGATACGTCCGGCTCAAATTACAAACTGATCTAATTACATCAGGTCTTAGTAGCGTCAGGTCCAAGAACCGTCAAGATCAAGTTACATCCGGGTCAAGTCACGTCAGGCCACAGTTACATCAACCTCAAGCTATGTCAGGCCAAAGTTACGTCAGCCTCAAATTACGTCAGGCCCTTGATACGTCAGTTCTTAGTAACGTCAGGCCCAAGAACCGTCAAGTTCAAGTTACATCAGGCCCAAGTCACGTGAGACTCAAACTACGTCAGATTTAAGTTACGTCATAATCTTGTGATTACTCATTCTATAAAAGAAGGGGTTTACCTGTGTCTGTTCTGCCTAGTCTTTTCTCAACAATGTTGGGGTCAGCTTCCAGTCTAACCAGATGCGGCTGAATACCAGTATTTACACTGGTAACTGGGCGATACCGATATCCTAAGGTTAGACCGGTTGTCAGACTTTCGGGCTTCTGACTACCCGTAACGACAGTCAAAGGTATGCGTATGACACCTGGGACCGACGGTTTAACGTGCTCTCCGAAGCAGATGTTATACCAAAATATTTATCTGATAGTCTAATATGACAGCCGGCGGTGTTTACACTCAAATCGATCCACGTTAAGTAGGTTACAGTTAGCTAGGCTAATAGGCGGTTACGGATTAGTTAGATTAGTACTAGCGAGCCTGTTTATATAGGTGACGATTAAACAGAGGTTTAGTTTGAGCAAGTGATTAAGTTATAAATACATCTATATGAGTAGGTAGGTGCATTTATATCCTTTCTGCATGATTTTCCGACAAATATTTGACAGTATTCTGTATTAAATCAGGGGCTCGTGACTAATTAACAACCGCGCTGATCATACGATTTGCGAAGTTAAGCTGCGCTTGCCGCGGTCAGTCTGTGGATGGTTGACCGTTCGTTACAGATTGAGACCCCTCCGTGCCTCGGAGAGCAGGTTAATCAGTCGGTCCCGGGTGTCATACGAATACCTATGACAGTCGATACGGGAAGTCAGAAGCTCTAAAGCCTGACAACCGGATATTGGCATTGCCCAGTAACTGGGTTGCGGAGGTCTGATGGCAGTTGCTCCGTGTAGAATACTGGTATTAAGTCGCATGTGGATAGACTGGAAGCTGACCCCAACATAGTTGGGAAAAGGCTAGGCAGACCATTTTGTATTAACTCACTGATGGGTACAGAAGAAGAAAGGCTTGCTAGTAACCTCTGACAGTAGTTTGATCTTATATCGCTCTACCTAAAAACAATAGCTCCTTGAAGGTGCACTTTGTTTTTTTTTACACAGTTTACGCAAACTGTCATTTTACTTCTTATTATGAGCTATTTAATAGAACACACGGCACGTCAACGTCACACACTGGTTACAACACTCTTTGGTTGTAACGAGACTGACTCTAGTACGCCGACTTCGGCGTAGTATTAGTTGCCGCATTTTACTAGTACGCTGCCGCGCCACCCGGCGCGGTATCTAGTTGGAGCGCAGCGGACACCAATCATTAATCTAAGAGTTTGACAGTAATATAACAAAAAAATAGGTCACACTGTTATAATTGTGATGATAAGATCTATACGGTCCGCCTGGCTAGCTACCACCCACACATCAAAGTCCGTCAGTTTACTGTATTCCATCGTCTGTATGCATGAGAGCCAGAGGGGCATAGGGGAATTCCTCTATATCTTTTTGCCTTGTATTCGTATGCTCCATCCTAGACCCTGTCTGCGTTTACCATTAGGTGAGACTAGGGGCAATCGCGACCTAGACCAGAATAAAAAAAAACTGAACTCCAATTTTATACTATCAGGTACAGACGCCAAATATCTATTACTATGTACATAATTATTTAATTATTTAATTTATAACCTTGGGTGCTAGCAATTTCTATTATCGTTCCGTAGTACAAATGAATAGTACGAGGAGCTAGTATTTATGGGAATACACCCCGCCCTCCCATTTAGTTACTATTGCTCTTGGCTTGTAAGATAAGAGTAAAACCACTTAAGTTGTGCGTGTTCCAGTTATAATTTAACGAGTCCCTGTTACAGTCTGCCTTTTGTGGGAGAAATAAAATTAAATGGGAATATTGTTTAGGTAATTCTTTATTTTTCTGTGGAAGTGGTTGTTTATTTTAACTCACTACATGCGTCTGTATTCCCGAACGCATACAACCCGAATCTCTTCAAAGTTAGAGTGAACAGGCTTCTTCTGGGTAAGCTCACTCCATCGTAGACTTTGTCTCTGTCACCTCTGACCTAGACTAGAGTCAAGAGCAAAAAACCCATCTCAAATAAAAATAAAACAAAAAAGTTAAGGCTTAAGGGTATAAATATGCGACCAAGTCAAGAATAAAAAAAGAAAACGTACGCTGATTTTTCTTCTTCTCTTCTGTTGAGAGATATATGAGAATAGCTCATAGCGTAGTGAAAAGATTATCTGGTCAGCAAGATTGGTAGCGGGGCTGACTGCACAGGGTGCGCCGGACATAGTTGAGTCTTGTCACTCGTGGAGGCTTATGACACTTTTAGGCCTTTTTATCACGGCATGACACGACATGACAAAATGTGGTAAATACTTCTAAGAACTCATTAATCACGAAACAATACAACAATATCAGTGTCGTAGAGTCTGGCCGCGCTAACTCTGCAGAGGAATTGTGGCAACACTGCAAACAATAACTATAAAAAATCTTTGCAGTGTCGTCATTATTCCAATCAGAGTTGGCTCTGCCGGCAAAGCTAATTCTAATTGGAGTAATGACGATGTAGGGGAACGAGATATGGTGTTTCTCCTACGAAAAGGGAGGATCCTCATACCAGGCGAGTCTTATGCCTGGCGGGCCACTGCCCAACGGTTGATTTTTTTTTTCCTATTCGACTGCTTGTAGGTGGTCTTACGGACCTATTCTACGTAACCAGGCAGTTATTGGTGAGACCTGAAGGGTCTCCAACCAATATCTAACTAACTAACTTTAAAACTAACTAACTACTGTTACATCATGACTATTTAGCAGCAACACCTCTAAGGTCGTCTCCTAGGGGGGACTCGAACCTTGACTTAGGGTGTTGAATGCGAGAGGACTGGCAGGGATACGACAGCTTGATGAGGGATGTATTAACGGTGTGATGCCCAACGGTTGATGTTGGGAAGTTGTATATAGTATACTAACTCCGTGTCAAATCTTGATACCGCGATGCAGGATTTGTGACATTTCATTTTGATAGCTGTCATTGTAGTCGCTGTAGTCTGCTAGACATTCGTCATGCTGCGTAGTTCTCATGTGGCGTGGATAGATGCCGCCACAAGGACACTACAAAGATTTTTACAGTAGTTGTTTGCAGTGTTGCCATAATTCCTCTGCAGAGTTAGCGTGGCCAGACTCTAGTAAGAAATATGAAGCTTGGACTCGTAACTACATTTTGTAGTTTCGTGTCGTGTGACGTGAAAAAACGTTCTTAGAATTCAAGTATGAGGATATTCGGTTCTAAATCTGAACAAAAATAGAAATATTTATTTGCCATAAAACATGGTCAAAAGTTAGTAGAGTATCATGATAGCACGTCATATTTCGCCGATGACGCGGCATGCAAATTTATTAGCAACACAGGGGTCGAGACGAAGTAGCTAACATTTTGTTAGTGATGACGATGAAAGGAATTTTCTAAAATGTAGTTAAAAGGCGAATTTCACTGCAAATGCCGGTAGAGGACGCTCTAGAAGAACATACATACATCGATGTTATTGGTGATGTTCTTCACAAAGGACAGATGCGTAGTATTTTCAACCGGCGTGTTTGGCAATATGTATGAATTTGGACGAAGCAAAAGGAGTATGTAAGGATCGTAGCATGTGGCGTTCTATAGTTTCTGCCTACCCTCATGGGAAAAAAGCGTGAGTTTATGTATGTATGTATGGGGTTGACATACGCAATCGAGAAATTACAGCTAGTTCACACAGAAACTGTTTACAGGACCTGTTTTAGCGGATCCGTTTTTATTTTGGTTATGGCGCCTATAGTTGTATGAGCGAGTTCACATACACGACAGTATTCCGTATCCAGTAAAAAATATTGTTCCGACATTTTTACATGTTCCGTATTGTCATCAAAAACTGGATGCCGGAACAGTATAAAAAACGGATCCGTAAATGAAGATGTATACAGAAGTATGGGTGCTTTCACACACGATCCGTTATTTTTATCATATCCTACCCGCCAGATGCGAGGGACGCGCAGGCACGTGGCGCAGCTACCATTTGTTTAACTGATCCGTCGGTACAGGTGTGAACAATACATCCACTACCGACGGATCCGTTAAAAACAGTCCTACGAAAACGGATCCGCTGTGTGAACGGGCTCTTAATTATATCAAAAGCTTACCTAAAGCAAGAGCTTCTTTGATATTTGCCTATGTTTCAAGTCTAAACACTCCTAAAATATATTGTTAAATTCCTAATTTTGCAAGCGTCTAAATTCAACTTAATCCGCTCTTTGCTCAATTCCCAAAACTCTCAATACAAATTTCAAATCTCCCTACATTTGACAAATGCAGCGTTTGATATTCAAACCAACAATTGTATTGAAGCCTCGGGTGATTATTCCATACAAATTCCAACCAAAGGCTTTTGTAGGAAACGTCAAAGATAAAGCTGAAGTTTGAAGCCGCAACAAAACCAATATATATTTATATATACCGTAATATACCTATATATTTTTCGGATGGAAATGTACTAGAGCGTTGCAATGCCAGAACGGTGTTTTCCAAATACTTTCTGTTAGAAGGTTGGTGGTACAATGTTAACTGTAGTTAAGGTTTTTGTCGGTTATAGTTTGAGGGGCTCGTGGCTAAATAACAACCGCGCCGATCGTACGATTTGCGAGGTTAAGCTGCGCTTGCCGCGGTCAGTCCGTGGATGGGTGACCATTTGTTACACATCGCGACCCCTCCGTGCCTCGGAGAGCACGTTAAGCCGTCGGTCCCGGGTGTCATACGAATACCTATGACAGTCGTTACGGGTAGTCAGAAGCCTGAAAGTCTGACAAACGGTTTAACCTTAGGATATCGGCATTGCCCAGTTACTGGGTTGCGGAGGTCTGATGGCAGTCGCTCCGTGTAAAATACTGGTATTCAGCCGCATCTAGTTAGACTGGTAGCTGACCCCAAGATAATTGGGAAAAGGCTAAGAGAGTTTATTATAAACAGAATAGACCCAGGGTTATGTATTATTAATTTCTATTGTTTCATCAAAATAAGACACACTTTTTTTTCTATATTTTGTCTTTTCTGTAAGGATCATGGCTAATTAATAACCGCGAGGAGCATATGATTTGCAAGGTTAAACTGCGCTTGCCGTGGTCAGTCCGTGGATGGGTGACCATTCGTTACATATCGAGACTCCTACGTGCCTCGGAGAGCGATTATACAGTCGGTCCCGGCTGTCATACGAAAACTTGTGACAGTCGTTACGGGTAATCAGAAGCCCGAAAGACTGACAACCGTTCTAACGTAAGAGTTCAGGCATTGCCAAAACTGAGTGGCGAAGATCGTATGACAGTAGCACCGTGTAAAATACTGGTTTTCAGCCGCATCTGGTTAGACTGGAAACAGCTGACTTCAATATAGTTGAGAAAAGGTTAGACAGAAATTCTCTTTTCAGATTTTTTTGTGATTTAGTCTTTGGTTTTATAATTCCTCAATGCAGCATCAAACTGGGACATTTTATCACGACTATAATGCTAAAGTATTTTACGCACTATTGTCTCGCAATAAAAGTGATCAACCACGGTGCCATCTATTTTAAATACATTTTGTTTCTACCTAGTTAAAATACAGACAAGGCCTGCCCATTTATACAAATTTCAATCTAGCTCACGTCTAACTGATTTCTAAAATGCTTATTTTATAATTTCTTTAAAGATAAAATCACGCCTGTATTTCCCGAAGGATTGGGCAGAGGTGTATAGTATATTTCGCCGTCATCTTTAAGTCCCATGTAATAGGGTGCGAGCCTTGCCATCAACCGGGCACAAATCCAAACTCCGGGCTGCTACTGAGAAATTCCACACGGAAATACCCAATAAAACTTTGCCAGACCTGGGATCAAACTCAGGACCTCACCTTGCCACCATTAGACCAACGAGGTAGTTTCTTTAAACGAAGACGAAATTTATCAAAACGTTTCTATTTCTATCCTTCTTATTCTTCTTCCTGCCCTTATCCCACACTAGGTGAGGTCGGCACAACATGTACTTCATAAATCCATGTTGTTAGAGGTTTTGGCTTATTGTTTTATGACCGGCCGCCTGCCTGACATCAACCCTCCTTGGGAATACTCATTGCGTTGTCGCGCGGGTGACCCAATGTGCTTGCTGATATTATGCACTGGATCTCAAAATGATATGCTTGTCTTGAAAACTTGAAACTTCTCGTACTCGACACTACACACTACTATTCGACATCGTTTACAATAGAAATAAACGGCGATTTATAATAAGAAATCAAAAAAAAAGAAAATACTCGAAAAATAAATTTTATAAAATATCAAGTTGATATTCGGTTGCCACGGCGATGACAGTTTCTATTTCTATCCAATTCTTCATAATTTCCTTTGAGAGTACACGGAACATAGGTACCTATAAATGAAGAAATATCTAGAATTATAATAAAACATAACGTAAATCAAAGAGACGTTTCACTTCAGACGAATTTTAATTATGTTAACAAGATGTACATCTAAATTATTTCTTGTAAATCGTTAGGGAACATCAAATAGCAAGTAATGAGACACCAATGTCACAAAACAGGCACAGACAGAAGGACAATGTTCAGCCGTCTTCTTTTCGTGTGGTTAGTGACTAACCTCGTGTCAGAGTTTATGCCGCCCATAAGCCTCTGACTTGGCTTCACATGCCGTCGAGAAATATCTCTCAGGCATTTTCTCACGATGTTTTCCTTTACCGTTTTTAGGCAAGTGATAATTATACAATACGCACATGAATCCGAAAAGTCAGAGGTGCGTGCAGACGTATGACTTGGCAATCCAACGGTGACATCACTAGGCTATCACTGCTTCACAGTGTTCAGTAACAAGTTAGGAGCTAGGAGGGGTCGTGGCTAATTAGTGCGCGGATCTTACCATTTGCGAGGTTAAGCCGCGCTTGCCGCGGTCAGTTCGTGGGTGGGTGACAGTTCATTACACATCGAAACCCCTCCATGCTTGGTAGAGTACGTTAAACAGTCGGTCCCGGGTGTCATACCTATGACCGTCGTTACGGAAAGTCAGAAGCCCGAAAGTCTGACAACAGGTCTAACTTTAAGATATCGGCATTGCGCAGTAACTGTGTTGCGGAGGTCTGATGGCATTTGCTCCGTGTAGAATACTGGTATTCAGCCGCATCTGGTTAGATTGGAAGCTGACCTCAACATATTCTGGCGTGGGACGGGAGAAGAGCATACAGCTCCCTCTCCTTCTCCGCTCCCCCCTTGGTCGCCATCACCCCCTCGCAAAAGGAGGTGATGGCTTCCCACGCATCCTCGCTCCTGACCATGGACAGAACCACGGCTGGAAGCTAGAGATCACCACTGACTGCCGCGTCGCTGCGTTTCCCAGGCAGGACATGCCTGCAGCATCGTGTCCTCCGGGCAATCGACGCAGTGGTGACAACCGGGCGTCTGCTCGCGGCCTATGCGACACAGGTACTTCCCGAAACAGCCATGTCCCGAGAGCACCTGCGTCAGCCGGAAGCTGAGGGAGCCATGCCGCTTCTCCAGCCACTCCTCCATAACGGGACTTACCATCGCTATTGCGGCGTGCCCCAGGTTTGAGTTGACCTGTCCCAACTGACGGCACTAAGCTTAACCTTATTTTAGGCAGCAGGGCGTTATTATAAGATCAAGAAAAAATTGTACAAAACAACATTCCCAATTAGCTGACAATCCATCAGTAAGTATTTCCCCTCCCCGTCACACCCTAATTAGAATGTCCCAAATAATTGATTATATCAAAGCTGGAATAACAGGAATTCAATTTGGTTTCCTCTATTGTCAGATAAATAATTTCGAAGAAACAGTCTTTTTGTTTACGCCGTAATCTTTTTCTTTTGTAAGACAAGATTATTTCGCCACGAAAAGAATATTGAAGTGAACGAAATATTATTTTTTCCTGAAAAATAAAAATCCTTTATCCGTCTTATTATTTTTATCCTTCTTAAAAATTAATAAATCATGTCGTATTATGGGGTTCCATTCCTGTCTCTTGTCTCTGGACGAAGAGAGTTTGTTTTTTTATTGACAACTTGTTTTTATTGATGCTTGCTTTAATTTGATATTGACATTTGACGTATAGTATTGTACGTAGAATGTAATCGTCAATACAACTTATCGCTAATGTAAGCGAATTTTGAATCGAAAATACAACTGTCCTATAACATATTGGTTTTTTTTTGCGAAACGCACAAATTGTATCATACATAGATATGAATAAAGTTTTCAATTTAATTAAATTGTATGTGCGAAACGAGTATTTCCGATACAAAATTCACTCTCATTAACGTTATGTTTACGTTAGTAACTCCACAGCATTCGTGCTATGCCTACTGTTATCTTTACAGCAATCATTCGTACGTACTACTATTCTGACCTCTTAAGCAAAAGGGCAGTAAGTAGTGAAATTTGCGAAATCGATTACCTACGCAAAATTCACTAATTACTGCCCTTTTGCTTAAGAGGGTAGTATTAAAATAGTACGAATTCATTATTATTATTAAACTGCCTCGTTGGTCTAGTGGTGGCGAGCGCGACTGCTGATCTTGAGGTAGTTCGATCCCCAGGTCGAGCAAACTGTTAATAAGTTTTTCCGTGTGGAATTCCTGAGTAGCAGCCCGGAGTTTGGGTTAGTGCCCGAAAGATGGCAATAGGTTCGCCCCCTATTACCTGGAACTTAAACATAACGGCGAAATGAGGGTGTTACTATACACCTCTGCCCATCCCATCAGGGAATACGGGCATGATGTTATGTTTACTAGATATTTTATTATTTTTCCTCACTTTTACTAAAAGCTTCTTCTTTCGTGTTGGCAAAAGCAATATGAGAGTAGCTCATGCCGTAGTGAACATATTAGCCAATCAACAAAGTGCAAGCAAGCGGAGCTGAATAGGTACCCAGCATGTGTAGTGTGTGGATGTGTGACCATTCGTTATATATCAAGACACTTAAGTGCCTCGGGTAGCAAGTTAAACAGTCGGACCCGGGCGTCAAATACCTGTGACAGTCGTTACGGGTAGTCCGAAAGCCGGACATCTGTCAACCGGTCTAGCCGTAGGATATCGGCATTGTGGGTTTGTGTAGGTCTGATGGCAGTCGCTCCGTGTAAAATACTGGTATTCAGCCACATCTGGTTAGATTGGAAGCTGACTCCAACATAGTTGGGAAAAGGCTAGACAGAACGAATGAATTTATTGAAGCTGTTTAAAGCAACTTAACGAAAGATCAAACGCTAAACTTAATGGCGCGCGGTGCCACCGGCCTTTGCGGCGCACGTAACGGGAAAGATAAAGTTAGCACATAAATCCGCGGTTGTCAGACAGTCGCGATAAGCCGGTTTGCTTAACCCACCCCTTTACCTGAACCGCGGGTCAAACAGAGGTGTAGCGATATGTAGGTCAATTTTACATAGCTGCATAGAATTTGGCTTGAAGTGTATCTAAGTACTTCAAGCGTATCTAAGTTTTTCTCGTTCTGTCAAGCGTTGTCCCAAATATGTTGGGGTCAGCTTCCAGTCTAATCAGATGCGGCTGAATACCAGTATTTTACATGGAACGACTGCCATTGAACCTCCGCAACCCAGTGCAACGCCGATGTCCTAAGGTTAAACCGGTTGTCAGACTTTCGGGTTTCTGTCTTCCAGTAACGACTGTCATAGGTCGTATGACACCCAGAACCAACTGTTTAACGTCCTCTTCGAGGCACGGAGGGGTCTCGATGTATAAAGAACTAGCCCGGCTAAGAATTTGTCATGATTTTTCATCCCATAGAAAATCATGGGTGCGTTAAAAGCTCCTGCATACGTGACTATACTAAGTACGTCCAGGGTATCCTTTTTTTTATCATTGGCAAATCATCATGGATGTCCCTCGCCCGGGGAAGGCGAGGGGGTCTGCTAGACTTTTATCAGCTAAAAAACAACGGTGTCCCTCCTTTTGACCTAAGGCCGGGGGGTCACGGGATTCGCTATTGCATGCACCGCAACCCCGACAGACGTCCAGTGTACCCTGGGTATTCAGCCTTACTACCAACCTTGTTAACTGGCTAACCTTTTCGCCACGACATGATTGCTGTTCGCCAACGCCAGCAACGTGGAGGACTAATGTCCTCCACGTTGCTGGCTTGGTGCGAGTTGACAGACTACAGATGTGATACCATCCAGAACTTCTTGGAGGAGTAGGTTTCCTCACGATGTTTTCCTTCAAAATCTGGAAGCTGCCCCAACACAGTTGGGAAAAAACTAGGCAGAACATTCTTAGCCGGGCTTTTTACTGTGTAACTCCTCTTCAATTGTTTATAAAATATTACTTAGCGGTGTAAATGAAGCCTCTAACTTGGACCTGCCTTGGCACAACTCCACAGTAACTGTAATGGAATTAATGGCCATACTATTAAACTCATGGGCTTCGCCTGCTTTTCCGTTTCTATTGAGATCACAAAGACTGACTGAAAGTGGCTGAAAACTGCATTTGCGTTTTATTTTTGAAAGAAGAAAATATTTGAATTGAGAAAGACAGGTTCAGACGGGTCGAATCGCTTTCAACAAATAACTTGATATCAACAAAAGTTATAACGTTTTTGTTGCTCCAATTTGATTGAAAGTCTGTTCAGGCGGTTCAAATCGCATGCGATTTAGCACTTGATCAACTAGAATCGAATCGTGTGAACTTGGTAGAGTGAAAGAGTACTTCCAGTTTTTTCAAGAACTGTAGGCTTAGCATGAACTTTTGACGGATAGTATCATAAACGTACAGAAGAAATCCTAGTGTGGGGCAAGGAACAAAATAAAGTAACAGACTACCTCACATAGATATTTACAAAAATCTACATACATAACATAATTAGCCCATTACTGTCCCACTTCTGAGCACGGGCCTTTTCTCAGAATGAGAAGGATTTAAGCCTGAGTTCACCACGTTGGCCTGGTGCGGGTTGGCAGACTACACACACCATCGAGAACTTTATGGAGCCTTCTCAGGTGTGCAGGTTTCCTCACGATGATTTCCTTTGATAACCAAATTCTGATTCGCACATGAATTCGAAAAGTCAGAGGTACGGACCGGGATCAAACTCACAAACATCTATAAAAATTAAATTCAAATTATTAATCTAACACTTCACGTTTCAAGTACTAACGTTACTAACTCCTCTCCAATAAATAACAATCAAACGAAAAACGATTCCAAGCCAAAAGGACCACATTTAATTAATTATAAAATTCAAGAACCAATACCACAAAATATTCAGTGCGGCGCAAACATAAATCAGAGCATTATTTTTAATGAACACTCAGCAAATGCGCGATAAATCCAATAATTTAGCGATTCGGACGCATTAACGAATGATAACCAACGGACTTTCAATGTGGGAAGACACAGATCATAAAATTAAGGGAGATGCGGTATAATCATTAAAAAAATATGCTTATACTGTCCCAGTGCATAATATCAGCAAGCACGTTGGGTCACCCGCGCGGCCACGCAACGATTATTCTCAAGGAGGGTTGATGTCAGGCAGGCGGCTGCTCATAAAACAATAAGCCTCTGCCAACATGGATTTACGAAATACATGTTGTGCTGACCCCACCTAGTGTGGGATAAGGGCAGGGAGATGAAGAAGAGATGCCTATACTGTCGCAGTGCTGGGCAAATGCCTCTCCAAAGTCCTTCCGCGTATTCTTCTTCAGCGCCTACCTCAAATCAGCCCTCGCGGTACGTGTCCAGGTCATCTCGCCATCCCTTTTTTAGCCGGCCTCGGCGACGCCGTCCACTTTCGGGCACTCATTGTGTGGAGACTCTTGCCCAGCGGTCGTTATGCATGCGGCTGATATGACCCATTATCTGCTTTTTTGTTCACTGTTGGGCATAGATGCCTCCTCTATAGATTTCCACGTGGAACTGTTGTAAGCCGTTTGCAATCAAGGGCTTTTGGTTTTAACCAGATCATCTGCCAATCTAGTGATGTATAATGTGGTAAGGAATATGTTGAACACAATCATACTAAATGAATGAGTCCTCTATGGTTATACATAACAAAGCATAACATCACGCCTGTATTCCCCAAAGGATTGGGCTGAAGTGTATAGTAACACCCTCATTTCGCCATTATATTAAAGTCCCATATAATAGGGGCGAGCCTATTGCCATCAATCCGGCACAAATCCAAACTCCGGGCTACTATTGAGGAATTCCACACGGTAAAACACAATAACACTTTGCTCGACCTGGGGATCGAAACTAGGACCTCACGATCATCCGTCGCGCTTGCCAAAACCAGGCCAACGAGGCAGGAATACAGTCGTTACAGACGTAACGTTCAGATACTTGAAATGCCTAGAAGAGGTCAAAAATGGCCTTAATGTTCTCCCCAAACCTTTTGCAACATGTATCTTAAGTAGTACATAAAACATAATCAAACAATTATTACTGTCCCACTGCTGGGTACGGGCTTTTTCTCAGAATAAGAATGGTTTAAGTCTTCATCATCATCAGCCTATAATGTTCCCACTACTGGGACACAGACCTCTCTGTGAGAGGGAATGGGCCGTAATCCACCACGCGGGCCCAGTGCGGGTTGGTAGATGTCACATGTCTTCGAACTTTTGGTTCTAGGACATGCCGGTTTCCTCACGATGTTTTCCTTCACCGTTTTGAGAGCAGTGGTGTTTAAGTCTTAATTCGCCACAATCGCCTGGGGTCGTATTATGACGTGTTGAAACTATACTATTCCGGTGAAAGAAAGTGACGCAGATATGCAAGTCGTAAAGCGCCGTCACATTCTTACAACGGCACAATTATGATTTTAACACGTCATGATACGTCACCTGGTGTGGATTGGCAGACTACATACACCATCGAGAACTTTTTGTAACCCTCTTGCAGACTTCTTCAAGATGTTTTCCTTCATCCTTCTTCCTTCACCCAATCTCGGTGATTTTAGATTTATTAAGTGCTTTTTTTTGTATCGTTGAAGGAAGTGATAATGATGTCGTGCACATGAATTCGAAAAGTACGAAGTACTGGCACAGTTCGAACTTAGACCCTTCTGCATAGAAGGCAAGCGTCCAACTGCTAGTCTATCACTCATATTTAAAGCTTACTTCAGCTAAAATTGCTACATTTCCATATTCTATGATCTTTGGACCCTGCTATTACAATAGAATTCCATTTTAATTGAGACTCGACGTCAATTGGTCGCTTAATGAAAATCTTCGATGGCCTTCATGGAAATTTTATGCCTAATTGCTTTCCATCAACATACGTAATTTGAATCGATTTTACGGTTTTGATTTGTGAATTTAATAAGTAAGGAATTTTGTTTTTATTTTTAATTCTGAAGAAAATAAGAAGCGGTTTTCTTAAGGTAGGCCAACTCCTCTCTTGCCTTGGGTGTCATTAAAGGCGACTAAAAGTAAGCATCCACCTGACCCTAGCGGACGCATTGGACGGATCTATAAATTGTGGTGCGTCCACTGCGTTCGCAGCTTTCCCACCGGTAATTCAGCCATCACCAAGCTGTCTCCCTCCCAGTCCTCTCGCCAGCAACGCCCTAAGCCGAGATCCGAGTCCCATTAGGGGTCACCCTTAGTGTTGTTGTTGTTGTTAGTAGTCATGATGTTTTATTTTATTTTTATTTTATTTTATTTGGAACAACAAACAATTACATAATAGAAGATACAGACAATGAGACTTAAAACTAATAATTATGTAATCAACAGCGTTATTCACAGCATACAAGTGGAATATATTAATAACACGCTTCGAAGAAAAGAAAAAGTTAGAAACAAATGACATAAGCTAAAAATTATTCAAACAGTGTTTTTTTTTTTATGAATGTAATGTAATTGTACAAGATTTTATTTTATTATATTAGGATAATAAGATGTCTGATTCTTTGATGGCCTTGAGGGCAGAATTTCGAAATCTTCCGGGAGTTGCACAAAATAAGTCGATGTCAAGAAAATACTTATTGTAATTGTCGGTAAGACGTCGCAATGGTGCTCGTACACCGGCATTAGTTCGACACGCTCTAACCGCAAACAATGGTTGCTTACGCACTCCACGTATATGAGCTCTTCTGGGAACTAAGTAACATATTTTGTTGCATACCTCCGAACAGTCATAAGCATTACTACAGAGGTCGTACAGAACCATAGTCTCAAGAAATGTCCGCCGACTAGCAAGGCTAAGAAGGTTATATTTCCTTAGCAAATCGACGTAAGACACAGAAGAGTGAAAGCACCTGTAATGCATGGATCTCAAAAATTTCTTTTGTACCTTTTCAATATAATCAGAGTATTTAATATATAAGGGGTTCCACACCGCAACTGCATACTCCAATTGAGATCTAATTAGGGTTTTGTATAGATGTAGGTAGGTCTGGGGGCGTATGAATTCAGTGGCCGATCTCATAACAAAACCGTACATTCGCCAAGCCTTGCTAACAATCGTGTTGATGTGTATATCAAGATGGAGCTTATCGTCAATAACTACACCAAGGTCACGTACCATGCTTACCCTGTTTAATATTGCATCACTTAGGGAGTAGTTATATTTGTAAATGTTTTTGTTTTTGGTAATACTTAAGCAACAACACTTGGGAACGCTAAGTTTGAGTTTATTACACAAGCAGTATTCGGTAAGTCTATCTAAATCACATTGTAAAGCAAGACAATCACTATAATGTTTAATCGGCCTAAAAAATTTTAAGTCATCTGCATACAAAAGGAATTTTGAATTTTGAAAACATATATCTATGTCATTGATAAATAAAATGAATAAAAGGGGTCCTAAAATCG
This sequence comes from Amphipyra berbera, assembly GCA_910594945.2. Classification (NCBI taxonomy): domain Eukaryota; kingdom Metazoa; phylum Arthropoda; class Insecta; order Lepidoptera; family Noctuidae; genus Amphipyra; species Amphipyra berbera. The sequence continues at coordinate 10,803,276 of OU343144.1, forward strand.
ATCCTTGCGGAACACCAGACGTTACAACTATACTAGATGAGTGATAGCCATTAATCACTACACGCTGCGTTCTTTTAGAAACATACGAAGAAAACCACCTCAATAAGTTCCCACGTATGCCATTAAATGCGATTTTACTCAACAGCAGTTCGTGGTCGACCTTATCGAAAGCTTTCTGAAAATCAGTGTAAACTGAATCTACTTGAGTACCAGCATCCATACTATTCAAAATATAATCTGTGTACGTTATAAGGTTTGTTATAGTGGATCTTCTTTTGACGAAACCGTGTTGTTGTGGAACAATAGCACTATGAAGTAAAGGATATAGTTCACTATGTACAAGTCTTTCAAATAGTTTCGACAAGGCCGACAATATTGATATTGGGCGATAGTTTTCAACGTCGTCTCTAGGGCCAGACTTGTGAACAGGTGTTATGTTGGCTTGTTTCCAGGCTTCAGGGAAGACACCTTCTGAAAAGGATCGATTAAAAATAATTTGTAGGGGAGTGCATATATTTTTTGCAGTGTTTCTAAGAAATATTACAGGGAGTGTATCGGGACCTGGCCCTTTTGAGATATCCAGCGACTGGAGGTTCTTCAATACCTGATCAACTGTAAACTGAATATTATCTACAACAGTACAATTTTCTGAACATTCTGCGTTTGTGCACGTATCACTAGTTAAAGTAGAAGGTTCATATACTGATTTAAAAAAAATGGAAAAAAGATTGTTAGTAGTAGTAGTTAGCTTAAGTTACCTATATTACACTCGTCCCCATTGGTTGAAGACCCTTCAGGTCTCGCCAATAGCTGCCCGGTTACGTAGAAACGGTCCGCAAGACCACCTATAAGCAGTCGAATAGAAAAAAAAGCGTTGGCATCATTCGAAATGCCGACGTGAGCATGCGCGAAATGACTAATCGGATTTTTGCCATTCGGTAATCCGAATGACGTCATCGGCACGGGCGGTGTTACCGATGATCCGATGCGTGTTTGCCATCCGTTGCTGCTTCTATGACTACCCATATATATATATAATACAAAAATCCATTAAATGCAATCCGTCCGATACGTACCTACTGTTATGACCCTTATTACAACGTAATAAAGTTGATATCAGCATTCCTATTGCTTACTACATTAAACGTTGATCGGTAATATGTAATTCACAGTAAACTCATTGTTTTAATTAATAAAAGACAGTTAGATTCTGGATACCACCGCGTGCAGTACTTAATTTAGGAAGTCATCTTTATTGTAACAAAATATAATTTCATGTTAAGTGTTTCTTAATAAACAGTTTATTTGGTTACATAGTTTCTTTTTTTAAAACGACAACCGCGTCGACTGCGCGCGACATGTGGACGGGTGTATGGACCCATTGCAGGAGCTTGAAACCAGACACTTGTATCCACCTTATGTGGTTATTAAAAGTATTTCCAAACACTAATCCTTTCGCCAATCGTAGTGAATATGAAAATATTCTTTCACAACTGCTCATTATAGTTTGACGAGATCCACATTTTAATAGAAATTCATCTCTCGTATCGTATCCGAGCTATCATGGTGCTATATTAGTTTACGATGTGTCAGAACCAAAGTCCCTAGCAAAACTGAATGAGTGGGTCGAAGAACTTCAAGTGTACTCCACCAAGAAGAACATAGTCTGCTTAGTTGTCGGCAATAAGATTGACAAGCATATCATTTTTGGACCTAGTGCAAGCACATTGGGTCACCCGCGCGACGGCGCAAGGAATATTCCCAAGGAGGGTTGATGTCAGGCAGGCGGTCGGTCATAAAACAATAAGCCAAACCCTCTAACAACATAGATTTATGAAATAGGTACATGTTGTACCGACCCCAGTTAGTCTGCGATAAGGGCAGGAAGAAGAAGAAGAAGTATCGGTACGAGCTATACGAGAATAGATGATGTCACTGTGAATGGATAAGCCAGTCTAGTCGGTAGGTACCTAGCTGACTGCCCAGGTGCGCTGAACGTGCAGTACGGTTACTCGTGATGTCTCTTTTAATGCATCCTATGAGACCCTTATTTGTCAAGTTTTCATGTTCAATATTAAGAAAAAGTCAGCCAAATGCGAGTTGTACTTGCGCACCGAGGGTACCGTACTGTTGAAGAAAATATTAATTTTATACAATTTTAAATTTTTATTTGAACTGCGCATCTGTTTTTTTTTTTAAATTTATTTGCTGATTTCTAAAACACTGTGCTAGTTATAGACATCGTTTTATTTTTTCTGTGATATTTACATAAACCTCTATCAACTCTATTTATTCCAGATTTTTCGCTTAGCAAGCTTTGAAGATAAGGGGGGAATGGTATTTTTTCAGACGTTTTTACTCATAATTCAAAAACTATGCGGCGTAATTGAAAATAAACGTATATTTTATAATATGCAAATGAAGACCTTTCATAAGATACCCCATTTGACTTAGTAACACCACTTTAAAATTTCAACCTCCCCATTGTGGCCTCTGTTGCAATGAAAATAAAATATGTTTTCGAAACTTTCATTTGCAATATAAATGGGTAAGCATTATTTAAATCCATTCCAAACAAGTTGGTAGCATAAGTAGTTTCTGAAATAAGCAGCTGTGACAGACAGACAGACGAAGTCGCATCTAAGGGTTCCTTTTTTACCATTTTGGTACGGAACCCTAAAAATGCTACTAAAGTCTTTCATATTTTATTGAAATAAATGTTACAGATCTTTTGAGATGTAAAAGAAGACATGAAATAATAATGTTTTCCTATATAATAGCCAATTTATTTGTCGCTGTAAGCTATCGTAGTTGAAGATTTAGAGTTGCTAGAAGGGATACCAAACAAATTTTGGTTTTACTTTTGTTAAGCTGCGCTTGCCGCGGTCAGTCCGTGGATGGGTGTCCATTCGTTACACATCGAAACCCTTCCGTGATTCGGAGAGCACTTTAAGTAGTCGGTCAGTCAGGCTGACAGTCGTTACGGGTAGTCAGAAGCTTGAAAGTCTGACCAATCGTCTAACGTTAGTATATCGGCATTGCCTAGTATTTGGGTTGCGGAGATCTGATGGCAATCGCTTCGTATAAAATATTAGTATTCAGCCGTATCTGATTAGACTGGAAACTGACTCCAACATAGTTAGGCCTCTCTCCATTTTTCCACTTCTCACAATCCCGCTCTACTTCCTTCCAGTTTTCAAGAAATGCGTTCATTTCGTCCCGCCATCGCCTTTGTGGGTAGCCTCCACGACTGCATCTTTAAAAAAAAACATAACATCACGCCTGTATTCCTCAATAGATTGGGCAGAAGTGTATTACATAGTAAGTAACACCCTCATTTCGCCGTTACTCTTAAGTCCCATATAATAGGGGGCGAGCCTATTGAAATCAACCGGGCACAAATCCAAAACACACCAAAAAAAAAACCTAATAACTCTTTGCTTCGACCTGAGGATTGGACCCAGGAACTCACCATCAGCAGTCGCTTGCCACCACTAGACCAACGAGGAAGTTCCATATTTTTATGTAACCAAAATTAAAACCACAATTCCGACAGACAATAAAACTCTTCCAGTTTCAAATAACCTACGTTTCGCTACAAAAGCTAAGTATTACTTTCAGTTCCCTTGCTGCTATACCACTTATGGGCATCAACCCTTTAGGGATGACGTTTTATGTTTAACATCGAACTTTCTCGAACGCTCAGCGCTATTATGAGCAAAGGAAACCCAGTCACATGAGAATTTCGCATCGCTTTCATGTATTTTTGAAGCCGTTTGAGTGTAAATAACATGTTTTTATAGGTATCTATTCAATCATAAAGGTGGTATTAGCAGGCCGCAGTGTACATTTTGTTGAAACTTTTTGATACAATTAGCTCTTGTCAGGTAATACTAACCACGCGGATCATACGATTTGCAAGGTTAAGCTGCGCTTACCGCGGTCAGCCCGTGGATGGGTGACCGTTCGTTACACATCGAGACCCCTCCATGCCTCGGAGAGCATGTTAAACAGTCGGTCCCGGGTGTCATACGAATACCTATGGCAGTCGTTACGGGTAGTCAGAAACACGAAAGTCTGACAACCGGTCTAAACAAAGTATCGGCCCAGTAACTGGGTTGCGGAGGTCTGATGGCAGTCGCTCCGTGTAAAATACTGGTATTCAGCCGCATCTGGTTAGACTGGAAGCTGACCCCAAACATAGTTGGCAAATGGCTATGTCGTCAGACTTTCGGGCTTCTGACTTCCCGTAACAACAGTCATAGGTATTCGTATGACATCAGGGACCGATGAGTAACAAACGGTCACCCATCCACAGACTAGCCGCAGCAAGTGTAGCTTAACCTCGCAAATCGTATGATCCGCGCAGTTGGTAATTAGCCACGAGTCTCTTCAACCAATTACCAATACCAGTTGGTAATTGGCTGTTCCAATATAAATACCTAAATAACACAATCAGAGAAACAATCCTTTAATTCTCTAGCGTATTGGTTTCTTGTCATCCCACATGTTCTATCGTTTAGTTCGAAATAGGTTATTGTGGTGGAACGAAGTTACTGCTGACCCAATTCCAGTTAGTCGATGTTGCACTAACGACACTTGGGCCGCTTGTCATCTCAATCAATTTAATAGTTGACTTAGGGGCTGACAGCTTGGTACGTTCTAATTAAGCAGCGTATATTGCGATTATTATTTTATTCTTATATACATAAATAAAATAAAAAAGCCATTTTATTCCATAATTCTAAGTTACATTTCAAGTGTTATAATTAATTTACTTAGTCTTTTTTTGTTGAGATATGGCCCCCTTTTTGGGTAAAGGCCTCCTCCAGCTTTTTCCACAAATCCATGTCCTTGCCTGTATTTGTCCAGTCATTTCCTGACACCTGGATAATATCATCAGCCCACCGTCTTACAGGTCTTCCAATATACATACATACATATAACTCCTGGCTAATTAACAACTGCGCAGATCATATGATTTGCAAGGTTAAGCTGCGCTTGCTGCAGTCAGACTGTGGATGGGTGAGCATTCGTTACACATCAAGACCCCTCCGTGCTTCGTAGAGTACGTTAAACTTTTGGTCCTATGAAAATCGTTACGAGGAGTCAGAGTAGCCCAAATTGTGGCAACCGGTCTAACCTTAGGATATCGGCATTGCCCTGTAACTGGGTCACGGAGGACTGATGGCAGTTGCTCCGTGTAAAATATTGGTATTCAGCCGCATCTAGCTGGAGTGGAAGCTGACCCCAACATAGTTGGGAAAAGGCTAGGCAGAACAACACATACATACTAATGGATATATACCCACGCCTGTAATCCCCGGAGGGGTAAGCAGAGGTGTTCTCTAACTATAGGTATTTGTACACCCACGTTTCACCTCTGGCATTTAGTCCCATATCAGCGAGCCTATTGCAATGTTTCGGCACAATCATAGTTTATTGCTATACTGCTATTCGATCGCCTAAAGACAGCAAATTATTATTTTTAAGAATCCTTTTATAATGGATTTTTATTACGTGGGTTTCTTTGCAGAAACAAACACGTTTCTTTTTTCCCTATTAAAATCCTCATTCTTGTCCCTCGCCCGGGGAAGGCTAGGGCGTCTGCCGGACTCTTACTGGCTAAAAACCCACGGTGTTCTTCCTTTCAACTTATGCCCGGAATCACGGGGTTCGCTACTGCATGCACTGCAACCCCAGCAGAGAAATAAACATATAGGGTTAAAACAAATATCTATAGATAAATAGCGCCGTGCGGAGATCAAACCCCGAGATTATCAGCGCTTTTTACGTAAAAGGTTGCTGTGAATGAAAAAAAACGAGTGACCTTGGAAAACGACTATTGTTCTAAAGTTAGGTCAAACTTATGTTTACTTCAGGTATTGCTAAACCTGCATAAAGGTAATTCCGTCCACAAAACGCGGTTAAGAATTGAGAAAAGTAAACTGATTTCTGTCGTATCGTATATGTGAGATAGCTGTAGAGTGGCACAAGTCCCGTAGAACGTTGTCATCGCGAGATCCCTCTGGAAAGTGGAGCACGGGGTGCGGCAAAGATGAGAGGCGATAGCGGGCTTTTTAGCTTCACTTCGAATATTTGTTTGTTTCAAATCTTAGGACAGATTTATCGACTACTGCTGCTTATAAAATATACAATAAAAATATTTAGTGTTAATTCCGCGAAAACAGTTGATCAAGCCTGAATGAAGTTTGCAGCACCGCCCTTCCGCCCGCAAATATATAAAAATGCAGAAGGTGCGATTAATAACATGCAACACACAAACAAATCACACCGATACGACACGTGTTTCGCCCCTCCACGGGGCATCCTCAGGAGATGTTGACTCGTCGACCGCTTGGACGCGAAAAAGCGTTCAAGCGGTCGACGATTTTTTTTTTTTTTTTTCTATTCGACTATTGTAGATGGTCTTGCGGACCTTATCTAGGTAACCGGGCTATTATTGGCGAGACCAGAAGGGTCTCCGAACCAATTTCTACTATTCTAACTACCTAGCTAACTACAAAGCTAACTACTGTAACATCATGACTATGACTATAGCAGCAACACCTCTAAGGGTGTCCCCAAGGGGGGACTCGACCTCTTAGGGTGTTGAATGCGAGAGGACTGGGAGGGATACGACAGCTTGATGAGGGCTGTATTCTCGCGTCATGGTGACTGCGCGGAGTCAGAAGGGACGACCGGCTCCGCGGCTGCGGCGGGTGAGCACAGTGGATCGGGGGCGGCGGGCGGCGGTGGGACGTCGTGAGGGGCCTCGTCGGCGAGGGCGATACGCCGGTCGGCGGCGGCGGTGTGTGTGTATGGTGCTAGTAGATTTATTCGCCTCCTGGAGGAGGGTGATCTCATCATCGGGCTCTAGTAGCGCATGCCTGGGACGGCGTACTATGCTAATCTGGGAGGGTTTATAATCGGACGCGGCGGTCACGAGGGGGTTCCGATGCCTCGAGGCATGGTCAAAGTAACGCGTAGACGTGCAAAGCGGTCGACGAGTATTTTTATTGTATATTTATACGTGTTTCACCCCTCCACGGGCCTCAGGAGATGTTGACTCGTCGACCGCTTGAACGCTTTTTCGCGTCCAAGCGGTCGACGAGTATTTTTATTGTATAGGTCATGGATTTCCGCAAAGTAACGCCTGATTCCATCATTTACTTCTGCTTAACCGATTCTCCTGAAACTTCGCACACAAATCCAATTCCCATGAGTTGGTGATAACAACCCCATGATTCCAACTTTCAAATTCTGGTGCTGCAGGGGTACTGCAAGATAATACCGTTTACCTCAAAAGTTTTTTAAGCGATTATACTTGATGGATTTCACATATTATTAACTTACATAGGTAGTTCTCGAACAACTGTTACCACAATTTTGTAGCAAAATAAGATTAATTATTTACCACTTTGAGTATATTATTTATCATTTAAAATGAGTTTCTCACACTCTGTCTCCAAGGACCAACTTTATGCAACCGTGCAACAAAATTTATAACGTTTCGTATGTGCTTGTAAATACATTTGAAATAAGAACTTTGATTTTGATTATATTATTCCTCATGGGTTTCAACTACCGCGGATTTTTTATCAGTTAAAAAAGATGATTAATTCTAAATTGCCAGATCCACTTGACCTAGCCGCGACCTAGCAAATCTACCCTTAGCTCAGGAGAGTGAAGACAAAATTGAATCGGCATTTAAGGTAATTACCATATCTTCAGCCGCTTATACCCCACACCATCCCCCAGCCCGGTGTCGCAGCAAGCATTAAATCCCCAACTTCGGTAACACGACTGTGCCGCCGGTTTTATTTCCAAGTTTCCCCACTTTACCTCCCAGTAGGTGAAGTAACGAATATCCTCTATGTTCTAGCAAAAATATTTTATACGAGTAACCGCATGGAACTGTCCAAGTTTAAAATTAGTCCACATTGTAAATATTGGCGGGACTCAAGGGACGGATATCAATCAAAATCAAAATCAAAAATTTTTATTTCACATAAACCAATACAGGTGCTTATGAAACGTCGAATTTAGGTGCACGGTTCCAATTAGTCGTTTCCTATGGAGAAGAGCCGGCAAGAAACTCCATGGTTACTCTTTTAAAAATAATACCTTTAACAATTTCAGTGGATACAGTACAATGATTTATGATAGTGAGAGAACAATGAGGTCCTGACCACAGACCAATGAGTAATATAGTTCTAAAAGACTTGAGTACAAAAACTAACAAACAAAAATAAAATTAAAAAAAAAGTAATATGAATAATATTGTAGTAATTTACAAATTTATAGATGCAGGTCCACAAAGTTCTCACATTTACAAAAGTGAAAAGGAAGCTAAACTATATAAAACAATTGACATAGTTAAATGTCATCAAAACTTAGCTAAAAAATCATTGTAAAATAAGATAAAGATATCTTGAGAGTAATGATAGTAATAAAAAAAAAATATAATATATAATATAATAGTTTGCAACCATTCCTAGAATTGTTCGTAGTTTTGCTGTGGTTTTGAGGGAGATTCTGGATGGTAACTATGTTGTACCAAAGGACCAGATTTTCCGCTATAAAGCTTAATGAGTCTGTGAGGCTAGCTCTGCGGTCACCAATCAACTCGTTATACTAGATACTAGGAGAGATTACTTTTTTAGAGATGGGCTGTGCAGTAACAAAAAAAGTTACGTCATCTTCAGCTAGAAGGTTATTATTTACTAAATATTAAAAAATTGCTAAGTATTTTATTGTTTAGTCTAGACGGAATACTTGTCTGACATACAAGCTACTACATTATATTTTACTAAAGAATCTAAGGTCATTTACGATTCAAGTTACTATAGTCCGCGCGCAAGTGCTAGTCACCTCTTGAGGTATGGGAGCGGCAGGAGGGAGGGGTGCGCGGTAGACAAGACAAAGCCAAGTGACAGAGCGCGTCTATTTTTTCCCACCCCCCTCCTACCGCTCTCATACCTCAGGCGGTGACTAGCACGTGCACGCAGACCGTCATACCGATAATTCAGCCCTCATCAAGGTGTCTCTCTCCCAGTCCTCCCGCCAGCAACGCCCTAAGCCGAGGTCCGAGTCCCATTAAGGGTCGCCCTTAGTGCTGTTGTTGCTAGTAGTCATGATATTAGTAGTAATAGTTAGCTTAGGTTAAGTATTTTAACCTCGACCCCAATGGTTGGAGACCCTTCAAGTCTCGCCAGTAACTGCACGATTACGTAGAAAGGGTCCGCAAGACCATCAACAAGCACTCTATTAGAAAAAAATAAAATAATCTTTTAGGGTACTAGCTGACCCGCGCAACTTCGTCTGCGTTTTTCCGTTTTTGCAACATTTTTCATTTTTGGTATCTACGGCGCATCTACCTACCCTACCTACCTACCTACCTGAGACTTCAAAATAAATTATAGCCTATATGTTGCCGAGAACTAATAGCTATACAAGGTTAGTCGGAAAGGGGGTACGAAGCCGCAGACCACTTAATGTATCACTGATGATTGATTTAAAGAATGTGTTAAAATTTCAAAATTCGATGAAAAAAAAAATCCATGCAAAATAATTTTTATTTTAGTTTTTTCAAAAATTCTTCATCTCTGCTTTAGTTACGAATTCAGAAAATGGAGCTTCTAATCAGTGGCCCCAAATATGACCTAAAATGGAAACACAGCTGATCATAGCTGAGGATAGATAGAATTTAGCGTATTTTTTACGCAATCTTTTAACTGCTATTTCTCTTAGACTAATGACTTTTGGGGAAAGTTTTAGAACAAAAGTTATCCATTATTATGGGTACTTTAATACCCTTTCGGCTTAGTACCCCCTTTCCGACTAACCTTGTATAACAAAAAAAGTTTCATCAAAATCCGTAGTTTATGTGTTAAAGCCGGGCAACGGACAGACAAAAATTTAAAAATGTTTTTTTTTTGCTTGTGTTACTTGTATGAAGATCCCTAAGGGTATTTTTTTTAGTTTTTATTCAATGTACAGAATTGAACTCTTCTACAGTTTTATTATATGTATAGATATAGAATATAGATATAGATATGTATAGATTGTACAAGAAGTAAGCGTACCACAATAATTTAATAATCTGGCCTATATCAAAAGTTTCAATAATTATAACTGATTTCAGTCTCAACATTTCAATCCTAAGCTTTATTACTCCGAAACAATTCGTCAAAACAACTTTCTTAAGCATCGTGGTTACACCGAAGCGGGAACTTTTTCGCCTGTCCCCAGCAATATCCGCGGATCATTCTTTTTCTTTATCCGCCGAGCCAAAAAATTGCTTCGAAACTTTTTTACGGTTTATTTTTTGGGGATCTGAATTTTTTTTAACTTTTCGCAGGATAAGTAGGATCGTGGGAAGCGGATACTGCGTACAAATTGTATTCTTGTACTTAAAAGATTTAAATAATGTATGTGTGCATTTGCGTGTAAGGTATTTATAATATTTTATATTGTAAAAGTTTTACGAGTCCATTAAGGGAAGCCTCTGCTGGAGCTTTATTTAAAACTAGCTTTTGTCCGCAGCTTCGCTTGCGTGATTTTTTTTCACCCCCTTAGGGGTTGAATTTCGAGAAATCCCTTCTTAGTGGATGTTTACGTCACAAAATGAACCTACTGTCAAAATTTCAAGTTTCTAACCCCAGCCGTTTAGGCTGTGCGTTGATAGATCAGTCAGTCAGTCAGCTTTTCCTTTTATATATATAGATAATATTTACGTAACTCTTTTTGTCTTATTATGCACATTCGAGATTCTTGTATGTTGCGTTTCCTTGGCTTATTTGTAGCATCTACTTATTATAAAATGGATATTTTAGAAAGCACTTTAAAATTAATGAAAATAACAACAAAAAATGTTTAAAGCACACTTCAAAAATAATGTTTAACACAACAAAACAATAGCGTCTCCTAGAATTTTAATACTTCTAATTATGGTTCACATTATAATCAATCAAAAATCACTGGTTTCTGGATGCATCCGTTAAAGGAATGGTGGATATTGATCGGCAAATCGTTTCTGACCATTTCTGACGCTCGAAGCAATCGCACGTATGAAGATCGGCAACATCATCATCACTCTTCCTGCTCAGCATTCAAGCAAGCAGCAAGTCACACAGCCAGCATCCTCGGCTTCATCGGGTGACCTTGACCACTAGCCTGCAGCGAACGCGCAAGCCTGGTGACACCCTCAGCCCTCATCAGCAACTACTGACTACTATTTACTACTACTACTACTACTACTACTTACTACTACAAGCATCTCAACATGCAACGACTTGCTGACTCATCACTACAATCGACCTCCAGTCTTGAGGGGGAGTGATGTGGCGGCATCTATCGCGCCACATGCGAACTATCCTACATCGCGGTATCAAAGTTTGACACGCAGATAGTATATATACAAGTTCCCAACAGTTACCGTTGGGCAGTGCCCCGCCAGGCATAAGACCCGCCTGGTAGGAAGATCCTCCCTTTTCGTTGGAGGAACACGGTACCTCGTTCCCCCACGAAGGAAAAAGTTAGACGTTTTGACAGAATTTTTATACAAAAGCTGTAAAAACGTCAAATTCCTGATATAAAAGCGACGTTGGTGAAATCGCCACTTATCATGGAGAAAGTAAGTGGGCCTTAGAATATAGAATGTGTGCTCATTAAGGTGCAGTTTCAGCACCAAGGCCAAGAAAGTCCAAAGAAAACGAAAACATCACATCTAAAAGGCGTTCTATATTTGGAATATGATAGTAGGGCTTTCCGCGCTAGTTAGTAGTTAGCCTCGGGTGACTAAACAAAAATAGCTGCGCGAAACACACTGCCTCGCTTCAGTAAATGTGGACCAAACATTTTTGTAGCTACACGTACGAATGGTGTTTTCCGGCGGCCATGTTTTTTTGGTTGGAATGAAATCGCTTGAGATTTGGCGGGATTGGCAATTCGGTTATTGCAAGTCTTTTCGGATATTAGTGTCGGTCGTTTGACAGGTTTTGCTTTGATTCTAGAAACATTAAAGCAATTGTTTTCTCTCTTCCTCCTAGACTTTCCCAATTGTGTTTTTGTCAGTTTCCAGCTTAACCAGATGCGGCTGAATACCAGTATTTTACACAGAGTGACTGCCATTAGACCTCCACAATGCAGGAACTGTGCAATCTGGTATCCTAAGGTTAGAACTGTTGTCAGACTCTTGTATCAATTGTTTTTTTCAGAACGAAATGAAATAAAAGGACAGGTGTGAAGTACTCTCAACCAGTGTGCGTGTATGACAAGATGTATGAATGTGGATGAAGTGAAAGGGGTATGTGGGGAGCGTAAGCATGTGGCGTTCTATAGTTTCTGGCTCTTTTTCTTTTTGTGAGTTAGTCCTCATGGATGTCCGTCACCGGGGGAAGGCGAGGTTGTCTACCGAACTCTTACCGGTTAAAAACCCATGGTATTTCTCCTCCTGACCGTCGGCTAGGGTTCAGGGATTACCATAAGCATGCACCGCAACCTGCAATAGTTTCTGCCTACCCCTATGGGAAAAAGGCGTGAGTTTATGTATGTATAAAATAAAACAAAAATAAAAAATTTCTCTTTGTGAGTTTTTTAATCTGCAGATGCAAGATTCAAAATGCAAATTATCTAACCAAATACGTTATTTCCCATATTTTCATATTTATACAAGCACATTGCATGCAATGTATTAAGACTACCGCTCGGAATTCTAGTTACCTCACCAGGAAATACAATATTGTCATAAACTGATTAGATACATAAGATTGAGATAACAAGATTCCTCAAAGGCATCTTACGTGACCTGGGATCCTCTTATTATCAGAATGATCTTACTTGAATAATATACGGTGTATTTCTCAAATGAATATTGTTATCTTTGAAGCTAAAGATCCTTATCTTATTACCATAACATAATATCACGCCTGTATTCTCCGAAGGGTTGGGCAGAGGTGTATAGTACCACCCTCATTTCGCCGTTATGTTAAGTCCAATTTAAAAGGGGGCGAGCTTATTGTATCAACCGGGCACAAATCCAAACTCCGAGCTGCTACTGAGGAATTCCACACGAAAAAACCCAATAACACTTTGCCCGACCTGGGGATCGAACCCAGAATCGGTGGCAAGCGCGACTGCTGATCGTGAGGTCCTTTACTCGATCTCCAGATCGGGCAAAGTGTTATTGGGTTTTTCCGTGTAGATTTTCTCAGTAGCAGCCTGGAGTTTGGATTTGTGCACGGTTGATGGCAATAGGGTCGCCCTCTATCACATGGGACTTAAACATGACGGCAAAATGAGGGTGTTACTATACACCTCTGCTCACCCCTTCGGGGAATAGAGGCGTGACGTTTATGTCGACTTGTTTGCCAAACGATAACACAGAAACTTCCTTAAATTTCCCAAAGCTACCTAGTGCACGATTCATCTTAATTCTGCATTTATGATTACAGTCGAGCCCAAACTAAACAAGCTGTATTCAATTTGTCCAAATCCATATTCATTGGTTCGTAAGTTGGTCTTCAGAATTGACGTGGGACTGTGATTGGAAATATTCATGAAAAAGCTGTGTATTCAGGGTAATTGAGTGTTAACTGGTTGGTTTCTACCCGACAGACAGAAAGAGGATTATGTTTGCTGCTAGTGTTCTAAAAATGGAATGGAGTATTCTAGGTACACACCAGACTTACAGACCAGATTAGGAAAACAATTCTATTCGTTCAAGAATGAAAATAATCTGACGTTACTCGAAATCATGTACACTGAAGTGGAATTGGCTGGACACATCTGCCGTATGTTAGACGACCAATGGGACAAGCTTCAATGGGTCCAATGGGTCCCTCTACAAGGTAAACGCCAACGCGACGGGTCAGATGAAGATGGCGGGATGAGCTGGATTCCTTCCAAAAAGACTGGTCTTTTAAATAGACAGAGAGAAGTTGGATAAGAGTAGAAAGGCAGGGGATCCTACAGGATTTTAATCAATTGATTAATTATTCTAAAAATTTGACCTTATGACCCCAGGAACCAAGACGATACCTAGATATTGGTATTGTACATTTATGTATTGAATAAACAATTTACGAGTATGCAAAACAAGATAGATACGTGCGACGTAATGAGATTTTCCGGCGCATTGTCGCCATACATGTGCCAAAACTTGTATCAAAAACATATCGCAGTAGGTATATGTGCTACAACATTTTACACGGGCACATGTTGCGACACTTTGTCCACACCGGGCATAAGCCGCGAAACATGTGCCGCAACTTGTATCAGAAACATACCGCAAATTTTAACTCGGGTACATGTTGCAGCAACATGTGTCGAAACACTGTTTAGATATTATGTGCCGCGACGGACGTGTCCGGTTTGCACGAGACACTAGAAACCGCCGTCAGTATAAACAAACTTCCTCTTTATCAGGTTAGTTGGTATAATCTAAGACTAACGAGAGTTTAAGCAGTTAATTAAGTGATCGCACCGACTCAGCCTCGGGCTATGACTTTACACAACAACCAAACACCTTCCGTGCCAAGCATGCAAACTTAATTTAATAATTATTATTTACAAATACAAAAGTACAACATAAACATAATTAGTGCATTATATCGTCAGTGGAAAGGTATAAAGACTAAACCGTCAATATACCTGCTTTACAGTAGAGAGATTCAAAGTATTTTTTTTTTACAAATATAACATCGTTATTTTTGTTAGAACCAAAAACTTAAAAATAACTATGTTTATTTACTTAAAAAAATACTTTGAATCTCTCTACTGTAAAGTAGGTATATTGGCGCTTTAGTCTTTTTACCTTTCCACTGACGCACAGCAGTGATAGCCTAGTGATGTGACCATCGGACTGCCAAGTCATAGGTCTCGAGTTAGAACCCAAGGCACGCACCTCTGACTTTTCGGATTCATGTATTGTATAATTATCACTTGCTTAAAATCGGTTAAGGAAAGCATCGTGAGGAAACCGGTATGCCTGAGAGCGGCATGTGAAGCCAAGTCAGAGGCTCATGGACGGCATAAACTCTGAGACCAGGTTAGTCACTAACCACACCAAAAGAGAAAGATTAGCGCACTACTGTCCGACTTCTGGGTACGGGCCTCTTCTCAGAATGAGAAAGGTTTAGACCTTAGTCCGCCACGCTGGCCTGGTGCGGATTGGCAGACTACACACACCACCGAGAACTTAGTGGAGCCCTCTCTGGTGTGCAGGTTTCCTTACGATGTTTTTACTTCACCTTTAACGCAAGTGATAATCAAATTTAGAACCGCAAATGAATTCGAAAAATCAGAATACAAGAGTAATCGTTTACAAGAAAAACGATTTTGAGGTAAATATACAAATAATAGTTTTAATTGGTTCTTGAAAATGAAATGAAAGAGTATATAAGGTGAATTGTTTTATTACTGAGAAGATTTAGGTTAGTGGAGATCGTTCAGTTGATTAGACTTTGGCGGGTGACCAGAATAACATTAAATAGAGGTAAGGTAAATCTAAATACAATAATATGATGTCTTCCGTCGTATAAATATGTGAGAGCCAGAGGGGTATAGGGGAATCACTCTATATCTCGGTTCCTTGGTATTGTGTGCTCCATCTTAGACCCTTTCAGCGCTTACTATCAGGTGAGACTAGGGCCAAAGGGGACCATGTTAAGAGTAAAAAAAAATTAACACAATCATTAACAGCCAAGCAGTGATGGCCTAGTGATTGTAAACTTGCCTTTCATGCAAGAAGGAAGGAAGGAGGGTCTGGTTAAGGAAAACATCCTCAATAAATCTTGAAGATATATTGATATATGTATATAATATCTATTATTTATAAGTTTATATATATATATATATATATATATATATATATATATATATATATATATATATATATATATATATTATATACATATATATATTTACATATATATATATATATATATATATGTAAATATGTAATATGTATGTAGGTAATATTATTGTTAATGTTCACTTATCTTTGTGTTTATTTTTAATATTGTATCACATGACACAGCTCTTTTTAGCGCATCTACCATGTTTTCTCTGCATCACCCTAATGTCGACTGGTAGAAAATGCCTAAGGCATTAAGTCCGCCTCTGTATAATTTTTTTTTTGTGCGAAAGTATAAATAAATAAATCCTTTTCAAGTATTTCGTTTTCTAAACTAAATTTTCGTTACCATAGTCACTATTTAACGTTAATAGTAGTAACAATGCTCAAACAAAACCTGTAGGCGCCAATTAAGTTCAACTGTTGTAGTTTAGAGGTCGGATTAATGGCTTTAGAGTTGTTTTAAAATTTATTTTAGATCTAAAGTTTTGTGTTTAACCACTGAACTTTAGGAGTGGGGAAGTAGGCTACGAGTAGAGAAGTTATGATGTTATTATAATAAACGGTTCTGGTTTTTAAGGTACCTAATTATTCTGCATATCTTTTTGGCATACTTGTTTGTGTATCTATTCTTTGTATTTAGGTATCGTAACTTGAGTGAGACCTATGTCCAGCAGTGGACGACGGTAGTTCTATTTTGTGTATTGTTTTAAAATTTTGATAATTGGCTTTGACCAAGTTTACTCATAGTGCTTTTTTTATTTAAAAGTCATCATGTCATCTAAATAAATTTAAAAGTCATCATGTCATCTAAATAAATTTAAAAGTCATCATGTCATCTAAATAAATTATTTTTGATAGTTCCACGATTTTAATGCCGTTCATCTTAGCCAAAACTCTTTAGTTTGTAAAATCATCAATGTTTAATTGTTTATCTTGAAAATAAAATATATTTCCATATTACTCGGCTTCTAACAGCTACGGCAATCATGATAACAATTTCCTACAACTATTTCTTCTAAGTTAAGTGTTATGCGAAGAGTAAATTGTTAAAGTGTAGTAAAAATGTATCTGCTTTTATATCTAGTAGTTTCAAAAGAAGTGTTAGTAGATTCTTAAAAGATAGCAAGCATGCATTAAGCGGAGAGTAACCACTTTCATGTAATACTGTAACATCGCCATTTGGTAGAATCCACTAGCAGGTGCAACAAAGTTTTCCATGTAAAATACTGGATCTTTTACGTTGGGAAAATGCATTTCTCTCAAATTCAAGTCATTAAGCTCTACCAGGTGACTACGGCGAGCACTTTACGAAATATCGTCTTAAAAGCCTGCTACAGAAACGTATAAGGCTGCCCATTGAATAGCCGACAGGGCGACTATTTAGGGGTCTTTTAAGAGCTACATTTAATATTTTTAGAGTCAGAGGACTGTGCAAACGGTGTATCTAAAGGTATGAAGTAAAGAGAGGTAAATAAACTGAATTGGAATGTTTAGTTGAGTACTCTCAGCGTACTAAGTAAGAGAACGGATTTAAAACACTGTTAAAATGTTTCAAGTTTTGCTTGTGAGAACTTTGTCCGTGAGTTAAGTAGCGGGGTGATTTGCTTGCAGGTGACATTTAAAAAGTAAAAAAAAACCCTCCTTTGAATTGCTTAGAATTATTCTGTCTCTATAATCTATGCTAAATGATGAAAAGGCGGTCAATAATTATAAAACATCGAAAAAATAAATGGAGAAAAATGTGAATAACCCGAAGCAGCATAGGTACATAGTATGTATGCTGCTTCGCTATATATGTACATACAATCACGCCTGTTTCCTATTGGGGTAGGCAGAGACTATAGATTTCCACCTGCTACGATCCTGACATACAATTTTCGCTTCATCTACTTTCATTATACTTCTCATGCATGCCGTTTATGGTGCTACCAAACTGGCCTTTTTTGAAAACGTCCGCAATTTGGTCGTGGTACGTTCGCCGAAGTCAGCTCCTTCCAACTGTTCCGAAGCAGCAGTAACACCTTTATCATTTACAATCACATCAAGACAATAAAGCTTCAAGATTATTAGATATGTCGTATAACACATAGCTTGCTTTGAATTCAAACATCTCGTTTGATGTATAAGAAATTAACTTGCTAAAAGCTCGCTTATTTTTGTAACTCGTGAGTAAACATTTGTGATAAGTAAATAATGTTACACTTGGCATCTTTCTTGGAGTTTATTTGCTAGTTTTAATGAAAAAAATCGTTTGATATTGTCTAAAACTGTATAACCTTGTATCGTTTAGCACAAAGATTGGTTTCTACGATATTTAATTAAAAAATAGGTACTTGACCGTTGTTATTGATTTTAATTTATCAGCGGCGGACTCGATTCGATTATGATAGAAGTGCATTTCGTGGTTATTTTTGTTAAATACACAGAAAAAATTATCGTTGAAAATCTCTCCGTTGAACATGCATCGCTACACAAAATATTTTTTTTTTGCTGATCAAGTTATTTTTAACGCCAATCAAAATTCAATTTAATCGCTGACCAAAAAATATATGGAATTGATAAATTTTAATGCTATTGACAATAACCCACTCCTAGTCCATTAGCTTAATTTGAGTGATAAATCGGACATAGGACGATATACAAACCATATTACAAAAAAAAAACTTAAAAAAGAGCTATACCTTATTTTGGGATGCTTCTGCACTCTCGCACTCTATACAGGATAGAGATGTTCCTCTTCCTAAAATGCTGCTATTCTCTGAAATAGATACCAAGGCGTATAACTGATTGAACTTAAAAACAATACGAGCGTTTCAAAAATGTTGTTCCAATGAAAACAAAATTTAATCAATACAAAATTTTAGAGAACAATTTTTAAAAGTAGCACCGCTATATCATAGTCAAAGCATCGTTTTATTTTCAGTTACCTGCTTCCTGCAAAATTGTAGTCTCGCAAAAATTCAAAGCTGCCTTCGTTTTGTTCCATTTTTAAAAAAATCTCACAAAAATCGGCGCCTGATCTTTATTACGGTGACAATCATTTTCCTCGTTAGTTGGAGGGGAACAAACTTAATGAGCGCGAAGGATACAGGTGGATTAAAAAAAATGTTTTTTTTTTATCTCAAAAGCTTTTGGTTTTATAAATTTTTTTGGTCCCGTCGTTGCTAATTAGTGGAGTGTTCTGTGTTGCCGCTGATTAAAATTCTAAATAAGTCTGTGATGTCTCCTTTTATATGCTTCGAAGGTTTTTTTGGCTTCCCATTACAGAGTTTGGTCAAAGGCGTACGATATACCTACACATTTCTTTTAAAAAGATAAACCGGCATTTAGCCCGTATCTTTTCTTTCGTGGAACTTTCTGGGTTGTTCACAAGAGGTTATTGATTGTTTTATTACCGTCAGTTAACAGTTTTGTATGTGAATAATTTTTTATTTCTTTCAGAGTTCGACGGGTAAAGATAAGTATTGTCTACTCCACAGAACAGATAAAAGTTTATCTGTTCTGTGGTCTACTCCATCTGTTCTCCCTAGCCTTTTCCCAACTATGTTGGGGTCAGCTTCCAGTCTAACCAGATGGGGCTGAATACCAGTATTTTACACGGAGCAATTGCCATCAGACCTCCGCAACCCAGTTACTGGTCAATGCCGATACTCAAACGTTAGACCGGTTGTCAGATTTTCGGGATTCTGATTACCCATAACGACTGTGATAGGTATTCGTATGACACCCGGGACAGACTGTTTAACGTGCTCTCCGAGGCACGGAGAGGTCTCGATGTGTAACAAAACTGTCACCCATCCACAGACTGACCGCGGCAAGCGCAGCTTAACCTCGTAAATCTAATGAACCGCGTGGTTGATAATTAGCCACTAGCCCCTCATTCTCTACTCCATCATGAATGATATTTGTGATAATCCTATCCTTTGTTCCAGTACCAATATTTGGGTTGGCTTGGTACCTACTGCTCTTACTTACTCCCTAAATATTATAAAATGATGTACTTACACACGATTGAAATAGTAGTAAAAGGGAATCATCTTATTACAAAAAAATGGTCTGTGAAAAATCCAAGTGTTAAAATAGTCCTTTCTCTTTTTGTTATATGATATTAGAAAGAGATGGGTATATTCTGGATTCTAAAGCATCTTTTTTAATAAAGCTATGTTTAATTAACACGCCCTTGCATGTATTGTTGTTAGGTAAAAAATCCTGCCGGCCATTTTAGATATAATATACCCAACAAGTAATGAAGCCTGTTTTTGAATAAAGTAATTAATAATTTGTTTATAAGAAGGATTTTGGCTTCAAACAAAATTGTGCCGTTAATTTATTTGGCCGGATATAGGATTATGGGATACACACACCGGATATTGGTAGCATAATTTTCCCGTAAGCTGATTACGCCCTTTACATAGCAAAATATGAAAATTATGAACCATAGCTGCTTTGTTGGCCTAGTGAGGTCCTGGGTTCGATCTCCAAGTCGGGCAAAGTGTTATAGGGTTTTTCCGTGTGTAATTAAGCAGTAGCAGCCTGGAGTTTGGATTTGTGACCGGTTGATGGCAATAGGCTCGCCCCCTATTACATGGGACTTAAACATAACGGCGAAATGAGTGTGTTACTACACCTCTGGCCTACCCTTCGGGGAATACAGGCGTGATGTTATGTATTTTATGTTGTGAACGATAATATACCATCTTCAGGAGTGACGTATTTCATGTCTGGTTCATTTTTCAGCGAAGATGAAACTCCTTCTTCCTACGGATCTCGTAAATGACGGATTAAATATCTACTACTCTTTTCCCAACTATGTTAGGGTCAGCTTTAGTATTTTACACGGAGCGACTACCATCAGACCTCCGCAACCCACTTACAGGGCAATGCCGATATTAGACCGGTTGTCAGACTTTCGGGCTTCTGACTCCCCGTAACGACTGTCATAGGTATTCGTATGACACCCGAGACTGACTGTTTAACGAGCTCTTCGAGGCACGGAGAGCACGTCACCCATCCACGGACTGACCGTGGCAAGCGCAGCTTAACCTCGCAAATGGTAAAACTGACTGGCCAAACTGTTAACCATGCCATGAATAATTTTCAATTAGCTCATGTCGTCACGAGAGAAGATTAGCAAATTTTCAAGCTGATAATTTAATGAAATAGAAGAAAATAACTTCGTTCATTGTTTCGCATATACAAAACTATCTTCTTTTCGTGTGGTTAGCGACTAACCTGGTGTCAGAGTTTATGTCGCCCATGGGCCTCTGACTTGGTTTCACATGCCGTCGAGAAATATCTCTTAGGCATGCCGGTTTCCTCACGATGTTTTCCTTCACCGTTCTTTTTTAAGCAATTGATAGTTATAGAATACGCACATGAATCCGAAAAATCAGAGGTGCGTGCCTTGGGTTCGACCTCGAGACCTATGACTTGTCAGTCCAACGTTCACACCACTAGACTATCACTGCTCTGTTTTGCTTACAAAACTACCGTCTAATCTAAACTCAATATTTTGTCTAACTTCAAATGAGTCCATTGTAGTAATCTCGAGGTCGATCTCGGCTTAACTAAGATAAGGCGAAGGCTCTTAGCCCTTGCTATAATTAAAGCTAAGGTCACATGGCTTACCGAAGGTTACAGAAAGGTCCAAATTGTTAGTTAAACTGCAATGCCCTGTGAAATAACTAGTTTGATGGACTAGCCTTAATGGTAGCGGTAATCCCTTACAATGAAAGGGTATAAATATCAGCAGAATAACGGGTGGTTTAATTTCAAAGTAACAGTTTATTATTATAGTGTTTACGACTAATAATATTTTTATATAAACGTAATCCGATTATATCAAGTTGCGGTTTAAAAGATGATGTAGTGATAAAAATTGAAAGGAGTATGCTTAGGTGGTTTAGTCATGTTGAGAGAATGAGTGAACGGCGATTAACAAAAGGAATTTATATGGCGGATGTAATGGAAACGCCGGCAGAGGACGCCTTAGAAGGACATACATCGATGTTATTGATGATGTTCTTCACAAAGGACAGGTGCGTGGTAGTCTCAACCGACGTGCGTGTATGAATGTGGATGAAGCGAAAGGAGTATGTAAGGATCGTAGCATGTGGCGTTCTATAGTTTCTGCTTACACCTATGGGAAAAAGGTGTGAGTTTATGTTATGTATTATAACCTGATTCTTATAACTGTCAACTTGGCAGGCATTAGCGGGGAGGCGAGGAAGTAAGTGGGTGGGTGAATTTTGACAGCTCCAAGCGCACAGTTGTAAAATGTATGGAATTCCTCAGTAACAGCCCGGAGTTTGGATTTGTGCCTGGTTGATGGCAATAGGCTCGCCCCCTATTACATAAGACTAACATAACGGCCAAATGAGAGTGTTACTATACACCTCTGCCCAACCGTTTGGGGGTTACAGGCGTGATGTCATGATACTTATACTGAGAAATATGTCTGCCTGGTTCTTATATCTAGAAATGTATCGTTTTGCTTATCGACGGTAGTACCGGGTAGTCTGCTTCTATTTAAATATTCGTGACAATGCGAAAACGCTATCAACGGATAGATAAATCTACGAGACTACGCTACGGTAACTATATGCATGATCTTCTATCTGTATAAAAGGAGAAACTGACTGACTGACTGATCTATCAACGCACAGCCTAAACCGTTGGGGTTAGAAACTTGAAATTTTGACTTTAGGTACCTTTTATAACGTAGGCATGTACTAAGGAAAGATATTTCAAAATTTCTCCCCTAAAGGGGTAGAAAAAAAAACACGCAAGCAAAACTATGGGCAAAAGCTAGTTATTGATACAAATGTCTATAAAATGTAGGAACCCAGCCTTACCTATATTGGCTAAAAAGTCTATTTCTCGTGAACAAATATTGTATTTCAATATGGCTGTCTCGTTTTCAAAGAAGCAATGTCTCATGTCAGAACAAAGAGATATAAAATATTCGAATATCTCATGCAAATGAAGCTTAGGACGCAATTATGGCGCTAGAACGAAATTAGCTGAATTTAATTAATTTAATACGTTTAAAGGAAACTTAGTTTCTTGATCTGGAGTAAAGATTATCTTGCATTTGATTATTATCTTCACAAAGATTATTCTTTTCGTGTGGTTAATGACTAACCCGGTGTCAGAGTTTATACCGCGCATGGGCCTCTGACTTGGTTTTACATGCCGTCGAGAAATATCTCTCAGGCATGCCAGTTTCCTCACGATGTTTTCCTTCACCGTTTTTAAGCAAGTGATAATTACACAATATGACGAAAGGTCAGAGGTGCGTGCCTTGGGTTTGAACTCGACACCTATGACTTGGCAGTCCGACGGTCACACCACAAGGCTATCACTGCTGAATTCAGATAGCGTTTGCGTTTTGACAACTCCGCTTGGGATAGTATAGTATATTACATGGCCAGCGACAGCATCGCGTTATTATCGCGGCCATTTCGCGCCCGTATCGCTACAAAAATACATCCTAGCCTATCACTCTTAGGTGTAACACAATTTTCGGCGGTGACCTCTCGCTTCCGGCTGTGGTTCTGTCCATGGTCGGGAGCGAGACTGTGTGGGAAACCATCGCCTCCTTTTGTGAGGGGGTGATGGCAACCAAAGAGGAAGCGGAGAGGGAGAGGGAGCGGTGTGCTCTTCTCCCTTCCCGCGCCAGACGCACCGGGCGCCGGAGGGCGCGTGTACGCGATGATCTCCAGCCACCCTAGTGTGTGGCCTGCGGGCGGCGTGTTTGGGGACTCGCCGCCCGACCAGTAACAGGCCCGAGAAGGCGGCGCGCCGTGTTCCGTAGGCGCTTCTCAGGAGGATGTGGAGCAAGGCCTCACAGAGGAGAGGTCCGCCACGGGTTGGCGGACCGGGACCTGCCGGGGTTGCGGTGCATGCTTTTGCGAATCCCGCGACCCTGGCCGTACGGTCAGGAGAAGGAACACCGTTGGTTTTTAGCCGGTAAGAGTCCGGCAGACCCCCATGCCTTCCCCGGGCGAGGGACATTCATGAAGATTTTCTAACGAGAAAAAAAAAAAAAAAAGGTGTAACACAATTTCTTTCTCAACTTAATCAAATTGCGAGAAAAACCCTCTAAACACGTAGAGATTCTGCGCTCAGGCAATCTTTCCACGTAGCCTAAATGACGGTACTGATTTAGAAAATCCTACCCTTCCACGTTTAAGCCTACCCTTGGCATGTAAGTACATAATGCTGTATACATAGGTACATTTACACTCATACCTTCATACGTCTTCTATGACCGCAATCTTCCCGCCATCCACCGAGCCGTAAGACCATTACAAGTGCCTTATCTATTCATAACCCGTAAGTTATGGGACAATATATCATTAAAATATAGGGTCCATCATTAAACTTAAACAATGTATGGGTGGACCTTTAATTTACATAATCTGTCAATTTACATAATCTGTCAATTTGTAATTCACTAGGTGGAACCTTATTTCGGTAGACCTTAATTGGTTTAGTTGCGTTATAATTACTGTTAGGCATAAATTTTAGGTGTGAATTTTCTGATAGCTATTGGGAGTGTGTTGAGTATCTAATGTAAAATAGTGATAGCCAAGCGGTTGGACGTTTGCCTCGCACGTACCTCTGATTTTTTTGGATTCATGTGCGGATCAGAATTTGATTATCACTTGCGTTAACGGTGAAGGAAAAACATCGTGAGGAAACATGAATACTAGCGGTCTTCAAAGTTCTTGATGGTGTGAGTAGTCCGCCAACCCACACCAGGCCAGCGTGGTGGATTAAGGCCTACAATCTTCTCATTCTGAGTAGAGGCCCGTGCCTAGTAGTGTGGGCTGACTTTGATGATTATAATGCATATCATATACTACAAATTGGAAATAAGGAGAGAAGTAGCACTGGCAACATATTTGTTTAAAGTACTTCGGGGAAAACAAATAACCCAGCCATTTTGCAGGAACTTTGGCTATGCGTGTCGGACGATTACGCGGGGCGACGGCGGCGGCCGCAGTTGCTGGTGGTGCCGAGTGGGCGAACCAACTTGCTGCAGCGGGCGCCGCTGACGCGTGCCTTGCGCACGCTCGTCGCGGTAGCTGAACAGACTGATATATGTTTGTGTACATTGAGCGAATTCACAAGGGCTACTTATTGGTTATTATGTTACGAAATAATTATTTGAAATAAAAAAAACTATTTAGACTTGTAAATTAACTGCTCTATCGCATTTGGTCTGTACCTGTAATGATAGATGTAAGTTTGTTATTTATTTATTTATTTATATACACTTTATTGTACATAATAAGTACACCGGTAAGCGATAAAATGAACACAGATTTACACAATATGTACCTACAATGGGCGGTCTTATCGCACAAGGCGATCTCTTCCAGACAACCTTAGGATGGACTGGAAGAACGGAAATAGATATCGGGCAGTCTAGGTGTACAAGTACGTATCGTACATAATATTACTTAGAAATAATAATCATAAAATACATATCAATTATTACACAAATATATAAAATAGAAAGAAAAACGTAATACATATAACTTAAATAAACTAATAAATAAATATATAATAAATAAGAAAGTAGATGAAATGTAAGCGATAATCAAGAAATAGCAAATTAAAGTGACAAGTAATGTTTCTTCACTAACTTTTTAAAAATTGGCAGTGATTGCGCACGTCTTACATTGAGTGGTAATGCGTTCCACAAGCCAGCAGCTTGAACTGTAAAGGAATTGTCTCAAAAGGAAGTGGTATGGTTATGTAATAAATAAATAAATAAATCTTATTTTCGATATAGTAAGTAAAATTTTATTTGTTTAAACATGGTGTACATGATACATTGCATGCAAGATAATAAAATATACAGAAAAGTTCTAACATGATCAGCCGCGTAACGTGGCGTACAAATTAGTAGGAAGAGATGGTGCATAAACATAAATATATTATATTATTTGCTCTTTTATTGACTTGTTGTAGCGAATGGAAAGATATTAGGTACTTCGTATATGAAATACCCATACTCGGGGTCAATTGAAAATTAACTTAAAATATACATTTATAGAATAATGGGAAAAAAAGGCACGGCTGGCTGTCCATAATAGTGAGCTGGTACCTACGCTTATGTATGAAAGTGAATGTTGGTCATGGCAGAAGAGGCATGAAAGTAGAATAAATACCGTGGAAATACGTTCCTTGCAAAGTATTTGTGGTGTAACTTTGAATGATAGACTGAGGAATGATGTGATTAGACAATGTTGCGGTTTAAAATATGATGACGTAGTGACAAAAATTGATAAGAGTATGGTTAGATGGTTTGGTCATATTGAGAGAATGAGTGAACGGCGATTAACAAAAGGAACTTATAAAGCGGATGTCAGTGGAAACGCCGGTAGAGGACGTCCTAGAAGAACATACATTGATGTTATTGGTTATAATTCTTCACAAAGGACAGGTGCGTAGTACTCTCAACCGGCGTGCGTATGTGACAAGATGTATGAATGTGAATGAAGCGAAAGGAGTATGCAAGGAAAAAAGTGAAAAATAACCTTAAAAAAAGCCTTACAACAAGCATGGTTTTTATAAATCAGTCTTAAGGAAAATGAATTATGCAATGGAAAAGTTTAAAAAGTAAGTACAAAGAACTATCTTCCATCAAAGCCTAGAAAAATAATGGTACCTTATCTGAGAATAGGTACCTACCTATTTTTATCGTATCTTTGTAATATTTCTTATATCTCCAGCATCGAACCCAGAAGCTTCTAACACAATAACATAATTTTATTCAAAGTATTTATTCTTGTGTTACCTCCCATCACCCGCAAAGTGAAATGTGGGCAACGGTTGCCCGCCGCTTCCGGCAGCTCATTTCCCCCGGATAAGGAAACCCGACCGGCTTCCGGCGAGGAGATTCCTTGAAATATCTCCCCATTGTAATCGTCTTTATCAATTTCGTATATACGCAGAGTATCGTTAAGGTGAAAGCAAAGATAGGTAACGAGTGATTAAAATTTACAATTATTATTGGACAGAAGGCGCTTGTGACTAATTACCAACCGCGTGGATCATACGATTTGCGAGGTTAGGCTGCGCTTGCCGCGGTCAGTCTTTGGATGGGTGACCATTCGTTACACATTGAGATCCCTCCGTGCCTCGGAGAGCATGTTAGACAGTCGGTCCCGGGTGTCATACGAATGCTTATGACAGTCGTTACGGGAAGTCAGAAACCCAAAAAGTCCGATAACCGGTCTAACATAAGGATATCGGCATTGCCCAGTTACTGGGTTGCGGAGGTCTGATGGCAGTCGCTCCGAGTAAAATACTGGTTCTCAGCCGCATCTGGTTAGACTGGAAGCTGACCCCAACATGGTTGGGAAAAGGCTGGGCAGAACAGAACGAGGCAGTCAGTGGCGTGCATTGCATATAGGCAATTAAGCAGTGTAAGATAATAAGATTTCAGTAACTATTCCATCTTTAACTATAAATAAAATAAGCGTGCATGGCTATGATTTCTTTTGGTCGGAAACGTATTGAAATAGGCTTAAGCGTACAATTGAAAGGCAATATCGCTAGTGCCTGCTTACCTAGTCCGAAAACCAATGCGCGCCACTGGAGGCAGTCTATGGATTTGTGCAAAGTTGA
The DNA here is from genome assembly GCA_910594945.2 of Amphipyra berbera. Lineage (NCBI taxonomy): Eukaryota > Metazoa > Arthropoda > Insecta > Lepidoptera > Noctuidae > Amphipyra > Amphipyra berbera. Next base: position 10,830,784 of record OU343144.1, read on the forward strand.
TGGCAATAGGTTTGCCCCCTATTACATGGGACTTAAACATAACGGCTAAATGAGGGTGTTACTATACAGCTCTGCTCAACCCTTCGGGGAATATAGTCGTGATGTTATGATATTGGACAACGTTGCGCTCCAAAACGGGGATGGGATCGCTGATCTCAAATGAGATTGCTGGTCACGTCAACCGCATGCATAACTACCGCTGGGCAAGTCTCCACACAATGGGTGCCTGAAGATGGACGGCGCCGCTGACGTCAGCCCAGAAAGAGATGGCAAGATGACATGGAAGCATACCGCGAGGGCTGATTTGAGTTGGCGCAGGAAAAGAATATATAGAAGAACTTGGGGGAGGCTTTTGCCCAGCAGTGGGACAGTATAAGCTGACATAGAAAAAAAAATTGACTACGAACACAGCAACCTTCCGTAAACAACAAGTCGACATGGCAATCGAGTATGAAGTGAGTCATAGAGGGAGGGACGCCCCGCACAGCACCCACGCCATCTTAGTCTTAGCGCTGCATGAGTCCGCATCGACCGCGTTTATCGATTTAAATCTCGCTCACGTTGTTGCTTGTAGTTGTGTATTGAATACAACTAAAAAATAACCACGTCGACCTGTCGTTGACTGTACATTGTTATCAGCCGTCTTGATGATTCGAGTAACCGTCCTGTGGCTTGAATCTGTGTCTGGAGACCCAAAATTGAGACTCTAGACCGAAGGCAGTCAGCTTCGGTCCCAACTTTGCCGACTGGCTATTTTCATATAGCGCCTGCCGGCATGAGAGACGAACAGAAATACAAGGTTAGTCGGAAAGGGGGTACTAAGCCGAAAGGGTGTTAAAGTACCCATAATAATGGATAACTTTTGTTCTACAACTTTCCCCAAAACTCGATAGTTAAGGAGAAATAGCTTTTCAAAGATATCGTAAAAAATATGCTAAATCTATCTGTCCATAGCTATGATCAGCTATTTTTACAATTTAAATCACATTTGGGGTCAAGGATTAGAATTTGAATTTTCTAAATTCGTAACTGAAACAGTTATGATTTTTTTTGAAGAAACTTAAATAAAAATATTTTTGCCTGCAAATAAAAATTATCGCATTTTGAAATTTTAACACTTGCTTTAAAATAGTCATCAGTGATACTTTAGGTGGCCCGCGGCTTAGTACCCCCTTTCCGACTAACCTTGTATAGTCAGTATTTCCTATGTGAGAATTAGTTAGATTAAACAGTCGAAGCCACCAACCGTTCGCGTCGCTCATAATAATACATTTTATGGGTCTGAGTGTTTTGAAAGCATGTAATCCATCATACCGTTATGACTGTGTTTCATTTACGCGTGTTTTTTTTTGATGTGGAACATCTAATGCGGCAGTACGGGTGTGAGAGTGGCTGTTGCGTGGCGATGCTCACGATGGCAGACCTTCGTAACTCGTCGGCTCTCTACGGTTGGATTCAACCAGTTTTTTTTTAATAAAATGAGTTTCGATGTTTCGCATCTGCCAGTCGTCCCGCGATGCCTTCATTTTTATAACTAGTCGTCTTTTCAGTGAATAATGCAAGAAAAAGTGAGAATTTGTTTACATATAGGTTGTAAAAATAGCCTTAACGAAGCCGAAGTCTACGCATACTGTACATAAAACTAAGTAACATGCAGCAATAATAATTGCTGGGAAACGACTTTTATTTTTTGGTATTAAAAACAGCTTTTAATTGTAGCGCGCAATGGAAGCGAGCGCGCAGCAGACTGTGCCTACATTAAAAAAATGTTGATAATTTTTGTGTAGAAGAATGTTTAGTAATAACATTTAAACTTAGTTTTCGCGAAAAACATACAAAAATATGGTGACTTTGACCTTTAATATCTCCATAACCAGTCGGTTCCCAGGTATGGCCCGATACCAAAAAAATCTTCGTAATCATGGGAAGAATACGTGGCTCTCGGCTTCGTTAAGGGTATTTTTACACACGATATTCCGATACAATGCGTATTTAACCTCATTATAATCAGTCCAATACAGCTCCACTGCTGGGCACGAGCCCTTTCTCCTTTGGTTTCTAAACCGCACGGTTTTGCGTTAATACTGACCATTTGACAACTCAAATCTGTCCAGATCGCCCCGCAAACGCTTCCAATATGCCTCGAAGCCTCTAATTCCATATCACCACAATTCATATAAAAGTATAACCTAAAAATATAATCGCCCGTTCGGTTCAGTGATCCGTATCATTGTCACTCAAAAATTGGCATACCTAAGAGGGTGACCGATAAATATTATTCTGTAATAATGTGCGCCTTAAAGAAATCCGACCTTTATGCCAAAATTCAGCGTCAAACTCCTACGCGTCTCGAAGGATTACAAGGGTCACCCAACCTTTACAACCCTGACTCATACTTACCAATGATAGCGTTGTTCCTCCCTTTCTTATGTTGGAGATTAGAAAGAGATGCTGTGCTATCGCGTAGAACAGGGTTCTCAAACAATGTAGTGTTTGAAATAGAGTGTATTTTTTTGGTTTTGTTCTAGTAATTTCTACTTGTAAGTTTGTTAACAAATGCATTTTTGATCGAAATAGATTTTCTTTTTTTATGTAATAAAACAATGTTATTGCACATTTTTGCCACGTAACGACTTAATTTTTTTATAAATATACAATTTCAATTTATTATTTTTATTTCTACATACATGCCTAATCATGTCTGTTTCAATTGAATATCATTGGTATGCAATCTGTTGTGTAAACCCTCAATAAATCCACGAGTAACAAAATAAATAGCAATTTAGAATACTATCTAAAAAAACAATCAAAATATATTTGTAGGTAAACATTTCTTTCAAAAGCTCAAATGTTCAAGCTAAAATATTCTCTATACCATGAACAGAAAAGATCATTCTATCCTACTAATTAACTGCCTCGTTGGTCTTGTGATGGCAAGCGTGACTGCTGATCGTGCGGTCTCAGTTTCGATCCCCAGGTCAGGCAAAGTGTTATTGGGTTTTTCCGTGTGGAATTCCTCAGTGGCAGCCCGGAGTTTAGATTTGTGCCCGGTCGATGGCAACAGGCTCGCCCCCTATTACATGGTACTTAAACATAGTAGTGAAATGAGGGTGTTAATAACACCTCTGCCCAACCCTTCGGGGAATACAGGCGTGATGTTATGTTATGTGTTATGGTATCCTTCTCTAATAATATAGTCAATAGGTCTTGAGTTTGAACCCAAGGCACACACTTGTGACTTTTCGGATTCATATGTGTATTGTATAATTATCACTTGCTTAAAAACGGTGAAGGAAAATATCGTGAGGAAACCGGCATGCCTGAGAGATATTTCTCCACGGCATGTGAATCCAAGTCAGAGGCCCATGGGCGGTCAAGTCAAGTCACTAACCACACGAAAAGAAGAGACATAATGATCATGTGGTAGATTGTACAATCGACATCAATTATATGTCCATCAACTCCAAAATTAGCATTCAATGCAAAATTTCGATGGATCTAAAAATCATAGAGCCATCTGAGAATGAATAATTAAAAAACCTCTTTTTAAGGAAAAACCGTAGGGAAGAATTAGTTCACGTATAAAGCTAGTACAAGAATAAATGCAATTCCGATCAAGAAAGAAAATCAGTGGTCACCACAACTGTATTAACTGAATCCCGAAAACCGCACGTCGTAGCTCCCCCGAGACGCGTCGTAGCAAACTAATCCGCTACGAGCTTCTACGTAGCGCTACGAGTAAGTGTAGACGTGCAATGGTAGCTACATCATTTTATTTACTAGCAAAGGATATCTATAATAATATTATATAGAGGAAAGATTTGTATTTTTGTATGTAACGAATAAACTTAAAAACTACTGGAACGATTTCAAAAATTCTTTTGCCGTTAGAAATCTACATTATCACTGTGTAACATAGGCTATATTTTTATTATTGCAATAAAACTTCTTACGTGGACGGAGCCGTGAGGACACAGCTAGTGTTTGATAAAAGTATTTATGGCCAATTCCTATAATTTACGAAACGTTATTGGTTAAAATTGAGACTCTTGTATCTTTACCGATAATGAAGCAAAAACCTCAATGCGTAGTAGATATGAAAGTAGCTGTCACAAGTAAAATTAGCTCGGCAGCAGTTTGTCAGAAAAAGTTGTTACCATTGGTAATTAAAACGATTCGATTTTGTTTATAGGAACCCGACATTAGAGAACTTTAGAATGTAGCTTTTGCTAGTTTGTACTCAATACTAAGTTAAATAAGTAAGTTATAATTAAAAACGATACAAGCTTACACACACTGCTACATGTACTCGTGAAACTTCTACGTGTGCCTAATCCCACCGCTTACACTCGGGACCCTAGGTTGAAAATTTAAATAGAAAAATTTAATTAGACCTGGTAGAAAGAGCTCTCCTAAGCTTAGTTTAATCTCGACTGCATGTGAATGTTTTTAGTTACGGATATTTTCTAGTTAAAAAAAATAATCTCTTAAAACAACTTTTAAGTTAAACGATTTTATTTTTTTACAAACCGGTCGGTGCCTGCGCCGGATCCGCGTCCCTTCATTGGCATTGGTTATAAACTAACCATAGACAAATGATGTAGAAGGGCCGAGCGGCTGGCTCGTCCGGAAATGCTTAAGTTTATTATATATTTATTTTTCTGGTTTGGCTTTAATTTATTTAATAACTATGTATATTATAAGAACTTCTGAACAAATTGGATCGTCTCCTAAACAATTGCATACGTTTTATTTTCGGACTTCGTAAATATGATCACATTTCTCATTACCGTTCTCAGCTTAAATGGCTGCCTATCCGCCAGAGACGATCCCTCAGATCTCTCTGTATGCTCTTCTCCATTATGAACGATTCATGTGCTCCTGATTATCTGAAAATATATTTTCAAGTGTTGGGCAATTCTCACAATCGCAACCTTCGTGCTTCTGAAAATTTACTTCTTGAAATACCTTCCCATCGCACAGGTTTCATTTCTAACTCCTTCGCTGTCTCAGCAATTAAACTTTGGAACGTGCTCCCCCTTGATATTAAAAAAGCTCCTAGTAAATTCTCCTTCAAACGCAAAGTTAGGAAACACTACTAGAAGTCGCTGCACTCCTAATCATCTAATTTAGTCTTCGTCATAATTGCATTAAGTTTTTCATAACGTTTTGTAATTGATATATATATAAATATTATAATATCTACATATTTTATTATTTGTATATATGTATTTTATGTAATTTATATTTAACTTTTGATTTCCTGATATATTCAGTCCAAAATTGTCAACTCATCTTTTTCCTGTACCTACGTATTTTGATGCTTTTCTTTTTAACCCTAAGGTTGACTGGTAGAGAATGCCTTATGGCATTAAGTCCGCCTTATGTACCACAATAGTGCATAGAAGTATAAATAAATAAATTATAATTTTATTGACTATTCCACACACACACACACACGTAACACATAAGTTTATATTAATCTATTTATTGCTTTTATTTGGTAGTATTCAAATTTAATATTGTATGTACGTAACATGTTTATTTATTTATTTGTGTCGTTATTGCCCGTGGTATCACTATGGTCCTATCTGAAAACCAGCGTTGCGACATTTTGTTTTTTTTCTAAATGTCGCAACATTATGCTGAGATAGGAGCCTTTTTTGGCCTCGTGCAGGTAGTCTAAATTCTTATTCTTTCTTTTTTTAATATTGTTTTTGTTTCTGTAACTGCCTGTGTGAGTCCAAAATAAATAATTTTCTTTCTTTCTTTCTTTCTTTCTTATCTTGCAGTACCCCTGCAGCATCAAGATATGAGGATTGAAGGTTGAAATTATAATAATGTTGTATTGTCATGGGAATTGAATTTATGTGCGAAGTTTCAGCAGAATCGGTTCAGCAGAAGTAGTTGAAAAATCAGTCGCAAGATTTGAATCAAATAAATATACGGAGTGGAGCTAATTAAAACAATTTAATAAAAACGCTTGCTTTCCATGCGTGGGAGGGTCTGAGTTTAAACTCAGCCCGCACCTCTGGATTTCTTTAGGTCAAGATTATTTTTTATTTTTTTGGTTTCGAATTCGAACCCAAGGCACGCACTTTTCGGATTCATGTGCGTATTGTATAATTATCACGTGCTTAAAAACGACGAAGGAAAACATCGAGAGGAAATATATTAAAATTTTCGATTTCTCGTGCGGTTCAGATTGCGTTTATCACTTGCGTGAAGGAAAACATCATAAAGAAACCTGCACACCTGAGAAGGCTTCAAAAAAGTTCTCGTTTGTGTGTGTATTCATGAAGTGGGTTGAGGCCTAAAGCCTTCTCATTCTAAGAAAAGATCCGTGTCCAGCAGTAGGACAGCAATGTGCTGATTATGACGGCTTTGAAATACAGTTCCATTTCCATAATCTTATGTCTGAAGAAGATATTCCACATCGGCAATTTCGACATCTATTTCTCAACTGGTATGCAATATACAGGTCCATCAAAGTTGTTTGTAATCCATCTTAAAGCATCGAAGTGTTCCGAAGCCATTAGACGATGTACCCTCACCATATGTAATATGTACACATCCTGGAATCTATTCATGTGTAGGGAGGAGGTTAGTGGTTGAAACAAACTGCTTCAAATGTCTATCTATCTGCGTTTGAGATGAAAATCTGGTAACTTCCATCTTAATACATATTCTTCAGGGTTCTTTAATGAATCGTTTTATTTAGTAAGTAAGTATATCTAATTAACTGCCTCGTTGGTCTTGTGGGGGCAAGCGCGACTGCTGATTGTGAGGTCTTGGGTTCAATCCCCAGGTCGAGCAAAGTGTAATTGGGTTTTTCCGTGAGGAATTCCTCAGTAGCAGCCCGGGGGGGTTTGGATTTGTGCTCGGTTGATGGAAATACGCTCACCTCCTATTACATGGGACTTACACCCATATTCTAAGACGTTCCTCCAAAACATACTCGACTTGACTCCACTTCGACTTAGCCTTTCTCACTACCACCGGTAGTTATAGTTGACATTAACTTTCTCGACTCAAGATTTTTCCTCAGTCGAGGTAAGGAATCATCTGTCAAACTCAAGGTACCTCGGAACCTACCTTAAGGAAGGAAGTGTCAAAGTTCTTATGTAACTAAAATTAATTTTGAAGACTTTAGCGAATATGCTTACGATATTCCTTACAACTATAATTTATAGCGGCGTTATTTGCGCAATGCAGATAATTCAAATTTTGACGTAATGACTCCACTATACCTCGACTCATTTGAGGACCCCTCAGTCAAGGAACCTCAGAGTTCACTCGAAATTTTGACTAAGAATACAATTTTGAAGGTGTTTTCGAGGCCGTCCTGAGTCGAATATGAGTCGAGTAAGTTTTGGAGGAACGTCTTAGAATATGGGTGTTAAACTTAACGGCGAAATGAGGGTCTTAATGTATAGTAACACTTTCATTTCGCAGAGGTGTATACCTCTGTCCGACCTTTCGGGGAATACAGGCGTGAAGTTATATTATTTATATCAAATTCCGTTTATTTAATACTACAATGTTGAGAAATCGCATAGAAATATAGAATATAGGTGCAACCTATGTTGAAGAAAAATCTTTGTACTATCGACTATTTACCGTACCGCGGGATGCTTCGGCATGTCGCGGTACGACGAAGCATCCCGCGGTATGCTAATCAAATATGAGTGCTAACAGTATTAACATAAGGTATAAAATTATTTAAGCTTATAAATATTTTGTCATGCCGTGCCTCCTATGGGCGCAGGCTGTAAAGCTTCTTTCAGCCGTCCATAGATTAGACATTAATATAATTTGAATTGCACGCCATCTATGCATACGGGTCGATACGATCCTTGTTGTGACCGATAGATGGCGCTGGCAGTAGCGCCAACACAAAATTTTGTCACTCTAATGGGAGGGGGCTTCATTGTAACTAATTAACGAGCTTATTGGCGATTACTGTTAGAAATCTAGTTAGTTAATTTGATACAGTCGGATAGGTATAAAAGTATAGAGTTACATAGTTGAAGCCATAGCAGATACCTGAATGGTGGAATGGAAGAAAGACAATGATATAAATGAAAATACTATTTTATTGATACATAATACATAAACTCACACCTTTTTTCCATGGGGGTAGGCAGAAACTATAAGATTAAGATAAAAAAATGCCTCAAAGGCATCTTACGTGACCTGGGATCCTCATAATATCAGAATGATCTTACTTGAATAATATACGGTGTATTTTTCAAATGAATATTGTTATCTTGGAAGCAAATGATCCTTATCTTATTATGATTACCTATACATAAATAGTAATAATAATTTATTTTCTCCCAAAAAGGTACAATTTGTTACATAGAATCTAGATTACAGGCAGATTCAAACCTTTGTGAGAGCTGGAGTCTATACTGAGCTCGGGACCTGTATGACAGATCTCCAGGCTCACACCTTCAAAATTGTAATATTAAATTGCACTTACGTACTACAACATTGTAAGAGTTTTAAGTACTGAGAGGAAGAGAATATACAAAACAAAAGGAGATGTGGTATGTGTGTATTTAGAGAGTGTTGTGTGTCCGTGAGTGCAACATAAGTCCTCACTCCCAGCGCCCGTGAAAGGCACTGGGCGTGAGCACCTGCTTGCCCGAGAGTGTGTGTGTGTGTGTGTGTGTGTGTGTGTGTGTGTCAGTGTGTGGTCAACAAGGTGAAACGCGAATCAGGATTAATTTGAATAGGTGAATATTTCCGGTAGGTGAAATTATTTTAGAATATTTAGTATATTTTCAGTCTCTGCATACTGAAAATATACTACATACTAATACATGCATAAACTCACGCTTTTTTCCCATAGAGGTAGGCAGAAGCTATAGAACGCCACATGCTACGATCCTTACATGCTCCTTTCACTTCGTCCAAATTCACTCATACACACACGCCGGTTGAGAGTACTACGCACCTGTCCTTTATGAAGAAAATCATCAATAACATCGATGTGTGTCCTACACCGGCGTTTTCACTGATATCCGCCTTATAAATACCTTTTCTTAATTGCCATTCACTCATTCTCTCAACATGACCAAATCAACTAAGCATACTCCTTTCAAATTTTGTCACTACATCACCTTTTAAACCGCAGTTTTGTCTAATTTTATTGATATATGGGATAAGCAAGCTTGAATAAAACCGACCTGTTGCCACTTCAGCTGAAGTGCCAACGGGTCGACCATATTAGCCGTAGAACCAAACCGTTGGGAAAGACATGTTCTGAAGTGGATACCAAAAATTGGCTAATGTAATGTGGAACACCCATAGATTAGGTGGAGTGACGATCTTCGCAAAGTAACAGCTGGATGAGACAGACCAGAAATCAAATTCATATTGGAGGCCTGTGGAGGAACGAGGTAGTTATGGTGTTCCTCCAACGAAAAGGGAGGATCCTCCAAACAGGCGAGTCTTATGCCTGGCGAGCTACTGCCCAACGGTTGTTTTGTGTGTCACATCATTTTTGGAACAGCACCACATTTACACTCCAAGCTGGAATCGTCTATTATGAATCTCCACCTCAGCAGATTTACCTTGCTTCGAAGTGTGGTGTTAAAGTACAACTCTGCCTTTAGGAATTGCTAAACGTGAAAAGATTTATGGCAACTACACCTACTATTTTACACATACACAGCAACTGCAGAGTAATAAATCTATCAAGGTTCAGGAGCCAGAGGCTCGGTACATAGACCTCCAGACTTAAATAATCCTTTAAAAAAACTTTTAAGTGAAACGGTTTTATCTTGCAGTACCACTGCAGCATCAGGATTTGAGGATTGAAGGTTGAAATTATTATAATGTTGTATTGTCACGGGAATTGAATTTGTGTGTGAAGTTTCAGAAGAATTGGTTAAGCAGAAGTAGTTGAAAAATCTGTCGCAAGATTTGAATCAAACAAACAAACGAATGTAAGAAGTGAAGGTAATTAAAACCATTTAAAAATACCAATTGTTGTTAATAAGTGTGTTTAGTTCCTAAATTTAATGACTAATGGCCGATTCCTATAATTTACAGAGTGTTATTGGTTTAAATTGAAACTCTTGTATCTTTACCAATAATGAAGCAAGTGAAAGCCACGTATATGTAAAATACATTTTTTTAAAAGAGATGGCCGATCAAAATGTTAATACAAGATTGTCATCGTACGTCATAGATAGCATAGAAGTATTTGAATTAAAAGTTTGTTGAACTAGTACGTGTATGACGAGTTTATCAATCTTAAGAACAAGTAAAACGCTTTAGAAGAAAATTTTATTTACGAGGTTTTCACTGCCGAGCGTTGATATGGAAGTAACTATTACTGGTAAAATTAGCTTACGAGTATATTTATACGCCCAGTTTTGCACCAAAAACTGTGACCATCGGTAAGCAAAACGATTCGTTTATGTTAACAGGAACCGGGCATAAGCCTAGTGTACATAAACGAAATGTTTTCACACAATTTACTCGACTGTAAAAAAGAGGGTTATGCTTTTAATCAAAGTTGTTTATCACAAAGAGTCTGTTTTGCTGTTAAGGCTGATTTACACGAGGATCTCGAAGCAAGAGACATTCTGTCTTAGTCTTTATATATGATGAAAATCAAACAATTAAAAACCTCTGACACAAAAATAAATGCTTAAAAGTAAAAAATAAAATGTGTTTGTTGGCACTTTAACTTTATTATAAGTACCTAGTACTATTTTGATCCCAGCGTCGTTGCGTCGGAGGACCGCTAAGTAAATTATCATTACCAAGCTTCTTTTATTGTATTGTTTTTTTAATTTATTTACTAAGCGATCCCCCGACGCTATATCTGCTATGTTTGGTATCCTGCAGACTACTTGATGCTGCAGCATCTGCTCAAGGTTGCCATGTCTTGGAAATATCACCGAAGTAACAGTACACCTCAAATCAATCGGACCTGTGAAAGTTGGTAAGACCCTTTTGTCAAGTAGGAAATGAGCTGATGATCTTCAAACGCCTGAACAGATCTTCATAAATTATAGCTAAGAACCATCTCTATTACATCAACTTTTAAACAAAAAAAATGCATCAGAATCGGGCCATTCATTTGGAAGCTACGATGCCACAGACAGACACACAGATACCCCCCTTTTTCACACTCTCCTCGTTTTTGTCGGGGGTTAAAAACAGAGACAGCATGAGACTCGTTTCGAGTAACTAACATAACATAACATTACGCCTGTATTCCCTGAAGGGTTGGGCAGAGGTGTATAGTAACACCCTCGTTTCGCCGTTATGTTTAAGTCCCATGTAATACGGGGCGAGCCTAATGCCATCAATCGGGCACAAATCCAAACTCCGGGCTGCAACTGACGAATTCCACAACCCAATAACACTGCCCGACCGGGGGATCGCACCCAGGATCTCACGATCAGCAGTCGCTCTTGCCACGAATAGACCAACGAGGCAGTTCAAGAGACTATGTCCGTGTAAATGAGCCTTTACGCAGTGACGTCATTAAGCTGCCATTTTTTTTCGGGATTCAACTTGTCATTCCAAAGGCCTCGTTACTAAGATTTTGTCGGTCCAGTGAGGCCGTAACTAATCTCAGTTGGAGCAAAGCGAATTTATGACGGACATAGGCTTTGTGGCACGTCCACCGGATTAAAATGTCACTGCGTATAGAATTGGATAGGATTTTATCTGTTACAGTTGTAGATTTGGAAGAATATTAGTATCGGTAGTGTAAGGTCGAGGAACTTGTGGCCTGCGGGCGGCGGGTTAGGGGACCCGCTGCCCGACTAATAACAGGCCCGAGAAGGCGGCGCGCAGTGTTCCGTGCGCTCTTCTCAGGAGGATGTTGAGCAAGGCCCCACAGAGGAGACGTCCGTCAGAGGCTGGCGGACCAGTACCTGCCGGGGTTGCGGTGCATGCTTTTACGAATCCCGCGACCCCGGCCGAACGGTCAGGAGGAGGAAAACTATTGGTTTTTAGCCGGTAAGAGTCCGGCAGACCCCCTTGCCTTCCCCGGGCGAGGGACATACATGAGGATTTTCCAAGGAAAGAAAAAAGGCAGGTCTAGGAACTTCAAGTATACTCCACCAAGAAGAACATAGGCTGCTTAGTTGTCGTTAGATTGGCAAGCATATTGGGACCCAGTGCATAATACCAGCAAGCATATTGGGTCACCCGCGCGACGGCGCATCGAGTATTCCCAAGGAGGATTGATGTTAGGCAGGCGGCCGGTCATAAACAACAACGCGTTCAGGGTGCTCTTGGGGCTGCCTCGCTTCTGTAGTGCACCGGGGATGTTCGCCGAGGCACGTGTGGATTGTTTCCACACAATCATGCGCAAACGGTACACATCCCTGGTGCGTAGGTTGCGGGCCGCAACAGTATCCTGAGCGCTTTTGCTGAACGTTTCGGCTGTCAGTACGTGAACTACTGCTGCATGTTTCACGTACTGACTAATGTTGAGATATTATTTTAATTTTGATTTGTTATAATGTAATAATTTTTAATTTAATTTTTAATTACGAGGTTTGAAGGAATTGCATGATTTCGTTTACATCCTGTATAAGGTCCAATCAAAATACCTGGACAAACATTTAGGTACACAGTGTTCAATACGTTTAACTAAACATATCTGTGCAAAAAAACGAGATCCAAGTGATTTTTTCTAACCAAAAAATAATAACGTTTTAAATTGCCTGAACTCTCTAAGAATAAACTCGTCCATTTTTTATGCATCGACCGCCACCAGGGCGCGCGCTACTTCCGCGCTGTGTTGTACCTAAACTGTAAATAGAAAATGTAAAAAAAGAAAAACAAAATAACGGTGAAAAAAAATTTTGTTAAGAAAAAATAACACTTGGTTCTCGTTATTTTGCATAGATATGTTTAGTTAAACGTACTGAACACTGTGTAAAAGTATGTCCAGGTAGGTATTTTGGTTGGACCTCATAAAGTAGAATCTTTAAGTCGTTAAGTCAAAAGGTAACGGGAACATTGCGGTCGCTCTATCGCTTGAAAATTTTTCTCCTAATACAAAAACAATGATAATGCAGACCTTAATCCTTCCCATAATTTACTATGGGGATATGTGCTACTATGACCTGAATGCAGATCTTCTCAACAAACTCGACCGCCTTCTTAATAACTGCATTCGATTCATTTTCAATCTTCGCAAGTATGATCACGTGTCGGCATATCGATCGCTACTAAAATGGATGCCTATTCGTCAGCGTAGAGTGATGAGGGCACTGACTACCTTGTTCTCTTTTCTCGACTCTCCTACTTCCCCTACTTATCTTACCCCACATTTTCAGTATATATGCTCTAATCACAACAGAAATCTTCGCTGGCTCCATCCAATGATTAGGGCGCGCAGTAAACTCTCGCTTAGAAATAAGTTGAGACTTTACCTGACGTGCATTCGCCCCATATTAACTTACGCTAGCGTCGTGTTCGCACACGTTAGGCCATGTCGCTTTAAAGCATTCCAAATTCTACAAAACCGCGTATTGCGCAGAGCCTCGGGCGCTTCGTGGTACATGCGCAACGTTCAGCTTCATTTAGATCTAAAAATGCCAACCGTAAGGAAATACCTCAAACGCACGTTTAAGCGTTACTTCGATAATGCCCCAAAGCATCGGAACCCCCTCGTGACCGCCGCGTCCGATTATAAACCCTCCCAAATTAGCATAGTACGCCGTCCCAGGTATGCGCTGCTAGAGCCCGATGACGAAATCACCCTCCTCCAGGAGGCGAATAAATCGACTAGCACATTACAAATACACCGCCGCCGCCGACCGGCATATCGCCCTCGCCGACGAGGCCCCTCGCGACGTCCCACCGCCGCCGCCCACGATCCACCGTGCTCACCCGCCGCAGCCGCGGAGCCGGTCGTCCCTTCTGACTCCGCGCAGTCACACCGCGATTAATACAGCCCTCATCAAGCTGTCGTATCTCTCCCAGTCCTCTCGCATTCAACACCCTAAGAGGTTCGAGTCCCCCCTTGGGGACACCCTTAGAGGTATTGCTGCTATAATAGTCAGTCATGATGTTACAGTAGTTAGCTAGGTAAGGTAGTTAGTGTGGAAATTGGTTCGGAGACCCTTCTGGTCTCGCCAATAATAGCCCGGTTACGTAGAAAAGGTCCGCAAGACCATCTACAAGAGTCGAAAAGGAAAAAAAAAAACAAAAGAAATCTTCGCTCCTCGAATAATCGTCTTTTACAATGTCCCTCTCACCGCTCTGACTTTATACACTCTTCTTTTTTTTGTCCAGTCTATTCTTCTCTGGAACGCGCTTCCCTTAAAAATCAGGATGGCCAACAGTCGCTTTTCCTTCAAAATTAAATTACGTGAACATCTCCACAAGAAATTGGCAGAATTATCTCAGCACTGATTTATCCTTTACTATATTTTTGTAGGTATTATATAATACTGTGTATATATATGTAGGTATTGATTATTATATATATTTATGTTTGTTATGTTTATTTAATATACCTATATTCGTATAATTTATAAGTGAAAATATTATTTTTCAAAAATGTTTTACAGTAATCTTTGTTTATTTTTAATATGGTATTGCCTCACATACACAACACTACTTAGTGCACCTACCATGATTTTTTGTCTGCACCACCCTAAGGTCGACTGGTAGAAAATGCCTAAGGCATTAAGTTCGCCTCTGTACAAATTTTGTGCGAAAGTATAAATAAATAAATCGTTCCTAACTTGGGCATTTTATTAAATATCTCATTGGCTTTTTCACTGTTGCTTACATTTTTGTAACAGTTTCAAGATTTCTAACAAAAAAATATAATCAAATACCCCAATTGGTTCTTTCCTACATCCATGGGCATAGCCAGAATTTTGGTCAGAGTGGGGTAAACTCAGTCAGACATTAAATATTTGTCTTTTCAATAAATCTGGAAGCGCAGAATGGGATAGTTGCCCAATAACGTTTTTTTTGCCTCACACTAGGATTTCTCCTGTATCGTGGGTGCGTTTACAGACACAAATCTTCACATGCACAAACGCCCAGACCCGAAACAACTATTTGTAGACCATACAAATATTTGACCCGTGCGGGAATCGAACCCACGACTCGTAGCGCAGAAGCCAATCGCTCAGCCACTGCAACAAGCGTGTCGTCTTTAGAGATCCAAATAGGAATAGACGGAGTCGGGCATTGGTTTGTCTATTTTGGGTAATTGTTCTGTGGACATGGGTGGCAAGTTAGACCATTTACCTATTCTTTTCTGTGCCAGGTTGGCGCAAGCGCCCCATCTGGCCCACCCTGCATACGCCCGTGCCTACATCCATTGCTATCTACATCAGAAATCAATTTTATTGATTGATTGCATATTTATAAAATGTGTTTAAAAAATGTATTCACATAAAAGACTACAGTCACTTACATGACAAATACAATACAATAGTGCTTCTTACTAGGATTTTGCGTCGTACGTTTTTTTTTTTAACCGACTTCCAAAAAGGTGCAGGTTACTATGTTCGTCTGTATGTTTTTTTTTGTGTATGTTCATCGATATTTTCGCCAATTATTAACCGATTTTGATGATTCTTTTTTTAATGGATAGGGTATACTTCGAAGTTGGTCCCATTTAAATTTGGTGAAGATCTGATGAAGAAGTTCGGAGATAGACAATGGAACTCCTCAATGACGAACAGTACGCATATTGTGATGATGTGATTATGTTACGAGCAGCGTCTTTAGTAGGTCCAACCAAGTTTTAATTAAGGCCACTAAAATGAAAAAAAAAACATTTTTTACAAAAAATTTAAAGCGACTTCAAAAAGGAATAAAATAATTACCATATAAAATTAACAGTTTCAGAAGTCGGTGCCTTCAATTTGGTTCAGCGTGGATCAGCACCGACTTCTGAAACTGTTAATTTTATATGGTAATTATTTTATTCTTTTTTGAAGTCGGTTTAATTTTTTTGTTTTGTATGAGGAGGTACTTCTATAATGCACTCAGTAGTAGTTGACTGCTATTGGAGATTAACTATATTTTTCGACTACATGTAGGGCAAGTTGTAAGTTGTTGTTGTTGTAATTATAAAATATTAGTACCTATCAAATCTCCAAGTATTTTCCCTCAAAACTTAAACCCCTTTCAAGGGAAATTTCTCTCCTTGAGATTTTTTTTCCCCAAAATTTCATAATCCCTATTAATAAAATGACGCACGACACGTCCTCTACTTAACCCGTCGATGATTGCGTATTAATCTGTCAAACCCAGTTAAAGGGTGCTCACACCATCAATCAATAGCAGAGTACGGCAAACACATTACCTCCTTGATTATAGAACATTGATGTATCTTGTCATCCATCTACATTAGCTATTAGAACATAACATCACGCCTGTATTCCCTGTAGGGTTGTGCAGGGGTGGATAGTAACACCCTCATTTCGCCGTTATGTTTAAGTCCCATGTAATAGAGGGCGAGCCTATTAACATCCAAACTCCGGACTGCTACTGAGAATTCCACACGGAAACACCCAATAACAGTTTGTCCGATCTGCGAACCCAGGACCTCACGATCAACAGTCGCGCTTGCCACCACTAGACCAACGAAGCAGTAGTTTGATACAATATTATGTAGCAATGAATTGGTATCATCATCATCATCTCCTTGCTCTTATCTCACACCAGGTGGGGTCGGCACAACACGTATTCCTCTTCCATTTTCCTCAATCAGCCGTAACAATAGATTGTCATGGTTTTCAATAGCGTAATCAGAATTCAGGCCTTTGTCCACCACGCTGGCCTGGTGCAGGTTGGCAGGCTACACACCATCGAGAACTTTTTGGAGCCCTCTCAGATGCGCAGGTTTCCTCACGATGTTTTCCTTCAACGTTAAACCAAGTCGTAATCAAATTCTGATCTGCACAAATGAATTCGATTTGTCTAGTCACCAGCGTGGTCGAGGGTGAGATCCTGAAGTTTATTTCTGAGTCGATATTTTTTTGGGTTTTTCTGTTAGAATATTCTCAATAACACTCCGGTGTTTGAATGGTAGGAATAGACACACCTTCCATTACCTACCTACATCGGGTTTAATAGATGGAACATAGAAATGTGTGTGTGAACAAGTTGAGGGAAAGTATGGAATGTTCTGTTCAGCCTTTTCCCAACTATGTTGGGGCCAGCTTCCAGTCTAGCCAGATGCGGCTGAATACCAGTATTTTACAGAGCGACTGCCATCAGACCTCCGTAACTCAGTTACTGGGCAATGCCGATATCCTAAGGTTAGACCGGTTGTCAGACTTTCGGGCCTCTGACTAGCCGTAAAGACTGTCATAGGTATTCATATGACACCCGGGACCGACTGTTTAACGTGCTCTCTGACGCACGGAGGGGTCTCGATGTGTAACGAATGGTCACCCATCCAAATACTGACCGCGACAAGCGTAACTTAACCTCGCAAATCGTATGATCCGTGCGGCTGGTAATTAGCCACGAGCTCCTTCATAAAGTTACCAAATATGGAGTAATATCTTAAATATGGAATACCAATTAACCTGTCTAAACCTCCAATAAAAAAACATGAAAAATTAAATAGTAAAAACAACACTATAAAAGTGCATAAATTCAATTCTGAGCAACAAAAAAACAATCTCCGCAGATTCTGCATAGCGCCGTCCCATATTTCAATCGTATCAGTCATTATTTAAAACAGATTACCTACCCAACGTAGAATACATTGCGCTGCCGTTTACATGAAAAATACATCGAAACTTTCAATAAACGAGTTACCAGCGAATCAAAAAAAAAGAACTATTTTTTCGCCCAACATCGGATAGGCCGTGTACACCGGAATTTTCATTTGAATCCGTGCCGATCGGTGATGTGTTACGGCCGACTGTGCCGTTCCCAACGGTTTTCTGTTTAAAAAAGGACCGTTGCGTTTGTAGGGTTAATTTGGTTTGTCGCCCGGAAAAGGGGACTTGATGATTGGAATATATAACGTGATTCGAGATTCTGAAAACAAGCGAGTTTTTTTAAATTCTTTAGTTAAGTCGCGTTTGACCCTAGTCTCGTTTGATGGTAAGCGCAGACAGGGTTTAAGATGGAGCACACGAATCCAAATAGCAAAGATATTGAGGGACTCCCCTATACACCTCTGGCTCTCACATACTCACGACGGAGCACAGTAAACGGCTTGGCGACTATAATGTGAGGGTGGTAGTTAGCCAGTCGGACATTAAGATCCTACCACCAAGCATGCTGGGTTTTGTTGCATCTTACAACACGCGTCTATTCCCAGTGGGCGGTGAGGAAGTTTTATTGTGTAGCCCATCCTCACACGGGTTAAATGTCCCCTAAGAGTGTGAATTCAATGATCACTGTATAGTAAAAAACCAGGTAGACCACACCACAACCAGCCTTACAAATGAACAAAAAACTATAAAAGAAAAAAATTACTGAATCGACCAAAACATTGAAAACATCGAGAAACAGCTACACCAATTAAAAAATACAAAGAAAATAGTCCTTTACGGACTCACTGAGAGCCATCATGAAACCGAATACGAACTGATAGACCGTGTCTCTAGAATTTTTCACGAGCTAGTCAATATAAATATTAATCCATATATAGAAGAAATAAAACGCATCTGAAAGAGAGGAGATAGAAGACCGCTAGCAATAGAATTAATGAATAAAAGAATGATTGAAATATGTTTTAGAAAACGCAAGAGATTTTCAAAACTCCGGACTAAGCGTAGGACCATTTATGGATTCTAAAACATTACAACAGCGAAATGAGCTCAGAGAAACATTACGTATAGCTATACGTAATGTTTCTCTGAGCTCATTTCGCTTTCATTTTTGTCTAGCTAGACAAAACGGAAAACATGCTATTATAAAAAATAATAAACTATATATAAACGGCAAAGAATTTAAAGCGAACCCCACAACAACAACAGAAACAACCCAGGAGCCAGCTAATACTAAAGAACTCGAAACAACAAGCCCAACAAACCACGACGAGATGAACAACAATAATACTCAACAGCAACAAGCCCGCACGCCACCACCGCTGCGCACGTCCACGTCGACGCGCAGGATAACAACACCACGTAACCAGACATTTCGATACTAAAGTCAACATTACTTTCCAAAATATACAAAGCATAGGTAATAAGCTAGATTTAGTTGAACACTGTTTACTAGAATATAATATTGATATTTTATTATTGTCAGAACTATGGAAGAATAGGAATTACTGTGATTCTATTTTAATACCAGGTTATAAAATGGCATCTACCTACTGCCGAAAAACACATGACGGCGGAGGAGTATGTGCAATTATAAAAGATACGATAGATTGTATTGAAAGAAAAGATATAAATAACTATTCAAAATAATTTATTATAGAAATTAGTGCAATAGAAATACCAAAACTAAATTGTGTTATAATAGGTTTATATAGAGCTGATCGTAACATTGAAGTATTTTATGAACAAATAGAAAAGGTCCTATATAAAATAAACACCAAAAATATAGGTAAATACGTTATAATAGGAGGTGATTTTAATATAAACATGTTAAGCAAAAGTAAAGAAAATAAAGAGCTAGTACATTTAATGAATTCACACAACCTTAAACAACTAATAAAAGAACCTACAAGAGTAAAAAAAACATCGTCCACTTGTAAAGACTCGCTCTTCACTAACTACACACCCCTCATAAACAAATCCTATGTACAAGACTATGGTCTTTCAGATCATAAGGCTGTAAATATAACTATAAATTCAAAAAATATACACAATAACTGTAATAAACCGTGTTACATACAAAAAAGAATATTCACAAAAAATAAAATAGAATCTTTTAACGATTCACTAAAAAATATAAAATGGTACGAGCTTATCGATACAGATACAAGTCTCAGTCATAACTACAACGCATTCGTCACTATCATTACGCAATTACTAAACGAATACATACCAATTCAAAAAATAAAAATAAAAAATAAGCCCAAAAAAAGATGGCTAACCCCAGCTCTTAAAAATTCATGTACCCATAAAAGAATATTAAAAACCATACTAAATGAAACAAAAAATAAAGTTATACAAAACTATTATAGAAAATATACCCAAATACTAAAACGCAGCATAAACATATCAAAAAAACTCGATTATATAAAACAAATGAAAAACTCCGACAAGAAAACAAAAACTATGTGGAATATAATAAACCAAAAAACAAAAAATCCCAAAAATTTTACCCGAAAAACATATCACTGACAGTAAATAACCAAACAATAAACTGCTCGGAAACCATTTCAAACATATTTAACGAATATTTTGCGACAGTCGGGATATACCCTAACAGCACAAGTCATAACGAAAAAAAGGGTAGACCAGTAATAGATTCGCCCAAGTGCTCAATGTACTTACGCCTTGTAGACCGAAAGGAAATCATAGACATAATTAGCTCAATAAAAAATAAGCACAGCTGTGGCATAGACGACATTCCCCCAATCCTACTTAAACAATGCGCAAATCATCTATCCATACCACTAACATATTTAGTTAACCAAAGTTTTCAAGATGGCCAATTCCCGGATCCGCTAAAAATCTCACTAGTAAAACCCATACATAAAAAAGGCGACACCTACACCCCTAGCAATTACAGACCCATAGCCCTACTACCCACATTCTCCAAAGTATTCGAAAAGGCTATGTGCAACCGCTTATACAATTTTTTGGAAACATATAAAGTTCTCGATGATTGTCAAAATGGATTTAGACGATCAAGGTCCACCACGTTAGCTGTTTACAAATACGTACAGACAGCCCTTCAACATATAAATGACAAGAAGTATGTTTTTGGTATTATACTTGACATGACTAAAGCTTATGACAAGGTACTATATAACATACTTCTTGAAAAACTGCACGGCTCAGGCATTCGCGGTCTGGCCTACTCGTGGTTTAAATCCTATCTACAAAACAGATCTCAAATAGTACAAATAGAAAATTACAACACACATACAAACGAAATAAAAACAATCCGATCTCAAGAGAAAAAAATATCATGTTCGATTCCACAGGGCAGTGTACTAGGATGTGTACTATTTTTATTATATATATATTAACGACTTACCAAAAGTTCTAAATAAAGATACAACCCTACCAGTTTTATTCGCAGATGACATATCAATCTTAATAAAATATAATAAATTTAACAACCCTACACCTATAATACAAGAAACTTTAGAAACAATAACACGATGGCTTTATGACCATAACTTAGAAATAAATTATAATAAAACTAAAACAATACAATTTAGGTCTTATAAAACTCCCCCATTAACAATAGATACATCTTTTCGAAATATAACTTTAGAAAACGTAGACACATTTAACTTACTCGGCATTAACATAGACACCCACATTAACTGGAAAGCACACATTGAACATATAAAGTCAAAACTATCAAAATTCACTTACGCTCTTTTTCAAATCAAATGTAGCACAAACATTGAGACAGAGCTATCGGCTTACTTTGCTTATGCGTACTCCTGGTTGAGATACGGCATCATGTTATGGGGAGATAGCGTAAACATTCATAACCTATTTATTTTACAAAAAAATGTATACGAATCATAGCCCAAATAGATAATCAAAGTAGCTGCAGACCCTTTTTTATTAAATATAAGCTTCTTACACTCCCATCTATTTACATTTATGACTTAAGCATATTCGTTTTTAAAAATATTAACAATTTTACGAAAGTTAAAGATACCCACAATATAAACACAAGGCATAAAAATAGGCTATATTTACCACCATCTAGGATTAAAATGCTCAACCAAAGTCCCTACTACATGGCAGTAAAAATATTTAATAAATTACCAAAAGATTTTCAGAACGAAACAAAAGAAATAGTATTTATTAGAAAATTAAAAACATATTTAATAGAAAAATGCTTCTACTCAATCAACGAATATTTTGAAAATAAATGAAATTAAAAACACCCAATACAAGCAAAAATAACATAAACCTAAATAAATAAAACATACAATTTATAATACACCTATACCAATACATATTTACTCGATAACATATCACTCGATATACTATGTTGTTTTGGTTCTAGTATCCTTAATTAAAAATATTGTGTATTAAGAATAACAATAGTCAAGAATTAGGCACTATGTACCAAGTAGACACACAAGTAAATAATACACACAATATAAATATACTTTTATGTAATTAGAGCCCTCAAATATTGCAATACCCGGAATCTGTATTATTTTACCTTAGTGTGCAAGTAAATATTTTGAATTTGAGTTTGAGTTTTAGTAATTTGAACTACGAGATCACAACACAATAAAACTAGCATTTTTTTTAAATAGGCCGTTTTCTTCACTAATCTCACACGCGCCTAAACCTAATTGTAGACTACATTTATTTATTCAGAACAGGAAACCTAGAACTAGGCATACCAGCATCGATTGACATTTAAACTCATAGGAACCGGCCATTTTATATGACGATGGCCGTTTTGTCACACATTCGAATCTTTCGCATCAAACTGAGGTTATGTGCGTACCAATGGACCTAATACTTCCGGACGCTAAAGCATGCTCAGCATGCTTACGCAACTGATCGGAATCGAACAAATAGTATACACGTCACTGAAGATGCGTAAGCATGCTTGAACATGTCTAAGCATGCTGGATCATGCTTAAGCATGCTTACGCAGAAAAAAGAAAACGACCGAAATTTCGATATAAAGGAAGACTTCATAACTCTTTTTTTTCTTGTGGACGCACGAGCTTTATGAGAAGTAGTAAAGTTGCTCGCTAGGCTGAATGCCCAGGATCGTCACTCGTGAAGTCATACAATAGAAAATTAAAATACCTCACTATTGATACCCAATTTCATTATTCCCAGAAATGACTCACCCAATACGACGGATCAGCATAATTATCATAATACTCTCAAAGTACCAATAAAGAGCGCAATAATAAAAAATGGTCCAGCCTTAAGCAAATCTTGGCTCAGCATAATAACGAGACGTCTTAATAGAAAAATTTTATTCTCTAATCTCGATAAAAGTTTCCGAGTCTTGGGACGGTTCTTATTTCAAAGAAGTAGTCTAGTATCATATCGAGGCAAAGCTGATTCGTTTACTGAACGGCGAATGTAATCCTTTTTCGTTTAGAAACTAGTTATTTTCTTGCTTCTCCAATAAATTATTAAAAGCGTCGCTTCGATATTTTTTTCTTGGCGGTATTCTGTTCAAGCAGGAGATTGGTGGTTAAGCGGATTTAATTCTGGTTGTG
This sequence comes from Amphipyra berbera, assembly GCA_910594945.2. NCBI lineage: Eukaryota > Metazoa > Arthropoda > Insecta > Lepidoptera > Noctuidae > Amphipyra > Amphipyra berbera. The sequence goes on from OU343144.1 coordinate 10,854,116, forward strand.
TCAGCGCGACCTAATCTTCATGCAGTAATAACTTTTCTTCCACGCCAATCCCGAAGAATTTATCGTGGTTCAGGGATATAATAAACCACTTTTTTGTTTCCATGGTTGTTGTTAAGGGTGTATTTACAAATCTGTTACAAATAAGCTGTTTTTCGGTACATTTTCTAATGAATCCGTTTAACTAAGTCAAATGATATATTAACTTTAAGGTTAACTACATATTTTATAGACTATTCATTTGTAATAAACCAAAAATTGACAATTCTTCTTTCCGTGTGATTAGTGACTAACCAGGTGTCACAATTTATGCCACCCATGGGCCTCTGACTTGGCTCCACATGCCGTCGAGAAATATCTCTCAGGCATGCCGGTTTCCTCACTACGTTTTCCTTCAACGTTTTTAAGCAAGTGATAATTATACAATACGCACATGAATCCGAAAAGTCAGAGGTGCGTGTCTTGGGTTCCAACTCGAGACCTATGACTTGGCAGTCCGACGGTCACATCACTAGGCTATCACTGCTGTTAAGGAATTATATAAGTTCATTTAAACACTGTGTAACCTGTGTGGGAGCACGATAAGAAAATCGTAAACATTTTTACGACATTTTAACAAGATCATCATCATCATCTACCTGCCCTTATCCCACACTAGGCGGGGTCGGCACTACATGTATTCATAAATCCATATTGTTAGTTAGAGGTTTTGGCTTATTGTTTTATGACCGGCCGCCTGCCTGACATCAACCCTCCTTAGGAATACTCTTTGCGCCGTCGCGCGGGTGACCCAATGTGCTGGGTCCCAAAATGATATGCTTGTCAATCTTATTGCCGTCAACTAAGCAGATATTTTAACAAGATGCTGCATCTAATTTACTGTTCAATAATTATATAGAAACATTCAATAATGATCTCAACACCAAAGCAGCTTATACGAGATGAATTTAAATGAAATGTAAACATGAACCGACGGTGTTGATCCTCTTCGATGGTTATTTGAACAAAATTATTGGTTTCCCTTACGTTACGTCAATGTGTATTTAGTCTATATATACAACGTGTTAATGATATAACGCAAAATCTAAGACATTGCATGATATTCGTTTTATTTTGTTGACCTGAAAATTCTGATTTGAATATTCTCTCGACTCCCACGTCTAGAGACATAGCGAAATAAATATATATAACAACGCCTATAATCCCTCGTAACTGCCTTTTTGGTCTAGTGAGGTCCTGGGTTCGATCCCCAGGTCTGGCACAGTGTTATTAAGTTTTTTCGTGTGGAATTATTCAATAGCAGCCCGGAGTTCGTATTTGTGTCCGGTTGATGACAATAGGCTCGCCCCCTATTACATAGGACTTAAACATAACGGCGAAACGAGGGTGTTACTATACACCTCTGCGCAACCCTTCGGGGAATACAGACCTCTTATATTAAGACCCATGTAATAGGTAGCGAGCCTATAGCCATTTTTGGACACAATATTATGGTGCCAGGTTCAACACCTCATACGACTCGCTTGCCCGGGGACGGCAGGGAATTGTTCTTCCCCGTCCTACCACCGACAAAATGTAACCTACATTATAAAGTAAAATCGATTCTACTCTCGATTCTAAAAAAACTGCTTTCAAGTTTTCCGCTATTTTGTTATAGTTCGCCGTGAGTCCAATGTATCAAATCACATCTAAAATTGATTACCATCCAAACATCGGATGACTTCGATTTGATGTTTACAATCAATCGTTTTTAACCCCCGAAAAAAAGAGGGGTGTTATAAGTTTAACGCGTGTGTCTGTGTATCTGTGTGTCTGTCTGTGGCATCGTAGCTTCCAAACAAATGGACCGATTTTGATGCGGTTTTTCTGTTTGAAAGCTGATATGATCGAGATGGTTCTTAGCTCTAATTTATGAAGATATGTTCAGGCGTTACAAGATCATCAGCTTGTTTCTTAATTGATAATAGGGTCTTACTTTCATACTACACTTACTTTCACAGATCCGAATGATTTGAAAAATGCTGTACTGTTACTTCAGTGGTATTTCCAAGTCATGGCAATCTTTACTTAGCGGTCCCCCGACGCGACAGACGCTTGGATCAAAATTTTACTAGATACTTACAATAAAGTTAAAGGGCCAACAAACACATTTATTAACCGACTTTCAAAAAAGGAGGAGGTTCTCAATTCGATTGTATGTTTTTTTTTTGTATGTTTGTTCCGCGATATCTTTGCTAATTGTGAACCGATTTTAATGATTCTTTTTTTGTTTGAAAGAATATTCTTTCAAAATGGCCATCCCATTTAAATTTGGTGAAGATCTGATGAAGAACTTCGGAGATAGACAATTTGAAGTCGGTTTTATTTTTGTTAAAAAGTGATTATTTTATTTTTTAAACGACTTCCAAAAAAGGTGGAGGTTATTAGATTTTTTTTTATGTCGGGGGTTATTTAAACTTATAATTTAATTTTTACCACATCTAAAAATCTACGAACAAATGTCGATGTTAGATTCCCCGAACCAACCGAACAATGAAATCGTAATTAACAGATGTAGGTTTAAAATCATCTAAAATCCAAACATCTAATGCAACCTCTAGCAAATCAACCGAGCTAGATATTCGCCTCTTCTCTTTTCAACTTTACGAAATCCCGGCCGTGAGAAAGAGATGAAGCGAATATTGCATCCGTTGAGCTAAGAATGTTTGGTTGTCGTCATATCAATATTCCTAGACATCGACATCTGAAAATCGATATCGACATTGATGAAAATAATATCGGATGATCAACCGTTGCCGTTAAAATCTGATAAAACCCATCTCTATTACACATTGTTGAGAGTAAACTGATCTGCGTCATCGATGTAGTGGATGGAAGTGCGGCTGCAGACCTTACGGTCTTCGGTTCGATTGACAGGTATTAATTCTGTTCTGCCTAGCCTTTTCCCAACTATGTTGGAGTCAGCTTCCAGTCGAACCAGATACGGCTGAATACCAATATTTTACACGTAGCAACTGTCATTAGATCTTCGCAACCCAGTTGCAGGGCAATGCCGATATCCTAAGGTTAGACCGGTTATCAGACTTTCGGATTTCTGACTACCGGTAACGACTGTCATAGGTATTCGTATGACAGCCGGGACCGACTGTTATACGTATTCTCCAAGGCACAGAGGGGTCTCGATGTGTAACGAACGGTTTAACTTCGCAAATCGTATGATCTGCGCGCACGAGCCCGTCTGTTACCAGGTATTAATCTAACTATCCTAATGCATTTTATATGAACTAGCATTAAATCAAGTATGTATAAGTAAGTTGGGACTTACCGCAGTACCTTAGTAAGTATTTGGCCTCCGTCCAAACTATTTTGTGGGACCTGAAGTTTTCTGCGGTGCATACAAGTAGACACGCTCTGTATGTACACTAACGTCCGACTCACAGTTTGTGTTCTCTAAAACATCGTAAAAGTTTGTGTCGTTATTGCCCGTGGCATCACTATGGTCCTATCTGAACCCAGCGTTGCGACATTTTGTTTTTTTTTTTTAAATGTTGCAGAATTATGCTGAGATAGGAGCCCTTTTTGGCCTCGTGCAGGTAGTATAAATTCTTATCCTTTCTTTTTTTTTGTAAATATTGTTTTTGTTTTTGTAACTGCCTGTGTAAGTCCAAAATAAATAATTTTCCTTCTTTCTTTCTTTAAAATCTCGTCCCAAATCCCATTGAATTCAACATTTGAAAATGTTTAATGCAAAAGTAAGCACAAGTTGCATGAATGTACGCGTCGTTTGTGACGGTATAGAGTCTGCAAAGATATTCGATAATCACACTCTAACAGCTAGTTCACACAGCGGATCCGTTTTAACGGATGGTACGGTACCTACTGGATGTGTTGTTCACAGCTGTACCGACGGATCAGTTAAACAAATGGCAGCAGCGTCGCATCTGGTAGGCAGGGTATGATAAAAATAACGGATCCAGTATTTTTTAGTGGAACCGGAATACTGTCGTGTATGTGACCTCGCTCATACAACTACAGGCGCCATCACTAAAATAAAAACGGATCCGCTAAAACGGGTCCTGTAATCAGTTTGAAAATGAAATGAAATGAAAATGAAATGAAATGAAAATGAAATGAAAATGAAAATGCAAATGAAAATGAAATGAAATGAAATGAAAAATGTTTATTAATTTAGTTTCTTTGTGAACTAACTGTAAGTGATAGAAAATAAATCTGTAATAATAAATAATCCCTTAAAAATCTATTAAATTCAACGGTTTTATCTTGCAGTACCCTTGCGGCATCAGGATTTGAGGTTTGAAGGTTGAAATTATTACAATGTTAAGGTTAAGCAGAAGTACCTATTTGAATAATCTGTCGCATTATTTGAAACAAATATACGAAACGAAACTAATTAAAACCGTTTAAAAAAATCTTTGGCATTCGATTGAAAGAAGTTTAAGAGTACTGCATCAATATGAGCTTAGCTTTAAATTAGATAAGAAATATTAAAAAAATATTAAACTGTTTGTCCCTATCAAAAATGATCATAAAAACTCGATTATTCTTAAATCTTCGCTTAGGTAACAATACCGCTCAGGTTAAATTTGACAAGTTTTCAGGAGAGACAAAAAACTAATTAATGCTGATTTACACGATGCAAGTTTCTTGAAGCGAGTCTCATGCTATCTTTGTTTTTGTCGGAGAGAAAGACAAAGATATCATGAGACTTGCTTCAAGAAACATGCACCGTGTAAATGAGCCTTTATTATCTTTAAAAGACACAACAAACGACATGCGCGGTGCCAGAACTGTTTGAATAACTCGCTGTGATTGGATAATTTTAATGTTTTGCTAACATCATTCGATGCGCGCCGAAAATATCTATCCAATGACGTTTAAAACGTCAAATGACCAATTTTCGACTTATGGTCAAAGCACACATATCAACTCGGAAAGGGATCGTAACCGTATCGCCTTTCGCCTCGCCGTCAAACAGGCGTCAACCTAACGTAAGCACGTAACCAAACCGGATCAGCAGCTCCGATACGTCGACTCGGCTACGGCTAGGCGACGCTGCGCTTACGGCTCAGAGTAACAGTAGTGTACTGCAGGCAGTCGCGGGAGGGGTGAGAGGGGCAAGGGTGGACGAATAGACGTAAGCTCGGGTACGGAGAGACGTAAGCGCGGGGACGACTAGCCGTAAGCGCGGGAACCACGTTGACCACACACCGCACCGCGGTTCGTGAGCTTGTCCCGAGGCGAGGCGATTACGTTACGATTCCGATTAGTGTGCGATGCAGTAGGGAGTTTCATATAAAGAATACTGAACGGCTTGAGTTGAGACGGTGACGATCCCTTTCCGATTTGATATGTGTGCTTTGACCTTTAGGCGGTATTGTCACCTAAGCGACGAAATTGTGTAATGACGTCTGCCACAGTTCTTTTTTATTCTTCTCTTGGTCGCGTTTGACCCTACTCTCACCTGATGTTAAGCGCAGATAGGGTCTAAGATGAAGTACACGGATCCAAGGAACAAATATGTAGAGGGATTCCCCTATACTACCCCGCTGGCTCTCACATACACACGACGGAACACAGTAAACTGCTTGGCTTGATGTTAATGTGAGAGTGGTACCTAGCCAGGCGGATTATATAGATCCTACCACCAAGCGTGCTGGGTTTTATTGAATCTTACAACACGCGTCAATACCCAGCGTGTGGTGAACAGCGGGTGAGTTTTATTTTCTAGCCCGTCCTCTCACGGGTTAAAAATGTTGCTAAACATCTAGTTCACACAGAAACTGTTTACAGGACCCGTTTTAGCGGATCCGTTTTTATTTTGGTGATGGCGCCTGTAATTGTATCAGCGAGTTCCCATACGTGCTTGCCAGGTGCGACGCAGCTGCCATTTGTTTAACTGATCCGTCGGTACAGACTAATGTGAACATCACATCCAGTACCGACGGATCCGTTAAAACCTATCCGCTGTGTGAACGGACGCTTATACAGCAAGATGATCAAAGAATATTTTGTATAACTTTAATTTTACCAAATCAATCGTGTACGCATTAGACACCTTACAAGCGATCATCAAGATAAGCAGACAGAATCTATCACTAATCGCCGCGCCGTCCCTATTCCAAAATTGACCTTTGATTAAAGTTAGGCGTGGCTGACTGAAACACAAACTAATGGTTTATCCCACCCACGTATTAACTGAGTATTGGGGCGTACCCACTAATCGCTGGTTAGTTGGCTAGCCGTTAGTGCTATAGGCGTATTGATGGCACCCAACTGGGTTTCTCATCATCGGTTTATTGATTTGGTGACATGTAATTATGTGTGAGAATGCTGAACTTGATCGAATTATTTGTAGATCAAATTAAATCATGTTTTGTATTAAATTGAAATTATTGAGCAGTGATAGCCTAATGGTGTGACCGTCTGACTTTCAAGTCATAGATCTCGAGTTCGAATCCAAGGCACGCACCTCTGACTTTTCGGATTCATGTGCGTATTGTATAATTATCACTTGCTTTAAAATGGTGAAAGAAAACATCCAGAGGAAACTGCCTGATAGATATTTCTCGACGGCATGTGAAGCCATGTCAGAGGCCCATGGGCGGCATGAACTCTGACACCAGGTTAGTTACTAACAACACGAAAAGAAAGATTGAATTATTTGTGTTAATGCCTCGTTGGTCTATTGGTGGCAAGCGCGACTGCTGATCGTGAGGTCCTAAGTTCTATTCCCAGGCCGGGCAGTGTTATTTGATGTTACCGTATGGAATTACTCAGTAGCGGCCCGGAGTTTGGATTTGTGCCCGGTTGATGGCAATAGGCTCTCCCCTATTACATGAGACGTAAATATAACGGCGAAATGAGGGTGTCACTATACACCTCTGCCCAACCTTTCGGGGAATACAGTCCCGATGTTATGTTATATTTTGAAATTATTATCTCAGAACATAATGTTTCAAAAAAGTTAAAGTAAGTGACAAAAATTGGGTGGGTGTTTTTGATCATGTTGAGGGAATGAGTGAACGGCGATTAACAAAAGAAATTTATAAGGAGGATATCAGATGTTAAAAATAAAACTGAGGTACATAAACTTTTAGTTTTTTTCTCAGGCAAAGAAGAAACTTTATACATAGGCACATAAACTCTGCCTTTTGCCCATGGGGGTAGGCAGAAACTATATAACGCCAAACGCTACGATCCTTACATACCCTTTTCGCTTCATCCACAGTCATACATCTTGTCATACACGCCGGTTGAGAGTACTACTCACCTATCCTTTATGAATAACAACATCAATTACATCGATGTATATCCTTCTAGGGCGTCCTCTATCATCGTTTCCACTGACATCCGCCTTATAAATTCCTAACAATACGAGTATATACCAATCTTCTAACTTACGTCACAAACATATCGAGTTTAGAGATAAGCCCTAGAATCCATTCAGTAATTGCACTCTAAAACACGATCCAAGATCTCCAATACGAACTTTTGCCAAGCTATTGGAAGATCTTAGGATTCTTTCAGGAAATCCGTACATTTTCTAACAGGTAATTGGGCCTCTAGTAACATATACACAGAGTTTGCGAACACTGGTCCTAGAAACTTTAACCGTGAGTTGAAGTTCAAGTTCTAAAGTAGTCTAAAGCAGTAAATCTTCTAATTTATTGTCTCGGTATTGTGACTTGATATTGCTTTGGAAAAACGAGGTATGGTGTTCCTCCAACGAAAAGGGAGGATCCTACAACCAGGAGGGTCCTATGCCTGGCGGACTACTGCGCTACGGTTGTTTTTTTTCTATTCGACTGCTTGTAGAGATGGTCTTGCGGACCATTTCTACGTATCCGGGCAGTTATTGGCGAGACCTGAAGGGTCTCCAACCAATGGGGACGAAGTAAAATACTTAACCTAAGCTAACTACTACTATTAACATCATGATTACTAGCAACAACAGCACTAAGGGCGATCCCTAACTCGGTCCTCAGCTTAGCGTGTTACTGGCGGGAGGACTGCGAGGGAGACAGCTTCATGAGGGCTGAATTATCGGGGTGACTGGGGGTGACGGGGTGGCTGAATTATCGGAGTCAGAATAGAAGACCGGCTCCGCGGCGGCAGGTGAGCACGGTGGATCAGGGATCCCAACGGTTGATGTTGGCAAGGTGTACATACAAGGTGTAAAAAGACCCTTCACGAAGCCGTCAACCATGCATTCAGTACATCAAACTAAGTAACCCTACGCAAAAATTGTCGCTGGGAAACGACTTTCTTTTTGGGTGTAAAATTTCGTTTTACTGTAAAGCTAATTGTAACGCACTCTAAACACTGTGCTGATAGATGCAATGAGTAGTAAACGGGTAATGGAGGTATTTCAAGTACATTTGCAACCTTCAAAACTAATATTTTTAAAAAAAGTTGTGAAAAAGTTGGAATTTTGACCTCCAATATCTCCGTAACTAGAAGGTTCCCAGGCATAGTCCAGAACAAAAAAAAATATCAAACATGGAGAATAAGTGCCTTTCGGCTTCGTTAAGGGTCTTTTTACACCGTTTATACTATCTGCGTATCAAATCTCAATATCGCGATGCAGAATTTTTTGTGACGTTATATTTTGAGAGTTGTCATTATTGTCGCTGTAGTCTGCTAGGTAATCGTCGTGCTGCGTAGTTCACATACGGTGTGATAGATGCCGCCACATTGCCATTGCGCCAGCACGGGCCTCTTCTCAGAATGAGAAGAGTTTAGGCCTATCGACCATGCTGGTTAGGTGCGGATTGTCGGACTACACACAAATATCTTTTGAAGTTTTTAAATATGCAAGTTTCTTCACGCTGTTTTTATTTTCACCGTAAACGCAGGTGATAATTAAATTCTGATCACTTTCCACAAACTTCCACTTCCACTTTTGACAAACTTTCCTTAACTTTACTCTTTCCGTTAATTTATTGCAATCCATTTTGTTTCATAACTTTGGCATTATACTTGACTACATTAGACTTGACACAAATTTTCACATGAACGAACACCCAGACCCGGAACAACTATCTGTAGGCCATACAAATACTTAATATTTACGACCCGTAGCGCAGAAGCCAATCGGTCAATGTTTTCATGTCCCTTTAAAGATATCATCGCGGCTATAATGTCCGAAGCATACGAACATTCTATAGAAATCCATAGAATATTCAACAATACCCCACTCAAAGATCCTCTTAAGGTCCCACACACATTCTCCACGACCTTTACCCAAACGCGGCGTTACCCCAATAGATATTTCATAAGCTACCTTAAGTTGACACATTAACCTGTCTTGTCTTAGAAACTTGGCAGATAACACATAACACTAAACGGCTGAAACTTTGATGAGTAGGTACTTGGGATCTGAAGCTGAAACTGTGACACTTTAGCATTCTGGTACTAAGTTTTGGTATTGTTCAGTATGTCGATATTATGGGGCAAGGTATAGCCGAATAGAGGGTTTTTGAACTCTTCTCTTTCTCCTCTTCTCTTTTGGATTGCGTTGTTAGTCTTCTTCTTGTTTTTGTGTGGTTAGTGACTAACATGGTGTCAGAGTTTATGCCACCCATGGGCCTCTGATTTGGCTTCACATGCCGTCGAGAAATATCTCTCAGGCATTTCCTCACGATGGTTTCCGTCACCGGTTTTAAGCAAGTGATAATTATACAATACGCACATGAATCTGTAAAGTCAGAGGTGCGTGCCTTGGGTTCGAACTCGAGACCTATGACTTGGCAGTCCGACGGTCACACTACAAGGCTATCACTGTTGTCGTTGGTCTAGTGGTGGCAAGAGCGACTGCTGATCGTAAGGTCCTGGGTTCGAATCCCAGGTCGGGCAGTGTTATTGGGTGTTTCCGTATGGAATTCATCCAGCCCGGGGTTTGAACTTGTGCCTGGTTGATAGCAATAGGCACATGGGACTTAAACATAACGGCGACATGAGGGTGTTACTATACACCTTTGCCTTACCCTTCGAGGAATACAGGCGTGATGTTATGTGCGTATCTCTTTCTCCTAGCCTTTCCCCAACTATGTTGGGGTCAGCTTCAAGTCTAACCAGATGCGGCTGAATACCAGTATTTTACACGGAGCAATTGCCATCAGACCTCCGCAACCCAGTTACTGGGCAATGCCGATATCCTAAGGTTAGACTGGTTGTCAGACTTTCGGGCTTCTGATTATCCATAACGACTGTCATAGGTATTATTATGACACCCGAGACCGACGAGTTAACGTACTCTCCGAGTTCTATGTGTAACTGACGGTCACCCATCGATAGACAGACCGTGGTAAGCGCAGCATGCGTGTATGACAAGATGTATGAATGTGGATAAAGCGAAAGGTGTATGTAAGGATCGTAGCATGTGGCGTTCTATAGTCTCTGCCTACACCCATGGGGAAAAAGCGTCAGTTTATGTATGTACATGTCGCATAGTTTTAATACTACAATGTCTGGACTTTAAAAGAGACTTTGACCTCTGAGTTTGTTTCGGCTTTTCTTATCAGAGCTAGTCAGATAGGAAATGCCGGCGCTATCTTGTCTTAAAAAAACATTACAATGACTTGTAAAAGTGTCTGTAACAGATTTATTTACAGAAATAAAAATCATTTATCATTTTATCATTTACAACATAAAATATTTTCTTAATATTGTCTGACCTGGGTTCGCACATACATTACGTGTTTCCTGTCAAATAGAAGAAAGAAGAAAGAAAGAAAGAAAAGTTGTTTAATCGCTCCAACGTGACGCATAAAACTAAAATAAAAGTATAAAACATAACGAAAAATAAACTGTTGGGAAAAATATGCGTCACATCCGCGCAAAACGGCCATCGCTCAGCATAATGCTGTGTCTCACGTGCGAGACAGAGCCACAGCGCTGGTTTTCAGCGACAGCCGTCAATTCTACAAAGTTTGTGCAGTAATAGTAAACATTTTATTACCATTAGATAGATACCTGTATACATAGTTTGACATAAAATCAACCCAGATTTACGATTTACTTTGATTTTACTACTTACCTTTATTTTACGAACCTTCATCCCTGTGGACCGAAATCTGTAGGAGAAGTTAAATAGGATATCAAATACAGATTTATTTTGTACTAGCGACCCGCCCCGGCTTCGCACGGGTGCAATGTAGATACTAATGTGGGGCATATAAACCTTCCTCTTGAATCATTCTATCTATTGCTGAAAACTGCATTAGAATTCGTTGCGTAGTTTATAAGATCTAAGAATACAGACAGCGGCAGCGACTTTGTTTTATATACTACTAGCGGCCCGTCCCGGCTTCGCACGGGTGGACATTTTTCCCGTTTTTGCAATATTTTTCATGTATACTCCGCTCCTATTGGTCATAGCGTGATGTTATATAGCTTATAACCTTCCTCGATAAATGTACTATCCAACACAAAAATAATTTTTAAATTCCTACGAGTAGTTTCTGAGATTAGCGCGTTCAAACAAACAAACTCTTCAGCTTTATAATATTAGTATAGATGTGAAGAAGATGTAAACTTTAAACCACCTGCGGTATCTGATGGACCTAGGTTTCGAATTCAAGATAGGGCAAAGACGTGTAGCCCAGGGTTGGAATATATTTGTTACCATCACACCAAACCGTTTGCCCCGCACGACATAGACCTGAAGGGGCTGGTAAACGATTAACATTTAACAGCAATGTGTGGCCGGCAATGTTACGGCAATACGGTCATAATACTCTTTAATATTATGGCAACATTACAAGTTGACCGACAATATTGTCTCAATATTGCTATTATTATTGGGTTTTCCCGGGTGGGATTCCTCAGTAGCATGGGACTTAAATATAACGGTGAAATGAGGGTGTAACTGTAAACTACTATATAACTTTGCTGGCCGAGGGCAGTACGCGCACCCGCGCCGCGGGGAATGCAACTACGCGACGCACTCTTATGCTTCTCAACTCTCTCATATCTACGTAAGACGTGGACTTGTTCTCAGATAAATTGAATCAAGTCATATCCGCAGCACATGTCGACCTCACATTCTACCATAATTATTCTGGCCGCACATAGCAAATAGGGCCCAACTATGTGTATGTAGGTACCTACCTACTGAGTAATTGTAATCGTAATTGATTAATTAATAGACAAATTAGTATTGTTTCATGCAAATTGTATTTAGTATTATAAGAATATTAAGTAAATTATTGTAACTTGTTTGTAGACGCTTTGGGTTTACCTGTTATGTCTACAAATTTTTGGATAAATAAATAAAATTAAATAAATAAATAAAGCTCTGCCCAACTCTTCGGGGATTACAGGCGTGATATTATGTTTATGTTGTGTTATTGTTGGTATGGTCGTGTATTGCCGAGTATGGCTGCCGCTGGGCGGCCTTGAAGCTCTGGGTATATAGTACTCTTAATTCTTCAGAGCGTAAAACATGGTGTTATAAATTTTATTTCAATATGAAACAAATAATTTCCGACTTAAATACAAATTTGTAAGATACAAAGGCATTGAATTGTTCCGCTTTTCATTGCCGATAAACATTTTATTAGAAAGGTGCTTGTGTCATGTTTACGACAAACGAATAAAGTATTCATTTATCAATTTATTTCTTCGTGTGAATTTATATAGGCGTTTGTAACACGACGTACTTCGATATTCACTTTAGTAAGCTGAGTCTATTAGCAGTAACGCAAACAGTAATGGTGCGTCCAGACCTGACGAACGCGCCGCGAATGCGCCGCTCGCGAGCCGCGCGCGTGCATTTCATGTTCGTACAAAAGTTCGCGCGCCGTCCGCGCGCCGCTCGCGCGCAGCTCGCGAGCGGCGCTTTCGCGGCGCGTTCGTCAGGTCTGGACGCACCATTACAGAAGCGATTGAGACAAATGTATTGATAATTAACTGCCTCGTTGGTCTAGGTTCGATCTCCAGGTCGGGCAAAGTGTTATTCGGTTATGCCGTGTGGAATTCCTCAGTAGCAGCCCGGAGTTTGGGTTTGTGTCCAGTTGATGGCAATAAGCTCGCCTCTTGTTACATGGGACTTAAACGTGACAGCAAAATGAGGGTTTTACTATACACCTCTGCCCAATGCTTTGGAGAAAATAGGCGTGATGGTATGTCTACCATTAAATACGGCTATTTATTACTTTTTAATGCAATACATTAAGCAATTGACATACATTTCATTCTTATCGATCCCGGGTTTTTGGCCCTAACATTTTGGGCATTATCCTTTGTGTAAGAATTCTTCATCTCTTAACTTGGGCCAAACGTTTACTGAATGCAAAGTTTCTGGATATTGACCTCGTAATATATTTGAATAGGTATACCTCCTGTTTTGAGAACTACACACACAAAACATATTGGTTGCGGGCGTGGCCACAGTGCGGTTGGGTCTTTAAAGGAAGGTTTTAATAAAGAAAAACTGGGATGTTGCATATTAAATAAACTAAAGGTTCCGTGGCTGCAGGAATTTTGTTGCAATATCTCTATTGAGTGTTATTTTTTTATTATTTATTAATTTTGATTAAGTTATGATAAATAATTTATATTTGACTGCCTTGTTGGTCGCAAGTGCGGCTGCTGAGCATGGGGTCCTGGGTTCGATCCCCAGGTCGGGCAATGTGTTAATGGGTTTTTCCATTAGAAATTTCTCAGTAGCAGCCCGGATTTTGTATTTGTGCCCGGTTGATGGCAATAGGCTCGCTATTACATGGGACGTAAACATAACTGGCGACACGAGGGAGTACAAAAACACCTCTGCCGAACCCTTTGGGGAGTACAAGGCGTGATGTTATGTTATTTTTTGTTAATTTTTTTTTTTAATTTGAAATGGGTTTGCTCTTGACTCTAGTGTAGGTCAAAGGAGACGGAGACAAAGTCTACGATGGAGTGAGCTTACCTTACCATTTATATTTCGGTAAGTAGTTATATCTTATTATCTGTGGATGGGTGAACGTTCGTTACACATCAAGACCCCTTCGTGCCCCGGAGAGCACGTTAAACAGTCGGTCCCGGGTGACATACGAATACCTATGACAGTCGTTACGGGAAGTCAAAAGCCCGAAAGTCTGACAACTGATCTAACCTTAGGATATCGGCATTGCCTAGTAACTGGGTTGCGGAGGTCTGATGGTAGTCGCTCCGTGTAAAATACTGGTCTTCAGCTGTACCTGGTTAGACTAGAAGCTGACTCCAACATAGTTAGGAAAAGGCTAGGCAGAATATATAATATAGTTATATCTTATTAGGGTGTGACATTATGTTCAGAAGGACAATCAGACGGATATTAAACTTCGATTTTGCTATTCGACCACGGAACCCTAAAAATGTTTTAGCATATTTAGTAGAACGAAGTTTGAATTTAAAATCAGGTGTATCGCCAAAGTGGTTAAAAGCCAGGTGTGGTCGAAGCACTTTAAGTTTAGACATTATAGCCACTTTTGTGGTTAAGAAGGTCAGTTCCAGTTCTCCCTTGGGTGTGTTAGAGATGAATTAGAGATTATAGCGACAGATGGATGGCCGTTAGAAACTATTGTAGACGTCTTCTTTTCATGTGGTTAGTAACTAACCTAGTGGCAGAGTTTATGCAGCCCATGAGCCTCTGACTTGGCTTCACATGCCGTCGAGAAATATCTTTCAGGCATGCCGGTTTCCTCACGATGTTTTCCTTTACCATTTTTAAGCAAGTCATAATTATATTTACAATACGCACATCCGAAAAGACAGAGATGCGTGCCTTGGGTTCGAACTCGAGACCTATGACTTGGCAGTCCGACGGTCACACCACTAGGCTATCACTGCTAAAAATTGCTATATATTGTATATATATACTGAAAACCTTTTATTAGGGACTGTTGATTTGCTATGGTATGCTATAAATTGTGTGGAAATCGGTTGTTATGGTATGGGCATGTGATGCGGAGGAACGAGGAACATGTCGTGAGGAAAGTTTTGAGTGTGAATGTGAATGGTTGTAACAGTAGAGGAAGACCAAAGAAACAATGGATGGATAGTGTGAAAGATGATATGGCTAGAAAGGGGGTGACTACTGAGATGACGGCTAATAGAGATGTATGGAAGAAGACGTACTGCGCCGACCCCAATTAAATTGGGATAAGGGCAGGAGGATGATGATGTCGGTTTGCTATATGTAGAAGCTCGCTACACTATGAATGCATTGGAATGCCAATAGATGCAAAAATTTGATTCAGAAACTACAGTCTTGGGCTTTATACACTACTAGCTGTGTCTATGCCTATGTTACTCAGTGATAATGTAGCTTTTTAACGGCAAAAGAATTTCTGAAATCAGTCCAGTAGTTTTTAAGTTTATTCGTTATATACAAAAATACAAATCTTTCTTCTTTATAATATTAAATATAGATTACACATTAAAGGATAACAAGCAAATAACACGGCCGCGTTACCATCCAAAATGCGTGTTAATTTTGAATGTACTGAATTTGACATTTATTATCTGTCAATTGGCCTCTGCTAGCAGTGCCGCCATAAACTGCTAAGATATATATATATATATATTTTAAACGTTACCCTGCACTATTATTTCTCATGTATCAGGGGTGCGTTTACAGACACAAATCTTCACACGCACAAACGCCCAGACCCGGAAGAACTATTTGTAGGCCATACTAATATTGGATCCGTGCGGGAATCGAAGCTATGACCCATAGCACAGAAACCAATCGCTCAGCCACTGCAGTAAACGCGTCGTCAATTATTATAACACAGTCGCGTTATATATATACCTTTTCTTAAATGTTATAAAGAATCACACCCCTGATTGTGTAACATGCCTTTAACACCCAATGCAAAAGGTCTATCCACACATATCAGGGCCGTGTCATAGCCGGGATCGAGCCGGAGATCACCATCGCATACATTTTGTACCGAAGCAAGAGCTCCATCGCTCCCGGGCTGGTCACCTACGCTAACTGACCAGCACTGAGTGACTGAGGTCTTGCTTCGGTACAAAATGTATGCGATGTTGATCTCCGGCCCTGTGTCGGCCCTGATATGTGTGAGTGGAGCTAAAAAGAGGGGTGTTGTAACCCTTTGTCCATCTGTGCCATCTTAGCTCCGAAACGGATGAACCGATTTCCGAAGGCTGGTTAATGCGGAAATAGCTAAGAAGAATCTTAGTTATGTAACATAGCCTATGTTTAATGATAATAATTAATCCATTTCAATGTTTCGGTTTGGAATTTAAGTTTTAGGTATGTCATTTCAACAATATTAACCTAGTTGTCGAGAAGAAGCTAGTTCATATTTAATTCTGAATGTGATTACCATTTAGGCTAGCTTCATACACGAATTTTATAACTGTGTGGCGGTTTTGAGTATTTTTTGTGACCTACGTAAATGTGCGGCAGATTGGTAGCGTCGTGCGTCGGGTTGTTGAGCTCCCTAAAATAAGGTTTAATCTACACGATCGCTGATGCACGTGTGCCGTCAGTTAGGACAGGTCAACCGAAAGCTGTTATGGCAGTTTCTTCAAAAAGCCATTCCAGACGTTGCCCTATATACACATTACATAGTTAACTCGCATAGTTTTTATACTATAATGTGTGGACTTTAAAAGAGACCTTGATCTCCGAGCTTGTTTTGGCTTTTCTTCTCAGAGCTAGTCAGATAGAAAATACCATACCAATAGCCATTAGGTCTAAAATAAATTTACCTATCAATCATCATTTATAACATACGGTGCAATTAACATTGTTGAACTATCGCAATGGTAGCTATTGCGCTTGTAAGTGAATTACGCAATTATGCGCAAATATAGAATTAGTCAAAGCAATTACAAATACACTACTTAGCGAATGCAGCTTTTAGTGAGCTTACAAACAGTCACATCAATATTTTATGCGTAAGCATACCTCGTAGAAGATTCCTTCTAGAGGTCTGTATAGGTACATAAATAATGTGTATTGTGGTAGGTATGTACTTACTGTGCCCGTCAATGGCCGGGATTGTTATGTTAAGCGCAGGCCACAAATCCCGAAGGAAGATGTATTATTATTATGATGTAGGTATATTTGAGACAGGTATTTGGTGGATGTGAATGTTGGTCGTGGCAGAAAAGGCATGAAAGTAGAATAAATGCCGTGGAAATGCGTTCCTTGCGAAGTATGTGCGGTGTAACTTTGAATGATAGATTGAGAAATGAAGAGATTAGACAAAGTTGCGGTTTAAAAGATGATGTAGTGACAAAAATTTAAAGGAGTATGCTTAGGTGGTTTGGTCATGTTGAGAGAATGAGTGAACGTCGATTAACAAAAGGAATTTATAAGGCGGATGTTAATGGGAACGCCGTTAAAGGACGTCCTAGAAGGACATACATCGATGTTATTGGTGATGTTCTTCACAAAGGTCAGGTGCGTAGTACTCTCAACCGGCGTGCGTGTATGACAAGATGTATGAATGTAGATGAAGCGAAAGGGGTATGTAAGAGTCGTAGCATGTGGCGTTCTATAGTTTCTGCCTACCCCCATGGGAAAAAGGCGTGAGTTTATGTATGTATGTATTTGGTGGAATGTTTCAAGGTAAGCTATTGAGATATTAGTACCACCTGCGACTTTAGATCAATACAGGATTGCTGACCACACTTTTCTTAAGTTCGGAAGGACTGGAATACAGATATATGGGAAAGCTCAGAGTGACATAAAATATCTTCATAACCAACCAACTCCATTTATTTTCTATAACAAAAGCCAACTAAAGGAACATTGTACTCTTTCCTTATTTAAAATATATCCACCTCCATCTCATATTTACTTCCATCCCTTTCTCTCTTATACATTCATCCCTTTCATTCACTCTTACGTTTCGTTTCCCACGGAGTTTTTTTTTATACAGGCCTAGCTGTACCCGCGGCTTTGCCAACGGAAACATAAGGTTACTGGTCATCACCCACACGTAACAGCGTGATAATTTGTAACCTGACCCGATCTTTAGTGGATTTGGTTGCCTTTTAACTGAATGTATCCAGTAGCACTGGCGTGAAGCTCAAACATACAAACGGACAAATAGAAAAAAAAAATCAAAAAAGTCATTTTTGGCATTCCTAAAATGCATTGCACTTACTTTTTTCCAAAAATATTTAATATTAGCTGTGTCCTCATGGCTCCGCCCGTAGCCTGTGTTACTCAGTGATAATGTAGCTTTCTAACGGCACAAGAATTTTTGAAATCGGTCCAGTAGTTTTTAAGTTTATTCGTTACGTACAAAAATACAAATCTTTCCTCTTTATAATATTAGTAAAGATATAGTTTGGCATCGTTATGATTTTATTATATTTATAGATAACTAAGGTTTACGGTTAGTTTATGCCGCCCATGGGCCTCTGACTTGGCTTCACATGCCGTCGAGAAATATTTCTCAGGCATGCGTTTCCTTCTGCCGGGGTCGCGGTGCATGCAACAGCGAATCCCGTGACCCCGGCCTTAGGTCAGAAGGAGGGACACCGTGGGATTTTAGCCAGTAAGAGTCTGGCACACCCCCCCGTCTTCCCCAGACGGGGGATAGTCCATGAGGATTTCGCCACGTGAGAAAAAAAAAAAAAAAGGCATGCGTTTCCTCACGATGTTTGCCTTCACCGTTTTTAGCAAGTGATAATTATACGTAGTGTGTGGCTTGGGATCGAATTCGAGACCTATGACTTAACAGTTCAACGGTCACACCACTAGGCAATCACTGCTGTACCGGGTTTGATGAGAATACCAAACCAATACCTTTTATGTATCAGAAAATCGCCTGTTTTATAAAGTACTTTGCATCAGAGAGAGGCACAAAATTTCCAGTACCGTTGAAACTGGCCTCCATTGTGTTGGGATACTTGCTTCAGGCTATACGTATGCGTATGTCAGTGGACTTGTGTGTTCGACGTGCTGCCTCCTGATCGAGTAGAAATACTGTTTAATTGCAAACGCCCCCAGTTATAGTACAGGAGACAGGATGGAGTTTATTTATTTAATTACAACGGTTGTATTACAACTAGTTACAGTAACTAAAATATAAATATAGAAGAGACAATTATAACACATATTAAAATAAACAAAGTAAAGTAAAATTTTAAGTGAAAACATAAGTAATTAATGTATTCAGGATGCTGTTGGGTCTACCACGCTTTTGTAGCGCTTCCGGGATGTTCACAACCAGTGTTGATGGTTTTCATGCCATTATGCGGAAACGGTGCGCTTCTATTCTCGGTAGAGTACGTGCTAGCTCCCACAGCATTCTGAATGTATTGTGTGATAGGTGGGTCAGCCCCATGCTGGCTCACTGGTTACAGCTGCACACGAAGGTTTGTCAGCCTTTTAAATTTTGTTTGTTTTTATTTTTACTAACATTAGTTTAAAAAAATTACGAACTACATAATGGATCTCGTAATTTAATCTGAAATTAAATATTAATTATTATAAATAAAGGAAGGTTAACAACACTGTCTTAAATTCCCCTCACAGTACTTCTGACATACCAATAAAATCTTCGTCCATCCATCCGCAAACAGATCGCCTGTTGGAATAGAATCCAAGAGATCATTAAGCGTGGCCAGAGTGCGAGGAATTGGCGACTTAGCACGTGCAGCAGTACGACGTGGAGGTGCGGCAAACAGCTTGTGCTTCCTGCCCCGGCAGTAACTGTCTGGGACAAAGAAGCGCGCCAGCACTACAACAGTCAATAGCGCCACGGAGCGTCTGACAGGCTATTGTGAGCTGACCTGTAGTGTTGTGGTAATTATCACCCATATTCTAAGACGTTCCTCCAAAACTTACTCAACTCGACTCCACCTCGACTCAGCCTTTAGTTAACATAAACGTCCT
Organism: Amphipyra berbera; assembly: GCA_910594945.2. Lineage (NCBI taxonomy): Eukaryota > Metazoa > Arthropoda > Insecta > Lepidoptera > Noctuidae > Amphipyra > Amphipyra berbera. The sequence continues at coordinate 10,873,986 of OU343144.1, forward strand.
CGACTCGAAATTTTTCCTCAGTCGAGGAAAAGAATCATCTGTCAAACTCAAGGTACCTCGGAACCCACCATAAGGAAGGAATTGTCAAAGTTCGTATGTAACAAAAATGAATTTTGAAGACTTTATCGAATATACTTACGATAATCCTTACAAATATTTATCGCGGCGTTATTTGCGCGATGCAGATAATTCAAATTTTGACGTCATGACTCCGTCGAGGAACTTCAAAGTTCACTCGAAATTGCGACTAAGAATACAATTTTGAAGGTGTTTTCGAGGCCGTCCTGAGTCGAGTATGAGTCGAGGAAGTTTTGGAAGAACGTCTTAGAATATGAGTGTATGTTTTTAAAAGCAAAGTTTCTACTGTTCAAGTAGTAAGCTCGTAAACGTTCAGTATTGTATTTTATGTTCACGTTTTGTTGTCAAAATAGCCTCGTTCGTTTAGTTGTGGCAAGCGCGACTGCTGATCGTGAGGTCCTGGGTTCGATCCCCAGGTCGGGCAAAGTGTTATTGGGATTTTCCGTGTGGAATTCTTTAGTAGCAGCCCGGGGTTTGGATTTGTGCCCGGTTGATGGCAATAGGCTCGCCCCCAATTACATGGGACTTAAACATAACGGCAAAATGAGGGTGTTACTATACACCTCTGCCCAACCCTTCGAGAAATACCTATAGGCGTGATGTTATGTTTTGTTTTCAGCACTTCTCCCACCGTTAATTCAGCCCTCATCAAGCTCTCCCTTCCAGTCCTCCCACCAGCAACGCCCTAAGCCGAGTTCCGAATCCCATTAACAGTCGCTCTTAGTGCTGTAGTTGCTAGTAGTCATGATGTTAGCAGTAGTAGTTAGCTTAGGTTAAGTATTTTACTCGTCCCCATTGATTGGAGGCTCTTCAGGTCTCGCCAATACCTGCCCGGTTACGTAGAAATAGTCCACAAGACCATCTACAAGCAATCCAATATAAAATAAAATACATTTGTCCCTTAAATAAAACCGACTTCAAAAAAAAGAATAAAATAATTACCATATTATAAAATTAACAGTTTCAGAAGTCCGTGCCTTCAATTTGGCTCAGCGTGGATTAGCACCGACTTCTGAAACTTAATTTTATAATATGCTAATTATTTTATTCTTTTTTTCGTTTTTTTGAAGTCGGTTTTATTTTTGGTACAAATGTTTTTTATTATTTTCATTTTAGTGGCCTTAATTAAAACATGGTTGGACCTACTAAAGACGCTGCTCGTAACATAATCACATCATCACGTTATGCGTACTGTTCGTCATTGAGGAGTTCCTTTGTCTATCTCAGATCTTCACCAAATTTAAATGGGACCATTTCGAAAGAATACCCTTTTATACAAAAAAAGAATTTGACAAATCGGTTTATAAATGACGGTGTTCTGAGGTAACAAGCATTAAAAAAAACAGTCGAATTGATAACCTCCTCCTTTTTTGGAAGTCGGTTAAAAATATGAAACCAAGACCATAATTTTGTTTTTGTTCCACTGCCCAATGGGGCATTTGACATAGCAACGATTGATATAGGTTCGAAACACAAGGAAAATTATGTTTTGGTTCGTTTTCCATTTGGTAATTATATACTGGGTATATAATTTTTTGTTTGAACATAGAAAACAAAGTATAAATCATTAATCTTTTGGAAACAACCTCAGTGAAATCAATCACTGGTTTCACTATAATTTTCTCTAGTAACACTAGGTATTATTTATTCAGTGTTTAGTTTAACTGCCTCAATGGTCTAGTGGTGGCAAGTGCGACTGCTGATTGTGTGGTCCTGGGTTCGATGCCCAGGTCGGACAAAGTGTTATTGGGTTTTTCCATTAGGAATTTCTCAGTAATGGTGAAGACAATAGGCTCGCCCCCTATTACATGGAATTTAAATACAAGGTCAGTCGGAAAGGAAGTACTAAGCCGAAAGAGTGTTAAAGTACCAATAATAAGGGATAACTTATGTTCTACAACTTTCCCCAAAACTCGATAGTTTAAGAGAAATTGCTTTTCAAAGATTTCGTAAAAAATATGCTAAAATCTATCTGTCCATAGCTATGATCAGCTGTTTTTACAATTTAGGTCATATTTGGATTTCATGTCATACAGATTAGAAAATTAATTTTCTGAATTCATAACGAAAGCAGGTATGTTTTTTTTTGAAAATACTAAAAAAAATCTTTTTTCATGCAAATAAAAATTATCGTAGTTTGAAATTTTAACACTTGCTTTAAAATAGTCATCAGTGATACTTTAAGTGGCCCGCAGCTTAGTACCCCCTTTCCGACTAACTTTGTATAACTGGCAAAATGAGGGTGTTACTATACACCTCTGCCCAACCCTTCGGGGAATACAGGTGTGATGTTATATTATGTTATGTTAGTCTAATTGAAAGTAAAGCGTGTACATGGTAACCTACACATATTCTGAGTTACGAATTCGGAATAATAAAAAAGTTTAAACGGAATGTTTTCTCGGAATTTTCCGAATTTCGAACATGTTCATAGTTTGATATGAAAAGTTGAATGAGTTTCGAATAAGGATTTATTATCACAACTAATTTATTTTTCAAACTATTTCAATTCTAATTTCGAACATTCAAGTCAACATGGAAAATTTAAATGAAAACATTAAATTCTCGCAACCTATCTCCCGAAGTACAATCGAGCACATAATTACAGACAATACGTTAGTACAGTTAGGAGCAAAAGCGAAATAGCGCCATCAATGACAGGCGGGTATTTCGACCGGATCGTAACGACCATTGACTAATTAGTGCGTTTTTTTTTGGTCGGAACAATCCTTGTTAATTAAGTATTCTCGCACTGTGCCTTTATTTGTTTTATAGCTATATATTATTTGTTTTTTTTTTGTAATAGGTTATCAATAATCAAACAGGCCAGCGCGACGGCCTACCTGAACGAAAAGGGGTTACCACCGCAATACGCACCTACAACTTAAAAAAAAAATTAACGTGCACTCTGTGGCACAGATAATAATATACCTACTCGCTTTACGAAAGGCTGTAGTGGATTATATTGCAACTATAGTTTCCTTTAGAGATCACAAATGTAATTTAGAATCACTAAATTATAATATTTATCTAGAAATACCAGAATTCGTCACCAGAAAGCCATACTTAAGCGCCATTTTGGCTAAAATGAGTTATATATTATATCGTTGGATTGGACTTTTTTCTGCGTCGATTAGTTGGGATTTCGTAATATATATAGTAGAATAAAATACGAAATCCCAACTAATCGACGCAGAAAATAAAATCCAATCCAACGATAACTCATTTTAGCCAAAATGGCTTTTAAGTAGTATTGGCTTTCCGGTGACGATATTATTATTCCGTGTGGGGACGGGCTAGAATATAAAACTTCCTCACCACACGCTGGGAATTGACGCGTGTTGTAAGATTCAACAAAACCGCTTGGTGGTAGGATCTATACGGTCCGCCTGGCTAGCTACCACCCTCACATTAAAGACCGGAACCAAACAGTTTACTGTGTTCCGTCGTGTGTATGTGAGAACCAGAGGAGTATAGGGGAATCTCTCTATATTTCTATTAATTGGATTCGTGTGTTCCATCTTAGACCCTGTCTGCACTTACCATTAGGTGAGACTAGGGCCAAAGGCGAGCAAGTCTAGAATTAAAAAAACAGCTACTCCAATCAGTACGCGAATCACTTTGGCTTGGAGGTTCTGTTTTGCTAACAAGATAAACTAGATTGGTCCGAGGTATACTGCTCGATACTCTAAGTTAACACGTTTTAACTGAATTCTCTTTGGTCTGGGCAAAACGAATTTACTCAGCAATCAAGTTTGCTTTGGAAGAATCTTTTGCAACGTTTTCTGGAATAGTGTAACTAACCAAAAGATAAAGTGACGTTAGCAGTTATTCTGTTAGGAAAAGGCTGCTTTTGTGAAGAGGTGATGGCGACCGAGGAGGAAGCAGAGAGGGAAAGTGAGATGTCTGCCTCTCTCTTTTCCCGCGCCCGGTGCACCTGGCGCTGGAGGGCGCAGAACGGCGGTGGGATAGGGGACCCGTCGCCCGACCAGTAACGGGCCTGAGAAGGTGGTGCGCCGTGTTCCACGCGTGCTTCTCATGAGGACGTGGGACTAGGCCTCACAAAAGGAGAGGTCTGAGACCTGCCAGGATTGCGGTGCATGCATCTGTGAATGTCGCGACCGGTCAACGGTCAGGACGTGGAACACCGTGGGTTTTAGCCGATAAGAGTCAGGCAGACCCCCTCCCTTCCCCGGGCATGGGATATCCATGAGGATATTCCCACGATAAAAAAAAGGAAACCCTTACATAGTAACTGGATTTTCAGTAAAAATCATCGTTCATTGATGGTAGGATCAATGCCGCCAACCTGGCCATCTACTTCCCTCACATGTCATTAAAGACCGGCGCCAAGCAGTTTACTGTGTTCCGTCGTGTGTATGTGAGAGCCGGAGTATAACGGAATCCCTCTTTATCCCTGTTACTTGGATTAAGATGCTCCATCTTAAACCTTGTCTGTCCGCTTACCATCAGGTGCGACTAAACAGAACTAAAGAATAAAAAAAACCTTGTAAGAGAAGAAATAAAACTAAGGCTTTAAAATTATGAGGATGAAAGAGTTCAAGTAGCCAGAAGTAGATTACTCCAGTCTCAGCCGTCATCCGAAATTCAACAGAGACGTTGATTGGACACTGCCCCTTGCCTGGAAACCAGCTCTGAAGTCTACGTCATACATAAGTGAGTTAAGTTTGGAGGGTGATATAATTAGCACGGCATGCGCCGGCACTCAGTCCTTCAACAACCCGGACACGACAAGTGACGGAGATGCACGAGCAATACCGACACAGAGCGTGCCCCTCTCATCGCGGGCGCAACGCTATGCGGGGCGGTGCAGCGCTAGTTCGACTAGCGACCTCGCCGCGTGATCAGCTCATTATTAAGGGCTCCGTTTGGGTCTGAAACTAGTCGGACAATCCCGAAAATGCATGTGAGTAAACCGTAACTAATTATAAATATGAATGTGTCTCACGAAAGTTATAATACAAAAATACTCCAGTATAATTTTAAGTAGGTAACCTTTTTCTATAAACCTATTATTTTAAAAAATCCTTTAAAAAACCTTTCAAGTAAAACGGTTTTATCTTGTAGTGCCCTTGCAGCATCAGAATTTGAGGATAGAAGGTTGAAATATAATAATGTTGTATTGCCATGGGAAACTGAAACTGTGTGCGAAGTTTCAGCAGTACTAGTTGAAAAAAATGTTGCAAGATTTGAATCAAACAAACAAAACCAAGCTTATTAAAACTGTTAGTTAAACAATTAAAAACAGTAGTCCATGCGAAACGATTACAACCGGAACAATGCATAAAATTATTACTTTTTATTATTTAAAAACTCTTTCAGTAGCTGAACGCCGTAATTTTAAGCCTGCCTGAAGAATAATGACAATAATTTGTCTGTAATGACGTAAACAAATGTTAATAGCAACATTCTCAGTATTGGATAATGATTTCAGTATAAAAGGCTTGTTTGTGTGGACATAGCAAATAACTTCAGGCATGTTCCATGTCAAGGCAAAAATAATTTACATAACATCACGCTTTGTACTCCCCGAAGGGTTCTGCAGTACACCTATATTTCACCAGTTATTTAAAGTCCTATGTTATAGGGGGCAAGCTGGCCATTAACTGGGCACAAATCCAGACACCGGGTTGCTACTGAGAAATTCCTAATGGAAAAACTCGTTTTGATTTTTTCCATTAGGAATTTCATATTTCATATTTTCAAAACACTTTGCCCGACCCGGGGATCGAACCACTAGACTAACAAGGCAACAAAAATAATTTGATACAACTTAAAAGAACCAAGAAACGTTGGCTGTATCCAACCAATTGAAATTGAAATTGTGAATGATAAGGAATTATTATAGGTCTGTTTTTCTTTGTTCGCGCTTGACCCTAGTAGGTAAGCGCAGACAGGGTCGAAGATGGAGCACACGAATCCAAGTACGGTATCAAAGCTATTGGAGAGACTCCCCTATAAATAAAAATAATTTATTCTCAGACCAGCAGATCCATGGAGTATTAGTAACAATATAACTCATAATTTATGTTATAATAGTAAACGACAATAGAGAAAAGTAACATCCCCAATAGGCAGGCTCACCGAGCCTTTACAACATGTAGCTCAGTGAGCCTGCCAACTTGGCTGAACCAAGACGCTCATCCACCATCCTCAGGACTCTGTTCGAGCTTCGCCGCACCCTGTTCACCAGCGAGGCAACCTTTTATCGCATTACTGCGTAAAAGTCATCCACGCTGGCATCGGCAAACATACCCGACGCGCTACAGTAGCGTGGGAGTCGGAACATAGTCCTAAAGATGTTGTTGTATTGAACGCGTAGGGCATTGTAGGATTTCTGTGTAAAGCTGGCCCACAGGCTACTCGTGTAAAATACCTGGCAATATGCTTTAAAAAGCGTTATCTTGACCTCGGCTGTAAATCGAGCAAACCTATGTGCCAACATATTACCACGTACTGACAATGCCCTACGCTTCCTCTCTATATCCAAATCATACACATATTTTTGGAAATAGCCCCTGCCTCTCACGTAACCCACATACATATTTTACCTCGTGTGTGAACGAGTTAGAATAAAACTTCCTCACCGCACGCTGGGAATAGACGCGTGTTGTAAGATTCAACAAAACCCAGCACGCTTGGTGGTATGATCTATACGGTCCGCCTGGCTAGCTACCACCCTCACATTAAAGTCTGGCACCAAGCAGTTTACTGTGTTCTGTCGTGTTTTTTTTATTGTTTACTTGGTCGCTTCTGGCCCTAGTCTCACCTGATGGAAAGCGCAAACAGAGTTTGAGATAGAGCACACAAATCCAAGGAACAGAGATATAGAGGGATTCCCCTATACCCCTCTGATCCTCACATACACACGATGGAACACAGTTAACCTAATCTAGAAACTACGTATTGTTATCAGTAGCTGGTAACACTGGACAATGTTGATAACGGAGGGTATTCGTCAAGATTAATCAACTTACCCAAAGTTATAAAAACATTGGTCATTCGACGGAGCAGAGGATTCTATGTCGAACAGCCGAAGAAGTCTGACCATTTATATCTGATTAGCTTGTCCTTATTTTCTGATTTTGTGTAAATTGTGTAAATTATTATACTGAGAAACAGCTTCTGTAACTAACCACTATCCCAAATATAAGTACTCTCAGTGGTGGAGATTCTATGTTGGTTTCACTCTGAATATCGAATTTAGAATTCCAATTTAAATAAATTCGAGAATAATGTCGTCACAGACATTTGTATGTCAATTTATTACGCGACATATTTTTTGTAAAGTGTTAAATCAGTTTGTCTGGCTGAGTCCATCCCATCGCTATTTGCCTATAAACTATACGGCTGCCGACAGGCGAGCCCCGCCCAATCCTGGTTCGGTTAACGATTCCAAAACAGAATCTAAAATTCAATTACGTAGGACACATTTTTGGACGAAACGTTAACATGCAAAGTTATTAACGTCATTGTCAGGTCATTCATATATAAAATAACCAGCGTTGAACCAGGGGCTCGTAATTAATTACCAACGATTTGCGAAGTTAAGCTGCGCTTGCCGCGGTCATTCTATTGATGACCGTTCGTTACACATCAAGACCCCTCCATGCCTCGAAGAGCACGTTAAACAGTCGGTTCCGGGTATCATACGAATACCTATGACAGTCGTTACGGGAAGACAGAAGCCCGAAAGTTTAGCAACCGGTCTATTCTTAGGATATCGACATTGCCCAGTAACTGGGTTGCGGAGGTCTGATGGCAGTCACTCCGTATGCATAACATAACATCACGCCTGTATTCCCCAAAGGGTTAGGCAGAGGTGTATAGTAACACCTTCATTTGAAAGTTGTGTTGAAAGTTTGGTTCTATCAAAACTAAACTATACAGATACTGTAATAGGACCCAGGCTATTAGCACGCACCAAGAGACTGATTCAAAGAGTTCAAAATGCCTGTGCACGTTTTTGCTTTCATATACCACCAAGGAGCCACATTACACCTTTCCTTAACAAACACAACATATTGAAAATGAAATCACGTCGGAAAATGCACCTAGCTTGTCTTCTTTTTGGCGTTATTAAAAATAAGTGTCCGTCATACCTGCACTCTAAATTAACGTGGGTAAATAGTCACCGGCAGCGCGAGGGTAGACGTTGTGCTCAGCAACTAGCCATACCGCATCATAGAACTGCAGCCTTTCGAGGAAGCTTCCGGTATGCAGCGTCCAAGTGTTGGAACAACATTCCCCCACCGATTAGGGACCTGAAAAATTTATGCACGTTTAGACTTAAACTAAAATTATTTATTCTTGCCTCTCAAATTGAATACAATGCAATTAATGTTGACAAATCTTTTATTTAATTAATTTAATTTAATCAATTTAATTTAATTAATTACTGTTCAAAAATTTTATACTTAATTTTTAAAATTGAATTTGCTATAACTCACCGGTTAAATTGGACATGTTGTAATGAATAATCATTAATTTATTCCCCAGCATTGTAGATCATGTTCGATATGCTTAACCCTTACGCTGAGTTTATTTTTGTTTCACATTATTATTTAAGATTATGCATTTTTGGATATTGGAATAGTAATTTTGAATAACCAAATGTGCAAACTTACATTTTATGAGACCCATGTTACCGGGGTTGTGGTCGAGCAAAGAGTGACATAAAATGGATATAATTATGTCAACGCCTCATCTTAACAGGAAGTGCGTACCGCGCCGCCTGCTATTTCAATTGCCATATTTTTGATTAGCTGTCACAAATTATATTAAAAGTAGTTTTTATTTTTTATTATATTTTTGTAGTTTATTGACACATTATAAAACACTTTTATCCATTCAAGTATAATAGAATATATATTTAAAATTAACTACCGCCATCCGTGTGTCACTGCGGGGGTGCCAGCTGAAAATCAGCGCTGGGTGTTTTGACGCCTAGCATATGCTGAGTTGGTAACCTTTTCGGCATGGACATGCTCGACAGCATAAAATTTGTGTTTAATTCCGGTTATATTGTTCTTTCTTTGTTTGTTTATTTTATTTATGCTGTCAGTGTTCTTGGCTGAATAAATGAATTTTCTTTCTTTCTTTTCTTTCATTTCGCCGTTATGTTTCAGTCCCATGTAATAGGGGGCGAGCCTAGTGCCATCAACCGGGCACAAATTCAAATTCCGGGCTTCTTCTAAGGATTACCACACGGAAAATCCAACAACACTTAGCCCGACCTGGGGATCGAAACTAGGACCTCACGATCAGCAGACGCGCTTGCCACCACTAGACCAACGAGACAGTTCCGCTACGCTCAGAATGCTCCGTGTAAAATACTGGTATTCAGCCGCATCTGGTTAGACTGAAAGAAAGAAAGAAAATTATTTATTTTGGACTCACACAGGCAGTTACAGAAACAAAAATAATATTTAAAAAAAAGAAAGGATAAGAATTTATAATACCTGAACGAGGCCAAAAAGGGCTCCTATCTCAGCATAATGCTGCGACATTAAAAAAAACAAAATGTCGCAACGCTGGTTTTCAGATAGGACCATAGTGATGCCACGGGCAATAACGACACAAATCAAGCAAATCAAATCAAAATTTTTTATTTCACATAAACCAATACAGGTGCTTATGAAATGTCGAATTTAGGTGCACGGTTCCAATTAGTTGTTTCCTATGGAGAAGAGCCGGCAAGAAACTCCATGGTTACTCTTAAAAATAATACCTTTAACAATTTCAGTGGATACAGTACAATGATTTAGGTTAGTGAGAGAACAATGAGGTCCTGACCACAGACCAATGAGTAATATAGTACTAAAAGACTTGAGTACAAAAACTAACAAACAAAAATAAATTTAAAAAAAAGTAATATGAATAATATTGTAGTAATTTACAAATTTATAGATGCAGGTCCACAAAGTTCTCACATTTACAAAAGTGAAAAGGAAGCTAAACTATATAAAACAATTGACATAATTAAATGTCATCAAAACTTAGCTAAAAATCATTGTAAAAGCTAAAAATCATTGTAAATATATAAACACAACAACAATAAATAAATAAACATGTTACGTACAATATTAAATTAGAATACTACTAAATAAAAGCAATAAATAGTTTATTATAAACTTATGTGTTACGTGTGTGTGTGAAATAGTCAATAAAATTATATACATAGTTATTAAATAAATTAATGTCAAAATAGAAAAAATAAACTAAGCATTTCCGAACGAGCCAGCGGCCATAATTTGTCTATGGTTTGATTATGACCAATGAAGTGACGCGGTTCCGGCGCAGGCACCGACTGGAAGCTGACCCCAACATAGTTGGGAAAAGGCTAGGCAGAACATCCAGCGCTGAACGAAGGCCTTATAAATGGTCGTGCCTGTCATGAATACCACGACTGGAACCGAAATGGCGATCGCAGTAACTATGTATTAGTACATAGAAGTGCATTTAAAGAGCTTCCACGAGTCTTTATTTTTCGTGTGGTTAGTGACTAACCTGGCGTCAGAGTTTATGCCGCCCATGGGCCCCTGACTTGGCTTCACATGCCGTAGAGAAATATCTCTCAGGCATACCGGTTTCCTCACGATGTTTTCCTTCACCGTTTTTAAGCAAGTGACAATTATACAACACGCACATGAATCCGAAAAGTCAGAGGTGCGTGTCTTGGGTTCGAACTCGAGACCTATGACTTGGCAGTCCGACGGTCATGCCACTAGGCTATCACTGCTTATAACGGCCTCCACGAGTGACGTTACTGAAGTAAGTCCAACGCACCCTGGGCAGTCAGCCCCCCTACCAACCTTGCTGACTAGCCAATCTTTTCACCACGCTATGAGCTATTCCCATACAAGGTGTAAACAAAATCATGCAATTCCTTCAAACCTCGTGATGTACTGCTGACATAGATTAACATCGAACGGGATACTTCTTTTTCTTCCTGCCCTTATCCCACACTAACTGGTCGGCACAACGTGTATTTCATAAATCCATGTTGTTAGAAATTTTGGCTTATTGTTTTATGACCGGCCGCTTGCCTGACGTCAACCCTCCTTGGGAATACTCGTTGCGACGTCGCGCGGGTGATCCAATGTGCTTGCTGATATTATGCACTGGGTCCCAAAATGATATGCTTGTCAGTCATATTGCCAACAACTAACAATCGAACGGGATACTATTGGAAGCATTAAAAAAAATTACAAGAACTAGACATGTGTTCTTAATGAGAGGCATTTTAGCGTCCCGAGTTAAATGACCGCGCAGCAAGCGATAGCCACGCTATTCGCTTGGGCAGCTAAAATGTGTCACGTTAAGAAGACATGCTAACTCTTTGTAAAAAAAATCAATCCAAATTATCCCGTGCAGGGTTCATCTATCGTGGTTTGACGACACGTTTGGTTCAGTGGCTGAGCGATCGGCTTCTGCGCTACGGCTCGTGGGTTCAATTCCCGCACGGAACAAATATTTGTATGGCCTACAGATAGTTGTTCCGGGTCTGGATGTTTGTGCGTGTGAAGATTTGTGTTTGTAAACGCACCCACGATACAGGAGAAATCCTAGTGTGGGGCAACGTTTTTTTAAGAGAAATAAATAAGAGAAATCTATGTCAGCAGTATATCATGAGGTTTGAAGGAATTACATGATTTTGTTTACACCCTCTATAGCTAGTACTGACACGTTTTATTGTCATAGCAGTGATAGCCTACAGGTTGAAACCTTGTCTTCCATGCAGCAGGGTCTGAGTTGAATCACGGCCGCACCTCTGACTTCGAGTTCGGATGTGTGGTTCAGAATTTGATTGAACTTGCGTTAACGGTAAAGGAAAACATCGTAAGGAAACCTGAGGGGGTTCCATAAAGTTCTAGATGGTGTGTGTAGTCCACCAATTCGCACTAGGCCAGCGTGGTGGTATAAGGCCTAGACACTTTTAATTCTGAGAAGAAGCTCATGCCCAGCGGTGGGACAGTTAATTGGCTGATTTATAAATACTTGGACAACCAAAACCACAACCATCTAATCTATACTAATTACTAATAATATTATAAAGTGGAAAGATTTGTATTTTTGTATGTAACGAATAAACTTAAAAACTACTGGACCCATTTCAAAAATTATTTTGCCGTTAGAAAGCCACATTATTACTGAGTAACATAGGCTACGGGCGGAGCCGTGAATACACAGCTAGTTACTAAGTACTAATAATATTATAAAGAAGAAAGATTTGTATTTTTGTATGTAACGAATAAACTTAAAAAGTACTGGACCGATTTCAAAAATTCTTTTGCCGTTGGAAAGTTACATTATCAGTGAGTAACATAGGCTATATTTATTACTGGAATAAAACTTCTACGCGGGCGGAGCTGTGAGGACATAGCTAGTGTAACATTATTTTAAGACTTTAGAATATTTTAACTGCCTCATTGGTCTAGTGGGGGCAAGCGCAACTGCTGATCATGAGGTCCTGGGTTCGATCCCCAGGTCGGGCAATGTGCTATTGGATTTTCCGTGTAGAATTCCTCAGTAGCAGCCCGGAGTTTGGATAGCAATAGGCTCGCCCCCTATTACATGGGACTGAAATGTAAAGGCGAAATGATGGTGTTACTATACACCTCTGCCTAACCCTTCGAGGAATACAGGCGTGATGTTATGTTAATGTTTTATAAAGTTCCAGATATTTCTAATCCCACAAATAACATCCATAACACTTCTGGACGCAACAAATTTGTCGGTCTACACCAACATTTAAATCTAGATAAAAATAAAGACGATTTACACGCTACATGAAATTGACAGATGACATTTACCAAGTCTGTCCCCGTACAATTGTAGACACGTCGAAATGAAAACGTTTTTACTCTGTAACGAACTCGGTACATTTGACATTCGTATTATCAGAGCGGACAAAGATTTCCTTTGTCAAATAAAAAAATATGACTGTAGAAGTTGACGCCATTTATTTGGCGTGGGTTCCGCGTTCAAATATTTCGGGGGTTTTGTTATAAGTCATATTACTGCTAATGTGATAAGACTGACAAGCATATCATTTTGGGACCCAGTGCATAATACCAGCAAGCACATTGGATCACCCGCGCGACGGCGCGACGAGTATTCCCAAGGAGGGTTGACGTCAGGCAGGCGGCCGGTCATAAAACAATAAGCCAAAACCTCTAACAACATGGATTTATGAAATACATGTTGTGCCGACCCCACCTAGTGTGGGATAAGGGCAGGAAGAAGAAGGTGATAGCCGGGTGTGACCGTCGGACTGCCAAGTCATAGATCTCGAGTTCAAACCCAAGGCACGTACCTCTGAGTTTACGGATTCACGTGCGTGTTGATAATTACCACCTGCTTAAAAACGGCGAAGGAAAACATCGTGAGGAAACTGGCATGCCTGAGAGATATTTCTCGACGGCGTATGAAGCCAAGTCAGAAGTCCATGGGCGGCATAAACTCTGACACCAGGTTAGTCACTAACCACACGAAAAGAAGACTGATAATTACAGATTTTTTTAAACTTAATACGAATTGTTGAATACACTTTTTTAATGTAATGAATAGCAGTTTTTTTTTAAATAATACTGAGAAATTGGGGAGTTTGTTTTGAAAAGAAAATGATGGACATTGCTATACTACGATAAACCCAGCACTTATGATATGGGTAGATAACCATAATAAAATAAAAAACCTTTTATATCTTGCTGATAAATTACAACTGATAAATTACAAAAGTAATATAAAAAAATAAAATATTACACGCAATTGTAATTAAACATTTAAATTTAATTTTGATGGCAATCACATAAAACTTGAAAAAATATCTGAGACTGTTGCTTTTATATGATTGGTTAATCTTTTGTCTATATAATTCGACTGTACGTGTGTATGTCACTGAACTCCTCCTAAACGGGTGGACCGGTTTGAATGATTTTTTTTTTGTATGCGTTTGGGTGGCACCCTGGATGGTTTAGATTCACAATTGGACCCGGTAGGTGGCGCTGCTGTCAGTATGTCACCAAATTTTTAGGGCAGGACGACGTCTGCCTGGTCCGCTAGTTAATTAGTGTGCTTCAAAACGTTTGGGAGTTTGTAAGCCTTTTATTTATTATTTGATTTATTTTATGCATAGTTAATTGACTTATAAATCCAAGGATTCATATAAAATACTGCATGCGATCATTAACGATCGCATGGATAAATATAGTAGAATAATATTTAATTAGAAAAGTAATCCCATTAAAGTTTGGAATGAGTTTCCAATTTAATGTTATGTTTGACTTGTTATTTTGAGTTAAGTGAGTTCAGCAAATGTAGTAAATTGCCAATATGAAATGTATGTAAATGAATGTGTATGTAACTTATCATTTGAAGGAATCGTTACAACACAAATATAAATACTAGCGGCCCGTCCCGGCTTCGCACGGGTGGAAATTTTTCCCGTTTTTGCAACATTTTTCATTTATGCTCCGCTCCTATTGGTCGTAGCGTGATGTTATATAACCTATAACCTTCCTCGAGAAATGGACTATGCAACACAAAAATATTTTTTTCAATTCTAACCAGTTGTTTCTGAGATTAGCGCGTTCAAACAAACAACCAAACAAACAAACTCTTCAGCTTTATAATATTAGTATAGTAAAAGACAGATATAAATTACATTACATTTAATTTGCTACTTTTAGCTTGGTAACCAATTTCTTTCAATACTATCTTAAAATTATTCGAAATGACATCAGTGCATTTATAATTTTCTTTTCTGTGCCAGAATCAAAAGAAAATCTTCAAAATATATTTTAACATAACACCCTCATTCCGCCGTTATATTTAAGTCCCATGTAATAGGGGGCGAACCTATCCCCATCATAACTGGGCTACTACTAATTCCAAACGGAAAAACCAAATAACACTTTGCTCGCCCTGGGGATCGAACCCAAGACCTCACGATCAGCAGTCGCGCTTGCCACAACTAGAGGATAAATTGCTACGGAAGCGTTAACTAGATCTAGATTTTGCCTATTTCGTATTGCATTAGTTAAAATAAGCGTATAACGATGCAATGCAGAGCTCGCAACAAAAAGGCTCATTAAGAAGTCTGATAGACGCGCGTTTAAAAGGCTTACAAACTCCCAAACGTTTTGAAGCACACTAATGGATGCACTTTGTCTGATTAAGTTAAAAATGTAAACGCTGCTAAGACAATTTCTTACTAAAAATTTAATGATGATTAAACCTAGATGCTTTTAGGCGAAGTAATTCAATCAACGATTCTCGTAATGCCTGTAAATCTAAAAAAGTCGACTAAGCGATTCTTTATGGAATGCTTCGCCACATCTAAAGATAGTAGGTAAGTAATAAAAAAACGATTGATCCAACCCTCCGTTTGCGGAACTCTGAAAAACGAATTCGCGTTGCCGCGAATACATTAGAGCGGTGGCGAATTTCGCGCGTTTTTCGCGTGCGTTTCCCGCGCTTTTGTAAAAGCCAAGCCCCAGGCCAGTCGCTCGCGGAACGTCGCGCCGTTCGCACGTCCTCGCGTTTCGTCACTGAATCAGTAAAAATTCGCTCTTCGGGTGCCCGCACTATTCTCGTAGCAGTGACTGAAAATTTATATTTAGACAATTTATTTGTGAAGGATAAATTAATACAGAGTGTGACAGTGTAGATCCAATTTTTTTGAGTGTCAAGTGTTGTGAATTTGTGGAGATTTTTTTTATTGTGATTCCCTGTGATTTTTCCGAGACCGAGATAAAGGGGTGAGTAACGTAAACTAATTAAGAAATATTTACCTTTTTTGGTAATAAGGGTCAAGGTACCCTGTATAATATAAATGAAAAAAAAAATAGGTATGGTTTTAGTAACTATTGTACAGCATAACAAAGAACAAACGATTTTCCGATAACCACAAAAATTATCTTAATTTATTTTTTTCATAATTATTTTTTAATTATATTTTTGTGTCACGGTGAGACATAATATACTGAACAAAGGTTGGAATGAAAGAGACCATTGATGCGTCAATCAAGTCAGCTCTGAGATTTTGATTGATTAATTATGTCAATAGCGTTCCTCCATAATTATTACATAAGATGTCAAAGTTTTATACGAAATTTATATATCAAAACTAAATTTTACGATTCTTAAAATTTGAAATGATTTTTATTGCAACTGAAACATGTTTTGGCGACTCTTATTTTATAGTTTTTCTTAATAATAGAGACAGATTTTAAGATCTCTGTTGTTTTATCGTCCACTTTATAGCAATACAATGACATTTGAAGATAAAACGGTGATAATTTAATTATGAAAGATGATGATAGGATAAAAATCACACGTTTGCACATACTAAAATCTTTTTTTTAGGCAATCAAAGTAAATCTTTTAGATGCCTTTAGGGCTGCAAAAAAGATTTTAGTTACAATAAAAAGAAAATTGAATTTGTTTTTGATTACATATTTATTTAGGTACCTATGTAATCGTGGGTAAGTACATTCCCAGCTATATTGTAGCTCAGGCTTGTATCTGCCAGGGTAGCCAAAAAAACCGGGCGGAAGCATCCGTTTACCAAAGTCGCATTTTCAGTTCCAAAAAAATCTAAAATATGAAGCTTTGTTCTCTAAACTTTGACAGGCGTGCGGACACACTAGGATTTCTAAAAAAACAAGGAATACTGTTCCTACTCTTCTGTGAAACGGCCAATTGACGAAAGAATATTCATTTTCCAGGGTAACAAAAATCTTTTCCATACATTTATTAAATACTAGCAGTGTCCTCACGGCTCCGCCCGCGTAAGAAATTTTATTCCAGTAATAAATATAGCCTATGTTACTCAGTGATAATGTAGCTTTCTAACGGCAAAAGAATTTTTGAAATCGGTCCAGTAGTTTTTAAGTTTATTCTTTACATGCAAAAATACAAATCTTGCCTCTTTATAATATTAGTAGGTATCTAAGATTTAATAGGGAATTAGTGTCTTTATAATGTTGTTCGAAAATGATATTACCTCAACATTTTTTGGCTACAATGTGTGTAATCGACCTTATCAATGCCTGTCTTGTCAAAACGTCCCGTATCTGGCCACAAACGATGATTTTGTTACGACTTGCGAGTGCAGTGTACGGATAGGGCTATCAGAGCTACCAAGTCACCTGTAAAGTGGTAGAAAATGGGACAATATAAAATATATGTGTCATGTCAGATTAGATATCCCTCATAATTGATCATTATTCATAGAATGGTAACACAGAAGCGAACCGACTGACACTCTTCAAATCACAGATAACTTGGTCCTAGTGGTCAATTAGAAAAATGCAGGATCTAATTTTAAACACCATTTTCTATGAAGATATCGTCAGTGGAAAGGTAAAAAGACTAAAGCGGCAATATACCTACTTTACGAAAACAAATATAGTTATTTTTCTTAGAGTATACATATTAAATAGATAATTAAATTATCTATTAAAACTAACTAACTCTAAGAAAAATAACTATGTTTATTTACTTAAAAAAAAAACTTTGAATCTTTCTACTGTAAATTAGGGATATTGGCGCTTTAGTCTTTTTACCTTCCCATTGGCGATATCATAATCTATACTCTCTTACTAATAAATACTGAATAAAGTTATGCCATGTATAACGTCAGTGTAACCATACTTTTTTAGATACAATGTAAGCTTGTTATACATTTATTAAGCGTTTTTTAGTAAGGGGTAGGGAGATTAGGTTAGGTGTAGCAGCATAGGTGATATGACGATCTAGACGTGTTTACGGGGCTAGTACGGTTAGAAACGGGCCAAAATAGAGAGGTTTGCTAGGTAAAAGGTGTGGCCTTTGCTCAGCAGTGGGACATTCCAAAGGAAACTAAAAAAAGAAAAAGAACTTGGGTATATATAAATATCATTGAAAGATACTCAACTATCAAACGACAGTTTAGTGCGGCCTTAGTCCCTACAATATTTACATTAGGACCTCAGATGTAATGTTTCACTATGAATAGGTTTGCTTGAGAATACGGGTTTGTACGTAGCTTCAGAAAATGGCCGTACTGAATAAATTAACTAAACGTGTGTTCAGAGCATTAGTTTAGACAAAATATCTATAATATTGTCAAAAAAATACAAAAGCAGAGATGGTTGGATCATGTTTTAATTCAAACGTTCTGTGCGTTAGGGCCGAGACACATCTGTGTCACCGATCTTCCGTCGCGTAATTTACTGGAGGAATTTTAATAACGCATCTTCGGTCAAATGTTCGGTGTGAGATGTTTATATGGAATTATGTATACTGGCGGAAGATCAGTGACGTATCTTCCGTCAGATGTAGCTTTATGAAACGAGACAGTGGATGAGACTAGCTTAAACCGGAAAGTCTCATAATAAACATAACATAACATCACGCCTGTATTCCCCGAAGGGTTGAGCAGAGGTGTATAGTGACACCCTCATTTCATCGTTATGTTTAAGTCCCATATAATAAGGGTGAGCCTATTGCCATCAAACGGGCACAAATCCGAGTTCCACACGGAAAAACCTAATAACACTTCGCCCGACCTAGGGATCGTACCTAGGATCTCACGACCAGCACTCGCGCTTGCCACCATTAGACCAACGAAGCAAGTAATTTGAAGTAACCCTATATTAGCACTAGAAAGCTCAAATTAAAGCCCTTTCAGTCTTTTTTATGAAAAACTAGCTATGTCCTCACGGCTCCGCCCGTAGCCTATGTTACTCAGTGATAATGTAGCTTTCTAACGGCAAAAGAATTTTTGAAATCGGTCCTGTAGTTTTTAAGTTTATTCGTTACATACAAAAATATAAAAATACAAATCTTTCCTCTTTATAATATTAGTATAGATGACTCTGTAATGTTTATGCAAAACACAACTGAAAACCTCATTATATTCTGTTTATAACTAGAAGTAACATTAAACAAAAGCTAAACTACAAAAATAAAGTTTTTTTTGCAAAAATTCTCCGAACATCATCTCATGAGACTAAGTTTAAAATGGTTTTATTAACTCTGGGACGGTTTTACCCGTTTAAAAGTTTAAGACTGTCATTCAGAGTTAAATATTGATATTAGTTTTGAAGTAAACATGTTTGACAAACCGAGATAGCCGCAACAATGTTGTGTGTCTTTGAAAGAGAGGCCATAATTTGTTGCCCATAGTGATGGGTCGTCGACTTATTTGTCGATACCGATACTAGACCATCCATTTTCGTTCGTCGATCGTCGATAGACTAGTTAAATTCGTCGACTAGTTTACGTGTTAACTTTGTTATATCTGTTAAATTAACCTCTAACTAGATTTAGAGTTCAAATTTCCTTTTTTTTATTCTTGACTTGGACGCGTCTTTGGTACCATCAGGTGAGACCAGGGCCAACCCTAGTCTCACCTGATGGTAAGCGCAGATAGGGTCTAAGATGGAGCACACGAATCTAAGGAACAGAGATATAGAGGGATTCCCCTATACCCCTCTGGCTCTCACATACACACAACGAAACACAGTAAACTGCTCGGCGCCGGACTTTAATGTGAGGGTGGTAGCTAGCCAGGTGGACCGTATAGATCCCACCACCAAGCGTGCTGGAATTTGTCAAATCTTACAACACGCGTCTATTCCCAGCGTGCGGTGAGGAAGTTTTATATTCTAACCTGTCCCCATAAGAGGTAAAAATTTGTTTGTTCGATGATGTTATTTTTTATGATCTCGTGTTACCCGATTGCGTTCTCGCGTCGGTCGCCGCGTTGCCAGTCGATACGAACATTGTGGAGTGTCAGTTTAGCCTTCTACAGATCGAGTGGCCCATAGACAGTCGGTGAACTGTCGATCCGTTCACTGTACGTCGACGATCGGATTAAATAGTCATAAACCACCACCTTTCTTAAAAAAAATATACAGGGTGTAAACGAAATCATGTAATTCCTTCAAACCTCGTGATGTACTGCTGACATAGATTAACCCTTCTTCTTCTTCTTCCTGCCCTTATCCCACACTAGGTGGGGTCGGCACAACATGTATTTCATAAATCCATGTTGTTAGAGGTTTTGGCTTATTGTTTTATGACAGGCCGCCTGCCTGACATCAACCCTCCTTGGGAATACTCGTTGCGCCCGTCGCGCGGTTGTCCCAATGTGCTTGCTGATTTTATGCACTGGGTCCAACAATGGTGTCTTCTTGGTGGAGTATACTTGCAGTTCCTTGACCCACTCATTCAGTTTTGCTAGGGACTTCGGTTCTGACACATCATAAATCATAGCACCGTTAGCTTAACATAGATTAACCCTGAAAGGGATATATTCGGATTCAATAAAAATAATATTGATTGACATGATTTCGTTTATACTCTGTATAGGTACATCTTTAATACATCCAAGTACCTTAAGACCATATTCATTAGTAGCGGCCCGTCCCGGCTTCGCACGGGTGGACATTTTTCCCGTTATTGCAACATTTTTCATTTATGCTCCGCTCCTATTGGTCGTAGCGTAATGTTATATAGCATATAACCTTCCTCGATAAATGGACTATCCAACACCAAAAGATTTTTTCAATTCCAACCAGTAGTTCCTGAGATTAGCGTGTTCAAACAAACAAACAAACTCTTCAGCTTTATATTATTAGTATAGATGACAAGTCAAAATGACTGAATGAGACCAATCATTAATCTAAGCGTACTGTTCGACCAACTCTTCTGTGAAATGGCCAATTGACGAACCTTGTGACATTGACAGTTTAATTAAGTTGCCAGTTAAAATGTTTTCCATGAATTTATTAAATATTTAATAGGGAATTTTTGCCTTTACACTATCTATAAAATTATATTATCTCAACAATCGGGTAAAAAATTGGCTCCAATGTGTGTAGTCGGCCTTAGCAATGCCTGTCTTGTCAAAACGTGCAGTATCTGGCAAAATACGATGATTTTGTTATGACTTGCGAGTGCAGTGTACGGAAAGAGCTGTCAGAGCTACCAAGTAATTTGTAATGTGGCAGAAAATGGGACATAATATAAAATATGTGTGTTATGTTAGATTAGATATCTTTACATAGTATAAAACAAAGTCGCCTCTGCTGTCTGTACGCGTAGATCTTTTAAACTACGCAACGGATTTTAATTCAGTCTTCAGCAATAGATAGAGTGATTCAAGAGGAAGGTTTGTATGCCCCACATTAGTATCTACATTGCACCCGTGTGAGGCCGGGGCGGGTCGCTAGTCCTATAAAATTGATCATTATTCATAGAATGGTAACACAGATTTAAGAAGATAGCTTGGTTTTAGAGTATTGAATTTGACACAAAAATTGTCAAATGGCCTTTGAAACACCGCAACAATGAACTGGAAAAATACAACATAACATCACGCCTCTATTCCCCGAAGGATCGGGCAGGGATGTATAGTGACAGCCACATTTCGCCGTTATGTTTAAGTCCCATGTACGGGCGAGCTTATTGCCATTAACTGGGCACAAATCCAGACACCGGGCTGCTACTGAATAATTCCTAATGGAAAAACCTTATATCACTTTGCTCGACCTGGGGATCGAACCCAGGACCCTATGCTAGACCAACAAGGCAGTCAATAATATAATTTTTTAACAAAAATAAAACCAACTTCAAATTGTCTATCTCCGAAGTTCTTCATCTGATCTTCACCAAATTTAAATGGGACCACCTTGAAAGAATATTCTTTCAAACAAAAAAATAATCATTAAAATCGGTTCACAACTAACAAAGATATCGCGGAACAAACATACAAATAAAAAAGAACATAGGTACAGTCGAATTGAGAACTTCCTTTTTTGGAAGTCGATTGTAAAACGGTTGTATTATTTCCGTGTTTTTCTAAAATGTATTAAGAGCTCTGGCAAAATACGCACAGAATTCGCAAAGCGCCTAGATATTAATTGCAAGTTAAATTAGCATTACGTACCACGGTCAAAATTTCTCGTTTATTTCCGCCATTAGTTATGGGCACCGCCTGTGGCTACATAATGAAGCGACCAATTTGTCAGCCAGAGGGTTTAATTAGAAAAAATGTATTGCAATTTATACGGCAGTCGCATAACCATACAACTACATTATGAGTAAGGGATGATTTTCACCGAACGGCTCGCATCGCATCGGATCGGAAAGGATACGAACGGATGCGGCGACAGCCGTACGCGTCCAGCAGGGTGTCAACGCATACGATCGGCTACGTACAGTCACTTGCGAGTATTCCGTTTGTTACATTATGAGTAAGGCCCGGTATCCACCAAAGCGGAGAGGAAAGGAGACGAGAGGAGATGTGTTTGAATAAACCAATCCGATTTCGTTATTTCCACATCTCTTCTCCGCTTAGCTTGGGTGGAATTGGATCAAGCGGAGAGGAGAGGAGATGTCTCATTTTTCTAAAGAATTTTGTGCGGCGAGCGAGCAAGCGGCGTGGCAGAGCGGAGAAGTGTCTAGTCCGGCGGCCGTCTTCCTTACGTAGACAGAACTTGACTGGTTTCGATCTCTCACAGCTCACACCTCTGCTACACAAAGCTCACATCTCCCCTTCGCTACACTTGTCCTCTTCGCTTTGGTGGAAATAACCTGCCAGCTTCGCAGCACAACTCCTCTCGTCTCCTCTCCTCTCCGTTTTGGTGAATACCGGGCCTGAGGGATGATTTTCACATAACGGCTCGCATCGCATCGGATCGGAAAGGATACGAACGGATGCGGCGACAGCCGTACGCGTCCGGAAAGATGTCGACGCATACGATCAGCTCCGTACCGTTACTTGCGAACGTTCCGTTTCTGCGCTTAGTCAAATAGTTTCATTCCTACCGTGTTGACAGCCGAAAGGATCCGATGGGATGCGACGCGCGTCGCAGCATATTTTTGGCTACGATCGCGTGTCACGGAAGACAGCCGCGGTCAAGCTGCTGTGCGTGGCTTGGTAATATAGACTTTAAATACTATGTACACGATTTAATATCGTTTATAGATTGTAAAATCCGTTCCGATCCGATGCGATGCGAGATGTTTGGTGGAAATCATCCCTTACTGTACGCAGATAGACAGACATTTGAAGCAGTTTCTTTCAACCACTAACCTCCTCCCTACACATGCATGGATTCCACAATGTGTACATAATATTACATGGTAGTGAGTACATCTCCTAATGGCTTCGGAACACTTCGATGCTTTAAGATGGATTACAGACAACTTTGATGCACCTGTATATTGCATACCAATTAAGAAATAGATGTCGAAATTGCCGATGTGGAGTATTGCGTACTTCAGACATAATATGATTTCCTTAAGAAGTGATTTTGGAAAAAAACACTGTTTAGTTTTTGGGACTATAACTCCTGGTGTCTGTAATCAACGCAAATATTAACTAATCTGTAGGCGTAGCATGAATATTTGACGAATAGTATCGTAAACGTATCGCTAATGTAAGAGAATTTTGAATCGAAATCAAAAAAATAATAATCTGTCCTACAACATTTTGGTTTATTTTTTTGCGACATCCATAATTTGTATCATACATAGATATGAATAAAGATTTCAATTTAATTAAATAGTGTGTGCGATACGAGTATTTCCAGTTCAAAATTTACTCACGTTAACAGTACGTTTACGTTACCAACGTGGTAGGCCTAATCTCATAGCAAGTGCTTCTTCTTCTTTTCGTGTGGTTAGTGACTAACCTGGTGTCAGAGTTTATGCCGCCCATAGGCCTTTGACTTGGCTTCACATGCCGTCGAGAAATATCTCTCAGGCATACCGGTTTCCTCACGATGTTGTCCTTCACCGTTTTAAGCAAGTGATAATTATACAATACGCATATGAATCCGAAAAGACAGGTGCGTGCCTTTGGTTCGATCTCGAGAACTATGACTTAGCAGTCCGACGGTCACACCACTAGGCTATCACTGCTATTATGTCAAGTGCTGTGATTGGTTGTTAGTATTTTGGGCAGCCAATTACTTTCGTTGATATGAAATTTGACAACAAATTTAATTGACTTTCCTGTCAGAAACTGTCGGTAAGACATTGCAAATGTTTAAAAACGAGGCAGAAAAATATGATTTTTTATTCATTCAACTTGATAGATTATCTTCGAAATTATTTGCCTTTTGTATAGTAGTAAAAAAATGGGCTCCCCTACTATAGTGAAAAAAGGTGTTTAAAAATGATACGATATTTTATAAACCAAACTCACTAATAAAAGAAAAATGTTTTGCAATATAATGTAACTAGCTTTCGCCCGCAGCTTCGCTTGCGTGATTTTTTTATACAAACTTTCATCTCCAATTTTACTCACTCGGGATGAAGTTTTCAAAAAATCTTCCCTGGGATACTTTATGCCTAGATACGTTATAAAAGGTACCTAACTGCCAAAATTTCAAATCTTTAACTCCAGTGGTTTGGGTTGTGCGTTGATAAATCAGTCAGTTAGTCAGTTTCTTCTTTTATACATATATGTATATGGATTGGACAGGTATACTTATTTAATAACCAGTGTCATAAGGAAATAAATAACTAGACATTTTCATTTAACATTTTATCAATTAAAATAATAATTTTATAGTCTTCACATAACGTATTTCAAAATAAAATTATACCTGATGGTAGACTAAATACAATTAAAAAAGAACTATTATATTCTATAATAATATCCACGCTTTGTTTGATGTCATTATCCTCATTAAAAAAAATGTTCAAAACAATTTCATGAATCGTTATTTACAAAAAGTGTTAAATAGCTATTATTGGTAGATTATCTCAAGTGCATAGTCGGTTTTATTAGGTTAAGTTCTGTGATTAGAGAGCATGTGTTGCCATACACAAATAGACGGCCGCATTCATACGAGTGTCTGAGCAATTTTTTATCTTCTTAATGACCGAACTAATTTCTTTTATTCTATCCTGTTTGATTTATTTTTTTAATTTAGTTTATTAGAACAGGTCGCCTGAAACGGTGGGCCGACCACATCATTATAAGCTTAGGCGTATATGGGGACGCAACTTTGATGTCGGGCGATGATACTGCCCGTGTAGTCGTTGCCCAACTGTATGGATTGAAAAACTGTGCTGCCTGTGCGGTCTGTACCTCCGTATACGTCTAGACTAACATGTGAAAAACCACGGAGAAGAATAAGGGCCTAATTACATCAATTCTTTAAAAAAGCTGAATTAATTTAGACACTCATACGTAAGCCCTAACAGCTAAATCACACAGAAACTGTTTACAGGACCGTTTTTAGCGGACCCTTTTTTATTTTGGTGATGGCGCCCTACAGTTGTATAAGCGAGTTCACATACACGACAGTATTCCGAATCCAGTGAAAAATACTGGTCCGACAATTTTACACATTCCGTTTTGTCATCAAAAACTGAATAGCGCAACAGTATAAAAAACGGATCCGTACATGAAGATGTATGGAGAAATATGGTTGCCTTTACACACGATCCGCTATTTTTATCGAGTCCTGCCTGCCAGGTACGACGCAGCTGCCATTTGTTTAACTGATCCGTCGGTACAGATGTGATTACACATCCAGTACCGACGGATCCGTTAAAACGGATCCACTTCTTTTTTCTTTTTTTTTTTTACGTGGGGAAATCCTCATGGACTATCCCCCGTCTGGGGCAGACGGGGGGGTGTGCCGGACTTTTACCGGCTAAAACCACCACGGTGTCCCTCCTTCTGACCTAACCCCGGCAGGTCTTGGTCCACCAATTGCTGGTGGACCTCTCTACTGTAGGGCCCCACCCCACGACCTCCTGAGAGGCGCGGCGGGCACCCCACATCACCGGCGCACCAGAACACATGGTACGCCGTGACCACCCCGGGGACCAAACAAGTACATGGGTGCCAGACTACCCCGTGTCTGGGTACCCCTGGTCCCCCTGCGACGGGTCAGATTAATGGCCCCGCCGCCTACCACTTTTCGGCCGCAGAGGATAGAAAGGGCGGCCAGGTACACACCGCCATTCCTCTTCCCCTGCGGCCCCACCGCGTCCGCCATCTGACGGTGGCGGCCCCGTCAAGGCCGCGGAAGGTAGGGAGAACGGCGCACCGTAATACCGGCACTCCTCTCCCGCCGCGGCCTCCCGCACTCAGCCGCGATGCGTTCCAAACGACATCGCGGCCCGCCACAGTTGCGATGTCGCCGATGCGACACCGCAACCTACTTGGCCGCTACATCGAGGGCTACCAGACCCAAGCCCCGACGAGCGGCCCCTCCTTGGGTTCCTCTTCGCTTCACCGTGGGGTTCAATGCCACGGCTACTAAACCCCGCCGCAACGACAATGCGGGAACCCAACCAGGGGGGAAAACGGATCCACTGTGTGAACGGGCTCTAACGCACGTGCAATCATGACCAACCCTACATCTAGCAGTAGATAGTTACAGACAGAAAATGAAGATTTATTGAGAATGAAATATGATAAGACTAAATTAAAGTAATCACTATTAAGCTTGTCACGTAAACACTATAATAGTTTATCTGCGAGTATCTACGCATAAACACTAGTATCAGTAGGCCTACCACGAACGTTTGACGTACAGTATCGTAAACGTATCGCTAATGTAAGCGAATTTTGAATCGGAAATACAACTCTCCTATAATATTTTGGTTTATTTTTTTGCGACATTCACAATTTGTATCATACATAGATATGAATAAAGCTTTCAATTGAATTATGTAGTATGTAAGAAACGCGACAAATATACCCTTAGATACAGATATTTATCTTGTGATATCTGTAGGGCTATCACGTTAATATCGTAAACGGAACGTTAATGTGAATGAATTTTATTTATTTATTTGTACTTTCGCACAAAAAAAATTGTTATACAGAGGCGGACTTAATGCTTTAGGCATTTTCTACCAGTCGACCTTAGAGTGATGCAGAGAAAACATGGTAGATGATACAATATTAAAAATAAACACAAAGATAAGGGAACATTTTTGGCAATAATATTACCTACATACATATTATATATTTACATATATATGTATATATACAAGGTTAGTCGGAAAGGGGGTAGGTACTAAGCCTAAAGGGTGTTAAAGTACCTATAATAAGGGATAACTTTTGTTGTACAACTTTCCCCAAAAATCGATAGTTTATGAGAAATAGCTTTTCAAAGATTCCGTAAAAAATATGCTAAATTCTATTTATCCTCAGCTATGATCAGCTGTGTTTACTATTTAGGTCATATTTGGGGTCACGGATTAGAAACTCCATTTTCTGAATTCATAACTAAAGCAGGGATGAAGAATTTTTAAAAAAACTAAAATAAAAATCATTTTGCATGAAAAAAATAATTATCGATTTTTAAAATTTTAACACTTTCTTTAAAACAGTCTTCAGTGATACATTAAGTGGTCCGCGGCTTAGTACCCCCTTTCCGACTAACCTTGTATATATATTAATAAACTTATAAATAATAGATATTATATACATATGCATACATTCATATATATTAATTAATATAATATATTATACAATACCTACAAATATATATACAAAGATAAATCAGTGCTGAGATTCTGCCAGTTCCTTATGAAGATACTCACGCACTTTAATTTTAAAGGAGTAGCGACTGGTAGCCATCCTGATTTCCAAGGGGAGCGCATTCCACAGAAGAATGGACTGAACAAAGAAGGAAGAGTGTATAAAGTTAGAATGGTGAGAGGGACATTGACGGAGTCGGTTGTGTGAAGAGCGAAGATTCCTGTCATGATTGGACCATATGTACAGAAAGTGAGAAGTTAGATAAAATTTGAATCGGAGTTAATTTTGAATCGGAAATACTCGTTTCGCTCACACTCTTCTTCTTCCTGCCCTTATCCCACACTAGGTGGGGGCGGCACAACATGTATTTCATAAATTCATGTTGTTAGAGGTTTTGGCTTATTGTTTTATGACCGGCCGCCTGCCTGACGTCAACCCTCCTTGGGAATACTCATTGCGCCGTCGCGCGGGTGATCCAATGTGCTCGTTGATATTATGCACTGGGTCCCAAAATGATATAGGTACTTGTCAGTCTTATTGCCGACAACTAAGCAGGTTGTGTTCTTCTTGGTGGAGTATACTTGCAGTTCCACGACCCACTCATTCAGTTTTGCTAGGGACTTTAGTTCTGACACATCGTAAACTAATATCACCGTGAGCTTCTTTGTAAAATTTTGATGTCAATTTTCTGTATGGTTTCGCACATACTATTTATTTAAATTGAAAACTTTATTCATATGATATAAATTGTGCATGTTGCAAAAAAATAAACAAAATATTATAGCATTGTTTTATTTTCGATTCAAAATTCGTTTACATTAGCGATACGTTTACGATACTATACGTCAAACGCAGAAGTATGTTTAGAAGAGATGGTAAGATTGACGAAGATGTGGAAAAGAGAGCAAATGTGGGAAATAAAGTAAATGGTGCTATGCATGCGGTTGTGGCTAGCCAGTCGATGTCCAAAAAGGCACGACTGGCTGTCCATAATGGTGTGCTGGTACCTACGTTTATGTATGGAAGTGAATGTTGGTCGTGGCAGAAGAGGCATGAAAGTAGAATAAATACTGTGGAAATGCGTTCTTTGCGAAGTATGTGCGGTGTAACTTTGAATGATAGATTGAGAAATGAAGAAATTAGACAAAGTTGCGGTTTAAAAGATGATGTAGTGACAAAAATTTAAAGGAGTATGCTTAGGTGGTTTGGTCATGTTGAGAGAATGAATGAACGGCGATTAACGAAAGGAATTTATAAGGCGGATGTCAATGGGAACGCCGGTAGAGGACGTCCTAGAAGGACATACATCGATGTTATTGGTGATGTTCTTCACAAAGGTCAGGTGCGTAGTACTCTCAACCGGCGTGCGTGTATGACAAGACGTATGAATGTGGATGAAGCGAAAGGGGTATGTAAGGGTCGTAGCATGTGGCGTTCTATAGTTTCTGCCTACCCCCATGGAAAAAAGGCGTGAGTTTATGTATGTATGTACGTCAAACGTTTACTATGCCTACTGCACCGTGTGTGACAGCCTTTAGTTGCCCTATTGCTACTACATTGCTCGATTCAAATAATTTATTTATGGAAAGGGAAATCCGTAATGCAATAATAAACGACTGCATTCAATTCAACATTGTTGTTGTATTTGAAAATAATAATTATTTTTAGATAGAATATTATATTTGGAGCTAACAAACCGTTGTTAGTTTTTTTATAATGAAGTAAATTACTAATGATAGAGCTGAGTTAATGATTTCACAATTTCATTTTTTTTTTAATTACGCGTGAAAGACAGAGAATTTCATAAAGTTCTCGACTGTGTGTGGTCTACCAACTCGTACCAGGCCAGCAGGGTGGACTTACACCCATATTCTAAGACGTTCCTCCAAAACTTACTCGACTCGACTCTACCTCGACTCACCCTTTCTCACTATCATTGGTACCTAGTTATAGTTGACATAAACGTCCTCGAATCGAGATTTTTCCTCGGTCGAGGTAAGAAATCATCTGTCAAACTCAAGGTACCTCGGAAACTACCTTAAGGAAGGAAGTGTCAAAGTTCGAATGTAACAAAAATGAATTATGAAGACTTTATCGAATATGCTTACGATAATCCTTACAACTATTTATCGCGGAGTTATTTGCGCAATGCAGATAATTCAAATTATGACGTAATAACTCTATTTTACCTCGACTCATTCGAGGACCTGTCAGTCGAGGAACCTGAAAGTTCACTCGAAAATGCGACCAGAAGGTGTTTTCGAGGCTGTGCTGAGTCGAGTAAGTTTTGGAGGAACGTCTTAGAAAATGGGTGTTAGGCTTGAATCCTTCTTATTCTGAGAAGAGGCATGTGCCCAGCAGTGGGACGGTAATGAGCTATAATACGCTGTATTCATAGTATCACTGTTATATTTGTATTAGTTTTCATTATAATCTTTTTTTTTTTTTTTTTTTTTAGAGAAAAACGTTGCTCCACACTAGGATTTCTCCTGTATCGTGGGTGCGTTTACAGACACAAATCTTCACATGCACAAACACCCAGACCCGGAACAACTATCTGTAGGCCATACAAATATTTGTTCCGTGCGGGAATCGAACCCACGACCCGCAGCGCAGAAGCCAATCGCTTAGCCACTGCACCAAACGTGTCGTCAAACAACAAAAATGAAACAAAAAACAATTATCACATAACAAAAATGTCATTTTTCCTCTTATTACAAACGATGGTCTAAAAAAAGCAGGTTTTAAAATAGCCTCGTCCCTTTTGTTATATGACGTATGGAAATGATGGGTATATTCGAAAAGGGGGACGGAATTTCGAAATGAAAATACGCACTAACAACGAACAGAAATGCAAATCTAAAAATGACCTATAGGTTATTTCAGGATTTTTTTAAAGCAGGTATTAGCAATTTTCCTACGCGTCGTCTACTTAAAAATGCGTCTGCTGAATTAGCCTACAATCTGATTGATAGAGGAAATAAAATCGGGTGTAAAAATACCCTTAACGAAGCCGAGAGCCACGTATTCTTCCCATCATTACGAAGATTTTTTGGTATTGGGCCGTACCTGGTAACCGACTGGTTATGGAGATATTGAAGATCAAAATCACCATATTTTTGAACGTTTTTCACGTAAATTAAGTATAAATGTTATTATTAAACATTCTTCTATACACACATTCTTTATACATAAACATTAGGCAGTGATCAATTTACGCAAACATAACGAACTGTCTTATTACGTAACAACCAAAAAGGTCGGGCCCTAATAGCAGGCACTTGGTAAAAGGCTGTCAGACCCCTATTCCAGCTTAAGAGAACAATGTTTCATTAAAGAGTACCTACTCACGAGTTTAGGAATAGTTATCTTTTGACCGCCTTGTTGGTTTAGTAGTCGCAAGCGCGACTGCTGAGCATGGGGTCCTGGTTTCAATCCCCAGGTCGGGCAAAGTGTTATTGGGTTTTTCTATTAGGAATTTCTCAGTAGCAGCCCGGAGTCTGTCTGGATTTGTGCCCGGTTAATGGCAATAGGTTCTCCCCCGATTACATGGGACTAAAACATAATTGGCGAAACGAGGGTTTACTAAAAACACGTCTGCCGAACCTTTTGGGGAATACAAGGCGTGATGTTATCTTTTGCCGTCGCATTATCTCACGCCGAGACTAGATAAAGTATGGCTTATCTCGTCTCGGCACGAGATAATACATAAAATCAAGCCTGTATTCCCCGAAGGGTTGGGCAGAGGTATATAGTAACACTCTCATTTCGCCGTTATGTTTAATTCCCATGTATTAGGGGGCGAGCCTATTGTCATCAACCGGGCACAAATCCAAATTCCGGGCTGCTACTGAGGAATTCCACACGGAAAATCCAATAATATATTTGCCCGACCTGGTAATCGAACCCAGGACCTCACTATCAGCAGTCGCGCTTGCCAACACTAGACCAACAAGAGGATAATAACGCGATAACAAAATTATCACCCATATTCTAAGACGTTCCTCCAAAACTGACTCGACTCCACCACGACTCAGCCTTTCTCGCTACCATCGGTAGTTATAGTTGACATAAACGTCCTCGACTCGAGATTTTTCCTCAGTCGAGGTAAGGAATCATCTGTCAAGCTCAAGATACCTCGGAACCTACCTTAAGGAAGGAAGTGTCAAAGTTCGTGTTACAAAAATGAATTTTGAAGACTATCGAATATGCTTACGATAATCCTTACAACTATTTATCACTGCGTTATTTGCGCGATGCAGATAATTCAAGTTATGACTCAATGACCCCACTCTACCTCGACTCATTTGAGGACCCCTCAGTCGAGAAATCTCAAAGTTCACTCGAAATTGCGACTAATAATACAATTTTGAAGGTGTTTTCGAGGCCGTCCTGAGTCGAGTATGAGTCGAGTAAGTTTTGGAAGAACGTCTTAGAATATGGGTGTATGTCGCGTTGCGCATGTTAGATCTGCAGTATTGCGATAGCACGCCATTCCTCTAACGCCAATTTTACAGTATTATTAAAACCTATATCTAAATATAATTGAGGTCTAATTATCCGATCACCGTAAGTACTATAATATGATCCAATATGATCCAGAGCCCAATACCCTTTTGCACAATTTGAATAATTTGAGGGAATTTCAACTATTTTTGGGGTAGTGGTAATTACGTTCTAAAATTAAGCTTTAATTGGCAAAATTAGGACAGTAATATTATTTACAGTTAAAGGTCTAATGTTACTAGCGAAATTAGATAATTATTTGTCATCTGCCAAACCTTTTGCTATGTTGGAGTGTTGCTGGCAACATATTTTTAGAACTCTGGTAACACTGATTTGGATTATTAGAAAAAGATGGAAGACGACGCCTCGTTGATTGTGATCGTGTGTGAAGTGCAACATAATTAAATCGACGTAATATAAATATAAGTCGTTTGCTTTGAGATCAGCGTAACTTTTTATTTTCTTTTTATCTATGGTAAATCCTCGTGGATGTCTCTCGCCCGGGGAAGGCGAGGGCATCTGCCGGACTCTTACCGGCTAAAAACCAACGGTGTTCCTCTTCCTGATCATTGGCCGGGGTCGTATAAGCATGCACCGCAACCCTGGCAGAGATCAGCGCACCTAGGAAACATACAGTCCACTGGGAAGAACCCTACAGGAGTCTGCTTTTAATCTAACAATGTTGTCGATTCTGTGACACATTTTGACAGTACTAAACTAGACTAAACGCAACTGTCACTTTCTTTTTCAATTGAAACAGAAAGAGATAAACACCCTTAGTTTAGTTTAGTCCTGTCAAAGTGCGCAACAGAATCGACACCAATAGTACATAGCTGTATGTCAGAATTATTAAACCCAATAAAATTAATGAGAACTATTTAGGAATGGAAAACAATACTACTTACCACACGTGTAAGATTTGAGAGTAAAGCTACGAATTCATGGCAAACAAATGTTGAGCAATAGTTGTTCAATATTGTTGATAGTAACGTCAAATACAATGCTTACATACCACACAGTCAGTCTGGCAACTTGTCAGCACTCTGCCAGCAACACAGAAACACGTTACTGCACCATTGTTGTTAAACAATTGTTTACCATGTGTGGTGGTTTAAGATTTGTCATCAACAATGCAGCACTTTTAGATAAATGATCAAATACTCAAACGCCACCCAATTTTAAGTTACCCTTAAGTCTCGTGCTGTCACTCTCACGTTAAAGGTGCGATTTCGCGGGACGCGGCAGACGACAGACAGCAACGGCATTTGCCGCAACGGCAGCCGGCATTACTTTGCAGTATTAATTTGTATGAGACCGATTCCGACATACGACTGCAATTGCCGCATGACGGGTCGTGACTTGTTTTGACACGTAGCGGCAGACGGCACTGCCGCACAAACACAGCACTGCCGTTGAAGTTCGACATTTTGGACGTGTTGAGAGAAGACACAACCGACACAAATTGTGACTAAGAGAGTGATGAATATGAATGTTGATGGATGGAGGGGGAGAGGGAGACCAAAGAAAATATGGATGGATTGTGTGAGGGAGGGTATGAAAGATAAGGGAGTAAATGATAATGAGACGGCTGACAGGGAAAAACATATTGCGCCGACCCCAAGTAACTTGGGACCAGGGCAGGAAGATGAAGATGAGAGAAGACACAACCGCAAGTTATTAGTAATGCCGCGACGTAACTGCAGTGTCTGCTGCCGGCTTCGGAATCTATACGACGGCAACTGTAGCCCGACAGCATTTACTGTCGGCCATCTGCCACTGCGGTCTACCGTCTGCCACGTCCCGCGAAGTGGCAGTGACAGCACGAAATTAACGGCAACTTAAGATTGAGTAGCGTTTGATTATTCGACCAAAATTCCTTTTTATTTTTATTAATCTGAAACTTAAACAGTCGATCCCGGGTATCATACGAATACCTATGACAGTCGTTACGGGAAGTCAGAAGCCCGAAACTCTGACAACCGGTCTAACCTTAGGATATCGGCATTGCCCAGTAACTGGGTTGCGGAGGTCTGATGGCAGTCGCTCCGTATAAAATACTGGTATTCAGTCGCATCTGGTTAGACTGGAAGTTGACCCCAACATAGTTGAGAAAGGCTGGCAGAACAATCTGAAACTTACGTGAACAGAGTAATAACCAAATTCTAATTATTTGAACAATTGCAAGAACATCGACATATCATACTTTTCCCGTAATAGACTCTCCATTTCCATATATCGTCGGTCGGCAGTGAAAACCACGTAAGTGTAAAATACAAATTTTTAAAAGAGGTAGAAATAACTGTCTCCTGCAAAAAATGGCCGATCAAATATTAATAAAAATTTGACATTGTACGTCATAGATAGCTTAGAAGTATTTGAATTAAAAGTATGTTGAACTAGTACGTGTATGACGAGTTTATCAATCTAAAGAACAAATAAAACGCTTTTGAAGAAAATTTTATTTACGAGGTTTACACTGCCGAGCGTCGATATCTTGATAAACTACCAATAGATTATAAGCTAAATATTCCATTTCCTTACTAAGACGGCCAAAATACACTCCACCTTTTATCGTAATCGGGTAAACACCCTATCATGTCTTTGAAAGCTACCGATATCAGTTTCACATTAACCAAACGTCCAATTTTGTACTCCCTACCATATATAATATGGGATATAATTTATATATATAGAGGGGCAGACCTTATTTAATTATAAGGGATACAAGTGAACCTTTTAGGACCTGTAATTAGATACTGTTTGACCAACTTTCGTAAGTTGTAAATTTAATTTAAACAACACTAAAGTTAAACAGATGGGTTGAAAGTGGGATTGAAGGGTTTAATACCAAAATGTACGTGTTTACATATTGAAAGAAGAACTTTGATTAAAAATTAATGGAACAAAAGTCGTACAGAAATGTTCGCTATGGAAATCTATGAGGGTTGTGTCGGTAAAGAACTTCTCGCAGCTGACGTGACGATAAAGGAAATACAATCTAAATAGTAGTGTTTTTCAAAAGAAAATCTTTCCCGTTCTTGGATGCATTTCCTTTTAACACTACAAAGCGGTCCTTTACGATATTTATTGAAGGATCTAATAGGGTAGTTGACAATTTTTTTTTTATTAATTGTATGTACACTATTACACAAAAAAAATATAGGTAACAATGAAATACACGGCGTGAAAAGACCCTTCACGAAGCCATCAACCATGCATTCAGTACATCAAACTAAGTAACCCTACGCAAAAATTGTCGCTGGGAAACGACTTTTTTTTTGGGTGAAAAATTTCGTTTTACTGTAAAGCTCAATGTAACGCACTCAAAACACTGCGCTGATAGATGCAATGAATAGTAAACGGGCAATGGTGGTATTTCAAGTACATTTGCAACCTTCAAAACTAGTATTTAAAAAAAAAAGTTGTGAAAAAGTTGGAACTTTGACCTCCAATATCTCCGTAACTAGAAGGTTCCCAGGCATAGTCCAGAACTGCCGGGGTTGCGGTGAATGCTTTTGCGAATCCCGCGACCCTGGCCATACGGTCAGGAGAAGGAACACCGTTGGTTTTTAGCCGGTAAGAGTCCGGCAGACCCCCTCGCCTCCCCGGGGCGAGGGACATCCATGAGGATTTTCCAACGAGAAAAAAATAATAAAAAAAGGCATAGTCCAGAACAAAAAAAAAATTGCAATGACGTGGAAAATAAGTGCCTTTCGGCTTCGTTAAGGGTCTACTTACACCGTTTATATAATAAAATGCCCAATTTATAAGTGTTTTAAAATTGATAACTAGACAATAATTAATATCGTGCTGTCACTGTCACTTCGCCTTAAAATGAGTGTGACAGCACGAGACTTAACGGCAAATTAAAATTGAGTAGCGTTTCAGTATTTGGCTTTATGAGTTATTTCTTACTGCCTTGTTGGTTTAGTGGTCGCAAGCGCGACTGCTGAGCTTGGGGACCTGGGTTCGATCCCCAGGTCGGGTAAAGTGTTATTGGATTTTTCCATTAGGAATTTCTCAGTAGCAGCCTGGAGTCTGAATTTGTGCCCGGTTAAGTGCAATAGGCTCGCCCTTTATTACATGGGACTTAAACATAACCGGCGAAACGAGGGTGTACTAAAACACCTCTGCCGAACCCTTTTGGGAATGTAAGGCGTGATTTTATATTATTTCTTCAAACTCAGAGAAGTGTTCTGTAGTTTCATCCATGCCACTTATTACTTTCACATTGATGTCCTGAAATCTAGATGAGCTATGTGTGGTCAGTTCAATAAACTATTTTCTTCTATCACTACCAAAGATGTCCTTGAAGAAAGCCGGTGACCCGACTCCGAATATCTCTCGTAATATAATATATAATATAAAAAAATGTTATAACAACATATTTTATTTATTAATCCTGCTGGTCGGACCCATAATTTATTTGAAAATTCTTACATACAAAATGTCAAGAATTATAATATAGTAGTATTAAACTATTATCAACAATTTTGTGTAGGTTGTCGACGAGCAATTTTAAGATTCTTCAAGATATCATAATCCGTTGAATCCAAAAATACTTATCCAAGATTATTCTATCAATAAATTCAAGTCTGATAGCGGGTTTTTTGATTTTACTAATTGACTCATTGATTGACGACTTTGTTTAGTTGTTACTCTATCGCTTGGTATTAGAGATGAGAAAAATTTTCGGTACATAACTATTCGGCACTGCAGATAAGTATTCGGCCAAATATTTATTACTACTGACAAACTTGATTGGAAATTGCTAATATTTAGAAAAAAAGTAAAGACACAACATCACGCCTGTATTCCCCGATGGGTTAGGCAGAGGTGTGTAGTAACACACTCATTTTACAGGTATGTTTAAGTCTCATCTAATAGGGTGTGGGCCTATTACCATCAACCGTGCACAAATGAATCCTCCGGGCTGCTGCTGAGGAATTCCACACGGAGAAACCTAATAACACTTTGCCCGACCTAGGGATCGAACCCAAGACCTCGTGCTCAGCGGTCGCGCTTGCCACCACTAGACCAACGAGGCAGTTAAGAATTTACAGAAATTTGTCGGCTTAGAAAAAAACGTGTTTTGTCTTCTAATTTTATCTGTCTCAAACGCACATAGGAGATTTATTTTAGACTAGCGGCCCGTCCCGGCTTCGCACGGGTGGACATTTTCCCCGTTTTTGCAACATTTTTAATTTATGCTCCGCTTCTATTAGTCGTAGCGTAATGTTATATAGCCTATAACCTTCCTCGATAAATGGACTATATAACCCAAAATATTTTTTCAATTCCAATCAGTAGTTCCTGAGATTAGCGCGTTCAAAGAAACAAACAAACTCTTCAGCTTTATAATATTAGTATAGATAAATAATATTCGATTTGTTATAATTTTGAACTTAATTCGTATTCGGTAGGTTCCACGTTTGACCCACCTCTAGTTGATATTATGGAAATATATTTATAATTAAACGTACCTTCGAATAATTTGTGATGAAAACTCGTTTATAGAAATAATTAAGGGTTTTGTGATTTATAATGAAATGTATCAGATCATGACAAATGGATGCTTCAAAAGAAGTCTTTTTTTTTTAATAATTTAGCAATTTTATTAAATAATATTAATGTATATTTTTTTGGTTTGTGGATTATTAATAGATACATATTAAAATACATTAGATTTAACGACCATTTTTATCATAAAACTAGCTGAGCTCCCGCGGCTGTGTCCAAGAAAATAATTTGACTACAATGCCACCTATCAGGTCCTAACATAGCTACAAACTATTGTCTCGACAAAAAAAATATATTTTGTAAATATGACCTCAATCGGTAAAGTCGTTCTCAAGTTATGGCGTGACCAAGGGAAATAGGAATTCATTTTTATATTTATACTAGCGAACCCGGCAGACGTCGTCCTGCCCTAAATATTTGGTGACATACCGACAGCAGTGCCACCTAACGGATCCAATTGTGAATCTAAACCATCCAGGGCGCCACCTAAACGCATTCAAAAAAAAATCACTCAAATCGGTCCAGCCGTTTAGGAGGGGTTCAGTGACATACACACGTACAGTCGAATTATACCTATATATAAAGATAGATATTTTAAAGCATTGTTGAAGTTTTATTTTGTTTGTTAATGTACAATGTATAATAGCCTAGTGATAACCTAGTAGTGTGACCTTTGGACTGCCAAGTAATAGGTCTCGAGTTCAAACCCAAGGCACGCCTCTGACTTTTCTGATTCATGTGTGTATTCTATACTATCACTTGCTTAAAAACGGTGAAAGAAAATATCGTCGGGAAAAATGCTTGAGAGATATTTCTCGACGGCATGTGACGCCAAGTCAGAGGCCCATGGGCGGCATAAACTCTTGACACCAGCTTAGTCACTAACCACACGAAGAGAAGAATGTATAGGTATAATTATACCTATAGTTTACAAACAACACCACGTAAATGTATTTTTTTTGAGAATTGTGTAAGGATAAGTAGGTAAGCAATGATTCTACTGATGATGATGATTGATAATTCTATAGCTCCAACCATCTTTCGAGTTAAAACCAACGTTCTCAAATGTTTTGCCTTTATTATGATAAATATTTGTCAACAACTGATGACTTGCGTAGTATACGAAATACAATTTTCATGTTCATTCGACATGGTGAAAACGGTACGAAGGTCAAAAGAATGAGTTAAATTCTTGTTGTAATATTATGCAAATCTATTACGTTGTGTGGTCTTAAGCTACTAACTGACCATCATTCAAATATTGTATGATGAGCAACATCAACATTTCTTCTCCTTCGTTGTTCCTTTTAAGGATTTGGTCTTTCGTGTTGTGGATTGTACATAATGCTTATAACAGCCTTCTTTTTTTAAACTAATTCTTTTGCTGACGTTCTGGGACAATCATTAAAATGGCTTATCAGGGTCTGTAAAGTTTTTTATTCACTTCCATTGTACAAAACACTTTTATAGGCACTATGCATCGTTACAACAGAAAATACGGTTTTCGATGAACTCTGGCACCCAGTATAAGATTTAACTTGTGTTTAGGGTGCCAGCGTCCTCGCCAATTATTTGAACACATTCCAGTAGTTGTAAGACGAGCACAGTATATTATTTTTATCAAAATATCCATTCACTAATCCACTTAACAAACAACTTAGATACAAGTATTTATTATTAAACGGTTGTTTTAGCTTCTTTTCATACATATTTTGTTTGTTTGATTTAAATTGACGACACGTTTGGTTCAGTGGCTGAGCGATCGGCTTCTATGCTACGGGTCGTGGGTTCGATTCCCGCACGGAACAAATATTTGTATGGCCTACAGATAGTTGTTCCGGGTCTGGATGTTTGTGCATGTGAAGATTCGTGTCTGTAAACGCACCCACGATACAGGAGAAATCCTAGTGTGGGGCAACGTTTTTATAAAAAAAAATAAAAAAATATCGCGACAGATTTTCCAACTATTCTGATTGGTTTAAACGTCGCACACTGATTCAATTCCCATGATAATATAACATTGTGCAATTTTCAACCTTCAATCCTCATAGTGATGCTGCTGGGGTACTGCAAAATAAAACCATTTAACTTCAAAATCTTTTAAACGGATTATTTATTTTAAGTTTAGAAGTTGCATCATGATATTA
This sequence comes from Amphipyra berbera, assembly GCA_910594945.2. Taxonomy (NCBI): domain Eukaryota; kingdom Metazoa; phylum Arthropoda; class Insecta; order Lepidoptera; family Noctuidae; genus Amphipyra; species Amphipyra berbera. The sequence goes on from OU343144.1 coordinate 10,913,772, forward strand.
TGACAACTTTGTATTGTGCAAATCTTAGCCCTCTGTAGATGATGACATTCATCAAACGGGAAATACCCTAAAGTGAAAGAAAGAAAGAAATTTATTTGGCACGAAAGCAGTCAGACACACAGACAAAAAATTCATAAGAGACAAAACAAAAGAAAAATAAACAAAAAATAAAGTATCTGTGTGTCTAGCGGCTGCGCCAAATAGGTTCAGTTCAGCATAAATGTCAGACTACTAGTGCCTGACGCTGGTTTTCAACTGAACCCACTGTGACGTAACTGATGTAAACCAGTTCCAAATAGATAAATAAATAAATAGCGTGCTTAAATAAATAAAAAAATAAATACTATTGAACTTTAATTACGGATGTCTCACTGGTCATACCCGTTCACTTAAACCAACATGTGTGTGTATATGGGCAGTGCATGTGTGTGTGAATATAGTTGTGTACTAATTTATAATAATTGTGTAAACGGAAATAAATAATTCGATTATACATTATTTATGTAAAAAATAAATAAATAACATAATTAAAACTGATAAATAAATGTTACAATTACAATTCAAAATTAACTAAAAACGATTTATATTATAATTTGTCCTGCTCAAAGTAGATCTTTGTTGCGTCGGCAAAGCAGATTATTTATTGATTGCAAGTCGCTCCAACGTGCCGCGAATAGCAGATCCACAAAAGGCAACAGCATGTCATGTACGACTCAATAAGAAAAAAAACGAAAAAAAAAGTGGAAGAAAACTCTGCTCATGCGCTTAATGATACGGATGGTCTAATGTTCTGCCTATCTTCTTCCCAACTATATTGGGGTCAGCTTCCAGTCTAACCAGATGCGGTTGAATAAGAATATTTTACACAGAGCGACTGCCAGACCTCCACAACCCAGTTACTGGGCAATGCCGATATTCTAAGGTTAGACCCGTTATCAGACTTTCGGGCTTCTGACTTCTCGTAACGACTGTCATAGATATTGGTATAACACCCAGGATCGACTTGTTTAACGTGCTCTTCGAGGCACGGAGGGGTCTCGATGTGTAACGAACGGTCACCCATCTACGGTTTGACTACAGCAAGCGCAGTTTAACCTCGCAAATCATATGACCCGCGCGGTTGATAATTAACTGGTTGGTCTACATAAACATCACGCCTTGTATTCCTCAAGGGGTTCGGCAGAGATGTTTTTAGTACACCCCCGTTTCGCCAGTTATTTTTTAGTCCCATGTAATACGGGGCGAGCCTATTGTCATTAACCGGGCACTTATCCAGACACTAGGCTGCTACTGAGAAATTCCTAATAGAAAAATCCAATAATACTTTGATCGACCTGGGGATCGAACCCAGGACCCCATGCTCAGCAGTCGCGCTGCAACCACTAGATAAACAAGTCTAAGGTTGGTCTAAAATCACACGGCCAAGCAACTAATGAATAATCACAATCATCATCAACAAATTGTACCATAAAATTTCAAAAACAATGCCTACGTCAGACAAGGTCAGAATTATTTACAGTTATAATGAAATCATCATTCAACTTTGTAGAGCAGACGTTGTGAAAAACAAATCTTACCACAATGGAAACCCATAAAACGGTTGTAAATGTCGCGGCATAAAAGATAGCATTACTTTGTTGCTAGTCAACGTATACAAGTTGGAATAGTAAATAATGTGGGTAGTATTGGAAGCAGATGAATGGGTAGTTTTGTGTTTCCATGTATTTCGATAAAATCGTAACATCACATAAAATCATATCAAATACATACAACAGAATCGTGTAGGGGTGATTCTATCATTACAGCTATAGCTAATATTGGTATGTCAGGATTGGGAGCATGGTAAATAAAGTAAATTAAACTAACAGAGACTCTCCATCACTGAGGGTACTTTTAATTGGGTTAGTGATTAGTTACAGAAGCTAGTTCACAGTATAATAATTTATACAAAATCAGAAAATAAGGATAACTAATCAGATATAAAAGGTCAGACTTCTTCGGCTGTTCGATATGGAATCCTCTGCTCCGTCGAATGACCAGTATTTTTATAACTTCGGGTACGTTGATTCATCTTGACGACTACCCTCCTTTATCAACATTGTCCAGTATTACCAGCTACCGATAACAACCACACCTGTATTCCCCAAAGGGTTGGGCAGAGGTGTATAATAACACCCTCATTTCGCCGTTAAAGTCCCATGTAATAGGGGGCGAGCCTATTGCCACCAACCGGTCACAAATCCAGACTCCAGGTTGCTACTGAGGAATTCCACACCGAAAAACCCAATAACACATTGCCCGACCTGGGGATCGAACCCAAGACCTCACGATCAACAGTCGCGCTTACCACCACTAGACCAACGATGCAGTCATAAAATCGTATTTTTTAAAAATTTTGACTTGATCGCGTTCGATCCTGATGGTAAGCAGAGACATGGTGTAAGATGGAGCACATGAATCCGAGTAACAAAGATAAAGAGGGGTTCCCTATACCCATCTAGCTCTCACAAAGACGACATAACACAGTAAACTGCATGACTTTAATGTGAGGGTGATAGCTAGCCAGGCGGATCGTATAGATCCTACCACCAAGCGTGCTGTGTTTTGTTGAATCTTACAATACTCATCTATTCTCAGCGTGCGGTGAGGAAGTTTTATATTCTAGCACGTACCTACCCACATAGGATACATGTGGAATTTTATGAGCTAGAAGACAATATTGTGGTCGCTTAAAACAAGATACTCTTATCGTAAAACGACAGCTAGAAATTTATTTTAAACAATGGAGTAAGTAACCTTGGATTGCTGTGACGTTAATTTTCATAGCTGATCTTAGAGCAGTATTGTATTTAGAGTCCTGTTTTAATTGTATTAAGAGGTTATTTTAAATGTACACTGATAAATACAAGCATGTAGAGGCTCGTGGCTAATTACCAACCATACGGATCACATGATCTGCAAGGTTAACCTGCGCTTGCCGCAGTCAGTCCGTGGATAGGTGACCGTTCCTTACACATCGAGATCCCTCTGTGCCTCGGAAAGCACGTTAAACCGCAATATTACACTATGCGTTGATAAAACTTTGTTCCCTATGTAAGAATCGCCTCTAGCAGTAAAAGCCTCCTCTATTTTTTTCCATTCTCTTGTCTTTAGCTACTCTACTCCATATTTTCCCTGCTGTAGCGGTGATGTCGTCACTCCATCTCTTATTTAGGTTGTCTGGTCTGCGTTTGCTGTAAATAGGGTACCAGCTCATAACTACATTGGACCATCTTTATCTACAACTAGCTACCCGGTGAACTTCGTACCACCATTTTTTTTGTTTCCTTATTTTCTTTATTCCTAGACCACCCCGGTATTGAGGTGAACAAAACAAAAAAAATATATTAAAATCGGTCGAGCCATTTTAGAGTTTTTGCGAGACGTAGCACGGCAATTGATTTATATATATATTAGATATAGGTTTTATCTTTCATGTCATCTGTATGATGTACCTACTTACATGGTCGGTTAAATACATGACATGTAACATGTGAAGCCACGATAGCTTTGTGGTTACAAGTGTCACTGAAACGCGTCTGTCATTCGTTCGGGACCAGACGTGGACCAATTTATCTTTCACATAATACGTGCACAATATAGTCGACATAATGTGAGAAAATATTGTGATGTTTACCTACATGTTATGTATTATTTTTACCGATAAAGTTGTATCCGCGCTTCGTCGTGGTAGTTAAGTGTACATTGTAGATTCTTGCTGTTATCTTTTGCAAGTTATGTAAGGCGAATAGAGAAAATGGTGTAGACTGGCTGGTAGACTAATTCGTGTGGGGACAGGCTAGAATATAAAAATTCCTCACCGCACGCTGGGAATAGACGCGTGTTGTAAGATTCAACAAAACCCAGCACGCTTGATGGTAGGCTCTATACGGTCCATCCGGCCAGCTACCACCCTCACATTAAAGTCCGGCCAAGCAGATTACTGTGTTCCGTCGTGTATATGTGAGAGCTAGAGGGGTACAGGGGAATCCCTCTATATCTCTGTTGCTTGGATTCGTGTGCTCGATCTTAGACCCTGATTGCGCTTACCATCAGGTGAGACTAGGGCCAAACGCGACCAAGTCAAGAATAAAAATAAAGATCGACGATATGCCTGCGCATCTGACTTTACAATTTTATATACGGATCAGAATTTGATTATGACTTGCGATACCAGTGAATGAAAGACATCGTGAGGAAACCTGCACACCTGAGTGGGATCCAAAGAGTTCTCGATGGTGTGTGAAGTCAGTCAATTCGAACCTGGCCAGCGTGATGGACTAAGGCCTAAACCCTTTGTAACACTTTAAGGTGTACAGTGTGGCTTTAGGAGACAACCCTCAACAAGCATGTGCACATAAAATTTAGCAGGCGTTTACTTACGGGAGGATAAAGAATAACACTTGTAACCGTACGCTATATACAAGTTTAGTCGGAAAGGGGGTACTAAGCCGCGGGCCACTTAAAGTATCACTGATGACTATTGTAAAGCAAGTGTTAAAATTTCAAAGTTCGATAATTTTTATTTGCATGCAAAATGATTTTTATTTTTGATTTTTCAAAAAAAATATCATACCTGCTTTAGTTATGAATTCGGAAAATTAAGTTTTTAATCCGTGACCCCAAATATGACCTAAATAGTAAACACAGCTGATCATAGCTATGGACAGATAGATTTTAGCATATTTTTTACGAAATCTTTGAAAAGCTATTTCTTTTAAACTATCGAGTTTTGGAGAAAGTTGTAGAACAAAAGTTATTCCTTATTATGGGTACTTTAACACCCTTTCGGCTTAGTACCCCCTTTCCGACTAACCTTGTATATTTTAATAAGAATTATAAATAGATCAACAGGGCGTGGTTCGTAGCAATGCGAGGAGTCCAGGGTCTTCTTGAGCAGGTGTAGCACTTAACTTGGCAACTGCAGCGGCGCGAGAGGGCCGACCTGCAGCGTGCCTGACCCTTTATAGGCCTGGACCTCCGCCAGTCTGCCACCACCCGTCACACCTTTTCATTCTGAGCAGAGGCCCATACCTAGCAGTAGGACTGTAATGAATTAATTATGCTAGTAAATAAACAATACAAAAGTAACCACAAAACATGTTTGACAACCAATTATCGCAAAGAGCAAATTCTGATCGCACTAGACAGGGAATCGTTCTTATCTCTAAGTAGAGGATGCTGAGTACAAACATACAAATAGGTTGGACTTCAAAGAATTCAGATAAAAGTCCACCCTAGAAAGGATGATGATAGTTTAGGGCAATATTCTGTTACTACTAATTTTTGTCGACCTGGATGTCTACTGACACGACTTTTTGACCTTATCTGATACGACCTAACGAGGATCGTTCTAATCGAAAACAGTCTTATTCGACGCGACGTGCGGTCACCGCTCACGTAATTTAGGCCCTCATCAGACGTTGAATACCTAAGTGAAATCCGTTAAACCAACATGCAACGTCTCCAGAATGTTCATAAGTGTCTGCTAAATTATACACGAACTTTTGAACTGAATGCAAATGCATATCCACAAGGGGCGTCGTGTGATGTCGCTCTTAACTCAACTTAACCTTCCCTGTATTTTCACTTAGCGCGTTTTCTCTTAGGAGTGAGTGGAACATCTAGTGGTTGGAACATTAATTGTGTTAACTCGACTACGTTTAACTAATAAGTAAGTAGTCACTGTTGCTGTTGTTCTGCCTAGCCTTTTCCCAACTGTTGGGTGCAGTTTCCAGTTTAACCGGATGCGGCTGAATACCAGTGTTTTACACAGAGCAACTGCCATCAGACCTCCGCCACCCAGTTACATTGCAATGCCGATATCCTAAAGTTGAGACTGGTTGTCAGACTTTCGGGCTTCTGACTACTCGTAACGACTGTTATAGGTATTCGTATGACAACCGGGACCGACTGTTTAACGTGCTCTCCGAGGCACGGAGTGGTCTCGATGTGTAACGAATAGTCACCCACTCGCAGATAGACAGCGGCAAGCGCAGCTTAACTTCGCGATGTCTCAATTTTAACCATACCAATCGGCCATAAGAATGTTTATAGCAATTCAATACAGTTTATATCCTATGATTTAGTCTGTTATATCGAAGATTTAAAGCGAGGTGTAACTATAGTTTTTCTCAGAAAGGTACGAAAAATAGAACTAACGAATCGGATCAAGGGAAACGCCTCAGAAGGACGTGCCTTTCAGTAAGAAAGGCCTAAATGTTTTATCGTAAAAGAACAAAGGATTATTTGAAGTGTTTTGGATAAGACTCGTACGTGCTCATGACTACTGAGCGATTGTAGTGTGAGTATATAGAAATATACAGGGTGTACACGAATTCGTATAATACTTCAAACGTCGTGGTCTACTAGTGACTTTTTTTCTTTTTTTTTTCTATTCGACTGCTTGTAGATGGTCTTGCGGACCGTTTCTACGTAACCGGGCTGTTATTGGTGAGACCTGAAGGGTCTCCAACCAATCCCGACGAGAGTAAAATACTTAACCTAAGCTAACTACTATTACTACGTCTACTATACTAACATCATGACTAGCGTCTACTAGTGACACAGATGGATAGATATAAATAGTTTCTTAACAGGGGATTTTTTAGAGTAAGAAAAAAAAGAAAAAAAAAGTGTTTTTAACATGAGTCAGTTTACCGCCCCGAATTAACCGACTGCGCGGAGCTCTATCGTGCTAGTAATGCCAAACAGCTGTGTTGCTGGGCTTCCATTCGTAAAAGCATCGAACTGTTGTAACAAAAAGTACCTAATTTAAAAAAAAATAACGAAGTAATAGGTACCTATAGGTATTTTATTTTATCAAGCAAAATCCCATGTATGATTTTATCAATATCAATAACAGTTCATGTGGTTTTAGGGAGGGGTCGTGGCTAATTACCAACCGATTTTCGAAGTTAAGCTGTGCTTGTCGCGGTCAGTCTGTGGATGGGTGACCGTTCGTGACATTCAAGATCGTGCCTCGGAGAGCACCTTAAAACACTTTACCGATCGACCGACTGGTCCCGGATGTCGTACGAATACTTATGACAGTCGTTACGGGTAGTCAGAAGCCCGAAAGTCTGACAACCGGTCTAATTAGGATATATAGCCCTGTAACTGGGTTGCAGAGGTCTGATGGCAGTCGCTCTGTGCAAAATACTGGTATTCAGCCGTATCTGGTTAGAATGGAAGCTGACCCCAACATAGTTGGGAAATGGCTAGGTAGAACATAATGTGGTTTTAATAAATTAAACGTATTCGTTTACACCCTGTATATAAAGTCGAGAATATTATGGCCGGTTCAGCAAGTTGCTGTTTGTGAACCTTTTCTTAAAAAATAAATCTTCCCTGTAATATCCTTTGTATTATTTCTTTGGTTTACTGAGAGTAGTTCCGGATTTGTCAATGCAAGTGGGGTTTGTCAGTAAAGGCAACTACGATTTTTTTATTTTTTTGTCTTTATCGTGTTTACCTTAGCCTCAGCTGATGGTAAGCGCAGATAGGGTCTAAGACGGAGCACACGAATCCAAGGAACAGAGATACAGATTCCCCTATACCCCTCTGGCTCTCACATACACACGACGGAACACAGTAAACTGTTTGGCGCCGGACTTTAATGTGAGGGTGGTAGCTAGCCAGGCGGACCGTATAGATCCTACCACCAAGCGTGCTGGGTTTTGCATAATCTTACAACACGCGTCGGTCCCGGGTGTCACAAGAATACTTATGACAGTCGTTACGGGTAGTCAGAAGGCCGAAAGCCTGACAACCGGTCTAACCTTAAGATATCGGCATTGCCCAGTTACTGGGTTGTGGAGGTCTGATGGCAGTCGTTCCGTGGAAAATACTAGTATTCAGCCGCATCTGATTAAACTGGAAGCTGGTCCCAAGATAATTGTGAAAAGGCTAGGAAGAACAAGAGAACTAATTGAATTGAAAATAGTATATCCTTCATTTTTTCATGAATCTGTCCTTAAACTGGACTGTTTTGTTGGTTTAGTGGTTGCAAACGCGACTGCTGAGCATGTGGTCCTGGATTCGATCCCCAAATCGAGCAAAGTGTTACCTATTGGGTTTTTTCATTAGGATTTTTTCAGTAGCAGCCCGAAGTCTAGATTTGTGCCCAGTTAATGGTAATAGGCTCGCCCCCTGTTACATGGGACTTATTTAAACATAACTGGCGAAACGAGGGTGTACCTACTCAAATCTCTGCCGTGCCCTTCGGGGAATACAAGGCGTGATGTTATGCTTACTGTCTTTAATATTTATTTATTTATTTCTCACATTATTAAAATAAAAATTTATTAAATTTATTTAAACAAAAAAATTGGTCGTGTAAATAGGTAAGTCTTTAGATTTACGCATGACCAGTAAAGTTTTATATTCTTTTCTCTCCTTGCAGTAACATCCTTACTATCCTTACTAATATTATAAACGCGAAAGTTTGTATGTATGGACATTTGTTACTCTTTCACGCAAAAACGGCGGAACGGATTTTGATGAGATTTGTCACACAGATAGACTATGCCCTGGATTAACACATATGATACTTTTTATCCGGGTACATTAAGTAGTTCCCCTAGGATGCGGGTGAAACCGCGGGTAAGAGTCTAGTACACAATGTTTATTAAACGGCTTATAGCCCAATCATTTTTACGTTACGCCCGCATACTTTACGCGTCTATCATTTTTACGCGCTTCGCCCATTCTCTCAGAAATACATACTATGTACGCGTAATATTATAACTTATTCGATATTCCCATCACGCTGAGCGGATTATTTTTAGATTATCCATTTCCAGAAAAAATGAATTGGCATTCTTTTGTTTATATTTTTCGTAAAACAGACGAATGTTCCTTAATTACGTTTTCAGTACAATTACATGGATTTGCGCCATTGCCAGTTTTTTGGGGAATTTGCATATAATATAGGAGCCTTATTGGTCTAGTGGGTGCAAGCGCAACTGCTGAGCATGGGATCCTTGGTTATTAGGTTTTTTCCACTAGGAAATTCTCAGTAGCAGCCCTGAGTCTGGATTTGTGCCAGGTTAATAGCAATGGGCTCGCTCCTTACTACATGGGACTTAAGCATCACTGGCGAAACGAGAGTGTACTAATAACACCTCTGCCGAACCCTTCGGGAAATATGTATAATGCGTGATGTTATGTTATAGGAGGGTCGAATAATGAAAAGTAGGTACAGTTATCTCTTTCATACGATAGGTACCTATCTGTTTTCTTCTGTACATACATTGATAACAAAAACATAATCTTCTGTGCGGATCTATACGGAATAGCATGATGTATGTATGATGTCTGCAATCTTTTAAGCTAAAAACCGTAGCGGTTTCCAATAAATGTTTTCAAACTTTCGCGATTTGCATACATATATTAATATGATGACAACTGCTCCACCACTTCAGTCTACCCGTGACCACGGCCGGTGAAATTCGGTCGAAACGTCGGGATAAATAAGGTATTTTTCTGCCATATAAAATTTTCTACGCAATTAGACCCGATTTAGTATTTTTATTAAAAACCGTAGTATAAAAGAATTTTGACCACTATGTGATAGGTATCACTCTACGAGATAATAAGCGTAAAATATATTATATAAAAAGCAGTGATAGCCTAGTGGTGTGACCGTCGGACTGCCAAGTCATAGGTCTCGAGTTCGAACCCAAGGCACGCAACGCTGACATCTGACTTCATGTGCGTATTGTATAATTATCACTTGCTTAAAAACAGTGTAGGAAAACTTCATGGGGAAACCGGCAAGCCTGAGAGATATTTCTCAACGGCATGTGTACCCAAGTCAGAGGCCCATGGGCGGCATAAACTCTAGACATCAGGTTAGTCACTAACCACACGAAAAGACAAAGAAAAAGGGCGTAAAATATTAGCAGTTTATTAATTGTTACTTGTTCGTTAACTTACGCAATTTCATTTAATCTAACTACAAAATAAAACAGTAACTGTAGCGACGCAAGTCTGAATGCAAAAGTTTAACTAGTAACTTAATTATAGTAGTTAAGCTAGTAAGGGTTTGTCTGGAGTAAACAATTGAACTGTAAATAAATAATCCCTTAAAAAACTTTTAAGTTAAACAGTTTTATCTTGCAGTACCCCTGCAGCATCAGGATTTGAGGATTGAAGGTTGAAATTACTATGATGTTGTATTGTCATGGGAATTGAATGTGTGTACGAAGTTTCAGGAGAATCGGTATAGCAGAAGTAGTTGAAAAATCTGTCGCAAGATTTGAGTCAAACAAACGAACAAATTTTACAAAATGAAACTAACTAAAACCATTTAAAAACCACATACATGACCAATAATAATTTAGGTATGATTTGCGTTAACGGTGAAGGAAAACATTGTGAGGAAACCTGCATACTTGAGAGGGCTCCATAAAGTTCTCGATGGTGTGTGTAGTCATCCGATTAGTACAAGGTCAGCCTGGTGGGCTAACACCTAAACCTTTCTCATTCTGAGAAGAGGCCCGTGCCCAGCAGTGGGACAGTAATGGGCTGATTATGGTATGTTTACATGACCAATGGAAAAACAAAGACTTTTTTTTTAAATCGTTGTACCACGCTTTAGTTTCTCTTGTATCGTGGGTGCAGACACAAATCTTCACATGCACAAACTCCCAGACACGATACAACTATTTGTAGGCCATACAAATATTAGATTCGTACGGGAATCGGGACCCGTAGCGTAGAAGCCAATCGCTCAGCCACTGCACCAAACGCTTAAAATTACTTCCTTCCTTTAGTGTGGTGAGTGACTAACCTGGTGTCAGAGTTTATGCCGCCCATGGGCCTCTGACTTGGCTTCACATGCCGTCGAAAAATACCTCTCAGGCATACCTGTTTCCTCACGATGTTTTCTTTCACCGTTTTTAAGCAAGTGATAATAATACAATACGCATATGAATCCGAAAAGTCAGAGGTGAGTGCCTTGGGTTCGAACTCGAGACTTATGATTTAGCAGTCCGACGGTCACACCACTAGGCTATCACTTCCACAAACATTGCTAAACGTCTGCTTATTTCTATAAAAGAAAGATCTTATCATTCCAAACATACTAATCCAATATTAAATCTGTCTGCAGTCAAAACATTTGCTTAAAGACAATGCCAAAATATTTTATTTTCGGCGATCGTAAATCTAAAAATGTTACGAAATGATTACAGTGAACGTAAGGGCATCTGAGCGTGGGAGAAAATAATAATTTTAAAGATTTGTGCTCACCGTCGACGGCGATATGCGATTGGCGTGAACGAGAAGACTCTATTTCTAAATTACTCTAATTATACATGGATAGTTGTTTGAATGAGTTGCCTGTCAAATGTCTTCTCTACGCAGATGATCAAGTTTTGCTTGCATCGTCGGCGGAAGAGTTGCAAGACATGGTAACTATGATGAATGGAGCATATAATATGAAAGGGATGAAAATTAATGTAAGCAAGACGAAAGTAATGGTTTTTGAAAGAGATGCAGATGTATATGAGTGTAAAGTAAAGATAGGAGATGAAAGTATTGAACAGGTGAAAGAGTTTGTTTATTTGGGAAGCATGTTTACAAGAGATGGTAAGATTGACGAAGATGTGGAAAGGAGAGCAAATGCGGGAAATAAAGTAAATGGTGCTTTGCACGCGGTTGTGGCTAGCCGGTCGATGTCCAAAAAGGCACGACTGGCTGTCCATAATGGTGTGTTGGTACCTACGCTTATGTATGGAAGTGAATGTTGGTCGTGGCAGAAGAGGCATGAAAGTAGAATAAATGCCGTGGAAATGCGTTCCTTGCGAAGTATGTGCGGTGTAACTTTGAATGATAGATTGAGAAATGAAGAGATTAGACAAAGTTGCAGTTTAAAAGATGATGTAGTGACAAAAATTGAAAGGAGTATGCTTATGTGGTTTGGTCATGTTGAGAGAATGAGTGAACGGCGATTAACAAAAGGAATTTATAAGGCGGATGTTAATGGGAACGCCGGTAGAGGACGTCCTAGAAGGACATACATCGATGTTATTGGTGATGTTCTTCAAAAAGGTCAGGTGCGTAGTACTCTCAACCGGCGTGCGTGTATGACAAGATGTATGAATGTGGATGAAACGAAAGGGATATGTAAGAGTCGTAGCATGTGGCGTTCTATAGTATCTGCCTACCCCCATGGGAAAAAGGCGTGAGTTTATGTATATATGTACTCTAATTACTAGCGACCCGCCCCGGCTTCGCACGGGTGCAATGTAGATACTAATAATATGGGTAATGTGGGGCATATAAACCTTCCTCTTGAATCACTCTATATATTAAAAAACCGCATCAAAATCCGTTGCGTAGTTTTAAAGATCTAAGCATACATAGGGACAGACAGACTGCGGGAGCGAATTTGTTGTATACTATGTAATAAAGAAAATAAAGATTGTGACAAATAAAACATCGAGGTATTACATGTTTGTGTTAGGTGACTGCTGATCATGAGGCCCTGGGTTCGATCCCCAGGTCGGGCAATGTTATTGAGGTTTTTCCGTGTGGAATTCCTCAGTAGCAGCCTGGAGTCTGGATTTGTGCCCGGTTGATGGCAATAGGCTCAAACCCCCCCGCAACCTCAGACAGTTAAATTACTTTTTAACCGACTTCCAAAAAGGAGGAGGTTACTATGTTCGTCTGTATGTCTGGTTTTTTTTTGTTTTTGTTTTGTTTGTTTATCGATATTTTCACCAATTATGAACCGATTTTGATGATTCTTTTTTTAATGGATAGGGTATACTTCGAAGTTGGTCCCATTTAAATTTGGTGAAGATTTGATGAAGAACTTCGGAGATAGACAATGGTACTCCTCAATGACGAACAGTACGCATATTGTGATGATGGGATTATGTTAAGAGCAGCGTCTTTAGTAGGTCCAACCAAGTTTTAATTAAGGCCACTAAAATGAAAAAAATAAAAACTTTTTTACAAAAAATTTAAACCGACTTCAAAAAGGAATAAAATAATTACCATATAAAATTAACAGTTTCAGAAGTCGGTGCCTTCAATTTGGTTCAGCGTGGATCAGCACCGACTTCTGAAACTGTTAATTTTATATGGTAATTATTTTATTCTTTTTTGAAGTCGGTTTAAATGTTTTGTAAAAAAGTTTTTTAAAATGTATACACGTTATTGTAGTAGATTTTCCTGTTCAGGGTTCAAGCCCCCTAGAACACAATTCCTGACTATGGCCTTGTATGTAACCTCATAATTCTTCTTCTTCTTCTTCCTGCCCTTATCCAACACTAGGTCGGGTCGGCACAACATGTATTTATGAAATCCATGTTGTTAGAGGTTTTGGCTTATTGTTTTATGACCGGCCGCCTGCCTGACATCAACCCTCCTTGGGAATACTCATTGCGCCGTCGCCGTCGCGCGGGTGACCTAATGTGCTTGCTGATATTATGCACTAAGTCCCAAAATGATATGCTTGTCAATCTTATGGCCGACAACTAAGCAAACTATATATGTTCTTCTTGGTGGAGTATACTTGAAGTTGCTCGACTCACTCATTCAGTTTTGCTAGGGACTTCGGTTCTGACACATCGTAAACTAATATAGCACCGTGAGCGTCTCTGTAAAAACTTAATGTCAATGCAAATGTATCGCTCCTGTCCCACTGTACCCCAAATACCAAGCTTGACTTTGAACACCGTTCACGTCCATGAGCTTAATAATAGTATGTAACCTCATAATAATATTACCTAATACTATTGGTACACATTTTCACCAAAATTATACCGTAGCTAATTTTTCAGCAATTGTGTAATCATTAATGTTGATATACGCATTCATTTCTGAAACAAAAGTAAAATCATATTATTATGTGTGAATCTGTGGAGGTTACTGAACAACTGAACGGTAAATATGTCTGTAAAAATAATTATTTACAGCCGCACTTAGAAACTTTTATCGCTAAGCGACTCCTTTGAGTTTATTTCGGCTTTTCTGCTCGGAGCTAGTCAGATAGGAAATGCCGGCGCTATCTAGTCTTAAAAAAACCATAACATTAAAAAGTAAAAGTGTCTGTAAGTAAGAGAATTATTTACAGAAATAAAAAACATTCATTATTCATCACCAGAGATCGGATAATCGGATGCATATTTACCTAAAGTTAATTTTTCGCTACGAAAGTATGGAAACGGCTTCTGAAAATAGTTTATTAACAAAAAAAAACGGTATCACGGGATTGCATAACTAATCGAATGCATAACAATATACTCGTAATTAATTAAAAGTTAATTTTTAACCCCCGATTCAAATATAATGTGTATGTAGGGTGTAAGAAAGTGAGCGTGCATGTCTGTGTTAGTTAAAAAAAGGTACAACTTTGGGTATGTAAATAAATAAATATGTATCCAATTCTAGGTAAATATGATTCCATTCTACAGAACACTAAATTTGACGATCCCGGAATAGCGGGATTTTGTCGATACAAAAGTGCATTCCATGTTAACCAACGCCTGAACTTTAGGCAAATATGCATCCGATTATCCGATCTCTGTTCATCACCTAGTAGAGATTTAAAAAAAGTTAAATATCTCTGAGTGCGGCAGTTAATATAATATGTTAATGTTAAGTAAACTTGTTTCACGTCATTCCAAATAATTTAGTTTATAATATAGGTATTCCATAGTATGTTAAGTACCATCTTCTACACCACAAAATATCTTTATTGTAAAAATTGTAGCCAGAAAAAACTTCAATAGAACTCACAGTATGTCATTTGATAATCATCATTATCATAATGCAAATAAGACATAATATATTAAAGTAGGTACATGGGAAGGTACCTACATTAGTATATTGTCTTATTTGGATAACTAAACCTGTATACAGAGTTAGTTTTCAAAGACCAGCGAAATTTTAAAGGCTCATTTACACGGAGCAAGTTTCTTGAAGCAAGTCTCATGCTATCTCTGTTTTTGTCGGAGAGAAAGACAAAGATAGCATGAGACTTGCTTCAAGAAACTTGCTCCATGTAAATAAGCCTTTATATTAAGATTTTGAAATCAAATCGAAAGTGCGTTTTTTTCTTCTTGTTCTGTATGTCCTACGTTTCACTTTATCCTATAGTTTTCTTTTTTTTAAGTTTTTTTGGTGACTACATTAGTTCGGTACTTACATATTCTGCCCAACACCTTAAAGTTTTGGCAGACATTTTGACAGGACCTTGATTAATATATCGTTTCTTTAATTAGATTTATTTTGTCCTATAAATTAAATATCCCTATAAAAGTTTATTTCTTTAGTAAAGCCTGAAACAAGATGACCTGAAAATAAAAACAAATCAAGACTTTTGACATTATAATAAAAAGATGACGCCCACAAATGATACCATAGAAATATGACGCCCACTAAGTATTTAAGAAAATTAATTCTTGTAAATCTACTTCTATACTAATATTATAAAGAGGAAAGATTTGTATTTTTGTATGTAACGAATAAACTTAAAAACTACTGGACCGATTTCAAAAAATATTTTGCCGTTAGAAAGCTACAATAACACTGAGAAACATAGGCTATATTTATTACTGGAATAAAACTTCTTACGCGGGCGGAGCTGTGAGGACACAGCTAGTCATTAATAAAAAAAATATATCAAAATACGTTTACTGAAGAATGAGATTATCTTTAACGTAAAAAACACCAACTATGTAAACAGAAAAATATTTACAAAAAGACCTACCTATTTATAAATGAGCAATCGATCGACTCAATTTAACCGTCGAATCGACCGAAAATTTTTGGCACGCCTTCAACAGCTCGAGTTTAGTAGTCCGTCGGTACGGTTACGGACAATGTCACGGGCGGATGCTAGTTTAATCCACAGATAACGAAAGTAGACAGAAATCACATACTCGGGGCTCGTGGTTAATTACCAACCGCGCAGATCATACGCTTTACGAGGTTAAGCTGCGCTTGCCGTGGTCAGTCCGTGGATGGGTGACCGTTCGCTACACATTGAGACTCCTTCGTTCCTCGGAAAGCAGTATTTTTTTATAAAAAAGACGTTGCCCCACTCTAGAATTGCTCCTGTATCGTGGGTGCGTTTACAGACAAAAATCTTCACATGCACAAACGCCCAGACCCGGAACAACTATCTGTAGGCCGTAAAAATATTTGTTCCGTGTGGGATTCGAACCCACGACCCGTAGCGCAGAAGCCAATCGCTCAGCCACTGCACCAAACGTGTCAAAACGTTAAACATTCGGTCTCAGGTGCCGGGGTGGTTGCGGGTCCTAATTCGCTGGTGTTTGACACTTGAAATTTTGACAGTAAGCCTGAGCGCTGACTTGAGTCACGATAGTTTTAAGCGCAAACTTCAAACAAAAAAGTCTGTCCTAAAACTGTCGTGACTCAAGTCTGCGCTCAGCCTAAGTAGGTATCTTTTACAACGTAGGCAACCATTAAGGAAGAAATTTTCAAAATTCCTCCCCTTAGGGACCGTCCATTAATCACGTGATGTTTTTTTTAGCATTTTTTAACCCCCTCCCTCCCCCCTTGGTGATACGTGGTGAGGTTCAAGACTAACCCCCTCCTCACCCGAAATCACGTGTATTTTTTAGTACCTACAAAGAATCTTAAATTTTTTAAGATATTACCTATCTTTAAATGAAGTACCTATAATCTAATTTTATTCTGAAATTAAGTACCGTGACAAAAATATCTAGACAGAAAGGTTGCAGGTTGTTTTTGACTGGCAGAAAAATAATATTAAAGGAATGCTGTAATCATGTAAAAAATATAACATACTCGTTCGTTGCCTGGCAACTGCGAGTCAAGGTCACACTACACGCCGCTTTTCGGTTTAGAAATCGCGCGTTTGACGAAAACATAAATACACGTGATATCTTACTACACACCCCTCCAACTTGTGATATTTCGTGATTTTTGCTAAACTCCCTCCCCCCTTTCAAGCCTCACGTGATTAATGGACGGTCCCTTAGGAGAAAAAAAAACACACAAGCGGAGCTGCGGGTAAAAGCTAGTTAAGTTATAAATGTGTACATTTGGCGACATGTCTTCGCAAAAAATCCTATTGATACCATATTTCTATCACTTTATTTAGATTTCTGTAGTATCATCAAACAAATGAATCGCGATCGTCACATATTAGCACAGCTGTAAGCATCAATAGTACTATACGCTCCTTTTATATGTACTTCGCTAAGAATATTGTTTTCTGATAAATAGATATACGTCAAACGATGCATTCATTTGTTTTGATGGTTATTGTACATATTTTAAATTTTCTACGCCAATAAAATAATAGACTGTTTTTGTTTACTAACAACAATTCCCAAGGAGGGTTGATGTCAGGCAGGCGGCCGGTTATAAAACAATAAGACAAAACCTCTAACAACATGGATTTATGAAATACATGTTGTGCCGACCCCACCTAGTATGGGATAAGGGCAGGGAGAAGAAGATTTGTTTACTAACTACCTTGTCTGCTGTTCGTGAGGTACTGAGTCCAATTCTCAGGTCAAATAAAGTGTTATTAGGTTTTTCCGTCAGAAATTCCTCAGCAGTAGCCCAGAGTTCGGATTTGTGCCCGGTTAATGGCAATAGGCTCGCCCACTATTACATGGGACTTAAATAGAACGGCGGATTGAGGGTGTTACTATATACCTGTCTGTCCAACCCTTCGGGGAATACAGGCGTGATGTTATGTTATCTAGAGAGGTTTTATATAACGCCAACATTGAGGCTACGTGACGCTGCAACGTTGCACACTGCCCCGCAATATTGTGCGACATTGCGACGTGTCGCGAGACATGTTGCTAGCCGTCGCTTCGGGAGCGGGCGCAGGTGTGTGCGAGCGAATTGTTCCACGACATTGTCCCCAGGACATTCACATACATGGTACATGGTCGTCTAATCCCGCGGGATCTTGCTCCATTTGTCCCTTAGTGAATTCCAGGTTTCAGGCATAGTAATATTATAACTTTCATCATAATGTATTAACAAGGTGATTTTTTAATCACCTTTAAATTGTTTTAGGTATTATACAAAGACTCGATTTTAGAAATACAAAAAAACTTTTTTACAAAAAAATTAAACCGACTTCAAAAAAGAATAAAATAATTACCATATAAAATTAACAGTTTCAGAAGTCGGTGCTGATCCACGCTCAACCAAATTGAAGGCACCGACTTCTGAAACTGTTAATTTTATATGGTAATTATTTTATTCTTTTTTGAAGTCGGTTTAATTTTTTTGTAAAAAAGTTTTTATTTTTTTCATTTTAGTGGCTTTAATAAAACTTGGTTGGACCTACTAAAGACGCTGCTCGTAGTCGTAACATAATCACATCATCACAATATGCGTACTGTTCGTCATTGAGGAGTTCTATTGTCTATCTCCGAAGTTCTTCATCAGATCTTCACCAAATTTAAATGGGACCAACTTCGAAGTATACTCTATCCATTAAAAAAAGAATCATTAAAATCGGTTCACAATTGGCGAAAATATCGATGAACATACACAAAAAAAAATAAAAAAAAAATATATACAGACGAACATAGTAACCTCCTCCTTTTTGGAAGTCGGTTAAAAAATAGTATAGATTGGGCTAGAGAAAGGGGCTTTCTCATTTAGTGCATGCATAAATAGCGTAATATTTAACGTTTGACTTAGTTATCACGCTAAATTGATATTTTTTTCAGGAAAATTATTTTATTATGAAAATTTGACCTACAAACTATTTTTTTCAATAATGGAGATTTTACCTATAAACAATTTGGATGGTGATTAAAAAGTCTAAGTATATATTTGTCCATAGACATCCACCAAGATCGTAAAGGTCCAAAACAGTAGAATATAAGCTAATACAGACAGATTAAACGAATTGTCTAAAGAGGATTATACCTAAATGAGCTATAATAATAGTTATATTTTATTTAAAATCTACTGCATCAGCTGAAAATACGATTTTTATTATTAAGGACATTTTCGTGTTATTTTCATGCGAGGTGGTTGCGCGGATCATACGATTTGCAAAGTTAAGGTGCGCTTGCCGCGGTCAGTCCGTGGATGAATGACCGTCAGTTACACATCGAGACCCCTCCGTGCCTCGGAAACCACGTTAAACAGTCGGTTTCGATAGAATACCTACGACAGTCGTTACGGCAAGACAGAAGCCCGAAAGTCTGATAACAGGTCTCACCTTAAGATATCGGCATTGCCCAGTAACTGGGTTGCGGAGGTCTGATAGCAGTCGCTCCGTGTAAAATACTGGTATTCAGCCACATCAGCTAGACTGGAAGCTGACCCCAACATGGGAAAAAAGCTAGACAGAACAAATCAACCAAGCTCACTATTATTTTTTGGCCATCGACCAGCAGTTTAGCTGTTCAACCAAAAATAATTGACCTAATTCTTCGGCCCTTTAATCCCATATAGCTTTTGTTCTAGAACTATAAAAATAAATATAGATAACGAATTTTCCTTTTGCGTAGAACAGATCCGCAGGTGGTACGATATAACTACATTGTTTAGATTAAATATCACAAGTATACTATAAATTTGTTACGATCGACACCTCTATTAATAATACTAAATTTATGGAAGGTCAGTGACCTATCGTTGGATTATTTTAACCCATTTGACTTTGCATGGGATGGTTGATGAGTTATAATTTTAGCATAAGGAGCCCATTATTGTCCCACTTCAGGCAACAGGACTCTTCTCAGAATGAAAAAAACCGGCCAAGTGCGAGTCGGACTCGCGCATGAAGGGTTACGTACCATTTATCTATAAGAATGCTAAAAAAATCATGTCTGTTGTATGGGATCCCCCTTAAATATTTGTTTTATTTTAATTTAATTATTTATTTTTAAAGTGAATATAACTAAATATTCTGTGAATATTTCAAGCGTCTCCCTGTTGCCGTTATCAATATCGAGAAAATTCGAGCAAAAAAATGACGTTTGTTGTATGGGAGCCCCCTTAAATATTTTTTTTATTCTGTTTTTTAGTATTTGTTGTTATAGCGGAAACAGAAATACATCATCTGTGAAAATTTCAAATATCTGACTATCACGGTTCATGAGATACAGCCTGGTGACAGACGGACGGACAGCGGAGTCTTAGTAATAGGGTCCCGTTTTACCCTTTGGGTACGGAACCCTAAAAAGGTTTAGGCCTTAGGGCCAAGCCACATCTGACGGAAGATACGTCGCCGATCTTCCGTCGCGTAATTTACTCGAGGAATTTAAGTAACGCATCTTCGGTCAAATGTGTACGGTGTGAGATGTTTGTATGGAATTATGTGTACCGGCGGAAGATCGGCAACGTATCTTCCGTCAGATGTAGCTTGGCCCTTAGTCTACCACGCTGGCTTTGTGCGTGTTGGCGGACTACACCATTGAGAACTTTATGGAGTCCTCGTGTGCAGATTCCTCACTATGTTTTCTTTCACCATTAACGCAAATGATAATCAAATTTTGTTCCAGTCATGAATTCAAAAAGTCTGAGATGAGGGCCAAGATCGAACTCAGACCCTCTTGCATTCAGGGTGTAAACGAAATCATGTAATTCCTTCAAACCGTGTGATGTACTGCTGACATAGATTAACCCTGAACGGGATATTCCACGACATGGATAAAAAAAAATACAAAAAGTAAACATGTGTTCTTAATGTGAGGCATTTTGGCGCCCCGAGTTAAATGACCGCGCCGCAAGCGACAGCCGTGTAATTCGCTCGGGGCGCTAAAATGCCTCACGTTAAGAACACGTGTTTACTTATTGTCATTTTTTTTTTATTGGATCCAAAAGTATCTTGTGCTGTGTTAATCTATGTCAGCAGTACATCACGAGGTTTGAAGGAATTACATGATTTTATTTACACCCGTATAGAATAAGCGTTCAACCGCTAAGCTATCAGTGCTTTTTCAAGGGACTTTTACGAGCTGATAGTTATGATGAAACACATACTATTAACAGCTGGAGAATGTTAGTTTATTATTAGTTAGATTTTTATTATTACAATATTTAGGGAATTTATAAAAATACGAAGAGATTAGACAAAGTTGCGGTTTAAAAGATGATGTAGTGACAAAAATTGAAAGGAGTATGCTTAGGTGGTTTGGCCATGTTGAGAGAATGAGTGAACGGCGATTAACAAAAGAAATTTATAAGGCGGATGTTAATGGGAACGCCGGTAGAGGACGTCCTAGAAGGACATACATCGATGTTATTGGTGATGTTC
Source organism: Amphipyra berbera (assembly GCA_910594945.2). Classification (NCBI taxonomy): domain Eukaryota; kingdom Metazoa; phylum Arthropoda; class Insecta; order Lepidoptera; family Noctuidae; genus Amphipyra; species Amphipyra berbera. The sequence goes on from OU343144.1 coordinate 10,935,064, forward strand.
TTCACAAAGGTCAGGTGCGTAGTACTCTCAACCGGCGTGCGTGTATGACAAGATGTATGAATGTGGATGAAGCGAAAGGGGTATGTAAGAGTCGTAGCATGTGGCGTTCTATAGTTTCTGCCTACCCCCATGGGAAAAAGGCGTGAGTTTATGTATGTATGTATGTATTATAAAAATACTATTCTCACATTAAGGGGGTAATTAACGACCGCGCGGATCGTACGATAAATGGATTTTATTTCTGTAACAACACCCATATTCTAAGACGTTCCTCCAAAATTTACTCGACTCATACTCGACTCAGAAAGGCCTCGAAAACACCCTCAAAATTGTATTCTTAGTCGCAATGTCGAGTAAACTTTGAGGTTCCTCGACGGAGTCATTACGTAATAATTTGAATTATCTGCATCGCGCAAATAACGCCGCGATAAATACTTGTAAGGATTATCGTAAGCATATTCGATAAAGTCTTCAAAATTCATTTTTGTTACATACGAACTTTGACACTTCCTTCCTTAAGGTAGGTTCCGAGGTACCTTGAGTTTGACAGATGATTCCTTACTTCGGCTGAGGAAAAATCTCAAGTCGAGGACCTTTATGTCAACTATAACTAAAGGTGGTAGTGAATAAGGCTGAGTCAAGGTGGAGTCGAGTCGAGTAAGTTTTGGAGGAACGTCTTAGAATATGGGTTTATAAATCTTTAAAAACATTTTTACAAGTCATTTTTTTATACTAGATGTCGCCGGCTTTTCTTGTCAGACTATATCTGAGAAGAAACACCGAAACAAACTCAGAGGTTTGAGGTGTGAAGTTAAGCTGCGTTTGCCGCGGTCAAACCGTGGATGGGTGACCATTCGTTATGCAGGGTGTAAACGAAATCATGTAATTCCTTCAAACCTCGTGGTGTACTGCTGACATAGATTAACACAGCACGGGATACTTTTGGAATCAATAAAAAAATATTTACAAGTTAACATGCGTTCTTAACGTGATGCATTATGATTTCGTTTACACCCTGTATATCAAGACACTTATATATCACGGAGAGGACGATAAACAGTCGCTTCCGGGTGTCATACGAATACCTATGACAGTCGACGGGTAGTCAGAATCCCGAAAGTCTGACAACCGGACTAACCTTAGGATATCGACAGTCGCTCCTTATGAAATACTGGTATTTAATCGCATCTAGTTTGACTGGGAGCTGTACTCAACATAGGTGGACAAATGGCTATAGGTAGAACATAAAATAACATCACGCCTGTATTCCCCGAAGGGTCGGGCAGAGGTGTATAGTAACATTTCGCCGTTATGTTTAAATCCCATGTAAATGGGGCGAGCCTATTGTCATCAACCGGGCACAAATCCAAACTCGGGTCTGCTACTGAGGAATTCCATACGGAAAAACCCAGTAACACTTTGCCCGACTTGAGGATCGAACTCAGGACCGATCCGCAGTCGCGCTTGTCACCACTAGACCAACAAGGCAGGACTAGGCAAAACTATTATTGTTTAATATATTCACGAATAGTATTCCTATTACTTTGGTGTCATTGGAATCGGTGCTATTCAAATTGATGCGCTAAATGGTATGCCTCGATTATTTTGTCAATAAATCTGAACACATAATTAAGATTTATTGAAATGATAATAGTCGTGCTAAATTCCACATTTTAATAACAGTTGTAATTTTGAATGTTAATAAATATTCAACCGAAATTATAATTCCCATTATTTAACAGATTATTATTTTTATAAATACACGCATTAATAATAAAACTTTACAGTGAGTAACTGATTAAAAATATCTCTCGAATAAATACTGACAGATGATGTGTCATTTATAACAACATAAGCTGTCAATTGATCAACTAATCTTCTATCTGCCAAATGTTTTTAAGAAAAGTGAAACCTAAAATTGTCTGACAACTGGCAACGCCACCCAATTTTGTTTGATTGAAAGATTGAGAATTTGCCAGATGAACCAACACGTGAAATTGAGACGGCTAAATAAGCTAGTGCAGGTAAACTATCTAAGGGGAATTATAAAACGGGGTGACATTTGGATCATACAAATGTCGAAATTTTCTAGAATTACCTAAGTTTTGATGGCATTTAATTATGTCAATTGCTTTATATACAAGGTTAGTCGGAAAGTGGGTACTAAGCCGAAAGGGTGTTAAAGTACCCATAAGCAAAAAAACTTTCACCAAAAGTCATTAGTTTAAAGAAATAGCTGTTCAAAGATTTCATAAAAAATACGCTAAATTCTATCTATCCTCAGCTATGATCAGCTATGTTTACATTTTAGGTCATATTTAGGGTCACGGATTAGAAGCTTTATTTTTTGAATTCGTAACTAAAGCAGGGATAAAGAATTTTTGAAAAAACTATAATGATAATAATTTTGTTTGGTTTTTTTTAACGAATTTTGAAATTTTAATACTTTCTTTAAAACAATCATCAGTGATAAATTAAGTGGCCCGTGGCTTAGTATCCCCTTTCCGACTAACCTTGTATAGTTTAGCTTCCTTTTCCCTTTTGTAAATGTGAGAACTTTGTGGACCTGCATCTATAAATTTTTAAATTACTATTATTCATATTGTTTTTTTATTTTATAATTATTGTTTGTTAATTTTTTGTACTCAAGTCTTTTAGTACTACATTACTCATTGGTCCTGTGGTCAGGACTTCATTGTTCTCTCACTATCCTAAATAACTGTACTGTATCCACTGAAATTGTTAAAGATATTATTTTTAAAAGAGTAACCATGGAGTTTCTTGCCGGCTCTTCTCCATAGGAAACGACTAATTGGAATCGTGTATCTAAATTCGACTTTTCATAAGCACCTGTATTGGTTTATGTGAAATATTTTTTTTGATTTGATTTGATTGTCATTCACTAGGGGACAAAATGTCGCGGGACGCCACCTGCGACATTCGACGCATTGTATGATGCATTATGAGACGTTTACAGACATCGCTCGACGTCGCTACGCATCAGGGGACCGACTCCGAAAACCGAACTACGTCGGGTGACGGATCGCCGTTTTCCAAACACGAAAGTGTTTCCGATCCGACGATTCATTCGATTTTCGCCAATGACAATACTTTCATCGTATATTTATAACTTCAATGTTCGTTGTTGCATCGTTTCGATGCGAAACAGAAACGGCAATAATTTTCGTGAGCTCGATAAACTGAATCATATTATTTGTCACACTCTCTTGCGAGTTTGAAAGAGTTAAGAGTTTAGCGAACTCATAAAAACTCGTCAGAGGGCAGCCTGGTGATCTGTAACACAGGTTTAACCTATCTCAGACACCAGTCTCTATTTAAGATGTATTTATTTACTGTTAGTCTGTAATGTGATGATGAGATAAATAAACATTATTATTATTATAAAAAAAACATAATTATTGCTATTTTTGTAATTTGGTAACTCGTACCAGGGGTAAATCTTTCTCCGATATTTGCATGCGATGTTACCAGACAATGTCACACGGACAGTGTCGCGCGATGTCACCGAACCTCGCTGGCGACACGTGCCGCGGGACATTTGTCCCCTAATGACGTATTCTAGGCTTTAATATCTAGACTATCACAATTTTAGGTAAATCTGTAAGTAGCTGATTGTGTTGTATTTATCACTGTGTGTGACGATAATGAAATGGGCGCCATTATTAAAAAAAAAATAGTTATTATTAAATTATTAATTTTATTTACATAATAATTTACATTTTCGAGGGGCTCGTGACTAATTAACGACCGCGCGGATCATATGATTTGCAAGGTTAAGCTGTGTGGATGGGTGACCATTCGTTACACATCGAGACCCCACCGTGCCTCAGAAAGCACGTTGTACAGTCGGTCCCGGGTGTCATACGCAATACCCATGATCGTCGTTAGGGTTTGAACTCAAGACTCAAGACTTGGCAGTCCGACGGTCACACCACTCGGCTATCACTGTTGTTAGTCAGTCATACAGTAATTTTGTATAATCAACACGTAGGAGCTAGTCATCACTCCTGACTTCATCTGTAGACGATAAATTAGTTTTTCCAATCAGTTTCTAGCCTATCTCGTTCAGATGAAAGGGTGCCAAGGTAGTAAAGAAGACAAACTTCGTTAGTAAGACAAAGGCGACACATCATCAGCATTAAGGAACGAAATCGATCGTCAGGACCCGATTGGCAACCCTCGATTCCGGATTTTGATAGCTTAATCCAGTCCCTTCATAGATGTTATCCACTTGGAACTTCGATTTTTCCGACATTTTTTCCGGGGATTGCACCCAGGGTTGTCGGGTATCCACTTATAAACCGGACAATCCGGTTTTTAGGGTTCCGTACCCAAAGGGTAAAACGGGATTACTGAGACTCCGCTGTCCGTCCGTCCGTCCGTCTGTCACCAGGCTGTATCTCATGAACCGTGATAGTTAGACAGTTGAAATTTTCACAGATGATGTATTTCTGTTGCCGCTATAACAACAAATACTAAAAACAGAATAAAATAAATGTTTAAAGGGTCTCCCATACAGCAGACATGATTTTTTGCCGTTTTTATAGATAATGATACGGAACCCTTCGTGAGGGTGTCCGACTCGCACTTGGCCGGTTTTTTTATTTATCCTATCAAGATAATCGGACAAAGCTAAGGTTTAATTGTAAAAAAAAAAAAAGAAATTGTTTGGTTTTTTTTTTTCAATACGTCGTGCTACCCTAGTCGCACCCCTAACTTTATTAAGTTGGGTCCACGAAAATCAATAGAGCTCTTTCGGCAAATAGATATTGGGCGTCTCAGAAATTTGTACCCGAAATCTTGGATTGGATTTTCGATAATACATTTTATTGAAGATAGTTAAATGGTTGCTCTTTTTTGGGACACTTTTGTGTTGAGTTTTATGACATGTTTTATAACTTTTTAGATCTGTCCAGAGTATGGCCAAATACTCAAACGCTACACAATTCGAAGTTGCCGTTAATTTTGTGCTGTCAGTGTCACTTCGCCTTAAAGGGAAAGTGACAGCACGAGACTTAACGGCAACTTAAAATTGAGTAGCGTTTAAGTATTTGGTCATTTACCTCCAAGTGCAGCATTGTTGATGACAAATCTTACTTTGGCACATGTGGTATTTTATTTAAGAACTAACGGGCCGCCCCGGCTTCGCACGGGTGGACTTTTTTCCCGTTTTTGCAACATTTTTCATTTATTCTCCGCTCCTATTGGTTGTTGCGTGATGTTATATAGCCTATAACCTTCCTCGATAAATGGACTATACAACACAAAAAGAATGTTTCAATTCCAACCAGTAGTTCCTGAGATTAGCGCGTTCAAACAAACAAACGAACTCTTTAGCTTTATAATATCAGTGTAGATTCTGCCGTACAGCTACATCTTATTAGTTTAAAAGTAGACTCCTGTAGGGTTCTTCCCAGTAGACTGTATGTTTCGTAGGTACACTAATCTCAAAGCAAACCACTTTTTATATTTATGCAGCCCAGAGTTTGGATTTGTGCCCGGTTGATGGCGATAGGGTCGCCTATTACATGGGACTTAAACATGACGGCGAAATGAGGGTGTTACTATACACCTCTGCCATACCCTTCGGGGAATATAGGCGTGATATTATGTCATAATAAGGTTACCGCAATTATTGCGGTTAAAAATCCTACAATACAATATTACAATTAACTATCGTAATATTTTTAATTACCGCAGGTCACCGCAGTACCAATAAACGAATGAAAAATATATGGAAATTACGTTCTCCGTAAATCAACAAAACATTTTCATGAAACGGTATTGGGCCAACCTTTTTCAATAAACCAATTCCAATTTATGGCCACTTAGATCCGAGTTAGAAAATAAAACTTACGTGAATTAGGTAGGTAGGTACGTGTATTCGAATGTACATAAACCATTTATTATTTGAACATTAGCGAGGCCAATATAATGGCCATATTTCGGGTACAATCACAGATTTTCAGTTGGAATATTTTTTGCCTAACCTTTTTGGGTCATTAATTTCTCGTAATATCTAGGGGTAATCTGTGTAAAAATCTGACTATAGGTACATCTTGTAGTAAATATATAAAACGACCTAGCTTTTGTGATTCTTATCGAACATTTTGTTTTTAGAGAGGGGGGGTAAGAGTGGCTCGTGGCTTATTAACAAACGCATGGATCACACGATTTGCGAGGTTAAACAACGCTTGCCGCGGTCAGTCCGTGGATGGGTGACCATTTGTTATACATCGAGAGCCCTCCATGCCTCGAAGAGCACGTTAAATCGTCGGTACCCGGATGTCATACGAATACAGTCGTTACGGGTAGTCAGAAGCCCGAAAATCAGACAACCGGTCTAACCTTAGGATATCGGCAATGCCCTGTAACTGGGTTGCGGAGGTCTGATGGCAGTCGCTCCGTATTAAAAATACTGGTATTTTTCGGGTTTACCTGACTAGTTTCGAACCCAAAAAGAGCCCTTAATCATGATCTGAACACGCGACGAGGTCGTGAGTCGAACGAGTCGGGTAATCCTAAAAATGCACATGAGTAAACTGTAAACAATCGTAAACATATAAATGTTTACAAACATAGTCCGAAAGAGATATTTATCTATAAAAAATATTTTCGTTTGTTCGATTTTGTATAATGACGCGACATTTTTTTTTATACTACATTAAATACAAATATTACTACTACGTATCTCATAACTCATTTCATTCTAATTATTATTTGTAAACGTAAACAAACCGATCATAGATTACTGACAAGATAAAGAACACTTGTCTTGCACTGCATTGTGTTAGCAGATAAACGAGTTTGATAGCCGCAAGGTGAGGGTTAAATGATACCTATTGTCTGAGTAGTCTTCAGAGGACAAAAGATTTAAATATTTTGGCAACGTATTCCAAAAATAGTTTGCAGTTTTTATAAAATGCATTGTTTTAAATTCTTGTTCTAGATGACGACAAATAATGCTAAGAAATCCAGTATAAACTGACCTCTCATAATAAGGGAATTCCGTACAATGAGAGGTCAGCATAAACTGGATATTTGTAGCTTGATGTCGTTGTGTGTAAGAATTAGCACTTCCAATGAAAGTCGTAAATAGATTTATGACCTTAAAGGGAATAGAAATTATCAGGTTAATATGTTAGTTCTGTCTAACCTTTCCCCAATTATGTTGGGGTCAGCTGCCAGTCTAACCAGATGCAGCTGAATACTAGTATTTTACAAGAAGCGACTGCCGTCAGAACTCCGCAACCCAGTTACGGGGCAATGCCGATATTCTAAGGTTAGACCGGTTGTCAGATTTTCGGGCTTCTGACTGTAACGACAGTCATAGGTATTCGTATGACACCATTATCACGATATTACATCGCTCGTCAGGTAACTATAACCAAGATGGCGTTGACTTCCAAACTTGAGGGGTTTACTAGTAGCCATTGAAGAGTTCCACTATCCACTTCCTAGCTCCATCATCAGACTCTCAACAGCAAGTGCAATATAATGGACTCATCAAAACGAATCATAATGACCCGAACGTCACATACATAGATCACGCAGTCGACGCTATCTTGGTTCTAATTATTTGACATGCACTGTAGCCTAATTATTTGACATGAAATCGCCTAGTGCGATAAGACCGCCCATTGTACATCTCTATTTTTATAGTAATGTTTCTTGTTTGTTTTGTGTACAAGAAAGAGTATTGTATTGTATTGTATTGTAGCTATGTTATTTATAAAAATTATGATAATAATAGCATCATCTTCCTGCCCTAGTCCAAACTTACTTGGGGTCGGCGCGATATGTTTTTCTCTTCCACTCTTCCCTGTCAGCCGTCTCATTATCAATTACTCCCTTATCTTTCATATCCTCCCTCACACAATCCATCCATCTTTTCTTAGGCCTCCCTCTCCCCCTCCATCCATCAACATTCATATTCATCACTCTCTTAGTCACATGTATTTCATCCCTCCTCATCACATGCCCATACCAAGACAAACGCTTTCCTTTCAACTTTTCTGTCACTGGTGCCACTTTCAAACTCCCTCTAATATACTTATTTCTTACTTTATCCTTTCGCGTCACTCCACACATCCATCTCAACATTCTCATCTCCGCTACGTGTAATCTTCTTTCATCCGTCTTCTTCACGGCCCAACACTCTGATCTGTACAGAATGACAGGTCTTATAATGGATTTTATGATGATAATAGCATCAAACATTATTTATCAATCTGACAGTAGCCATAATTATCTCATCATCATATATTTTACCATGTTTATTGCGGTAATTACTACGGTTGCATCTTAAAACTTCAGACGCAATTTAGATAATTTTTATTTTTTTATACGTCCACGTCAATTTTCTGTTTGCATGACAAAGCGTATGCGTGCCACAAAAAAATAATGATACTGCAACTGAATTCAACAGATCATGTCTTGTCATTGTCCCGCCCTCCAATTTAAGTTGTTCAAAAACCATTGACTCCTGTCTACCACACGCCAGACGAATGATCGTTAAATCGAGCCATAAAAATGATGAACGCATTTTCGGTGCAGCCACCCTTATAAATCAAATGTTAAGTAAGATAAACTTAGAGATAATTCTTTTATTATCTCGTAAAAACGAATTGCCCATTGAAATAGCAGATTTGGTTCAGTCTTTTTGGCATTAAATGTCGAACAGTCTTTAATGTTTTTTTTTTCTTTTACAGGTTTTTCTGAAGCGCGTGGATCTTGACGGACTGAAAGGTAAATTCTAGTTCTAAAAATGAAATAATGTAGATGCTGAAGTAAAAGATGCTGTAAACGATGCATCACTTTGTGTGAGACTGTAGAGACAAGATAAAAGGCTGATTTACATCAGGGGAGTTTCTTGAAGCGAGTCTCATGCTATCTCTGTTTTCTTCAACGAGAAAGACAAAGTAAGAACGAGCCTCACTTCCAGAAAATATCTCGTTTAAAGCAGTCTTAATAGGGCTTACGGACTAAAGTGCATGTTGGACGTTACCAACGCACGTCGGTGCTGGATGGCAACTCCTATACGGTCTCGTGTATGCACGTCGTAAAAGTATCCCGAACGTTCGAAGCTGCCATGCAGCACGGACGTACGTCCGTGACGTCCAATATGCACAACACTAAAAAATACAAAGATGTTAATGTGTAAATAAAAATACAAATTGCACTTAATTTAATAACAAGCTTAGGGCTTTTTAACAAAGATGCCGAATAAATTATATTCCATATGATTTAGGAATTTTAGTATAAATGTACTCACGTACTAGATGTACTGTTTTTACATGGTAAAATATATGGTATCAACGAGTTGTGGTTCCGGAACCACAGTGCCATTGAACTTGACTGCTCTCTAGTGGTAGTTTGAATCTTATTGCGTCAATGCATTTGGCGCATGTTGCGAGATAGCGTTTCTATTTATTTCATAGTTATTGGGAGCTTTCAATATTTTTTGAAGCCCAGGTTATTCATAGTATAAATCATCATTAATAATTGTTTTATCCTCGTTATAATTATTGTGATCTACAAAGCTTTTTCCAAGTCCATATCCTACTTAACTTCCATTTTAATGATACGCGGTTCAATATCGTTTAGTCAGACTTACCTACCTACTACGTCCGGCGTACCTCGGACATTTAGACCCGGTACCAATCTTACTGAACTGGCGAATCTTTTCACCATGGCATGAACTATTGTCGTATAGCTCATGCTGACATGAGAGGAGAACTCAGACAGACTTAATCGTCGTTGAAAGAATTATTGCACAAAATTTATAATAGGTATCTAATCATTAATTCAATTGGACGTAGTTTAGCAGAAAGGACTCAATCCACAAAATTGACAAAAATGAGTTATTGGTATCAAAATTATCTATAAGGTAGGGTCTTTCATTCAGCAAAAAGGCAGCAGCAGACAGGGAACCAAACCACATATTAGGCAGGTATTTTCTTTTTATTACATATAAAGACCCAACCTGCTTAAATCATCCAACCCTATATTTTCCTAAATAAGTCCCGAAATATAAAATATAACCATCAACCAACTTATAGATATAAAAATACGATTGGTTTTACCAAAGACGAATTACGTAACAAAATCTGAATACAGCACCACTGAAGAAAACCACTCTGAACTTAAAATGTCAATAACTCAAAAGTGACTCTGTGTGGGTTGAGTCCTTTCTGCTTAACTACGTCTAATTGTATTTAATAAAACTTCAGATGAGGTGTTGATGTTGATTTATTTATTCTGCCTTCATTGTTAATTGATCCTGTTCATTAGTGAAACTCACTAGGTATGTAATTACTTTTGTTTTCGCTTCGTTAATTACATATTGAGAATCGTTGTCTTTTTTAATTGTAAAGTACTCAATTATTTTAATTTACTTAATTGCTATAGAGGTTGACTAATTAAACTTGAAACAAAAAGAGGGTTTATTTAAAAAAGGAGGTTTATTGAAATTCTTCTCCTCTTGTGCTGGTATGAGTTATATGAGAATTGCTAACGCTGTGAAGAAAATATTGGTCAGTTAGCAAGGTTGGTAGCGGGGCTGACTGCCCGGGGTGCACCGGACGTACTTAAGTATCGTCACTCGTGGAGGCTCTTTTCAAACTTTGCATTTATTAAACCAAAATAACATAATATCACGCCTGTATTCCCCAAAGAGTAGGGTAGACAGCGTGACTGCTGAGCATGGAGTCCTGGGTTCGATCCTCAGGTCGGGCAAAGTGTTGTTGCGTTAACCATTAGGAATTTCTCAGTAGCAGCCCGGAGTCTGAATTTGTGCCCGGTTAATGACAATAGGCTCGCCTATTACATGGGACTTTTAAAACACCTCTGCCGAACTCTTCGGGGAGTACAAGGTGTGATGTGTAATGTTATGAGCTCCGTTCGTTGACGTTCGTAGACTACATGTATACGCTACATTACGTCAGCTGTTACTTGAAATTAATTGGGATTGAAATCTTTAATTGAGAAAGAATTGGAAAATGTAGCAGCAAGTTATACATTTTCTCAAAAAACCACGTTTGGCTAACAGGGAATCAAGTCTGGTAATTTAAATAATATGACATACAATTTTCATCTCATCGACACCAAATTGAGATTCTATTACGATTGTGACAGATTACATATTCTGTTAAAACTTTAATATTTTCTATTGAAGTAATAGTTCAATGGCAGTTGAATGACTAAATAGGGGCTCGTGGCTAAATAACAACCGCGCCGATCGTAAAATTTGCGAGGTTAAGCTGCGCTTGCCGCGGTCAGTCCGTGGATGGGTGACCATTTGTTACACATCGAGACCCCTCCGTGCCTCGGAGAGCACGTTAAGCCGTCGGTCCCGGGTGTCATACGAATACCTATGACAGTCGTTACGGGTAGTCAGATACCCGAAAGTCTGGTAACCGGTTTAATCTTAGGATATCGGCATTGCCCAATATCTGGGTTGCGGACGTATGATGACAGTCGCTTCGTGTAAAATACTGGTATTCAGCCGCATCTGGTGAGACTGGAAGCTGACCTCAACTTAGTTGTGAAAAGGCTAGGTGAAAATGATAAGTATAGGTACTCTTTCTTCTATAATTTAGTTTAATATACCTCAATCAGTGTCCTAGTTCTATTATCGTTTTCGGCCATTTTAAATCTGACAACAAACCGGTCGGCGCCTGCGCCGGATCCGCGTCCCTTCATTGGCATTGGTTATAAACTAACCATAGACAAATGATGTAGAAGGGCCGAGCGGCTGGCTCGTCCGGAAATGCTTAAGTTTATTATATATTTATTTTTCTGGTTTGGCTTTAATTTATTTAATAACTATGTATATTATAATTTTATTGACTATTCCACACACACACACACACGTAACACATAAGTTTATATTAATCTATTTATTGCTTTTGTTTGGTAGCATTCAAATTTAATATTGTATGTACGTAATATGTTTATTTATTTATTTGTGTCGTTATTGCCCGTGGCATCACTATGGTCCTATCTGAAAACCAGCGTTGCGACATTTTGTTTTTTTCTAAATGTCGCAACATTATGCTGAGATAGGAGCCCTTTTTGGCCTCATGCAGGTAGTCTAAATTCTTATTCTTTCTTTTTTTAATATTGTTTTTGTTTCTGTAACTGCCTGTGTGAGTCCAAAATAAATAATTTTCTTTCTTTCTTTCTTTCTCAGCACCTGATTGAAAATAAATATTCAATTAGTGTTTCTATAACGTTTAATAATATAAATAGATTTTATAGTCGATAGATTGAAATTGAGAATCAAGTGGCGAAATATTATTTATTTGCTTAAGTCAGCCTTTGATGATTCACGTATCAATCGATATAAATTTATCGATACCCAACATTCAGTGTAAATTTGTTTGTTGGTGAAATTTCATTATTTTGAAGTGTCTATATAAATTGATCAATTAGAGAATAATATATGATTTATTGGTAGAGTGTTATGACTCATTCAGTCGGCTTATGTTTTAGGGCTTAAATTTATAATTAATTAATTAATGGGCCCGCGGCCCATTCGTTTGAAAATATTTAATTATCACTCATGTTAACGGTGAAGGAAAACATAACATAATAATATCACGCCTTTATTCCCCGAAGGGTTCGGCAGAGGTGTATAATAACACCCTCATTTCGCCATTATGTTTAAGTTCCATACAATAAGGGGCGAGCCTATTGCTTACAACTGGGCACAAATCCAAACTCCGGACTGAAGAATTCCACACGGAAAAACCCAATAACACTGCCTAACTTGGCGATCGAACACTCACGATCAGCAGTCGCGCTTGCCACCACTAGACCAACAAGGCAGTGGTAGTTAGCTACCGGTGGACATTTATGAGGAATCCTATCAAACACTATCTAAATATATCGAAATACTAATTGAAATTATGAAAGCTTGTTGAGATTAGCATGAATGATATGATATGTTATAACATTACTGAAATGCAATAAATAATTAAGTATTGATACGAAGCCACTTAATTTTATAAGTGTTTTATGACAGCAAATAGTCCTAACCTTCTGTTATATTAAAAAAACCGGCCAAGTGCGAGTCGGACTCGCGCACGAAGGGTTCTCTACCATTATCTATAAAAACGGCAAAAAAAATCATGTCTGTTGTATGGGAGCTCCTTTAAATATTTATTTTATTCTGTTTTTTAGTATTAGCTGTTATAGCGGCAACAGAAATACATCATCTTTGTATATAAACTGTCTAACTATCACGGTTCATGATATACAGCCTGGTGACAGACGGACGAGCGGACGGACAGCGGAGTCTTAGTAATAGGGTCCCGTTTTACCCCTTGGGTACGGAACCCTAAAAAAAGCTACTGAATAAATCCTTGAATGTACAGTTTTGAACATGAACTTTCTACATAACCTGCTTTAAACAGTGGAGGATATTGTCATAACCACTTGTTCCGTTCTGCCTAGCTTTTTCCCAACTATGTTGGGGTCACCTTCCAGTCTAACCAGATGCGACTGAATACCAGTATTTTACACGGAGTGACTGCCATCAGACCTCCGCAACGCAGTTATAGGACAATGCCGATATCCTAAGGTTAGACCAGTTGTCAGAATGGCCGGACTTTAATGTGAGGGTAGTAGCTAGCCAGGCGGACCGTATAGATCCTACCACGTCGCGTGCTGGGTTTTGTTGAATCTTACAACACGCGTCTATTCCCAGCGTGCGGTGAGGAAGTTTTATCTATACTAATATTATAAAGAGGAAAGATTTGTATTTTTGTATGTAATGAATAAACTTAAAAACTACTGGACCGATTTCAAAAATTCTTTTGCCGTTAGGAAGCTACATTATCACTGAGTTACATAGGCTACGGGCGGAGCCGTGAGGACACAGCTAGTATGGTATATAACTAGCTGCTGTCCCGCGGCTGTGCACGCGTAAATAATTTGACTACAGCATCACCTGTGGGCATTGTTGCCAATTTAGCGACTTTGTCGCTAGAACTAACGACTTTCGATGGTGCCTCAGCCACAAAAATAAGATTAGACGCCAGAAATGTTTTAGCGACTTATCTGGCGACTTTTGGAGTACAGATGAAATCAATGGTAGGGCTTTTAAGAAACAGTTTTTGTAAACTCGACGGAATTATACAGTGGTAGAAGAGCCAAAGGCACGGTTAATAGCTAAAAAAAATCCTCAGCTGATAAGTCATAAATCTTTACATCGTTACTTACGAGAGCAAATTGTAAAATTTCAAAGAAAAAAAAAAAATTTCAGCCGAAAAATTCTCCAATTTTAGCGACTACCTGGCGACTTTTCATATTGAGTTTAGCGACTCGAACTTTTAGGACTTGGCAACAGTGCCTGTCGGATCTCAGCATATCTACGAACCATTGTCTCGACAAAACAAAATATTGTGTAAATATGACCTCAATCGGTGAAATCGTTCCCAAGTTATGGCATGACCAAGGGAAATAGGAATTCATTTTTATATTTATAGATTAGACCACCTGCAGTATTTTGCTATAAATATTTGGAGTTTAATTTTGGAAAATATTTCTTTAATACCTTTTATATAGGTAAGGATTCGTCACGTCAAGTCCGACTCTTATAAAAATAGAGCTCTATTAATAGATCTATACATTATACTTAGAGCATCAATCATTCGCTACGACATCTGACTTTGAATGAGGCTCTATGCTAATCCTTCTACGAACGAAGACATGTTTTTACTAAAGATAAAAATATAATTTATTAAACTTAAAACAAAGAAAATAAAAATTTCTCTCAGGCCATTATTTTTTCGACAGTTCATTATTCAACCCAACTACTATATTTGGGTCCAGAAACTTTATTAGATGTCTAATTTTTCTAAACAAAAAGATTAACGGGATCCCCTGCCATAGTTGAGACCTTATCTTACAAATTTCATCTCGACCAAATTAAGTTCGCATAATTTACTTAGATAACATCTCATTTTACCATTTCTGTTTTAAATTTCGTCCTAATTTGTGTCTAAGGTTGATTTAGGCTGAGACACTAGGTCTTGGACTAGAATACGGGTAGATTTACCTAACTCGTTAAAGTCAAGATATAATCAAGCAAAGAAAGTTATAATTGCTTCTTGTGTAATGTTATCTATCTACAAGGTTAGTCGGAAAGGGGGTACTAAGCCGAAAAGGTGTTAAAGCACCCATAATAATGGATAACTTTTGTTCTACAACTTTCCCCAAAAGTCAATAGTTCAAGAGAAATAGGTGTTCAAAGATTTCATAAAAAATACGCTAAATTCTATCTATCCTCAGCTATGATCAGACGTGTTTACATTTTACGTCATATTTGGGGTCACGGATTAGAAACTCCATTTTCTGAATTCATAACTAAAGTAAAAATATTATTTTATGGATTTTTTTTTATCGAATTTTTAAATTTTAATTGTTTCTTTAGAACTATCATCAGTAAATACATTAAGTGGTCTGCGGCTTAGTACCCCCTTTACGACTAACCTTGTAGATATAACAAGGTTATTTTTAGAATAACATTGTGAGGAAACATGAACACTTGAGTTAGCTTCAAAAGTTCTCAATGGTGTGTGTAGTCCACCAACCCGCACCAGGCTAGCGTGGTGGACTAACGCTTGAACCCTTCTCATGCTGAGAAGAGGCCCGTGCTTACAGCAGTCTTATCTTGTCTGCCTAGCCTTTTCCCAACTATGTTGGGGTCAGCTTCCAGTCTAACCTGATCCGGCTGAATACCAGTATTTTACACGGAGCGATTGCCATCAGACCTCCGCAACCTAGTTACTGAGCAATATCGATATCCTAAGCTTAGACCAGTTGTCAGACCTTCGGGCTTCTGACTACCCGTAACGACTGTCATAGGTCAGCAAAGGGTAGCAGTGAGTCAGTAAAGGGCTTATTCTGCCAAACAGTTGAAACAAAATACATTTATGAGTATGTACTTTCTCGACCTTGAGTATTTATCCGTCATTAAACACACACACAGTCTTCAAATTACGAATAGTAAGGTAAATAAAATAAAAAAAACCCGGTTCCTATAAACAATAACGAATCGTTTTGCTTACTAATGGTAGGTAGCATTTTTTATTGCAAAACTGGGCATATAAATAGACTCGTAAGGTAATTTTACCTGTGATAGCTACTTCCATATGCGGGGATCGACTATGCAAAGCTATGAGGTATTTGCTTCACTATTGGTAAAGACACAGGGGCGCCGGTGACTGAGAAGTTGTGTGGAAACCGGTTGTCATGGTATGGGCATGTGATGCGGAGAAACGAGGAACATGTCGTGAGGAAAGTATTGAGCATGAATGTGGATGGTTATAAGAGTAGAGGAAGACCAAAGAAGTGATGGATGGATAGTGTGGAAGATGATATGGCTAGAAAGGGGGTGACTACTGAAATGACGGCTAATAGAGATGTATGGAAGAAGAAGACATACTGCGCCGACCCCAAATAAGTTGGGATAAGGGCAGGAGGATGATGATGATGATAAAGATACAGGGGCTCGTGGCTACCATATTACCAACCGCGCGGGTCATATGATTTGTGAGGTTAAGCTGCGCTTGCCGCGGTCAGTCTATCCATGGGTGACCGTTCGTTACACATTGAGAGCCCTCCGTGCCTCGGAGAGCACGTTAAATAGTCGGTCCAGGGTGTCATACGAATACCTATGGCAGTCTTTACGGGAAGTTAGAAGTCCGAAAGTCTGACAACTGGTCTAATCTTAGGATATTGGCATTGCCCAGTAACTGGATTGCGGAGATCTGAAGGCAGTCGCTCCGTGTAAAATAATGGTATTCAACTGCATCTGGTTTGACTGGAAGCTGACCCCAACATAGGTGGGAAAAGGCTAGGCACAACATCGGTAAAGAAATAGAGCCTCAATTTTAACCAATAACGCTCCGTAAATTATATAGAAATTGGCCAAAAGAGTTTTTACTACGTGACGGCAAAAACTAGTGTTAATTGATATTCTTATCGACACAAAAACAAATGAATATCTATTACGACCGTGTTTTATTGCTAGTGAGTCACGAATATCCGCGGTGAGTATTTTTTTCCACAGATTTTAGGTGTAGATATTATTAAATTTATTTACTATTTTAATGCACAGAAATAGTATACAAGGCGAACTTAATATCATAATGAATTCTCTATCAAGGTCAACCAATTGGTCAAAGAGAACAGCACCAAGAAATACAAAAAATAAAAATAATGATTACAATCTTTACATAGTACCTATATAAAACAAAGTCACTTTCGCTGTCTGTACGATTAGATCTTTTAAACTACCCAGCGGATTTTATTGCAGTTTTCAATGATTCAAGAGGAAGGTTTATATGCCCCACATTAGTATCTACATTGCACCCGTGCGAAGCCGGGGCGGAGCGCTAATTGATTATAATATGGGTTTCTTCTCACTAGAAATTCTCCTGTGTCGTCGATGCGTTTGCAGACACAAATTTTTACATGCACAAACACCCAGACCCGGAACAACTATCGGCAGGCTGTTTCTTTTCCTTAATAAAAAAAGTAAATTAAAAAAATCTAAAAACCCGACTGCGTATAAAATGAATTTTAAATAAAAACTGAAAAGAAAAACCGGCCAAGTGCGAGTCGGACTCGCGCACGAAGGGTTCCGTACCATCATCTATAGAAATCACGTTTGTTGTATGGGAGCCCCTTTAAATATTTATTTTATTCTGTTTTTCTAGTATTTGTTGTTATAGCGGCAACAGAAATACATCATCTGTGAAAATCTCAACTGTCTATTACGGTTCATGAGATACAGCCTGGTGACAGACAGACGGACGGACGGGCAGACGAACAGCGGAGTCTTAGTAATAGGGTCCCGTTTTACCCTTTGGGTTCGGAACCCCAAAAAACAAGTACAGTTCAAATAATACATTCTAATGCGGAACATACCGGTTTTATTGGCTTCGTCGCAGTCGGGTAATAATAATAAAACACCTTAAAAAGACTTAAATTAAATTGTTTTATCTTGCAGCATCAGGAACTGAGGATTGAAGATTTAAATTATTATAATTTTGTGTTGTCATGGGAACTGAATTTCAGTGCGAAGTTTCAAAAGAATCGGTCAAGCAGAAGTAGTTGAAAAATATGTCGCAAGCTTTGAATCAAACAAATAAACGAAGTGAAGCTAATTAAAACCGTTTAAAAATAAACCTAATTATCACGGTCCAATGCTACATTTTGCTATTAAACACGCTTATAACCATCAATTCGCAATTTATTGTTAGAAACTGAGTAGCCCGCGCGAGTAGCCTGTGCGAGTGGTCCGCGCGGCCGTAGACCGCGGCAATAGACCGCGAGAGTAGCCCGTGCGAATAACCCACGCATGTAACCCGCACATGTAGCCCGCGCATGTAACTCGCGAATGTAACCCGCGCATGTAACCCGCGCATGTAACCCGTGCATGTAACCCACGAATGTAACCCGCGAATGTAACCCGCACGTGTAACCCGCACGTGTAACCCGCGAATGTAACCCGCGCGAGTAGCCCGCGTATATGACCCGCGCGAGTAGCACCCTGCGTGAGTAGCCCGCGCGACTAGCCTGCGTATGTAACCCGCACCTTAAAACTATTCTGCGCAAGTTGTTACACTACCATCAGTCTGCTTTGCTATCCTTTGTGCTCATCGAAGGGTACCATTAATAATACAAAATAGAGAAGATCTATAGCCTGAACATGACTGACATGTCAATGCTTCGACGTGTCCAATAATTCGGAACAGAATCGATACGACTATACAAAACGATTTATTATCTAACGTTATCTATGCTCATGTCAGTTTCCATTCATTCATTACTGTGGACAGCCTATCGGTATCGGTGTTTAATAACGTTAAATCAATAGACGATAGACAGAGATGGGTGTATGGAGATTGTACGTGCCTGACAGAGATAGTACTTTTAAGGAGATTGCTAATAAGGAAAGGTTAATTGTAAAATGTCTTTTCATATATTTTGCAACGGTTTGCCAAATATTATAACATAACATCACGCCTTGTATTGCCCGAAGGGATCGGCAGATGTGTTTTAAGTAACACCCTCGTTTCGCCAGTTATGTTTAAGTACCATGTAATACGGGGCGAGCCTATTGCCATTAACCGGGCACAAATGCAGACTCCGGGCTACTACCGAGAAATTGCTAATCAGAAAACCCAATTTCACTTTACCCAACCTGGGGATCGAACCCAGGACCTCACGATCAACAGTCGCGCTTGCGACCACTAGACCAACAAGGCCAAAAACCATTTGAAACAATTTTATGAAGTTTTTACTGTAGGGCTTATTGTTATTCAGGTATTTATTTTTAAACCATTCTACGAGTTAGTTCAGCATTTTTTAACACTCGGAAATCTTTTTATAGCCGTGGTTTTCGTATTTTTTTATTAATAAAGTTGGCAAACGAGCATGTAAATCACATGCGGACAAATTCTTTTAAGAATATCTTTGTCAAACCGCACACGAACCATAACCGTCTGTCTGTCAGTTTTCATTTATAAAAACTATCAAAATTGATGTTTTGTTTTTTTTGCGAAACAACTTGATAGTTTTTGTAAACGAAAACTGCACTATTAAAAAACCTGCAAGATTCCATCCAGCTCTTATACCGTTTAAAAAAAAACACCTGAATTAACCTACTGTTGAAACTCTTTTTGCCTCCGTAGAGTCCAAACAAAAAAAAGGTCAAGTGCGAAACGGACTCATGTACGTAGGTTCCGTAACGTACGGTTTTTACAAAACTTTTATAGTTTTCCTTCTTTTCATAATCGTTTGTTTAACAATGGAGTATGCTCAATAATCATACCAAGTTTCACTTTTGTATGTATTACGGTTTTTAAAATAGAGCAGAATCAAAAAACGTTGATAAATTATTATTTTTCGATGTTTCTAGTATGGGGTCCCCCTTTGTGCTGACATTTTTTATAATTTTGAATACTTGCCATGGTAGAAGCTATAGTAACACATATTATGTGCAAATTTGAACAGACTACCTGCACATAAACATCACATCACGTCTGTATTTCCCGAAGGGTCTCGCAGAGGTGTATAGTAACACCCTCATTTTGCTGTTATGTTTAAGTCCCATGTAATAGACGAGCCTATTGCCATCAACCGAGCACAAATCTAAACTCTTAGCTGCTACGGAGGAATACTACACGGAAAAACCCAATAACACTTTGCCAGACCTGGGGATGGAAACTAGGACTTCACGATCAGCAGTCGCGCTTGCCACCACTAGACCAACGAGGCAGTTAGGCTGCCTTTTACGGTTAAAAAGGTGACCTGTGACTGACAGATGGCTGGACAGACGGATAGATAGCGTAAGCTTAGTAATACGGTTCCGCTGTGCACCCTTTGTGTATGGAACCATATAAACATACTAGCGGCCCGTCCCGGCTCCGCACGGGTGGACACTTTTCCCGTTTTTGCAACATTTTTCATTTATACTCCGCTCCTATTGGTCGTAGCGTGATGTTATGTAGCCTATAACCTTCCTCGATAAATGGACTATCCAACACAAAAAGATGTTTTAAATTCCAACCTGTACCTAGTTCCTGAGACTAGCACGTTCAAACAAACAAAAAAACTCTTCAGCTTTATAATATTAGTATAGATTTATATCGCAAACACATGCTTTTGCAAATTTCGACCGTTCATTGAAACGGAAGCGGAGGTTCATGTTTCATAGTAGACGTATACATCCAGCTTGATTTCATATACGATGCATAGGCTATAATTCAATCAATCATTAGATTTATTTGCTGACAATAAAAAAAGAGATTCGAGGTCTTGTGGCTACGATTACCAACCGCCCCGATCGTACGATTTGCGAGGTTAAGTTGCGCTTGCCGCGGTCAATCTGTGGATGGGTGACTGTTCATTACACATCAAGACCTCTTCGTGCCTCGGAGAGCACGTTAAATAGTCGGTCCCGGGTGTTATAAGAATATCTATGACAGTCGTTACGGGAAGTCGAGAAGCCCGAAAGTCTAGCAGCCAGTCCAACCTTAGGATATCGGCATTGCCCTGTAACTGGGTTGCGGATGTCTGATGGCAGTCGCTCCATATAAAATACTGGTATTCAGCCGCATCTGGTTAGACTGGAAGCTGACCCCAACATAATTGTGAAAAGACTAGACAGAACAATAGATTGCTCGAATTTGTTATCGTTACTATTCTTCCTCTTCCCTTGTGTTGGTATGAGGTACATGAGAATAGCTCATGCCGTGGTGAAAAGATTACCCAGTCAGCAAGGTTGGGTGCGACGGACATACTTGAGTATTGTCACTTGTGGAGACTCTTTTAGTGCATCCCGTACTGAGAAGAAATTATGGTATCAATTATGGTAATCTAGTGACTTTGAAATCCTACTTCACTAATCCTACTAACCGTCGGATTGCCAAGTCATACTCGTAGGTTCCACAGCACTGATTTTTCGGATTCATGTTCGTATTGTATAATTATCACTTGCTTAAAAACGGTAAAAGAAAACATCGTGAGGAAACCGGCATGCCTGAGACATATTTCTCTGGTGGGTGGCATAAACTCTGACACCAGGTTAGTCACTAACCACACGAAAAGAAGAAGACTAATTTATAAACGTGAAAGTTTGGATGTTTGTGAGTTTGTGGTTTTGTGTATTTGTTAATCAATCACGTCTTAACGGCTCAATGGATTTAAATGAAATTTGGCAAACAGGTAAACCATAACTTGGAGTAGGACATAGGATACTTTTAATCTGGGTACATAAAGTAGTTCCCCTAGGACGCGACTGAAACTGCGGGTAACAGCTAGTGTATACTAATATTACGAAGCTGAAGAGTTTATTTGTTTGAACGCGCTAATCTCAGGAACTACTGGTTAGAATTAATTTTGTTTTTTGTGTTGGATAGTCCACTTGTCGAGGAAGGTTATAAGCTATATAACATCACGCTACGACCAATAGGAGCGGAGCATAAATGAAAAATGTTGCAAAAACGGGGAAAATGTCCACCCACGCGAAGCCGGGACCGGCCGCTTGTATACAATAAAATATCAATAACTACAATAGTATCGGACTCTAGAATACATTTAAACAATTGTTGACAATATGGCCAATTGGCATAACTAAAACACCGTTAATTTATTACAGTTCCAAGTAATATTAATTCTAGAACTCTCAATGATCACGTACATAGAATACAAACGTTGTTCAGATAACTTATGTCGTATTTATTACATACATAAACTCACGCCATTTTCCCATGGGGGTAGGCAGAAACTATAGAACGCCACATGCTACGATCTTTACATACTCCTTTCGCTTCATACATTTTGTCATACACGCACGCCGGTTGAGAGTATTACGCACCTGTCCTTTGTGAAAAACACAACTCGCGCCGCCACCTCGGGTCCTGATGTCGGGTCCGCCGACCCTCGGCGGACCTCTCATCTGTGTGGCCCAATGTTAATTGACACCTAGTAGTTCGTTGTATGATAATACTTTGATCATATATTTATAAGTTCGATGTTTCATTTCGTTCCGAAATGACGGCGTTAGTTTTTTGGAGTATGCCCCCTGAATTTAACTTGAACCCATAGGAGGTTCACCGTTAGGCTATCACTGCTTACCATCTTACAATTGTTTTATTTGCATAAACATAATTCTAAACCACAATTACTTTAAGCAGTAGTTTGGCACCAATTATAACTGTACTTACCCCGTTTACTACGATTACTTTAACGATCTGTTTTTCCCATTCTTCAAAGACTTTAATGCTGAAGCCAAATGAGTATAATTTACTAAAGGCGGCGACTGACCTCACACCTGTATCATTTTTGTGTATTGTAACATGTTTCTGCTTTTCATGTGGTTAGTGACTAACCTGGTCTCAGAGATTATGCTGCCCATGGGCCTCTGACCTGGCTTCACATGCCGTTGAGAAATATCTCTCAGGCGTGCCGGATTCCTCACGATGTTTTCCTTCACCGTTTTTAAGCAAGTGATAATTATACAATACACACATGAATCTGGAAAGTCTGAGGTGCGTGCCTTGGGTTCACACTTGAGGCACATGACTTGGGAATCCGACGGTCACACAGGCTATCACTGCTTATGGACATGTTACAAAGCGATCACTACGATAATCAGTACAGTGAGCAGATGTGGTCATTTTGCTCCACCTGGTTGTAGGTTTTTTGAAGAATCACTTGAGTTTTTACGTTACGAGGGCCTACTCCCAAAAATGAACGTTGAAGTTCCGGATCGCAGCAAAACAATGACGAACACCGAACTTGTACGATCAAAGTATTATCGCAAAAATCGAATCGATCGTCGTATCCGAACACTTTCGTGGTTGGCAAACGTGTGATCCGTCAGCTGAAACTTTGTAGTTCGATTTTCGGAGTAGACCTCCTGGTCAGTACTTGTTGATAAGTAGTCGCAAGCACACGGAACGAATGCGCTTGATACTCGCGCGAGCATGGCCGAGCACAGAGTTCGGAGCAAGTTGCATGAATTTTAGCAGACGCCGTAACCCGCCAGCACTTAGCGGACCGAAACCTGCCGGGGTTGCGGTGCATGCTTTTGCGAAACCCGCGACCCCAGCCGAACGGTCAGGAGGAAGAACACCGTTGGTTTTTAGCCGGTTAGAGTCCGGCAGAGCCCCTTCCCCGGGCGAGGGACATCATAAGGATTTTCCCAAGATAAAAAAAAACAAAAAGTCGACCACCTGGACGCGAAAAATTCGCAAAGATGCCCCGTGGAGTGGCGAAACACGCGTCGTATCGGTTTGATTTGTTTGCGTGTTGCATGTTATTAATCGCACCTTCTGCATTTGCATATATTTGCGGTCGGGAGGGCGGTGCTGCATGCTGCATTCAGGCTTGATCAACTGTTTTAGCGGAATTAACACTAAATATTTTTATTGTTTACTAGCTGTGTCCTCACGGCTTCGCCCGCGTAAGAAGTTTTATTTCAGTAATGAATATAGCCTATGTTACTCAGTGATAATGTAGCTTTCTAACGGTAAAAGAATTTTTTAAATCGGTCCAGTAGTTTTTAAGTTTATTCGTTACATACAAAAATCCAAAAACACAAATGTTTCCTCTTTATAATATTTGTATATATTTATAGGTCATGGATTTCCGCAAAGTAAAGCCTGATTCCATCATTTAACGATAAAAAAAAAAGACGCCGTAACTTAACAAGCTTGCTTCAAATATTATATTACAATCCAATGCCTTTGTCAGTCGCCACCTTTAAATACCAAAGATACTAGAATAAAACAAATCCTGCCAACTCTTTAATACATTTGAGCATCTTTTCTAACAATAGTAATACAGTTGTCAACTTAAAACTACACGGTACTAATAAGTCTTGTAAAATTTGCATTAGTATTGTTTTTACCTGTTTGTGAAGGCCGATATTTGGCTGCCTGCTCCTTTCGTCATGGTACTGACTAGCCGGACTGATTAGCATAACTATAGAGCTGTGTTAACCACAATTCGTTGGATTCTTGGAAAAATCTGTGGTTTGATTTTAGCGGTTTTTAAAGGTCTGATAAATAAGACTGTTTTGATATTTGTTTTTGCAAATGTTTTTATTGGTATTTGTATGGCATGGACAGAAGCACAAAAATGTTTAGTATGTAGGGTATAATTACACAAATTAGCTCTAGGATAAGCTATGCATACCGAAAGTTCAGATGCGAAAATTAATATTTACCATCTTTGTTTTTTACCATTTTAAAACAAAAAATATATATAAAAAACCTAGGTACCTCAATATATTTATATCAAATAAAAATAACTTACGCGCCAAATAGAGAACCTCGTCCTGTTTTGAAGTCGGTTAAAATACTATTACCTACCGAACATTAAGATGCTGTTGATAGACTGTAATAATTTAAATGTGACAATGTAAGTATTAATTCATAAAATAACTATCTTTACTAAGACAATGGAGGGGATCGTGGCTTATTACCAACGGCGCGGATCATACGATTGGTCTGTGGATGGGTGACCGTTCGTTATACATCGAAACCTCTCAGTGTCTCGGAAAGCACGTAAAAAATTCGGTTCCGGGTGTCATACGAATACCTATGACAATCGTTACGGGTAGTCAAAAACCCGAAAATCTGACAACCGGTCTAACCTTAGAGTATCGACATTGCCCGGTAACTGGGTTGCGGAGGTCTGATGGCAGTCGCTCCATGTAAAGTACTGGTATTCAGCCGCATCTGGTTAGATTGGAATCTGACCCCAACATAGATTTTTTTTTTTTTTTTTTTTTTAAAACGTTGCCCCGCACTAGGATTTCTCCTGTATCGTGGGTGCGTTTACAAACACAAATCTTCACACGCACAAACATCCAGACCCGGAACAACTATCTGTAGGCCATACAAATATTTGTTCCGTGCGGGAATCGAACCCACGACCCGTAGCGCAGAAGCCGATCGCTCAGCCACTGCACTAAACGTGTCGTCAAGTTGGGAAAAGGCTAAGCAGATATATATTCTAAGACAAACAGCTGATGCGATGAGTTCATACATTTTTTTTACCCTCCCGGAAGCGTTTATAATTATTTACAAACATCCAACAAAATTGATGAGAACTCGTAATTTTAAGCAGTTACATAAAACCGGATTTTTTGCTAAGAATCTTGCTATTGTTAATAACAACAACACTATTAAATAGGTTAAGCTAAGGCCAGTTAAAAAAAACTAAAATCGTATACAACATAGTTTCCGAATTTTTAAAAATCTGCTTCAAACTCGTTTTTTATAATTAACCAGGAAGCACGAGTATGTTTTTGTGATGACCATCAATCAAAAGATTATCAATTATGTAATAAGTCATTAACGAAAGATTTTGGTGTGACAACGACCAACGACCTCGTTTGTATAGTGTTGGCAAGCACGACTGTTGATCGAGAGGTCCTGGATTCAATTCCCAGGTCGGGCAAAGTGTTATTGGGTTTTTCCGTGTGAATTTCTCAGTGAAATTCCCCAGCCCGGAGTTTGGATTCGTGCCTGGTTGATGGCAATAGGCTCGCCCCCTATTATATGGGACTTAAAGATAAGGGCGAAATGAGGGTGTTACTATACACCTCTGCCCAACCCTTCGGCGAATACAGGCGTGATGTTATGTTATCGCCTTTATAATTAAGCTTTGTAGGTAATATCGGCGAGTACGAAAGTCTGACAACTCGTAACGATTGTCATAGGTATTCGCATGACTCCCGGGACCGACTGTTGTACATGCTTTTCGAGGTACGGAGGGGTCTCGATGTGTAACGAACGGTACCCATCCAAGGCCTGACCGCGGCAAGCGTTGCTTAACCTTGCTAATTGTACGATCCGCGCATTCGATAATAAGCCACGCAGGCACTAGTAATGTGTATTAAACAATAAATTGAATTTCTAAAAGATGTATGATACAACAAAAGATTTAAAAGCAAAATAATAAAGATTAAAGTTAGACTATATCGTGTATAAACTTTGTGCCCAATCTTGTCACAAATCTAAGAGCCCGTTCACACAGCGGATCCATTTTCGTAGGACCGTTTTAAACGGATCCGTCGGTACTGGATGTGTTGTTCACATCTGTACCGACGGATCAGTTAAACAAATGGCAGCTGCGCCGCGCCCCCGCGCGCCCCTCGCACCTGGCAGTCAGGATACGATAAAAATAACGGATCGTGTGTGAAGACACCCATACTTCTCCATACATCTTCATGTACGGATCTGTTTTTTTCATGACAAAACGGAATGTGTAAAAATGTCAGACCAGTATTTTTTACTGGATTCGGAATACTGTCGTGTATGTGAACTCGCTTATACAACTACAGGCGCCATCACCAAAATAAAAACGTATCCGCTGCAGATGGTCCTGTAAACATTTTCTGTGTTAACTAGCGGTAACTCGGCTTAATTCGATTCATAACTAACACTATGAACTACCGGGAATGTCCGGGAAAATCACCTTAGATAATAATATGTAGGTAATATAATGATGGACACAAAGAGCATTAATCCTCAAAGGTAGGTGGACGTAACACGCATGTCAAAGGCCGCTGAAGACCTCGCATGGCCAAAGGTAAAGCCTCAAAGGCTTTAAGTTGAACTGAAGCCAGCCTTCAGTTCCGCGAAGAGTCGAACACGGTCGGAATTAGAACTTGGGATTTTTTTGGAAACTGATAATTATATTCAGATTTTTTTAAGGTTTGTTATTTACATTTACCGATAAATACAACGAGAGGCTTATGGCTAAAAAAAGCCACGCGAATCATACGATTTACGAAGTTAAGCTGCACTTGCTGCGGTTGATCTGTGGAAGGGTAACTGTTCGTTACATATCGAGACCCCTTGTTACCGGAAGTCGAAGACCTGAAAGTCTGACAACTGGTCCAACCTTAGGATATTGGCATTGCCCTGTAACTGGGCTGTAGAGGTCTGATGGCAATCGCTCCGAGTAAAATACTGGTACTAAGCCGCATCTAGTTAGACTGAATGCTGACCCCACATCGTTGGAAAAAGGCTAGGTAAAACGAATTACCGATTGAAATAAGAACTGTTTTTAGTTAAGAGCAGTCTTCAAAATTGAGGTAGATACGCCATGAAAAAATACTGGCCATCATAATACACTGGCCTGCAAAAATAAGTATCACACTTTTAAAATTTATTTTTTTTCTAAACTATAGAAGTTAGAGATTTAAAATAAAAAACGTTTTATAGCAATTTTTATCAGCTTTCTTTGAATCTATAGTAACAAATTTAAACTCTTTTTTGAGTCCTTTTTGTTTCGAAAATATATCTTGTGTACTTAAAAAGTTATTGCAATTTTAAAAGTGTGATACTTATTTTTGCAGGCCAGTATAGTATAATCAAACCTTTACTGCCGCACTGCTGGGCACGGGCCTCTTCTTAGAATAAGAAGACCTTAGTCCACCACGCTAGTCTAGTTCGGTTTGGCGGGACTACACACACTATTAAGAACTTTCTGGAGCCTTCTCAGCTGTGCAGTTTTCCTTAACTGTTAACGCAAGTGAGAATCAAAATAGCCGCACATGAATTTGAAAATTCGTTCGCTCATTCACGTAAAAGAAAAAATAATCATTTTAATATAATCTTCTCCTTTTTGTGTGGTTAGTGACTAACCTGGTGTCAGAGTTTATGCCGCCAATGGGCCTCTGATTTAGCTTCACATGCCGTCAGAAATATCTCTCAGGCATGCCGGTTTCCTCACGATGTTTTCCTTCGCAGTTTTTAAGCAAGTGATAATTATACAATACGCACATAAATCCGAAAAGTCAGAAGTGCGTGCCTTGGGTTCACACTAGAGACTTATAACTTGGCAGTCCGACGGTCACATCACTAGGCTATCACTGCTGTTATTTTTTAAATATAATGACATGACGAACATAGATGCGTATCAGCGCTGACGTACCTACCTTTTGTTACTTTTTAATGATAATAATATTTGTTTTGTATATAGTCAGAATATTGCTAGCGTATCAGATAGATGATTTTTACATTTACAGAGGTCGATGTTGCACGCACGGTTGTAATTGTAGTAGAAAATGATTTGGGTAGCAATAATAATATGTACCTACACAAAATATCTATACTAATATTATAAAACTGAAGAGTTTGTTTGTTTGAACGCGCTAATCTCAGGAACTACTCGTTGGAATTAAAAAATCTTTTTGTGTTGGATATTCCATTTATCGAGAAAGGTTATAGGCTAAATCACATCACGCTACGACCAATAAGAGCGGAGCATAAATGAAAAATGTTGCAAAAGCGGGGAAAATGTCCACCCGTGCGACATCGGGACGGGCCACTAGTTCTATATAAAAAAAACAAATAGCTTTTTTTAACAAAGGTAGCATTTGCAATAACAATTCCAAACAGTATTACCAAAAAAGTCATTATTCATGGAGGTGCAAATATTGAGGGGCTCGTGGCTAAATAAAGCCCCCCGTGGATCGTACTATCTGCAAGGTCAATTAGTGGATGGGTGACCGATCGTTACACATTGAGACCCTTCCGTGCCTCGAAGAGCATTTTAAACAATCGGTCGCGGGTGTCATACGAATACCTATGACAGTCGTTATGGGAAGTCAGAAGCCCGAAAGTCTAACCCTAAGGTATCGGCATTGACCAGTAACTGGGTTGCGTAGGTCTGATGGCAGTCGCTCCGTGTAAAATACTGGTATTCAGACGCATCTGGTTAGATTGGAAGCTGACCTCAACATAATTGGGAAAAAGCTAGGCAGAACGAACATCATTATTTAGGAATAAATTCTAGTTTATCAAGAAATCATGGTGTTCTTACAAATACGTTAAACAATGACGGAGTTAGAAAACCCCATTGGTCCCATGACAATGTTCAGAGACAAAAGTCTGCCGCTCAACTACATACAATGTGTCTGAAACTTGCTACTGACAGCCATGGTGATAAATAATTTTGACATTTGTGCTCTAAGTTAAGAGCGTTTGAGTCTAATCCAACTGATATTAAAAAACGAAAGTTTGAATGTTTATAATTCGAATCATACCGAAAGAGCTGAACGGGTTTAGACTCTGCGCTCGGATATCTTCGTATTTCCGAATTTGTACGAATTATGCGTTCTGGGGGCGTATTTTGAAGTGTTAAAATCATCACTGTTCCGGTGAGAGAAAGTGACATGGCTATGCAGGTCGCAAAGCGCCGTCACATTCTCACAACGGAACAATTATGATTTTAACACGACATAATGCGCCACCTGGTCAATGTTTCTTTGTTTATTTATATAGTATTATGTATTTATAACTCCGGCTTTGTCCCCTTTAGATCAATTCCGGATAGGTCACTTAAATGGTCACATAATTCTTATAAATTTAGATACACGAAGATTGCCAAAGTGCATATTATGTCGTAGTACTGAATTTAGAATAGATTAATGTTTGCCATTTACTCTTTTGTTGCCTTCTCACATGATGCCATAGACTCAGTTATTTAATTCCCACAATAGAAGTTAGATGCACTATAACAAACTACCACAACAGCAGTGATAGCGGTAGTGATAGTGATAGTGGTGTGATCATTGGACTGTCAAGTCATAGGTCTCGAGTTCGAACCAAAGCACGCACCTCTGACTTTTCGGATTCATGTGCGTGTTGTATAATTATCACTTTATTAAAAACGGTGAAGGAAAACATAGTGAGGAAACCGGCGTTCCTGAGAGGTATTTCTCGACGGCATGTGAAGTCAAGTCAAAGGCCCATGGGCGGTATAAACTCGGACACCAGGTTAGTCACTAACCACACGAAAACAAGAAGACAAACTACAACAACCAACATTTTCTAAATCACAATTACATTTGCTTTAGCCTGAAACCGAATAACTGTATTCAAACGGTCAAATTAAAATCAAATCAGAGTACAATTGAAATTAGAAGCTTAAGCTGTTTGTTTATAATGATGTTTAAAACAATGTAATGATATTTATTTAGCTAATTAAATCGTGAATACATTACGCCACTCCATTCAATATTAAAGGTCCGACAGATAATCTATTAATTATTAATGAGAAAACAAGCAGTGTTTTAAATGCAGTTAATCGTGTTGGTAATGATTTAAAATTCAAATTTACGAGCTCAACGCTGGTATAATAATTGTCAAGAGTATTTTATGGCTACAACCAATTCTTCAATCTAAGGTTTGTTATTACTAGAGTACCTACTGGAGTAAATGTTGGTCTATTCTTGTTTAAATAAGAGTAATAGTCTGTCTTAAATCGTCAGTACAAACAAGTTTAAGCAGTCTGATAATATTAGTGCATAAATTATGTACAATTATTTTACTGTTGTACGGCAGATTACTCATCTACTTTACCCACACTTCACATCTACAAGAAGATTAATTTCACATTCAGTGAACTCAAAAATTATAGACAAAGCAGAAACTGACACTAAAGGCGTACTATACTCCATAGGTTTAGGTAGTTAAAAAGGGTAAACAAAAAAAGCCACGTGACTCATAGATGCAAAACCTTTTATTTCAAATATTAAAATCATATTATTTATACATATTAACAGGCTCTATTCTGAATCAGAATTTCATGAACTGTAACATTAATAATAAAGCGTTCAGTGGTATAATCTATTATTTTGTCTAATTTAAACATTTTCTGTTCTTCTTTTATTACATGACCCTCGCATTTTTTCCAATTCTCTGCTGTTACATTAGCTAAAGCCTCTGGCAAAATAATTTTTAGGACAGCCATTTTAAAAGTTTTATTTTTCTCGGCTACAAACCCCCTTAAGTTGAGCCCATATTAACTCAAGTGGATTGAGCTCACAGTGATATGGCGGCAGGCGCAATATTGTAACACCATTTTCCTTGGCTAATTCATCCACAACATAGGATTGGTATTTGTGTTTTTCATATTTAACTTTTATTAATAGTTGTGCTTTTCAAAAAAATCGATCCGAAACACACGCATATATTCGCAAATGTTGAGAGCACTGTCAACAAAGGCGTCTGGTTAACCGACTAAACGTAATACCTGCCACTTCAGTTGGCAGACTACCATAGTTGTATTCTTCAATTTAGCAACGTTATCTAATTCGTTGTATTTTCTAAAAGGTTTGGGAAACCTGTCTTTTTGGGCTCTTTACAATAGACAGATTACAAAATATTATATTATTATTATAAATCTAACTAAATAATTGTGCTCAAGCAGTTACATCTACGAAGAGTACTTTAAGAATAAATGATAAAGTTGAACATACTATAATAAAAGAGGAAACTATCGTGTGATCGAAAATACATTTAATTTTGTAAGAACGTATTTTTAAACAAGAAAGTGTCAACTATAAAAAACCCTTTTTACGATTTGTTTACCATTTTTTAACTACCTAAACCTTTAGAGTATAGATATAACTCGTCTAAAATATTTATGGACCTGTCCTTCGGCTATGTACAGGTCACGTTTGACCCTAGTTTCACCCGATGGTGACAAATCCAAGGAACAAAGATATAGAGGGATTCCCCTATACCCCTCTGGCTCTCACATACACACGACAGAATACAGTAAACTGCTTGGCGACTTTAATGTGAGGGTGGTAACTAGCCAGATGGACCGTTTAGATCCTACCACCTACCGTGCTCGGTTTTCCCAGCATGCGGTGAGGAAGTTTTATATTCTAGCCCGTCGACACGGGATAAAAAACGGGATTTTCAGTTCGGTAAAGCAGGTGATAGAAGTGGAAGGAAACCAAGACACAGATAATTCTGGCAAACAACCACTACATTTTATAACTTACACCACACTCTACCTTACATTGTCTAACAATTTTCGTCGTTACGTCAACTTGAGTGGAACGTTTTATTTTTGTTGGTGTCGAGTTTTTTGTTGAGAATCGCCTTTTACATCTCCATTTGAGATTTTTTTAAAATGATGTACAACAATTTCGCTTAGGCTTGTTCAGATTATAATAGTCATAAAAGCGAATTCACATTTTTATTCAGCGTTTCTGTTTTTATTATTACCTAAACAGTTTTATAATTAGCTTCACTTCGTATATTTGTTGGTTTGTTTCTAATCTTGCGACAGATTTTTCAACTACTTCTGCTTTACTGATTCTTTTAAAACTTCGCACACAAATTCCATTTCCATGACAATAAAACATTATAACAATTTAATTTCACCCGATGCTGAAGCATATATCTTTTCTTTTGAGAATTACAACCTTAACATATGCTACATATTCTTTTCGGAACGCAATGATTAAACTTTTTGATATTTACAACTTTACAATAGAAAAGGTTTTCTATTGAACCTTATGCATACGTGAATTTCAATATTAAAGATTCTCTTGAAATTGGAAAGTATAAAAAAGCTATTAAATTGTTCATGTTACCTAAAGCGCTGTTAAATGGATTTTTTTTGTAATCAAATCTTGCGACAGATTTTTCAACTACTTCTGCTTAACCGATTCTCCAGAAACTTCGCACACAAATTTAATTTCCAGGACAATCAAACATTATAATAATTTCAACCTTCAATCTTCAAATCCTGATGCTGCAGAGGCACTTCAAGAAAAGATCGTGTAACTTAAAAGATTTTTTGAGAGATTATTAATGTTACATAGGTACTCCATCAAGATTCCCTAAAGTTTAAAGTTAAACCATACTATTTAGCGTTCGCGTCTTCGATAGTTGCTCTTATCAACGCGACACTAGCAGACTTAAATAATACATGTAAAATTCCTTTAAAGTTAGACTCGTGTGGTAGATAATTCATTTTGTACCCATCGCCTATCTTCTAGTAATATTTTACCGTAGTCAACATTTACGTCTTCTGTGGGTTTCTGAAGCATTCAATGATTCCTTTACTCCAAGATCAGCGCAAAAAGCCCATTAAATTACTAAGAGATTTACCGTTTCAGAATATTTTCTGGGCACGTTTTCCGGGTCTAAATGTAGTAAATTCTCCGGAAAATCCATATCAACCGTTCCCGGTTCAAAAACCTTAGCAGTAATATATTTATGAGGAAATTGCGTGCATATTCATTACGTAATGGATAACAGATGACATCGACTCTATTACATATCATATTACTGAGGAAAGACCCCCGAAAATGTTTTATTTGTCCATCTAAAAAAGAGTGGTGTCGTATTTTTAACCGACTTTCAAAAAAGGAGGAGGTTCTCAATTCGACTATATGTTTTTTTTTTGTATGTTTGTTCCGCGATATCTTTGCTAATTGTGAACTGATTTTAATAATTCTTTTTTGTTTGAAAGAGTATTCTTTCTAAATGGTCCCATTCAAATTTGGTGAGGATCTGATGAAGAACTTCGGAGATAGACAATTTGAAGTCGGTTTTATTTTTGTTAAAAAGTGATTATTTGTAATGTTGTCGATACATACATACATACAATCACGCCTGTTTCCCATTGGGGTAGGCAGAGACTATAGATTTCCACCTGCTACGATCCTGACACACCCTTTTCGCTTCACCTACATTCATTACCCTTCTCATGCATGCGCGTCGGTATAGGGTGCTACCAACCTGGCCTTTTTTGAAAACGTCCGCAATTTTTTAGCAGTACTCCAACTTCCAACTGTTCATCCACACTTGCCTTGTACACTGTAATGCTAATGTAATCGTAATGTTGTCGATAGTAAAAGTTATTCGTATTCTTGTATCTGCATGGCTGCCTTTTGGTATCAAGCTTAATTCAATACTGCATCATCATCATCGTCATCATCATTATCAGGCATCTACCTACTCCTATTTAGACCGTTTTCTATTCAAGCCTCTTGTGAAGCCCTATGTTTAACATATTCATCATAATATGGTAAAAATTTGCGTGATCCAATACTTTTTTACATGATTACACCAGATTTTGGCTCATCCCAAAATTGGGTAGTATATTTATGCAAATGAAATCGTCGCCCAATATTGCTCTTCTGCCTGAACACCCAAATAATATTAGGAATCCGTTCTGTCAAGCATACAACTGACACCCCGGATCCACGTCTTATGAGGTGTCAGGGTGACGGGGGTATCATATAAATTGTATAATTATATTTGCAAAGGAGCACTAAATGTTAACCCTTTAAGGGAGTAAGGATTCTAGACAATTGTGAATTTATTCCGTGAATAAGAGATGAATGAAAGGAAATTTTGAGCTGTTGTTCAATTCCGACTATTTCTAATTTGTTCTACATTGTGCAGTTGAACTTGCAGGATGATGGAAATTATGTTAATGGACTACAATAAAGAAAGAGATTAATATGTAAATCGAGAGAAATAAAAATAAGTGGATAGCGTTGATGGTGTTAAAATGTGTATAGTTGCAGTCAGTTTCTAGTTTTACTCTTTTTATCTTTATTAAGATCGATATGCTGATGTCATAAGTCATAGTGGTCCTAATCCTTAAATAGCGATTTTGCTGTGAACTAGTAGTGTGCACACAAATCATTTGTTTCCATTTCGTAAACGTCATTTTTGAAATTTCGCTTTTTTAGAGGGGATCGTGGCTAATTACCAACCGCGCGGATCATACGATTTGCGAGCTGGAGCTGCGCTTGCCGCGGTCAGGCCGTGGATAGGTGACCGTTCGTTACACGTCGACACTCATATTAAACAGTCGGTCCCGGGTGTCATACCTGACAATCGTTACGAGTCAGGATCCCGAAAGTCTGACAACTGGTCTAATATCAGCATTGCCCAGTAGGTTGCTTAGGTCTAATGGCAGTCGCTCCGTGTAAATACTGGTATTGAGACGCATCTGGTTAGAATAGAAGCTGATCCCAAAATAGTTGGGAAAAAGCTAGGCACATAATGTTCCATTGTAAAATTTATTAATTAACATAAGTAAAGATTCAACATCAAGCGATTGCAGCTTAACTCCCATTGTCAAAACACATACAAAATAAAGCAAATATTTTTATCGTCAGCTAAACCGAATGAATTGAAATATCAAAATTATTTCTACTAATAAATCTAGCTGATTCGACTCAGCGGAAAAACGCAATCAGCTAAAACTTATTTGTGATTAAAAACGACAGTCCTCTGTCATGTAATTTGAAGCCGCATTGACTTTTAATTGGTGTCTGAATTCCAAGTTGAAATGAATCATTAGGGAAATACTGGATCGGCGTTATCTAAAGAGGGTTTAGTATGACTAGAATTTGAAGCAGTATCTAAGGATGTCGCAGTGAATAAAATATTAGTTTATTTTAAAGCATCTTACTCTTATTTGAGTTCTTAAACGGTAATCTTATTATGTTTTTTACGTGTCGTTATTGACCTCCCTTTATACAAGGTTAGTCAGAAAGGGGGTACTAAGTCGAAGGGGTGTTAAAGTACCTATAATAAGGATAACTTTTGTTCTAGAACTTTCCCTAAATCTCGATAGTTTAAGAGAAATAGCTTTTCAAAGATTTCTTAAAAAATATGCTAAAATCTATCTATCCATAGCTATGATCAGCTGTGTTTACTATTTGGGTCATATTTGGAGTCACGGATTAGAAACATAATTTTCTGCATTCACAACTAAAACAGGTATGATTTTTTTTTTGAAAAACCAAATAAAAATCATTTTGCATGCAAAAAAATACGAATTTTGAAATTTTAACACTTGCTTTAAAATAGTAATCAGTGATACTTTAAGTGGCCCGCAGCTAGTACCCCCTTTCCGACTAACCTTGTATATCTATGACTTGTTAGTGATTAAATTGGTATCAGAGTTTACGCCGCCCATGGGCCTCTGACTTGGCTTAACTTGCTTTCGAGGAATATCTCTCAGGAATGCTGTGAGTCATGTCACGTCAGTCAATTTAAGTGCCGTTCTTTTATTTTGGAATTTAAATAATTTAAAGACTAGTTGAACTGTCTCGTTGGTCTAATGGTGGCAAGCGCGACTACTGATCTTGAGGTTCTGGGTTCGATCTCCAGGTTGGGCAAAGTATTATTGGGTTGAATGTGGAATTCCTCAGTAGCCGCCCAGAGTTTGGGTTTGTGCCCGGTGGATGGCACATGATACACCTCTGCCCAACCCTTCTGGGAATACAGGCGTGATGTTATGTCATGTTAAAGACTAGTATCCATTCTCTTCTACTACACATCTAACAATTCAAATCACACAGATCCCTACCGTATTGTATTACGTAAGATCATATCGTGTCCATTCACAATTGTGGCCGTAACGAGCGCTCAATGATTCCGACCCTGAATGGCGCAGATTACGGCCACTATTTTGTTTTAGAACGTTTTTGTATCATTCTGTGCAATCTGTGTTTATTTGTACTGTGTAAAGGATGATTTCCACCAAACGGCTCGCATCGCATCGGATCTGAACGGATTTTACAATCTTTAAACAATATTAAATCGTGTTCACAGTATTTAAAGTTACCAAGCTGCGCACAGCAGCTTGATCGCGGGCGTCTTCCGCGACACGTGATCGTAGCCGAAAATATGGTGCGAAACGCGATCGGCTCTGTTCGCATGTCGTCGTAAACGATCGGATCTTTTAAAAAATTAGAACACGTCACAGTAGGAATGAAACTATTTGACTAGGCGCAGAAACGAATATGTTCGCAAGCGACTATACGGAGCCGATCGTAAGCGTCGATATCTTGACGGACGCGTTCGGCTGTCGTCGCATCCGTTCCTATCCTTTCCGATCCGATGCGATGCGAGCCGTTTGGTGGAAATAATTCCTTAGACACCTTTTTCAAGTGTTTGGAAGAACTTGTCAGGTGTGGGAATCGAATCTTTTTGAGTTTGTGATAAAAACCACTGGATCTAGAGTCCGCGACAGGTCGACATGGCAATTTTCTAGTCATTTTCAATACACAACTGCAAGCAACAACGTGAGCGAGATCGAAATCGATAAACGCGGTCGATGCGGACTCGTGCAGCGCTAAGACTGACATGGCGCGAGCGCTGTGCAATGCGTCTCTCAGTCCACGACTTACCTCATACCCGATTTCTATGTCGACCTGTCGCGGACTATAGAACCATATTCAGGATTACGCTTCTGCCAAGTTTTAGGTCTCGACTTCGAACAAGGCACGCACCTCTGACTTTTCGGATTCATGTGCGTATTGTATAATTATCACTTGCTTAAAAACGGTGAAGGAAAATTTTTAAACCTTGTTCTAATACCATTAGCACTCATATTTGCTTAGCATACCGCAAGGTGATGAATTTTCAAAATGTATTTCATTAATTTGTGAAAACAAAAGAATATTAAATGTCAGTACCAACGTAATATTATAAGTTCCAACCAAAATACCCGGACAAACTTTTTAACTTTTTGTAGGTAAACATATCTATGCAAAAAAAAATGAGATCCAAGTGATTTTTTTTACGAAAAAATAATAACGTTTTAAATTGTCAGTAGGTACTCTCTAAGAAAAAACTCATTCATTTTTTATGCATCGACCGCTGCCGGCGCGCACGCGTTGTTTTACCTAAATTTAGAAGTAAAAATGTAAAAAAAAAAGTTGAAAAAAATTTTTTTTTTAAAAAAAGAAAACACTTGGATCTCGTTGTTTTTTGCATAAATGTGTTTAGTTAAACGTACTGAACACTATGTAAAAGTGTGTTCAGGTATTTTGGTTGGACCTTATAGGTATTTTTTTTTTTTTTTTTTTTTTTTCAAATATTTTTCCGAGGCATTAGTTCGCCCTTCAGCGACTATGCAAGCCTCATTGTGTACGTCTTATATTATTAGATACTAAAGAAAAACATTAAATATAAAAAATCACATACATAAAAAAAACAAGAAAATATATAATATCGACATCAGGGAACACAATTTCACCGACGTATTTATTTTTCAAACTCCTTCGTGACCTTCCATCCAGTAGGTAGTTTCTTTCAACAAGCTTTTTATTGTTGAAGTCACTTATTTATTGCAAGACTTGTCTTATTTACTGTTCCCGATATTATGATAAGCTGATACAATATTTTCTTTCATCTCTTTCAAGATGGACTTTCTCTATATTGAAGACTATAAAACTGTTTTTATTATCGTAGGGTAGGTAACGATGATTGGTTGTTCTACAACGTAACGATAACCGGGTTTTGCTGAAGCATTTTATTGTAAGCATTACGTATTTTGATCTGAATAAAAAGTTTTACTATCGTAGTAAGAAGAATTTTGCCTACACCGAAAATCGTTATAATATAAATCGTTAATTCACTACTAAGTTTCGGCTGTCGAATCGCACGTTGTCCAACCACGAAAGTGTTTCGGATCCCATAATGGATACGATTTTCGCGATTTGATATTTTGTTTTCACCCTACTTCCAAATGTTAATATTTATGTCAAATTTGTACTAATTTGACAGAAATTTTGGTATGGTTACGGTTATAGTTAGTTGGTGCAACTCAGCCTTAGAGTTTGTTTGTTGACAATACTTTGGTCGTATACCTATAATCTCGTAGTTCGTCTTTTTTTCGTATCGATTCGAAACTACGATGTTCGTTTTTCGGAGTAGGCCCCTGATTCGTCTAGACTTACGTTATTTTTATACTTCTTACATTTGCATGGAAGCAATAGACTCCATGCATTAGGTTCCGGTTTT
The DNA here is from genome assembly GCA_910594945.2 of Amphipyra berbera. Lineage (NCBI taxonomy): Eukaryota > Metazoa > Arthropoda > Insecta > Lepidoptera > Noctuidae > Amphipyra > Amphipyra berbera. Next base: position 10,974,207 of record OU343144.1, read on the forward strand.
TGATTCCTGAATCTGCTTAAATTAACTTGCCCTTATTGTCTTATTGACCCATAATATAATAATATACTACGCTAAATATTCTCTTCCCACGATGGCCCAAGACTACGTCACGATCAACGTTACCATTGATTAACATCTTCAATGCAATTAAGAAGATTATTAATTCATAACGCATGTTCTGTTCTGCCTAGCTTTTTCCCAACTATCTTGGGGTCAGCTTTCAGTCTAACCAGATGCGGCTGAGTACCAGTATTTTACACGTAGCGACTGCCATCAGACCTCTACAACCCAGTTACAGGGTAATGCCGATATTCTAAGATTAGACCAGTTGTCAGACTTTCGGACTTCTGACTTCTCGTAAAGACTGCCATAGGTATTCATATGTTACCCTGGACCGACTGTTTAACGTGCTCTCTGAGGCGCGGAGGGGTCTCCATGTGTAACGAACGGTCACCTAACCACAGCCTGACCGCGGCAAGCGCAACTTAACCTCGCGAATCGTGTAATCCGTGCGGTTCGTAATTAGCCACGAGCCCCTCATGACTATCATGGTCATGACCAGTGCTGCCATTGATTAACATCTTTAATACAATTAAGAAGATTTGTTATTCATAATGCATATAAAATAAATTGCTAACTAGCCTAACTTTGCTATCACGTGTTCAGAATCAGAATATTTATTTGTAAAAATACTGTGACAAATGGCGTTACAAAGAAATGTAAGATACAAGTATTTTGACCATAATATAGCGTCATACAAAACATCAAGCACACAAATTGTAATAAATAGTTAAGTAGAACAGAATCAAACATATAAATAATTAATTTAGACGTCATAATAGAGAAAATTATAACAATTCAAGCATATTCATATTATTTAAAAAAAATAAAAATAAAATTATCATTACAGTTAAATACTAGGTAAAAATGTTACTTAGTCATAGAACAAATAGCGATTTATTGCATAACTAGCGACCCGCCCCGGCTTCGCATGGGTGCAATGATGATACTAATGTGGGGCATATAAACCTTCCTCTTGAATCACTCTACCTATTAAAAAAAGCCGCGTCAACGTCCGTTGCGTAGTTTTAAATATCTAAGCATACATAGGGGCAGACAGACAGCGGGAGCGACTTTGTTTTACTATGTAAAGATTTAATTTAATGCACGAATATGTGAAGTCATTAGAAGTATTTTCAAAATTATATTATATTATATTTATATTATTTAGCCATGATCATCCCACTGCAGGGCAAAGGCCTCCCTACCCTCCTTCCACTTCTCTCGGTTTAAGGTTTTCTGAGCTATTGGTCCATGAAAGAATTAATGAAGGGTAACCTCCCTCTCACACTCAAAAAAAGCTCATGGACGTATGTATACTGCCTATCCTCACCTACGGTGCTCAGACTTGGTCTTTGACAAAACATCAGAAGTCCGCACTCGGGGTTTGCCAGCGAGCCATGGAGCGCAGTATCTTAGGATTTCGGTTATCAGACCGTATAAGGAATAGTGTACTGCGCTCCAAAACTCAGATCGCCGACGTTGGTCAGAAAGCCGCAAGCTTAAAATGGAACTGGGCTGGACACGTCTACCGCATGTCGGACGAGCTGTGGGCAAAACTCATCACTGAGTGGAACCCACACAACGTCAGACGAGGTCGCGGCAGGCCCAGAAGGAGATGCCGGGACGAACTAGACACCTATTGGAAGGACTGGCCGCAGAAAACCTATTTTCAAAATACTAAAATAAAATTAAGTAGGTACCTAGGTACTGTGTAATTGCCATTTGTCATTTAAATAGTGTTATTCATCTATTTAGTTGAAAAAACTAAACTGTATAAAATACTAGTTCAAAATTGCTTCTTAATACAAGCTAGTAAATGACAAAATGTATTTTGCTCGGGTAATTTATTTACACATAGTGGCAACACACCACAGCGATGACGTCGTCTTGAGCCAATCACGTGACCTAGTTGTCACGGGAAGAGAATACCTGGTGTGGCATATCTTTACATAGTATAAAACAAAGTCGCTCCCGCTGTCTGTACGTTTAGCTCTTTTAAATTACGGAACGGATTTTAATGCAGCAACAATAGATAGTGATTCAAGAGGGAGATTTATATGCCCTACATTAGTATCTGCATTGCACCCGTGCGAAGCCGTGGCGGGTCGCTAGTTATTTATATATATAAAAGCAATGATAACCTAGTGGTGTGACCGTCGGACTGCCAAGTCATAGGTCTCGAGTTCAAACTCAAGGCACGCACCTCCGACTTTTGTATAATTATCACTTGCATAAAAACGGCAAAGGAAAACATCGTGAGGAAACCGACATGCCTGAGAAATATTTTTCGACGGCATGTGAAGCGAAGTCAGGGCCTTGGGCAGCATAAGTACTGACACCAGATTATTATCATACCTACACCTCTGCCGACCTCTTCGCAAATACAGGGTTGATGATCCAAAAAACCTTAACAGAGAACACCACAATTCACGCACACAAACACATGAATTAAATTATAGCATTTATTCTAACTCGTGTATTTGTTCGCACAAAATATTTGTATGTAATGTGTACCTACGCATTTCGGCAAACAATTCCTACGATATAGATAGCTTTGTTTGTCAAATAAACTTTAATGTGTACATAGCCCGTGTTGTAATGTATTTATTTGTCAATTCTGTTGAACAACATTTTTGTAACTCTCTTTAATTGAGTGCCGTAACGCACTTATCGAACTATTTCATCTTTTCGATTGAAATCTTACCTATCTTGGTTTTCACTTTAGCATATTAAATTAAAGTCTCTGCTATTTTTATGTTGAAGACCATTTGGTACATTTTCATTATCAATCGTTATGCCAAGGTTTTTCCCAATGGCGTTGGGTTCAGCTTCCAGTCTTATCAGATGCGGTTGAATACCAGTATTTTACACGGACTGACTGCCATCAGACCTCCGCAACCCAGTTACTAGGCAATGCCGATTTCTTAAGGTTAGATCGGTTGTCAAATTTTCGGGCTACTGACTACCCGTAACGATGTGGTGTAATGCGGAAGAAAGAGGAATATGCCGTGAGGAATGTTTTGAGTATCAATGTGGATGGTTATAAGAGTAGAGGAAGACCAAAGAAATGATGGATCGATAATGTGAATGACGATATGGCTAGAAAGGGGGTGACTACTGAAATTAATGACGGCTAATAGAGATGTATGGAAGAAGAAGACATACTGCGCCGACCCCAAATAAGTTAGGATAAGGGCAGGAGGATGATGACTACCCATAACGACTGTCATATGTATTCGTATGACACCCAGGACCGACTGTTTAACATGCTCTCCGATACACGGAGGGGTCTCCCATCCACGGACTGACCGCGGCAAGCGTTGCTTAACCTCGCAAATCATATAGCCCCTCATTCCATTCCCTCATTTTGATTCTCAATATTATCATTATAATCTTCAACGAGTCCTGTATGCCAGAATTTGTTTGATAGCTACTAATTATGAACTGATCACTTACCATCAAGAATAACATTGAAATTATGAAATTCTTGATGACGTCAGATACTACACGTCGTGAAGCACTTGCTATATTTCCTTCATCCTAGCTTTTCTCATGACTAGCTTTGCTTAAACATACTGTTCGTGTGTTGATTAGCATGCACTTGACTATTGACTATTCTCTCATCTTTAATGTATGGGGTGGCTTATTATTCAAGTCACCACCCTCAAGACTGTCAGTAGTATTTGATGTATTTGTTATCATCATTATCAGTCCAAAATATGATTTTTATTTACCAATTCACGATAAAATTGTGGCGGCATCTATCACGCCACATGCGAACTATCCTGCATCGCGATATCAGAGTTTGACACGCAGATAGTATATATACAAGCTCCCAACATCAACCGTTGGGCAGTGGCCCGCCAGGCACAAGACTCCGCCTGGTAGGAGGATCCTCCTTTTCGTAGGCGGAACACAATATCTCGTTCCCCTACAAAATCATAACAATGAGAGAATGGGATTAGAAATAGCGAATCCACTATATTTTGTTATTTTGGCACTCACAGAGTACCTCAGCGAGAGCCAAAATAACGAAAGCAATAGTACTTAAAGTCACCATTTTGAATCTCGTACTTTATGTTATAAACTTTAAATAAAATCTGCCATTGTTGAACATTATCTCCATAAATAAACACCCTACAATGAAATCCATTTTTTTTCGTTCAAAAATCCTCATTGATGTCCCCGCCTGGGGAAGGCGAGGTGGTCTATCGGACTCTTATTGGCTAAAAACCAACGGTTATTCTCCTCTTGACCTTTTGGCCGGGGTCACGGAATTTGCAAAAGCATGCACAGCAACTCCGGCAGCCTCCTCTATGGGGCCTTACCCCACATCCTCCTGAGAAACACGCACGGAACACTGCGCGCCGCCTTCTCGGGCCTGTTACTGTTCGGGCGGCGGGTCGACCTACAACGCAGTCCTGATGTAAAATTATATAGGTTAAAACAACAAATACAGAATGAATTAACAATGCAGTTGAAACACCATTAACAATACACAATACTGCTTTCTAATCTAAATAATTAAAATTGTAATCTAACTTCAGCTCTAATCTAAATTGATTTAGTTTTCACAAATTGAAACCTGTTCGTCAGATCGAATGCTGTAACGTTAGATGTTTACTCGCGAATTTTACTCATTTCATCAATTAGGGTTATCTACCGATGTATCGATATCAACTAGCTCGATTTCATATACATTGTTCGTGGGTCGATTAATTAGGTAATTGACGGGACCCATCAGATATTTATAAATATGGAGCTTATAAATTCAACCTTACCTACAGACGTTTCAGTTCGCAGAGACCATACCTGATCGGAACTTTTGTTTTTGTTTATCCTGGGAAAATCTTCATGGATGTCCCTCGCCCGGGACTAGCAGGGGGGCTCTGCTGGAGTCTTACCGTCTAAAAATCTACGGTGTTCCTCCTCCTGACCGTCGCGTCGGCCGTGATCGCGAGATTCGCGTAAGAATGCACCGCAACCCCGGCAGGTCCCGCTCCGCAAGCCCCTGGCGGACCTCCTGAGAGCTATGGTCGGGCGGCGGGTCCCTTAACCCACCGCCCGCAGGCCAAACACTAGGACGATATCTGATCGGACCTCCAGATTGAGTAAATATTAGCAATTAGTTTGTTTGTATTCTTAGATGGTTACACTTGCCTTTGATAACCTCCGGGTTGGTTTTATACTCTTTAATAAGCTCTGAACTGTCAAAGAATATTTTGCTGCAACTTCCTCATTCCATTATTTTCAATCTTTGCAGAGGCATTTCCAAAAATTTATCTAGCTGATTGACAGAACCAATTTAGCTGTTATGCCTAGCCTTTTCCCATTTATGTTGGGGTCAGCTTCCAGTCTAATCAGATGCGGCTGAACACCAGTATTTTACTCGGAGCGACTGGTATCAGACCTCCGCAACCCAGTTACTGGGCAATGCCAATATCCTAGTTTAGACCGGTTTACAGAGTTTCGGGCATCTGACTACCCGTAACGTCTGTCATAGGTATTCGTATGACACCCGGGACCGACTATTTAACGTGCTCTCGGAGGGGTCTCGATGTGTAACGAACGGTCAGCCATCCACATGCTGATCGCGGCAAGTACAGCTTAACCTCGCAAATTGTGTGATCTGCACGGTTGGCCCCTCGATCTTACAATTATAACCAAAGTATAAAATCTTCTATTTAATGATTTTTTTCATTAACTGCAGCTCATCGATACCAATGAAGCTTCAACAACTTATTCAGAAAACCCTCACAATTCTGATCTCACTTCTACAATCCGACCTAAAGGCCCAGTTTTTATTAATACCAACAAACATGGTGACTTTAATAAAGCGTTATGAGTTATTCATAGAGAATGTGGGACATTCCTTACATAACGCCGAGCGCATGAAAATGTGGTATGTGGCCCAAGGGAACTATTATTCACTTAATTCAATGCTTTTATATTACGATAACTTGGCGAAAATTATACTTAAAACTCTAGAGGGATGCTTGGCTTTGCATTTGAACTATTCGTGTGTATTTTAACATTGATTTGTGGATGAAAGTTATTGTTAACACAATATAACATCACGCCTGTATTCCCCGAAGGGTTGGGCAGAGGTGAATAGTAACACCCTCATTTCGCCATTATGTTTAAGTCCCATGTAATAGGGGGCGAGCCTATTGCCATCGACCGGGCACAAATCCAAACTCCGGGCTGCTTCTGAGAAATTCCACACGGAAAAACCCCACAACAGTTTTGCCCAAACTGGGGATCGATCCCAGAACCTCACGATCAGCAGTCGCGCTTGCTACTACTAGACCAACGAGGTAGTTATTGTTATATCTCTCTATTAGTGTGTTTAGTATAGTGACTTCACCCAGAACATTTTTATTTTCCATTTTCGTCATTACGTCATTATCTAATAACTCACCTTATAGCAGTATTTTGTTAAACTTTGGCGTTTCTGAATTTGTTCCACAATGATCGATCTTTCACTGACTTCAACACTGACGAGACTTAAACATAAAGACCTCTGCCCAACCCATCGGGGAATACAGGCGTGATGTTATGTTATTTTTTTATATCTAAAGTAAACTGAATACTTTCTTTACTTTTCAAACTGTAGGGACGGCCTACCTATAAGCAAAATTGGTATTCAGTGCACAAGTAAATACTGGTTCTAATAACCACAGTAAACTTCGTTAGATAAACAATTTAACTAACCATACTCCGATAAAACTGAAGTAAACTAAACGTGTTACCATCAAAACTATGTTTAGCACAACACTTGACTAGTTTGCATTTAATAAAAGCAAGCACTCACAATGTACGGCGATGTGTCAGCGGACTATTGTCAGTATGCCGGACTTTTATGCATCATCTGTACTGTGCACTGCGTTCCATTTTGTATTCAAGAGTGTTGAATATGTGCTGTTTTTGTGCAGAATCAAAGACTATTATTTCTACAGTTGGACGACACGTTTGGTGCAGTGGCTGAGCGATTGGCTTCTGCCCTACGGGTTGATGGTTTCATTCCTGCACAGGTCAAATATTTTTATGGCCTACAAATAGTTGTTATGGGTCTGGGCGTTTGCGCATGTGAAGATTTGTGTCTGTAAACGCACGATATAGGAGAAACCGTAGTATAGGAAAGGGTTATATAAAAAAAAATAAGTCAGTTACAGTTTGTCACCTATTTTGTATAACAGGGATTATTATTGGAGATGAGAACTGAGGAGCCCAGAAACACAGCCTCGTTGGTGTAGTGGTGGCAAGCGCGACTGCTGATCGTGAGGTATTGGGTTCGATCCCCAGGTCGGGCAAAGTGTTATTGGGATTTTTCTTGTGGAATTCCTCAGTAGCATCTCGGAGCTTATATATGTGTCCGATTGATAGCAGTGGCTCGCTCCCTATTACATGGGACTTAAACATAACGGTGAACTGAGGGTGTTACTATTACCCCTGCCCAACCCTTCGAGGAATATAGGCGTGATGTTATGTTATGTGTTGTCACGGAATTATTATCAATAAGTTTAACAGACAACTCTCTCGGTACCTGCCAGCCTAAACGAATTTCCATCAAAACTATGCACAAGTTGCGTGTAACGTTCCATTTACATTGAATAAACGCTCGTACTTCACAATGTACGGCAACGTGTTAGCGGACTATTGTCCTCCCACAGTTTTGTGCATCATTTGATTGTGTAAACTCCGTTCCCGTTTTGTGTGTAATTTTGTTTTTTATTTCTATATTGTGGCTGCGATTTTTGTATAGATTTAAAGGCTTTTGTTTCTGAGGTTCATGTTTTGATGCCCTTGTTGGCTTAAGAGTAAAAGCGGGCTGCAAAATATTAATAATTTGAATAGGTTTTTGCGATCTATTTCCGTCCCACCCCTCCCGCAAACCTTTCCAATTGAGCGCGAAAGAGACACCTGCATCACGGACTGGTTTCTCCTGTGCAATATTAGCGAAATCGTACTTTCGTATTTCCCTGTTTCCTTCTTCAAATCTGGACCGATTTTAATATTTTTTTCTGTAATAATTTAAGAAAGGCTTTAATTATGTCTGTATGTTACTTTTTTATTTTTTATATTCATCAAATTTGTTTGCCAGATGTTTGAAAACAGTGGTAAAACCGGTCAATTTTTGTAAAATTTAAACGTTTCTAGTTCTTTTAATAATTAATTTATTGACAAAATTAAAACATAAGGATATAGTGGTGGTAGATATATATATCATATGGTAAAAAATATTTGCTCCAGTGACATTATCCAAGGAGGAAACTGGGGAATACGTTTGTATGGATTAAATGCCGACCGCATTTCCTCTTAAGTTAGATTAGAACTACGTTTTCGATGAACGATGACTTCTCTCTAAGACAAAACCTGAAAAAGATAGCCATAACCTAAATTAAATTTAGTTTGCACACAACAGAATCGGCGCCACTGTTTGTTTCAGTATATTCGACGATGTTTCGATCAATACAAAATCAATCAAATGATGATGTGTGCCGGTTTTCTATCAAATCACTGTCAAACAGCTAGGGGTGTCAGTACGCAATCTTTCTTTATGCGTCCGTCGACACATGTTTAGCTTCTGTAGTTGAGAGAAACAAATTGCATTTTGTAAACTCTCTTTGTGCAAACGTCATAGCTACACACAATTTACGCAAACGTTTTTGTGTGCAGGTGCGATGTTTACTATATTTGCTTCTAATAAATCGACATCTGGTTTATTGTAGTCGTCAACAAAATCTCTATATCGGTTGTAAAAATACCTTTAACGAAGCCAAAAGCCACGTATTCTTCCCATCATTACAAAGATTTTTTGGTATTAGGCCATACCTGGGAACCGACTGGTTACGGAGATATTGAAGGTCAAAGTCACCATAAGTTTGAACATTTTTCACAAAAACTAAGTTTAAATGTTATTACAAACATTATCAACACTTTCGAAATGTAGGCAGTCTGCAGCGCGCGCGCTTCCATTGCGCGCTACAATTAAAAGCTGTTTTTTAATAACAAAAAATAAAAGTCGTTACCCAGCAATTATTTTTGCTGTATGTTACTTAGATTGATGTACAGTATGCGTAGACTTCGGCTTCGTTATGGCTATTTTTACACCCAGTATACAGTGTATCATAATACAACGAAGAGCAAAGTTTGTAACTGGTTGATGTGTAGGTTAAGTGTAATACAATCGTACACTTTTTATCACTATTCACGCTATTCAGTCATCACACGGTGTGAAAACGCGAGCATAGTTCAAGCTATGATATTCAGGATTTTGAGACATTTTTGATTTCTTACTTATGTACATTGTGCAGCCGATCTTGTAGGATGATGTTGGTTATCTTAACCGACTACAAAACTGAGAGAGGTTATGTAAAATGAGCAAAATATAAATTGGTGAATAGCGTGGATAATGACAAAAAGTATGATTGCGCTATACTTAACCTACCCATCAACCAGTTACAAGCTTTGCTCTTCGTTGTGTTATGTACTGGATTAACGAATTTTGAATCATTATCGATAGAAATAACAGTACTAAGTCGTCTTCTTCTTTTCGTGTGGTTAGTGACTAACCTGGTGTCAGAGTTCATGCCGTCCATGGGTCTCTGACTTGGCTTCACATGCGGTCGAGAAATATCTCTCAGTCATGCCGGTTTCCTCACGATGTTTTCCTTCGTCGTTTTTAAGCAAGTGATAATAATACAATACGCACATGAATCCGAAAAGTCTGAGGTGCGTGCCTTAGGTTTGAACTCGAAACCTATGACTTGGCATTCCGACGGTCACACCTATAATGCTATAATATAAAAGGTTCAAAGTGGCAACCCTACGCTTACATAATCTTTACACGGCAATTTGAGTGTTTTGGCTCCAGAAATTAACATAAACCAAACTTCAGGTGAGTGGGATATGTCGAAGAACGAACAAATGAACTACATACGCTAACTGAATGATGTTGACGACACATTTGGTACAGTGGCTGAGCGATTGGCTTCTGTGCTAAGGGTCGTGGGTTCGATTGCCGCACGGAACAAATATTTGTATGGCCTACAGACAGTTGTTCCGGGTCTGGATGTTTGTGCATGTGAAGATTAGTGTCTGTAAGCGCACCCGCGATACAGGAGAAATCCTAGTATGGGGCAACGTTTTTTAAAATAAAGAAAAAAGGAAAGAAAGCAAAGATTTATGCATTTGCTTTTTTTTATTGTCTTGTTCGTTTGTGGCCCTAGTATCACCTGATGGTAAGCGCAGATAGGGTCTAAGATGGCGCACACGAATCCAAGGAAAAGAGATATAGAGGGTTTCCCCTATACCTCTCTGGCTCTCATATACACACGACGGAACACAGTAAACTGCTTGGCGCCGGACTTTATGAATGTCTATAGTACCTATTCTTACTTTACTTGGCTCAGTAAATTATCTGAGTATTTTTCTAGCTGACGTAATAAATCACCTATTGGTCTTCGTATAAGAACAATCCATCCATCCTCTTCCGAGGGGTAGCTTTAGTTTTGATGCATCAGCAATACTTTTAGGAAAAATAAGGAATTTTCCCCTTAATATAGTTTTTCGAAGATACTAAAACCTTATTTTGATAGCAACGGCAGTTAACATTTTTGGATATGTTCTGCCTTTTCCCAACTATGTTGGGGTTAGCTTCCAGTCTAATCAGATGCAGCTGAATACCAGTATTTTACACGGAGCGACTACCATCAGACCTCCGGAACCCAGTTACTGGGCAATGCCGATATCCTAAGGTTAAACCGGTTGTCAGACTTTCGGGCTTCTGACTACCCGTAACAAATTTCATAGGTATTCGTATAACACCCGGGACCGACTATTTAACGTGCTCTCCGAGGCACGGAGGGATCTCGATGTGTAACGAACGGTCACCCATCCACAGACTGACCGCGGCAAGCGTAGCTTAAACTCACAAATCGTATGATCGGCGCGGTTGGTAATAAGCCAAGCCCCTCAATTAGGTAACATCTTTGGAAATATAAGGTGTAAATGTAAAAACTTAAAACCTCTTAAGAACTCATTGTACCTACTCATCATTATGAACAACTGTCACTGCCGATTTCGAAGATCGAACCCAGTCGCACTTGCCACCACCAGACCAACGAGGCAGATTAATGTGTATGTCAATCCAGAATATTAATGTTTTTGTGTATGTAAGAAGATTATCATCCCGTCTCACAGATATTTTTTATTAATGTGTATGTCAATCCAGAATATTAATGTTTTTGTGTATGTAAGAAGATTATCATCCCGTCTCACAGATATTTTTTATTAATGTGTATGTCAATCCAGAATATTAATGTTTTTGTGTATGTAGAAGATTATCATCCCGTCTCACAGATATTTTTTATTAATGTGTATGTCAATCCAGAATATTAATGTTTTTGTGTATGTAAGAAGATTATCATCCCGTCTCACAGAGATTTTTTATTAATCATGTACCTAAATGATAAATTATTTTTATTTCTGTAAATAAATCTGTTACAGACACTTTTAGGGCGCATTCCCACTATGTCGTGACGATTAATTTATCGTTGGACGACTGTCGTCTCTAGCTGTTCCCATTATAACGACTGTTTGTCGTCAATTTTTTTTATCGTTTAGCGACTAACGTATCTAGCTGTTCCATTTTATCTGTTCACGGCAGTCGCTTTGTCGTTTGCACATCAGTAGCAAGCTACAAGACGAGACGATATTTTTATCGTGGCCACGACAGATAGTCGTAACAACGACATATGATTTGCCGTCACGATATCGTGACCTTTTCTTATCGTTTTACGACTGTCGTGTTCCCATTGACTTGACAATCTGTCGTCACTGTAAAAACAAGTCGTGAACGACAGTTAATCGTGTCGTCTTATATGTGAACACCTCCATTTCAATATATAAGCTACGACACTTAAAACTACACGATTATCTGTCGTCACGACAAAGTGGGAACGCGGCCTCACAGTGGCAAGTCAACCTATTTCTGATTGAACACTGACTTACTTCCATCAGACCTCAGGACAGTAATTTAGTCAGTACTGTTGTTATTCATAAAGTAATAACGCTACATGATAAGCAATAAAAGATATAAATTCTTTGATCCCCAAATTGAACAAAACGGTATCAAAGCAGTATTTTTATCTGTTTTGTCTAAAATCGTGAAAACAATCTCGGTACATTCATCAAAAATAAACACGAAACGTTACACAAAGTGTTGCTGTGTTTTTTCTTTTTTTTTGTCCGCAGACAACTCATTTTTTCCTCATTTGAAACTTCATATGTCACTGGTATCTCCTTTGTGGGGAGGGTTGTGGGAAATTTGCGGGATTTAATATCTATGCTCCATTCCTCATGCGGAATGCGGTTAGGTCTTTGTTTGTTTTATAAATATAGATCAAGATAGAAGACTTAATGGGTGGTTTTTGTGTAAATGGAGGGTGATCTTTTAAAGTATGTAGAGCTGGGGCACTAAAGGATGATTTCCACCAAACGGCCCGCATCGCATCGGATCGGAAAGGATACGAACGGATGCGGCGACAGCCGATTCCGTCCGGTAGGATATCGACGCATACAATCGGCTCCGTACGAACGCATACGAACGTATGCGTTTCTGCGCCTAGTCAAATAGTTTCATTCCTAGCGTGTTGACCGCCGAAAGGATTCGATCGGATACGACGACAGGCAAACGGAGCCAATCGCACGTCGCAGCATACTTTCGGCTACGATCGCGTGTCGCGGAAGACGCGCGCAGTCAAGCTGCTATGCGCGGCTTCGTAATATAGACCTTGAATACTGTTTACACGATTTAATATCGTTTAAAGATTGTTAAATCCGTTCCGATCCGATGTGTTGCGAGCCGTTTGGTGGAAATCATCCTTTAGATCCAGACACAGTTGATTGCAATTAGTTTTTTAACCCCCGACGCAAAAAGAGGGGTGTTATAAGTTTGACCGCTATGTGTGTCTGTCTGTCTGTCTGTGTGTGTGTCTGTCTGTGGCACCGTAGCTCTTAAACGGGTGAACCGATTTGAGTGCGGTTTTTTTTATTTGAAAGCTGGTTTTCTAGCGAGTGATCTTAGACATGTTTTATTAAAATCGGTTCAGCCATTTCAAGGTTATCAGCTGTTTTGTTAGCTGCGGTAAGTTCTTAGACGCATAATGTGTATTACTTTACTTTCAAACATACGTGTGAAATAAAATTTGAAACACTCATGTATGCTGTATAACTATGCAAGATTATGAAATTCTTGGTCTGATGCTGCAGCCAGGATAACCAGTGCACTAGTACACTCTTGAAAAAATAATAGCAGATATGTCGTGTTTGGATTCGTTTTGATCAGTATTTGATTGTACATGCAATTCAATGGTGGCGACATGATGAGCTGATGCTGCAGCCAGGATATCCAGCACACTAGTAAACTCTTGAAAAAATAATAGCAGATATATGCCGTGTTTGGATCCGTTTTGATCAGTATTTGACTCTACATACAATGCAATGGTGTAAGGAGAAACACAAAATAATTAGTCAATTACTATGTTATGTATACATAGAAGTTAACAATAAACATATGAATAATTGTACACGTTAAACAAAGAATGCGAGTTCACACTGAAATCTTAATTTATGAAATAAATATTTACTTAACAATTTACGTGCTTTTTTGCCAAAAGTAAGGTTAATTTTTTTAACTTAATACTAAGTTTAAAAAGATTAAAATAAAAGTTAAATTTAAAATTTAAAAAACCCCCGACGCAAAAAAAAACAAACTTTTAAAAAGCCAAAAATAATAGTATCGTTGAGCCATCAAATTCGATTGAGTAACACCTATATATTTTAATTACAGAAATTGATGGATGGCACGATAAGGTTTGCTCGTTGAAATGGCGATATAATATCACGTCGGGGTACCGCTAAGTAAATTAGCTAGCTAGTAAATTAATAGATGGTCAATTAAATGAAGGGTCTGACTTACTTTAGCGGTACCCCGACGCGATATTATATCGCCATTTCAACTAGCAAACCTTATCGTGCCATCCATCAATTTCTGTAATTAAAATATATAGGTGTTACTCAATCGAATTTGATGGCTCAACGATACTATTATTTTTGACTTTTTAAAAGTTCGTTTTTTTTTGCGTCGGGGGTTTTTTTAATTTTAATAAATGCAACAACCTTTTATCCTTTTCCCAACTATGTTTGGGTCAGCTTCCAGTCTAATCAGAGATAGGTGAATACCAGTATTTTACACGGAGCGACTGCCATCAGAACCTCCGCAACCCAGTTACTGGGCAATGCCGATATCCTAAGGCTAGACCGGTTGTCAGACTTTCGAGCTTCTGACTACCCGTAATGACTGTCATAGGTATTATTATGCCACCCGGGACCGACCGTTTAACGTGCTCTCTGAGGCACGGAAGCACTCGATGTGTAACGAACGGTCCCCCATCCACGGGCTGACCGTGGCAAGTGTAGCTTAACCTCGCAAATCGTATGATCACAAAATAATAAGGTATTTTTTTCCTTGAATACTCTCGACCTTAAATCGCACTAATATTTGGTATAGCTAGCATTAATCCGTGGAAGCCATTTTGGAATAATGAATCGTTCACATGAACCACTCGTCCGAATCGAGCAATTCCTTGAACACATATACCGAGTAATCGACTAATCTAAACGATTCATCAGTTTACCCTAGATAGAACACATCACTAACCGTACGCGAACAATCAAATCAGAATCAATCCCACAGTTATTACATAATTGGTTGATTAATTATTATTAATTAACAATAACGATGTCGTTCCTCAAGGTCGTGTTTAGATCTGACCCCTCTAGACTATTGCGCATGAATTAAACTATAATCACTAGTGTATGCAATCTTCTTTACATAGTACAATATAGTACTATACTATACTCTTACTCGGTCATACAACTACAGACGCCATCACCAAAATAAAAACGGATCCGCTTAAAACAGTCCTGTAAACGGTTTCTGTGTGAACGGGGTGTAAGACCTTTTGTTCATGGAGACATGTGAAATAAAATGTACTATGCGTGCCAAACAAGAATAGCTCTGTCAAGACGCCATTTTGTTCCGCAATACTCGTGAACTTCATTACCAAAGTGTAAGGTGAGCAAAAAAATAAATAAAGAAATTATACTCAGTTTAATTACTTTTAGTTCACTTTTTTGGTATTTCTAATCAATTAGGGAAAGGGGTATGTAAGAGTCGTACATGTGGCGTTCTATAGTTTTTGCCCCCATGGGAAAAAGGCGTGAGTTTATGTATGTATGTATGTCTAATCAATTAACGTCAAATTAATTACACAGATATGGCGACATATTAGGGTGACCAGTAGCATTTTGTGAAGTTAACTATATATATTGGTTCATTTCTTTAATGAATACTGTTTTCAAATATTATTAAATTATCCAAAATTATCTATTTATGGAATTCAATAAATAACATTTTATAAAAATGAATGTAAATAATAATGAAATCTATGAATAAAAAAATATAACATTTTTTTTTCATAGTATTTTTTTGCTGGCGGTACTAATTTGACAGCTATCGTGTGAAGTTGTAGCAAGCGCGATCCTATTCTTATTTGGTACGCATAGTACACTAGTACAGTTCGGGCGACGAGTTGTGGCCACTCTGAACATAGTCTTTGCGAACTTTCGCGCATGTACACTCGTGAAGAAAACAGTTAGGTACTGTAAAACTATTCAATAAACTAATGGTCAATCCTAAATGATGATTTCCACCAAACGGCTCGCATCGCATCGGATCGGAACGGTTTTACAATCTTTATGCGATATGAAATCGTATACACAGTATTTAAAGTCTATATTACCAAGCCGCCTACAGCAGCTTGACCGCGAGCGTCTTCCGCGACACGCGATCGTAGCCGAAAGTATGTTGTGACGCGCAATCGGCTCCGTTCGCCTGTCGTCGTATCCGATCGGATCCTTTCAAAAATAAGAACACGACAACACGGTAGGAATGAATCTATTTGACTAGGCGTAGAAACGGATATGTTCGCAAGCGACGGTACGGAGCCGATCGTATGCGTCGACATCCTGCCGTACGCGATTGGCTGTTGCCGCATCCGTTCGTATCCTTTCCGATCCGATGCGATGCGAGCCGTTTAGTGGAAATCATCCCTTAGATCGTAAGTAATTCAATGTTAACTAAACGCTATTTTGTTGCTAAAAAATCTATTCCGCGACCACCTGCATGGTGTTCAGAGCGGTCAAGATAAATTGAGCTGTGTTATGCAATAATGTGTCAACCCACAAAAATATTAATTCTATGTTATTATCGCTATCTAGTTATTGTTGTAAATCTACTCAACGCTTGAGAAAATGCAAACTGCATTAAGGTTTTTTGATAGATGCTCTATTAAATTTACTACAGTTCTGGGCATTTTTTCGAGCGTTAAGTAGACCTACAACAAGAACTAGATACGTTAACACAAAATTTATATTTGTGTGGGTTGACACATTATTGCATAACACGGCCCAATTGGCCGTATCGTACTTTACCGTTGTTCTGACGTAGGCCCGGTAATTTTGCCGGATCTAAACACGTCACTGTAGACAAGAGGTTTTACCCATAAAGGAATTTTCGGAGAAATTCGTTTAACTTTATTATTAGGTCCGAACCAAACCGCGGCGCTTCGCAGTAGGTTTATTGAATAAATTCACAAAAGGGGTAGTAAAAGTAATTATAATTTTAGGATACTTGTGGTATATTACTAAGATTTTAGGGTGATATTATTATTTACTGCTGACAGTTGCTTTTCACATGAAAAAAAATAGGATGATAACGTAATATTACGATAAATCGATATAAATGAGAAAGTGCGCGACTGCTGATCGTGAGGTCCTGGGTTCGATTCCCAGGTCAGGCATTGTTATTGGGTTTTTCTGTGTGGAATTCCTCAGTAGCAGCCTGGAGTTTGGATTTGTGCCCGGTTGATGGTAATAGGCTCGCCCCTTATTACATGGGACTTAAACATAACGGCGAAATTAAGGTGTTACTATACAGCTCTGCCCTATCCTTCGGGAAAAATAGTCGTGATGTTATGTTATGTTAATGTAAATGTGAAAGTTACTGTATACCTACCCTTTTCCCAACTATGTTGGGGTCAGCTTTCAGTCTAACCAGATGCGGCTGAATACCAGTATTTTGCACAGAGCGACTGCCATCAGACCTCCGCAACTCAGTTACGGGGCAATGCCTATTTCCTAAGGTTAGACTGGTTATCAGACTTTCGGGCTTCTGACTTCCCGTAAAGGCTGTCATAGGTGTTCGTATGACACCCAAATTTGTAAGTATAGGAAATAGGATTATGGGAGTGAAAAGAAAAATGCAGAGGTTGAACGTAGAATTTAGAATGGTTTATTTAGACTGAAATAATATGACCACTTGGAAGATTATAATATTAGTTAGTGTCAGTTTCTTAGCACATTTGAAGATAGAACAAATATAGCTTTTATAACTAGTCTCAGTATTAAGAATACCAAAGAGGATTAATTATTTGCAATGTAAAGTAGAATATACAAGGTTAGTCGGAAAGTGGGTACTAAGCCGCGGCCCACTTAAAGTATCACTGATGACTATTTGAAAGCAAGTGTTAAAATTTCAAAATTCGATAATTTTTGTTTGCATGCAATAAGATTTTTATTTTAGTTTTTTTTTATTTTTAAATCATTCCTTTAAAAATAAAAAAATAAAAAAATTGCTTTTAAAATTGCTTTAGTTATGAATTCAGAAAATTAAGTTTCTAATCCGTGACCCCAAATATGACCTAAATTGTAAATACAACTGATCATAGCTATGGACAGATAGATTTTAGCATTTTTTTTACGAAATCTTGGAAATGCTATTTCTCTTAAATTATAGAGTTTTGGGGAAAGTTGTAGAACAAAAGTTATCCCTTATTATGGGTACTTTAACACCCTTTCGGCTTAGTACCCCCTTTCCGACTAACATTGTATAACAACAATAAGCATACCTACCATTTCAAATACATCGACCCTTCAGTTCCCAATTCATTAAAACCTCATCACTCAAAGCCGTCAATGTAGGCAAATTGTCTGCAATTATTTGGAGAGAAACTTCGTCGTTGTTGAAGTTTGGAGAGAATTAGTAGCAAATCCTCGTTCCTTCAATATTAAGTATCGTTGGCCTAGTAGTGGCAAGCGCGACTGCTGATCTTGAGGTACTAAATTCGATCCCCAGGTCCGGCAAAGTGTTGATATTGGGTTTTTCCATGTGGAATTCCTCAGCAGCAGCCTAGACTTTGGATTTGTGCCCGGTCGGTGGTAATAGGCTCGCCCCCTATTAAATGGGACTTAAACATAACGGCGAAATGAGGGTGTTACTATACATCTCTGTCCAACCCTTTGGAGAATACAGGCGTGATGTTATGTTACTTATCCTCTTTTGTTGATAAATGTTTAAACAATGACACTAGAGCGTACGATTTATTTATTTGCTATTTTGTTTTCAGAAGCGTTATTTACTAACAATGATCGTTCGTTCTGCCTAGCTTATTCCCAACTATGTTGGGTTCAGCTTCCAGTCTAACCAGATCCGGCTGAATACCAGTATTTTACACGGAGCGACTGCCTTCAGACCTCCGCAACCCAGTTACTGGGCAAGGTTTGACCGATTGTCCGAATTTCGGGCTTCTGACTTCCCGTAACGACTGTCATAGGTATTCGTATGACACCCGGAACCGACTGTTATTTGCTCCAGAGTACGGAGGGGTCTCGATGTGTAACGAATGGTCACCCATCCACGGACTGACCGCAGCAAGCGTTGCTTAACCTCCCAAACCTTATGATCGACGCGGTCAATAAGACACGAGCCCCTCCCTCCTTGCAAGTTATTTAACCTATAAATTTAAATAATAGTAATATGGTTCGGTTAATGGAATTCATTATTACAGTTATTGATAATTCTATTGAACCACTTTATCAATTGCCACTGAATATTAAATGCCTCGGATTCTGATTCTTTGGTTCTAACAATGGCGTGAAATAACTTTTCGGTTAATTACAGTTTAATGTACTATTTCAATTGTTGATAGCGTTTGACGTAATATTTTATTCAGTTAAGTATTGGTTTAAATAATTTTGTATAATTAAAGCGATTTTTTTAATAAGTGAATTACTAGTTCATTTTATAAAACTACGGGGATAGACTAGAAGAATGCAAAGACAAAGAATTTGTGAAATATCTGTACAAACATGTTTCCTATATCAAATTTAATATCATCTGTACTAGGTCTGCACGGATTCCGCGGTCCGTTTAGGTGACCATTTGTACACATCGAGGCTCCTCCGTGCCTCGGATAGCACGTTAAACAGCTGGTCCCGGGTGTCATACGAATACCTAGGACAGTCGTTACGAGAAGTCAGAAGCTCGAAAGTCTGATAACCGCTCTAACTTTAGAAAATCGGCATTGCCCTGTAACTGAGTTGCGGAGGTCTGATGGTAGTCGCTCCGTGTAAAATACTGGTATTCAGCCGCATCTGGTTAGACTGGAAGCTGATGCCAACATAGTTGGTAAAAGGCTTGGCATAACATTATGTATGTGAGTGAGTAACCTCCGAGAAGAACATAGTCTGCTTAGTTGGCGGCAATAAGACTGACAAGCATATCATTTGGCGACCCAGTGCATAATATCGGCAAGCACATTGGGTCACCCGCGCGACAGCGCAACGAGTATTCCCAAGGAGGGTTGATGTCAGGCAGGCGGCCGGTCATAAAACAATAAGCCAAAACCTCTAACAACATGGATTTATGAAATACATGTTGTGCCGATCCCACCTAGTGTGGGATAAGGGCAGGAAGAAGAAGAAGAAGTGAGTAACCTCCGAGATCAAAGGGTTTCCTTAGTAATGGCTAAGCTAAAATGAAATTTTGAAATTCACAACACTAGGTAGGTAAGTTTGTTCAAAATTAATAGTTTTAACTTCAGTGTTCGCTCGTGCTTCTACTTTCATGTTGTACTTTAAATATTTACAAAGTATATACTTTGCTTTTTAATCTAATAAGCGCCCGTTCACACAGCGGGTCCGTTTTCACGGATCCGTAGGTACCTACTGGATGTGTTGTTCACATCTGTACCGATGCATGGATCAGTTAAACAAATGGCAGCTGCGTCGCACCTGGTAGACAGGATATGATAAAAATAACAGATCCAGTATTTTTTTACTGGATTCAGAATACTGTCGTGTATGTGAACTCGCTCATACAATTACAGGCGCCATCACCAAAATAAAAACGGATCCGCTAGCTGTAATGTGTTAGGGGCTGCGTACTGAGGTTGTTCTTGTGTTGTCTCTCGCACGATGTTTTCCTTCACCGTTAAGGTAAGTCTTACGTTAATGATGAAGGAAAACATCGTGTGACAATCTACCCATGTGTGTGTTTAGTCCGCCAACCCGCATCAGGCCAGCATGGTGGACTAAGGTCTGAACCCTTCTCATTCTGAGAAGAGCCGTTCCCAGCAGTCGGCCAGCAATGGGCTGATTGTGTATGTTATGATTTTACTACACATATAATTCTGAATCAATTTTACGATCACTAGGCATGATTCCAATGTATCAAATCACATCTAAATATAATTAAATTATCCATTTAATATGTATACTCTAAAAAAAAAGAACTATGTTTATTTTCTTAAAAAAATACTTTGAATCTGTCTCCTGTAAAGTAGGTATATTGGCGCTTTAGTCTTTTTACCTTTCCAGTGACGATGTAGTTTCCCTCGCCTCGCTTCGCCCGCCAACTTGCTCGCGCGCTCGCTAGCTGGCAATGTGGCCTGCGCTTAAAGAAGGCTTGAAATTCAGAATTTATGGTGAAAGTGTAATGAGAAAAATCTCGGAATATGATTACTCCTCCTTTTGTTTTAGCTGCAATATCCGTATTAACTTGCAAGAGTTTGTATTTACGAGTAACAAAATAACTTGTTTTAATGACTGGAGTATTACGCCCTGGGTACACTTGGCGTGTAAAGGTAGCAAGGGGAAACAAATAAGAAGATGGAAGGACGAACTAAAACAGACAGCTGGCTCTATCTGGAGGAGAGAGTGACAGAACTCAGTAGAATTAGTTAGAGGACGCCTTTACCAAAAGGCACACTGAATTGAGGGATATACTATAACAGCACAGTCATGTCCTGCCTACCCTTTTCCCAACTATAATGGGGTCAGCTTCCAGTCTAACCAGATGCGACTGAATACCAGTATTTTAGGTTCTCCTTGGTTGAAAACGATGCTCTAGGTGAAGCAAGATCGAATAAAGAGTTACATACAGTTGACTAACAGAAACACCTATTTTTCCACTGATAAAGTGAACATGAACGGTATCATAATTTTTCTTTTTCATAAAGGCAGAGTATTTTGCATCGCAGTCCCTCAACATCTCTAATAAATATAAAAAAGAACTCGCTGTATAATTAGTAGGTAGGTAAGTAATCATAAATTAAAACAAAACAACCTCTTTTCTAAAATAAAAAAAGAGACGCAGAACAATAGTCAATTTAAAACAAACAAAAATGTCTAGAAAGCATTAGGTACAACTTCAAACTCTGTTTGCAATAAAAGACATTAACGTTTAAAATAACGTGTATAAACTTAGTGGGCTTGACAACTTCCGAAAGATTCAACTAATAAAGAACACCGGGCTCCTCCTAGTTCATGTACATAAATCTGAGATTATTAATTTCTTCGAGAGAGGCAAAGTTTGTCTGGAAGTTATTGTTGAAGATCTTGCTTTTATGTTGAAATTGTTTCGTTTTATATTTTTTTTCGTGTCAATAGACAAACTCTGGTTCCTATGTTACTTGTTTGTTCCGTTTTATTTTTATACAATACCTGTAGATTGGCAAACAAGCCGACGGCCCACCTGGCGGGAACGGGTGTGTAATTTTAGGTCGAACTACGTTAGTGCGAAAGATCGTTCGACCGATGAACTTTAGTGCGAAAGATCATTAGTGCGAGTGCGGTGAACGTTAGTGCGAAAAATCGTTCGAGCGATGAATGTTAGTGCGAGAGATCGTTCGAGCGATGAATGTTAGTGCGAAAGATAGTTCGTGCGATGAACGTTAGTGCGAAAGATCGTTCGTGCGATGAATGTTAGTGCGATAGATCATTAGTGCGATGAACGTTAGTGCGAAAGATCGGTCGTTACATTGCGCGGTACAGTTAACAGCTGTTTTTTAATCCTTAAAAATAAAAGTCGTTTCCCAGCAATGATTTTTGCTCTATGTTGCTTAGTTTGATATAGACTTCGGTTTCGTTAATGCTATTTTTATACTCAATATATTGCAAGTAATTATATGTCTAATTTATAGGAAGGTTTTACTTTAGAAACCATCTTAGGGCGCGTTCTCACTATGTCGTGACGATAAATTTATCGTTGGACGACTGTCGTCTCTAGCTGTTCCCATTATAATGACTGTTTGTCGTCAACATTTTTTATCGTTTAGCGAATATCGTATCTGTTCCTATTGGATCGCGATGACATTTTATCGTTTCACGACGAGACGATATTTTTATCGTGTCCACGACAGACAGTCGTAACAACGACACATTACGATGTCGTGACGATAAATTTACCGTTGGACGACTGTTGTGCTAGCCGTTCCCATTGACTCAACAATCTGTCGTCACAGCAAAAACTAGTCGTGAACGACAGTTAATCATGTCGTCTTATATGTGAGCACCTCCGTTTAAATATATAAGCCACGACACTTAAAACTACACGACTATCTATCGTCACGACATAATGAGAACGCGGCGTTAATCCCAAAGTTTCTCCTTTCACTGTTTAAGTAACAATCAATGTATTAGTTAGCAAATTAACAAGCTTCTGAAATATTAATGAGTTACTTTGTTCCTAATATTGGATATTGTTTCGTCAATTTAAACCCAAGTGCAGAATTTAATAATATTTTGTAACTCAATTAAAAGATTTTTCAAAGGTTCAATTTGATTAGAACTTTTTTTTTGTTAACTCGCCAGAGGAACGTCTTTGAAAGAGTAACCAAAAATATACGATAATTGAATAGAAAATTAAATTAAACTGCCTCGTTGGTTTAGTGGTGGCAAGCGCGACTGCTTTTCATGAGGTCCTGGGTTCGATCCCCAGGTCGGGCGATGTGTTATTGGGTTTTCCGTGTGGAATTCCTCAGTAACTGCCCGGAGTTTGGATTTGTGCCCAGTTTTGGCAATCGGCTCGCCCCCTATTATATGGGACTAAACATAACGGTGAAATCATGGTGTTACTATATAACTACACCTCTGCCTAACCCTTCGGGGAATACGGGCGTGATGTTATGTATGTTATTAAATTAAAAACCGGCCTTGTAGGTACCTACGTGTCGGACGACGAACAGTGTAGGTGTCCATAGTCAGTAGGTACGGATGTAAGATGTTTTAGTCAAAGGTGGGTAATTTATGACACATAGGTTAAATAAAAAAAATGAAGCCGTCGTAAGACGCCTAGCAGATGTGAAATATAGCAAATGATCTTGCAAAAAAAAAATGGCCGAACTAAACCGAAGAGAGCCGACCAGTTACGAAGGTCTGCCATCGCGAGCGTTCGCCACGCAACAGCCGCTGTCAGACAAGTACCACCGCATTAGATGTTTCACATCAATATTTTAAAATACAAAATTATTTTTGTAGTTCGTTCGTTCTGCCTAGCCTTTTCCCAACTATGTTGGGGTCAGCTTATAGTCTAACTAGATGAGGCTGAATACCAGTATTTTCACGGAACGACTACCATCACACCTCCGCAACCCAGTAACTGGGCAATGCCGATATCCTAAGTTTAGACCGGTTGTCAGACTTTCGGGCTTCTGACTACCCGTAACGACTGTTATAGGTATTCGTATGACACCCGGGACTGACTTTTTAACGTGCTCTCCGAGGCACGGAGGGGTCTCGACGTGTAACGAACGGTCACCCATCCACGGACTGACTGCGGCAAGCACAGCTTCACCTCGCAAATCGTATGATCCGCGCAGTTGGTAATTAGTAACAAACCTTGGTAACAATTTCTTTAATGTATTGTTTAAAAAATACGCTTTTCAATATAACAAGTTTATTCAATCAAACAAATTCAAACATTTGGTAATTGAGTCGATGTTGTCGACTGTTCTACGAGCATCATATAAAACTAAAATTTAATAGATGAAATGAATGATGATGATATAAATAGTTATCAGAAGACCAATTGTTTTAATATCTTTATTTAATTTGGGGTTTTTATCCACGTGGATACGTCAACCCCATCATGCCTTATACAAGGTTAGTCGGAAAGGGGGTACTAAGCCGCGGGCCACGTAAAGTATCACTGATGACTATTTTAAACCAAGTGTTAAAATTTCAAAATTAGATAATTTTTATTTGCATGAAAAAAGATTTTTATTTCAGTTTTTTCAAAAAAAAATCATACCTGCTTTAGTTATGAATTCAGAAAAATAATTTTCTAATCCGTGACCCCAAATATAACCTAAATTGTAAAAACAGCTGATCATAGCTATGGACAGTTAGATTTTAGCATATTTTTTATGAAATCTTTGAAAAGCGATTTTTCTTAAACTATCGAGTTTTAGGGAAAGTTGTAGAACAAAACTTAACCCTTATTATGGGTACTTTAACACCCTTTCGGCTTAGTACCCCCTTTCCGACTAACCTTGTATAATCTATATAAATAAAAATGAATCGCCAAATGTGTTGCTAAGCGCAAAATAAAATATATTCCTTAAGGCATAAGGAAGGTTTTTATAGAGAGAAAAACACTTAAAAATCGCGTGGAAAATAGAAAAACAACACTTTTCTTTTCCCACTACAGGCCAATAACTTCTGACAGAACGAAGTCTGTCCGGGCAGCTAGTATACAATAAATAATACTAGATGTCTACGCCGCGTTTACCGCTATCTTCTACTTTGAATAAATATTGTAGCATGATATTGAGCCATAGACACGTCCTTACCACTCCATATTCACGTCACACAATAGATCTTCAAACCAATCGTTCAAGAACATTAATTAATTCATTTATTCATTCATTCTTACCGACATTCAAAGAACCAACTGTTAAAAAAAAAACTTTATTATAATACAAGAAAATTGAAACTGGAAAACGAATCATTTTATTTGCCTATATCGCAAACACTAGATCTACTATTACAAGGGAAGTTTTAGGGTAAGTACACAACACTGCGATGCGACGTCACATCGTAGAAATATACGAGTTGGCACGACGCATCGCAAGAACTTACGAATTGATTCGCGTAATTGATTTTTCTTATATATTCTTATCAGTAACAGCAGTGCGCAAATCATTTTACGCAAATTTATTCTACCTAGTATAAAATACGTTCAATAGAGTTGACGATCGTCAAGGGATTGGTCACCCGAACCTTGGAAGGAAGACGCCTTGCCGCACGATATCGCATCGCAGCAATTTGCATCGCAGTTTTCTGTGTTGCGAATTCGCATCGCAGTTTTGTGTACGGACCCATAATCAATGAAATAGAATTAACAATATCTTTTTGCAACATATGATTTTTGTTGTGCTAAAATTGTTTGCACTAATCGCACCTCTAATATATTTAGTTGAAATTCAAACATAACATCACGCCTGTATTCCTTGAAGGGTTGGGCAGAGGTGTATGATAACACCCTCATTTCGCCGTTATGCTTAAGTCCCATGTAATTGGAGGCCAGCATATTGCCAACATTCGGGCAAAAATTCAAACTCCGGACTGCTACTGAGGAATTCCACACGGAAAAACCTAATAACACTTTGCCCGACCTGGGGATCGAACCCAGAACCTCATGATCAGCAGTCGCGCTTGCCGCCACTAGACCAACAAGGCAGATCATTTTTCATTGATTAAAACCTCCTTTTCATTCTGTTTCCTGACACAATCCATCAGCAAATGAAGGGTCAATCTTCTAACAAAATAGTTGCGAAACCGCATATGAACCACAACCGTCATTCAGTTATCGTTTGCAGTCAAAATTTAAGGATTTGTTTATGTTGTCAAAAAATTTGACAGTTTTTGTAAAAGAAAACTGTCTGAATAAACGGTTTGGCTTCGCTTCGATTGCGTTTGATCAACGTTTATATTAGTAGAATTGGCCCCCGGACAGTCTGACCGCTGTTCTAGACACGCGGAAGCGTGTCAAGCCAAGTTTAAAGGAAAAAGGAACTGGTGACGTAGCAGCCGTGTGTTATTAATTAAAATTAAATTAAAATAGTTTATTTGATAACCATAATTGTACAACAAATTTGAGATTGAAGCCTCTTTTTAAGCAAAACATGCCTGTATTAGGAGACTCCGCTCTTTTATAAATAAAAAGTATCTATTGAACTATACTAATACGAGTACATACTCAAAAACAAGGTAATTTGAGTGAATGTGTGTGTGTCTCTGTGTGTGTTATATTACACGAACCATTTGAAGCCATTTTTGACCCCTTAATAACTCAAAATCTATTTAATATAAACACATGAAATTTGGTTTGTTTATTAAAACGAACTCCAAATTTCATAAATACAGCTCAAACGGTTATTGAGATATTAACGTCCGAAAATCGGCATTTTTATCACTGACTGACTGACATATAGATTAAAAACCTAACCCACTTCCACATGACCTAGAAAGTTGAAATTTGGCGTCCAGCTGGGTAGTTGTGTGTATACAAAGGAAAAGTCAGAAAACAGAGAATTTTTACGATTTGAAATATCTTTCAAGCAATCGATTTTTATTACTTAGCGCCTTTCGAAATTATAATAGCAAAATCTTTTTCTTTCGCAGGAGAATAGGTTCCATGATTCCATGATGAAAGGTCACTTTTATCGTTTTGTATACCAGATTATTTAATTCAAGTGGGAAATAAAAATATAACTAACAGGCAAATGATAAAAAAAGTTAAAGGGAGGACTTTCCATATATTTCTAACGTTCAAGAAAATGTAAAAAAAATAACACAAAAAAGAAAACTATACAGCGTAAACATTTTATAGATCACTTTTGAAGTATAGTATGAATAATAATAGTTTCTTTACAAAAAGTAATGATATCCCATCAAAAACATAAATGTGAAAATGGGAGCCAAGTTCAATAATAAGAATATGCGTAGTTGTCGACTTCGCCGACAAAAAATTGAGATCTAAATGGGCGCCAAGTTCTGTAGATAATCCTGAAATTTATTTATTCAAGATTTGATTTGGCTAGTTTTCACATACAAGTTATCTTATATTTGGCTAATCAACTTTTCTTTTTTAGGTTGTACGAAAGTTACTGTTTTTATACCTATTGTAAGGTCAACATCTTACTCTTCTAAAAATTTGGTTTGCTGGTAAAAACTAACCAAGTCAAACTTGAATAAATAAATTTTAGGATTATCTACAGAACTTGGCACCCATTTAGATCTCAATTCTTTTGTCGGCGAAGTCGACTACTACGCATATTCTTATTATCAAACTTGGCTCCCATTTTCACATTTATGTTTTTGATGGGATAAAAATTTTTACAACAATATTTTAATAATTATGTCGGCGAAGAAGAACTTGCCTCAATTTATTGATTTTTTTCAAAGGAAATTGACCATCACCAATATTATATTGATCCTCTGTATTCGGTTTTTGCCGAGAAAAAAGAACTTGTCTCGTTTTATTGGTTTTTTTCAAAGGAAATTGACCATTACCGATATTATATTCATCCTCTGTATTCGGTTTATGTCGGGGAAAAAGTACTTGTCTCAATTTATTGGTTTTTTTCAAAGGAAATTGACCATTACCGATATTATATTCATCCTCTGTATTCGGTTTATGTCGGGGAAAAAGTACTTGTCTCAATTTATTGGTTTTTTTCAAAGAAAATTGACCATCACCAATATTATATTCATCCTCTGTATTCGGTTTTTGCCGGGAAAAAAGAACTTGTCTCGTTTTATTGGTTTTTTTCAAAGGAAATTGACCATTACCGATATTATATTCATCCTCTGTATTCGGTTTATGTCGGGGAAAAAGTACTTGTCTCAATTTATTGGTTTTTTTCAAAGAAAATTGACCATCACCAATATTATATTCATCCTCTGTATTCGGTTTTTGCCGGGAAAAAAGAACTTGTCTCATTTTATTGGTTTTTTTCAAAGGAAATTGACCATTACCGATATTATATTCATCCTCTGTATTCGGTTTTTGCCGGGAAAAAAGAACTTGTCTCATTTTATTGGTTTTTTTCAAAGGAAATTGACCATTACCGATATTATATTCATCCTCTGTATTCGGTTTATGTCGAGAAAAAAGAACTTGTCTCAATTTATTTGGCTCGTTCATAGAAACTTGACCATCACCAATATTATATTCTTCCCCTGTATTCGGTTTATGTCGGGAAAAAATGTTTTGTCTCAATTTATTTGCCTCGTTCATAGAAAATTGACCGTTACCATTATTATATTCATCGTCTGTATTCAGTTTTTGCCGGGAAAAAAGAACTTGCCTCAATTTATTTGCCTCGTTCATAGAAAATTGATCATTACCAATATATTCATCATCTGGTTTCAGGCCTGGATTAAAAAATAAAAATTGATCATTACCAATAAAAGTTGAAAAAATAAAAATTGATCATTAGCAATATATTCATCATCTGGTTTCGGGTCTGGATTACCCTCGATATACATACGTCTGTATCCATATCTTCTCCCACGGAAATGGCAACCTCTCTGATCACCACCGTAGTATCCAAGGTCTATTAGAAAAAACAAAATATTAGACCAATTCCTGAAAATATTGAAGTTAAATTGAAAAAGACTGAGAAACATTTCATAAAACTAAGTTAAAAAAATGCTCTGAAGTGCAATGTAAAACAAAATACATAACATAATCAGCCCATTATTGTCCCACTGCAGGGCACGGGCCTCTTCTAAGATTGAGAAGGGCTTAAGTGCTTATTTAGGAAATAGTATTTAGGAAATCTAATTAGGAAATCGGAAGGTGTGGATGGAGTTAGAGAGTTAGACAGAGTCCGATTTAGGAAGGTCCCGATCGAAGGTTCCAAAATTGTTTACGATTTAGGACAGTGTTGCCAACTCGGATTTTGAAAAAGGCATAGGCCAGAATAGTAAATTAAGTGCTTATTACACTATTCAATTTGTAGGAAATCTAATTAGGAAATCGAAAGATGTAATTGAAGTTATATAATGTATATTATATAATGTAATAAATTAAAGGTATCGATTTAATTTAAAGCTTATTTTCTTTTTTTTAGACCATTTAAATAAAAGCTTGTTTTAAAAATGTTTTTTTTTACTATTAATTTATTTTGTATTTTTTAGTAGGTATATCATGTTGAAACTGACTGACTGATTCATCAACGCAGAGCCTAAACCACTGAATCTGGAAGGTATTATATCATGTTGAAACTTAGAACGGTCTTTCATAATTGAACGCGTATACAACATTTCATGTCTGTGCTGCTAACCATTGAGGAGTTCCCTAGTCAGGACCTAACCCTGAATGCAGCAATCATGTCACGGTAAAACTTAAAACCGGCTATCATAATAAAACGCGTACACAACATTTCGTGTCTGTGCTGTTGAGTGTTGAAGAGTTTGTTTATCTGGAGCTAATCCTGGATGTTGATTCAGGTCATGCTTACCAAAAAAATGTATTGTCATCGGAAATGAACCAACATTTTAAAATTCAACTCCGTAGGATAACAGGAAGTGGTTAAAAATTTAGTTGCAAGATTTCAACCGAACATACATCCAAACATTGCAAGTTAAATAAAAGCTTGTAAAAAATAAATGTGTACATTTTTCTTCCCTGAATTTCTCAAAAGTACTACATTTGTACATCATTTTTGGGAAAAATAATATATTTGTTCAAAAAAAAGGTGGCAACCCTAGTCGTCGCTCCGATTTAAAATTCAATTTAGTGTGCTTCTAACTTCCTAGTTAGAGTGTTCCTAATTAGATTTCCTAAATATCGAAGAGTGTAATAAGCACTTTACGCCTTAGTCCACCACGCTGGCCTGGTACGGATTGGCAGACTACACACATAATCGAAAACTTTATGAAGCCCTCTTAGGTGTGCAGGTTTCCTCTCGATGTTTTTCATTCACCGTTAACGCAAGTGATAATTAAATTTTGATCTGCACGTGAATTCGAAAAGTCAGAGGTACGGGCCGGGATCGAACTCAGACCCTCCTGCATGGAAGGCAAGCGATCAATCGCTAGGCTATCACTGCTTACATCAACATATAACAATTCAATTACACAATTCTACTTTATAGTATTCACAAAAACTAAAACATCCCGTAAAGATCTTCATCAAAACCACAGTACACACAATTGACACACACACGACCCACTGCAATAAGACCCCTAATGGCCGATTCCAATAATTTACCGAGCGTTATTGGTTAAAATTGAGACTCTTGTATCTTTACCAATAATGAAGCAAAGCTTAGACCTCATAGCTTTGCATAGTAGACTCTCCCATAAGGATGTAGCTATCACAGGTAAAATTAGTTTACGAGTCAATTTATATGCCCAGTTAGGCAATAAAAAATGCTACCATTGGTAAGCAAGGATTCCGTACCAAAATGGGAAAAAAGTAATCCTTAGCACAGCTGCTTATTTCAGAAATTACTAATGCTACCGACTTGAAATTTGGAATAGTTTTAAATAATGCTTACCCACCTATACAAGGTTAGTCGAAAAGGGGGTACTAAGCCGAAAGAGTGTTAAAGCACCTATAATAATGGATAACTTTTGTTCTACAACTTTCCCTAAAAGTCATTAGTTTAAGAGAAATAGCTGTTCAAAGATTTCATAAAAAATACGCTAAATTCTGTCTGTCCTCAGCTATGATCGGCTGTGTTTACATTTTAGGTCATATTTGGGGCCACGGATTAGAAGCTCCATTTTCTGAATTCGTACCTAAAGCAGGGATGAAGAATTAAAAAAAAACGAATACAAAAATAATTTTCCATGGATTATTTTTTATCGAATTTTGAAATTCTAACACTTTCTTTAAAACAATGTTCAGTGATACATTCAGTGGCCCGCGGATTAGTACCTCCTTTCCAACTATATTTTCATTGCAGCAGGGGCCGAAATGGGGGATTGCAATTTTATAATGAGGTTGCTAAGTCAAGTAGGGTATCTATCAGATAAAGGGGTGTCGTTAGCACATTATAAAATATATTGTTATTTTAATTTATGCTGCATAGTTTTTGACTTATGAGGAAAAACGACTGATAAAATACCCTTCCCCCCTTTCTCCGAAGTTTGCAAAGCGAAAAACCGTTGTCGAAAAATTTTCCAGAATGTTCCACGTCATAATAATATTTATTGCAATTAAAAAAATATTACTTATGAAAATAAGCTGCAGACACGTTCAATTGCTTGACTGGTCCAAAATTTGCAGTACTTCAGTACACATGTCGTGTCATTTTTAATATATATAAGGCCCAAAATAATTTTTTTTCAAAGAATACAAATGGGACCTCTCACGGGACTCACTGACAGCTAGACTGCGAGCAAACACCAACTGGCGCTTACTTTAATAACCACGAGTTTTGACCTGTTGTCTTGTCTATAGCCACTTGTATTGAATGTTTTTGCCAAAAATAAAATGCTTCATTAATAAATCATGTTTTTTATTTACTAATTCTTATTCCAAATGAAGACTAATATTATGTAGAGAACATTTTAAAGAAAAAATCGTTACTAATTTAGAGTATTTTCTTGGAATATTTACGAATCTTACACATATTATGTATATTATGAATGCTGCTGACCAGTCTAATATAAAATAAAAAACAAAACTTTTTCAATTTTACAAAAAATATGAGTGACGTTCAGATGAAGGGTAGGTAATTAAAAAAACAGCCAACTGGAGGTTGTGTTTTAGCTTATACAAGGTTAGGCGAAAAGGGAGTACTAATTCGTGGGCTACTTAAGTATCACTGATGACTGTTTTGAAGCAAGTGTTAAAATTTCAAAATTCGATTATTTTTATTTCCCTCAAAATTAATTTTATTTTAGTTTTTTCAAAAATTCTATTACCCAGTTTTAGTCACGAATTCAGAAAATGGAGCTTCTAAAATGGAGGTAATTAAAACTGTTTAGAAACGGAATACAAGAACCAGCACATCGATTTATAGTTCAAAGGACAAAGGATTTTTTTAAGTCTCGTATTAATAAATCATTCTCATTCGAGAGCTGCCTCTTAAGTGTCATTTAGATGTCATTTGAGTAGCGGATACATACATTGAAAAAATATGAGTCAAATGTATAATATGAAGTTTAGATGAAGAACAAGTCTGACGAAAAACTTTTATTTACACAAAAATAAATAAATACCAACACTAATAAAACATTATTTTAATAAAATAGCTCATCATCATCTTCCTGCCCTGATCCCAAGTTACTTGGGGTCGGCGTAATATGTTTTTCTCTTCCATTCTTCCCTGTCAGCCGTCTCATTATCATTTACTCCCTTATCTTTCATATCCTCCCTCACACAACCCATCCATCTTATCTTTGGTCTTCTTCACCCCCTCCATCCATCAACATTCATATGCATCACTCTCTTAGTCACATGTGTTTCATCTTTCCTCATCACATGCCCATACCAAGACAAACGATTTCCTTTCAATTTTTCTGTCACTGGTGCCACTTTCAAACTCCATCTAATATACTTATTTCTTTATTCATCTATTCGTGTCACTCCACACATCCATCTTAATATTCTCATCTCCTCTACGTGTAATCTTCTTTCATCCGTCTTCTTCACGGCCCAACACTCTGATCCGTACAGAACGACAGGTCGTATAATGGATTTGTAGATTTTTCCCTTCAGCTTGAGAGGCATCCGTGAGTCACAAGTTATCCCTGTAACCTGTCGCCATTTCATCCAACATGAATTGATCCGATGTCACTACCAACACTAATAACACATTATTTTATTAAAATAAAGCAACTACCACCACTAATAAATCATTATTTTAATAAAGCAACTACCAACACTAATAAGTCATTATTTTAATTAAGCAACTACCAACACTAATAAAACATTATGTTTTGTACCAGCCCTAATAAAACATTTTATTTTGTTTTAACATTATCACACAATTATGGCATGACGATAATGGTATTAGCCAGAGCTAACAGTTTCCGTTTTAAAATTGTCAACTGAGATGATATTAATAACATTTCAACAGCTCTACTTGGAATGCTGGTCCCAAGCTGGTATGTTGAGAAAGGTTCAGGTCACATGCTCTGTGGCTAAGACAGAGACTACTGGCCGCATGGCATCTCACATAACTATCATCGCACACTCGACGTATCGACCAAACTCGACGTGTAATCCAGCGTGTAGACTAGTCTATGCGGCCTGAAAATACTGTCGTTTAAAGCTGGGCTCCTTCACTGTTTTTGAGCAAGCATAAACTTGCGACCAGCTTTAGGCCAGACTAGCCACCGGGTAGTTTACACGCGGTGGACAGGCGGCCAGGCATTGTTCCCGGTATATTGGTCTAAACTGTGGATGGCCGTTTGGTCTAAGTGCGTCCAGTTGTCTTAGATTTGATCTGTAAGTGCGCAACCATCTATACTTATAAAACTTTGTTCAATTTCTACTTACTTGATTGCATGTCTCTTCCATAAAGCAAACCATCTGTCCTATTTCTTTCTTTACAATTATAAAATTCTAGGTGGCATATGCTTCGGTGGGATTGCCAACGATCTTGTGCCCCAAAACTACATACTAAATGAAAGTTCACCCTGGAAAAGTAACGGCATTGTTATAAACGGTACAAAATAGAGAGGTTTGGAAGACAAAAGGGGAAGCCTTTGCTCAGCAATGGGACACTAAAAATGATTATATAATGTTAAATGTAATGTTTCTTACTAATGGTAAAGTTTAGATGACATTATTCTTATAGACGCGGTTACGATTCCCGCACTGAACAATTATTTGTAAGACCGGTAGTTGTTCTAGGTCTGGGTGATAGTGATGTGAAAATGTGAAATTTTGAGTATGAAAATGCACTCACAATAGAGAAGAAATCCTATAGAGGGCAAGATTTTTATTAAATTAAATATTTTAGACTGGATAGCGAAGTCAAAATCATTCGTTTTCGATTTTAGAGTTCTAACATGGACCTTTACAAGCTAACTAGGTGTTGCGTATCTTGGCACGATTTTAAAAAAAGATAAAGAAAGATAAGGCTATGTTTAGGCACAATCAGCCCATTACTGCCCCACTTCTGGGCACGCGTCTCTTCTCAGAATGGTGCGGGTTGGCGGACTAGGTTCACTATTGATTCGCATAAAATTAAATGTCATTATTTATGATGGCATACATTAATTTATCCTAATGATCGTTACGCATAATAATTATTCATTAAGCATAGATATATAGGCATATTTTTTTTAACTATAATAACTGTTAGCATTATCATTTAGAAGCATATTAATCCAAAACATAATATTATAAATGCATAAAAATATTAAAGCATAATATTCATCGGCATATTAGTGCTGGGTGAAATAAGTTTCGCATGTAAAAAAAACATCTTCGCGGCTTAGGGGTATTAAAAAACTGAGATCTAAAATATCAAAATTTGCCTATGCGCTCCGGGAAGTCAAAAAACCCACCAATCTCCAAACTGCCTTAACTACTTACTACGCATACGCCTACGCATGGCTTAGTTACGGCGTAATATTGTGGGGCAACAGTACAGATGTATCAACTCTTTTCACCATGCAAAAAAACCTCATTAGAATAATAGCCAACATAGAGAATACCGAAAGTTGCAAACCCCACTTCCAAAAACTTAACATCTTAGCGTTACCTTGTATTTATATTTTAGAAATATGTAAATTTGCTAGAAAATATCAAAATTTCTTTACAAAGCGCGAAGATAAACCGATACAGTATTCGCTACGTCATAAAAATAGGCTAAACTTACCAAACTCGCGACTTCAAATCCATTCTTCAAGCACATTCGTAATGTCTATAAAAGTTTACAATAAATTACCCGAAAAATTAAAAAACGTAAATAAACTTCACATATTTGTAAAAAACCTAAAACAGCTATTGTTAAGCAAATGCTACTACAATATAAATGAATATTTAAGTGATAAATTCTAATCGTATAATAATAACAATAATTATGTTCTTACTAAATTCCTAGTACTCCTAATAAATAATAATCCTAATAAATAATAGTACAAAAATATACATAAACTGTAGAAAGTAATAAGCAATAATAGATACGGGAAACACTAAAAGAAATGTGCAATATAAATAACTAAATAGATAATAATGTAGGTATTGGTTAGTACATTATTAAATTCTCTAATAGTTTCTAATAGTCTAATAATTATAAGATAGTATTAAATAAAGTAAGTGTACATAAATTAGTATTTAAATAACTAAGCCAAATAAACTTGCAATCTTAATATTTAAATAGATAAACAAATAAGTACTCTAAAAAGATAAACAGGGTAAATATAGTAATAAATAGTAGAATATAAATAAATTATTAAACTCCGAATATAATTTGAAATACATAATTATAATTTAAATGAATAGGACAAAAAAAAATATAATAATTAAATAAAGGCAACTAAATTAAAAAAACAAAACAAAAAACATACAAAACAAAAAAAAAAAACATAACTATACTTCATACTAAACTTCTATTTGTTTTAAATTTTATCTAATTTAATAATGATCCTCCTCTCTCCTACTTTGCTGTGCCCAACAGGGTCCACAATTGTAACATAATTTTCTATTACTACCACCTAAGTAACATTGTGGAATACGCAAATAAATATTGAGTATTGAGTACCTTAGCCTACTGTCACAGAGCGTAATTACGATATGCGACACAAAATTACACCTTAAAATTATAGCCAAATGAAACTTATGCCTATCTAAACAGTATGCAAAAAATATTATGTCAAAGTATAATTATGTCATTAAAAGTTATGCCTAACTCGTTATGCCGAAGTAGATTAGGAATTAAAAAAATATGCGAATCAGAGGGAAACCGCGGACTACACCTCTACTAACGAGGTTTTTTTTATATATTATATGGAGCCTTTTCAAGTGTGCAAGTTTCCTCGCGATGTTTTCCTTCACCGTTAACGCAAGTGATAATCAAATTCTAATCCGCTCTTGAATTTGAAAACTCTGAGGCTAGATCTAAACTCATATCCTCTTGTATGGAAATTAAGCATTCAACTACTAGACTATGACTAATGTGTTTAGAGTGACTAAATAATTATAATAAATACCATGTTATGGGAAACATTACACTAATCATGTCATGACTTATGGCCCATTACTATATTTTACGATGCATTATTGGTTAAAATTGAGAGTCTTGTATATTTACTTATAATGAAGCAAATACCTCAAAGCTTTGCATAGTAGACCCTCCATAAGCTAGTAGTTGTCACAGTTAAATTTAGCTTACGGGTCTATTTCTATGCCAAATTTCGCAATATAAAATGCTACCCAATAAGCAAAACGATCGACTTTATGGCCATAGGAACTGGGCATTAGTCATCAATAATTTGTTTTATATCCTCAATAGTTATTCGTTTCATTAGAACACCACGGTTTGCATTTTTTTTTACATGTTGCCCCACACTAAGATTTCTCCTATATCGTGGGTGCATTTACAGACACAAATCTTACGCACACAAACACCCAGCCCCGGAACAACTATCTGTAGGCCATACGAATATTTGTTCCGTACGGGAATCGAACCCACGACCCGTAGCGCAGAAGCCAATCGCTCAGCCACTGCACCAAACGTGTCGTCAAACGTATTGACTGACATAAAATTATTTCATCTCACTTGTTCTCACTCGTTTCATGATGAAAACGACAGCATTTTCATCATGAAACAGAAGTTTATCAAATTAGTCCTAAAACCATAATAGTCTAAGATCCCACTATAGAACTACCTTCACCGAGCACCTATGTGAACTTGGCAACTGAGTATATAATAATTAATTTTTATGATTTTCGTTCGATTGTACTACGTTTGTACCGGATTGTACCGCTTTTTAAATCGTTTGTACCCAAAGGGGGTAAGAGATATAGGGGTGAAAAAAAATTGTCACCCGGGTTTACAATAATTATGTTTTATGCCTTCCATTCGATTGTACTATGTTTGTAAAGGATTGTACCGCTTTTTATTTTATTTGTAACTTAAGGGGGTGAGAGACATAGGGGTGAAAAAAACTGGTTACACAATAATTTATTTCTATGACTTCCATTACATTGTACTATGTTTGTACCGGATTGTACCGCCCTTTAAATCGTTTGTACCCTAAGGGGTTAAGAGATATAAGGGAGAGAAAATTTTGGTAACCGGGTATACAAAAAATATTTTTAATGACTTCCATTCGATTGTACTACACTTCCATTCGTTTGTACTATGTTTGTACCGGATTGTACCGCTTTTTAAATCGTTTGTACCTTAAGGGGGTAAGAAACATAAGGGTACAAAAAACTGGGTATACAATAATTAAATTCTATAACTTCTATTCGGTTGTACTATGTTAGAACAGGACTGTATTGATTCTGATCGGTGTTACTATCCGTAGAATCGCGGGTACAAACGATACAAACAAAACAGCAAGCGGTACAAAAGGGTACAAACGATAAAAACCGAGTTTTATTCTTAAAATTTAATCATCCCCAGAAAAATGAAATAAGTAGAAAATACTATTTTTATCGGTGTTACTATCCGTAGAATCGCGGGTAAAAACGATACAAACGAAACACCAAGGGGTACAATAGGGTACAAACGATAAAATCCGAGTTTTATTGGTAAAATTTAAACATCCCCAGAAAAATCACTAAGTAGGACAATACGATTCTTATCAATGTTACTATCCGTAGAATCGCGGGTACAAACGATACAAACGAAACACCAAGGGGTACAATAGGGTACAAACGATAAAAACCGAGTTTTATTCGTAAAATTTAAACATCCCCAGAAAAATCACTAAGTAGGACAATACGATTCTTATCAATGTTACTATCCGTAGAATCGCGGGTACAAACGATACAAACAAAACAGCAAGCGGTACAAAAGGGTACAAACGATAAAAACCGAGTTTTATTCTTAAAATTTAATCATCCCCAGAAAAATGAAATAAGTAGAAAATACTATTTTTATCG
This sequence comes from Amphipyra berbera, assembly GCA_910594945.2. NCBI lineage: Eukaryota > Metazoa > Arthropoda > Insecta > Lepidoptera > Noctuidae > Amphipyra > Amphipyra berbera. Next base: position 11,012,548 of record OU343144.1, read on the forward strand.
GTGTTACTATCCGTAGAATCGCGGGTACAAACGATACAAACGAAACACCAAGGGGTACAATAGGGTACAAACGATAAAATCCGAGTTTTATTGGTAAAATTTAAACATCCCCAGAAAAATCACTAAGTAGGACAATACAATTCTTATCGATGTTACTATCCGTAGAATCACGGGTACAAACGATACAAACAAAACACCAAGCGGTACAAAAGGGTACAAACGATAAAAACCGAGTTTTATTCTTAAAATTTAATCATCCCCAGAAAAATGAAATAAGTAGAAAATACTATTTTTATCGGTGTTACTATCCGTAGAATCGCGGGTACAAACGATACAAACGAAACACCAAGGGGTACAATAGGGTACAAACGATAAAATCCGAGTTTTATTGGTAAAATTTAAACATCCCCAGAAAAATCACTAAGTAGGACAATACAATTCTTATCGATGTTACTATCCGTAGAATCACGGGTACAAACGATACAAACAAAACACCAAGCGGTACAAAAGGGTACAAACGATAAAAACCGAGTTTTATTCTTAAAATTTAATCATCCCCAGAAAAATTAAATAAGTAGAAAATACTATTTTTATCGGTGTTACTATCCGTAGAATCGCGGGTACAAACGAAACAAATAAAACACCAAGCGGTACAATAGGGTACAAACGATAAAAACCGAGTTTTATTCGTAAAATTTAATCATCCCCAGAAAAATGAAATAAGTAGAAAATACTATTCTTATCGATGTTACTATCCGTAGAATCGCGGGTACAAACGATACATATAAAACAGCAAGCGGTACAATAGGGTACAAACGATAAAATCCCAGTTTTATTCGTAAAATTTAATCATCCCCAGAAAAATGAAATAAGTAGAAAATACAATTCTTATCGATGTTACTATCCGTAGAATCGCGGGTACAAACGATACATATAAAACAGCAAGCGGTACAATAGGGAACAAACGATAAAATCCCAGTTTTATTCGTAAAATTTAAACATTCCCAGAAAAATCACTAAGTAGAAAATACTATTTTTATCGGTGTTACTATCCGTAGAATCGCGGGTACAAACGATACAAACGAAACACCAAGGGGTACAATAGGGTACAAACGATAAAATCCGAGTTTTATTGGTAAAATTTAAACATCCCCAGAAAAATCACTAAGTAGGACAATACAATTCTTATCGATGTTACTATCCGTAGAATCACGGGTACAAACGATACAAACAAAACACCAAGCGGTACAAAAGGGTACAAACGATAAAAACCGAGTTTTATTCTTAAAATTTAATCATCCCCAGAAAAATGAAATAAGTAGAAAATACTATTTTTATCGGTGTTACTATCCGTAGAATCGCGGGTACAAACGAAACAAATAAAACACCAAGCGGTACAATAGGGTACAAACGATAAAAACCGAGTTTTATTCGTAAAATTTAATCATCCCCAGAAAAATGAAATAAGTAGAAAATACTATTCTTATCGATGTTACTATCCGTAGAATCGCGGGTACAAACGATACATATAAAACAGCAAGCGGTACAATAGGGTACAAACGATAAAATCCCAGTTTTATTCGTAAAATTTAATCATCCCCAGAAAAATGAAATAAGTAGAAAATACAATTCTTATCGATGTTACTATCCGTAGAATCGCGGGTACAAACGATACATATAAAACAGCAAGCGGTACAATAGGGTACAAACGATAAAATCCCAGTTTTATTCGTAAAATTTAAACATTCCCAGAAAAATCACTAAGTAGGACAATACGATTCTTATCAATGTTACTATCCGTAGAATCGCGGGTACAAACGATACATATAAAACAGCAAGCGGTACAATAGGGTACAAACGATAAAATCCCAGTTTTATTCGTAAAATTTAAACATTCCCAGAAAAATCACTAAGTAGGACAATACGATTCTTATCAATGTTACTATCCGTAGAATCGCAGGTACAAACGATACAAACGAAACACCAAGGGGTACAATAGGGTACAAACGATAGGGTACAATAGGGTACAAACGATAAAATCCGAGTTTTATTGGTAAAATTTAAATATCCCCAGAAAAATCACTAAGTAGGACAATACGATTCTTATCAATGTTACTATCCGTAGAATCGCGGGTACAAACGATACAAACAAAACACCAAGCGGTACAAAAGGGTACAAACGATAAAAACAGAGTTTTATTCTTAAAATTTAATCATCCCCAGAAAAATGAAATAAGTAGAAAATACTATTTTTATCGGTGTTACTATCCGTAGAATCACGGGTACAAACGAAACAAATAAAACACCAAGCGGTACAATAGGGTACAAACGATAAAATCCGAGTTTTATTGGTAAAATTTAAACATCCCCAGAAAAATCACTAAGTAGCACAATACAATTCTTATCGATGTTACTATCCGTAGAATCACGGGTACAAACGATACAAACAAAACACCAAGCGGTACAAAAGGGTACAAACGATAAAAACCGAGTTTTATTCTTAAAATTTAATCATCCCCAGAAAAATGAAATAAGTAGAAAATACTATTTTTATCGGTGTTACTATCCGTAGAATCGCGGGTACAAACGATACAAACGAAACACCAAGGGGTACAATAGGGTACAAACGATAAAATCCCAGTTTTATTCGTAAAATTTAAACATTCCCAGAAAAATCACTAAGTAGGACAATACGATTCTTATCAATGTAACTATCCGTAGAATCGTGGGTACAAACGATACAAACGAAACACCAAGGGGTACAAAAGGGTACAAACGATAAAAACCGAGTTTTATTCGTAAAATTTAAACATCCCCAGAAAAATCACTAAGTAGGACAATACGATTCTTATCAATGTTACTATCCGTAGAATCACGGGTACAAACGATACAAACAAAACACCAAGCGGTACAATAGGGTACAAACGATAAAATCCGAGTTTTATTGATAAAATTTAAACATCCCCAGAAAAATCACTAAGTAGGACAATACAATTCTTATCGATGTTACTATCCGTAGAATCACGGGTACAAACGATACAAACAAAACACCAAGCGGTACAAAAGGGTACAAACGATAAAAACCGAGTTTTATTCTTAAAATTTAATCATCCCCAGAAAAATGAAATAAGTAGAAAATACTATTTTTATCGGTGTTACTATCCGTAGAATCGCGGGTACAAACGAAACAAATAAAACACCAAGCGGTACAATAGGGTACAAACGATAAAAACCGAGTTTTATTCTTAAAATTTAATCATCCCCAGAAAAATGAAATAAGTAGAAAATACTATTTTTATCGGTGTTACTATCCGTAGAATCGCGGGTACAAACGATACAAACGAAACACCAAGGGGTACAATAGGGTACAAACGATAAAATCCGAGTTTTATTGGTAAAATTTAAACATCCCCAGAAAAATCACTAAGTAGGACAATACGATTCTTATCAATGTTACTATCCGTAGAATCACGGGTACAAACGATACAAACAAAACACCAAGCGGTACAATAGGGTACAAATGATAAAATCCGAGTTTTATTGGTAAAATTTAAACATCCCCAGAAAAATGAAATAAGTAGAAAATACAATTTTTATCGGTGTTACTATCCGTAGAATCGCGGGTACAAACGATACAAACGAAACACCAAGGGGTACAATAGGGTACAAACGACAAAATCCGAGTTTTATTGGTAAAATTTAAACATCCCCAGAAAAATCACTTAGTAGGACAATACAATTCTTATCGATGTTACTATGCGTAGAATCGCGGGTACAAACGATACAAACGAAACACCAAGATGTACAATAGGGTAAAAACGATAAAACCGAGTTTTATTCGTAAAAAAGTGGTTTCAAATGGTTCGTGTAATATAACACACGGCTGCGGCGTCGCCAGTTTCTTTTTCCAGACACGCGGTAGCGTGTCATGCCAAGTTCAAAAACTTGGCTTGACACGCTATCGCGTTTCTAGATCATCCCCAGAAAAATCAAATAAGTAGAAAAATACAATTCTTATCGGTGTTACTATGATGTTTAAATTTTACCAATAAAACTCGGAATTTATCGTTTGTACCCTTTTGTACCGCTTGGTGTTTTGTTTGTATCGTTTGTACCCGTGATTCTACGGATAGTAACATCGATAAGAATTGTATTTTTCTACTTAGTGATTTTTCTGGGGATGTTTAAATTTTACGAATAAAACTCGGATTTTATCGTTTGTTCCCTATTGTACCCCTTGGTGTTTCGTTTGTATCGTTTGTACCCGCGATTCTACGGATAGTAACACCGATAAAAATAGTATTTTCTACTTATTTCATTTTTCTGGGGATGATTAAATTTTAAGAATAAAACTCGGTTTTTATCGTTTGTACCCTTTTGTACCGCTTGGTGTTTTGTTTGTATCGTTTGTACCCGTGATTCTACGGATAGTAACATCGATAAGAATTGTATTTTCCTACTTAGTGATTTTTCTGGGGATGTTTAAATTTTACGAATAAAACTCGGATTTTATCGTTTGTTCCCTATTGTACCCCTTGGTGTTTCGTTTGTATCGTTTGTACCCGCGATTCTACGGATAGTAACACCGATAAAAATAGTATTTTCTACTTATTTCATTTTTCTGGGGATGATTAAATTTTAAGAATAAAACTCGGTTTTTATCGTTTGTACCCTTTTGTACCGCTTGGTGTTTCGTTTGTATCGTTTGTACCCGCGATTCTACGGATAGTAACACCGATAAAAATAGTATTTTCTACTTATTTCATTTTTCTGGGGATGATTAAATTTTAAGAATAAAACTCGGTTTTTATCGTTTGTACCCTTTTGTACCGCTTGGTGTTTTGTTTGTATCGTTTGTACCCGTGATTCTACGGATAGTAACATCGATAAGAATTGTATTGTCCTACTTAGTGATTTTTCTGGGGATGTTTAAATTTTACCAATAAAACTCGGATTTTATCGTTTGTACCCTATTGTACCCCTTGGTGTTTCGTTTGTATCGTTTGTACCCGCGATTCTACGGATAGTAACACCGATAAAAATAGTATTTTCTACTTATGTCATTTTTCTGGGGATGATTAAATTTTAAGAATAAAACTCGGTTTTTATCGTTTGTACCCTTTTGTACCGCTTGGTGTTTTGTTTGTATCGTTTGTACCCGTGATTCTACGGATAGTAACATTGATAAGAATTGTATTGTCCTACTTAGTGATTTTTCTGGGGATGTTTAAATTTTACCAATAAAACTCGGATTTTATCGTTTGTACCCTATTGTACCCCTTGGTGTTTCGTTTGTATCGTTTGTACCCGCGATTCTACGGATAGTAACACCGATAAAAATAGTATTTTCTACTTATTTCATTTTTCTGGGGATGATTAAATTTTAAGAATAAAACTCGGTTTTTATCGTTTGTACCCTTTTGTACCGCTTGCTGTTTTGTTTGTATCGTTTGTACCCGCGATTCTACGGATAGTAACACCGATCAGAATCAATACAGTCCTGTTCTAACATAGTACAACCGAATAGAAGTTATAGAATTTAATTATTGTATACCCAGTTTTTTGTACCCTTATGTTTCTTACCCCCTTAAGGTACAAACGATTTAAAAAGCGGTACAATCCGGTACAAACATAGTACAAACGAATGGAAGCGTAGTACAATCGAATGGAAGTCATTAAAATTATTTTTTGTATACCCGGTTACCAAAATTTTCTCTCCCTTATATCTCTTAACCCCTTAGGGTACAAACGATTTAAAGGGCGGTACAATCCGGTACAAACATAGTACAATCGAATGGAAGTCATAGAAATAAATTATTGTGTAACCAGTTTTTTTCACCCCTATGTCTCTCACCCCCTTAAGTTACAAATAAAATAAAAAGCGGTACAATCCTTTACAAACATAGTACAATCGAATGGAAGGCATAAAACATAATTATTGTAAACCCGGGTGACAATTTTTTTTCACCCCTATATCTCTTACCCCCTTTGGGTACAAACGATTTAACAAGCGGTACAATCCGGTACAAACGTAGTACAATCGAACGAAAATCATAAAAATTAATTATTATATACTCAGTTGCCAAGTTCACATAGGTTCACCGAGCTGGTTAATGGATGAAAAGTATGTTATATCAAATTAAATATGTCAATAAATATATTGCAAATGGGTTGTAAACACAGCATTTATACCTGCCTACCCAAGAATTGTGACGGGAAAAAAATAGTCAACCTAACGTTTGCATATTCTATAGGCTTCATACTTTCGATTGGTATGGAATTCGTCTATTAACCAAACCAGTGAAATCTTTCAAAAAAAATATTTTCACTAATCATATTCTGGACTGAAATTTTTGAATCAACCCATTTGCAATATAATATATTTATTGACATATTTAATTTGATATAGAACACCTTTCATCCATTAACCACCTCGGTGAAGGTCGTTTTATAGTTGGATCCTATACTATAAATGTATGGGTTAAAATGGAGACTAAACTACGAGCATCTAACTGAAGCCGAAAATTTTAACCTTGAATAAGGTTAGTTTGGAAATCGAACTACATTTTTCGTCTTCATTTTTACCCATACCTTCGTGCCTAAAACGCTCATTGCTGAACTGTAGGAGGAATAGGTCTGCACGTACCGATTAGATGGGTGAGACAGTACTCTCGCCGACTGCCCCCCCCCCCCCCCGTTTCCCCGCACTGACTCGCTTGCCCACTCGGTAAGTATAAACATGCACCCGGTTCATACTCGGTACTCGGCACACTCGCGTCACTTGCAGCACGCTACAGTTTCCCGCGATTTTTGTGAGTCCAAGTCAGATGTCCATGAGTGGCATAAACTCTGACACCAGGTTAGTCACTTACCACAGGAAAAGAAGAATAAGCAGACAAAAATAAAATATTGTCGGATTCCATGGGCGGCTTTTGTATACAATTCCCTTTCCGCCGAGCAAGCAAGATGTAACAAGCGACACATCTGCCACCATAATTATAAATTCAATAAAAACAAATACAAGAAGTAAACATGATTGTCTTCGTAACATTAGGCATTTTAGCACCAAGTTAAGGCTGAACATCGACCAGAGCTGTGTGAGGAAAATGTGCGGTGCGAAAATGTGTAGCGAGGATGTGAAACGGTGTGACCCTTTCCACCAGAGCTGTGCGAGGAATTTGTAATGCGTAGTGTGTTAATGTTTACAAATGAGCGGTGCGAGAATAGGTAGCAAACTCTTTTCGAATATGAGGGTGGTGTGGTGGGAGCGGTACACATTCCTCGTAACACATTCCTCGCAGCACATTCCTCGCAACACATTCATCGCAACACATTCCTCGCAATACATTCCTCGCAACACATTCCTCGCAACACATTCCTCGCAACACATCCCTCGCTCGCATTTCTCGCTTGTTTTGTATGAACAAAAACCTCGCTCCGCTAAGCTCATATCCACCAGAGCTGCGCAGAGCAAAGCTAGGTAAATGAAGTGATTCTATTGGTGCTTACAAAACACATTCCTCGCTACGCATCTTAGCACAGCTCTGGTGCATGCTCAGCCTTAATGACCGCGCGGCGAGCGATAGCCGCGCATTTCGCTCGGGGCGCTATAATGCCTCACGTGTTTACTACTTCTATTATTTTTTATTGTATCCAAATGTTTCCCTCGCGGGGTTAATCTGTGTCAGCAGTACATCACGAGGTTTGAAGGAATTACATGATTTCGTTTACACCCTGTATGTTCCTCCTAGCCTTTTTTCCCAACTACGTTTTGAGGTCAGCTTCCAGGCTAACCAGATGCGGCTGAATACCAGTATTTATCACGGAGCGACTGCCATCAGACCTCCGCAACCCAGTTACTGGGCAATGTCGATATCAAAAGGTTAGACCGGTTGTCAGAACTTCGGGCTTCTGACTACCCGCAACGACTGTCATAGGTATTCGTATGACACCCGGGACCGACAGTTTAACGTGCTCTCCAAAGCACGGAGGTGTCTCGATATGTAACGAACGGTCACCCATCCACATACTAACCGCGGCAAGCATAGCTTAACCTCGCAAATCGTTTACACCCTGTATGTATGTATGTAAATAAAATATACTTACTGATCTCTAACGCATTTTATATATTGGCCATGACAATCATTGTGGTAGTATCTAATATCTCGAGGTAAATCATCATAGTTCACTCCTTCAAAAGTGTATGGACCGTATGTTATAAGGGGATATGGTGGAAACGATTTATAATTTTCCATTTCTTCTGCTACTGACAGAACTTGCTCACTATCCTCCTCTGTATCTGCTTCTGGTGTTTGTCCTTGACAGACATGGACTGCAACATAAAGTTATATAACAAAATTAATTCAATAAAAAATATTGGATCCGTTATTTTTATCACAGCCCGCCTGTCAGATGCGAAGCAGCTGCAGCGGCAGTTACATAATATTGATTTAAAACATCCTTACCGTGGAATGTGTATATAACAAAGGCAACATGATAAGCAGCTACAACAAGATATTTGTTGATCATTGTCAGCACTTAACTAAATCGTAGTACGATTCAGTTATCAACGTACTAGATACAAAGTTAATTAAAAAACGTTAATTATCTTCTAATGAAGCTAAATTCCTCATCAGATGAATTTTGATAACGACACGTTTGATTTATGTTACGCCAATTAAATTTTAACTCCCATTACCTTGGTCATGACAAGATTATGAACTAGATTACAAACTCATGACAAATTCGGTACATCTATTCGGGCGTAAGACACAGTACTCGCACATTTTACGTTTGTGGGTCTTATTTGGCCTTTATACTATTCGGGCATAAGACACAGCACTCTCAAATTTTACACTTGGTGTTTTATTTTCTATTCGAGTGCTTGTATATGGTCTTGCAGACCGTTTCTACGTAACCGGGAAGTTACTGGCGAGAACTGCAGGGTCTCCAACCAATGGGGACGAGAGTAAAATACTTAACTTAAGCTAACTGCTACTCCATTAATGTGGCAATATATAACTTTTTACGTAAGGTAATGTCCAACTTGGACAAAGGGCTGTCGGCTGTTGCGCATAACATGGATATGTCGAAGGCTTTTGACCGTGTTGACCACAAAATCCTTCTAAAAAAGATGTATGCATATGGAGTGAGAGGTAATGTGTACAAACTTATAGAATCATACCTTAACAGCAGACAACAGTTCACAGAAGTAAGGAGGATAGATCCCACCACTAAAACAGAACAAGTATATGCTTCTGAAACTGGAACTACTAAATTCGGCGTTCCTCAAGGGACTATCTTAGGTCCTTTATTCTTCCTTGTTTATATAAATGACATGCCTTCGATAACAAAACATGACATGACACTATTTGCTGATGATAGCACTGTTCTATTTGTTAATTATGATACAATTAATCTAGAATATGACATTAATCAAACAATATTATTAATTATAGACTGGCTTAAAACGAATAATTTAATGATTAACATTGACAAAACTAAAATAATGAATTTTAAAATACGAACTCAACGTACAGGCTCTTTAAAAATCCGTTACCTAGATAACAACATTGGAGAGACTGAAGTTACATAATTCCTAGGGTTACATATTGACAACAAACTTAATTGGAAATTACATATTGACCATATATGCCAAAAGCTGGGACAGTTTTCATATGCACTTCACAGATTAGGGAAAATAGCAAGTCAAACCACTTTACTAACAGCTTACCACGGTTACGTTAGCTCCACCCTCAGATACGGTGTAATATTTTGGGGCAACAGTACAGACAAGAAGCGTGCTTTCATTGCTCAAAAACGTTGCATCAGAGCCATATTTAACCTACATGAAACTGACTCCTGCGAGCCATTCTTTAAAAAGATGAACCTATTAACACTACCATGTATCTACATATTTAAGACCGTAGTATTTGTGAAAAATAATATTGGGCTGTATGATTATTACACTCGAATACGGCATAATGACCAATTGCGCACAGTAGCTAGCAAGACTCATTTAATGTATGAGAGTATATTTTGTACAGCTTCGCGTATCTTCAATAATATCCCGGGGCCTACTAGAATAATTCCAGAAATAACAAAATTTAAGAAGAATCTCCATAAACTGTTAGTAAACAAATGCTACTACTCTATAAAAGACTTCCTATTAGACAGATCACTGCGCCAATACAGTGTCCCTCAGTCGTGATGCGTTCAGTGGGCCACTAATGTGTACCTACTTGTGTTTATTTTTTCCCTATATATTCTGTATGAAATTTTAAATAATTTGTAACTTTAATTTAATAATGTATTTTTAATGTATTTCATTTAACTTTCCTGTAAGTGACTATTGTATGTCCTATGGGCGGGACATAGCTGAGCTCAATTTAATTATTTAAGACCTGTATTATGTACCTACCTATGATCCACAATAAAGATATTGATTGATTAATTGATAACTACTACTACTAACATCATGATTACTAGCAACAACAGCACTAAGGGCGACCCCTAATGGGACTTGGATCTCAGCTTAAGGCGTTGCTGGCGAGAGGACTGGGAGGGTGACAGCTTGATGAGGGCTGAATTAACGATGTGACTACTTTTGGTGCGTCTTCCTTGGCCTTTATACTATTCGGGCGTAAGACACAGCACTCTCAAATTTTACACTTGGTGTTTTTTTTTCTATTCGACTGCTTGTAGATGGTCTTGCGGACCGTTTCTACGTAACCGGGCAGTTACTGGCGAGAACTGCAGGGTCTCCAACCAATGGCGACGAGAGTATTAAAATACTTAACATAAGCTAACTACTACTACTAACATCATGACTACTAGCAACAACAGCACTAAGGGCGACCCCTAATGGGACTCGGATCTCAGCTTAGGGCGTTGCTGGTGAGAGGACTGGGAGGGACACAGCTTGATGAGGGCTGAATTAACGATGACTACGTTTGGTGCGTCTTCCTTGGCCTTTATACTATTTAGGCGTAAGACACAGGACTCGCGCATTTTACGCTTAGTGCGTATTGCTTGGCCTTTATACTATTCGGGCGTAAGACACAGCACTCGCACATTTTACGCCACGCGGTTTCCTCTTCTTCCTCGTTTTTTTTTCATGCACCTTGGCGTGTCTCATATCATTGAATAAGTCTAAAATGCCATGAGGGTTCTTAGGTAACTCTTTGTTTTGGTGAAAGATATGAGCTCCGAAAATAGTTTACTAAGTGTCGCTTCCCCTTTAACTTTACAAACGTGTCATCAAAACATCTGAAAAAAATCAAACTTGTTGCATCTAATGGACAGTTTCAACCAAAACTATTTTGAACAAAATACGTTTATAAGATTTTGAAATATCCGTGATTTTCAGTTGAATGCTATTTTGAGTTTATTGACCGCAAATATAATTTGGCATTACACAATAATTATCCTTGTGAAATATTCTAAAATACTAGCTGTTCTCCTGCGGCTGTGCCCGCGTAAATAATTTGACTACAGCGCCACCTATCGGATTCCAGCATAGCTACGAACCATCATCTGGACAAAATAAATATCACTTCAATCGGTAAATTCGTTCTCAAGTTATGGCGTGAGCAAGCGAAATAGGGACTCATTTTACATATATAGATATTTCTTGCTACTTAGTACATGCTACGGGAACACCATGTGCGCGGTCCGACACTCACATGGCAGCCTTTTAAACAAAGTTTCTTTGATAGTTCTTTGACTAATTCTTTTCTTTCCGAGTATTGTGAGCGAAAGTTCGAAGGGCCTACGTTCAGGGTGGCCAAGTTATTTCGGCCGTACGGTGCACAAATTAAAGACTGAAAAAAGTTTTTGTTTGATATAAAAGACATACAACATGATCTTATAAGGGTGAATCTATCATTACAGTTATAGCTAATATAATATAATTTATATATATTACAATATTTATAAATGTATATATATATATACCTATATGTAAGTATTATGTCTATGTATGGTGTGTAGTATATATTTTGCAGCAGTACACCATGGACTACCTCCTCTATCTTATTCATTGACTTCCTGTTCATCCAAAGGTTGTCTGGTAGATATCGCTATCAGCGATAAGACCGCCATTGTACCCTTTAATGTTTGTTATTGTATAAGAGCTATGTTACAATTTTGGTGTACAATAAAGTATATTCTATTCTATTCTAATATCGGTATGTCAGGATTGGGAGCATGGTAAATAAAGTAAAGGAAACCAACATAGACTCTCCACCACTGAGAGTACTTTTAATTGGGATAGTGATCAGTTACAGAAGCTAGTTCACGATATATCATAATATAATAATTTACATAAGATCAGAAAATAAGGACAAGCTAATCAGATATAAAAGGTCAGACTTCTTCAGCAGTTCGACATGGAATGCTCTGCTTCGTCGAATGACCACTGTTTTTATAACTTCGGGTACGTTGATTCATCTTGACGGTTACCCTCCTATGTCAACATTGTCAAGTGTTACCAGCTACCGATAACAAGAATAACAATGACACACTGTTTTCGTCACCAGCTAACCAGCAGAAAGGTTTCAATCATATCAGCGTACCAAAGAGTACCCAAGAGAACGTTTCCAAAATTGCGTTACGAAACTACGTTCTCGACCTTCCAGTCATTGCTCAGTTTCCCACTAATCAAGTCAGATAGAATGATGACGAAAACTTCTACGGTCTTACGGTTATGTCGGTCCTTTGGCAGAGATTGCCAGCTCCTGCATTTTCTTCAGCTTCTGCGGGAATGTTGATAACTGTTTTATCTCGTTACGAATAAGCTGTCATTAAAACTCTGAACATACTTTTCTTCGCAGAATAATAATAATAATAAACTGTCATTGTCATTCAGTTTGCCCTTGCTAAGTGACTTAACTTTGCATTTGAGAAGTTGGGATTTCTGTTTTATTTTTTACTATAAACTAGCGGCCCATCCCAGCTTCGCACGGGTGGACATTTTTCCCGTTTTTGCAACATTTTTCATTTATGCTCCGCTTCTATTCGTCAGCGTGATGTTATATAGCCTATAACCTTCCCCGATAAATGAACTATCCAATACAAAAATAATTTTTCAATTCCAATCAGTAGTTCTTGAGATTAGCGCGTTCAAACAAACAAACTCTTCAGCTTTATAATAATATTAGTATAGGTATAGATTATCAGGAATGTATTGTGAAAAACAAATAACATAATAGTGTAGGGGAGAATCTATCACTACAGTTATAGCTAATATGGGTCTGTCAGAATTGCAAGCATGGTAAATAAAGTAAATGAAACTAGGTGAATAACTAACTACAGTGAATTAGGTAGTAAATAAAACTTTGTTAAACATGATTTATTTATTGCTTTAAAATAATAAGAAATTACAAAGTAAGAGCCCGTTCACACAGCAGATCCGTTTTTGTAGGACTGGATGGACTGGATGCGTCGGTACTGGATGTGTTGTTCACAATTGTACCGACGAATTATTTAAAAAATAGCAGCTGCGCCGCGCCCGCTATCGCCCCTCTCATCTGGCAGGCAGGATACGATAAAAATAACAGATCGTGTGTGAAGGCACCCATACTTCTCCATACATCTTCACGTATGGATCCGTTTTTCATACTGTTCCGTCATCCAGTTATTGATGACAAAACGGTATGTGTAAAAATGTCGGACCAGTATTTTTTACTGGATTCGGAATACTGTCGTGTATGTAAACTCGGTCATAAAACTACAGGCGCCATCAGCAAAATAAAAACGGATCCGCCAAAGACGGACCTGTAAACTATGTTTGTGTGAACTAACCGTAAAGCGTTGTAATCCGAAATGCAACTAAAACAATTTTTAATATTCAACGGTGCCTTATTAGACATTCCTGTTTTGTTCTAATTCTTCGCCAGTTTGATGATAAAAATCCACTGCGGCTTCCTCAGTCCTGAACCTTCTTGAATAGTAATAACATTCAATATATTTGCCGTTGTAGTATACTTCATCTGAAAATATTCAAGCAAAGTGTTGGCACACGGTATTTTTAACACCTACAGGAAGTTAGGTAGTAGACTAATTCAACTTATGCCTTATATGCTGATTTTTAACCGACTTCCAAAAAGGAGGAGGTTACTATGTTCGTCTGTATGTATGTTTTTTTTTTTTTTTTTGTGTATGTTCATCGATATTTTCGCCAATTGTGTACTGATTTTGATGATTCTTTTTTTAATGGATAGGGTATACTTCGAGGTTGGTCCCATTTAAATTTGGTGAAGATCTGATGAAGAACTTCGGAGATAGACAATGGAACTCCTCAATGACGAACAGTACGCATATTGTGATGATGTGATTATGTTACGAGCAGCGTCTTTAGTAGGTCCAACCAAGTTTTACTTAAGGCCACTAAAAAGAAAAAAATAAAAACTTTTTTACAAAAAATTTAAACCGACTTCAAAAAGAATAAAATAATTACCATATAAAATTAACAGTTTCAGAAGTCGGTGCCTTTAATTTGGTTCAGCGTGGATCAGCACCGACTTCTGAAACTGTTAATTTTATATGGTAATTATTTTATTCTTTTTGAAGTCGGTTTAAATTTTTTGTAAAAAAGTTTTTTGCTCAATCTTTTATCAATTTCCTTCAATATTGTCGGTACCCAGTCAGCCATTCAATATCTTCCTTTCACAACTTGCAGTGATCTTTTTTTTAAGTTCTCGGTTTTGCAATCTTATGCATAATTTTACAGGGACATACATACGTACCATCTTTTGTAAAAGTTTTATAGGGTTTGTTCTCTTGTTCTTTGATTAAACAATTTTGAAGATTTATTTGGCATAAGCTCATAAAGTTAGTTAAACCCAATTTCTTGTTATAAACGCAAGTTAGTTTATGAGATGATAAATTCCTGAAAAAAAAAAACATAATCACTTTAGATACACAGAACGGAGCAAAACAATTCAAAATGGTTATGTCTGAAATCTAAAATATTATTCTAATAAAAATTTAATTTGTACAAATACCTACTCGTAATATAAAGCGCGCCTTACTTCGATTTTCCATGTTTACCTACGTCCAATAATTAATTTTATGTAATAAAGCATGAATTTCGGACAATAATAATTTGGGCTCTTGGCTAATTACCAACCGCGTTGCCGCGGTCAGTCTGTGGATAGGTGCCTGTACGTTACACATTGAGACCCCTCCGTGCCTCGGAGAGCACGTTAAACAGTCGGTCCCGGGTGTCATACGAATACCTATGACAGTCGCTACGGGAAGTCAGAAGCACGAAAGTCTGAAAAGCGGTCTAACCTTAGGATATCGGATTCTCAAGTAACTGAGTTGCGGAGGTCTGATGGTAGTCGCTCCGTTTAAAATACTGGCATTCAGCCGCATCTGGTTAGACTGGAAGCCGACCCTAACACAGTTGGAAAAGACTAGGAAAAAATTATAATTTGGGTTATATCAGAGAATTCCCCAAGCCGAAACAAATCTCAAACTTCTTGGGACGTCTACTCGTTCATCAGAATTTATTTGTACAGAGCTGGACATGCCTCCCGATTACCGGCCATACGGAATATCGCCATAACTACCACGTTTAGCAAATCTTTGGTGACCATAGATATTATTATGATATTATATTAGTCGTACAAATGCAGGCTTGCGGGCACCTCTACGTCGCATCACAAGCAATTTCAATAAGTTTTTTTCTAACTTAGATCTGTTTGGTTTACCAGTTGGAAGATTTAGAAACATGTTACTTAACACAATCAGAAATATATGTGAATAGTTATAGTTTTCTCTAGTACCTATTCCCTAACAACAGCTGTATTCTGTTTTATGCAACTATTACCTACATTGTTAAGCCGTGGCCGCAGTGGTACGGCGACAGCGACGCGACAGCGATTTCGTGAACAAATAAATTTCGCTTGTCGCTTCTGCAGTGCGGCCACGGACATATGTTTATATGAGTTTGTTTAGCACTGTCTTTGTCTTTTTGCGTATCTGTGGAGAACGTTGTTGGTTGCACATTTGTATAACCCTGTGCTTATTCAACTGTTTGTTTTCCCGAATAAATAATATAAAATAAAATCATACAATTTCTTGACGCATTCTAAGTGTGGAGTGTAACAGGGTATATTCAGATTTTCAGTATTGTTCACTATATTACTGGTTGCGTTGTAGTTGTTGTATCGCCTCCATGGTCGTCTTACGCTTATGTCGTCGGAAAGACACATGCCCACTAAAATAAATAAAATATATCAAACATTACATCAGTTACGTCACAATGGGTTCAGTTGAAAACCAGCGTCAGGCACTAGTAGTCTGACATTTATGCTGAACTGAACCTATTTGGCGCAGCCGCTAGACACACAGCTACTTTATTTTTATTTATTATTATTATTATTTTTTGTTTTCTCTCTTATGATTTTTTTGTCTAAGTGTCTGACTGCTTTCGTGCCAAATAAATTTCTTTCTTTCATTACAAAACATATCACGGTAGGCTTCGAAAGATCTGACATCCTAAATTGTAAGATCACGAGTAGATATCAAAATGAAAATAGGCTTTACCTCATTGTCTGAGACCACATAAGCTGATCTATACAAATCAATAAAATTGGAGTGTCTGTTTGTGATGTCAAAATAACAGCTTTTCACTAAATGCATATAAAAGTATATACGGTACCTACTTATAACAAAAAACAAAATTTAAAAAAAATTGTGTGTCTGTTTGTTTCGGCTAATCTCCGAAACGGCCGGACTGATTTTGACGGGACTTTTCACGCGCAGATAGCTGATGTTATAAGGATTAATTTGAGTTACTTTTATTTTAGAAAAAAGAATTAGAGTTCCGCGCAATATAATTAAAATTCATCTGACTTCTACGCAGACGAAGTCGCGGGCACAGCTAGTCATTAATAAATTCTGAAATAAGTAGGGTGCATTTGTTCAAAATTACTTTAAACTTCAAAACTCATTAATCCAAAATACAGTACAATTACTTAGTTCTTTTTGATCGTCAATGATAACCTTGTGGTGTGACCGTCGGACTGCCAAGGTCTTGAGTTCGAAACCAAGGCACACACCTCTGACTTTTGGGATTCATGTGCGTATTGTATAATTATCACTTGCTTAAAAACGATGAAGGAAAACATCGTGAGGAAACCGGCATGCTTGAGAGATATTTCTCGACGGCATGTGAAGCCAAGTCAGAGGCTGGCTCAATACAAGGCGATTATTTGGTGGATTGCTGTATCCTCGTCAGTGCAAATAATGACGTACTATGATCAACAATTCGTTTGTCACTTTTTGGAAATGTTACCTCACGCTCGTTCATTATAGTGGTCAACAATTAGTTACATTAACGAGATATTATTATAAGAAATAACAATAATATTCATAAATGAAATAGCTATCAAAAAATCCTTACCACAAAGTGACAATAAGAAGAAAATAATTAAATTATCCCTCATTGTCTCAACCGAACACTTTCGTATTTCTGATTAGACTAAGATACACGCTATACGACACGTTATTAATTAAAGACACAAATGAACTTATATCGAAACAATCTCTTGATAGGTTTTAATTAGATCATGATAATGAGCGATACTTTGGTATTAAAGTATTAACTGGTTATCTTTAAGCCAGTTATGCTTTATAAGTATTGGTAGCGATACTGTAGCAGACGAAACTTGTAAAATGTTACTGTATTTTACGAACGCGCAAAACAAGAAACAGATCGAAAAAATTTAGAGTTGTCGTATTTTATTAATTTATCTAATTGTGTTTGAGTGGCTTACGACTATAAATATAATATATAGCGGCCCGTCCCGGCTTCGCACGGGTGGACATTTTTTTTTAATATTTTGGGATATAAATATAGCCTGTGTAATGTAGCTTTCTAACGGCAAAAGAATTTTTGAAATCGGTCCGGTAGTTTATAAGTTTATTCGTTACATAAAAAAATACAAATCTTTCCTCTTTATAATATTAGTATAGATGTATAATAGTGAGGTAATTCACGACTAGCCATTTACAAGCCTCCATAGTAAAAGAGCGTTGTTGTAGAAGTTTTGAAGTAGATTAACATAATAAGTATTCATACATATATAAACTCACGCTTTTTCCCATGAGGGTAGGCAGAAACTATATGTAGAACGCCACATGCTACGATCCTTACTTATTCCTTTCGCTTCGTCCAAATTCATAAACCTTGTCAAACAGGCACGCCGGTTGAGAGTACTACGCACCTGTCGTTTGTGATGAACATCATCGATAACATCTTTGTATATGCTTCTAGGACGTCCTCTACCGGCGTTTCCACTGACATCCGCCTTATAAATTCCGTTTCTTAATCGTCATTCGCTCATTCTCCCTTTTTATTACAAGCTTTTATTTAATTTGCAATGTTTGTATGTATGTATGTTCGGTTAAAATCTTGCAACTGAATTTTGAACCACTTCCTCTTATTTATTTATTTATACTTCTATGCACTATTGTGGTACATAAGGCGGACTCAATGCCACAAGGCATTCTCTACCAGTCAACCTTAGGGTTAAAAAGAAAAGCATCAAAATACGTAGGTACAGGAAAAAGATGAGTTGACAATTTTGGACTGAATATGTCAGGAAATCAAAAGTTAAATATAAATTACATAAAATACATATATACAAATAATAAAATATGTAGATATTATAATATATATATATATATCAATTACAAAACGTTATGAAAAACTTAATACAATTATGACGAAGACTAAGTTAGATGATTAGGAGTGCAGCGACTTCAAGTAGTGTTTCCTAATTTTGCGTTTGAAGGAGAATTTACTAGGAGCTTTTTTAATATCAAGGGGGAGCACGTTCCAAAGTTTAATTGCTGAGACAGCGAAGGAGTTAGAAATGAAACCTGTGCGATGGGAAGGTATTTCAAGAAGTAAATTTTCAGAAGCACGAAGGTTGCGATTGTGAGAATTGCCCAACACTTGAAAATATATTTTCAGATAATCAGGAGCACATGAATCGTTCATAATGGAGAAGAGCATACAGAGAGATCTGAGGGATCGTCTCTGGCGGATAGGCAGCCATTTAAGCTGAGAACGGTAATGAGAAATGTGATCATATTTACGAAGTCCGAAAATAAAACGTATGCAATTGTTTAGGAGACGATCCAATTTGCTCAGAAGTTCTTGGGATAAATCAGAGTAACAAACATCTGCATAATCAATTACTGGGAGCACAAGAGACTGGACCAAAAGGGTTTTAGTGTTAGATGGGAGGAAATGCTTAAACCTATAGAGAGATCGCAGTATGGCCGTGACGCTCTGGCTAACTTGAGTGACCTGCTTGTTCCAACTTAGCCTATCGTCAATATGCAAACCCAAATCCTTTAAGTGAGGTGAGAGAGGAATTATTGTATGGTTGAATATTATCGGCATAAGATGTTGAATATTAATATTTTTTAAGTGGAACGAGCTACCTACAATCATTGCTTCATTCTTATCGTATTCCGATGACAATACATTTTGTTGGTAAGCATGACCAGAATCGACATCCAGGATTAGCTCCAGATAAATGAACTCTTCAACGCTCAACAGCACAGACACGAAATATTGTGTACGCATTTTATTATGATAGCCGGTTTTAAGTTTTACCATGACATGGTTGCTGCACTCAGGGTTGGGTCCTGACTAGGGAACTCCTCAATGGTTAGCAGCACAGACACGACATTTTGTGTACGCTTTTTATTATGCACCGGTTTTAAGTTTTACCGTGACATGGTTGCTGCACTCAGGGTTGGGCCCTGACCAGGGAACTCCTCAATGGTTAGCAGCACAGACATGAAATGTTGCATACTTGTTCAATTATGAAAGACCGTTCTAAGTTTCAACATGATATACCTTCCAGATTCAGTGGTTTAGGCTCTGCGTTGATGAATCAGTCAGTCAGTCAGGACAAGTTATTATTATAATTATATTATATCTACTAGTATTTTTGGATGTAATTAATTAATACACCTTGTTAATATAATAAAAACCAAGACTTTTATTATCCAAAACTAAAAACTAATCATAGACTAAAGTTATAATATAAATAAGGGTGAGGGACATGAACTAGTATTGCCCCTCTATTAATCGATATAAAACTCTTCGCTGCTTAACAAAAAAAACTTCTTATAATGTTTATTTTATTTATAATACACAAACATTATTAAATACAGCTTCGTGCTTATTTATTTTAAATTGTTATTATTAAATACAGCTTCGTGCTTATTTATTTTAAATTTTTATTATTTTTATGATCTATTTTATTATCAATTATTTTCTTATTTGATTTTTTATGTTTTAATGTATAATAAAGCTTGATTGCGTCTTCATGATTTTTTGCGTTTTTGGTGTAATAATGACAGCTGTGGTTTTGCCCGTTGTAGTAAATAACATCTGTAAATAAATACAATTTAAACATACATTATTCAATCATACATAGCAGCAGTGATAGCTTAGTGGTGTCGACGGTCACACAACTAGGCTATCATTGCCAAGTCTTAGGTCTCAAGTTCGAACCCAAAGCACACACCTCTGGACTTTTCGGATTCATGTACGTATTGTATAATTATCACTTGCTTAAAAACGGTGAAGGAAAACATCTTGAGGAAACAAACCGGCATTCCTGAGAGATTTTGCTCGGCGGCATGTGAAGCTAAGTCAGAGGCCCATGGGCGGCATATTATTGTGAATCAAACATCTATTAGTACGGGGATTACACTCCAAATAATTCTCACTTACCATTTTCTTTGGCCACTCCATAAATATGGCCACCTCCAATTGGTTGTGTGAAGCAGTTCTGCATATAGACTACACATATGTTTTTAAAACTAATCAGGCCATATTTCTTCTCATGAGCACACACTGGTATGTTTTTTACTCTAAAATATAAAACAGCGCTATTAACTCTTGTATTTTGTACGACGAACATAAGAACACATCATCTACCTATCATGTCCAAGTTGAGGTGGGCTTCCAGTCTAGCCAGTCAGACCAAAGATCCTACCATCAATTTTGAATAATTTTACAATATAGCCAGTCGAACCATAAAGATCCTACCACCAAGAATTTTGTATAATTTTACAACATAGCCAGTCTCCTACCATTAATGTTGAATACTTTTACAACACATGTCTATCCCAGCGTGTGCGGTGAGGAAGTTTTATATTCCAACCCGTCCCCACATGGGTAAAAACATATCTACAAATAAATACCAAACTACTTAAAGACTTAAGGTCTGTTTCACAGTCACTGTTAAACTCTTATCTGGAACACAAATATGGTGGTTTGACAGAGTTTTTTCAAGGGTATCCGAATCCTTGTAATTCCTTTAAATCACGTGATCTGTTGGTGACGTAGATTAATCCTACATTGGATATTTTAAGTATTAAAAAAAAAGCTAAAAGAAAACATGGTGTCCTGTACAGTACCCGAGTCATTTTCACGCCCCAAGTTAACTGACTGCGCGGAGCGATATTGCGCTAGTCGTGCCGGCCAGATGTCGCCGTGCTTTCATTCATTTATCGAAATAATCTATCACATAAAATTATTTTTATGCAATTTAAATTTATGACTATGCTATGACTTTGAGCCGTTTGGGGTCGAAACGCTCGGGCCATGGGGTCCGATTACACATCTTTTCTTTAAAGAAATTGCCCAAAGGTTGGTCGACGCTTCGCGTGACCAGAGGGCTGGCTTATTGTTTGGCCAAAGAATAAGCGTTGCCATCCAGCGTGGCAACGCTGCCAGTCTTCTGGGCACGCTTCCGGATGATGGTGATGAGGAGGAATATTTTGACGCCTAAGTGATATTTTTGAATAATTTGTATTTAATAATTTTGTATATAGGTAGTTAGTTTTGACTTTAGATTTGTATGTTTTGTAGTTTAGTTTTATATTGTATATATTAGGTTAAAATGTAAATGATAATTGTGTAAATAAACTACCTTTCAAGAAGTAGTTATCATTTAAATTTTATTTTTAATCATAATTCGGTGGTTCAGATACGATTACTTACCCCTACCGCAAAAAGAAAGGATTTTTTTTCAGTCTAGTATTGATCACTATAGTTTTAAAGAATGTATAGAGATGCTATCAAACTGCCACATCAATGTCTTAGTTAACAGTTAACCAACGATTGTGTAACTGGCCCTTAAAATGACATACTTGCTACGGTTGCAGTTGTAGTTAGGAATAAAACAGGTATTAGGATCTTCTAATTTAGGTGGATTCTTGAAGTCATCAATTGTGAAGGGTTGCATATAGTCGTTAGGATTACGCTTGAATCTCTCTGTCTCTGTTGGTTCATTTTGAGACAGACACGTCACAACTGGAACAAAATAAAATATATTTAAGTCAAAGAAAATAATGTCGACAAAAAGTCTTAATAGTTGCTTGACAGGTAATATTTGCAAAATAATCTAGTTTTTTACGAAGGTTCCAGAACTTATATAACGGCTTCGCACCAAAACCAAGCAAAGATAGTGGGAGGACTTTTTCATCTACAGAAAGAAATGGCACATACTTGTACAAAACAAAAAAAAATGAAGACGTCGCGGGATGCCTTTTTTTATCGTTGGAAAATCCTCATGGATGTCACTCGCCCGGGGAGGGCGAAGGGGTCTGCCGGACTCTTACCGGCTAAAAACCAACGGTGTTCCTCATCTTGACCGTTCGGCTGTGGTTGCGGGATTCGCAAACGCAACCGCGGCAGGTCCCGGCCCGCTAGTCACTGGCGGACCTCTCCTCTGTGGGGCCTCGCCCCACATCCTCCAGAGAAGCGAGCACGGAACACTGCGCGCCGCTTTTTCGGGCCTGTTACTGGTCGGGCCGCGGGTCCTTTAACCCGCCGCCCGCAGGCCACACACTAGGGTGGATGGAGGATGTCGCGTACACGCGCCCCCCGGCGCCCTCAGGCCTTCCGGCCTGGTAGATGTGAAACATAAAACTCATTTTGAAAAAAATAAATAACCGAAGAGAGTAGACGAGTTACGAAGGTCTGACGTCGTGTGTCTGTCGAAAATCACTTTGTAAAAAAAATACTGGCCAGATCAAACTGAAGAGAGCCGTCGAGTTGCGAACGCCCGCCGTAGCATCACACTCACGCGTCAGCCGCTCTCACACCCATACCGACTGATTAGGGGCCATTCAAGTATTACGTAAGCAGAATTTTAGAAATTTTTGACCCACCCCTCCCCCTTGTCAGCACAAGTAAGCAAAGCAAAAGCTTTGCTTACTGTAAACAGGGGGTAAACCCCCCCCCCTCCTATGTTCACGTAAACATTGGTATTTTTTTTAATCTGACCTGAATTCTTTATTGTTATTCATGAGCAGCAGTTTTTAAGTCTAGAAAAATAAGAAAATAAATAAAAATTGCTGTCATAATCATCATCTAGACACCCCGTCCCCATGTCGTCAAAAATAAGTTAAGCAAAGACCTCACCTCCCTTTCGTGCTTACGTAATACTTGAATGGCCCCTTAGATGTTTCACATCAAAAAATACAGTGCACACAAATTTCTCGATTCTGATTCTGAAATTCTGAGTCTATCAAAATCTACGAAATTAACAAAGACTACTTACCGCCAAACGCAAAAATAAATATATGAATAAAAATCGTCCTCATGTCTGCACATCAGAAGATCTTATGTATGATTGAAGCGACACGAAGTAAAAGACAAGCAGTTAATTAAGTCGATAATGAACTTGTAACATCTAAGTCGTGATAAGTTTTAATTAAATCATGGTAATGAAAAGGTACTTCAATCCAATTCTTTCTGTATGGCGTGAATTGATTGGCAATAATGGATTGAGCAACATGTATCTTATCATGAATAAACACCTTTTGGCGTTTATCATAGAGTTATCCGGCGGAGGGGCTCGTGTTTATTGCCAACCACGTTGGTCTTCAGTCTTTGGATGGGTGACCATTCGTTACACATCAAGACCCCTCCGTGCCTCGAAGAGCATGTTAAACAGTCAGTCCCGGGTGTCATACGAATACTTATGTCACTCGTTACGGGATGTCAGAAGACAGAAAGTCTGACAACTGTTCTAACTTTAGGATATCGGCATTGCCCAGTAACTGGGTTGCGAAGGTCTGGTGGCAGTCGCTACGAGTAAAATGCTGATATTCAGCCGTTAGATTGGAAGCTGACCTCAACATAGTTGGGAAAAGGCTAGGTAGAACATAGAGTTATCCAGCAAATTGTTGGAGTCGAGCGCCCTTTGAACAATGCTAAATTCAGTGCGGTTGATCGCTAGCCTTCTATGTCGGATCTGAGGTCAAACCAGGCCGCACTTTCGACTTTTCCAATTCATGTGAAGATTTGAATTTGATTATCACTTGCGTTAACGGTGATGGAAAACATCGTGAAGAAACATGTACCTACAACCGAGGGGACTAAAAAAAACAAAAGTTCTCGAAGGTGTCTGTAGTGCGCCAATCCGCACCAGACCAGCGTCCACCTGCTGGGCACGGGCCTTTTGCCAGAAGAGACGAGAAGAGTGTAGGCCTTAGTCCACCATGCTGGCCTGGTGCAGGTTGGCGGACTACACCATCAGTAATCTTTTCGAAGCCCTCTCAGGTGTGCAGGTTTCCTCACAAGGTTTTTCCTTTACTGTTAACGCAAGTGATAATCAAATTCAAATCCGTCTAGTGGTACGGGCTGGGAGCCTACTCCGGAAAACGAACGTTAAAATTTCGGATCAAAATGAAACAACGACGAATATTGAACTTATAAAATATACGATCAAAGTATTGTCAAACAACGAACTACTAGATGTCAATTAACATTTGGAAGTAGAGTGAACTAAAGACAAAATGTCAAATCGTGAAAATCGGATCGATCGTTGGATCCGAAACTCTCGTGATTGGAAAATCTGCGATCCGTCAGCCGTAACTTTGTACTTTGATTTTCTGGTACCGAACACAGACCTTTCTACAAACTAAATTAGCACAATACAAGGTTAGTCGGAAAGGCTAAGCCGCGAGCCACTTAATGTATCACTGATGATTGTTTGAAAGAAAGTGTTAAAATGTCAAAATTCGATACATTTTTATCTATGCAAAAGGTTTTTTCAAAAATTCTTCATCCCTGCTTTAGTTACGAATTCCGAAAATTGAGCTCCTAATCCCTGACCCAAATATGACCTAAAATGTAAACACAGCTGCTTATAGCTGAGGATAAATAGAATTAAGCGTATTTTTAATGAAATCTTTGAACAGCTATTTCTCTTAAACTAATGACTTTTGGGGAAAGTTGTAGAATAAAAGTTATCCATTATTATGGGTATTGTATTGTATTTTGACACTAATAAGTTTGTTAGTGGTTTTAAGTCAACTCAGAGAACTTTATCTCTGTCTTGGGAATGTAGACAAATGATTGCTATGTTGATAGCATATAATATTAACGAGGTTATAGCTAATATAACAAATTTTGGTATTAGTGACGAGTCTGTGTTGTCTAGTTATGCTAACAACATAGTGATTAATTGTGAATCATCGTGTTGTGTGAATGAGGACCCATCTATGTTACCAACATCCTTGGAGCCCACTATCTGTCAGATAGGGTATTCTCTTCCTGTCGCAACTCATACAGGCATTCTGGACTCTTCAGTTAAAGTTGTGGAGGTCACTCCGGATAATTCTTTAAACTAGGCAGTAAGACAACAGAAGTTACCCCTTCAAATAACCAATTATTATTACAGAATAATAAAAAGGTATCTTCTGGCAATATAATTCGCAATAAAAAACCTAAGGGAGTGCAACATACTTTAAAATTATTTAATCAAAATATCCAAGGTTGCTCTTCCAAATTATTGGAAATAGAATTGTTTTTAGAACATACCAAGTTTGATGTAATTTGCTTAACAGAACATTGGTTAAAAGATAATCAAGTGATGTCAATTAATTATGAAAATTATTGTGTAGTTAGCCATTTTAGCCGAAAACATATGATGCATGGCGGATCATTAATATTAATTAAAAATCCAATTAAATCGAAAGAACGGAAAGACATCATCAAACTGTCTGTTGAACACACCATTGAATTGTCCTGTGTTGAGCTTGATAAGCATGTTATAGTATGCGTATACAGGCCTCCAAGTTACCAGAATCTATCCGTGTTTGATTCTGTAATGGAAGATGTATTAAAAAAACTTAGTACTAGTAGTAAGTCAATAATCATATGTGGTGATTTTAATATTAACTTATTAGAAAATAACTCTAATACTGTTAGATTATTAAGTCTTTTTAGGTCATTTGATTTGTCCAATGTTTTTAATGAACCAACACGGGTGACAGCTTCTTCTGCCACTTGTATAGATAATATTTTTTGTAATTGTGATTACTTACACAAACAAATTGTAAATAAGTTGCCATCTGATCACAGTGGACAAACAATAACATTTTGCTCCTATATGCCTATACAAAAAATTCAAATAAGGTTTAGGCCAATTACACGTAAAAATTTAGAGAAATTAAATAATTCTTTGGCCAGCAAATTATGTGTTCAGAGTTTCAATAATATTTGTGACCCAAATGAGTTCTACGCCAAGTTCTTTTCACTATTAAACACTCAATTTAATGACACTTTTCCACTAAAGACTAAAAGTATTTACACAAAGTTCTTATTTAGTGATTGGGCGACTCCAGGTATTCGTAAAAGCAGGGAAAATCTTTTTGAACTTTATGGTCTAAAACAACATATGAATAATACAAGCTTTCATCAGTATGTTGCAAAATATTCTAAAACTTTTAAAAGTGTGTGCAAAATAGCTAAAGCTCTTTATATTAGCAATAAAATAAAATCAGCTGATGATAAAATAAAAACTACCTGGCAAATAATAAATAATGAAACAGGTAGGAAAAAACAGCTTAATACTGAATTTAATTTAGAAACTGCACATGGGCCCATCACTTCAGAGGTAGAAATAGCTCAGGAATTTGAAAACTTTTTTGCTAATGTTCCCCTTAAAACTACTGAAACTTTGAATTCCTCACCCGCGCTTTCTGCTGCCTTACTTAGAAATAATGTAAAGGTATGCCCCTTGGAGTTTAGGTTTCAGCATACAAACCCCCAAGCTATTATAAAAGCTTTTAAAGATCTTAAAATTAAATCAACAGAAGATCTCTGGGGAATGTCTGTAAAAGTCTGTAGATCTATCATCGAAACCATTGCGCCCTATTTGGCTTTCATATTTAACACCAGTGTGGACCAAGGAGTCTTTCCGGATCTCATGAAACACAGTAAAGTAGTTCCTCTGTTCAAATCCGGTGATAGTAAAGAACCCAACAATTATAGGCCTGTGTCAATTCTGCCTGTTCTCAGTAAGGTGTTTGAAAGGTTGATGCTCAATCAAATGTTACGTCACTTTAATAAAAATTCCATCTTTCATGAACAACAGTACGGTTTCACCAAAGGGCGTTGTACCACTGACGCCGGTGTCACCCTAATAAAGAACATTTTTAACGCCTGGGAAGAAGCACAAGATGCCGTTGGAATCTTTTGCGACCTCTCTAAGGCGTTCGATTGCGTACACCATGAGACACTTCTGCTGAAACTAGAGCACTATGGAATTAGGAATACAGCTCTTAATTTACTAAGATCATACCTGAAAGATAGAAAGGTTAAAGTTCAAGTAAACGGCGTTAACTCATTGGGGTCTGAAATGGCAATGGGCGTTCCTCAAGGTTCGATATTGGGTCCATTCCTCTTTTTAGTTTACATTAATGATTTACCCCAATTATTTCAAAATCAACCGAAAATGGTGTTATTTGCAGATGACACATCTTTGATATTTAAAATAGACCGACGGTCACAAAATCTTGACGACGTGAATAACTCTATAATTCAGGTCCAAGATTGGTTTACGGTAAATAATTTGGTACTAAATAAAACTAAAACCAAATGCATTAGATTTAAATTACCCAATGTTAGAAGTAGCGAATGTGATATTATATTGAATGGAGAAAAACTGGAATTTATTAGTCAAACGGTTTTCCTAGGAATCACTTTAGACGAGAAATTACAATGGGGACCACATATAACATCTCTAGCGGGGCGGCTAAGCTCGGCTGCTTATGCTGTTAGAAAGATAAGACAGTTAACAGATGTAGAAACCGCGCGTTTGGTCTATTTTAGCTACTTTCACAGCATTATGTCATATGGCATTTTACTGTGGGGTCGGGCTGCTGATATTGAATCCATCTTTATTTTGCAAAAGAGAGCTGTCAGAGCCATTTATAATCTACGTCACCGCGAATCTCTTAGGGAACTATTTAAAGGGATTAATATTATGACGGTACCTTGCCAATTCATTTATGAAAATATTATGTATGTAAGAAAAAATCTACATCTTTTTAATAAAATAAGCGATAGACATAACTCTAATACTAGAAATAAAGATAAACTTGATCGACCATTTTTCAGATTATCTAAAGTACAGACATCTTTTATGGGGTACTGTGTTAAATGTTACAACAAAATACCTTGTGATATATTGCAATTAAATGAAAGAAAATTTAAAAGTCATATTAAAAGTACACTTTGTAAACAAGCATATTACAAATTAGACGATTATATCCAGGATAAGAACGCTTGGAAACATGCTGGTCCAGCTCCATAGGACAATGTAGAGTCTAGACAAAATCAAACTGGTTGCTATTTTAATTGTATAATTTATTTTTTTAAAGCCGTTTATTTTAGATTATATGAGTAAGTATCTAAACTCATACACTGACTTATTACTTTTATTTTTTTGTGAAAACGTATACTTTTGCAATGTTTGTAAATATGTGAGCACCATGTACCTATCACAATTAATATGTCGTTGTTTCATTTTTTATTTTTTTTTTACCTTTTGTGGTATAGTAATTTTATTCTAGGTGCATCGTTTTCACATAGAATTGTATAATTAATGTACCTATACAAAATATTGTAAGACATTTTAAAAGAGTAACGGTGGAGTTTCTTGCCCATTCTTCTCCATACGAAACTACCTTTTGGAAGGGGCAACTAGAATCAATTCTATTTTCTTTGTAACTTTAACGTTCAAAAGTGCCTTTTATGTGCCTAATTGAAATAAATACTTTGACTTTGACTTTGACTTTATTATAACACCCTTTCGGCTTAGTACTCCCTTTTCGACTAATCTTGTATATCATTTAAATACTAAACGACCTAAATTACCTAGTTAGTCTAGTAGTGGCAAGCGTGACTACTGATCGTGAGGCCTGGTTTTGATCCCCAGGTCAGGCAAAGTGTTATTGAGTTTTTCTGTGTAGGGAATTCCTCAATAGCAGCCCGGAGTTTGAATTTGTGCCCGGTCGATGGCAAAAGGCTCGCCCCTATTACACAAGACTTAAACATAACGGCGACATGAGGGTGTTACTATACACCTCTGCCCAATCCTTTGGGGAATACAGGCGTGATGTTATGTTATGTATCATTTAAATATCTACCAAGTACACCAAGTACCTTGGCGTGTCTGCACAAAGCTGTCATCTTCTGAACAAGGTCTCTCAGATATTAAATTTCCAGTTTATTATCGTTTTGTTCTTAACACAAGCCAAGTCTGTTCTGGTCTTAATATTATGTTTCCTGTATCTTTTGAGTTTGTAATTCAAATCAGTCATGGATACAGGAATAGATATTGAGGTTATATTTTAAAATAGTATTTATAACATAACATTTCGTCTGTATTCCCCGAAGGGTTGGGCAGATGTGTATAGTAACACCCTCATTTTGCCATTATGTTTAAGTCCCATGTAATAAGGGGCGTGCCTATTGCCATCAACTGAGCACAAATGAAAACTGAGGAGTTCCACACGGAAAAATCCAATAGCACTGCTCGACTTGGGAATCGAAACCAGGACCTCACGATCAGCAGTCCCGCTTGCCTCCAACCAACGAGGCAGTTTTAAAATAGTATTAATTAATTTCGGTATATTGAGAGAAACGGTAAAATGTTTTTGTTTAGCGGTATTATCTTTACTAATATTATAAAACTGAAGAGTTTGTTTGTTTGTTTGAACGCGCTAATCTCAGGAACTACTGCTTGGAATTGAAAAAATATTTTTGTGTCGGATAGTCCATTTATCGAGGAAGGTTATAGGCTATATAACATCACGCTACGATCAATAGGAGCGGAGCATAAATGAAAAATGTTGCAAAAACGGGAAAAAAGTCCACCCGTGCGAAGCCGGAACGGGCCGCTAGTCTTAAATATTTTTAAAGTTGGCTGCCCTGTTTAACGTATTTAGAGCGGTCATAAGTAAGTCAGATCAGGTATTGTTCTGTGATAAATTCCTAATTTTACGCTAGATGACTGCTTAAAATTATCCTTTATGGAAATAGGGTTTTCGCAAAATGTATTATTGCTTGGGTCGTTTGGTCATATTGAGAGAATGAATGAACGGCGATTAACAAAATGAATTTATAAGGCGGATGTCAGTGGAAACTAGAGGACGCCCGAAGAGAAGAAGACATACATACAAGAGAAGAAGACACAAGAAGTAGGACATACATCGATGTTACATACAAGAGAAGAAGACACAAGAAGTAGGACATACATCGATGTTATTGGTGATGTTCTCAGCAAAGGTCAGGTGCGTAGTACTCTCAACTGGCGTGCGTGTATGACAAGGTATGTGAATGTGGATTTTTGCTTGGTGGTAGGATCTATACGGTCCGCCTGGCTAGCTACCACCCTCACATTAAAGTCCAGCGCCAAGCAGTTTACTGTGTTCCGTCGTGTGTATGTGAGAGCCAAAGGCGTATAGGAGAATCCCTCTATATATCTGTTTTTTGGATTCGTGTGCTTCGTCTTAGACCCTGTCTGCGCTTATCATCATGTGAGACTAGGGCCAAACGTGACCAAGTCAATAATAAAAAAAATACGAAGCGATAGGACTATGTAAGCATTGTAGCATGTGGCTTAGTTTCTGACTACCCACATGGGAAAAAGGCATGAGTTTTTTATCTATACTAATACTAGCGGACCTGGCAGACGTCGTCCTGCCCTAAAAATTTGGTGACATACCGACAGTAGCGCCACCTACAGGGTCCAACTGTAAATCTAAACCATCCAGGGCGCCTCCTAAACGCATACAAAAAAAATCATTCAAATCGGTCCAGCCGTTTAGGAAGAGTTCAATGACATACACACGTACAGTCGAATTATATGTAGAGATTATAAAGCTCAAGAGTTTGTTTGTTTGAACGCGATAATCTCAGGAACTACTGGTTCGAATTGAAAAAATATTTTTGTGTTAGATAGTCCATTTATCGAGGAAGGTTAAAGGCTATATAACATCACGCTACGACCAATAAGAACGGAGCATAAATTAAAAATGTTGTAAAAACGGGAAAAATGTCCACCTGTGCGAAGCCGGGACGGGCCGCTATGTATAAATTTTTGTACTCGTGTGTACTTTTGTACTGTCACTGACTTAATATTGTTCGGAGTAGCGTAAATGAAAGTTCATATGGTTTGGTAAAACTTGATGTCTTTAATTATTCGCTGATACGGTAATTATACAAGTAAATCTTAGGAACAACTAACCTACGCAAAGGCTTGGAGACGACTGTCCAGCGGGGCAGCACGCTCTGTATCGCAGACGTTGCGTTTGTTATTACTATGGTGTACAATCAGTAAATGTGTCGCTACAAAATAAATACCACAAAAACAATAACTGAAATTATTAAACCCGCAATTCATACCACATTTCAATTATACAGAGTTGCTATCATACATCTTTAATCCATCAAATTATTATTCATTGGGTCACACAATAATCCTGCGGCTGCCATAACCAGGAGATTCGATACATCATCAATCATGACAATTGCTTCCCTACATAGAACAGTAACGAGTGAACGAAATGAAAAGATTGAACTATGAGCGGAAGACTTGTAATTGGCAATCTGCGTAGCGCGCTATACTAACAACTATAAATTGTATAGGACATGGCAGTTTGTTGACAATAATTAATTGTAATTGCCCATTCATTCATGTACTCTTGCCAAATTGTAGACTAAATAATGATCGAGGATTTTTACACCTATGAGTATGTATGTATACAAGGTTAGTCAGAAAGGGGGTACTAAGCCGAAAGGGTGTTAAAGTACCCATAATAAATGATAACTTTTGTTCTACAACTTTCCTCAAAACTCGATAGTTTAAGAGAAATAGCTTTTCAAAGATTACGTAAAAAATATGCTAAAATCTATCTGTCCATAGCTATGATCAGCTGTTTTTACAATTTAGGTCATATTTGGGGGCACGGAATAGAAAATAAATTTTCTGAATTCATAACTAAAATAGTTGTTTTTTTTTTTTAAAAATCTTTATACATGCAAATAAAAATTATCGAATTTTTAAATTTTAACACTTGCTATAAAATAGTCATCAGTGATACTTTAGGTGACCCGCGGCTTAGTACCCCCTTTCCGACTAACTTCTATAAAATACATACAACAGAATCTTATAGGGGGTGAATCTATCATCACAGTTACAGCTAATATCAGTATGTCAGGATTGGGAACATGGTAAATAAAGTAAATTAAACCAACATAGACTCTCCACCAATGAGAATACTTTTAATTAGGTTAGTGAATAGTTACAGAAGCTAGTTCACAATATAATAATTAACACAAGATCAGAAATTGAGGACAAGCAAACCAGATATAAAAGGTCAGACTTCTTCAGCTGTTCGACATGGAATCCTCTGCTCCGTCGAATGACCAGTGTTTTTATAACTTCGGGTACGTTGATTCATCTTGACGGTTACCCTCCTATGTCAACATCGTCCAGTGTTACTAGCTACCGATAACACGTAGAGTTACGAGCACATGTACTCATGTTCATGTTCTGCCTAGCCTTTTCCCAACTCGGTGAAGTCGGCTACTATACCTATGCGGAGAACGAGGAAAACTGTTCCATGGTAATGCAATTTATACTAGTACGGGGAACAGGGAGAATTTGTATCTAAACAATCATAATAAAATTCACCGATATTATACCGAATTATATTAATCACTAGCGGCCCGTCCCGGCTTCGCACGGGTGGACATTTTTCCCGTTTTTGCAACATTTTTCATTTATGCTCCGCTCCTATTGGTCGTAGCGTGCTGTTATATAGCCTGTAACCTTTTTCGATAAATGGACTATCCAACACAAAATTAATTTTTCAATTTCATCCAGTAGTTCTTGAGATTATCGCGTTCAAACAAACAAACTCTTCAGCTTTATAATATTAGTATAGATTTCATCATCATAAATTGTTTATTAGGAAATTTAATACAATTGTTTAAGGTTGTTGTAAATTTAGCAAATAAAGTTGTTTTTTTACCGATTGTGGGGTCAGCTTCCAGTCTAACTAGATGCGGCTGAATACCAGTATTTTACACGGAGCGACTGCCATCAGACCTCCGCAACCCAGTTACTGGGCAATGCCGCTTTGTGAAAACGTTCATCGACTAGCTTTATGGTGTTAGATTATAAACGGTGTAAATAGACCCTTAACGAAACCGAAAGGCACTTATTCTCCACGTCATTGCGATAACTTTTTTGTTCTGGACTATGCCTGAGAACCTTCTAGTTACGGAGATATTGGAGGTCAAAGTTCCAACTTTTTTTAAATACTAGCAAGTGTACTTGAAATACTTCCATTACCCGTTTAGTACTCATTGCACCTATCAGCGCAGTGTTATGAGTGCGTTACATTGAGCTTTACAGTAAAACGACATTTTCCACCCAAAAAAAGAAGTCTTTTCTCAGCGACAATTTTTGCGTAGGGTTACTAAGTTTGATGTACTGAATGCATAGTTGACGGCTTCGTGAAGGGTCTTTATACACCTTGTATTATTTAGATAAAATGTGCTTGTATTTACAGAAGCAAACGACCCAGACTATTCTAAAGCGTCCAGGCGCTGTATTGAAACTGGAGAGAACTGGGAATCAATGCCATGATTCTGTATTATCCAGATCAAAATCCCACGGGGCGTTTATGTGGTAAATCAATACTGAAAATGTCAATACGACAGTTAACAATAACATGGGAAACATCGAGTACGAAGCGGTCCCAAGCGATACTAAACAGCTGTGTTCTGTGTGTATCGCAATTTCATTCTGGAAAATAGTTACAGTTTTTGTTAAAAATATATAAATCAACCCGTATGTCAGAAGGTGCACGTTTGGCACACTATGTGTCTTAGCACTAAATGCAGCTCTTGGTATGTGTATTATGATAGTAAAGAGTACCACTTGCAACAGGACCAGATTCAGGAGGCAGAGAGCTCGATTCATTAAAAAAATACATCACGCTATATGTCAGAAGGTAGACGTCTAGAGCACCATGTGTGTTAGCAATAAATTTACCTATTAGTATGTGTATTATGATAATAAAGACCGCAAGTTGAAACTTAAAGCGCCAAATCTAATAGCAAGTTTAATTGCGCAAGTTATTGTACACCATTGCTGTATTAGTTTCAAAAAACCCGCAGAATAAAAAAAATAAAAATCTTTATTGACATTTCTATACTAATATTATAAAGCTCAAAAGTTTGTTTGTTTGAACGCGCCAATCTCAGGAACTACTGGTTGGAATTGAAAAATTATTTTTGTGTTGGATAGTCCATTTATCGAGGAAGGTTATAGGCTATATAACATCACGCTACAACCAATAGGAGCGGAGCATAAATGAAAAATGTTGCAAAAACAGAAAAAAATGCCCACCCGTTCGAAGCCGGAACGGGCCGCTAGTATGTTATAAAATTATTTGAAAAATCCCTGGTCCTTGAGCAAGTATAATACCTACTGTACTACAGGAGCCAATGCCAATGGGTGTCATATGAATACCTAAGACAGTCGTTACGGGTAGTCAGAAGTCCGAAGGCCTGACAACTGGTCTAACCCTAGGATATCGGCATTACCCAGTAACTGGGTTGCAGAAGTCTGATGGCAGTCGCTCCGTGTAAAATACTGATATACTGCCGCATCTGGTTAGACTGGAAACTGACTCCAACATAGAAAAAGGCTAGGCAGAATGAACAAAAGTAATCAAAAATTGTGTTTGGCTGATCTTATTATGTTTCCACACACCCATCAGTTTCAGACAACAATGAGCATGCCTCCTCAAACGATACGGTTATTTGA
Organism: Amphipyra berbera; assembly: GCA_910594945.2. Lineage (NCBI taxonomy): Eukaryota > Metazoa > Arthropoda > Insecta > Lepidoptera > Noctuidae > Amphipyra > Amphipyra berbera. The sequence continues at coordinate 11,047,734 of OU343144.1, forward strand.
TCTGAAATACAAAAGTTGGGCGCAAATTAATAGCTCATTTAAATCACAAAAATTATGAGTGTTGTCCAGAGCTACACATGCATGCGCAAACTGTTAGTACAACGGTATTTTCGGTAATAGAATGTTTGCGCAAACATTTTGCCGTCTTAACGTAGCTTACTTGCGCAAATAAGATTGTGCGTGTAGCCGGGCCGTTATGGTAATGTCCTGCAATTGTTTTTAGGTACCACTTTTGAACTAAAATGTTGTGTAATAATTTCAGATTAAGCTCGAAAAAATAATATAAGCTCGTTAAAGCACGGCGGAGGTAGTATGTAAAATGCTTTTAATTAGGATACATTAAATGCTAACTTTTATTTAACGACTCATTTTTAATACACGTTACAATCGAAATTCTTAAAATTTTGTTGCTTGCAGTGTAATAAGTATCGAGTTAAGTTCATCACTCACTATTACAGCACTGCTTCGACACAGTAAAGAACTTGCCATTGAAGTTAAGACTTTAAATTGAGTGCATTAAAGTTAATTTTATAGTGGACTGTAGCGGCAAGTGCGCTTGCCGCGAGCCGTCAACAGTTGTCAGATTTTCGGGGTTCTGACTTCCCGTAACGACTGTCATAGGTATTCGTATGACACCCGGGACCTACTGTATAACGTGCATTTCAAGGCACGGAGGGTTCTTGATGTGTAACGAACGGTCGCTTCCAGGGACTGACCGCGGCAAGTGCAGCTTAACCGCGCGGTTGGTTGATTTAGAAATAGGTATTTGTGTCAAAAACAACCATACACAAAAAGATTCAGTCCAGCTATTCTAGTGAGAACACTATTAAGTCTTTAAACATTGCCGAGAAAATTCTCGACCGAAGAAGGAGATCGATATGGCCATACCACATCCAAACAATGCATCTTCCTGACTCCCAACCATCATTGTGACGGCGACCCACATTCGAGCGATTGTGCATTCATTCCGATGCACCAATTGAGTCTTTGTTGGCATACCGTACTAGAGAATTTAATAGCCATCTGTGATATAACGAACGTTTTTATTCAAAATTTGGATATACTATTGAATTTTGTTTGCTGAAATGCCAGCTGACAGCTAGTTCAAACAGAAACTGTTTACAGGACCGCTTTTAGCGGATCCGTTTTTATTTTGGTGATGGCGCCTGTAGTTGTATGAGCGATTTCACACACACAACAGTATTCCGAATCCAGTAAAAAATACTGGATCTGTTATTTTTATCGTATCCTGCCTGCCAGATACTACGCAGCTTCTAAGCTATCTATGACGTACGATGACATACTTGTATTAACATTTGATCAGCCAATTTTTAAGCTGGAGACAGTTATATCTATCTCTTTTAAAAATGTATATTTTACACATACGTGGTTTTCATTGCCGACCGACGATTTACGACAGACTTGTATTGATTTAACAGAAATTTTGTAACAGTTACGATTATAATTGGTTGGTGCAACTGAGCCTTAGCGTAGCCAAACGTAATCTTTGTATACAAAAACATAGTTGTTTCATAGATATGAAGCTACCAAGATACCAAGCAAGCAATCTACACAATAATTCCACCTAGTTGTAAGTGCTAACGGAGGGATTTCCCTCAATTAACTGAGCCGCGCCGGTTAGCAATCTGCTGACGCATTCTGTTTCTTTTTTATTGCCAATCAGGGAACCGTTGCCAAGTTAATACTTTAGTTTTATTATACGAACTATTAGGGAGGCCGCACATTATCAGAATGGAGCATTCTCCACATTTCACCCATTGGTGAAATGTTTGGAAGTTGGTCCACTCCGCCTTTAGTAATGAGTAGGGTTGCCATTTATAAAATTTGGCAACCAGGACAAGACGCGTGAAACCCCCGATTTTAGAGCCAAGAACCCGGACATATCAACAGGTTTTTTTATACACACGACATACAAATGTGTAGCGGGCGGCCCAAGACTTTAAATTTTTAAACCCGGACTACAAATGAAGCCCCGCCCGGACGCTCCCCGGATGCCCTCTAAACTAGGACAAATCCGGGGTAACCCGGACGGATGGCAACCCTAGTAATGAGTGATATGTCATTAGATAGCTCTTTTTAAGTAAAACATTAACGTACGCAACTCGGACTTTTCAGATTCATGTGCGTATTGTACAATTATCACTTGCTTAAAAAACGATGAAGGAAAACATCGTGAGGAAACCAGCATGTCTGAGAGATATTTCTCGATGGCATGTGAAGCCAAGTCAGACGCTCATGGGCGGCATAAACTCTGACACCAGGTTAGTCACTAACCCCACGAAAAGAAGGAGAAGAATTTGTTACTAACACAACTAAAGTCAATTGTTAGTTTTTTCGGAGTTATAATAAATACCTTTTCTTTCCTTTCTTTTCGGCTCTAATGCGATCTACACTGGCCTGCAAAAATAAGTATCACTTTTAAAATTTTAATTTTTTCTAAACTATAGAAGTTAGAGATTTAAAATAAAAAACGTTTTATAGCAATTTTTATCAGCTTTCTTTGAAACTATAGTAACAAAATTAAACTCTTTTTTGAGTCCTTTTTGTTTCGAAAATATATCTTGTGTACCTAAAAAGTTATTGCAATTTTAAAAGTGTGATACTTATTTTTGCAGGCCAGTATATTAAAATATAAGTACCTATATAGTAAGTTCTCGCCCTTGTGTATCGCGATTGTATCCGGCCTCTTAGCTGCGAATAGAATGAGACTTCCATATTTTGAAAATAGACCAGTTGGTCTTTGTCTTTTCGTATGGTTAGTGACTAACCTGGCGCCACAGTTTATGCCGCTCATAGGCCTCTGACTTGGCTTCACATACCGTCGAGAAATATCTCTCAGGCATGCTCATGATGTTTTCCTACATCGTTTTTAAGCAAATGATAATTATAAAATACGCACATGAATCCGAAAAGTTAGAGGTGCATGCGTGGTTCATACTTGCCTATGACTTGGCAGTCCAACGGTCACACCACTAGGTTATCACTGCTGTAAAAAAAGACAGTAAAACCAGTTGGTCTATCATGTATATTACATTTTGAGAATGTTCTGAAAGTGTGCATTTGTGCATACGCATGTTCATAAAAAATGTTTATTTTGGTTTATTCCCTTTAGTCTTTACTTGACTCATAGCAAAGTAAATGAAGCAGTAAGATGCTTATTGGATAATCCATTTCTGGGTCAATGGGTAACAAAACGTTAATTAATTTTCATCTTATTCATCTCTCTCTACCTCTCCGTTCATCGCGGAGATTAGACCGATAATCTGTCTGAAGGAAAGCCTTTATTAATCTCTTCTATAAAGCTTTTGTAAATAAAGGTATTGACTTCGTATCGGTAATTAAGATTTGGTAATATTGTATGGACTGGTTATATCTATATTTTGAATTACCTTTTTAGGGTCCCGTAGTCAAAGTAGGAACTGTTATGGTTTCGTCATGTTCATTTGTCTGTATGTCGCAGCCATTTTATTTGGAGACTACACTACTACATGGTTGAAGGTAGGTAGGTGTCTTCTGTGAATCGCCATACGGGCATGTAGTGTTTACGAAAGAATATATTTTGGAGTCTCTATAATTATATGAAATTGAAATATTTGTTTTAGGAAAGCTTACAGACAAATAACAAATTATAAATAACAAGGTAGGTACAGGTAAGGAAATTTGCTAAATACAAGATAGTGATTTGCGATAAAAAAAATTGCGCACCTCTTCTTTTTCGGTATCGTTGCATAGATTTTTAAGAATGATGTGCAGGTTTTTAAGTAACTTTTTTGTTTAGGTGAATTCTTGGTGAGGTATGAGCTCCAAAAATCGTTAACAATGTGTGTATGTGGACCCCTCTCTAACTTTCCAACCGTAGGTATCATAAAAAAATCTGATATCTGAGGGATTGAAATTTTCAAATGGAATTACTAGGTCAAGTGTAGTTGTTATTTATTGTTTATTAAAGGGCTTCATTTGCACATTATAAAATTTTATTTTTATTGTCGCATGGTTTTTGACTTAAGATGATAAAATGTCTGTAAAAATACCATTCATCCCCTTTATCTCCGAAGTTTGCAAAGCGGAAACTCAGGAATAAATCGAATTATTAGAGGTGTATATACCTATTACAGGAAATATAAAAGATGTTTTTTTAAAAAATCAACATTAATCTTTTACAACTAAACCAAACTAAACCAACTTAGTTGTGCAGTTCTGACAAAAGTTTCCTTCCAAGGTAATTATTATTATTATTATTTATTTATTTCAGGCATCAAGGCCCATATAAACACATACAATACAATATTAAAATAACTTATAAATATTATAAATACATACACCATTATAATTATTAAAACTAACATACACGAAGTGTCTGCGCCGTGTTACGCTGACTGGTGTCATGTAGCTGGCCACGAAACCGGCGAAACACAACACCCTCGGGCCAGAACTCTTCCTTGAGGAACTTGTCGAGGTGACGTGTCGGGACACGCACCACGAACGACTTGAAGTAATGAACCCTCGGTGCGCGATACCAACTCGCACTTGACCGATATATTTAAAATTAGCATACTCAGCCCCTGTATTCCCGAACAACAGCCAATTTGCTTCACAAAGAAAAATTCGTACATAAATTGCAATTTTAAAACACGTTTCGTTATTTCAACATAATGATGTGCAATTATTGAGCATTCGGTCCATTGAACGAATGTCTTTGAAGTAATGCTCCATGTTATTACCTTATTATGTTTTTCCGAGCGTGGAGCTCGTATTTACCGGGTCACATTTATTTAAATAATAGATGAGGTACTGATACATCTTCGGGAAGAGGATTTTTGTACCAATTTTGCAGGATGAAAGACTTGAGTACGAATTTCAAGTGCGTATAATTGTTTGCACGAGCATAATGAGTCGATTACTGTCCCACTGCTGGGCACGGGCTTTTGAACAGAATAAGGGTTTAGGCCTATGTCCACCACGCTGGCCTAGCGCGGGTTGGTGGTTTACGCACACCATCGACAAATTTTGGGGGGCCTTTCAGTGCCCCTAGTACTTCTTTGCAAGTTACCGAAACCGCAATAATTTTCAAGAGCTTGCTAACTTGTATCTTTCTTACACACCTGCAAAAATGAGCACCTCTGACTTTTCAGATTTATGTGCGTATTCTATAATTATCATTTGCTAAAAAATGGTGAAGGAAAACATGGTTAGGATGCCTGAGAGATATTTCTCGATGGCATGTGAAGCCAAGTCAGAGGCCCATGGGCGGCATATACGCTGACATAAGGTTAGTCATTAAACATACGAAAAAAAACCCGCAAAAATTAATTTAATAACTGTAGAAGTGCGAGTCGGACTCGCTCACTATTAAGGGTTCGGTACAACCACACAGTAATTTCTGTGAGATAACTATTTTTATTATTTTTTGTTTAATTAAAGAGTATGCACTACAATTAATCCAAAATTCACGCTTGTATGTATTACCCGTTTTAAGTTAGAGTAGGAACAAAAACCTTTGAAAAAATGAATTTTATTCGAGATTTCTTGTATGGGACCCCCTTTGGGTTTATACTTTTTTATTTTATATATCATATGTCATGATAGCGGTTATAGTAACACATATTCTGTAAAAAATCAACCGGCTAGCGATTACAGTTAAAAAGATACAGCTTTTTGACCGACAGACGGACGGCGTAGGCCGGTACCCTGAAAAGGGACGTAGGTATAAATATTATTGCGAGCACTCGATAAATATTACCGTTTTCGTACTATGCAAACTCGTACTAGTGATTCAGATGTGCATGTTCCCATCATTATGTTTGCCTTCACCAGTACAATCAATTTTTTATATATTTTTACATAAAATCATAACATCATGCCTATCATCCCCGAAGGGATGGGCAGAGGTGTTTAGTAACACCCTAATTTCGCCGTTATGTTATAGTCCAATGTAATGTCCAAACTCCGGGCTGCTACAATCACACTTTGCCCGAACTGGGGATCGAACCCCCGACCTCAAGAACAGCAGTCACGCTTGCCACGACTAGACCAACGAGGCAGTTGAACCAATCGATTTATTTTCTAGTATTCGTAATTTAATTATTGAATCGAATGAAAAGCACCAAAATTAACTTGTACCTAAAAAAAACAAAGTTTATTCAATACAAATATGGGATCCATCACCCATTTCCAACGTCCATTCAATTTCTAAATAACCGCCCACTTATTCCGTAGACTTCACCACGGTCGTAAATAGTCGTAAATCGAACCTGCCCGCCGGTTAGTGATGTGAAATGTGAACGGTAATAAGGAGTCCTAGGCTTCGTGGAGCTCGAGTGGGGAGTAAAAGAGCTCAGAAAGGGAATTGGATTTAGCTGTTTAGACGGTGGTTGAGTTTTGCTCCTATTGTACGTACATTAAAATTGTTTTGTACGTCGATATAATATATACCGCTTAAGTGGAAGTGTGTCTGGATAGTGGTACTGCATTGTTGGTCTAATGGTCGCAGGCGTGACTGCTGAGCATAGAGTCTTTCGTTCGATCCCAAGGTCGGGTAAAGTGTTATTGAGTTTTCCATTACAAATTTCTCAGTAGCAGCCCGGAGTCTGGATTTGTGCTCGGTTAACGGCAATAGGCTCGCCCCCTATTATACGGGACTTAAACATAACTGGCGACACAAGGGTGTACTAAAAACACCTCTGCTGATCCCTTCGGGGAATACGAGGCGTGATGTTATGTTATGGGAGTGGGCCGGTCATGTCGCTCGAATGCACCCGGACAGATGGGCACAGATCGCCACTCACTGGACGCCTGAAGGAGGACGTCGTCTTTGAAGACTTCCGCGACGTAGGTGGCGTGATGATCTAGACGTGTTGCGGGACTGGTATGGGTAGAAAAGGCACATAATAGAGAGGTTTGGAAGGTAAAAGGGGAGGCCCTTGCTCAGCTGCGGGACTTCAAATAGGCTATAAGAAAAAAAAAACATTATGTGGGGCTCGTAGTTAATTACCTGCCGCGGTCTGTCTATAGATGGTAGACCGTTCGTTACACATCGAGACCCCTCTGTGCCTCGGAGAGCATGTTAAACAGTCGGTCCCGGGTGTCATATTAATACCTATGATAGTCGCTACGAGCAGTCAGAAGCCCGAAAGCTTAACAGTCTAACCTTAGGATATGGGCATTGCTTTGTAACTGGCTTGCGGAGGTCTGATGGCAGTCGCTCCGTGTAAAATACTGGTACTCAGCCGCATCTGGTTAGACTGGAAGCTGACCCCAACATGGTTGGGAAAAGGCTAGGGAGAACTTGTCGATGTTGTAGTACGGACGGACTAGATTTGGGAATGAAACTACTGACTAATTATTTCTGCAAGTGTCGTAAGGCTGCGTTCAGACGACACGCGCCCGTTAAGCACACGCCACGCGCGTCAACACCCGTGTCTAACTCGCTTTGAATTTTTTTGTATATAATTGAAGTCTTATGACACATGAATAGAACTCAAATTGCATTTATCGAAGCATGGCACGAGGCGGACGTGAGGCGGGCGCCTGGCGAGTGCGGTTGGACTTCGATAAATTCTATTTGAGATCTATTGATGTGTCATAAGACTCAAATTAGGTATATACAAAAAAATTCAAAGCGAGTTAGACACGGGTGTTGACGCGCTTAGCGGGCGCGTGTCGTCTGGAACGCAGCCTTACACTGAAGTTTTTTTGCGTCAGCTCAGCACATGTTTTTTTTTCTTACATATATTTTATGACATCCGATAGTATATCTTTTACTGGGAACGGAACCTTTCTCGACGGACAGTGATGTGAAATGTGGACGGTAATAAGTTCTAGGCTTCGTGGAACTCGATTGCGGACTGAACGAGCTCAAAGTGGAATTGGATTTAGCTATTTACATGATTTTTGAGTTTTGTTCTTTATTTTTTTAATGTGTGTGTTTATGCTTGACTGGGCTTCCAATCTCCTAGCAAAAAATTCAATTTAAGAGCCCGTTCACACAGCGGATCCGTAGGATGTGTTGTTCACATCTGTACTGTCGGATAACTTAAACAAATAACAGGTGCGTCGCATCTGGCAGGCAAGATACGATAAAAATAACGGGTCTAGTATTTTTTACTGGATTCGGAATACTGTCGTGTATGTCAACTCGCTCATACAACTACAAATACGCTAAAACGGGTCCTGTAAACAGTTTCTGTGTGAACTAGCTACTTTTAAGTTCAGGCTATTAATAATGCCAAGAATCTTTATCTTTTAACTGCTTCGTTGGTCTAGTGGCGGCAAGCGCGACTGCTGATCGTAAGGTCTTGAATTCGATCCCCAGGCCGGGCAAAGTGTTATTAGGTTTTTCTGTGTGGAACTTCTCAGTAGCAGCCTGCAGTTTGGATTTGTGCACGGTTGATGGCAGTAAGCTCGCTCTGGGACTTAAACATAACGGCGAAATGAGAGTGTTACTATACACCTCTGTCCAGCCCTTCGGGGAATACAGGCGTGATGTTATGTAAGAATCTTTACTGCACTTAAATAAAGTGCGAGAATCATTACTTTCTCAGAGTTAAATTGCTTCCTATACACGATGACATATTGTTGTTAATTTTTGTCGTCCGTTACGGTAATCACATGATGAGATAAGCTCTATACCAGTCAATTATCGCCACACGAGATTAGACTTAATTGCTTTTGTCTTTAATTGTCTTTTAGCACTGTTATTTGGAATAAAACCTGTGACAATAAAGAATCCCTTAAAAAAACTTTTAAGTTACTTAAACGGTTTTATCTTGAAAAGTTGAGAAGTAATAAGTAGGCTAGCGTGGTATGGCCATGTCATGTGGAGAGAAGAAAGTCATGTTACTAGAAGAGTGTTAAATATGAATGTGGATGGATATATAAATAGAGGTAGGCCAAAGAAAAGATGGATGGCTTGTGTGAAGAATGATATGGGTAAGAAAGGAGTGAGTACTGAGATGACGGCTGATAGAGGAGAATAGAAGAGGGATACGTGTTCTGCCGACCACACCTAGTGTGGGATAAGTGCAGGGAGATGATGATGATGAAACGGATTTATCTTGCAGTACCCCATCCAATGGTTGTCTGGAAGAAATTGCTTTAAGCGATAAGACCGCCATTTGTACTGTTCCTAATAGGGTAGTTGACTACTATTAAAAATGTACAATAATTTAGTATTATTTTAAAGAAAGTATAGATACAAATTGATACGTGAAAAAATAAATAAAGTCGATGAAAAAAATAGAGGAGCTACACGCTTGCGAAATTTGTGGAGGGGGCATTTTCTGTCCTTGTCGCGCGAAACGGATATTGTACGGAGTGGTGTCAAATAATTATGAAGTTTGCAAGGTATGACGTCATTTTGGCGTCATGTTGTCTCTGTCTAGTGAGCAATTTTCAATCGTTTATAACTTGGGCATTTTATTAAATATTTCAGTAGTTTTTTCACTGTTGCCTATCATTTTTGTAATAGTTTCGAAATTTGTAATAAAAAAATTATAGTCACATACCCTATTATGTGTATTCTTTCTGTTTTATTTATTTTAGTGTGCAATAAAGTATATCTATCTATCTATCTACCCCTACAACATCAGGATTTGAGGATTGAAGATTGAAATGATTACAAAGTTGTATTGTCATGGGAATTGAATTTGTGTGCGACGTTTCAGGGGAATTGGTTAAGCAGAAGCAGTTGGAAAATCTGTCGCAAGATTTGAAACAAAAGAATATACGAAGTGAAACTAATTAAAAAACCATTTAAAAATACTACTGTTTGAGAACCACGCAAAGTGTGCTTTGTAAGCTGAGGGACAAAAGCTGGTAGATTTTAAACCATTTTACATTGTGATAAAGTTTCTTTTTAATAATTCTTTTTCACTCAAATCTTTCTTCAACATTTGGTTAACAAACGTGTTCCCGAATTGCTAATGTTGAGAAACTTGAAACGTTGAAACTGAAACGAAACTCGGACTTAAAAAAGACTTGTAAATGAGTTTGGCGACGGCAAACACCTGATGTTTCTCAGGGAGCCATTGAATAAAATTATGTATAAAACATTCAATTAACATGAAATTCAAATTTGTTCTGTTTCCATGTCGATTGGAGTGGGGGAATAATAATATAGTGTTGTGCTGTTGCAGTGCCAAAATACAGGAAGAGAAAGGAGGGGAAGGGAGGGGGCGGAGAGAGGGAAGGGTGTGGTTATGAAGAGCCTCCACGAGTGACGATAATTAACGGTCGTCTCTTCAAACTCCGCAGTCACACCATTCGTTCAGCCCTTAGCAAGCTGTGTCCTTCCCAATCCTCCTGCCAGCAACGGCCTAAGCCGAGGTCCAAGTCCCATCAGAGGTCACCCTTAGTGCTATTGTTGCTAGTAGTCATGATGTTGATAGTACCTAGTAGTTAGCTTAGATTAAGTATCTTACTTCGTCCCCATTGGTTGAAGACCCTTCAGGTTTTGCCAACAACTACCCGGTTACGTAGAAACGGTCCTCAAGACCAAAAAAAGAAAAGAAGATGATACTTAACGGTCATCTCTATAGACTCTTCAGTCACATGTAGGGTGGCAGTGCTTCCCTGAACGAACTCATTCGCAAGAAACTCTACTACTACTAATGATATTCTGCCTAGCTTTTTCCCAACTATGTTGGGGTCAGCTTCCAGTCTAACCAGATACAGCTGAATACCAGTATTTTACACGAAGCGACTGCCATCAAACCTCCGCAACTCAGTTACTGGGCAATACCGATATCCCAAGGTTAGACCAGTCGTCAGACTTTCGGGCTTCTGACTTCCCGTAACTACTGTTATAGGTATTTGTATGACACCCGGAATCGACTGTTTAACGTAGTCTCCGAGGCACGGAGGGGTGTCGATGTGTAACGGATCGGACCCACCCATGGATTGACCACGCCAAGCGCAGTTTTACCTCTCAAATTGTATGATCTGCGTGGTTGGTAATTAGCCACGAGCCCCTCCCCTACTACAACTAAGTAAGTTTACAAAAAAAAAACAATTTTGCTTTCTAGCTACTCGTTGACCTCAAACAAAAAGGCTTCAATAAATCGCCTTATATCGTCTCCTGTGAGATAAACAATCAGGAACTCAGTCTCCATTGTCATGCGATGCACCGGGCCATTATTATGCGTATACTGCAGCCAATTTCAGGCTCTACTAACCATAAAGGTATACCGGTTATACGTAGATATTTTATTCGGATTATGCGAGGATTGAGTGAAGAGTACGTTGCTATATTTTTTTATAGCCTTAAGCTGGAAACAAACTATGGGATGCGACTGATAGACGCGGTTGACAGCCAGGACTTAATAAGTATCTGGTTAATAAATGTACAATGAACTGTGCAAACTATCGGACGTTAGTCGCGGACGTAACCTTGGGCCTTCCTTCAATTGTTTGTACGTCCGATAGACATCTGACCAGCCGCGTCCCAAACGACTGTGAACACTTAGAAGTCTAAGCTATACCCCGTGACTTAGTCCCTGATGATATCAAATTATAAAACAAGTTTCAAGTTTGGTATAACACTTGGTAGAAAGACTCTTCAAATCAAATTATGATAAGGTAGTAGATACGTGTAGTTTGTTTTTCATACTTATTTTCTTTAGGCGTTACTGCACTTAGCGTGACTAAGGCCCGATTTTACCAACGTCGAATAGGTACCGTTTACCTTTTTTTTTTTTTTTCTCGTTGGAAAATCCTCATGGATGTCCCTCGCCCGGGGAAGGCGAGGGGATCTGCCGGACTCTTACCGGCTAAAAACCAACGGTGTTCCTTCTCCTGACCGTACGGCCGGGGTCGCGGGATTCGCAAAAGCATGCACCGCAACCCCGGCAGAGGAATACCGTTTACCTAAGGAATAAAATTGACGTGTTGACAGAATTTCTATAATAAAACTATCAAAAAGTCTTACTATTCCTTGGATAAACGTTATCCGACGTTGGTAAAATCGGGCCTAAGAATGCCTCATAGGTACCTTCTACACAAAATTACCCCTAAAAAGGTTTTGTTCCGAGGTTTAGTCAGACCTAGTCAGACCAACTTCGACCAAAACCTCTGAAATGGTTATAGTATCGATTATTATTAATTTATATAGATCTATGGGGCTCACAGATCTCCCACTCGGCCCCACAGATCTATATAAATTAATAGTAATCGATGTTATAAGCTGTTGGTCTAGCGAACTGTTTGTGTTATAAACGGCTTATAAAAAGGACGTTTGGTAAAATGATTTGTTGATCCCATAAACTGCTGACATCGTACATTTTTGATGTATAAGGCGTTGAAATCTTCAACGGTCGATCTTAGTGGTGTTAATAGCAGTGATAACCTTGTGGTGTGACCGTCGGACTGCAAAGTCATAGGTCTCAAGTTCAAACCCAAGGCACGCTCCTCTGACTCTTCGGATTCATGTACGTATTGTATACCTATAATTATCACTTGTTTAAAAACGGTAAAGAAAACAGAGTGAGGAAATCGACATGCCTAAGAGAAGTTTCTCGACGGCATGTGAAGGCAAGTCAGAGGCCCATGGGTGGCATAAACTCTGACACCAGGTTAGTCGCTAACCACACGAAAAAAAGAGTGGTGTTGATATTTTGAATGTCGATTTCGTGATTTTTGATCTAACGTAACTATGTATGCCATCCATAAGGAATAACAAAGGTAAAATAAAAAAGCGTTTTAGAAGTTTATTTGTCACGAATATGATAGATTAAAAAACTGTTTGTGTATTGACAAGTCACCGTTACCTATTCTATCAATATGATTTCAATCCTAGTAGGTAATTGGTAACCCTTGAAAGCCATAAAGTTATACATCACTGATCAAATCAATTAAATTACCTTGCTAAAGGAATTCAATGATGCGTCAAATATCCCATAACAATGGACCTTTCAGTGTATCCAACCAGGGATTAATTAAATTATAATAGAAATCAAATCTGCTGTAACGAATTTTCTAACCTAATTTATAGATATTGTAAGAGCCTGTTAGCGACCTTGGCTTCTTTGAGGAAATAATGTACCTCACAGCTAGTCCACACAGCCTGCCTCGTTGGTCTAGTGGTGGCAAGCGTGACTGCTGATCAAGAAGTCCTGGGTTCGATCCCCAAGTCGGGCAGTGTTATTGGGTTTTCCGTGTGGAATACCTTAGCAGCAGCCCGGAGATTGGATTTGTGCCGGTTGATGGCAATAGGCTCGCCCCCTATTACATGGAACTTAAACATAAGCGCGAAATGAGGGTGTTACTAAATACCTCTGCCCAACCCTTCGGAGAATAAAAGCATGATGTTTTGTTATGTGTATGTTAGTTCACACAGAAACTGTTTACAGGACCCGTTTTAGCAGATCCGTTTTTATTTTGGTGATGGCGCCTGTAGTTGTATGAGCGAGTTCACATACACGACAGTATTCCGATTCCAGTAAAAAATACTAGTCTGACATTTTTACACATTGCGTTTTGTCATCGAAAACTGGGTGCCGAAACAGAATAAAAACGGATCCGTCTTCACACACAATCCGTTATTTTTATCGTATCGAGCCTGCCAGATGTGACGCTGCTGCCATTTGTTTAACTGATCCGTCGGTACAGATGTGTTGTTCACATCCAGTACCGACGGATTCGACTGTGTAAACGGGCTCTTACTGGTTAGAAATTACGTACTTAAAGCGGCGTATTCACTAGACGACCAAAATTAACTGATGCCGGACATTTGTCGCATGCGACAACATCAAACGTCGACAGTGATTGGTCGACATCAATATCCTCAACTATTTTCGGTGTATGTCTAGACGTTCGATGTTGCCAGATATGTCACGCGATGTGGGGCAACGTCGCACGATGTCGCCGGTCATAACTGGCGACACGTATCGCTGGAAATTTGTTCCCTAATGAATAGATACGGGACCTAAGGGCGAGGATCCACAGCTTCGCACGGCCACGTTTCGCACGTTTTTCAACTTCACTTTGAATGAAAATGTAGGAGAGAGTGTCCACTGCTGCGGAAGGTCACGTTATGTACAAATTCGTGGGTTTATGACGTCACAAACAAAAGCATAGCGTCGCTGCACCTGCAAAATACGCTGTTTTTTTTAAAATCCGTGTTTGATGCTATTTTTTTATAATAGCAACTGAAAAATACGTTTTCTAATAATTTATTTTGCTATCTTCTTAACCAAATAAATTATTAAAAAAACAGATTTTACAGGTGCACGTGGCTTGAGAACTATTATAAAATAGCATCATAGACAGATTTTCAAAAAAAGACACAGCGGATTTTGCAGGCGCAGCGACGATAGGTAGGTCGCCCACGTGGCTCACGGACACGCGTAGCAGTGAATACTATACACGCGTGGCCTCGCTGAGGTGCGCGGGGCTAGGGGAAGGGTATAAGGGGAATACCTATGGGTATTCTCATTTTTGAGCAATCAATATTGGTTTACGTTTAAATGTCTTTTTGGTAGTTTTTAGTAGTAGTAGAACTCTTTGTTAAAGTTTTCTTCCGGAGTACCATTCCTATATTTGAAGGGTATAGGTGCCGGTCAAATAACAGGCACATGAGACTTTTCAACTTTGTCTCAAGGTTGGGAACGCATCAACTATCCTCTTGGGGCTGTAGGGGGTGGTAACCACTTACCATCAGGTGGGTCGTCGGTTTATTTGCCCATCTATCACAAAAATCCTCGCGGGGGAGTCACGTGTAGCTGTGAACAACGCGGGTGTAGGTAAGGGTACGGGTTTTTCTTTAAATTTAAATTATTATCTTTCTTTTTCAAGAAGAGTAAAAAAAACTTTATCCATTCAATACTCATAAAAAAATACCCTAAAAAGTATTCCTTAATTAAAATAATCTCAATAAAAATTTATTACCTTTTCTATTTTCAGTATCTAATATTAAAAAGTTTTTACGATCGTATTTTTACTGATTTATCCGTGAACTTTGCACGTCGTCCCGTCCCCGTATCGTTGCATGTAAAACGGCTTACCCCGAAGCAGTTTGTCGCAAATAAACTTTGTAGGCGCGAAATACGATAGGACTATGAATAATTAACTAGCTGTACTGATTTCAGACATGATTGGATGGATTTAAGAGGCATCGTGACGAATTGAACGTTGAAGGAAGACATCGTGTGGAAACTGGCACATCTGAGAGGGCACCAAAACCTTCTCAGTGGTGTGTGTATTCCGCTAACCCGCACTAGGCTGGCGTGGTGGAGTCAGGCCTAAACTCTTCTCATTCTGAGAAGAGGCCCGTGCCCAGTAGTGGCACAGTAATAGGTTAATTAATGATGTATGGCAGAAGTTTCTTTTTGAGGAATAAAAAACGATGATCTCCGCACATAAGAATTTTTCCCGTTTAAATTGAAGTTTGAGTTAGGGAGTTCGTATACTTGGGATCTTTCATGAGACTGCTACTAAGATCGTCATCAGTTCGTCTGTTTAGTCGGTTCCTGTAAATTGCTCAATTTTGTCGTTCCGTGTTCGATATTTCTTAGTTAGGTACATAATTTGTTAACATAATAATACCTATAATATTATATTTATCATCAGTAGGCTCGAACATTTAACGTATTAGTATCGTACACTTTTCGCTAATCTAAACGAATTTTGAATCGAAAATGTAACTATCCTATAACATTTTTTTTTGTGACATGCAAAATTTGTATCATACATAGATATGAATAATAATAATAATACTCAGTTGACTCAGCAGTCATTGTGCCGATAGTCGTGACGGCCAATGGTTTAATAGCCAAGAGCCTCGACCAACATCTGACGAGGCTCTCGTTGGGCAGCTGGGTCAAGGGCCTGATACAGAAAGCGGTACTTCTCGACACGGCACGTATTGTCAGGAAGTTCCTCTCTCTGAGGCCCTGACCACCGGTAGCTTGGACCCTGTTCCCGATGCCGGAGGGCTACTATTTTTTATATTTTTAAATGTTTTTTATATTTTATTATAGAAATATTTAAAAAATGTATAAAATATGTATATATATGAATAAACGGAATAATAATAAATGGTTTATTTGCATAAAACATGGTATAAAATGGTGTTCAATAAAAATTAAAATGGTACAGACATGTTTAGCTAGAATAAAACATAGCATGCAAAAATTTAAAGGTGTTAATTTTTTATCCATAAATTCTTTTAAACTATAGAAATTACATTCATTTAACCATTTGTATAATTTAATTTTAAATAATCTTATATTTAATATTTTTAAATGGTTTGGTATCTTTTTATAAATACGCACACACATTGCTAGGCAGCTTTTGTTGTATTTGGCTAGTCTTGGTAAATCACTTAGTACTAATCTATAAGGATCTCATCTATTCCGAGGATTTACATCATCTGCTGTCTTAAATAATTGTTTATTTTTATTTACGAACATACATATTTCGTAAATGTAGAGAGACGGTAACGGCAACAAAATAACGAGTATTGCCAATTCAAAATTGACTCACGTTTACGTTACTAACATAACAACATTCGTGCTGGCCTACTGATCATAGCATAAATTTCTTCCTCCATTTTCCAATTTACATGGAGCATCCTGCGGCCTGAACCCCCCCCCCCCCCCTCCTTCTCCCGGCACAGCATTCCATTCCGTAATTTATAGACTTGCGTGCCACTACATTGATTTCACAATTTCCATAAATTTTTGGAAATCCATTCCAGAACTGCTTCGTTGGTCTAGTGGTGGCAAGCGCGACTGCTGATCGTGAGGTCCTTGAAAATGTTATTGGGTTTTTCCGTATGGAATTCCTCAGTAGCAGTCCGCAGCTTGGAGTTGTACCCGGTTGATGGCAAAAGGCTCGCCCCCAGTTACATAGGACTTAAACATGACGGCGAAATGAGGGTGTTATGATACACATTTGCCCAACTCTTTAGGGAGTACATGCGTGATGTTATGTAATGAGTTCAGTCCAGAAATATTTCTGCAGTTTGTACGAAATTAAAATACTGTTGTTTTTTTGTTATGTGACAATCTTCGTTACGAGAGAAGGGATTTAATTAATTCTAATTAGGTTAAGAATCTTTGTCGTTATTGTTGAAATATATACCGTTGAAATTGGATTAAGAATTTAATTTAAATTTCATTGAATACAATAATATTAATGACCAGACAATATTGCCAACGGGAGGATTCCTACGATTTACCAAGCGTTACCTATCGGTTAAAATTAAGTTTATTTTATCTCGGAGTTTGGATTTGTGCCCGGTTAATGGCAATAGGCTCGCCCTTGTTACATGAGACTTAAACATAACGGCGAAATGAAGGTGTTAGGGTCCATACACAAAACTGCGATGCGACGTTGCATCGTAGAAATATACGAGCTCGCATGACGCAAAGCAAGAACTTACGAATTGATTCGCATAATTGATTTTTCCTATATCTTCTTAGCAGTAACAGCAGTACGCAAATTTTTTTACGCAAATTTATTCTATCTAGTATAAAATACGTTCAATACGGTTGACGATCGTCGAGAGATTGGTCACCCGAACCTTAGAAGGAAGACGCCTTGCCGCACGAAATCGCATCGCAGCAATTTGCGTCGCAGTTTTCTGCGTTGCGAATTCGCGTCGCGTTGCATCGCACTTTTGTGTACGGACCCTTACTATACACCTCTGCCCAACCCTTCGGAAAATACAGGCGTAATGTTATGTTAGTATCTAAAAGAAATTACCTCTTTAAGTTTGCTTTGTGTATAATATGTGACTGTTCGTTCTGCCTAGCTATTTCCCAACTATCTTGGGGTTAGCATCCGGTCTAACCAGATGCAACTGAATACCGGAATTTTACACGGAGTGACTACCATCAGACCTTCGCAACCCGGTTACTGGACAATGCTGATATCCTAAAGTAAGACCAGTTGTCAGACGTTCAGGCTTCCGAATATCCACAACAACTGTCATAGGTGTTCGTGTGACACCCGGGATCGTCGGTTTAACGTAGGTACTATCCGAGGCACGGAGGGGTCTCGATGTGTAACGAATGGTCATCCTTCCACGGACTGACCGCGGCAAGTGTTGCTTAACCTCGCAAATCGTATGATCCACGCGCTCGATATTAAGCTACCAGCCCCTTGACGATATTATTACACGTGATTGTCTAATGTAGAAATAGAAATAATTTAAATTTCTACATCGTTAGTCAGGGAAAGCTATAAAATGTACTCACAGAGTTGAGATGACAGATAATTTCGAAATCTTCCTCATTTTCTTTCGAGGTTATCATTGAGATTATTTTCTCTTACCGCGTCCTCGATGAAGGCCGTATTTATTTTTGATTCATCATGTCTTTCTCAAATTGCTCACACATGTCGCAAATACACACACAATCGAGTATGACGAAGGTACTACGACATAATGCGCTTCGGCAATCATCGTGTTTCCGAAGTTGTACGAATTATACGACCAATTAACTGACCCGTCCGGCCACGTAAGCCAATCGCGAGATTCAAAAGTACGATTCGCGGTTCCGTTTGGAAATGCATAGAGTTGTTAACACCTCCCATTGCTCATAATATGGTACGGTTCTTTTTTGGGTTTTATTTAAAAGCACTTTTAACGAAAATAACAACAAGTCAAAGTTCTAACATAACCTAACCTACCTTTCAGTTCTCTGTTGGTCATGTTATTTCATTGCGGGAGACGTTGAGACTTTAGAGACTTAAAATTATAGCGCAACCTATTATTTTTATAGTTGAAGTATTAAAATTAAAGTGCAAATTATACCCTTTTAAAGTGGGTACTAATATTTTTAAAGTTCATTTATATATAAACTTAACATCACATAACATTATGCCTGTATTTCCCGAAGGATTAGGCAGAGGTGTATACAAGGTTAGTTGGAAAAGGGGCCTAAGCCGCGGGACACGTAAAGTATCACTGATGACTATTTTAAAGCAAGTGTTAAAATTTCAAAATTCGGTAATTTTTATTTGCTAAATTTTTTCTTTATTTGCTAAAAAAGATTTTTACTTTAGTTTAAAAAAAAAAACATACCTGCTTTAGTTATGAATTCAGAAAACTAATTTCCTAATCCGTGACCCCAAATATGACCTAAATTGTAAAAACAGCTGATCATAGCTATGAACAGATAGATTTTAGCATATTTTGTACGAAATGCTTGAAAAGCTATTTCTCTTAAACTATGGAGTTTTGGAGAAAGTTGTAGAACAAAATTTATCCCTTATTATGGGTACTTTAACACCCTTTCGGCTTAGTACCCCCTTTCCCACTAACCTTGTAGTAGCACCCTCATTTCGCTGTTATATTTATGAATAGGGGGCAAGCCTATTGCCATCAACCGGGCACAAATCCAAACTCCGAGCTGCTACTGAGGAATTCCACACGGAAAAAACCAATAACACTTTGTCCGACCAGGGGTCGAATCCAGAACCTCACCGATCAGCAGTCACGCTTGCCACCACTAGACCAACGAGGCAGTTTTATACATAAATATCCCTTTTTTTGGTATACGTAACGTTCTAATTGATTCTGCTTTTTATCATTCTCCTTTTGTTCCAATTTAACTATAATGTGATAAAATTTATCAAAACACTAACAAAACGTCGCTTTTTACACTGTGGTCGGAAAACGTGAATTTTCTCACAACAATATTAAACACAAGCAAAAAGTTAGGTAGCATCGCGGTTGAATAAAAAAATATCTCCTTTTAAATCTTCCGCTTCACAGTAAATGGTTTTCTAGGTCATAGCACAGCACAGTTTATAGCTTATATTGTATATTAAGATACTGGATTGTATATACTGTGTCCGTTTTCTGATGTGCTGGAGCAAGAGAGAAAGAAATGTAAGGACGCGTGCATAATTTTAGTAATCTGTCATTGATCTGTTATAAAGCTGAAGTTTGTTTGGTTGTTTGAACGCGCTAATATCAGGAACTACTGGTTGGAATTAAAAAAATATTTTTGTGTTGGATAGTCCATTTATCGAGGAAGGTTATAGACTATATAACATCACGCTACGCCAAATAGGAGCGGAGCATAAATGAAAAATGTTGTAAAAACGGGGGAAATATCCACCCGTGCGAAGCCGGGACGGGCCGCTAGTATTATATAGTTTGGTTATTAGAATGAGTAAAATCAACTTATGTTTTTAAATGTAACACCAAATATTAATAATGATTTAGGTACGCAATATTTTTTCCGTCCTATTACACTGCACGATTGGTGCAGTGGTTGAGCCATTGGCTTCTGCGCTACGGATCGTGGGTTAGTTTCCCGCAGGGAGCAAATATTTGTATGGCTTACAAATATTGTTTCGGGTCTGGGCGTTTGTGCATATGAACATTTGTGTCTGTAAACGTATCTACGACATATGAGAAATTTTAGTGTGGGGAAACGTTTATTGTAAAGAAAAAAAGAAGAAAAAATCCCGTTTCCCTATATTGGCAAAATTGCCTGCTAAAACTTAAACGTTAAATAAAACAAACTAAATAATACGTTAGATAGGTACTTATTTTTTCGAGAATACTCACTCAGCCAAGTTGCCAATTCTCGCATATTTTATAATAGCTGTGTCCTCACGGCTCCGCCCGTAGCGTATGTTACTCAGTGATAATGTAGCTTTCTAACAATAAAAGAATTTTTAAAATCGGTCTAGTAGTTTTTAAATTTATTCGTTACATACAAAAATACAAATCTTTCGTCTTTATAATATTAGTATAGGTATAGATTATATCGAAGTAGAGATTCGGAAAAACATGGCGAATATCAAGTGATCTTCATTTTCATTATTCTCAGGATGTCAATTTTCTGCCGGGGTCGCGGTGCATGCAACAGCGAATCCCGTGACCCCGGCCTTAGGTCAGAAGGAGGGACACCGAGGGGTTTTAGCCAGTAAGAGTCTGGCACACCCCCCCGTCTTCCCCAGACGGGGGATAGTCCATGAGGATTTCCCCACGTGAGAAAAAAAAAAAAAATAGGATGTCAATTTTGATATTTATCCAAAGCTAGCGTTCGATATGCAATGAGTACTTAAGTGTAGCCGTACAGTTTAACGTTTATGTCAAAAGTGTCATCGTTGACATTCAATGTCCGCCATGTTTTTTTCGATATAATCTACACTTAGACATCAACATCATCAGCATTAGGCTTAGATGGGCTCCTTTTTTAGTCTCGTGGAGGCATGTAACTTTTTTATTTCGCTGTTTTTTTTTATTTGTCTTTAAATATATGATGGAATCAGGCGTTACTTTGCGGAAATCCATGATCTATAAATATACAATAAAATATTTAGTGTTAATTCCGCGATCAAGCCTAATCAAACAGTTGATCAAGCCTGAATGCAGTATACAGCACCACCCTCCCGCCCGCAAATATATGCAAATGCAGAAGGTGCGATTAATAACATGCAACACACAAGCAAAACAAACCGATACGACACGTGTTTCGCCCCTCCACGGGGCATCCTCAGGTGATGTTGACTCGTCGACCGCTTGGACGCGAATGGCACGACTGCGTAGCGCGCGCCCCTTTATACATCGCCTCGACCTGTTGTTTGTGTCGAACTACCCGCACAAATACGTAATAATGGGGATGAAACTAAATTAGTTTGGTCATTCAACAGTGTATATCTATCTGTATTATGTTTTAATACAGATGTTGTCTTTAAATGTGTTTCTATATTTATTTTATGATGCACATTGTATGTCTGTTTTCTTTAAACTTTCTTGTGAGTTCGTGGACAATGGTGTGGGTTACATGTGTTGTAACATAAATATGGAATAGATTATGTATAGGTAACTCGATTTCTAAGAATTGTGCTAATTTGAAAATCTTTAGTTAAGCTTGGTATGTAACTGTTTTTTGTCCCTAATAAATGTCTGTTACGAGACTTAGATAAATCATTTTCTTTCTTTTATTTCTTTTAAACATAAGATACGCGAGAATTGGCCCCCAGCACTGGGCGAATATTCGAAAAATATTAACAAAGTTAAGAATGCAGATGTTTAATACTACCTATACTTATGATAATGAAAACTGAAACTATACCGCTGCCGTCAAGCAATAAGACAAGAATAAAAACAATCTGACAATACTATAACGTTAACAACCCGGGAGAAGAATGATTTGTTAAAATAATGTCAAAAAATGTCGAATATTCGTCATCTTTAATTCCAAGTTTAAAATTAAAAATTTAAATTTCCCGCCACAATATTATCCGTCTAGAAAGATCGCATATTCAGTGCAAGAATGAAAATGTCTTTTAGAAACTCTCGGCTCAAAGTAAATGGTTTTCTAGGCCACAACATCGCACTTTACTGCATATACCGTAGGTATTTCTTTCTGAAAGAAATATGGGCTCTTGCCCTCATTCCAGCTAGAGGGGTAAAAATTCCAGACGGAGATTATTAAAATTGTTTTGATTTATATGTCGCTGTACGTGCTTGTTCTAAGAGTGAAAGACGACATTAGCTTAATAAAATGTCACACAATATTAAAAACTAGCGGCCCGTCCCGGCTTCGCACGGGTGGACATTTTCCCCGTTTTTGCAACATTTTTCATTTATACTCCGCTCCTATTGGTCGTAGCGTGATGTTATATAGCCTATAACCTTCGTCGATAAATGGACTATGCAACACACAAATAATTTTTCAATTCCAACTAGTAGTTCCTGAGATTAGCGCGTTCAAACAAACAAACTCTTCAGCTTTATAATATTAGTATAGTTGTAAAACAAATTCGTTTTTTTTTTTAAAAGCTGCCTCATTGCTCTTGTGGTGGCAAGAGCGACTGCTGATCGTGGCGTCCTCTGTTCAATCCACAGGTCAGGCACAGTGTTACTGGGTTTTACCGTGTGGAATTCCTCAGTAGCAGCCTGGAGTTTGGCTTTGTGCCCAGTTGATGGCAATAGGCTCGCCCTTTATTACATGGGACTTAAACATAACAGCGAAATGAGGGTGTTACTATGAGGGTGTGTGTAATAAGGGTGTTTTCTCTGCCCAACACATCGGAGAATATGGGCGTGATGTTCTCTTCTTCCTGCCCTTATCCTACACTAGGTGGAGTCGGCACAACATGTATTTCATAAATCCATGTTTTTAGAGGTATTGGCTTATTGTTTTATGACCGGCCGCCTGCCTGACATCAACCCTCCTTGGGAGTTCAACGCTCCTTTTTTGTTGTTATATTTAAAAAAAAACTTACGTCTCCAACATTTTTTATGGTTCTTCTTTATGCTACAAAACTAACTTTAAAGCTTCATTCAACTAAAAAAAATCTCAACATTTAAAATAAGTAAGTCTAGGTTTTTAAAAAATAAATAACTTAAAAGTCATGCATAAATTCCCGTTTCAAACCGTGCGCAGCGGAATAACTTTCAAATCGGACTTCCATTGCGAGTCCAAAACTGATGTATAAAGAGTACTTAGTTTGGGTAAGTACCGTGCCGAAGTTAGAAGCGGAAGCGAGAGCGGAAAATACATTGACGTAGTAAGTACAGTCAACGACAGGTCGACATGGCAATCGGGTATGTGGCGAGTCGTGGAGGGGAGTCACTCCGCACACCCGCAACGCACCCGCGCCATCTTAGTCTTGGCGCTGCACGAGTCCTCATCGACCGCGTTTATCGATTTCGATTTCACTCACGTTGTTGCTTGTAATTGTGTATTGAAAATGACTAGAAAATTGCCATGTTGACCTGTCGTTGACTGTAGCTATGGCCGATTCCTATAATTTACGGAGCGTTATTGGTTAAAATTGATACTCTTGTATCTTTACCAATAATGAAGCAAAGACCTCATAGCTTTGCATAGTAGACCCGCCTATATGAAAGTAGCTATCACAGGTAAAATTAGGTTTTGGGTTCTGGGCCCAGTTTGGCAATAAAAATGCAACCATTGGTAAGTAAAACTATTCATTTTTAACCGACTTCCAAAAAAGGAGAAAGTTCTCAATTCGAATGTGTTTTTTTTTGTATGTTTTTTCCGCGATATCTTTACTAATTGTGAACCGATTTTGATGATTCTTTTTTTGTTTGAAAGAGTATTCTTTAGAAATGGTCCCATTTAAATTTGGTAAAGATCTGATGAAGAACTTCGGAGATAGACAATTTGAAGTCGGTTTTATATTAGTGATGTTAAACCATCCACCTAACCATGAGCCTATTACCTGTTCAGTCACAGTTTTACAATCCATACAGTTGGGTTTGATGTCGGACGCCTTTGATGTCGGGCGATGTCACCGTGTAGGCGCTGTGTCGGCGTGTTACTTTTATTTTGCAAAAGGTATTCTTCTAAAGGTCAATCTGGGTTCTTTTATTCTCCAATATTGATGATGAAGGTTGGCCATCGACTAGTTTTTGCCCGTCGCTTCGCTGGCGTGATATTTTTCACCCCCTTGGGGTAGACATTTTGAAAAATTCTTAGTGGATACTTACGTTATCAAGGTAGGTACCTACTGTCAAATTGCAATTTACTGACTCCAGCGGTTTAGGCCGTGCTTTAATAGATCAGTCAGTCAGTCACTGGTGTGGATTCTGTTGCGCACTTTGACAGGACTAAACTAAACTAAGGGTGCTTGTCTCTTTCTGTTTCAATAGAAGAGGAAAGTGACAGCTGCGTTTAGTCTAGTTTAGTAATGTCAGAATCTGTAACAGAATCGACACCAGTTTCTCTTCTAAACTAATATTATAAAGAGGAAAGATTTGATTATTCGCATTGAATAGGCTCTGAAACTACTGGAGCGATTAGAAAAATTCTTTCACCAATAGAATCCTACATTATCCCTGATGAACATAAGTGATAGAATATTTATGAAAAAAACTTCTTACGCGGTCGGAGTTGCGAGGGCACAGTTAATTTTATATAATTATACGGATAGTTTTGTAAAGACCATCCAGTTATCTTGAATATTATTTGTGTACGGGTTTCTTACATTAGAAAGATTATACATACAAAACACATAACATAACGCCTGTATTCCCCGAAGGGTTAGGCAGAGTTGTATAGTAACACCCTCATTTCGCCGTTATGTTAAAGTCCCATGTAATAGGAGGCGAATCTATTGCCATCAACCGGGCATAAATCCAAACTCCGAGTTACTACTGAGGAATTCCACACGGAAAAATTCAATAACACTTTGCCCAACCTGGGGATCGAACCCAGGACCTCACGATCAGCAAGCGTGCAATGACTTGCACAATAAAATTTGCTTGTGAATTTGGCACTATAGGGTGGGTCCACATATGCGATATGCAATGTCTGTATGTATGTGTTCATCGGTCTGCATTTGCGTTTGGAAAAGCTGGATGTTTTAGGCGTTCCCCGTAACTCGCCTCTCGCTTTTAACTTGTACCAACAAACCAAAACCTTTCAGTTTAGTTTGCGGTCAGGGCTTTGTCGTGTTCATTTATGTGGAGGTACTCTTTTGTACCAGAAAATACGTAAGTATCTATATCTATTGTTAGTGACTTACTGTGAAATGTTTGTACGAGGAAAAAGTTAAATTTAGTTAATTTGTTTTATTTTTCTATGTGCATTGTTATGCTATTTTAAATAAAACAGTTGTCTGAAATTGGAATTAAAAATTTACCTCTTTCCCTGAAAATATAATATCGAGCAGTTCAAGGAAAATAAAAAAATGTAAATAACCTGGCGAACGATGATGATAAAAGTCGTGGCAATGAAGAAATCAAAAATTTGTGCGATTGAATACCAAGCCATTTTATTATTTTATTTAACAACAATTACTTAGAAAATGCATCAAACTACCATACATTTTATTATGAATACATCTAATATTAATAATTATATTTTTTTTGTTTCAGATTCTATATGCTTCACTCGGTAAGTATCCATTAAAAATAAGGCCACAATTAAACAAAAAATTGCAATTAAACTAAAATTAATAAGTAAATAAATTTTAATGCATCTATATAAATAAAAATGAATCGCCAAATGTGTTGCTAAGCGCAAAACTTGAGAACGGCTCTACCAATTCGGCTATTTTTTTTCACATATATTCCTTAAGGCACAAAGAAGGTTCTTATGGAGAGAAAAAACATAAAAATTGCGTGGAAAATAGTAAAAACAACACTTTTCTTTTCCCACTACAGGTCAATAACTTTTCACAGATTCGTTCTGTCGGGGCAGCTAGTAATAATAATAAAGATGTTGTCGACATGTGGAAGTTTGACTCAGCAGTCGTTGTGGGGATAGTCGTTACGGCCAATGGCCAAAAGCGTCGACCAGCATCTGATGAGGCTCTCGTTGGGCGGTTGGGTCAAGGGCCTGATACAGAAAGCGATACTTCTAGACACGGCACGTCTTGCTAGGAAATTCTTTTCTCTGAGGCCCTGACCACCGGTAGTTTGGACCCTGTTCCCGATGCCAGTGGGCTACTATTTTTTATTTAATTGAATATATTTAAAAAAAAAAATATTGAATGTATATTTGTAGACTGCCTTGTTAGTCTAGTGGTGGAAAGCGCGACCGCTGAGCATGGGGTCCTGGGTTCGATCCCCAGGTCGGGTAAAGTGTTATTGGGTTTTTCCATTAGGAATTCTCAGTAGCAGCCCGGAGTCTGGATTTGTGCCCGGTTAATGGCAATAGGCTCGCCCCCTATTACATGGGAACCCTCCGAAGAATACAAGGCGTGATGTTATGATGTTATACTATGTATATTTGAATGAATAAAAAGAAAGAATTAAAAATATTATACCGTATAGACCCAACATTGACGTGAAAAATTAACAAGGATCGAAGAACCGCCATTTTTTTGTAATTTCCTCTCACCTCGCTTCGAAGTGTGACCGAAGCTTTCTCCATAAGAAATCATACTATGTAGAAGCGGAATTAAGAATAATAATAACTTTTGTTCAAAAGCAGCAATAGCCTAGCGGTTGGACACTTACCTTCCATGCCAGAGGGTATGAATTCAAGCCCGGCCCGCACCTCTGTCTTTTCGAGTTCATGTGTGGATCTTAACTTAGGTAGTTATCACTTGCGTTATCACGATGAAGGAAAATAACGTGAGGAAACGTGCACACCTGAGAGAGCTCCAAAAAGATCTCGATGGTGTGTGTAGTCCGCCAACCGCAGAGGGTCGTGCCCAACCCTGGGACGGTATTGGACTATTTGTGTTTAGGTATTGTCATGGGAATTGAATTTGCGTGCGAAGTTTCAGTAGAATCGGTTTAGCAGAAGTAGTTGAAACATGTCTCGCAATATTGTAATCAAACAATTACAGGAACTAAAGCTAATTAAAACCGTTTAATAAAAATGGTTTTTTAGGATCATTTCTACATGGTTACTGGTAACTCGACGTATTCCTTGCAGGACGTCGTAGTAGGGTTGAAATGCAACAAATTAAGCCACCAAATGTTCTACCGATATTCATTTTTGAAATATCCCATTTTCAACCATTTGAAGCCTATTTAAAAATAATGTACGGCGCGAATGTAATGTTTACGTTTTTTAACCGACTTCCAAAAAAGGAGGAGGTTCTCAATTCGTCTGTAATTTTTTTTTTTTTATGTTTATTACCTCATAACTCCGCCATTTAAGTTATTTGAAAGGATATACTTCCAGATTGGTCTCATTTAAATTTAGTGAAGATCTGATGAAGAACTTCGGAGATAGACAATAGAACAATGACGAACAGTACGCATAATGTGATGATGTCATTATGTTACGAGCAGCGTCTTTAGTAGGTCCAACCATATTTTATTTAAGGCCACTAAAACGAAAAAAATAAAAAACATTTTAACAAAAATAAAACCGACTTCAAAAAAACGACGAAAAGAATAAAATAATTACCATATTATAAAATTAACAGTTTCAGAAGTCGATGCCTTCAATTTGGTTCAGCGTGGATTACCACCGACTTCTAAAACTGTTAATTTTAAAATATGGTAATTATTTTATTCTTTTCATCGTTTTTTTGAAGTCGGTTTTATTTTTGTTATATCATAGCTGATGCCATAGCAGATCCACGTTAATAATTAAAAGTTCAAAAATTCCAAACACATGCAGATGTGCATTTGCAGAAATATGGTTGAATCTGGATTTATTAATAAAAACCTAAAATAATTAATATCTCAAAAACTACTGAACTTCTGTAGAACATTTGGTGGCTTAATTTGTTGCATTTCAACCCTACTATAATGTTCTGCAAGGAATACGTCGAGTTACCAGTAACCCTGTATATTAATATTTCGCATTCAACTGAACTCGTTATAGTTAGTTTCACTACCTTTTGTGCTCATCACTTTTCAAATAAAGCAGAGAATTTCAAACACATTCCACACAAAGGACCGCACTAAATTCATACTTGACATGACCTGTACAAATGTACATGGCAAAGAACTTTGTGACTTATCTCTTGAAACAAGTCACGTGAGATACCTAAAAGCATATTACTGTTCCCATCAAGTCACAGAAATTCCTCAAACATAGTTATTAAGGACATCTTTGTAAAAATAATGCCAGAGGTAGGGTTAATATACAGGGTGTAAACGAAATCATGTAATTCCTTCAAAAGTCGTGATGTACTGCTGACATAGACTAAACTTGCACGAGATACGTTCGGATAAAATAAAAAAAATTACAAAAAGTAAACATGTCTTCTTAACGTGAGGCATTTTAGCGTCCTGAATTAAATGACCACACGGCGACCGATAGCCGCGCATTTGGTCGGAGCGCTAAAATGCCACATAGTCTAAGATCCCACTATAGAACGACCTTCACCGAGCTGGTTAATGGATGAAAAGTATTTTATATCAAATTAAATATGTCAATAAATATATTGCAAATGGGTTGGTTAAAAAATTTCAGTCCAGAATATGATTAATTAAAAAAAAAAAATTTTTAACATTTCACTGGTTTGTTTAATAGACAAATTCCATACCAATCGAAAGTATGAAGCCTATAGAATATGCAAACGTTAGGTTGACTATTTTTTTCCCGTCACAACTCTTGGGTAGGCAGGTATAAACACAGCATAACAGCACGAGGTTTGAAGGAATTACAAGATTTCGTTTACACCCTGTATGAGAGGCATTTGCCGCATTTGACAGGAATTTTAAAGTTTAGACAAGCGTGCGGCCGGCATTACTATGAGATAGGCATAAGAGGGTGCATTGAAAAAGCCTCTATGAGTGACGATACTTAGGTAGGTACGCACGAAGCACACTGTGCCATATATTCAGCCCCGCTACCAACCTTGGCAAATGCCTTTTTTTTATTTTTTTTATCGTTGGAAAATCCATGTCCCTCGCCCAGGGAAGGCGAGGGGGTCTGCCGGACTCTTACCGGCTAAAAACCAACGGAGTTCCTTCTCCTGACCGTTCGGCCGGGGTCGCGGGATTCGCAAAAGCATGCACCGCAACCCCGGCAGACCTTGGTAACTGCCTAATCTTTTCACGACACGACATGAGCTATTCTCTTGCCGATATGAGAGATCTACAGGCATTCTTCTGTAAAATCAGGCATTTAAGGCACTTTAGACAAGCATTCCTCCATTTTGAATTAGTAACCCTAGCCACAAGGAACTTTGAAAGCTGATTAGCTTCCACAAGGGATTTTTAAACATAACATCACGCCTGTATTCCCCGAAGGGTTGGGCAAAAGTGTATAGTAACACCCTCATTTCGCCGTTATGTTTAAGTACCATGTAATAGGCGAGCCTATTTCCATCAACCGGGCATAAATCCAAACTCCTATTACTGAGGAAATCCACACGGAAAAACCCAAAAACAATTTGCCCGACCTGGGAATAGAACCTAGGACCTCACGATCAGCAGTCGCGCTTGCCACCACTAGACCAACGAGGCAGTTTTTTAGACACATTTTTTTCAGCTTTTTGAAATCCATACCTCATACTAAGAATGTTTCCTGTATCAGTGTGTTTACAGACACAAATATAAAGGCCCGTATCGCGTATCCGTATCGCGGACGCGTATCATGATTGCTGGAGTGGACGGGTAATGATACGTCCGTCCGCCCGTCCGTTCCGGCTCGACCGGAGCCCTCAATCTGGAACTAGTCGGGCATACTTGAATAACACACGTGAATAGAACCGTATACATCCAATAACATGTAAATAGTGATGCTCCTCTATTTGAGATCGATTCGTGTCGCTTGAATCGTAAGCTGCCTTGTTTGTCGTAGTGGTGGCAAGCGCGACTGCTGAATGTGAGGTCCTGGGTTCGATCCCCAGGTCGGGCAAAGTGTTATTGAGTTTTTCCGTGTGGAATTCCTCAGTAGAAGCTCGGTGTTTTCCCGGTTGATGGCAATATCGCACTGCTAGATTAATAATGTATAACTCAAAATGAAGCTTTTTCCAGAATCGACAGAAAACTGATTATTTACTTCCTGTTATAGATTACAATTGAATTGAATGAAATTAATTACGTGTGAAGATTTGTGTTAGTAAACGCACCCATGACACAGGAGAAATCTTTGTGTGGCGCAAATTTTAAAAAAAAAAAAAAAAAAAAAAAAAAAAAAAGAGTTATCTCAAATTGATCAAATTTTGAGTTGATACAGTATTAATCTACCAGTGCGATATGCTCGCCCCCTATTACATGGGTCTTAAATATAACGGCGATATGAGGGTGTTACAGTACACCTTTGCCCTTAATATAGACTTGATAGGCTTGAGCGTCTTCAAAATTTCTGTATACGATTTATATTTGGTCTACGCAAGTATGATCATGTGTCTGAGTTTCGTACTAAGCTCAAGTGGCTTCCAATACGCTATCGCCGGAATTCACATATTCTTCACCTTCTATACAATATCTTGTACAATCCTTCTACTCCCTCCTACCTTAAACAACGTTTCGAGTTCCTCCATGACACACACTCGAGATCATTAAGGTCATCAGAGAATCTGACGTTAAAAATGCCAATGCATTCTACCAACTTCTTTGGTAAATCATTCACAGTTCAGGCTGTTCGGCTTTGGAATGCTTTGCCAGTTACAGTTAGACGTGCGCAATCCTTGGTCACTTTCAAAAGACTCGTCAAGGATCACTACCTATCAATATAGTTAATTTTGCATCTTTATGTATAGTTATTTATTGTCTGTTTATATTATGTATTACATACACATTACACTATATATATTTATTTCATATTTATTGTATAATTATAATATTTATTTATTTGTGTTTTTAGGTTTATTTAACGTACATAATTTAATGTCTCCTAATTAATTGTTACACTGTGAACTACCTCTCTCTTTTTTTCTTGCACTTCATGTCCATCCAAAGGTTGTCTGGAAGAAATCGCCTAGTGCGATAAGACCGCCCATTGTACATCTCTATTTTTATAGTAATGTTTCTTGTTTGTTTTGTGTACAATAAAGAGTATTGTATTGTATTGTGTATTGTATAGGCGTGATGTTATGTAGGTATGTTCGATTTTCAGAGTACACTACTAAAAGACATAGTTCCCTTAATAGGTACTAAAAGACATAGTTCCCATATAACATAACACGTGGCGAAACTAAGTAATTGAGTAAAACTTCTTTCCGTCCTTGTCTTTTGTTTGTCGTTTGATGAGTAAACTAATAAACTGAGTGTTTTTGGTAACGTGAAGTGATATATTATAGGCGCGTAAATACGCGGTTTTGGGATAAAAAAATGATAATTAATAGCATGACGATAGATGGAGCTCGTGGCTAATTACCAACTGCGTGGATCATACGATTTACGAGGTTAAGTTGCGCTTTCCGCGGTCAGTCTGTGGATGAGAGACATTCGTTACACATCGATACCCCTCCGTGACTCGGAGAACACGTTAAACAGTCGGTCCCGTGTGACATACGAATACCTATCACAGTCGTTACGGGAAGTCAGAAGCTCGAAAGTCTGGCAACCTGTCTAACCTTAGGATATCGGCATTGCGCAGTAACTGGGTTGCGTGGGTCTGATGGCAGTCGGTCCGTGTAAAATACTGGTATTCAGCCGCATATATTTTACGGGTCCAACAGGTTTAATTACAAACTTGAACCCACGTCCTTCACTCTCAAGGCCACTTATTGTCTATTGGACTTCATGAACAAAAACAAACCTCCCTTAAAATTAAAGTGGGTTCTTATTAACCCTCCATTATGATTGGGCCGACAGTCCATAATTGTTTGAAACAGCAATCAATATTATGTGGGCTTTTGAATTAAATAGAGTAGCCGATGTTTATATAGAAAGATAGAACATAATAGACTAGCGGCCCGTCCCGGCTTCGCACGGGTAGACATTTTTCCCGTTTTTGCAATTTTGTTCATTTATGATCCTCTCCTAATGGTCGTAGCGTGATGTTATATAGCCTATAAGCTTCCTCGATAAATGGACTATCCAATACAAAAATAATTTTTCAATTCCAACCAGTAGTTCCTGAGATTAGCGCGTTCAAACAAACAAGTTCTTCAGCTTTATAATTTATTAGTATAGATGGGTTTGCTCTTGGCTCTAGTCTAAGTCAGAGGTGACAGAGACAAAGTCTACGATGGAGTGAGCTTACCCAGAAGAAGCCTGTTCACTCTAACTTTGAAGAGATTCGGGTTGTATGCGTTCGGGAACACAGACGCAGGTAGTGAGTTCCACACTTTTGCCGTGCAAAAAACGAAGCGCAAGGAAGCATTCTGAGAAGCGGCCCGTGCCCAGCTGTGGGACAGTAATGAGCTGATAATGATATCATTACTGCTATCAGATCTCAACAACACAGTTACTGAGCAACGCCGACAACCTAAGACTGGTTATCAGATTTTAGGCTTCTGATTACCCATAACGACTGTCGTAGGTATTCGTATGACACTCGGTGTGTAATCTAAGCAACATAATTTTCTTTCTGGCTGGTCTTTTCCCAACTATGTTGGGCTCAGCTTCCAGTCTAACCAGATGCGGCTGAATACCAGTATTTTAGATGGAGCGACTGCCATCAGACCTCCGCAACCCAGTTACTGGCAATGCGGATCTGCTAATGACTTTCGGGCTTCTGACTACCCGTAACGACTGTCATAGGTATTCGTATGACAACCGGGACCGACGGCTAAACATGTTCTCCGAGGCACAGAGGAGTCTCGATGTGTAACAAACGGTCACCCATCCCAAGACTGACCGCGGCAAACGCAGCTTAACCTTGCAAATCGTAGGAGCATAATTTTATTACCAATATAAAATGAAAATTATAACAGTGTAGCAGTGACATCTTATTATCTAAAAGCGCCACCCGTTTCCCGCCGTTTATTACAAAATGGCCGCGATGACAGGCAACTGGAACATTGCAGCTGCTGCTCTCTTGATACGTTTTTAATCCTATATCTGAACTGAAAATAGGTTTTATATGAAATGCGAGATTAATTTGTTATTATAAAAAAACTTTCAGTATTATTATACGTGCTATTTCTTCAAATGCCTGGGCAGTGTTATTGGGTTTTTCCGTATGGAATTACACACCTCTGGCCAACTCTTCGGGGAATACAGGCGTGATGTTATGTTACGTATAAAAATCTTTCAGTATTATTAAACCTACTATTTCTTTCAATTGATATAATTAGTAAAGCAATAAAAAACTTCCTCATTAGTCCATTTATCGTAAGTGCGACGATCTAGTCTTAATGTCCGATTCCTATAAACAAAAACGAATCGCTTTGCTTATCGATGGTAGCATTT
Organism: Amphipyra berbera; assembly: GCA_910594945.2. Taxonomy (NCBI): domain Eukaryota; kingdom Metazoa; phylum Arthropoda; class Insecta; order Lepidoptera; family Noctuidae; genus Amphipyra; species Amphipyra berbera. The sequence continues at coordinate 11,081,410 of OU343144.1, forward strand.
TTTATTGCCAAACAGGGCATATAAATAGACTCATAAGCTAATTTTACCTGTTATAACTACTTCCATATGGGAGGATCTACTATGCAAAGCTATGAGGTATTTGCTTCATTTATTCGTAAAGATAGAAGAGTCTCAATTTTATTCAATAACGCTCCATAAATCATAGGAATAGTAAAATGTTTTTTTTTTAGTTTTTGGGGTACCGTAGTAAAACTAGGAACCCTTATAGCTTTCATTTCTGTCTGTCCGTCTGTCACAAACTCGTAATTTTTACAGTTTTTAACCAATTTCTATGAAACTTTGTAGATACCTGTCTTCTGTAATCCACCACAAAGTCGCTCAGTAACATTTTGAAAAAAACAGAGTGACATGTTTATTTGAACGCATGTACTCGACCGATATAAACATTTTGATATAAATACGTGGGACGTTTGCTCGGTGACATCCGGCGAGATAAGTCGTCATTTGGCGACGTTTACTCTCAAGTATATATATATATACATTATAGTGTACGTATAAAATAAATATACAGGGTGTAAACGAAATCATGTAATTCCTTCAAACCTCGTGATGTACTGCTGACATAAATTAAACCTGAACGGGATTCTTCTGGATACAATAAAAATAAATTACAAGAAGTAAACATGTGTTCCTAACGTGAGACATTTTAGCGCTTCGAGCAAATTGCGGGGCTATCGGTCGCATCTCGGTTGTTTATCTCGGGGCGCTAAAATGCCTTGCTTTAAGAACACATGTTTACTTTTTGTATTTTTTTATTGCATCCTAAGTTATCCCGTGCAGCATTAATCTATGTCAGCAGTACATTACGACGTTGAAATGAATTACATGATTTTATTTACACTATATATATACATATGTGCATAAAAATGTATGTCGGTACTATAGATATGTGCCATATATTATTAGGTGTTGATACATAATAATTCATGTGGGTGTCACTTAACAGCTCAATGATCTAAATTATATATATATATCTATTGACATTCTAGATACCCACGGTATATTAAAACTAATATACCTACCAAGTATTATTAGAAACAAAATATAAATAATACTGGCACAAGGGTTGTTATTTATCGCTTCAATGCTCTTTTTGTACATCTAAGTTTATAATTAGACGAATGAAAATGTTTATAGGTTCGTTCTGCCTAGCCTTTTCCCAATTATGTTGGGGTCAGCTTCCAGTCTAACCAGATGCGGCTGAATACCAGTATTATACACGGAACGACTTCCGCAATCCTGTTACTGGTCAATGCCGATATCCTAAAGTTATATCAGTTGTCAGACTTTCGGGCTTCTGACTACCCGTAACGACTGTCATGTGTATTTGTATGATATCCGAGACCGACGGTTTAACGTACTCTCCGAGACACGGAGACACGGACAACGAATGGTCACCCATCCACAGACTGACTGCGGCAAGCGTTGCTTATGATGGCAGTCGCTCCGTGTAAAATACTGGTATTCAGCCGCATTTGGTCAGAATGGAAGCTGACCCCAACATACATAGTTGGGAAAAGGCTAGGCAGAACATACGTACTGGGTGTAAAAATAGCCTTAACGAAGCTGAAGTCTACGCATACTGTACATCAATCTAAGTAACATACAGCAAAAATAGTTGCTGGGAAATGACTTTTATTTTTTGGTATTAAAAACAGCTTTTAATTGTAGCGCGCAATGTAAGCGCGTGCGCAGGAGACTGTGCCTACATTTCGAAAATGTTGATAATGTTTGTATAGAAGAATGTTTAGTAATAACATTTAAACTTCGTAAAAAACGTTCATAAATATGGTGACTTTGATCTTCAATATCTCCATAACCAGGAGAGGTTATGGAGATAGAGGTTCCCAGGTATGGCCCAATACCAAAAAGACTTCGTAATGATGGGAATAATACGGGGCTCCCGGCTTCGTTAAAGGTATTTTTACACCCGATATATGATGTTTATTCTATATTCTTAGTTCAATGAAAAGTTTATTAAAGCAGTGAGCCAGGTAATCTTATTGTGTCGATATCCGTAACATTTACCGTAGAATAGTTTCCTAGAAGATATTCAAAATACATTTACGACCACGTTTCAGTTGAGAGGAACGGGTACACGCATCATTCATCATGATAGTCCATGAAAAAGTATCCTTTTACACAGTAGATGATTCTGAGATAAAATGTGTGACGTCATGACTGCAAATATGAATTTACTGTGCATTGATATGAAATAATGATTTACTTTTGAAATGAGTAAATATTCGAATGGACTCGATAATCTGGACCTCAATGACTGATCTGAGAGATTACTGTAGTGTTTTAATCACTTTAGATTGATAGGTTACTGTCGATTATATGGATAATCAGTATTCACTGAAGCCTATGATCTCTTTATAGCAACGGAATCTTCTTTAATCTTGTGTCGGCTCGAGATATTAGGATAAATAAATAATAAATGATAAATAATAACAAACCATAACATCACGTCTGTATTCCCCGAAGGGTTGGGCAGAGGTGTATACACCTCTGCCCAACCCTTCGGGGAATACAGTATAGGATAGGAGGGTGTTACTATAGTAACACCCTCATTTTGTCGTTACGTTTAAGTTCCATGTAATAGGGGGCAAGCTTAATACCATCAACCGGGTATAAATTCAAAGATCGGACTGCTACTGAAGAATTCCGCACGGAAAAACTCAATAACACTTTGCCCGACCCGGGGATCGAACCCAGAACCTGACGATGAGCAGTCGCGCTTGCCATCACTAGAACAACTAGCCAGTCAGTCAGTCAGTTAATTTGGTAGATAGGCTGACTACCGTCGTCACTCGTAGCGACTCTTTTAATGCACCCCAAATGATTTTCTTAATTAAATAAAATGTAAATAAGAAAGATACAATAGATTCAAATCAGAATTCACTTCCAAAACCTTACCTTACCCAGTGTTCATATTTGGCTGGAGTGTCTTTTGAAGACAACATTTATCTACCGATAGATCTATAAATAAATGGCCGAACCTATAATTTCCGGAGCGTTATTTGAAAACATCGTGAGGAACCTGAGAGATATTTCTCGACGGTATGTGAAGCCAAGTCAGAGGCGCATGGGCGGCATAAACTCTGACACCAGATTAGTTACTAACCACACGAAAAGAAGAACACTGAGCGTTATTGGTTAAAATTGAGACTCTTGTATCTTTACTAATAATGAAGCAAAGGCCTCATAGCTTTGCATAGTATACCCTCCTATATGGAAGTAGCCATCACAAGTAAAATTAACTTAACAGTCTATTTATATTATGCCGAGGTAGACAATAAAAAATTCTACCATTGGTAAGCAAAACGATTCGTTTTTGTTTATAGGAACCGGGCATAAATGTCATTTACCTTCATTCCCATGTTCATGTCACTAGCCATATTCGGACTATGACAAGAACATCTTCGTTATTCTCCATAAAATCTAGCAAATCTTCATTTAAACAGGACACAAATATCCGCAATTCTTGAATTAAACCGCATGTTGTGACAAGGTGCAATTAAATACGCAATACCGCGGCCGCTGACAATAACAGTCGTCACCGCCCACTTGCCGGCCAATCTGCTGGAAACATACTCAGCACTAATTAACTAGTGTTTATACACAAGATGTACGAGTGTCGTATATGTAGTACGAGTGTTGTATACGAGTCGATGCCAGGGCTTTGGCACCGATTGAGGCCAATTAGAGTAACAAAATGCTGTTGTTTATGTTCCATTTTAGAACTTGAGGTGCTCGTGGCTCATTACTAACCGCGCGGATCATGCGACTTTCGAGGTTAAGCTGCGCTTGCCGCGGTCAGTCTGTGGATGGGTGACCGTTTGTCATCGAGACCGGGGCCTCAGAGAGCAAGATAAACAGTCGGTTCCGGGTGTCATGCCAATACCTATGACAGTCGTTACGGGAAGTCAGAAGCCCGAAAGTCTGACAACCAGTCTAACCAAAGGATATCGGTATTGCCATGTAATTGGGTTGCGGAGGTCTGATGGCAGTCGCTCCGTGTAAAATACTGGTATTCAGCCGCATCTAGTTAGACTGGAATCTGACCTCAACACAATTGGAAAAAAGCTAGGCGGAACGAAAGAAGTTCCATTTTAGATTATTCTCGACCGTTTTCCATAGATAAGGGCGGGTTGATTAACTAGTGCTTATACTAGATGTACGAGTGTTGTATACTTGTTCGAGTGTCAATTCCAGCGGCTTTGGCACCGATTTAGGTCAACTTAAGTAACAAAATTCTAAAAATCTGTAAATAAAATCTCGCCCATTTTCCATAGATAGGCTGGTTACAAGGTTTACTAGAAACATGGGCCTTAGGCTGCCTGTCTTCTGGAGCGGAGTGGAGCAGAGCGGTGTGGAACCAACCAATAGAATTGCATAAAATTCACGTCACCACTCTGCTCTATGAATATTGTACATTTCTATTGATTAGGTCCACACCGCTCCACTCCTCTCCGCTCCAGTAGACAGGCAGCCTTAACACTGATTCACTAGTTTTAACAAAAGATGTACGAGTGTCGTATATTTGTTCGAGTGTCAATGCCAGGGGCTTTGGCACTGTTTGAGGCCAATTAAAGCTGGGTGATATTGCACTAGCGTTTATCCAACGCAAGCGTTTTTTTAGCACGATTACAATGTACACATTATCCATATTTTCCGGAAAATTGCGAGGGGTTTTGCAAAAAGTCGTACTACAACTCATATAGACAGACTCATTATGTAATCTTACTGAAAATATACTGGGTCTAGAGTTTTCGTAAAATTCATTATCCTCCAGCCTTCATCCCGATTTATGAATCGGGCGATCCATGTTTAATAATTAATCAATAAAAAAAATATTAGTCCGTCCCGGATTAAGAATTCAATTCGCTTCAGTCGCCGGGCAAGTAATTTGTAAGAGGCGGCGAACGTAGCACCATAAATTGTGCCCAAATAATAGCAATAGGCAAAACGTGGATGTACTTAGGAGAACAATTCTGCTAACTGTATGTATGTATTCATAACATAACATAGTACATAATCAGTCCATTACTGTACCACTGCAGGGCACGGGCCTCTTCTCAGAATGAGAAGGGGTTAGACCTTAGTCCACCGTGAGCACCATGTACCTATCACAATTAATATGTCGTTGTTTAATTTTTTATTTTTTTTTACCTTTTGTGGTATAGTAATTTTATTCTAGGTGCATCGTTTTCACATATAATTGTATAATTAATGTACCTATACAAAATATTGTAAGACATTTTAAAAGAGTAACGGTGGAGTTTCTTGCCCATTCTTCTCCATACGAAACTACCTTTTGGAAGGGGCAACTAGAATCAATTCTATTTTCTTTGTAACTTTAACGTTCAAAAGTGCCTTTTATGTGCCTAATTGAAATAAATACTTTGACTTTGACTTTGACCGCAATGGCCTGGTGCAGATTGGCGGACTACACATCATTGAGAACTTTATGGAGCTTTAGGTTTGCAGGTTTCCTCGAGATGTTTTCCTTCACCGTTAACACAATTGATAATCAAATTATGATCCGCACATGAATTCGAAAAGTCAGAGGTAAGGGCCTGGATCGAACTCATATAAGTATTCAATCACTTTTTTTTTTTCGTAATAGTTACTGTATCACTGCCGTGTACCTTGGTACTTTGGTACCTTGGTAATGGCCTTTAGGTCAATGTAGCATTGTCAGTAATGCCACGTGGACGCGGCGAGTGCCAATAATGCACACGCCCGATTATCTACCCACCCCGCTATGAATACTGCGTAACGGATGTATTACGTTGGTAGATAATTTTTAATGTTGATAATTAAAATCAAATCATTTAGCAGTGATAGCCTAGTGGAGTGACCGTCGGACTGCCAAGTCATAGGTCACGAGTTCGCACCCAGGGCACGCACCTCTGACTTTTCGGATTCACGTGCGTATTGTATAATTATCACTTGCGAAATATTAAGTTTTTCGACGACATGTGAAGCCAAGTCAGAGGCCCATGGGCGGCATATACTCTGACACCAAGTTAGTCACTAACCACACGAAAAGAAGAAGAGTGTTAATATTTTGTTCTGCCTACCATTTTTCAAATATGTTAGGGTCAGCGTCCAGTCTAACCAGATGCGGCTGAATTTTACAGAAATGCGATGATGATTTAGATGCGGTATTTTACACGAAACGACTACCATCAGATACGCAACCCAATTGCAGGGCAATGTCGATATCTTAAGGTGAGACCGGTTGTCAGACTTTCGGGCTTCTGACTACCAGTAACGACTGTCACAGGTATTCGTTTGACACCCGGGACCAACTGTTTAACGTGCCCTCTGAGGCACGAAGGGGTCTCGATGTGTAACGAACTTCCCGTCATCAATCCACAGACTGACCATGGAAAGCTTAACCTCGCAAATCATATGATCCACCCGGTTGGTAATTAGCCACGAGCCCCCTTTAATATTAGTATTTATTATCACTATACTCTATTTACGGCTTGTTTCACCACTTGCTGATAAGCACATGAATCCAAAGAACACAGATATAGAGTGGTTCCCCTATACCCCTCTGACTCTCACATACACACGACGGAACACAGAAAACTGCTTGGCGCCGGACTTTCATGTGAGAGTGACCGCTAATTCACACAGAAACTGTTTACAGGACCGTTTTTAGCGAATCCGTTTTTATTTTGGTGATGGCGCCTGTAGTAGTCGTCTGAGCGAGTTCATATGCACGACAGTATTCTGAATCCAGTAAAAAATGCTGGCCCGACATTTTTAGACAATCCGTTTTGTCATCAAAAACTGGATGACGGAATAGTATAAAAAACGGATCCGTACATAAAGATGTATTGAGAAGTATGGGTGCCGTCACACATGATCCGTTATTTTTATCGTATCCTGCCTGCCAGGTGCGAGGGGCGTGGGGGCGCAGTGCAGCTGCCATTTGTTTATCTGATCCGTAGATACAGATGTGAACAACACATCCAATACCGACGGATCCGTTAAAAACGGTCCTACGAAAACAGATCCGCTGTGTGAACGGGCCACATAACTTCAACCCGAAAGACTTAGTATTATTTACTAGCGCCGAATAAAAACAGATGATGCATTCAGTCAAGAACAACACAAAATACAAAACACTAAGCTTACTAAAGAAGAGTCATGTTTTATATTTTGTCACACGATTGGCACGGTTTCAAACAACAATATGACGGTTCCGCATATAATACCGATGTCATTGCTGAAGCGTACGTACCGAGCGTTTACGTGTCCCCAATTAAAATTTTATTGGCGTCCCAATCGTTTGAACTTGCAATTTTATGTCGTTTTTTATAATATTATAATAAACAGAATATATCACGCCTTTTTTGGATAAAGGTGGAAGCAATTAATGTCCGGCTCATTGGTAGCGTCGTCGGATTGTTGAGCTCCCTAAAATAAGGTCAGAGCTACACGATGGCCTGATGCATGTTTGCCGTCAGTTGGGACAGGTCAACTCAAACCTGCTATGGCACTTTCCTCAAAAGGCCATTCCAGACGTTGCCCTACATTGTTACACTCGCAAAGATTTTATTACCACAATGCCTGGACTTTAAAAGAGACCGAGATTATATGATTTGCGAGCACGTTAAACCGTTGGTCCCGGGTGTCATACGAACACCTATGACAGTCGCTACGGGTAATCAGAAGTCCGAAAGTCTGACAACTGGTCTGGTCAGTCCCTAAGATATCGGCATTGCCCAGTAACCTGATGGCAGTCGCTCCGTGTAAAATACTGGTTTTCAGCCGCATTTCGTTAGACTGGAATCTGACCCCAACATAGCTGGGAAAAGGATAGGAGGAAGAAGAAATATAAACTTTAATTCATGGTCATGGTCAGCGACAAAATGGCGTAAACATTAGACATCATTACAATATATATACCAACTGTGACCATGGTCACAAATAACGACAAAATATCCGATTATCATTACAATAGAGGGTGTAAGAAAAAACATGTAATTCCTTCAAACCTCGCGATGTACTTCTGACATAGATTAACCCTTTTTTATCGCTGGTAATTCCTTATGGATGTCCCTCGCCCAGGGAAGCAAGGGGGTCTGCCAGACTCTTACCGGCTAAAAACCAACGGTGTTCCTTCTCCTGACCGTACGGCCGGGATTGCGGGATTCGCAAAAGCATGCACCGCAACCCCAGCAGGACATAGATTAACCCTACACGGGATACTTTTGGATTCAATAAAAAAATACAAAAAGTAAACATGTGTTCTTAACGTGAAGCATTTTAGCGCCCCGAGTTAAATTACCGCGTGGCGAGCGTTAGTCTCGCAATTCACTCGGAGCGCTAAAATGCCTTACGTTAATAACACGTGTTTACTTCTTGTAATATTTTTTTATTGAATCCAAAAGTATCCCGTGCAGGGTGTATCTATGTCAGCAGTAAGTACATCACGAGGTTTGAGGAATTACATGATTTCGTTTACACCCTGTATACTACGTTATATTTTTCAAAAGTTAACAGTTAGTTCATACAGAAACTGTTTACAGGACCCGTTTCAGCGGATCCGTTTTTATTTTGGTGATGGCGCCTGTAGTTGTATGAGCAAGTTCACATACACGACAGTATTCCGAATTCAATAAAAAATTATGGATCCGTTATTTTTATCGTATCCTGCCTGTCAGATGCGATGCTGCTGCCATTTGTTTAACTGATCCGTTGGTACAGATGTGAACAACACATCCAGTACCGACCGAACCGCTGTGTGAACGGGCTCTTAAGGTTATTTAAATCGAGAACGTAGCGCTTAGAGCATACGGAACGAATTACGATTATATTTAGTGACTGAAAAAATGTGACCGCGAAATTGTCTCGGAATTTATATAGAATGCATCTTACGCACTTTGAAATGAAAAATGTTAATAGTTTTAGTAAATTGATGATATAAATCGGCGACTTGGTATTAACGATGGCAGGGGAATGAAAAATGTGAGTAATACGTAGTACGTAGAAAGGAAGTGATTATCGTACTATACTTTGCTGTTAAACCGATAATTAATTATACATACGGTCCATCCAGCTGAGTACTTCCTTTCACATAACACGGGGAATTATTTTCTAGCAACAGCGCTTGAGCACTGTGTCCGATCCGAATACCTACAGGAAAACACGATCAGAGAGAAAGAAAGAAAGGAAAAAAGAAAGAAAAAACATTTATTTATCCGCCCAAGCGGACGCACACGCATACTTCAAAATTAAAAATATAACATTTCTTAAAATTAAATACTTATTACTACAACAAAATTTTGCACTTAAATTTAAACATAATATAACCTGGTAACCCAAACACAAAAAAGTAAAAAATAATAAAAACAAAAATATACAACATGTAACATAATAAACGCAAACCCTAAAAGTAGTTTGTTACGAATAAGCTGCTGAATCGACTTCAGCCATTTTTATTGTGTATTTTTTTATAGACGTGTTTTTTACTAATCTGTCTTTTAATTGGCATAATGTAAATTGAGCCTTATGTCAAAGGCATAAAACTGAATTTTAAATGAAGTTAACAATGAAAAAGTAATACTATTTTCTTGAATAAAAGCATATAAAAATAAAATTTCAGTGTATGTATTATGATTAGCGATCGGATAATCGGATGTATATTTACCTAAAGTTCATTTTCGCTACGAAAGTATGGAAACACTTCCGAAAATAATGTATTAGTAAAATAAAGTCCCGATATCACGGGATTGCATAACTAATCGAATGCATATGATAAATTGATGTTAATTTTTAACCCCCGATGCAAATATGGGTTAATATATTTAGGGTGTAAGAAAGTGAGGGGTGCATGTCTGTGTTAGTTAAAAAAAGGGTACAACTTTAGGAATGTAAATAAATAAATATGCATCCAATTCTAGGTAAATATTTGATTTTATTCTACAGAACACAAAATTTTACGATCCCGGAATTGCGAGATTTTTTCGATACAACAGTGCATTCCGTATTAGCCAACACCTGAACTTTAGGTAAATATGCATCCGATTATCCGATCTCTGATTATGATTATAACACAATATTCTAATTGGGGTGTTTGAGGGTGTGCGTTAATTACGTTACATGTTGTATATGTAAAAATACAACAATCTATGGCTACTATTTATAGTCTATGCTGCACGGGAAAACTCAGATGATAATAGTACTACATCTATAATCGGATCGTATTTTATCGAATTCCGGTCTGATAGCGCACAAGCGCTCTAATTCAGCTCCATTTGTCACCAGAGGGAACAGGTGTCAATTTGGCCTATTTTAACTCGGGACCAGCTGGCATGTCTTCATTAATAGGCAATTCCAATAATACCTCGAAGTCATTGACTCTGCTGTGTTGAACTGGCAATGAAAAAAGAAATATAGCATTAGGTTAACCCCTTTTTTTTTTTTTTTTTTAGCGTGGGGAAATCCTCATGGACTATCCCCCGTCTGGGGAAGACGGGTGGGTGTGCCGGACTTTTACCGGCTAAAACCCCACGGTGTCCCTCCTTCTGACCTAAGGCCGGGGTCACGGGATTCGCTGTTGCATGCACTGCGACCCCGGCAGGTCTCGGTCCACCAGCTTCTTCTGGTGGACCTCTCCTGCCCCACATCCTTCCGAGAGGCGCGCGCGGAACACGGCCCGCTATAGCATTAGGTTAACCCTACCAATAATAGAGCTGACCATTACTTTAAATTATATAGGAACAATTTAAGCTCCAAGTACGTTATTATACGTAGTTGTTTTTTTTTATAATTTCCATGAGACCAATGTAGATTATTGATCACTCTTCTTTTCATGTGGTTAGTGACTAACCTGGTGTCAGAGTTTACGCCGCCCATGGGCCTCTAACAAGGCTTCACATGCCGTCGAGAAATATCTGTCAGGCGTGCCGGTTTCCTCACGATATTTTCCCTCATTAAGCAAGTGATAACTATACTATACGCACACGAATCCGAATAGTCAGAGGTGCTTGCCTTGAGTTCGCACTCGAGACCTATAACTTGGCAGTCCAACGGTCACACCACTAGGCTATCACTGCTATAAATTGCTGTATATTGGTCACTTAGACTTGAATGGCCAAATTCTCAAATGCTACTACAATGGGGCTCGAATATTTTTCTATGGAAGCTAGCATGGCCATCCTTCCACCATTTTTTTTACAAAGTTGCTGCTCACATTGATACTGGCATAATGTATGGGTAGAGAACACTTAAACAAACAAAAAAACGACGGAAATATGGTGCCCTAAAGTGTCACGTTGCCGTGATATTTGGAGGCAAAGAACGCCATAATAATATGAGACCAATGACAAACATTAAAAATTAACTACATAACATCACGCCTTGTATTCTCTGAAGGGTTTGGCAAAGGTGTTTTGGTAACACCCTCGTTTCGCTAGTTATGTTTAAGTACCGTGTAATTGGGGGCGAGCCTATTGCCATTAACCGGGCACAAATCCTGACTCCGGGCTGCTACTGAGAAATTCCTAATGGAAAAACCCAATATCACTTTGTCCGACCTGGGGATCGAATCCAAGACCCCATGCTCAGCAGTCGCGCTTGCGACCACTAGACTAACAAGGCAGTCTAGTCCAGCCTAGTCTAGTTAAGTAATTACGTGTTTATATGCGTAATAAGTAAAAGATAGTTTAAAAAATGGCGGCATGTTGACTATGCCACAAAGGTTGTATTAAGCTGTCGTTAAGTCTGGTGTTGTCACTGTTACTTTAAGGCGAAGTGAGAGTGACAGCACGAGATTTAACGCTAACGTAAAATTGAGTAGCGTTTCAGAATTAGGCCAGAAATTAGTCAGATGTCACATTTAAAATTGTCATTTAAATATAAACGTGTTTTTAAAATCCTTGCTTTATACAAAAATAAACGTTTTGTTTATTTTTTACATTTTATTTACGATAACGCACAGTGCACGTGTATATTTGCATGGTGGGGTGAAGTGGAGAGTTGATCGCTGAGTGCTTTTATTGACTTTAAAAATAAATAAATGGGTTTTTCGTGTGTACTTAAAAATAGTGTCGGTTCATTGGCTCATAAGTATTGAAGCAGTAGGCATTTTTATGGCTTGATCTCTAATGTATTTTTGATTGTGCCAGCCTTCTATTGATATTTTTATAATATAATAGATCTATATTGAATCATGTTTTAAGTAAATAAAACTTTTTAACAAAAATAAAACCGACTTCAAATTGTCTATCTCCGAGGTTCTTCATCAGATCTTCACCAAATTTAAATGGGAGTACTTCGAAAGAATACTCTTTTAAACAAAAAAAGAATCATTAAAATCGTTTCACAATTAGCAAAGATATCGCGGAACAAACATACAAACAAAAACAGTCGAATTGAGAACCTCCTTCTTTTTTGGAAGTCGGTTAAAAAGAGAATTTACCTAATTGAAAAGGGTCGTAAATTACTTTTTTTTTTAAATGATATGTATAAAACGTACTTGACTCTTCATTCCTTTCATCGACCTTACTTTTCAACAAAATTCAACGCATTTTTTTTGCTCGTCCATATAATCCGTGTTTGCACCGCACCCGAACTGATAATACTATTATTATTGGCATGTGGCCATCTTTGCTCATTACAAGTGGGGACAAAACTATTTCGGGCTCATTTCGGAACACGACGAGTTCAGGCGACCAAGGTTACCGACGAGGTCGGTGATCACGATCGCATCAGTTATGGTAATTGTTTGGACAGTAGGTACTTGCAGAGATACATAAGTTAGGTTATTTTCGTAATGAGACATGATGTACACAATATTATACATCGCACCCTTAGTAATGTAAGGGCACAACACGAAATATAGAGTTTTTGAGTTTCTGTGTTAGATGGTCTCAAAATCAACTGTTCTACCACTTGGCTTTCACAGAAAAAGACAATTTTAAAGCAAATACTGTAATTATACTGTAAAAAAATACTGTGAAAACATCGGGTTCCCTGAATCTTTTAACACGTTTACCCAAAAGTTGATCTTCTTGAAATAGGGCTTTACTTTATTATGAGTGCGTCATATTTTTTACTTTTTCTAAAATGCTACAAAAACTACAGGAAGTCAGACGTGCTTTTATGATGTGGCGGCATCTATCACGCCACATAAGAATTAGGTACGCAACACGACGATTGTCTAGCAGACTACAGCGATAACAATGACAGCTGTCAAATGGAATGTCACAAATCCTGCATCGCGATATCAAGATTTGACACGCAGGTAGTATATATACAACTTCCTAACATCGCAGTCCTCTCGCAAGCAACTTCCTAAGCCGAGGTCCGAGTCCCCCCTAGGGGTCGCCCTTAGTGCTGTTGTTGCTAGCTTGTCATGATGTTAGCAGTAGTAATAGTAGTTAGCTTAGGTTAAGTATTTTACTCTCGTCTCCATTGGTTGGCGACCCTTCAGGTCTCGCCAATAACTGCCCGGTTACGTAGAAATGGTCCGCAAGACGACCTACAAGCAGTCGAATAGAAAAAAGAAAACAGCCGTTGGGCAGTGGCCCGCCGGGCATAAGACCCGCCTGGTAGGAGGATCTTCCCTTTTCGTTGGAGGAACACCATACCTCGTTCCTCCATAATGTTTTTTTTTTATTGGTCTTTGAGTTGTTTTACAAAAAGAAACAAAAATTACGCCTCTGTCAGACCTAGATCTTTAATTAGTGAGTGTTTGCATATGTAGATGTCGAAATATCTGAGCCAAATACTATAATGTTTCTATATTCAGGGGGGTAATTATAAGTGGTGGTCTCACATGTCGGGTCTTTTTGTCAATAAAATTGTATGTATACAGTGTGGTCCAAATAGTGGTGTCCAAAAGAAAAATCTGAATTCCTCATACCCTTTCTGCCTAGCCTTTTCCTAACTTAACTTTTTTTGACGACACGTTTGGTGCAGTGGCTGATCGATCGGCTTCTGCGCTACGGGTCGTGGGTTCGATTCCCACACGGAACAAATATTTGTATAGCCTACAGATAGTTGTTCCGGGTGATGTTTGTGCGTGTGAAGATTAAAAAAAAAAAAATTGGGGTGAGCTTCGAGTCTAACCAGATTAGGCTGAATACCAGTATTTTGCACGGAGCGACTGCCATCAGACCTCCGCAACCCAGTTCCTGGGCAACGCCGATATCCTGAGGTTAGACCGGCATTAGATCCTCATACCCATGGGTATTCAAAAATACCTCATGAATGTTCCGCGACTTTTTTTTTCGAGGCAGTTACATTTTTTTTAGAAAAGTTCTATCGTAAACCTGTGAAATAAAAAAGTCGTCTATACAATTACTTGCCTTTTCCGATAAAATAAGTGTTGTTACTGTAAATACTATAAAAAAATCCAATAAGCATTCACATTGCTTCTAAGAACGGGCTCTAAACACAATAAATAATTATTGTTATCGTTATTATTTCAAGTTCCCGCACTTTGCCTCGTAAAGACTATTTTTTTTTCTTCGTGTTTTTATTTTTCTTTAATTTTTTTTTTTTCGTTATGAATGTTTGTAAATTCCTCGTTGGTCTAGTAGTACCAAGCGCGACTGCTGATCGTGAAGTCCTAAGTTTGATCCCCACCTAGATCGGGCAGAGTGTTATTGGGTTTTTCCGTGTGGAATTCCTCAGTAGTAGCCTGGAGTTTGGATTTGTGCCCGGTTGATGGCAATAGGCTCGCCCCCTAACGGCGACATAACGGTGTTACTATAAATCTATGCTCAACCCTTTGGGGAATACAGACGTGATCTTATGTTTTTTTTTAACGCTCGGTAAATAATAGGAATCGACCATCAGTCATGTAAAATATAACATCTGTCACTATGTTTAATTCTAGTAAAAATATTTGGTTACTACATTAATTTTTAAATAAATATTTTGCTACTGTGACATTTTAAAGCTACATTTTTGGAATAAAACAGTAAATATTCATATTGTTTTTCATTTTTATTTGGAACATCAGCTTTTATTAAAACACACATTGTTTGTTTTTTTAATTTATTTAGTTTGCGCAGTGACATGACATGACAGTGACTTTATGAGGAAAACATGAAGTATGAATGTCGCGTCAACATCAGAATAAAAATGAATGAAAAACAAAAAAGAATCCATTTAATATTGAGTTTCTTTCTTTATTTAAACAATACAGAAGTAACGCAATATTAAATTTATAATACTCAATATCCACCAGACTAGTGGAACCTCGCCAGAATGTAAACATCAATCATTCAACATCCATAGACAACTACTGATACCCGATCTCTATATTTTACCAGCTGGTAATAAGAATTACAGCACTTATTACATTTACCTAGATTCATTTTTATATGTATATAGAACTAAGGACCTAGCTACATCTGGTGGAAGATATGTCGCCGATCTTCCGCCGGTACAAATAATTCCATATAAAAATCTCACATCGTACACTTTTGACCAAAGATGCGTTATTAAAATTCCTCGAGTAAATTACGCGATAGAAGATCGGCGACGTATTGTCAGTCAGATGCGGCTTGGCCCTATGTAGTGTTTTATTTTCTATTAGGATTGCCTGGAGTGCATGTGTAGAGTTTTCCTTCTCTAAATAGCGAGCTTTTTAGAAAAATAAATTCAATTATTATTGTCATTTGACATTAAGTGACTGAATGAACTTAGTCTAACCTTAATTAAAGATCACAGCTAATAATTGCACTCTTAGATTAATGATTGGTCTTCGCTGAGCTCCAGTAGCGAAGACCAATCTAAGAGTGCACTGTTTTTTTATTCAACTTTTTGTTCCTCCTGTAGATATTATTAGGCTACGTTTATGGAGACATGGAGCTTAGCGCGGAGCGCGATGGTGGGGTAAAAACCATAATTCAAACATTATTGACGATTTAAAACATTTCATAAGGACGTAGACGTGTTTTTTGCACGTATTTGAGTTGTAGTTGGATGTACTAGTATGACAATTTGTGGATGTCGCGTCTCCATAAATGAGGCCGACGCACTGTTTCAAATAAAATATATTATACAAATTATCTCCCACGTAGCGCGCAATGCGCTATAGGCGCTGTAGCGCAAACACTACAATTGCGGTAAAATTTCGAAATACAAAAAAAATAATTCATACTATTTTTGACAGTTGCTTATCAAAAAACGTTTCTATTGAACAGCATGTCTAATTCGTTTGTACTACACATGACAATCCCGTAGAAGTCGTTGAAATACAGGCGCTGTTTGTTCTATAATATTCTTTGATAACCACTTGTGACAATCAACCTTTCTTTGAACAAACTCCCTTTGAGTTATGATAAAGAACTGTAGGAGTGACAGTCAGTGTGTGGGTGTTCAACAAATGTTAAGGGCTCGTTCATCTAATAGTTGTTTGAATTTATTGTATGTGCGTGTTGATGTCGGAAATCTGTGTTTCTTTAAATAAATGGTGTCTATAGCAATAAATTAGTTAATTTTATAAATGTTTATGTTTGTATATAGGTGTGACGTAATTTTGTGTGAGAAATATAGTCTGGTTTCCGTGTGTTTATGGTAGGATTATCTATTAAGTGATCTTCTTAGATTTGAACTACTTTTGCTTTCATTAGAAAATACCTAATAACTGTCTCGTAGGTCTAGTGGTGGCAAGCGCGACTGCTGATCGTGAGGTCCTGGGTTTGATCCCCAGCTCGGGCAAAGTGTTATTGGGTTTTTCCGTGTGAAAATTCTCAGTAGCAGCCCGGAGTTTAGGTTTGTGCCCGGTTAATGGCAATAGGCTCGCCCCCTATTACATGGGACTAAAACATAACAGCGAAATTAGGGTTTTAATATATACCTCTGCCCAACCATTCGGCCAATACAAACCGTGATGTTGTGTTATGTAAAAAAATACATTTCATAATAATTATAATTTAAAGCATTTCAGTTATATTGAAAACTCTTCTTATTAGTAGGTTGAAGTTCGAACAATAACCACGAGTTTGCTGGAAATCCGGTGAAGTTTGAGCGAAGTTTACGAGCCTTAATGGATTTGGTATCAGAAATGTAGGTAAATATACAGAGATTGTAAACATTACCTAGGGAATGAACTGAATAGGGAATGGCAAATTATTTATAAGTAATAGCTGTGTCCTCACGGCTTCGCGGAAGAAGTTTTATTCCATTAATAAATATAGCCTATGTTATTCAGTGATAATGTAGCTTTCTAACGGCAAAAGAATTTTAGAAATCGGTCCTGTAGTTTTGACGTGACAACGTCTAATAAAACAATGAACGCCGGCAGCATGCACGAAAAAGCGTGACTCATTGTCACGTTCCGTCTGAGGCGAGCGTGCGAGCGAGAGCGCGGATCAAGCGATAGAGAAGCACGATGTTTTGTTATGACGTTGTCACGTTAAACTATCGTCCGTAAACCGACTTTACAGACAACCAATTTTTTTTTAAAGTTTATTCGTTACTTGCTGTGTCCTCACAGCTCCGCCCGTAGCCTATGTTACTCAGTGATGATGTAGCTTTCAAACGGCAAAAGAATTTATGAAATCAGCCCAGTAGTTTTTAAGTTTATTCATTACATACAAAAATACAAATCTGTCCTCTTTATAATATTAGTATAGATAATAGAATGAGATGCTATGAATTCATATTCATCGACTGGCGCGTAGAATCTGGCCAACGAAACCGGTCAACGTGAAACAGCGGCAATTAAAAAAATCTCGACGCTTATTTATTTACTTACTAGCGACCCGCCCCGGCTTCGCACGGGTGCAATGTAGATACTAATGTGGGGCATATAAACCTTCCTCTTGAATCACTCTATCTACTGCTGAAAACTGCATTAAAATCTGTTGCGTAGTTTAAAAGATCTAAGCGTACAGACAGCGGAAGCGACTTTTTTTATACTATGTAAAGATTAGTACTAACCTGTTTCTACATAATTATGAATCTACACTAATGTATGTAGCTAACAAAAATCAAGCTCTCCAGAAAATTAAATCGTTAATTTAGTGTATACCTAGTCAGTGTTGATATAATAATATTTGTCTGGTCATCGCCATGGCCACCGAATATCAATTTGACATTTTATAATATTTATTTTTCGAGTTTTTTTTTTAGATTAGATTAGATTTCTTATTATAAATCGCCGTTTATTTCTATTGTAAACGATGTCGAATAGTAGCGCGTAGTGTCGAGTACGAGAAGTTTCAAGTTTTTACAGAGACGCTCACGGTGCTATATTAGTTTACGATGTGTCAGAACCAAAGTCCCTAGCAAAACTGAATGAGTGGGTCGAGGCACTTCAAGTAAACCCCACCAAGAAGAACATAGTTTACTTAGTTGGCGGCAATAAGATTAACAAGCATATCATTTTGGGACCCAGTACATAATATCAGCAAGCACATTGGATCACCCGCGCGACGGCGCAACGAGTATTCCCAAGGAAGGTTGATGTCAGGTAGGCGGCCGGTCATAAAATATTAAGCCAAAACCTCTAACAACATGGATTTATGAAATACATGTTGTGCCGACCCCACCTAGTGTGGGATAAGGGCAGGAAGAAGAAGAAGTCAGTGTTGATAGATGAAGATTTTTTTAAATTGCCTCTGTTTCTCGTGGACAGCTTTCTTTGACCAGACTCTATCTGTTCTGCCTTCCACCATGCTTGTTTATTCATAATTACTTTGCGTTCTTCACTAGATATATCATGGAACGATTTTACTAAATGTTCTCCATCAGTCGGTATCACTAAAAAACAAATCTTTGTTCTGAGCGCTCACAACTTCCCATCATTTAAAATCCTCTCTCAACTTTTAATAGCCGGTTTCCGGTGACGTTTCCTTGTTCGTGTTTTAAAACATTAGAAGAATATTCAATGTCGTTTTAGAAAAAAATATCTTTACATAGTATAAAACAAAGTCGCTCCCGCTGTCTGTCTGTCCCTATGTATGCTTACATCTTTACTACGCAAGCACGCAACTACGCAACGGATTTTGATGCGGCTTTTTTTAATAGATAGAGTGATTCAAGAGGAAGGTTTATATGCCCCAAATTAGTATTAACATTGCACCCGTGCGAAGCCGGAGCGAGTTGCTAGATTAAATTATAAAATAACATTAGTGTTTATATGAATCGCCGTTATGATTTCGCCGTGGAGGCATTTACAGTTACACAGCCATCTCGCTCTAACTTTACGCCTTTTTTAAAGATTTAAAGACATTTTAGGTGATATAAAAAAATGCAATCTATAGAAGTTCAGTGTATCCACCTTCTGAGTGTCATCACAAATATTTAAACAATAGTTTTATTTCCATAAATGATTGATATAGAAAAAAACAGAAGACATACATTTTTCTTTCTCTTCCTCTTTCTAAGCAACAAATTGAGACGAAAATATGTTTCAAATAATATTTGAAGGATGTAGGTATATAGAATACATTTTTCAATATCACCTAAAATCTCTTTAATCTTTATAAAAGACCTTAAGTTAGAGTGAGATGATTGTGAAACTGGAACGGCCTCTTACTATTGAATTTAATGGCACTGCGAGACTGTCGTTGCGATACAATCGGTCGTGGAGATAAAATCAAAACAAAATCAATAAAAACATATTTCACATAAACCAATACAGGTGCTTATGAAAGTCAAATTTAGATGCATGGTGCATGCATGGTAATTAGTCGTTTCCTATGGGGAAGACCCGGCAAGAAACTCCATGGTAACTCTTTTAAAAATAATATCTTTAACAATTTCAGTGGATACAGTACAATGATTTAGGATGGTGAGAGAACAATGAAGTCCTGACCACAGACCAATGATAGCGCTTATGGGAACCCAAAACGAAAATTAAAAAAAGGCCTATCATCGGGGCAGTCGTAAAACTTCCCAGCTCATCAGGGCTTGCTAACAAAATTAAGGGAACCCCAAAACGAAAAACAAATTTTTCACACCTCGCATTATTCAATGACTAACCTTCTTGCTGACAGCCCTGACACATGACATTCGTGTTTGACATCCATTGTGCCGAATCTGAATATCTATCATATTTTTTGACACAATGTCGTCTTGTTTATTTATTTTTGTTCAGTGTTTTTGAATTTTGAAACATGATTTGCGCAAAATAATAATTAGCGCAGCTACTCGTATTTTGGACGCGTCATGAAATGTCAGTTGCCATTCAATGAATGTACTAGTGGCTTGCCAGAAATCCATGACACATGACCTTTAAAAATTGTTTATCAATGGTATAAGTATGTGGAATAAAAACCTTAAACTGTAATATTTTCAGTTTTACAGTTTTGCCAAAACTTGGCAATCGACATTGCTTAGGAAACAGCGATAGCTTATTTATCTATACTAATATATAAAGCTGAAGAGTTTGTTTGATTGTTTGTTTGTTTGTTTGTTTGAACGCGCTAATCTCAGGAACTACTGGTTGGAATTGAAAAATTATTTTTGTGTTGGATAGTCCATTTATCGAGGACAGTTATAGACTATATAACATCACGCTACAACCAATAGGAGCGGAGCATAAATGAAAATTGTTGTAAAAACGGGAAAAATCTCCACCCGTGCGAAGCCGGGACAGGTCGTAGTTTATCAATATAGGTTCGCTTACAGTTAAGACATTTATACTTATTATCTAGGATACATGCATATAACATTTTTAGTTTAATGTTTAACTAATTAAAAGCAAACACAGCATGCAGCACAAAAACAAAAGGATAACAGCAGAGACAGTTGACAGTGTAATTGATATTACAAGATAAATGTCTCCGGGGGAGCGTCATATGCTGCCCATGAGGAATCACAATCAGCAAATTATAATTTACTAACTATGAGCCCGACAGACAGCACCTAACGCCACCCCGGAAGCGCGCAATTGAATCTGAGAATATGTTAGTGTTGTTGCACTCGTTAGCCAACTTGCACATACGCGGAATTGGGGAGTTAGCACCAAGCACAGATCTTCTTAATGGAGGATAGAAGATGGTAATTCGGGAGCGGGGATACCTAGCCGAGACTAATGTTTACTTTTTGTAAAAGTTGGGGACTATTAACTTTATTTCTTACAAGTTTATAAAGAAACATATCTATTACTTGGCTACGCTTACTTAATGTTTCAATTTTAATGTGCAGCATTCTATCGCGATAAGACACTGTTTTCTTAGCGATACCCACAGAATAAGCCAAGTGCAACATGAAACTTAACATAACAACACAGACATCACGCCTGTATTTCTCGAATGGTTGGACAGAGGTGTATAGTAACACCCTCATTTCACCGTTATGTTTAAGTCCCATGTAATAGGGGCTAGCCTATTGCCATCAACCGGACACAAATCCAAACTCCGGGCTGCTACTGAAGAATTCCACACGGAAAAACCCAATAACACTTTGCCCGACTTGGGAATCGAGCCTACGACCTCTCAATGAGCAGTCGTGCTTGCCACCACTAAACCAACGAGGCAAATCTTCTTAAAATATGATATTATATTCTACATGGTCTATTTACTATGCGTATTCAATTACTTTGTGCTTCATAGTGTAAACAACCTTGTATTATTGTAGCCAACACACTTATTAAATATCAATCCAATCCTGTTATATATCTATATGCAACGTATTACAAAAATACCCTTTAGGGGTTAAAAGGTCCCTTGTAAAGAGTCTATTGGCAATATTTGAAAACCGTAGTAAGACCCAAAAAAATAACGACTGGATAAAACATAAAATAATCATCATTGAAACGCAACCCTGAAAACATGAAACTAAAGAGTAGACTACCCAGAAAGTTATTTACATTCTTACCTAATTTCCTCTGAGAGGTAAATGACAACAACCATAAAAGACTACTTGATTATTTACACTTTTCATGGGTAATTATGTAACGAGGAGCTGGCGAACAGAAGCGGATTAGTCCGCAAAAATAAATTTTACACACTGACTAAAAAACTAAAATCAATATATGGAGGTGATTAATAACATAACAATGCATTATTATAGGTAGGTGGATTAGATCTATTGTTGCATGAGTAATTATTATTTTTTAAACTTTTATATTCTAGAAGTTATTCAAAAAATAAAAATGTACTAATCTGTTTTTTTTTTAAAAAGGTGGACTTATCTGGTTGTGAATGCAAACGCTTCAGAATGAAAATAGATGAAATTTTTTAAATCTTTAATTTGAATATCGGACTGATCCGGTTTCGTTTGAAAATATACTTTTTAAAGTCTTTTTTGGCCAACTATGAGCCGATTTTGATTGAAAATATTAACAGGGATCAACGCAAGGGGTCTTGGACATCACGAATCGAAAAAAAAATGCTTTTGAATTTATAGTGTTCTACTCCGGTTCTGTTTGCCAGCTCCTCTATTATATATCTGGCGCTTCACCCACGACTTCGTCCACGTGAATTTTCATACAAACTTCCATCCCCTATTTTACCCCTTTAGGGATAGAATTTCCAAAAATCCTTTCTTAGTGGATGCCTACGTCACAAAAGGAACCTACTGTCCAAATTTCATGTTTCCACCTTCAGTGGTTTAGGCTCTGCGTTGATGAATCAGTCAGATAGTCAGGACAAGTCATTATATTATACTCGCAATCCGCCCCGGCTTCGCACGGGTGCAATGTAGATACTAATGTGGGGCATATAAACCTTCCTCTTGAAACACTATTGCTGAAAACTGCATTAAAATTCATTGCGTAGTTTAAAAGATCTAAACGTACAGACAGCGGGAGCGAGCGTACATTAAATATTTTTAGAAAAAAAGTAAATGCAACCCATCCTTGGAATGACACTGATTCCATAAATGTAGTTTTACTATTTTTGTCTTTTTGTATGTTTGAGACCTTATAGATCCTACCACCAAGCAAAATATTATTATTGCTAATATTTTCTTAGACTAACTGCCTTATTGGTCTAGTGATGGCAAGCACGACTGCTGATCATGAGGTCCTGGGTTCGATCCCCAGATCGGGCAAAGTGTTATTGGGTTTATCCATGTGGAATTCCTCAGTAGTAACCCGGAGTTTGGATTTGTGCCTGGTTGATGGCAATAAGCTCGTCCCCTATTACATTCGACTTAAACATAACGGCGAAATGAGGGTGTTACTATACACCTCTGCACAACCCTTCGGGGAATACAGGCGAGATGTTATATTTCTATCTCTTTGTGTGAAATAAACGATTTTTCTTTCCATTCTCTCTTTCTGTCCAATTAATGTTGTTCCTAAAAATCTATTGCACAGCTATTGTACTGTAAACTAGAACCTTCACCTTTAAAAATAAATCTACAATTAAGATTTATTACGGACCAACATAATATCACAAAAAAATAACGCAATCATCTAATAGTCGATCATTTTATTTCACATTAAGGCTGCTATCTCATTAGACACATCGCCCCATCAATCTTATTAACACGAATCCCTGTTACAAACTACCTACCTATAAGAAACACATCGTTTGCCGATCATAACTCAGTTCTTCTACGGTCTTATAATATTATTTTTTTCTCATCAAATCTATCCTGTATCCATTCTATTTCAAATTCGTATTTTGGATACTTTCCAGGAAATTACACAGTCCCGTGTCGTATGTCATGTCAGTATTATAAATATAGTAAATTGTTGAATACTGTTAACGTCGCTGTCCACTGAGGCGTAACGTAAATATTTCTTTGATATTGAACGTATAATTTATCAATATGAATAAGGACACAGGAAATAATAAAGAGTAGGTAATAGAGTATGTTGTTGTAGTTCTTTTTTACATAATTTTCATCGGGATAAAATGTGACGCGTCAGCTGTTGATGCGAGATAGTTTATTAAAATTAGTAAAAATACTACTAGAGTAGTAAGTGCCTCGTTGGTCTAGTGGTGGCAAGTGCGACTGCTGATCATGAGATTCTATGTTCGATCCCCAGGTCGGGCAAAGTGATATTGGGCTTTTCCGTGTGGAATTCCTCAGTAGCAGCCCAGAGTTTGCATTTGTGCCCGGTTGATGGCGATAGGCTCGCCCCCTATTATATGGGACTTAAACATAACGGTGTAATGAGGGTGTTACTATACACCTCTGACCAACCGTTTAGTAAATACAAGCGTGATGTTATGTTTCTAATAAAGTAAGATATAATTATATCAGATGAAAAAATATCAATGGCCTTGTATAAAAAAAAATAGTTTGTGAGGAGGAGAAGTACTATTCAACTTGCAGGAACTGTCATTTTCCAAATACCAGTTTAGGTTAACTAATCGTGTGTGCAATGCTTTAGAAGTCGACCTTGTACTCCATCCTAAAAAATCATAATATCAAGCCTTTACGTAATCTGCAGTTCACAGACGCAGTAAAACTCAATATTTGTATTCAATAAACACATTCTTTATACATAATGCTCAAAAGAAAATAAATTCGCGACTCTTGAGGCGTAGCAAGGTGTGAAAAGCGTTTGCATCATTTTACGGCTCAACGCACTATTTCTAAAGCGCCATTGATCCCAATATCCGTAAATAAAACCGGTCCGGAATATTTAAAATGGACGAACTGAGTATTCATGCTAGGCTCACACCGGCTTTTGTGTGGGACCTTTTTTCACGCTCTTTTTTTCTATTTAAACACGAGTGGAGGCCATGATTTGAATATAGAAATATAGATATTGACACGTTCATCATGCTGAGTGCGAAAGAAAAGTAAAACACAATATACTTACTAATAATCACCCTGAGCAAATTGAGGTCTCCGTAACAGAAGAAAGATATAAATCGTCGCTGCGCCTACAAAATCCGCTATGAATATTTTTTTTTGAAAATCGGTCTCTGATGTATTTTTATAATAGTTCTCAAGCCACGTGCACCTGTAAAATTTGATTTTTAGTAATTTATTTGGTTAAGAAGATAGCATCAAAAACAGATTTAAAAAAAAGGAACAGCGTATTTTGCAGGCGTAGCGATGAAGTGTAATATTTATTCAACAATGTCAGTGTGATTCGCTGCAAAATTTAAGCCACTGTCATCTACACACATATTTACGTCCGACCTTAAAATAAATGTCCACTACATGGAGAAGCTGCCGTCCATCCTCTCGACATAATCCCTCACTCGCCTCTCCCTCTTATAGCATTATATCAAATTTTACCAGACCATATCTGCGCCAGATGTCATTACAGAAAATAGCTTACATGAATCGCCGAGCGTAATAGGTGCGAAATTTTTCACGTGTGATACGCTTCAGTTGACTGCTAACCTTACTGCGTATGGCCACACAAAGCTACCGTTCATCGATTCTTCAGTTTCAACAGAGAAGATTAAAATTTGCGGTAAGCCGCCAATCTATTACCTCGAGTAACCTATAAGAATTTGAATGTTACATTGTTATAACATTCAAATTATAACAATGGCGAAAACCAGCGCTGCTATACTTCGGTGTAGCAGCATTATGCTGAGATGGGCTCCTTTTTTTGTCTCGTAGAGGCATATAACTTTTGTATATTGTTGATTTTTTATTTTATGTTTGTATGTCTGTATGTCTGTAACGAGACTCAAATAAATTATTTTCTTTCGTTCTTTCCACAGTGAGTTTACCAGGACCGCGCAGTTAATCATTTGACTCGTTTACAACAGATTGAGCAACTCCGCCTACATTTCTGGGATCGATGGAGTAGGGAGCTGGTTAGTTATTACACGCTTTAATAAAAAGCTGAATATTGCTTCTGTGATTTTTTTTATTTTCGACTTTGTCGCGTTTACCCTAGTCTCGCCTGGTGGTAAGGCACAGAAAGAGTTGAAGATGGAGCACACGAATCCAAGGAACAGAGATATAGAGATTTTCTCTATACCCCTCTGGCTATCACATACACACGACGGGAAACAGTAAACTGCTTGGCACCGGACTTTAATGTGAGGGTGGTAGAAAGAAAAGTAATATTGAGAAGTGATGTTTTCAGTACAAACATAACATAACATCACGCCTGTATTCCCCAAAGGCATGGGCAGAGGTGTATAATAACACCCTCATCTCACCGTTACGTTTAAGTTCCATGTAATAGGGGGCGAGCCTAAGCCATCAACCGGGCACAAATCCTCCGGGGTGCTACTGAGGAATTCCATACGGAAAAACTCAATAACACTTTGCCCGACCTGGGGAATGAACCCAGGACCTCACGATAGAGGCAGTTCAACGCAAATTGTAACTTTTTCTATAATCAACTGTTAAGTAATATGCCATGATAAGCCTTACCTAACTAAACTGTTAACTAATTATCAAGAACTTGGTACTTCAACAACTTAGCTACGTTTAAGATTTCAGTGAAACTTTACTTTGTAGTTCCAAGTTGTTACCTAAAACCCTAGATTTTCTAGATACTATAATGTGCTTAAAATATTAAAAGATAAAGTGGCTACTAAACAACTGCGCGGATCATACGATATGCGAAGTTAAGCTGCACTTTCCGCGGTCAGTCTATGGATGGGTGACCGTTCGTCACACATTGATACCCCTCCGTGCCTCGGATAGCACGTTAAATCGTCGGTCCCGGGAAGTCAAAAGCCTGAAAGTCTGACAACCGATCTGACCTTAGGACATCGCCATTGCCCAGTAACTGGGTTGCAGAGTTCTGATGACAGTCGCTCCGTGTAAAATACTGGTATTCAGCCGCATTTGGTTAGACTGGAAGCTGACCCCAACATAGTTGGGAAAAGGCTAGGAGGAAGGAGACTTATTAAAGTCGTAAAAGTCTATATTCATTATGTGCTTTTCTTGGACTGTTCTTTTGGGTCGATGACTTAGTTCCTCTTTTGGGAAACCTGGACAAGATTGGCACAAAACAGGAAATAATGGCATAAGAAGGAGATTTATCCTCGCATTGGGTTGAAAAAAGGCATCAAATGATGATGATGACAAAGTTGATAATGAATGGGCGCTTATAATAGCAAAAAAATATTGAAATTGAACTGCCTCGTTGCTCTAGTCTAAGCGCAACTGTTAATCTTCAGGTCCTGGGTTCGATACCCAGGTCCCGCAAAGTGTTATTGGGTTTTTCCATGTGGAATTCCTCAGGTTGGATTTGTGCCCAGTTCATGGCAAGTATGTTGTTATCAAATGCACAACCAATCTGTTGAATGATGATCAGAAAGATTCCTAAGTAGATACTTAGGCCCAGTTTGGTATTAAGTATTGCTACCATTGGTAAGCAAAACGATCCGTTTTTGGCCATAGGAACTAGGCATGTGGTAATCCCCCATGATAGCGGTCAATAGACGACTCACGTTCAGCAGTTGACGTGTGTGGCGTATACAAGGAAGTGCTTAAGTCAATTGATTTATTTTGTTCCGAAAATAAAAATAGTTACACTGACTGAACTTGACTTATGTTGCCATAACATTATTGACTCATAATACCATCAGAAATGCGTAGTTAAAAAAAATCGGATGGCTTGGGCACACGTTGTTTATAAATGTAAGAGAGTCTTCTTCTTCTTCTTCTTCCTGCCCTTATCTCACACTAGCTGAGATGTACATGTATTTCATAAATCCATGTTGTTAAAGGTTTTGGCGTATTGTTTTATGACCGGCCGCCTGCCTGACATCAACCCTCCATGGGAATACTCGTTGCGCTGTCGCGTGGGTGACCCAATCTGCACTGGGTCCCAAAATGATATGCTTGTCAATCTTATTGCCGACAACCAAGCAAACTATGGTCTTTTTGGTGGAGTATACTTGAATTTCTTCGACCCACTCATTCAGTTTAGCTAGGGACTTTGGTTCTGACACATCGTAAACCCATATAGTACCGTGAGCGTCTCTGTAAAAACTTGATGTCAATGTTCTGTATCGCCCCTGTCCTGCTGTATATCTGTAAAAATATAAGAGAGTCTAGTATATTTTTAGCTAGGAAACAGAATTATTGAATTATTTTTAGCCTCACAGCACTCGTCAATATTCCCTACAGATGTCAGTACAACACAAACAATTCAACCGATCATTGACAGTGTCCTTGAACATCCAACAGCCAATAATAATGAGCTAACATTAACTAATGCTTTACCGAATTAGTAAATGACTTACAAAAATAAACGCAAGACAGTGGAACAGTAAATCGTTTTGCAAAATGCGTGACTAGTGGCGCCAACATACACCCACGGTCTAAAGCTGGGACTACAATTAGCGGCGATACGAACTGTGACACACAGCGGTGATTTAGAGCTCTGCCTCATTAGTGCGTTGCGTTGCGTCGTCGCAGCGTCGATGCTGCGTCGTTTTCCATATATTTTAAATGACATGCCACGTTAAAGCGTTGCGTCGTCGCACGCGACGTTTCAACGGATCAGCGGACGAGAGACGAAACGGGGGAGGGTGATGCGCTGCGCTGTCGGAGCATACTGCATTCAGGTTTGATCGACTGTTTGGCAGAATTAACACTAGATATTGTTATTGTATATTAGTATGAAACAAATGTACTAATATTCACATGTGTGGCTACACTATGCATTAAAAATCACTGCCGTGTATTGTGTAGCCACACACATGAATATTAAAATACTAGCGGCCCGTCCCGGCTTCGCACGGGTGGACATTTTTCCCGTTTTTGCAACATTTTTCATTTATGCTCCGCTCCTATTGGTCGTAGCGTGATGTTATATAGCCTAACCTTCCTCGATAAATGGACTATTCAACAAAAAAAGAATTTTTCAATTTCAACCATTAGTTCCTGAGATTAGCGCGTGCAAACAAACAAACTCTTCAGCTTTATAATATTAGTATAGATATGTTTCAATCGCTCATGGTGTCGCAGTTCGCGCCACTGCTAAGTGTAGCCTCAGCCTAAGAACGACTTGAAATCTTTTATAAACATAGTTTCGTGTCATTAGATCACATTTCTGTATCGTTTCAATAAAACAGCAGTGGTAAGAAATGCGTTGGTTGTTTGAAAATACGTAAAGAAATAATTTTACATACAGTAGGGCTTCGATAATCCAACCACCCATATTCATACCCTGTTCGGATGTATGGAGCGTTCAGATTATAGTATGTAGCTATCGTGAAAGGTCTTTTCTGAAATAAAACAAAGATTTTTGTAATTGTATTTATTTAATCGTTAGGTATCATTACTCTTTAAAAAAATGTAATAATATAGAACTTTGTCGAGTGGTATTTAGCGACAAAGAAAATATTTAGCGATAAAACAAAGCTTATTTATTATTCCCTTTATTCATTTCTAAACATACAGGATGTCCCGTAATTAATGGATAACCTGGAAATGGCGTATAGCAGAAATAAAGAACTTACAAAAAAAAAACCCAAATCGGTAAAAAAATATTTTCTGAAAATTTTGCATTAAAAAAGTAAAGCAAGTTTTTTTTTTTAATGTTCATTATCTAGTATTTCTATTTACTGCTTATAAAAACATAAAACCACTGAAATTTATACATGAATTAATGGTCGTGGCGTACAAGAACTTAAAATGAGGTAAAAAATAACAAATCTTGGTTGCTAAAAAAAATATAGAATAAGTTAGTAACAATTCGTGCTTATCTGCTATATTAGTAATGTTAAGGTCATTAGTTCTGCTGTTAGCCATTTCAAGGTTATCCATTAATTACTGGACACCCTGTATAATGTATGTTTAAATACTTCTACAAAAAAACAAACAAAGTTATAAATATAAAAAAAAATTGAATTACGTGAAGAGTGATTAAAAATATACACAGTACGGCGGTTCACCCACGGTGACGCAAGTCAAGTGTGTGCTACATAGACGTGCGACTATGCGGCATCTGTGTGCGACTCCGTACAACTCAGTGTGATGCTAAAATCGTTCTGACGCGTGTCGCTCCGACTTGCGACATCGTAGGGGAATCGCCTACGTCATAGTGTTTAATCCTAATTTCACTCTGGCAAGAAAAAAACAGCTGATTCATTATTAGTATTTATTTTCTAAACATTGAAATAAATATTACAACATACCTACTTTATAAGCAGCATTGCGCTAATTTTTAATTCTGGAACGCACATCGGTATAAAAATATTCTTAGTGATATTAGCATAATAAATATAGATAATGTACATACCTTAATCACTTTGGCGCCCACGTAACTTACATTTCAAATTAAATGACCTAGAAATATACGTAATTCTTTAACGAATTACCACTCCGTGAACTTACTGTTGTGTCAGAGCGGCTTAATGGCGTAGTGTGACAGCGATTGTGGCGTAGCTATGTCCATAAAATGTTCTTGAACCTTGCTCGACGAACGGCTAAAACCATTTAAGGGCAAATTACAGACTTGTATCGGCCGATAGTTTAATCGGTTCCTTGATTAGTGAAGATGTATGCAAGTGCGCACATTATAAGGATTCTGTTTCCCTTATAAAAAGATCTGTAATAAGTCTGCGGGGGCTCTTATAGTTCACTGGTGTAAGCTGCATGAATCTTTAGGTACAAATGTTTCTCCGTTTATGCTGATTTTTGAACTTGAATGGCGTTCGACTTACGGTTGACGCCTTGCAGGAATGATTTTGTAAATACTTGCTGCTGGCCCGACATTTTGGCTTGTCTGCTGGGTCACTAGTTAAATTGTGAACCGATTTTAATGATTCTATTTTGTTTGAAAGAGTTTTCTCTCGAGGTAGTCCCATTTATGGAATTCTTGAATAAATAACAGCAAATCACTCATGAAATTGCATTTTTATATACATTAAACATGTGATACCTAGACTATAATTTAAGGCCACTTAAATAAAAAAAGCATTTAAACAAAAAATAAAACCGACTTCAAAAAAACTAATAATATAATTACCGAATTATAAAATTAGCAGTTTCAGAAGTCGGTGCTAATTCAGACTGAATCAAATTGAAGGCACCGATTTCTGAAACTGTTTATTTTATGAAATGGTGATTAATTTATTAACTTTTTTAAGGTCGGTTTTATTTTTTGTCAGAAAGATTTTTATTGTACTCTAATTAGGTATCGGAATTGATGGTTAAAACCTTTCGGATACATCGGATCTACGGTGTATAGGCGGCGGTAACTAGTTTTCATCTGGTGACCCTTCGTCTTGTTATCCAACTTGTTCGTTTCTACCTAGCCCTTTTCCAACTATTTTGGGGTCAGCTTCCAGGCTAACCAGATGCAACTGAATAGGTATCAGTATTTTACAAGGAGCGACTGCCATCAGACCTCCGTAACCCAGTTACTGGACAATGCCGATATCCCAAGGTTAGACCGCCTGTTGGTCAGAATTTCGGGCTTCTGACTACCCGTAACGACAGTCATAGGTATTCGTATGACACCCGGATCCGGCAGTCTAACGTGCTCTCCGAGGCACGGAGGGGTCCCGATATGTAACGAACGGTTACCCATCTACGAACTGACCACGGCAAGTGCAGCTTAACTTCGCAAATCTTATGATCCAGGTGGTTGTTAATTGGGCACGAGCTCCTTCTTGTAATCCAACCTATTACAGTAAAAAATTCAACAGCTCTGTTGATCGGCTAGCAATTTATATATTTTTAACTCGGTCGTAACTGTGGCTTTATATGAAGATTTTGATGCCAATATTCAGCTCATCTCACGTTCCATAAATACAATTTAAAATGCATTCAATAAAAATATACTGAAGAAAGATCGCTTTGTATTCGGTCATTGACATGTCAATCGTGGGAGCTACAATTCATGATTTTATTATCGCTATAATACCAGCAGTCAAATTCTAAGTGGTTGTATTCTCATCCTAAAATGATTCAAATGAATCATAAAACTCATGTTCTATTCATGCATTTATTTCATTCATTCATTTAAAATTTGCATAAACAACAAGACCATATTAAGAGTGCAGTCATTTGCATAAATATTACATTTAATTATAATACTTTTATTCATATTTACAATACCTATATAATCATGTGCTCTTCGTGCCTCGGAGTGTCCCGGGTGTCATACGAATACCTATGACAGTCGTTACGGGAAGTCAGAAGCCCGAAAGTCTGACAAACGATTTAACCTTAGGATATCGGCATTGCCCAGTTACTGGGTTGCGGAGGTCTGATAGCAGTCGCTCCGTGTAAAATACTGGTATTCAGCCGCATCTGGTTAGAGTGGAAGCTGACCCCAATATAATTGGGAAAAGGCTAGGCAGAATAAAATATAAGTAGTACTCGTAATTTATTCATAACTAGCTGTGTCCTCACGTCTCCACCCATAGCCCATGTTACTTAGTGATAGTGTAGCTTTCTAACGGCAAAATATTTTTTGAAATTGGTCCAATAGTTTTTATGTTTATTCGTTACATAAAAAAATACATACATAAACTCACGCCTTTTTCCCATGGGGGTAGGCAGAAACTATAGAACGCCACATGCTACGACTCTTACATACCCCTTTCGCTTCATCCACATTCATACATCTTGTCATACACGCACGCCGGTTGAGAGTACTACGCACCTGACCTTTGTGAAGAACATCACCAATAACATCGATGTATGTCCTTCTAGGACGTCCTCTACCGGCGTTCCCATTAACATCCGCCTTATAAATTTCTTTTGTTAATCGCCGTTCACTCATTCTCTCAACATGGCCAAACCACCTAAGCATACTCCTTTCAATTTTTGTCACTACATCATCTTTTAAACCGCAACTTTGTCTAATCTCTTCATTTCTCAATCTATCATTCAAAGTTACACCGCACATACTTCGCAAGGAACGCATTTCCACGGCATTTATTCTACTTTCATATCTCTTCTGCCACGACCAACATTCACTTCCATACATAAGCGTGGGTACCAACACACCATTATGGACAGCCAGTCGTGCCTTTTTGGACATCGACCGGCTAGCCACAACCGCATGCAAAGCACCATTTACTTTATTTCCCGCATTTGCTCTCCTTTCCACATCTTCGTCAATCTTACCATCTCTTGCAAACATGCTTCCCAAATAAACAAACTCATTCACCTGTTCAGTACTGTAAAAAAATACATAAATCTAAAAATACAAAAATACAAATCTTTCCTCTTTATAATATTAGTATAGATTATGGTTTTGGTGACTGCCTTGTTGCTCTAGTGATGGCAAGCGCGACTGCAGATCTCGAGGTCCTGGGTGCGATCCCCAGGTCGGGCAAAGTGTTATTGGGTTTTTTCGTGTGGAATTTCTCAGTAGCAGCCAGATTGATGTGCCCGGTTGATGGCAATAGGCTCGCCCGCTATTACATGGGACTTAAACAACGGTGAAATAAGGGTGTTACTAAAATATCTCTGCCCAACCCTTCGGGGAATAGAAGCGTGATGTTATGTTACTGTCAACAACGAAAAGATTAGTTTAGCTAGATTCTTATTTACTTTTCCTTTACCTAGATATACGAACTAGGACACAATTAAAGTGTTTTTTCGTTCATATTAATTAAATCGAAAGAAAATTTTAGTCATTTCACAAACGAAGTCAACCAATTCGACGTATTTAAATTGGACTCTCTTTACAAACAATTATACGATTTTATTTCTAGCAGTTGATCTTTTCAGTAAATACGAGTTGTTTGAGCCTGAAAATTTCTGTTCATTAATTGAATATTTTCGAAGAATGTGTACGACAAACGAATTCGGTGAAACAGGAGTGTATAACGTACTATTACTTTATTTATAACTAGCGGTGTCCTCACGGCTCCGCCCGTAGCCTATCATCCATATTCTAAGACGTTCCTCCAAAATTTACTCGACTCATACTCGACTCAGAACGGCCTCGAAAACACCTTCAAAATCGCGATAAATAGCCTTCGCGATAAATAGTTCTAAGGATTATCGTAAGCATATTCGATAAAGTCCTTAAAATTATTTTTTATTACATACGAACTTTGACACTTCCTTCCTTAAGGTAGGTTCTGGGGTACCTTGAGTTTGACAGATGATTACTTACCTCGACTGAGGAAAAATCCCGAGCCGAGGACGTTTATGTCAAATCGAGGTGGAGTCGAGTCGAGTTAGTTTTGGAGGAACGTCTTAGAATATGGGTGTATCTTACTCAGTGATAATGTAGCTTTCTAACGGAAAAAGATTTTTTTGAAATCGGTCCAGTAGTTTTTAAGTTTATTTGTTACATACAAAAATACAAATCTTTCCTCTTTATAATATTAGCATAGATAGCGGCCCGTCCCGGCTTCGCACGGTGGCCTTTTTTTTAAACATTTTGGGATAAATAAAGATAATTATAGCTTATATTACTCAGTGATAAGGTAGCTTTTTTTATTTTATTTTTTTATTTCAAATGTGTTTGCTCTTGACTCTAGTCTAGGTCAGAGGAGACAGAGACAAAGTCTACGATGGAGTGAGCTTACCCAGAAGAAGCCTGTTAACTCAAACTTTGAAGAGATTCAGGTTGAATGCGTTCGGGAACACAAACGCAGGTAGTGAGTTTCTAACGGCAAAAGAATTTTTGAAATCGGTCCTGTAGTTTTTAAGTTTATTTTTTACATACAAAAATACAAATCTTTCCTCTTTATAATATTAGTATAGATAGTACAAAAAATACTCCTGTT
This sequence comes from Amphipyra berbera, assembly GCA_910594945.2. Classification (NCBI taxonomy): domain Eukaryota; kingdom Metazoa; phylum Arthropoda; class Insecta; order Lepidoptera; family Noctuidae; genus Amphipyra; species Amphipyra berbera. Next base: position 11,115,963 of record OU343144.1, read on the forward strand.
TCGCCGGATTCGTTTGCCTATATAGCATATTATATTATAGCAGCGATAGCCTAGTGGTGTGACCATCGGACTGTCAAGTCATAGGTCTCGTGTTCGAACCCAAGGCACGCACCTCTGACTTTCTGACTAAAAAACGATTGCTTAAAAACGATGGAGGATAACATCGTGAGGAAACCGGCATGCCTGAGAGTTAGTTCTCAACGGCATGTGAAGCCAAGTCAGAGTCCCACGGGCGGCATAAACTCTGACGTGTGGTTAGTCACTAACCACACGAAAATAAGAAGACTTTATTTATGTAAGGACTAGTCTTTACTTCGAAGTTCATCATGAAATTGAAGTAATTTCCAAAGTACTTAGGTACAGAGGTAAATTGTACCTAGCCTTTTCCCAACTATGTTGGTGACAGCTTCCAGCCTAACCAGATGCAGCTGAATACCAGTATTTGACACGGAGTGACTGCCATCAGACCTCTGCACCCCAGTTATTGGTTAAACCGGTTGTCAGACTTTTGAGCTTTTGACTACCCGTAACGACTGTTATAGGTATTCGTATGAGACCCTTGACCGACGGCTTAACGTGCTCTCCGAGGCACGGAGGGGTCTCGATGTGTAACGAATGGTCACCTTGGGAAAAAGCTAGGCAGAACGAACATGCAATTTCCACAGGATTGTGGCTCATCGCTCAATGTCAAGGTCATCTTACAGAACTCAGAAATTTTAATGTCCCAAGACGTGACCCATCTCTGTTAAGACTTGGATCTAACCTGGACTGTTCAGATTAGGGCCAACCTCGGACCGCAATCAATCATTACTGACCCTTTGATTCTCGCTATACATAATATTTTGCTGTCATACATCTTCCATTTAATCATTTTGAATTTAGAGTACAGTCAACAACAAAACTGCCTCGTTGGTCTAGTGCTGGCAAGCGCGACTGCTGATCGTGAGGTCCTGGGTTCGATCCCCAGGTCGGGTAATGTGTTGTTGGTTTTTCCGCGTGAAATTCCTCAGTAGCAGCCCGGAGTTTGGATTTGTGCCCGGTTGTTGGCAATAGGCTCGCCCCCTATTAAGTTTAACTTAAACATAACGGCGAAATGAGGGTGTTAGTATACACCTCTGACCAACCCTTCGGGGAATACAGGCGTGATTTAATGTTATGTTATGTCAACAAAAAAAGTCAATGATATTTAGAAAACATTGAAATCAATTTATCATTATTATTCTTCTTTAAATAATATTAAATTAATATTTTTTTTTTTTTTTTTTTTTTCAAATATTTTTCCGAGGCATTAGTTCGCCCTTCAGCGACTATGCAAGCCTCATTGTGTACGTCTTATATTATTAGATACTAAAGAAAAACATTAAATATAAAAAATCACATACATAAAAAAAACAAGAAAATATATAATATCGACATCAGGGAACACAATTTCACCGACACGGACTCCCACAACAGAGGAATCAGCGACACATTAAATTAATATTATACATAATAATAAACTGTTTTATACAAAAAAATTGCAAATTTTAATAAAAGTTTTTTGACAGTTTATTACGATACTCTCTTTTGTTGTTGACTGTACTAAAATGTAAATTTTAGCTGTGACTAATATTTAGACCACAGCCGTATTCCATTGTGTTTAGTGCTAAAAACCGCAAACGCACCGCATTTGTACAATGTAGGTACTGTTTAACTCTAACCACAAGTCTATAATCGCTTTAAGATCATTAATACTGCAAATTAACTAATTAACAACATCCTACATTCATAGTGTTTATGTCATGACAATTCTATTGTTCGTCATGGGATTATCGTTCAACTCTAATTAACAAGATTTTACCGATAAGTGACTAATTAACTAACTAGCGTGCACCAATTTCTATGATAATGTGCCTAGCTATTTCCCAACTATGTTGGAGTCGCCTGAAAGTGGCGCCGGTGACTGAGATGTTGTGTGGAAACCGGTTGTCATGGTATGGGCATGTGATGCGGAGGAACGAGGAACATGTCGTGAGGAAAGTTTTGAGTATAAATGTGGATGGTTATAAGAGTAGAGGAAGACCAAAGAAACGATGGATGGATAGTGTGATAGATGATATGGCTAGAAAGCGGGTGAAATATCACTATGTTATCTATGCTACATATATATCTATAATAATAAACACTTACATAACTAGATAGGTACCCACATAAACTCATATATAAAAACTAAAACTACTGATAAGTACATTATAATTATAGGTAATTAAAAACTAATAAATATAAAGTCAAAACAATACTTACAATCAACATTAAATTAAGAATACTAAAATCTACCTAGATACTTCAATAAATAAATAAAAATATATACGGTCGAATTGAGAAACCTCCTTCTTTTTTGAATTCGGTTAAAAATTACTTACCAATTCCTTCCTCTCTCCTAGTATTTTTGCGTGCTCAACAGGGTCCACGATGTACTATATATTATTACTCACCATCTATTAATACCATTGTGGAAAGCAAATAAAAGTTTGAGTTTGAGTTTGACTACTGAGATGACGGCTAATAGAGATGTATGGAGGAAGAAGATTTACTACGCCGACCACAAAAAAGTTGGGATAGGGGCAGGAGGATAATGATGATGTTGAGGTTAGCTTCCAGTCTAACAGCGTAGGTGGCGAGACGATCTAGATGTGTTTGCGGGACTGGCATGGTTAGAAACGGCACAAATAGAGAGGTTTGGAAGGCAAAAGGGGAAGCCTTTGCTCAGTAGTGGGACATTCCATAGGCTATTTAAAAAAAACGTGGATGTCAGTGGAAACCCTGGTAGAGGCCGCCCTAGTAGGACATGCACGTTATTGGTGATGATCTTCACAAAGAACAGGTGCGTAGTACTCTCAACCGGCGTGCGTGTATGACTAGATGAATGAATGTGGACGAAGCGAAAGGAGTATGTAAGGATCGTAGTATGTGGTGTTCTATAGTTTCTGCCTACCACCATGGGAAAAGGCGTGAGTTTATGTATTAAATATAAAGCCACGTTTGGTTCCGTACATAAACGGGATTGGTCGGTGTAATTAATTAGTAGTGCACATTGAGAGAATTACTAATGAGTTTGTACGCAGCATTCATTTTATTAATATGGAACAGGCTTACAGTTTGTTGTGTAACAACACCTGAAAACATTAATTAAGGTTTTATAAATAATATAATCTTATTTACTGACGTCATCATCGTATTAGCTCGAAAAAGTTTGGTAACAGTAGGCCTAGCGCGAACGTGTTCTATTTTTAAAACGTTTTTTTTTTTAATAAATATGTTGACATTTATTATTTTTATTGTGGCCAAAATTAGCAATTATGTTTAAAATGAATGTTTATTTGATGATGGATGGCGTTATAAATAAGGGACAAAGAGTTTTAAAATACGTCGGGATTTATTATTAGAGATGAAATTATGGTGATAATGTCGAGTGATACATGCAAGATGAATATTAAGTAAATATTATTGTATGTCATCAACACAATTTTTATTTTACTCGTTAAGAAAATACTTACACTATTATTTTTACTTATCTTGATGCAAATAAATCTTGCAGATGTTCTTTCAATCTGTACCCTAAGTGTAAGTTTGGCAGTTAACTACAGGATTCTGTAACTATTCCGTCAGTCCACGTTACTGTAAACTATCCTTTGACTCATATCGTGCGAGTGTCAACCTTTACAGTCAATTTTTACTCACTGCCTTTACTACAAAAGGGCCCAGTAGGCAGTTTTGCTAAGTTTATACTACGACCCCGGCGAACGTACCACGAACAAATTGCGGACGTACTCAAAAAAGGCCAGGTTGGTAGCACCCTACATTGACGAGCATGCATGAGAAGGTTAATGAATGTAGATGAAGCGTAAAGTGTGTGTCAGGATCGTAGCAGGTAGAAATCTATAGTCTCTACCTACCCCAATGGGAAACAGGCGCGGTTGTATGTACAGTCACGTGTAATAGTACACATAGGGAACTTAAAAAGCAAATTTCTTTTAAACAATATTTTATAATTAAGAAATATTTAAAACCACAATTTATATGTATTTGTAGAAACTATGTGTATAATATTTCTTAATTCTAATAGATATTTTTGAAAGGTAATGGCTTTTGAAGTTCGCTCTGTGTATACAACATATTATTACACGTGACTGTATGTATGTGAACTACGACCAAAATAAACAGTCAAATTTTGTAAAGTAAATTAATCATAAAATTATGCTACTTACTTTAGCCAGTAGCTCATTATTCGAATTGTCTTTTTCTAAGAAACATGACAAGACGTTACAAAGATGACATTTATAGACGAATATTTAAAGTGAGATCACACGATCCAATATATCCGTTATTTATAAATCTATTATTACTACAGTGACAGTCGTCCTTTGTGCTCACAATAGGAAGCGACGGTCATTACGCAGCGGTTATATCCGCTCAAGTCCCGCACTAAGTGTATGCGTTGATGTGAATAACTAATTGTATATTGTTTCTGTTGTGGACCGCGGGTAACGTTCAGTGTTTTATGCAGTAATGATTCATAATAAACTATTGTAGTGTTTTATCTCGCTTTTTATGGTTCAGATAGATCAATTATGATTTTTATTAATTTCTGTGAATAAATCTGTTGCAGACACTTTTACAAGTCAATGTAATGTTTTTCATAAGACTAGATAACGCCGGCCTTTCCCATCTGACTCGATCAAGGTCTCTTTTAAATTCCAGACATTGTGGTGTAAAAAAATTGTGAGTGTAACAATGTAGGGCAACTTCTGGAATGGCCTTTTGAGGAAAGTGCCATAGTAGGTTTGAGTTGACCTGTCCAAATTGATGGCATGCATACAGCAGTCATCGTGTAGCTCAAAAACCCGACGCACGACGCTACCAAGCAGTCGGATATTTGCGTAAGTCACAAAAAAAATACTCAAAGCCGCCAAACAGTTACAAGTTCGTGTATAAAGCTAGCCTACCTGATACTCTCATTTACAATTTAATAAAAAATAAAAATATAAACAGATTTCATATTAATAATGATTATAGAAATAATATAAAATATAGTCGTTACAGGTAGTCAGAATCCCGAATATCTGACAACCGTTCTAACCTTAGGATATCGGCATAGCCCAGTCATGGGTAGTGGAAGTCTGATGGCAATCGCTCTGTGTAAAATACTGGTATTAAGCCGCATCTGATTAGACTGGAAGCTAACCCCAACAAATTGGGAAAAGGTTAGGAGGAAGAACAATTATTGAAATAATATAAAATATGACTAGAGTTATAGTTTGAGTATCAGGTTTGGTAGTAGCATTGAACCATCGCGTAATCCTTGGATCACGCTTATGATATATTATAATACTGCTAGACATCATAACACAATAAACTGAACTGATTGATACGAAGAATCTTTTGAGTGAAGCACCACGTCATCATTCCAATTATTTACCAGTTATAGGCCTAGCACGAACGGCTCGAGGGGCTTATAGCTATACCAATCGCGCAGATCATACGATTTGCAAGCCTTGCCGCGGTCCAGGAGACGGAGACCCCTCCATGCCTCGGAGACCACGTTAAGCCGTCGGTTCCGGGTGTCATACAAATACCTATGACAGTCGTTACGGGTAGTCAGAAGCCCGAAAGTCTGATAACCTATCTAACCTTAGGATATCGGCAGTAACCTATAACTAGATTGCGGATGTCTGATAGTAATCGCTCTGTGTAAAATACTGATATTCAGCCGCATCTGGTTAGACTGGAAGCTGATTTGAACATAAGTGGGAAATAGGCTAGGAGGAAGAAACTAAGAAACACAACATCTTCCTAAAGCTGTTAAATCTAGTAGAAACCATTTAAATACTAAGTAATCCACATGTATTGTCCCACGTTTGTATTGCGGCGGACACTCGAGCGGATATGACCGCGTAATGACTACTGCTCTATTGTTGCGTGTGAACACACCAGAGGATTACACACACTGCGATTAAAGACAACTTACATAATTTGCTATACTAGTTTCTATATCTGCCTTTGCTTATGAGACTGGACAAGTTCCTTGGTGTAAGAGATGAGAGGTCTTGTGTAGTGGCTGAGCGATTGGCTTCTGGCACACGGATCAAATATTTGTATGGCCTACAGACAGTTGTTCCGGGTCTGAGTGTTTGTGCATGTGAAGATTGGTGTATGTAAACGATACAGGAGAAATGCGAGTACAGGGGTAATGTTTTATATAAGAAAAAAAAATACAAATAAAAACAAAGAGGCCTTTAGCCCGCAGACGAGTGATTGATATTCATCATCATTGCTGATGGTGGAATGACAGACGTTTTATTGAAAAAAAACAATTTTTAACTGCCTTGTTGATCTAGTGGTGGCAAGCGCGACTGCTGTTCGTGAGGTCCTGGGTTCGATCCCCAGATCGGGCAAAGTGTTATTGAGTCCTTCCGTGTGGAATTCCTCAGTAGCAGCCCAGAGTTTGGATTTGAACCCGGTTGATGTTAATAGGCTCGCCCCCTGTTATTTGGGACTTAAACATAATGGCGAAATGAGGGTGTTACTATACACCTCTGCCCAATCCTTTGGGGAATACAGGTGTGATGTTGTTTTATGTTATATTTTTTTGTCTAATTATTAAAGCTTTATGCAAATTATATTGAATACTTTACTGAAATAAACCGAGTAATTTTATTTGCGTGAATAATTATGTTAAAAATAATTTGTGTAAGTATTTTCTTAAAGTAAAATAAAAATTGTGTTGATGACATACAATAATATTTTCTTAACATTTATCTTGAATGTTTCACTCGATATTATCATCATAATTTCATCTCTAATAATAAATCCCGACCTATTTTAAAAGTCTTTGTCCCTTATTTATAATACCACCCATCATCATATGAACATACGTTTTTTAATATTATCGCTAATTTTGGCCGCAATAAAAATGACAAATGTCAGCATTTGTTTAAAAAAATAACATTTCATAAACAGAACACTACAATTTCATTACTTCGTCACACGCAGTACATTATATTGTTTACAAAGTACATGCGATATTTAAAACTATGCCTGACAGTTCACAATATAGAATACAAGATACGCGCGTCATCTGACAATTACCGCGTTGGCTATTTGGCTCGCTCACAAGTTCGTTCACGGCGATGACCGTGTGTATCAAACAAAATACTAAGTATTATGATGTCCAAACATAGTTTGTATGGCACATTAATTATTTAAATGAAACAAACTATTACACCGTGATCCGATTATTGATAGTCCCGGAAAAGTTATTCGAATAGATCGGATTAGTAGGTTTAATAATGAGATAATCGGCTAGGAAATAGGGCAGCAAATGTATTTATTGTCGATGATGTAAGAATCGAATTAATATGCAGTATCCGCGGCTTTGCCTACGGAAACATAAGGTTTACTGCTCATCGCCCACACTTAATAGCGTGATAATTTTTACCTTATAACGTGACCCGCATTTTGACGGATGTGACAGCCAAATTTCAACTAGATCTGTGTAAAAGTATTGGCGTGAAGCTCAAACATACAAACGGACAAAAATTCTAAAAACATTTTTAGCGTCAGTATCGTTCCTAGGACGCGTTGCATTTACTTTTGTTTCCAAAAAATATTTAATGTACAGTTTTAGCATTGTTACGATTTTATTATAATATACAACGTGTTACATAATTCCCCATGAAAAATGTAAATAATCAAGTAGTCTTTTATGATTTTGTTGTTATTTATCTCTCAGAGGAAATTAGGTAAGAATGTAAGTAACTTTCTGGATAGTCTACTCTTTAGTTTTATGTTTTTAGGGTTGCGTTTCAATATGATTATTTTACGCTTTATCCAATTTTTTTTTTTTGTCATACTACGGTTTTTAAATATTACCAATAGACTCTTTACAAGGGACCTTTAACCCCCTTTCATCTTTATGGGTATTTTTGTAACACGTTCTATATTTAAATAGATTATCTTATATTTAAGTAAAAAAATCGGAACATTTACCTATAGTATGAGGCTTCCATAGTCACGCAAAGTGCGTAAATAAGTTGAAAAAAAAATTGATAAAAAAACTAAATATTCTGGATCTGAATGTGATATTATGTATCATCACACCTTGTATTCCCCGGAAGGTTCGGCAGAGATGTTTTTAGTATACCCTCGTTTCACCAGTTATGTTTAAGTCCCTTGTAATGGGGAGCGAGCCTATTGCCATTAAACGGGCACAAATCCAGACTCCGGGCTGCTACTGAGAAATTCTTAATGGAAAAACCCCATATCATCTTGCCCGACCTGGGGATTGAACCCAGGACCCTATGCTCAGCAGTCGCGCTTGCGACTACTAGAGCAACAAGGTGATATTATGTATGCTAATTTATTTACCTGACAAGTACCTATAAAGTTCTTGATGGTGTGTAGGGCGCCCGCACCAGGCCAGCGTGGTGGTCTAAGGTCTAAACGCTTTTCATTCTGAGAAGAGGTCCACTAATTATGCTGCCAAGAATTAATGTTTATGATACTATTGTTGCATTTATAGATTGGCGGTGTGCTAATAACCTTGCATTGAATGTGGTAATTTTTATTTGCAATGAAGAAATCTTGCTTTATTTATGGGCTTGTACACAAAACTGCGAATCGGCGCGATGCGAATTCGCAACGCAGAAAACTGCGACGCAAATTGCTGCGATGCGATTTCGTGCGGCAAGGCGAGGTTTCTTCCAAGGTTCGGATGATCGTCAACTGCATTGAACGTATTTTATACGCGAATCAATTCGTAAGTTCTTGCGATGCGTCGTGCGAGCTCATATATTTCTACGATGCGACGTCGCATCGCAGTTTTGTGTACAAGTCCTATGTTAGTACAGTCAACGACAGGTCGACATGGCAATCGGGTATGAGGTGAGTCGTGAACTCTGACGCACCACACACCCGCACAGCGCCCGCGCCATCTTAGTTTAAGCGCTGCACGAGTCCGCATCGACCGCGTTTATCGATTTCGATCTCGCTCACGTTGTTGCTTGTAGTTGTGTATTGAAAATGACTAGAAAATTGTCATGTCGACCTGTCGTTGACTGTAGGTGTGTTTTAACCCTCAACGAAAGAGAGGGGTATAATAAGTTAGAAGCTTTATGTCTGACTGTCTGTCTGTCTGTGGCATCGTAGCGCCCAAATGGATGAACCGATTTCAATACGGTTTTTTTTCTTTGAAACCTGGTTTAATCGTGACGGTTATAGGCTATGTTTAATTGATTTTCGTCCGTGACACCTCGCAATAAGGTCCAGTTAAAAACCAGCGCCAGACACCAGTTGTCTGGCATTTTTGGTGAACTGAGCCTATTTGGGGCAGCCGTGGGGTACACAATTATACTTTAGGATTACGGTGTATCTTAATGTTAAAATTGTACATTATTGTTATTATGTGCTTCGGACCGTGGTCGATAAATCTTTTTTTTTTACTTTCTTTCTTAATTTCATGTTTGAGGGAAACCGGATCAGAAGTTTCAAGATATAAAATTGCAATATGCATTTACAAAATTTGAAAAACAGTAAGTAGGTACCTCTGCCGTGCCAATCCAAAAGACTGTAACTCGACTTACAGTATTTTACCTTAACAACGCCCAATCCGTTTCTTTAAGTCTGTTTAGTACCCCTGACCAACATTTTGTTTAATTTCAATTTATATTCGTTCAAATTAAGGTTTAAACATGCTGGAAAAACATATATTATATCGACAAAAATCTCAAATGTGGTTTTCAAAAGTTACAGTGTATTGGATTGGCAGGGTAGTATAATTTCTGGCACGTAACTTGGCAACATTTTGGCGCAGTGGGAGTAAGTTTACGCATGTACACTTAGTATAACAATAAAATTGTCACTTTTTTGTTTGTCATTATTATTTTTGCTGTATTTTATTTTTAAACATATCCGAAAGAAATCAATGAGAGGCATTCTCTTCTCTACTCTTGCCACGTTAAGTGCCGGCGACTATACTGTTAGCGACAAAACTTACAATTCTCACAAATATTTTGATATCAACCAATTTTTGGTCCAACTGGAGTAAGATTACAAGAAACGTCAGAAAACGCAAAAAAGCTTCCACACGCGTTTCTGAACGCGGTAATCCCATAGAAACAAACATCTTTAATACTGATATTATACACGAAAATATTAAAAACGATTACACAGACATTGTCGTTCGTAAACTGTACTCAAGGGAGATATCATGGATAAGTATCTAAGATTATACCAGTGTATTATCGTCAAGCATTTTTCCTTCAGCCAATTTAGCCAATTATGCAAATGGAGTCAGGAAATAAGTCAATAGAATTCTTGGCAATCAATAAAGTTTGTTACCGATATTGATATTTCAGAGGGGCTCGACCAACCGCGGCGGTCATATAATTTGCGAGGTTAAGCTACGCTTGCCGCGGTCAGTCCGCGGATGGGTGACCATTCGTTACACATCAAGACCCCTCCATACCTCAAAGAGCACGTTAAACAATAATTCCCGAGTATCATACAAATACATAATTATGACAGTTGTTACGGGAAGTCAGAACCCCGAAAGTTTGTCAACTGGTCTAACCTATTGCATTGCCCAGTAACCAGGTTGCGGAGATCTGATGGCAGTGTAAAATACTAATATTCAGCCGCTTCTGGTTAGACTGGAAGCTGACTCCAACATACTTGGGAAAAGGCTAGGCAGAACATCTGATTTTGATAAACGCCTCTTTGCTTCAATAACGTGACAAGGCCGTACGATCTTTATTTGTTTAATTGGATAATTAAAAACATCGTGTTCCATTTTATTATTTCAAAAAACGTAATTGAGCTTTTATTAGCGAAAAAGATTATACGTTTTTAGAAAAAAATACAATCGGCAACGGCGGTTTTAATTATCGAATTAAACAAATAAGGATCGTTCGAACTAGTTACGTTATTGAAGCAAAGACGCGATTATTATGTTTTATATTCTTTTTTATTACGAGATAAATAATAAAATTATTTACATAAGACAACATCACGCCTATAATCCCTGAAGTGTTGGACAGAGGTGTATAGTAACACCCTCATTTCGCCGTTATGTTTAAGTCCCATGTAATAAGGGGCAAGTCTATTGCCATCAACCGCAAAAACCCAACAAAATTTTGCCCGACCTGGGGATCGAACCCAGGACCTCTCGATCAGCAATCGCGCTTCCCACCATTAGACGAACGAGGCAGCTAAAATTAATTATATCCTTTATATTTTAAAGATTATATCAATTACAGAAATAAACTTCTACGCTTTGAACTAATCCAGTAGAATATCCCACACAATTAGATTCAGAGAAACGGGTTAGTAAGTACTTGCAAATTGAAGGAGATGGCATAATTTATCCCCAGTTATGTTCTATTATTATTCAGGATCTTAATAGTTCAAGTACCATATAATAGGGCTATTTGAGAACCGTTGGGTTAATTGGAATTCAGTTTAGGAACGTGCTATGTATTTATAATTTCAATAACAGAGAGAGGTTCAGCAGAAGTATTTTAGTCCTCGTTTCGCCAGTTCTGTTTAAGTCCCATGTAATAGGGGGCGAGCCTATTGCCATTAAATGGGAACAAATCCAGACACCGTGCTGCTACTGAGGAATTCCACACGGAAAAACCCAAGAACACTGTGTTCGACCTGGGGATTGAAACCAGGACTTCATGATCAGCTGACGCGCTTGCCACTACTAGACGAACGAGGCAGATTTAGTTTAATGAAATACAAATAGTAGGTGCTGCCATTCATTTTGTTATCTATCCATTATCCAATATCATCCCACAGTCACCCAAAACAAAATATATATATAAGAACACACGAGGTGACTTCACAGAACACAAATACATTTTCATATCCCAGACATCTCATCTACATTTTTGATTAAAAAGCCCAGTAACAGCTAACAAGATTCGCAAATGACGTAACACCCTTCAAGCCAAGATTATCCCTAAAGTAACGCATATAATATAATTTTATGGCAGATGTCATGGAACCAGGGACGTAAAAACCAATTTTTCTCCATATATTACTGATATTTCTTTCGTATCCCGTTGTGATAGGTACATTTTTATTCCGGCTGTGTGCGTCGAGTTCTTTAATAATCCGCTTTAGGGTATGTTAATGGTGGAAGCGAGAAGCGAGGTTAGAATTAATAAGGTGAACTGTAATTTGGCAGTTATTGGAATATCAAAGCAACCTTATTTAGGTTGTCTGATCGTGACAAAAACATCACGCCTGTAAACCCCGAAGGGTAATGCAGAGGTGTATAGTAACACCCTCATTTCGCCTTTATGTTTAAGTTCCATGTAATACGGGGGCGAACTCCGGGCTGGTACTGAGGAATCCCACACGTATAAACCCAATAATACTTTGCCCGACCTGGGGATCGAACCCAGGATCTCACGATCAGCAGTCATGCTTGCCACCACTAGACCGACGAGGCAGTACGCTCTATTTACTTCCTGACTTAACTTGATACTGTGATTTTTGTGAGGTTATAAAAACTCAGATGATCGACGTTGATCAGAACGCCGCTAGCTAAAATGGAACTGGGCTGGTGACGTCTGCTGCATGCCGGACGAGATGTGGGCAAAACTTAGCACTGAGTGGAGTCCACACTACGTTAAATGACGTTGCAGTAGGCCTAGAAGGAGATGGCGGGACAAATTAGACACTTATTGGAAGGATTTGTCGCAGAAAACCTGAAACCGAGATGATGCTGGGAGTAGGAGATGTGGAAAACAGAAGACTGAAGACCTTTTTTGTGTTTAAATTATCTTATAAAACGCGGGTGTCCTGCTTTCTGTGTGAGTGTTCAAAAGCAATTGTATGTAGATTGCCAATATAGGCGCGGCACGATAGCAAATTCTGGGTCACTATGCAAGGATCCATATTTTTTTTGATCAAATCCAAATTTAAATCGATCTCTCCACGCCATATTAATCAGTAATTTAAAAATTACAGTTTAAGTAATAATTAATTTTGTTGATATTAATCTTTTAATCGCTTCTCATTAGCACAGAGGACACACCCTTATAGCTAGTATATTTATGGCATCCGTCCGACCGACTGTCAATGGACGCAATGAAGAGAAATATGCCAATGGGAGCACCATGAATAACCTTCAATATGCCAGTCCCGTTTTTCATTAAAGTAATCCGAAACCCGAAATACGGGATTTGTGTTTTAATAGAATAGTAACCTCTGAATATAATAGTATGGTAGTAATAAATATAGACGTCTCAAAAAGACATCGGATTTTCCTCATCATTGTTGAAATGTTTGAAGGTAGGATACAATTTATGGAATTCTGTTCAGGGAATGGATTTGTATGTTACTATGGCGATGAAATAATACATTATGTATTATCTATGATGTGATGAAATTATTATATTCCTATCTATTCACATGGATGCGGAGAAATGGAGAAATGAGGACCATTGTCGTTAGGAAAGTTTTGAGTATGAATGTGGATGGTTATAAGAGTAGAGGAGGACCAAAGAAACGGTGGATGGATAGTGTGAAAGATGATATGGTTAGAATGATGACTACTGAGATGACGGCTAATAGAGATTTATTTATTTATTTTATTTATTTATTTATTCTTCAGAAAGCTTACAGTCTAATATCTTTATAAGTCATGTACAATAGCATTTACAATTGCCATTTAAAAGCTTCCACAAATTATAAACTATGTACCTAAAATTAAAACAGAAAAGAAACATACAGAGATAAACATAAAATAAAATCCCTTGAATATAACTTAATAAATTCCTCTTTGAACAAAACAAAATAAGTTCTTCTAAAAAAACTTAAAAACATAAAATAAAAACATAAAAAGATCTTGAAAATGAATGATTAATCATTAATTTTACAATTGTAACAGTTTATTACTGGTGCTAAAAACAGTAAATAAGAAAAGAAAGTATAAACACATGTACAGACCACAGTGCTACTTATTGTGATCTATAACAAAGTATTCTTTATTTATAGTTCGTCTTAATGTGCTAGGGCTGGTTCTAAATAGATCAACATCTAAGTGAGACGGAAGATTATTGAAGCTTGCTGTGCTACGTAAGAAAAAGGCATTCTGTCGGTAATTTGTTGATGCGAATGGAATGTGAAGAAGTGGCCGCTGCCTGAAGCCTACGTGATGGGTTCGGAGTGATATTTTGGAGAGAAGTTGGGAACAATCGATAGAACTATTGGCAATATTTAACAAAAAAGTAATATACCTACTTATGGAAGAAGAAGACATACTGCGACGACCCCAAATAAGTTGGGATAAGGGGTAGGAGGATGATGACATGTGATATCTATGAATACTTTCAAGATATTAAAAATTGGTTGCTGTATATGTGTACGCAATAGAAAAAAAGAATTAGACCAATTTGAACACCCACGTGAAGGTGGTGGCAGACCTTTCCTAGCAAGGAACCACACAGCATTATGATATTCTGATTAAAATCTTTTTCACAACACGCTGGGCCAGGGTGGTGACTACTGGACAACTGAGGTTGCTTTACGATCTCTGGCCACCGTAGATAGTGGCCTGCGGAAGACTTGCAGGCCCCAGAAGGCGACGCACCGTGTTTTGCGTGCGCCTCTCGCACGGAGGACCGGACACGACAGATATAGGAGGGGTTCCGAATCCACTGTTAGTTCAAGACCTGCTAGGGTGGCGGTTAAAGGTCCCAGAAGGTGGCGCTCCGTGTTCCACGTGCGCCTCTCACGAGGACGGGACCCGATAGATAGGAGGGGTCCACCTAATCCACCGGTGGATCAAAACCTGCTGAGGTGACGGTGAATACACCGGCCATAGGTCTCGGCCATAGGTCTTTAGAAGAACACCGTGATGGTTAAGTCGCTTAGAGTCTGACATAATCATCCACCTTTCTTAAGGCGGAAGGTATCTATGAGGATTACCCGCTGAAATGTAAAATATTTATTACCCCACTTGAAAAAAGGTTGGTGACGTCGAACGAATGAATTTGCGATTAAGGAGACCTGTATTTATTCTAATATTAGGGAAGTTTAATTAAGGGGCTCGTGGCTAATTACTAACCACGCGGATCATAAGATTTGCAAGGTTAAGCTGCGCTTGCCGCGGTCTGTCTATGGATGGGTGACCCCTCCGTGACACGGAAAGCACGTTAAACTGTCGGTCCCGGGTGTCATAAGAATACCTATGACAACCAACCTATAACACAAAGTCTGACAACCGGTCTAACCTTAGGATATCGGCATTGCCCAGTTACTGAGTTGCAGATGTCTAATGGCTACTGAAGTACCTACTGGTATTCAGTCGCATCTGGTTAGACTAGCAGCTGACCTCAACATAGTTGGAAAAGAGCTAGGCAGAAAAAGGGAAGTTTATTTAAATTCATCGAGTATTTTTGTGGCTATTTAACCTTCATATGTGAATATTATACCAAACAATTTTTAATGTAGATAAGTACTTCCAAATCATATTATAATATCTCTAGATTATTTCTGTAGACAGATAGTCTGGCGAGCTGGCTTTATTTTTGCACAATACGCGATATTTTTGGATATGAAAATGTTCTCAGAAACAAATTGTAAGATTTATTTTCGTTCGTTTGTTCATTTTGTGTCGTTTATCATACAATATTGTCTCATTCGAATAAAAAAGAGTATTCAAGCTATAATTAGGTGTTTTGATCGTTTTAACATCGTCATTCTGTTTTTTAAGTTACGAACAGGTGAAACGGTTTATTTTTATTACAAAGAGAGATTTTGAAGGAACTTCTTATTCCCGTTTGTTCTCCTTTTTTTTTTCTCGTTGGCAAATCCTCATGGATGTCCCTCGCCCGGGGAAGGCGAGGGGTTCTGCCGGACTCTTACCGGCTAAAAACCAACGGTGTTCCTTCTCCTGACCGTACGGCCGGGGTCGCGGGATTCGCAAAAGCATGCACCGCTACCCCGGCAGGTCCCGGTCCGCCAACCTATGGCGGACCTCTCCTCTGTGGGGCCTTGCCCCACGTCCTCCTGAGAAGCGCACACGGAACACGGCGCGCCGCCTTTTCGGGCCTGTTATTGGTCGGGCGGCGAGTCCCCTAACCCGCCGCCCGCAGGCCACACACTAGGGTGGCTGGAGGTCATCGCGTACACGCGCCCTCCGGCGCCCTGTGCGTCTGGCGCGGGAAGGGAGAAGAGCACACCGCTCCCTCTTCCTCTCCGCTTCCTCTTTGGTCCCGTTTGTTCTCCTAAGAAAATAGCATGGGAACAAGCCTGAAATAATTAGTTCGAACTATCTCCTCGTCGATAACAAGGGGACAGATCGAACTTTTTATTCCTGCTTGTACCTTTATTGGACAGAGCAGGGGGACAAACAGGAACAACTTCTCGCCACTCATGGGTGTTTTAAAAGGCGACTTAGGGATTTTGTCAAGAGGATGGGTAGAAGCTTCGTCCTTTCTGTTAATACCAATAAAGGCACTGCAATGAGTCCGTGGTGGAATGTATTAATAATACAATTCCTATCTGTCGCCGGGCAAGCGTGTCGTAAGAGGCGATGAACCTGGAATCATAATTGTGTCCAAAAATGGCAATAGACTTGTCACCGTATATGGAACTTTATACAAGAGGCGAAACGTGGGTGTGCAGACTCCTGTAATAGAAGAACACCTTGGCTTACTCCTTCGGGGATTACAGGCGTGAGTGTATATGTACTGCGATCACCAATCCGTCTATCAAGCGTGGGGATTTTGGTAATTTTACCGTTTAGTACAGTGTCCATATTCAGCAAAGTACGTTTATGGACTATTAATATGTTCCAATTGCAGAATCTTTTTTATTTTATTTATTCAGCCGTTATAATCCCACTGCAGAGCAAAGGCCTCTCTACCCTTTTTCCACTTCTCTCGGTTTACAGTTTTCTGCGGCCAGTCCTTCTAATAAGTATCTAGTTCGTTCCGCCATCTCCTTCTGGGCCTGTCGCGACGTCGTCTGGCGTTGTGTGGCCTCCACTCAGTGATGAGTTTTGCATAACCTTTTAGTCACCTCTTTTAACCCGCCCAGTCTACTTTTAGTTAACCATCAAAAGGCCTCTGAAAACCTTAATCCTTCAAACAGCGATAAAAGTATTTTACCTCAGTCAATATAAAAAAGTCACCAAAATCAACAATAAATTCTAGCAACAAGAGCATAAAAATAACAAAAAAAGACAATGAACCTATTCACATATATCTCCACGAAACCTCTCGCCGAAAATTGGCTGAATACACAAATACCTTTGCGCGCCGAAATAAACAGAAAAACAAAGGTCGCCAAAATGGCGGCAAGCATATCGTTCTGCGTTGCAATTAAAGTTGTAGAATGGCTTTCGTTTACGGGAAATACACGGTTTTACTATTAGTAAGCGTAGCTTTAAGGGATGTTTTAATTAAAGGATTGTGAATTTGTTGGATACTTTTAAGTGTTCATAAAATGGACTGATTTGAGACTATGAATTTGAATTGATTGCTTTATTTAACAACATTTCATTATATTTCGCATAGAACAGAAAGACATGATACATAATCCTTTTGAGACCCTTTTAACTTAAACAGTTTTATCTTGCAGCATTAGTTCTGGATTTGAGGATTGAAAGTTGAAATTATTATAATGTTGTATTGTCATGAGAATTGAATTTGTGTGCGAATTATCAGAAGAATCGGTTAAAGAAGAAGTAGTTGAAAAATATGTCGCTAGATTTGAATCAAATAAATAAACAAATATACGAATTGAAGCTTATTAAAACCGTTTAAAAAAAGAGGAGGCTTATACTCAGCAAGTGGAACAAGGCTGTCAATGATGATGATATAATACATTTTGGAATAATAAATAGATAACACATATTATATCATAAGCATAAGCAGCCAATTACTGGCCCGATGGAGGACACGGGTTTCTTACCAGTGTAAGAAGGGTTGAAGCAACTGCGCTGGCCTGGTGCAGGTTAGCAGACCACACACACTATCGGAAACTTTTTGAATCCCTCTCAGGTGTGCAGGTTTTCTTACGATGATTTTCTTCACCGTTAACGCAAGTGATTTTAAAATTTTGTTTATGACAACTGAAAAGGTAACTTATGATGATATGTAAGTACATTCTAATCAAAATGAAATTGAAACAAGAATCCTTACTGTGATATAAATAAAGTTAAACTAAATTGAATTTGAAGACATCTAATTTACAGGCGAATGAAGTTAATTTAAACATCTGTAAGGCTTCGTTGATATATCTTTAACTTTGTATAACATACCTCATCTTAGCGGCAAAAAATCTGAACACTTAAATGCGAGATTGAAGTGTTTGGAAATGTAATTATTGAAATGTTTACTGTTTTATTTCTCTGCACTAACGAATCTCGTGATCCTGGCCATAGATCTTCTGAGGATCACAGTGATTACGTGGTTTAAGTTGGTAAGAGTCCGACATTACCCTCTGTTTTCCCCAGGGTAACAATGAAAATTTACCCACCACAAAAAAAAATTAATATTTTTGTTCGAAAATTTTAATTCTATCTTCTTCCTATTACATTGCCATAAACCACATTGATTTATCTTTCCTAAAATTAACTCAAATCTTTTTAACACCCCTTTGGAACAGATTTTCAGCCAGTTTTCCTTCTCTTATCTTCATCATCATGTTTTTTAAAACACCCAAAATAAACAACGGTTTTCTTTAAATTCTCTTGTCATTTGGTAGACCTTCTCAGTTTTCCTTGTAAACCAAAAATAAACCAACACGTATTCAAACACGGCTTGACAAATTAAAACAAAATATGAAACAAAAACAATTAAATTTTCACAAAAACGATTGATCACACAAACCACGTACGAAACGCAAACCGCCAAGGGACAGGTTAACGTTTATTGTTTTTTGTCGTGAATACCTCCCAAGGGACAAGCTTGGCTGATGTTGTTATTATGGTACAAACGACCAACTTTAGCGGGCGTCAAGGGAATATTTATCAAGGAAATGTGCTGCTACCCTGTCATTACCGGCATTTGCTTTTATATTGTCATATTTTTATTGCTGTATAGAGCATGATAATGGATTTTAGGCAAATATTTCGCCGGTTTATAGGTTGAAATTGTACGGAAAATTTTCTGACTTTTGTTATAACATAAAGTTACGCTTGTATTCCCCGAAGGGTTATGCAGGGGTGTATAGTAACACCCTCATTTTGCCGTTATGTTTAAGACCTATGTAATAGAGGGCGAGCCTATTGCCATCAAATGGGCACAAATCCAAACTCCGAGCTACTACTCCGAGCAGTCGCGCTTGCTACCACTAAACCAACGAAGCAGTTGTAGTGTTTTGTTATATCTATTTTTAAACTGTTATAGATTTAAAGCTATTACTTTTTTTAAAGGATAATGGATAAAAGCCCGGCTCTTATAAACAAAAACGAATCATTTTGCTTACCAATGGTAACATTTTTTATTAACTGGGCATATAAATAGATTTGTAAGCAAATTTTACCTGTGATAGCTACTTACATATGGGAGGGTCTGTTATGCAAAGCTATGAGGTCTTTGCTTCATTGTTGGTGAAGATACAACAGTCTCAATTTTAACCAATGACGCTCCGTAAATTATAGGAATCAACCAACAGTGGTTGACTTAAACACGCGAAAATCACAAAGATCTATTTTCAAAACATAAACATTGCGAGTAACGCTGGGATCAAAGTATGTATCCGCTAAAGTAACTAAGTATAATATTTTTTCAAGTAGTCATAATTAAAGTCAGGAAGGTAGGGTAGTCAGAAGCCCGATGTTCTAACAACCGGTCTAGCCTAAGGATATTATGGTAACATTCTCCACTAATTAGATTGCGTTAGTCAGACAGCAGTCACTTTGTATTCAATAGCTCTACAATAACTTGGAAAATGCGTGACTAATAATGATGAAAAAGAACATAGAAATATTTTTTGCAAACAATTTTCTACCTTTTTTAATACGTGGCATCCCTCATCATTCGTTGTCTCATTTGCTAATTACAGCACGTAACTCATAAATTGTGCCAAACTTTCTAGGCAGGGGTGTCAAAATTTATAACACCTGCTTTGTTAGGAACGACGTTATTAACCAAATAAATTTTGATTATGAGTGTGTATTCCTTTTTGTATATACACAAGGTATTGTAATATTGTTTCATTATAATTTAAGGACTGTATAGGTTTATTTTAGGTTCAGCTGCTTATTGTCTTTGGTGATTTAAATGTCGGGTTTCGTACTGTATTTTAATACTGTTTACTTATGGGTTCTTTAGTAGAAAGATCTTTATCTATTGATATTTATTTACCATTGTTTATATTAATTTTATGATGTTCATTAGCAGTATTTAAGGAACTCAAACTCATTAACTACTTGATTGTGATTTGTTTTAATAAGATACAATCCTTTGAAAGTGATTCATTGTTTCTTGTACAAATATCGTTAGTAATCGTTTTTAATTCAGAGACCACCTTCAAATCTGGTGTAATTTCTTCTTCTTTTTAATTCAAGTCTACATCTGCCATTGCACTTGTATGTTTTTGCATGGGGGTACCACATTATGTATGCACTTCAAGGGGATTCTTCGCTTATCCTTATTCATCAGACGGCACAAGGTATTTGAGAATAGCTCATGACATAGTGAAAAGATTAGCCAGTCAGCAAGGTTAGTCGCAAGGCCGACTGGTCAAGGTACGCCGGAAGTACTTAAGTATCGTCACTCGTGGAGGCTATTTTTATGCACCTTAATCCTATAAAAATCTCAATAAATTTCTTTATTTCTTACTTTCTTTCAATCAATCAATCAGTCAACGCCATTACTGTTGTTCTCGTATTTCAAGCAGTTAAACCCCTTCCCAGTTCATTAATACAAATAAAAGCAAACCAAAACATTGATTTTAGAACTCTTTAGATCGGAATCCACAATTTGCGAAACAATAGCGATATTTATTGGCCTGTCATTATAGTAGGGAACGGAAATGACACGCAATCGTTCGCGTGCGGTTTGATGAATGCGGGGAAATGGGGGTGGGCAGACATCAAATTTATTTACTTTGTTCCAAGTTTGTTAGGTTTGGTGTTTGGGAATTATGGGGAGAGTTTGTTTGTACTTGTTGGATATAGATATATTGGGATAATTTATATTCAGTTTAGAGAAATGTTGGCTATATTCAGCATTAAAGCATATAGTAGGTACCTATCAGTCAAAACGTTTGAACAGCATTTTGAACTGCTTCATTATTTTCTGCATCATTAAATATCTGAGCATCTGCAGTATTCATGATGTTAGTCAGAGATAAAGGAAGACTTCCTTAGGACGTGCCAAAGGCATAGCAGAAGAGGGCACCGGTGTGTTCGATCGGAGATCCCAGAGCCTTTTGCGCTGAGGATGACCACGGGGTGGTTTTAGTCAGTAAGAGTCCGTCATATACTTCCGCCTTCCACAAATTGAGGAAACACGAGGAATTCCATACGAATAAAAATGTATAGGCAAACGTAACATAACATCACGCCTGTATTACCCAAAGGCTTGGACAGAGGTGTATAGTAACACCCTCATCTCACCGCTATGTTTAAGTCCCATATAATAGGGGGCGAGCCTATTTTCATCAACCGGGCACAAATCCAAACAGCGGGCTGGTACTGAGGAATTCCACACGGAAAAACCCAATAACACTTTTCCCGACCAGGAAATCGAGCCCAAGACCTCACGATCAGCAGTCGCGATGCCACTACTAGACCAACGAGGCGACTGTTAGGCAAACTGCTCTGGAAAATGACTCCAAAGATCATTCCATCTTTGGAGTAGTTTTCCAATATAATTTTGTGTTCATAGTCTTCTTCTTCTTCTTCTTCCTGCCCTTATCCCACACTAGGTGGGGTCGGCACAACATGTATTTCATAAATCCATGTTGTTAGAGGTTTCGGCTTATTGTTTTATGATCGGCCGCCTGCCTGACATCAACCCCTCCTTGAGAATACTCGTTGAGCGTTCGCGCGGGTGACCCAATGTGCTTGCTGGCATTATGCACTGAGTCCCAAAATGATAAGCTTGTCAATCTATTTATTCAATTTTGTGTTCGTAGTATGGTATTATAAGCTGCCACTACTCATTCTCGTGGAGATACATTGTCTGGTCTATAAATAAATGATTTAGGAACTGGATTTAATTTTTTTTAAAGTTAAAGCTACGGAAATATCTGAAATATTATTGTTCACGTTACGTCTTCGAAGATTCCTTCAAATATCGTGCAGTGCATTGAATTTAAAGGCTGTCGCTCAAGACCTCAATATTTCGTTCAAGATTGTGGGACATTTTACCAATACAGATGCCGCACACAAAAGATATAAAATGCCATCCCATCCCGCCTTTCCGCTGACATAGAAATAGAAATTGAACAAAGAATTGAGAAAGGCAGGTAACAATGTGTTTCTTAAGACCCTGTATAAATCGTTGTACTGGATTTTGGTAAAAGTCTAGAATAGAAAATACATGATAACTAAGCTTGTAACAGAATTGTTCGTGGTGATACGATTTGCGAGATTAAGCTGCTCTTGCTGCGGTCAATCCGTGGATGGGTGACCGTTCGTCACACATCGATACCCCTCCGTGCCTCGGAGAGCACATTAAACAGTCAGTCCCGGGTGTCATACGAATACCTCTGACAGTCGTTACGGGAAGTCAGAAGCTCGAAAGTCCGACAATTAATCTAACTTGAGGATATGGGCATTGCACAGTTACTGAGTTTCAGTTGTCTGATGGCAGTCGTTGCGTGTAAAATACTGGTATTCAGCCGCATCTAATAAGATTGGACGCTGGCACGCTTTGTGGTAGGATTTATACGGTCCGCCTGGCTAGCTACCACCCTCACATTAAAGTCCGGCGCCAAGCAGTTTACTATGTTCTGTCGTGTTTATGTGAGATTCAGAGTATTATAATAGGGGAATCCCTCTATATCTCTGTTCCTTGGATTCGTGTGCTTCATATTAGACTACGTCTGCGCTTATCATGAGGTGAGCCTAGAGCCAAACGTGATAAAGTCAAGAATAAAAAATAGCCCCAACATAGTTGGGAAAAGGAAAGAAAGAAAGAAAACGTATTTATTTTTCCGCCCAAGCGGACGCACACGCATACTTAAAATTAAAAATATAATATTTCTTAAAATTAAATACTTATTACTACAACAATTTTGCACTTAAATTTAAACATATAGGTACCAACCTGGTAACCTAAACACAAAAAAAAGTTTAAAAAAAAGAAAAAATATATATTATGCAGAACACACAAAAATATAGCAACAATGAAGAATAGTATGGAGAATTATTTCACCCCATAAAAGATAACTTCGTCAGATTAATATTGGGTCCCCACCTATGAAATTGACGTTTTTTTCTCACAAATAGAGAACCTCGTCACTTCTATAATTTAAAATATTCATCAATTGCTTGATATTATATCGAATAATGACCATCATAGACAACTATCAATAGTAAAAAAACCTTATTACTTATAGTTTTCTAAACATAAAAAATACATTAAAAATGACTCCTCTTTTTGTTAGCAGAAATGGCCACTGTTTTTGTTTTAACTTAGCCAAAACTTATTTTTGTCGCATAATCTAAGTGGCATAAGTTATCTTAGTTTTTAAACATTAGTGCATAAAAGTTTTAAAACATTAGTGTTCATAGTTGTTAAATAAATTAAGAAAATGTTAGTATGAAAAATGCAACTTCTTTAAAATTGTCCATACAAAACGCTGATTTCATAGGTGGGGACCTAATATGTAGATTTACCATAAAAGGAAATATCTACCAACAATTTTATATCGCTTTCTATACAATTCAATAACCTTTGCAAAAGCTAAAACAAAACGTTATTATAATTTGTAGGCTTTTAAAAACATTGGCAGGCTTTTAAGCTTCGTAAAGCGGTTTACAAGGGAATTACTGCGTATTTTTTTTTTACCCATCCTGTATAATAAGGGATTATGCTTATATTCTTCGGCCTCGTTGGTCTAGTGGTGGCAAGCGCGACTGCTGATCGTGAGGTCTTGATTCCAATCCCCAGGTCGGGCAAAGTGTTATCGGTTTTTCCGTGTGGAATTCCTCAGTAGCAGCCCGGTGTTTAGATTTGTGCTCGGTTGAAGGCAATAGATTCGCCCCCTATTACATGGGACTTAAACATAACGGCGAAATGAGGGTGTTACTATACACCTCTGCCCAACACTTCGGAGAATACAGGCGTAATGTTATGTTATTGGTGGACGATTCTACATCTTCTGAGGATGGCCCGTGGAGGGGCGAAACACTCGAGTTGGGTTGCATGTTGCATTATATTAATCGCACTTTCTGCATTTGCATATAATATTTGCGGGCGGTGCTTCATACTACATCCAAATTTGATTGACTCGTTTGGAGGAATAAACACGACATATTGTAATTGTATATTTGCATGTTGGTATAACGGTTCACTTGTGTTTCGCATAAAATTTAATAACATAATTTATCATTGCATACATTCACTTATCCTAATGATCGTTACGCATAATATTAATTCTGCATAAATGTATAGGCATAATGTATAGCTAAATGATATACAGGGTGTAAACGAAATCATGTAATTCCTTCAAACCTCCGGATGTACTGCTGACATAGATTAACCCTGAAAGGGAAAATTTTGGATCCAATAAAAAAGAAATTACAAGAAGTAAACATGTGTTCGTAACGTGAGGCATTTAAGCGCCCCGAGTTAAACGACCGCGCGGCGAGCGATAGACATGCAATTCAGTCGGGGCGCTAAAATGCCACCCGTTAAGAACACATGTTTGCTTCTTATATTTTTTTTATTGAATCCAAATTTATCCCCTGCAGGGTTAATCTATGTCAGCAGTACTTCACGAGGTTTGAAGGAATTACCTGATATCGTTTACACACTGTATATGCCTATCTAAACAGTATACCAAAAAACATTATGTCAAAGCATTATTATGTCATTAAAAGTTATGCCTAACTCGTTATGCCGAAGTAGATAAGGAATTCAAATATATCCGAATCAAAGGGATCCCCGATATAACATATTCGTAAATTGATCACGTGAATAAAATCACGCCACTGTATGTAAAGAATCATACATGGTATTACTTATAGCGAAATTACAAAATTATCAAAGGAAATTCATCTGTCCTTTGGGTTCAATTTCAAAAACGTTTCAGTCATAGTTCAATGAGCTCCAACTAATTAGAATTGAATTAAAAACAACAATAACACACACACTCAAATCCAGATCGAACAAAAAAAAACTACAGAAGACTCACTCTAAACAACGCGCAATTCACCCCATGTGGGGACGGGTTAGAATATAAAACTTCCTCACCGTACGCTGGGAATAGACGCGTGTTGTAAGTGTTCAACAAAACCCAGCACGCTTGGTGGTGAATACGGTCCGCCTGGCTTGCTACTACCCTCGCATTAAAGTCCGGTGCCAAGTAGTTTAATGTATTCCTTCGTGTGTATGTGAAAGTCAGAGGGTTATAGGGGAATTCCTCTATATCTCTATTCCTTGGATTCGTGTGCTCCATATTAGACCCTGTCTGCGCTTACCATCTGATGAGACTAGGGCCAAACGCGACCAAGTCAAGATTGAAAAAAGGTATCCCACATACCTACAGTACATAATTACGGTATTAGGTATAAAAACATTAAATATCTTATCACATAAGTGCACGAATGTGATCTGTTGCATCAGCAGTGCAACTCGTTTACGAACGCAGCGCTGCACAGTGGCGACTTTCTACTAGAGAATCTCATAGCTGAGCTATTAACCGCCTAATATTGTTCCATACTCAAATGCTGTAAATACACTTTATGGAAAAAAGAAAGGAAAGTACTACTCCAGGCAAGCAGGTTAATGATCTTGCTAGTTAGGACCAACCATCTCGCACCAGTGCAGTGACTACTCTAACTACGCTCCGCTGCTGGGTACTTAATACCTGGTCAGATAGAGAGTGTGGCTGGGTGTGATATTCACGTCGCGTGTTGATCGCGTGCTGTTGACGTGCGAATTACTATGACAATGTATGTAAGACGTCACACAGAAACTGCCAGACCACGTTAAGCTTCGCGTGGCAGTCTCTGTGTGGCGTCTTCCATACATTGTCATAGTAATTCGCACGTCAACAGCACGCGATCAACACGTGACGTGAATATCACACCCAGCCACACTCTATCTGACCAGGCCTTTACACTTCTATAAAATACTCTATTGTTTGGAATGCACCTTCTGTGGTCTCCTACGTTGTGCACACACACATACGCACTTGCTGTTTAACTTTGAATCGATTCTTAGACGTATAGAATGTAGGGTTGTCTAATTATTTTGTTATACGCTCGCCTGATTGCTTTTGTGTAACGTTCAATTTTTTTTTCTTTAATTAATTAATTAATTAACAAAATGGTTTTACAAAGGTCTTTGGAAAATAGAAAAGAGATTGTTACAAAACTCGATTTTTAATTTAATCGACTTTTTAATTGCTCAAACAATTATGTTCAGTTTTTATTTTAATTTACATTTTAATTTACTGTGATAGCCTAGCGGTTGAACGCTTGCTTTTCATGCTGGAGGGTCTGAGTTTGATCCCGGCCCGTATCTCTGACTTTTCGAATTCATGTGCGGATCAGAATTTGACTATCGCTTGCGTTAACGGTGAAGGGACAATATAGTGAGGAAACCTGCACACCTGAGAGGACTCCATAAAGTTCTCAATGGTGTGTGTAGTCAACCAACCCGCACCAGGCCAGCGTGGTGGACTAAGGCCTAAACCCTTCTCATTCTGAGAAGAGGCCCGTGCGCAGCAGTGGGACAGTAATAGGCTATTTATTTTATGTTATTTTAGAAAATATTTCACCATTTTAATTTCTGCAAAACTATTAAATACATCCGGATTCCCAAATTGACAACTTCACGTGCAGTTCGTGTACCCTACCCTAGCTTGGGTCGACAAGGATCTGACGACAGGTGGACTATGGACACCACCTTCATGTTGGGCGGGCGTTATTTCTTTATTTCTAGTAGTGGATCGCCATAGTCGTTATATTGTTTTCATGGTAGGTATGTACCACTAAACTCTATCCTCAGAAAAAATGTTGATGTACTATTTGACATAGTGGTTAAGCTATAATTGACATTTTACGAAATTAGGTTCAGGTCTTCTGCTTTTCATATGGTTAGTAACTAACCTGGTGTCAAAGTGTATGCCGCCCATGGACCTCTGACTTGGCTTCACATGCCGTCGAGAAATATCTCTCAGGCATGCCGGTTTCCTCACGATGTTTTCCTTCACCGTTTTCAAGCAAGTGATAATTATACAATGCGTACATGAATCCGAAAAATCAGAGGTGTGTGCCTTCGGTTCGAAGTCGAGACCTATGACTTGGCAGTCCGACGGTCACACAGACTATCACAGCTGTTGAGTTTCAGGTAAGATCAAAAATATTAAAGCCTACGGACAGTTACTTCGATCTGATTGTTTTTGAAAATGTGCATGTAAGATTTATGTCTGTAAACTAAGCTGACGTCATAGAAGAAACCCTTGACAACACATAAACTGTTTAAGTACATACTTTTTCGAAACTGCAAACCCTAAAACATAATGTTGCAACTAAAATCGTGCACCATAATAATAAGTAAATTAACTATTGTTTCAGATTTTGGTGGTGACGCGCGAAAGGTGAGTAAACAATCAAATTATTTTGATTTTTGGTAATGAACTGCAATTATTAATATTTGTTATTACAATAAAATTATTGTTGGGAACAATAATGATGTTTGTATCGGACAGCTGTTCTCCTTAATTAGACGTAGATTTTATTTATTTATTACATACTCATTACCTAGATACCATCCACCCTTAGAGCAACCCCCTTCCCGGTGGTTCAAGATATGTGGACGATTAAATTGGCCTAAGAACGGTTTAAATCAGGCACTGGCCAAAGTGCCTCGTTGGTGTAGTGGTGGCAAGCGCGACTGCTGATCGTGAGGTCCTGGGTTCGATCCCCAGGTCGGGTAAAGTGTTATTGGGTTTTTCCGTGTAGAATTCCTCAGTAGCAGCCCGGAATTTTGGATTTGTGCCCGGTTGATGGCAATAGGCTCGCCCCCTATTACTTGGGACTTAAACGTAACGGCGAAATGAGGGTGTTACTATACACCTCTGCCTAACCCTTCGGGGAATGCAGGAGTGATATTATGTTATGTTGCAAAAGTCTTAGGTAAAGAGTCCAATTACGTTAATCCAAATCTTTGTGACCGTGGAGGGATGAATTTGACCGCTTATTACTTCTGTTAAGTGACTAGAGTCCACTCACGATGATGGCTGACAGTAAACTGATACCTACATGGAAAACCATTCTTATTTTTAAACCGTTAGCCTTTGGCCAGACTGCAAACGCGGGCGCGGGGCGGGCTACTTGGCGCGGGTAGCTCACGCTATAGCTCGTTCATATAAGTGGCCGCAGTGACAGCGCGGGCGGCAAGCGACAACCCGCGCGGGAGCGGGGGATCTCAAACTAGTTCGAGCTGACCACGCGCGTTGTTGTGATGGCGTCTTCAAAATTAAATGTTGAAGAATTAATAAGTGCTATTCAAGCACGATCTGCACTGTGGATGTCGAAACATCGTTTTTTAGTAAGAATTTTCCAGTAAAAATAAGTCTTCTTCATCCATATTATATTTTGACAAATACTGGACACGACAATGCTCAGAACGAAGCCGCGCTCCACTGCGGACAGGTAAATCGCGCGCATTCTCACGCCCGCGCCGCTCCCCGCACCGCGCTGCCAGACTGGCCAAACACTTAAGTTTTAACTTTTTTTTTTTTTAAAAACGTTGCCCCACACTAGGATTTCTCCTGTATCGTGGGTGCGTTTACAGACACAAATCTTCACATGCACAAACACCCAGACCCGGAACAACTATCTGTAGGCCATACAAATATTTGTTCCGTGCGGGAATCGAACCCACGACCCGCAGCGCAGAAGCCAATCGCTTAGCCACTGCTCCAAATGTGTCGTCAACGTGTCGTATCTGTCTAGCGAAATAAATGAAGAAAAAAACTGTGCATTTACATTTTTTCACCTTTTATAGTTTAATATGCCTGCTAACTAATGGTATTGTATTGTATTTATTAAAACCAATGAACTCT
This sequence comes from Amphipyra berbera, assembly GCA_910594945.2. Lineage (NCBI taxonomy): Eukaryota > Metazoa > Arthropoda > Insecta > Lepidoptera > Noctuidae > Amphipyra > Amphipyra berbera. The sequence goes on from OU343144.1 coordinate 11,145,219, forward strand.
TCAGGAATATGTACCAAAACTCACTCCATTTTCGGAAAATTAATATTATTGAATTAAAAATTGTCAAAATTAAAAATGTTTTCTCCACTTTTTTTAGACGAAATAGATCTGTAGCTTATCATAACATCTAGCTAAGTACCACGGATTGATCTGAAAATGTGCCGAAAAACAGAATATTAAATAACAGAACAGTAAATACGTCTTTAGTAAAGCATGCACTTTAGTTGGCATTAGCAAACCGCGTGGAACAAATCAACCACAGTAGCACCACATAGGAGCATGCTAACGTATGTGGCTTGCAGTGACGTCGACCACAGATTGTGGTTCTTAGCCGTTGCACCGAGATACTACAATCACAGTACCTACCAAGATGGCTTTTGAAGTCATACGCTCGCTTGCAGGAAGATTAAAATGTAATCTCAGTTTTACTCCTAAAATATTCTCTCTCTCTTTCTCTCTCTCGTGCCGGCACGAACTATATAAAAATAGCTCCTGCCGCAGCCTTCTTAGCGTCTCGATGGCAATCTAAATTGAGTCGGCCCAGAATTTAGCTACGAGTTTAGCGTTATCAGTTAGCGTCCATTAGTTCCTGTAACATGCAGGTATCAGGGCACGCAGGGCACGATGTCAGGTGTCCCATCGTTTGTGGAATAGCACCACATTTACACTCCAAGCTGAAATCTCCTATGAATCTCCACCTCAACAGGTTTTCCCTGCTTCGACCAGCCTGGATTCGGAGTCTGTTTAAAGACTTCCAGGTTAGCCAAGGCAACTCATGCCCAGGTGGGAGATTTTCAGCAGGTGGGACAAATGGGATGGGTAGGGAAGGACTATCACGCCACAGCTTTAACCTTTGTCGAGACTGTTCGCCAGTGAGCGAGAGGACACACTTCAAATGCCGTGTCTTTATGCCGTGGTGAAAAGATTAGTTTGGTTGGAGACCCTTCAGATCTCGCCAATAACTGGCCGGTTACGTAGAAACGGTCCGCAAGAAAATCTAAAAGCAATCTCAAATCAATTTTTTTTTGTTTTATTTGAGACTAGCTGTGTCCTCACGGCTCCGGCCGCGTATGAAGTTTTATTCCAGTAATAAATATAGCCTATGTTACTCAGTGATAATGAAGCTTTCTAACGGCAAAAGAATTTTTTAAATCGGTCCTGTAGTTTTAAGTTTATTCGTTACATAGAAAAATACAAATCTTTCCTCTTTATAATATTAGTATAGATAGTAGGTATAGATGAGTTTGCTCTTGACTCTAGTCTAGGTCAGAGGTGACAGAGACAAAGTCTACGAAGGATTGAGCTTACCCTAAAGAAGCCACTCTAACTTTGAATAGATTCGGGTTGTTTGCGTTTGGGAACACAGACGCAGGTAGTGAGTTACACTCTTTTGCCGTGCGCATTATGAATGATGTTTGGAAGCGCTTAGTGCGAAATATAGGTAATATTATATTAGATGTTAAAAATAAAAAATATTTAGTATCACCATATTCAACCTTACGGTACGCAAGTTTACAGATAAATTATACAAGTCAAGAAAATAAACAAAAAACTCAATTACCTACACAATATTACATTACTATATCCAAGCCCTTTACAAAAAAAAATATATTTCATGTCAATTATACAATATCACATTAGTAATATTATGTACGAATCCAGTAAAAAAAAACATGACAAATTATGAAATGAAATGTTGAAAATGTCCAAAATTTCATTTCATAATTTGTCATTTAGGTATTCGCTGACGCTGTACTACGCTGTACCCCTTTGTTAAAAAAATATTTTTAATTTTATTTTTAAACATAGTACTAATCCAGGATTAGTTTTCTACTACAAGTTGCTTGAAGGCTGCAAATAAAATTTAAAACCGATCAAATATGCGATGTTTTAGACCCAATTCGAAAAGGGTAGTATTTAAATGAGTGACTGTAAATTAAAGTTTTAAGTGACAAAAATAATATTAATCTAAGTTATAGTATTACTAAGTGAGCGACTGACTGCGAGTGACGAGAAATCAACAGAACAGCAACTTACAAATACTAATTTGAGTTACTTAAAATAGAAAATGAGAAGCTTCATAATATTTGAGCGACCTAATATTTGCTTGAGTGTCAACGTTACGTCCTGCATTTTTTTCAAAATTTGCCTTTGTAAAGGAGGAAATCTGGCGCACTCGCTTCGCTCGCTCGCCTTCGCGCGTTGCGTGGTCGCAGTTCTAACCTAACCTAACCTAGGCGTTACGAATTTGACAAACTATTTATTGTCTAAAGATTGTTTGCTGTAAAAAGTACGTTATGTAAAACCTCAACTGGAAAAATCGATCGTCTTTATCTTAATATTGAAGTTACTCTCTGTATTTCTAGTCGCTCACTTAGTAATTTAGTCGCACGGCTAGAATTTTAATATCTGAAATGGATTAATCACAACCCACTTTTTGTAAGCTCGTTCTGGATTTTATTATTAATCTTCGGCGTTAGTTTAGTTAGTTTTTCGCTTACTCAAATTCATACCGCTCAAGTTATTAAAACAGTATCTCATCATCAGTCGCTAAATTTTGTTTTATTCGATCGTTTTATAATTCCCCATTCGAAAACCTCTAATTCGATTTCCCTCAAAGCGCTGTAAATACCAAAAAGGTTGGAATATGTAGAAAAATGTTTTACGTTCTTGTTTTTTCGCGGCCACTGCACTCAAACGAACGGTATTCAAACAGTTCCACCGTGTTTCCGAGTATTTGGCTTTTTTGGACTCGCGGAGTGAATGAATTCAAAGTACCTACACAGAACAGAACACAAAGCCGACTTTACACACAGACAATGACTTTACATTTTTCAACTTTGTCTCTAAGGTTGGCAACGCATCAGCCATCTTCTAAAGGGGTGTCCTGCGTAAGCGACGAATGCGACAAACGCGATCAAGACAACGGCATTCCCTACTAGCGGCCTATGAAGCGAGACGCGACGTAACGCGTTTTTTTTCCACGTCATGTCGAGTCGCGTAGCACCGCGTCGCGTTTGTCGCTTACACAGGACACAGCATTAGTGTTGTTGGTGTATTACCTATATATAGGCGGTGGTAACCACTTTCTATCAAGTGGGCCATCGGCTTGTTTGCCAAACTATTACATAACATAACATCACGCTTGTATTCCCCGAAGGGTAGAACAGAGGTGTATAGTAACACCCTCGTTTCGCTGTTATGTTTAGTCCCATGCCGAGCCTATTGCCATCAACCGGGCACAAATCCAAACTCCAGGCTGCTACTGAGGAATTCCATACGGAAAAATCCAATATCACTTTGCCCGACCTGGGGATCGAACCCAGGACTTCACGATCAGCACTCACGCTTGCCACCACTACACTATTACATATAGAAAATCATACTATTACATTTAAAAAAAACTGTGTAGACCCAATGGCCTACAAGAGCCCTCAAGCGCATTTTACACAGAGAGGACGAGACGGAAACAACGAATAAGGGCGTCCCTTTTATGATATTTCATAGTAATACTACTAGGTACGCTACAAAAGCGCAATCCACACAGAGCCGACAGAACGCGTACGTGTCTGACGAAAGATGCGTAGTCCGTAGTCCGTCCGTATTTCAGTCCACGTCCTGTTCTATCTATGTGAATCTCGCCTTAGAACGACCAGGATTTCACTGCATGATATTTCCGATGTTACAATCGATGTTAAAGTTTTGCAGATTTACGCCTCGTCTGCGTCCCGTTCTCTCTGTATGAATCAATATATGTGCGGTCCGGCTACGGTCCGTCCGTATGTGCAAACGTTTGCGTAAAAAATACGATGCACCATACGGCGTCCACACGACAGCGACTTGCAAGCGCAAACGGCTTGTGCAAACGGTATTGAAACTGCATGGTTTATCTTTTTGCCGTCTTAACTTATATGCTTACTTGTGCAAATTAGGATTTGCGCAAATAAAATTGAACGTCTTATCGGACCGTAAGAATGACCAAGACTACATTGAAAGATTAACCCCATTAGTTGGAGACCTGAAGGTCTCACCAATAACTGCCCGGCTACGTAGAAACGATCCGAGAGACAATCTACAAGGAGTCGAATAGGAAAAAAAATTGGAAGATTAATGTAAAAATGTACGATGATAATTTTATTTCGAAAACCAACAAGAAGAAATATGGTAGCCTTTTCTAAATACAACATAAATTAAAGCTCAAAACATCTTCAAAACACTAAATCTATTCTCAGATGATAATGGTGTGTTTAACGACTCATAAAACTATTTATAGAATCTAGTTCGACATACATTTGCCTTTACTATCCACGTAACTATGAACTAAGAACAGAATTTACTAAGCTTTTGCTACCGGGAAGTCTAGGAGATAGTAACTCTGTGGATTTAGGCTGCGTTTCCACCAGAGATGTGTGAGCTAGCTGGGCGGTGCAAGGAATGTGTTGCGAGGGATGTGTGCTAGGGACAGACGCGAGCGAAACAATAGCTATGCTAGTCAAGGATGTCCCTTGTTTTGTATGTACAAAAACCTCGCTCCGCTAAGCCGTTTCCACTAGAGCTGCGCTGAGTGAGGCTAGGTAAATGAAGTGATTCTATTGGTTCTTAACAAACACATCCCTCGCTAAGCATCCTCGCACATCTCTGGTGGAAACGCAGCCTAACTGCGGGCTAGCCCGCATCACTAATATCTAGGTACTAGTGATGCGACTCGAGTTCACTTTTACTCGAGTGACATCGTAAAAAATCGTATTCAAGTCAAAAACTATCGACTCGAGTTCAGTCAGACTCGAATTAATCGCCCCGCTTGCCGAGACAAACCGATTCAAACCTTTTTTAATGTTTTATTAGAAGAAAACTAATGAATTCTTCAATTATTAATATTTCGTTTATTCATTGTACATACCTACATATTTCATTACATTTTTAAATATTTCTATAAAAAATATAAAAAAAAACGTTATTAATATCTTTATAGTTGGTAATATAAATAATACCTGACAGATTTTGGAATGTTGACAGTTGACTCAGATGAGCCAAGTGTTCGATTCGAGTAACTCGAGAACCACTCGAATGAATCGACTACTCGAGTGATACTCGAGTAAAACTTAAAATGACTTGAATGACTCGAATGCTAAAATCGGTCTCGAGGGTACATTATTTAGGGGCAAGTGGAAATAGTATCTAGTTTCGAGACTGTATCTTAGAGACTATTCTAGACCGGTTGCAGCAAAACCAAGGGCAAAAAAAACTGCCTTTACAATAACAATGCTTTTGTTTTAATTATGACCAATTATAAACATAACATAATATCACACCTGTATTACCCGAAGGGACGGACAGAGGTGTATAGTAACATCCTCATTTCGCCGTTATGTTTAAGTCCCATATAATAGGAGGCGAGTCTATTGCCATCAACCGGGCACAGATCCAAACTCCGGATTGCTACTGAGGAATTCTATAAGGAAAAACCTAATAACACTTTGCCCGACCTGGGGATCGAACCCAGGACCTCACGATCAGCGACTGCTGCGGCTGCCCTTACCACCATTAGACTAACGAGGCAATTGACTAATTATGCAGTTTTAAAAACTAACAACCAATTAAAACTTCTGCTTATGCAACCTGGTACTATCCAATATTCTACTAAAGGCTTTATAGGACGTACACGACGACACTGACATCAGACTGATCGATGACGTAGATTTAAAAAAAAAATTTAGATATTTTTCAAAACACTGTTTGTATTGACATCTGACTAAAATGGTACCAACTGATCGTGAATCTATAGGTACTGATATTATAAAGCTGAAGAGTTTGTTTATTTGTTTGAACACGCTAATCTCAGGAACTACTCGTTGGAATTGAAAAATTATTTTTGTGTTGTATAGTCCATTTATCGAGAAAGGTTATAGGCTATATAACATCACGCTACGACCAATAGGAGGGGAGCATAAATGAAAAATGTTGCAAAAACGGGAAAAATGTCCACCCGTGCGAAGCCAGGACGGACCGCTAGTCGTACATATAACATAACATAATGAACCCATTACTATCCCACTGCTGGGCACAGGCCTCTGCTCAGAATGAGAAGGGTTTAGCCCTTAGTCCACCACGCTGGCCTGGTGCGGGTTGGCGGACTACACACACCATCGATAACATCATGGAGTCCTTTCAGGTGTGCAGGTTTCTACACGATGTTTTCCTTCACCGTTAACGCAAGTGATAATCAAATTATGATCCACACATTAATTTGAAAAGTCAGAAGTGCGGGCCCTGATCGGACTCAGACCCTAAATAACATGACATCACGCCTGTATTCCCCGAAGGGTCGGGTAGAGGTGTATAGTAACACCCTCATTTCACCGTTATGTTTAAGTTCCATGTAATAGGGGGCAAGCCTATTGCCATCGAACGGGCACAAATCCAAACTCCGGGCTGCTACTGAGGAATTCCACAAGGAAAAATCTAATAACACTTTGCCCAGCCTGGGGATCGAACCCAGGACTTCACGATCATTAGTCGCGCTTGCCATCACTAGAACAACGAGGCAGTGCCTAACATAACTATAACATATAACGTCTATAATTCCAATCTTCTTCGTTTTCGTGTGGTTAGTGACTAACCTGGTGTCAGAGTTCATACCGCAAATGGGCCTCTGACTTGGCTTCACATGTCGTCTGTCGTCGTTGTCAGACATGCCGGTTTCCTCACGATGTTTTCCTTCACCGTTTATAAGCAAGTGATCATTTTACAATACGCACATGAATCCGAAAAGTCAGAGGTGCGTGCCTTGGATGCGAACTCAAGACCTATGACTTGGCAGTTCGACGGTCATACTACTAGGCGGTCATATCACTGCTTACAGTATACAATATGTAACATAATTAACGCACATCCTTAAAGTAGTTTGTTCAGAATCGTTTACTGAATCAATTTCTATCATTTTTAATATAGGTAATTTTTTATCCCAAAAATAATTAAAACTACTGAAATTAGTCACATTACCCCTGTACATTCAAAACAAACTAAAATGGACCGTAAATCAAGGTAAAAAGACTTTTAAAAGTGCATTTTTGTTTATATTAATAAAAATTCCGTCATTCAATACAAAATAAAGAAAAATAAACCTTATTTCAAGAACGTTAATTTCGTAAATAACAATGCATATACACGTTAAACTAAAATTTCAGTGTATGTATTATGATTATAACATAATATTCTAATTGGGGTGTTTGAGGGTGTGCGTTAATAACGTTACTTACTTGTTGTATATTGCATATAATTCCAATAATATTCAACAATCAAAAACTCTCACAAAAATCATGATGCCGCGTAAATTGTCAATCACAATGATTACTTGTCAGTATAAAATTCATAGCTTTCCCTGGCCTTATAATTGTCCAATTACGAGTGCTCGGCTCGTCAATTTGTCCAATTCGTAATGTTTACGACTCTCGCGAGCCGTTACGTTTATAGCCTATCGCCTTTTATCGTGTGAATGGCTGTACAAACTGCCGTTTTGACACCATAGTGTAACAAAAATTTAGATTTGATACGATTTATGTGGGACACAAAACATTTTTGTAAATTTAAAGTTGTGCGTATATTTTAAATTCGCAACGCAAGTGCGACTGCTGCTCGATCCCCAGGTTGACCAAAGTGTTATTAGGTTTTTTCACGTGGAATTCCTCAGTAGCAGCCCGGCGTATGGATTTGTGCCCGGTTCATGGCAATAGGCTCGCCCCCTATTAAATGGGACTTAAACATAACGGCGAAATGAGGGTGTTACTATACACCTCTGCCCAACCCTTCGGGGAATACAAACGTGAAGTTATGTGATGTTATGTTATGAAAATGCCTTGAATGCTTTTAAGTTGAACGGTTTTATCTTGCAATACATGCAGCATCAGGATTTGAGGATTAAAGGTTGAAATTATTTTAACGTGGTATTGTCATGCGAATTAAATTTGTGTGCGAAGTTTCAGGAGAATCGGTTAAGCAGAAGTAGTTGAAAAATTTGTCGCAATATTTTAATCAAACAAATGTACCAAGTGAAGTAATTAAAACTGTTTATTAAAACGGGCTTTAGTAAAGTAAAAATGCATATTATTACAATTAATAAATTATTTTTTGCAATGTACTACTCATCGATCATTAATTACATTTTAAATTATTCTTTTATTAATTAATTAAAGCAATATCTACAAAAGTTCGATCAATCTATTTAATGTATTCTAAAGTATAATAAAAAGCTTGAAATATTTAAATCGAAGATTTTTTATTGCATTTATGAATATGCAGGTGAATATATTAATGAATCAATTGTGAATACATTTTTAATTTCTTAAAAGTAGGAATTTCACCTAATAAATAAATCACAAGAAATAATAAAAAATCTTCTTCGCAAGTTTGAATCTCGCTCGAGTGAAGATATTACAAATCACTTAATAAGCATCCATAAATTATTGAAGCTAAAGGAAACTTTATTAAATTGAATTCAAAGAACTTTTCTTCTGGCTGTGTTTAAAATTCTATTAGCATCTTCAACAATTTTATAGTCAAATGAAAAATTATGACAATAATTTTGTCCGAGATATTTATTTACTTTTATTTTGCCACAATTTAAACACCATGCGATGATAATGATGAATTGAACATAACAATTTTTACCCCGTTTGGAGACGGGTTAGAATATAAAACTTCCCCACCGCAAGCTGGGAATAGACGCGTGTTGTAAGTGTTCAACAAAACCCAGCACGCTTGGTGGCAGGATCTATACGGTCCGCTTGGCTAGCTACCACCCTCACATTAAAGTCCGGTGCCAAGTAGTTTATCTTGTTCCGTCGTGTGTATGTGAGAGCCAGAGGCGTATAGAGGAAGCCCTCTGTATCTCTGCTTCTTGCATTCATGTGCTCCATCTTAGACCCTGTCTGTGCTTACCATCAGGTGAGACTAGGGCCAAACGCGACCAAGTCAAGAATAAAAATAAAAAATACATAAAATATATTACTTTATTGGAAGGGGTCGTGGTTAATTACCAACCGTTCAGATCATACGATTTGCGAAGTTAAGCTGCGCTTGCCGCGGTCAGACTGTGGATGGGTGACCGTTCGTTACACATTGAGACCCCTCCATGACTCGGAGAGGATGTTAAACCGTCGGTCCCGGGTGTCATACGAATACCTATGGCAGTCATTACGGGAAGTCAAAAGCCCGAAAGTCTGACAATCGGTCTAACCTTAGGATATCGGCATTGCTCAGCAACTGGGTTGCGAAGGTCTGCTGGCAGTCGCTCCGTGTAAAATACTGGAATTTAGCCGCAACTGGTTAAACTGGAAGCTGACCCCAATATAGCTGGGAAAGGCTAGGCAGAACAATGTATTATATGTAGTTTTATAGAAAAATTACAATGTCATCACATTTTCAATACGCCTCTGTACTACTTTCATACACTTATCAAGCTGTGAAAAAGATAACGACATCTTCAGCGACGTATGACGCTTAGTAGTACCTAGTAGAGCTCCTTGTGAATTGGGTTACCAGACGATAGGAATTTTCCTGACATTTCCAGAATGGGAACGCCGGTAGAGGACGTCCTAGAAGGACATACATCGATGTTATTGGTGAAGTTCTTCACAAAGGTCAGGTGCGTAGTACTCTCAACCGGCGTGCGTGTATGACAAGATGTATGAATGTGGATGAAGCAAAAGGGGTATGTAAGAGTCGTAGCATGTGGCGTTCTATAGTTTCTGCCTACCCCTATGGGAAAAAGGCGTGAGTTTATGTATGTATGTATGTATGTATTTCCAGAATGTTGGCCCTATGTCAGGGAAACGGAAAAACTGTAATTGTCAGGATTTTTTTAAAATTGAAATAGGAAAATATATACTAATAAGTAATAAAAAAAAGAAAATCTCGCTGCGTTCAATACCACAACAATATCTAGACAACATCTCACGAAATTGACTGAAAATTCAGGGATATTGTCAGGAAATCTCATTATTTGATCTGGCAACCCTACTTGTGAATGAGTTCGTCCGGATGAGAACTAAAGAAAGAAAGAGAAAGAAAGAAAATGATTTGACACGAAAGCAGTCAGACGCACAGACAAAAATTCATAAGAGAGAAAACAAAAAAAAAAACAAATATAAAGTAGCTATGTATCTAGCAGCTGCGCTAAATAGGTTCAGTTCAGCATAAATGTCAGACCACTAGTGCCTGACGCTGGTTTTCAACTGAATCCACTGTGACGTAACTTATGTAAACCAGTTCCAAATATATAAATAGCGTACTTAAATAAATAAACAAATAAAAAATAAATAAAAATAAATACTATTGGCCTTTAATTACGGATGTCTCAGTGGTAATGCCCGTTTACCTAAACCAACATGTGTGTATATAGTTGTGTACTAATTTATAATTGTGTAAACGGAAATAGATAATTCGATTATACATTCTTTATGAAAAAATAAATACACAACATAATTAAAAATTTTATCAATAAATGTTACAATTATATTTAAAAATTAACTATAAACGATTTACATTATAATTTATCCTGCTCAAACTACATTTATGCTCAACTACCATTATACCTATTTTTGCCGCCAAGCAGCATTATTGTCTCCGGAATGAATGGTGCCGGTGAAATTACAGGCACATGAGACAATCCTCTTGTGGTTGTATGTGTATATAGACGGCGGCAACCACTTATCTGCCAACTGTCAGCATGTTTGCCAACCTATTACGTAAAAACAAAACGCGTGACATGGGGTAAATTTGAGCAGATTGTTCCTAACCGGCACACCTGCATGCTGAGCGGTGCGGATCGCCTCCAACAACTCCGGGTGATGTACAAAACTTTGCAGCACCTTGAACACATACTTAAGCCTTGGATTCATTAATAGACAAATGGAGCAACATACCGCGGGACTTAAGGTGGGACATCTATGTTAATATCCCGGGGACAATGTCGCGGAACAATCGCTCGCACACACCTGCGCCCGCTCTCGGAGCGGCGGCTTGCAGCATGTCCCGCGTCATATAGAAATGCCGCACAATGTTGAGCGTAACATTGCGGGGCAGTGTGCAACGTTGCACTGTCATGTAGACTCAATATTGTGCGTCATATTAGGGAATATTTTGTTCCCAAGTAAATCCAAGACTTTAACAAGCACGATGTCTCCTTACCGCCAGCCTGCTGTAACTGACTGTGCCTAAAACGAACAGCTAAACAGATAATCCCCATACTTTTAAAAAATACAAAAAATCACGTAGTTTATTTTGGATCTTTGGGGATCGATGGGATTCTCCTGAGACTTCGCATACAAATTCAATTCCCATGACAATATAACTTTATAATAATTTAAATCTTCAATCCTCAAATCCTGATGCTGCAAAGGTACTGCAAGATAAAACCGTTTCATCATCATCTTTTTGCCCTTATCCCACACTAGGTGGGGTGGGCACGACACGTACTCCTCTTCTACTCTCCTCTATCAGCCGTCATCTCAGCATTAATTCCGTTCTTACCCATGTCATTCTTCACACAATCCATCCATCTTTTCTTCGGCTTACCTCTATTTGTATATCCATCCTAATTCATATTTAACACTCTTCTAGTAACATGACTTTCTTCCTTCCGCATCGATGGGAATATCATATACTTTCAAAAATAGTTCTTATGACAACTAAAACACATTTGTTTCGGTGTGATTGAGGTTTGTGGCTTTATGATAATGATGGCGAGCATTTTAGAACGACATCGATGGGTAATTACAGCCAAAATGTCAACACATATACTTCGAGTGATAAAGTAGCAGATAAAAATAATAATATACCCACTAAGTACTATGGGTGTTTTCATTTTGTTATTTATGCTGTGAGCAGGGTTATAGACATTAATCAGTTGTGTGATTCTCTAGATAAGAAATACGTCGCTGTCTGAACGCTGCGACGCGGTCTCGTCTTAGAACGCAGCGCTACAGCAGCGCTACAGCAGCGTTACGCAGCGACTTGTTTCTGTACTAGAGAATCTCACTAATATATTACCCTGTGTGGGGACGGCTTAGAATATAAAACTTCCTCACCCCACGCTGGCAATAGTCGCGTGTTGTAAGATTCAACAAAACCCAGCACGCTTGGTGGTAGGATCTATACGGTCCACCTGGCTAGCTACCACCCTCACATTAAAGTCCGGCGCCAACCAGTTTACTATGTTCCGTCGTGTGTATGTGAGAGCCAGAGAGGTATAGGGGAATCCGTCTATATTTTTGTTCCTTGGATTCATGTGTTCCATCTTAGACTCTGTCTGCGCTTACCATCAGTTGAGACTAGGGCCAAACGCGATCAAGTCAAGAATAAATAAAAACGTAAATTTTCCTGCTACTAAGGATCATGTCATCATCTTCCTGCCCTGGTCCCAAGTTACTTGGGGTTGGCGCAATATGTTTTTCTCTTCCACTCTTCCCTGTCAGCCGTCTCATTATCATTTACTCCATTATCTTTCATATCCTCCCTCACACAATCCATCCATCTTTTCTTAGGTCTCCCTCTCCCCCTCCATCCATCAACATTCATATTCATCACTCTCTTAGTCACATGTGTTTCATCCCTCCTCAGCACATGCCCATACCAAGACAAACGGTTTCCTTTCAACTTTTCTGTCACTGGTGCCACTTTCAAACTTCCTCTAATATACTTATTTCTTACTTTACTACTAAGGATCATGTGCGGATCATAATTTAATTATCACTTGCGTTAACTGTGAAGGAAAAACATTGTAAAGAAACCTGCTCACCTGAGGTGGCTCCATAAGGTTCGCGATGGTGTGCCGTCCGCCAACCCGCACTAAGCCATGGTGGACTAAGGCCTAAGCCCTTCCCGTTCTGAGAAGAGGCCCTTGCCTAGCAGTGGGACAATAATGGGCTGATTATGTTTGTTTACTGTGCTAAGGAATCTCATACTTGTTTATCAATCAGTTAACATCGATTTAAGAAATTGCTTTGTCCAGGCTTTCAAATTCTTGTTTTAATGATAATACATAATATGCATCGTCTTTAGAAAGAAGGTATTTCTAATTTTCTTTATCTCGATTGACTGAAAGATTTGTACTTGAAAAGTATATAAAAAAATCTGGCTTTAAATCTATATTAATTAATAAAATGAAAATATTTGTACACCAGAAATGGTAGAATATAAGATGCAATATTTTTTAACACCTAGGTATTGCACTTCTTCTTCGTTAGTGACTAACCTGGCGCCAGAGTTTATGCCGCCTATGGACCCCTAACTTAGCTTCACATGCCGTCGAGAAATATCTCTCAGGCATGCCGGTTTCCCCACGATATTTTCCTTTACCGCTTTTAAGCAAGTGATAATTATACAATACGCACATGAATCTGAAAAATCAGAGACGCGTTCCTTGAATATGCAGTAAAAGCGTGTATACCAATATTTTTATCAACAATAATAATATCCATTAATCAAATTCAACTCAAAAATACACATCAGATTTAATTTGTGAGCACTGATCACATTTTAATCGTTTCCATAGTTAAAGTTGAACCAAACTTCGCTGACAATTTGTCACGAATAGCATTATGGTTAAGTTATGTTTAATGACTATTTTCGGTTTGTTGATCTGTTTTGGATCTTACTGCGTGTATAGTAAGAATATTATTTGTTTGTAAATATACAATTGTAATCTGAAATTTCGAATATTCTGCTTTTTTATCGTTGGATCATCCTCATGGATGTCCCTCGCCTGGGGGAGGCGAGGGGTTCTGCCGGACTCTTACCGGCTAAAAACCAACGGTGATCCTTCTCCTAACTGTTTGGCCGGGGTCGCGGGATTCGCAAAAGCATGCACCGCAACCCCAGCAGGTTCTGGTTCGCCAACCCTCGGCAGACCTCTCCTCTGTGGGGGTCGAATGTTCTGCCTAACCTTTTCAAATTATGTTGAGGTTAGCTTCCAGTCTAACCAAATGCGGCTGAATAATAGTATTTTACACGAATCGACTGCCATCAGACCACCGCAACCCAGTTACTGGGCAATGCTGATTTCCTAAGGTTAGACCAGTTGCCCGATTTTCAGGCTTCTGACTGCCTGTAACGACTGTCATAGGTATTCATATGACACCCGGGCTGATCGTTTAACGTGTTCCCCGAGGCGTGGAGGTGGTCACCCATCCACGGATTGACCGCGACAAGGGCAGCTTAATCTCGCAAATAGCATAATCCGCGCGGTTGTTAATAAGCCATGAGCACCTAATAAGGTAAGCTAATCATTTCTTTATAATGCCGTAAAAGGGAATTCTTGACTTCAATAGACATTCTATAATTAAATATAACAAAACATTACGCCTTCTACTTCCCAAAGGGTTTGGCAGAGATGTTTTAGTACAACCTTGTTTTGCCAGTTATGTTTAAGTCCCATGTTATTCGGGACGAGCCAATTGCCATTAATCGGGCATAAATCCAGACTCCGGCCTACTACCAAACTACTACCAACCTACTTCTTCTTCTTAGCGTGTCGATGGCAATCCAAATTGAGTCGGCCCAGAACTTAGCTACGAGTTTAGCGTTATCAGTAGCGTCCATTAGTTCCTGTAACGTGCAGGTATCAGGGCGCGCAGGGCATGATGTCAGGTGTCCCATCGTTTGTGGAACAACACCAACATACTAAAAACCCAATAACACTTTGCCCGACCTGGGGATCGAACCCAGGACTGCTCAGCAGTCGCACTTGCGACCACTAGACCAACACGGCAGGCAATAAGATATACAAGTTTAGTCGGAAAGGAGGCACTAAGCCGCGGGCCACTTAATGTATCACTGATGATTGTTTTAAAGAAAATGTTAATAAATTCGATAGTAAAAAAACCATAAAAATATATTTTCATTTTAGTTTTTTCAAAAATTCTTCATCCCTGCTTTACTTACGAATTCAGAAAATTAAGCTTCTATTCCGTGACCCCAAATATGACCTAAAATGTAAATACAGCTGATCATAGCTGAGGATAGATAGAATTTAGCGTATTTTTTATGAAATCTTTGAACAGCTATTTCTCTTGAACTATTGACTTTTGGGGATAGTTGTAGAACAAAAGTTGTCCCCTATTATGGGTACTTTAACACCCTATCGACTTGGTTCCCCATTTTTGACTAATCTTGTGTAATTCGCAAATTATACTATACGTGTTATGGAAGCCAGAGAATGCCGAGTGAGTGTGGGAGTTAGAACATAAGGTGATCGATGTCTAGTCTATTTACGTGTTGCAGTCAAGCTAAATGTCATGGCTGCTAAGGTTATCGGATATTCATGCTAGAACCTTTCTAGGTCAAACTGTGTATTGATATTGATACCCGAAGGGTTGGACAAAGGTGTGTGGAAACACCCTCATTTCGCCGTCATGTTTAAGTCCCATGTAATAGGGGGCCTATTTTCACCAACCGGGCACGAATGCAAACTCCGGGCTGCTACTGCGGAATTTTACACGGAAAAACCCAATGTCCTAGAAGGACATACATCTATGTTATTGGTGATGTTCTTCCCAAAAGACAGGTGCGTAGCTCAACCGGCGTGCGTGTATGACAACATGTATTAATGTGAAGCGAAAGGAGTAGGTAAGGGTCGTAGCATATTGCGTTCTATAGTTTCTACCTACCCCCATGGGAAAAAGGCGTGATTATGTAAAAACCCATTAATACCTTGCCCGGCCTGGGGATCGAAACCGAAACCTCACGATCAGCAGTCGCACTTTCCACCACTAGATTACGAGGCAGTTGATATTGATGATCTGTCAAAAACATTGTTATTAGAGGTAACCTATCACGATGTAATTATGTTTTCTGAGAATTTCTTGTTCAATTTTCCTATACAAAATAATATTTGTAACTGTTTGGGGCAAAACCGTTTTCGGAAATGATAAAGGAGGCCTACTCCTCGAAATACGAAATTTCGGCTGACGGATCGCACGTTTTCCAACCACGAAAGTGTTTTGGATCCGACGGTCGATTTGATTCTCGCGATTTGACATTTTGTCTTTCGTTCACTCCTACTCCCAAATGTTAATTGTCATCTAGTAGTTCGTTGTTTGACAATACTTTGATCGTATATTTATAAGTTCAGTGTTCGTCGTTGTTTCCTTTGGATTTGAAACTTCGACGTTCATTTTTCGGCGTAGGCCCTCAGGTATAGCTTCACACCCTTCTCAGGCTACTTGAAAACGAAAAAAATGATAATCATCTTCTTCTTTTCGTGTGGTTAGTGACTTCCCTGGTGTCAAAGTTTATGTCGCCCATGTGCCTCTGACTTGGCTTCACATGCCGTCGAGAAAAATCTTTCAGGCATGCCGGTTTCCTCACAATGTTTTCCTTCACCGTTTTCAAGCAAGTGATAATTATACAATACGCACATGAACCCAAAAAGTCAGAGTTGTGTATGACTTGACAGTCTGACGGTCACACCGGCTATCACTGCTATTAAAAAAAAGGATAATTGTAAAACATTGTAATGATATTTATTATTAAGCCATGATCATCCCACTGCAGGGCAAAGGCCTCCTTACCCTCCTTCAACTCCTCTCGGTTTAAGGTTTTCTACGGCCAGTCCTTCCAATAAGTGTCTAGCTCGTCCCACCATCTCCTTCTAGGCCTGCCGCGATGTTGTCTGACGTAGTAGTTAAAACCAAAAAAAAACCTACAAGAAAAATATCAAACCACCCAACATACTCCCTCATAAATGATTCAACCAGTTAATCTCTACTCGACATCTGAACTCATCTACGTGTCATTCAAGATAGAGCACCAAAAGCATTGGCAGATGTCCAAATTAAAAAAGTTTCCCTCCACACAACCTACCATCTATGTAGAAACAGGTATTGACACACTCCATATTGGATCCATTCGTTCTTGTAGTCAAATCTTTTCATCAATTACTACCCGGTTCCTATAAACAAAAACGATTCGTTTTGCTTACCAATGGTAGCATTTTTTTAGCCATACTAAAATAATAGTCAATGACAGTTGAATGACAGTGGAAAGCCACTGGTCTAAAATAACCAGCAGAATACCAAATGACTAAAACTATTCTATTGACACACTATCGATACTCTATCGAATCGTTCGTAAATTAGCAGACGTGGGACCCTGTAATAAGAGAATATCTCTACATCTGCATATCCCTTCGGGGGTTTATAGTCTTGAATATAATGTATGTATGTATAAAATACTTTTTTACTGGTTCAGCATGAAAACAATTTGCGATTTATTATCAAAGCCATCGCTTCTAAGACCGGCAATCCGGCATTCCTGCCGTTTCTTCTTTATCCACAAAAATTTGGAAATGCCATATTATTTTACCGCCTTTTTATTCTCCATATTTGAGCGAGAAAAGTTTTTTCGTCAAAATAAAGGCTCCGCTACACAGAAAGCGGGTTAAAAGAGGAACGATGCGCTGCGATTGTCCCATATAAAATTACGTGCTTTTACATCCCTCCATTGCACCATTTAAAGCTTACTCAACTACCTACCCTGCATCATGAGCATTCATCCACATTTCCTTTCACATTCAATCATCCGAGTAGTCAGTCGTTGTCCATCTTAGTTTTTTAAGGAGTTTGGTTAACCCCGATCTAATAGTGCGCATAAAGCAGCTTGGTCGCTGCGGCCAATGGGGTCTTTAAATATTTTTGTATACACGCGCACTTAGCGGCAGTGAACAGACTATCAACCTCTCATAAATACTGCATGGCCATCTAATGAGCGAGGAGTCCAAAACGCCAAATCCGCTAGTGCAACAAGCGTTATTGCAGCAAGTACTGGGTTTGTTAGCAAAACTTCTAGAAGTCGACTTACTGCTGGTGTGTCCACAGTTGAAAGTCAGTTGTAGAAGTCAACATGCGCAATTTTAGCACTTAAGCAACTACACTGAACACCTGCCACGCTGAAGGTCCAAGCCACATCTGACGGAAGATAATTTGCGATAGTCGCGTAATTTACTCGAGGAACTTTAGTAATACATCTTCGGTCAAATGTATACGGTTTGAGATGTTTATATGAAGTTATGTGTACCAGCGGAAGATCCGCGACGTATCTTCCTTCAGATGTAAAGAAAGAAAGAAAGAAAGAAAGAAAATTATTCATTTTGGACTCACACAGGCAGTTACAGAAACAAAAACAATATTAAAAAAAAGAAAGAATAAGAATTTGGACTACCTGCACGAGGCCAAAAAGGGCTCCTATCTCAGCATGATGTGTCTTGGTCTTAAGTGTGGCATCTACATAACACGCGCTGTGCTCACAACGCGCCCCGCTTTCCATGTAGCCGAGCCTTAAGGATAACTTGCGGCTATAAAAATTCTGGCTTCGGATCTAAAGGCTCATAAAGGCCTGTCACTTGTCCTTTTCAAAGTATTTTGTTCATTTTATTTTCCTGTTTATAAGAGGGACGAATTTTCTATCAGTTTCTGTGAAGTACTTTACAAGTTAATAAACACACTTATCTTTGAATGAGCCTTTTGATTTTGGAGATTTTTATTTAACTCATATTATTATCTTACTGATGGGAAAAGGTGTGCTTAATTGATTTAGCGCTGATTTTAGTAACGTTGGATAACTTTTATCTAAGGAATAAGAGCCCGTTCACACAGCAGATCCGTTTAAACGGACCCGTCGATACTGGATGTGTTGTTCACATCTGTACCGACGGATCAGTTAAACAAATGGCAGCTGCGTCGCATCTGGCAGGCAAGATACGATAAAAATAACGGATCTAGTATTTTTACTAGATACGGAATACTGTCGTGTATGTGAACTCACTCATACAACTAACATCGATAAAATAAAAACGGATCTGCTATAACGGGTCCTCAAAATAGTTTCTGCGTGAACTAGCTGTGAGTACCTACGGTATTTTTCAAAACGTAAAATTTATTCCTCAGGCGACAGTTATCCGACGTTTCATAAATTAGGCCTTAAGGACGCTCTATTAATGCACTGATAATTATGATGATGATTCTAATTAGAATCAAAGTTCAACACCGTTTACACTACATTCCATATTTATTGATACCATCAGAGATATTGCTCGTAAATGAATTATGAGTACGCAATAATCCTACACTACTAAAATCATTTATTTATACGGCAGTGTCTAGACTAAACGTTTCACTATGTATGACCTAGAACGGTGAACCTATGTGTTACTACAAGGATATTAGTTTTATACAAACCTACATACTCTTGAAAATAATTCTTGTCGATCGATATTGAGATTATTTCAGTTAGTACCTATAGTTTTGATCGCAGCGTTTATTGAATGAAATAATCACAATAATAATTTTGCCAACGACTAAAATTCCTCTAAGTCAGGGGTTACTGGCGAGCAACCAGAAAGAACCCAAAAAAATTAAGTTGCGTATCTCGGGTGTGTCATCCACCTACTGTTCTGAATAGGCCTCCTCTTTCTTACGCATTAAAAAATAGACAAACCCCGTGTGGAGACGGGTTAGAATATAAAATTTCCTCACCGTACGCTGGGAATAGACGCGTGTTGTAAGATTCAACAAAACCCAGCACGCTTGGTGGTAAGATCTATACAGTCTAGCTAGCTACCTCCCTCACATTAAAGTCAACGCCAAGCAGGTTACTGTGTTCCGTCGTGTGTATGTGAGAGCCTGAGGGGTATAGGGGAATCCCTCTACATCTTTGTTCTTTGAATTCGTGTGCTCCATCTTAGACCCTGTCTGCGCTTACCATCAGGTGAGACTTGGGCCAAACACGACGAAGTCAAGAATAAATAAATAAAATTAACAAACGCAATGTTGTAAACAAAATCCAATCTCAAATGGAGCTATGACAAGCTCGAGCTCCAGTAAGACAAGTAATAACAACAAACGTTTTTATTCCACTTGATGAGGTTGCCCTATAAAGTGAAGATCGCGCAGCTGGCCTAGATATCATACCAGTCACTTGTAACATGCTAATTAGCCGCGAGTCTCTGTAAGCCTTCATCAACTCTACTTTGAAAGGAAGACTGTTACAGTCCATAGATCTTCAATGTTTCTATAAAAAAGATGCACAACAACGTCTAAGCTATTCATTAAATAGAACGGCATGCCAGCCATTGTTTTGAGAAAATCGAATCTTTTGAATTCTTTAGATCTTAATGTAGCTTCTTTACTCAATATTTTGTCATAATAACCCGTTAACAGACTTTGTTAAATGTGGACCTACTCATAGATCATAACAACGAACAATCGTGAGAGAATCATACAATAATCACCGTGATTGACAAACTGATTGGTGATCGCAGTAAGTTGTAATTAGAGCACACGAAGACACTGCTGCCCATCCTCTTGCAGTAAACCTTGAGTAAGCTTTTAAGGCACCCACATGAACATAAGAAGTGATTTATACTACCCATGGTGAAACATACTACAGCAAAACGAACAACAAAGTTGAAGATGTAGATAATTAAATGGAAATATTTCTCAAAGATGGCACCAAAAGAAATAAAAAGAGTTTAACGTTTAAAACTCAAAGACTTAGTAGAGAAACACAGCGGTATTCATAGAAAAGAATTTTCAGTAAAGGCTTTCATCTCGCCACAAGCAACGAAAGGTCTCTTAAAAGTTTTTATTGTAACAAAATTTTTTATGAAAAGACGTTTCCACTGCTGAATGTGGCGTTTGACTTAGTATTTGCTTGAATAGTTGAAGTAACATAGCTATATTTTACAAATACTTGATATCGTTAGCAATTTCTTTAATATTTGCTCCAATATTCACGCTTCTACGAATGGGAACGATTCATAAACCATTCTGATATTTAAATATTGATAGAACATAATTTGAAATATTTCGCTTATGATTACTTATGTAAGCAGAGTATTAATTAGTAAGTGTGAAATGTTTTGAACAAACAAGAAGAAAATAAAATACATAAACGTGAAAAGATAAATAAAATACAAAATCCCTGTTAATAAAGAATGAAATAAAAACTGTGGAGTGTTAATTACAGTTAATAACAGGTTTTTATCCCACTTTAGTTGAAAGTCTCAACAGAGGGAAGCTGGCTGTTGTGTAGTTAGTAATTAATTAACCACCTACCTAACACTTGGAGTGCAAGTATCTGCACCTAGTACTGTTTTTGTTCTATAATCTATTAGACAATTATTGTTAATATATCTGAAGACATTCAATTTTTTTTAAAACGGTCGCTATTTCTTACATTGGCAAGAAACGTATTAATCCAATTATCGCTAAAACCATAACGCCTTTTTCACTATTTGATTAAATTAAAATATAATATCATCTAAATAGACAACACAATATTTTCCTTAAAAGGAATCGGCTATATCAGACTCTTCTAAAGAAATGAGCTCCAATCCAATATTATTATCGTGGAGTCTGACGATATTACAATTTTCGAAAGTTAATAAGTCATAATATTATATAATATTACCAGTATGTAAGTACTTTGTACAATAAGTATTTGATAATATCCCCTGCTCAGCGCGATTATAATATTATTACGTATCAGATCATTGATTTGATGACAATTTTGAATTATTTTACCTATATAAAATCTGTATCGAGTGAAGTGTTATTGAGTTCCAACGTTATGATATTACATTAATTTTATTGATGTTATTTATGAGACTACAGTAAAGAAATGAGTTTTTTTTTTTGATAATATGTACCTACGAGGTTACTGTTAATAAAAAGATGATATTCAGTAAATTCCATATACTAATTTTCAAAAAAGGATTTATTGTAAAGTGGAACTGTATTTGTAATACACCTTCAGAAATAGCTTTAAGCGATAAGACCGCCATTGGTACTGTTCCTAATTATGTGTATTCCTTCTGTTTTATTTCTTTTAGTGTGCAATAAAGTATATCTACATATCTATCTATCTATCTTCAATTACTTGACGGCGCAATAGTTATTAATTAACTAAATTTTAAGGTTAAACATTAGAACTTCAATTTTAATAACTAACTAGTTTTCATTACGTAAATTTACTTAATCTGGGTGGGCCTCAACGCGAAGCACTAAAATTTTACTCTCATTTAATCGTTTTCCAATAGCGTAGCTCAAAGTCCTGGTACTATCAAAAATCTGTGCTAACATATTCAATTAAAATTTATATCTGCCTCACTGAAACAGGGTCAAACAGGATTACAAGCAAAATTATTTTCGAATCTACCCGTCCGTCCCCATATGATTGATATGAGCCACTCAATATCTCATTTATCAAACTGGGTAGCGATTCGTTTATAAAATTTTGTACGGTCGTGCTATCTAATCTTAATCTCTCGAAATGCTAATTATGTTGGGTTGTTAATTTATATATTATGAGGTTGATCTATTGCACATTTTTATCCAAAAAAGTTTTAATTAAAATATTATTTTTACAGTGAGTGAAATGTTGCTATAATTTTTCATGTATAGTGTGTTTTTATCGTGAATAATCCACTCGAAACCCTTCTAAAATCTATACTAAACATAGTCATTACTTTCATACAAAAATATAGTTTTTACACTTACTAATAATTTTGTAAATGTGTCAAATTTACACTACACCATCTTCCTAGCATTACCGATAACAGTTAGAGCAAGATAACCAAAGGTTCGAGGTGGTTATTTAGGTCGAATGGGGTGGCGCAGCGCCCAATCAGCTGATTACTTACCTACCATATTTTTTGCGTTTTTTTGTATTTAACAACTACATAAAAGCACTTTATTTATTTTATTATGGATCTCCAATAAAGAATATACAAAATTCATGTCATTGTTTATAAAAAAATGAAAAGTTAATTCAAATGTTTTTATTAAATGTAAATGTAATTAGCGTATTCGTAACACCAGTGAATTTTCTCGGGTAATAAAAAATTGCGGTGTATATTTTATTCCTGACCGCGTACAAAATTAAATGAAGTCTACTCCTAGTATTCCTGTTACTTCTTTAACTGATTATACTAGTACTATGAATGGGTGCACTCAATAGTGCAAAGGGTGGAATTTAATCCAAGCTTCGGTCATTGGCATATAATGCTCAGTAGTAAATGATGAATGATTGCTATTAACATTGCCAGATGCCGCTCATTTAAACTGAGTCTGCCAACTGACCTTCGCCACCAAACTAAAGAAAATCTCGATATCGGTAACTTTTCCAGACATCATCTTTGTCACAGTTTTCTCGGGTTTTTCGTATCAGTGCCGTCCATAAATGTAAACATGTTCCCCAAGGCTTAGGAAGGGATTGGTGTGAAGATAACAATAATTTATCGAAGACTAGACCACTCTAACATCGTATATAAATCGATTTGCGCGTCAGCCACTAGCCACGTGTTCTTACTATATGCAGGATCTATATTAGGTCTCTGCTTACATCGTTTCTATCGTTCCAAGCCAATATAGCAGTTGCATGTTGCATTAACGATCTGTTAAGTGTGCATAAATAATAAACGAATGCAATTCCGTTCCTCATAACACGTTATAAATCCTTCACGCGACTTTTATAGTTTGCGTGAGATATAAAGCACCTGTGTCAGATGTTTGTCCTCCCACGTCTTTTCTTTCTATAATCCTTACATTCTCTTCGTGTATTGCTTTGATAATATCGGTTCTTGTGTTAATGGCATTTAAACTTTTGAACGACACACCATGTGCGTATGAGAACTTTCCTTCACGCTCCGATACAAATTCATCCTACTTTTTTGACGGCTATTGACGTCGTTGGCGGTCCGAACACATTTGTGTTTGACGTCTATAGTCGTCGATGGCGTTCAAAAGGTTAATATTGCCCAACATTGATGAGTGTCATCGAGGTCCTGGGTATACAACGTGTTACATAATTCCCCATGAAAAATGTAAATAATCAAGTAGTCTTTCATGGTTGTTGTCATTCACCTCTCAGAAGAAATTAGGTAAGAATGTAAATAACTTTCTGGGTACTCGATAGTTTTATGTTTTCAGGGTTGCGTTTCAATGATTATTATTTTGTTTTATCCATTTATTTTATTGCGTCATTCTTCGGTTTTCAAATATTACCAATAGACTCTTTACAAGGGACCTTTTAACCCCCTTTCGGCTTTAGGGGTATGTATGTAACATGTTGTGTTTATATCTGGGTGGCTTGATCTTATCTTCTAGAAAATTATCTCGCCTGTCTATCTCCTAATTCTTCTTCTGGTGGATCTTTACTATCAATGGTTTGCGTCAATTTCTTTTATTTAGTCTTCGCGGTCTTTCATGAAATTCGGACTGATGGAAGGTCTGACAAGCAGGAATGGGAATGAGAATTTGTTACACATGGTTGCTAACATAACATCACGCCTGTATTCCTTGAACGGTTGGGCAGAGGTGTATATTAACACCCTCATTTCGTCTCTTGTAATAGGGGGCGAGTCTGATACTGAAAAATTCCACACGGAAAAACCCAATAACACTTTGCCCGACCTGGAAATCGAATCCGTGTCCCCACGATCAGCAGTCGCGCTTGCCACCACAAGCCCAATGAGACAGTTCATGGTACCTAATTATTCATTATCAGCAAAAACTGACCGTATGACATTACACCTTTTGAACCTCAGTCTGCTTTAATATTTATAATCCTATACGAATTATTTTAAAACACATAACACTGCACGCATAAACATTATCCTAAAATTAATCACGAACATAATTTGGTGCGGTGTAAAAGTGGATGAAACCCATCATTATATTCGTGACTGGAAACATTTGCATTGCACGCTATCATAGCCGTAACGCTATTTGACGTTTTTATGGTTCACACAAATGGTATTTAATAATCGCATCGGTGTTATTGTTGGCTGATATAGTGATTTGTTTGTAATAATGCTGATATGCTTTTAAGTTATTATGGATTACTTTTGTTGCTATTTGTATTCTAGATTTATAGTGTTATTATACCCAACAGTTCGTGGCTAATTAACAACCGCGCGGATCAAACGATTTGCAAGATTAAGCTGTGCTTGCCGCGGTCAGTCCGTGGATGGGTGACCGTTTGTTACACATCAAGACCCCTCCGTGCCTCGGAGAGCACGTTAAACCGTCGATCCCGGGTGTCTACGAATACCTTTGACAGTAGTTACGGGTATTCAGAAGCCCGAAAGGCTGACAACCGGTCTAACCTTAGAGTATCGGCATTGTCCAGTAACTGGATTGCGGAGGTCTGATGGCAGTCGTTCCGTGTAAAATACTGATATTCAGCCGCATTTGGTTAGACTGGAAGTTGACCCCAACATAGTTGGGAAAAGGTTAGGCAGAACATATAGTTACGAATGAACATTGAAAAATATTTAATGTATAATTATTATACCTTTAGTTTTTTCAATTTCAATGGATAGATACACATTTATTTTATCTTTGTCTGTTTAGGTTGCCTTTCTACTAGAGATGTGCAAGCTAGCTAAGCGGTGAGCGAGGTTAAAGCTAAGCTGCTAAACTATGTATCTATTTCCACCAAAGATAAGTGGTGTAGCGGAGCGGGTAAGATGTGCTATGAAGATGAACTACGTAGTACGTCGTCTACTCAGCTTTGTTCCGTACTTCCCATAGCTACAACAATCGCGCATCCCTAGCTCGCAAACCTTGCTTCAACTAGGACCTATTTAAAAAAAATTGCTACATCGAACCCCTTTCCACCACGGCGAACCTATTGGTGGGTTTCACACACATCAATCGCTTAGCAACGTAGCACTTCTCTGATGGAGAGGAAGCCCTTGTAAGCTTCCATAAAAATATATTATCACAGTTTCGACACTAAAACATCCCTTCACTCTTTGATACATCTTCATGTTTATTCGTTCCAAGTTTTTTTATACGAACTTTCCTTATCGAAGGGTTGTAGGGACAGTGGTATTGATAATGGATGGATTCGACTATTTCTTGGGAAAAAGGAAAATCAGATTGACAATAAAATATTAGAGGAAAAGTTTCGCATATGGCGTCCATTTATAACGTATGCAAATCTTTAGGGATCTCACCCCAAAATGTTTGTTTGAAGGCGAATAAAAAGTGGATGCGATATTATTTAGTTTACGTCAACTAACTAGTGAATAGAAATTAACTACACTGGTTTCTGCCTTTCGAACAGATTAGGATACCTAAAGAAGCTAATAAGATGGCATTTATATGGGAGAGTGAGAATCAAATCCTACGTTTACTATCGAAACTACAAAATCTCAGTATTTATTTTATTATGTATGTAAACCGATTATGCTGAGATTTATGATTATTTATTTATTGATTTTTTTGTTTTATTAATTATATATATTTTTATTTCTTTTATCCGATTTACGTGATTCTTCTTTAGTTTGATGCGGAATAGTTGCCATTTGGTCCCATAAAAATGTATTATTTTATTACCTTTAAGATAACATAATTTCACACATTTTTAGCAGATAAAATAAAAACTGAAATTTTGTAGTTTCGATAGTATACGTAGGGACCGTCGAAATATGGGGCCTAACGTGACAGTAGATTGCGGTAGTCATATTAATTGCGGCTATAACTTCACTAATGATAATTTTATAATTAGTAATACAAATAAGGGCTCGTTGCTAATTACCAACCGCACAGATCATACGATTTGCGAGGTTAAGCTGCGCTTGCCGGTCAGTCCGTGGATGACTGACCATTCGTTACACATCAAGACCCCTCCGTGCCTTGGAGACCACGTTAAATCATCGGTCCCGGGTATCATAAGAATACCTATGACAGTCATTACGGGTAGTCACAAGCCCGAAAGACTGACAACCGGTCTAACCTTAGAGTATCGGCATTGCTCAATAACTGGGTTGCGGAGATCTGACGGCAGTCGTTCCGTGTAAAATACTGGTATTCAGCCACATCTAGTTAGACTGGAAGCTGACCCCAACATAGTTGGAAAAAGGTTTGGTAGATAGATAGATGGTAGTAATACGACTAACAACCCTTTCAATTTCTTGTTTAAAGTTATTATTCAAATGGAAACTAAATTGGGTAAAGCTGGCCTAGGCCATTACAGAGGTGCAGGTCGCGCAAGCAACACACTTCAAACACAATTTTACTATCCATGCACTTGGGCAACGCCTACACGGGCGGTGGCATCACCCTACATCAAAGGCGCCTAGGCTCTCGTCTTTCTAAATTCCGGGGCTGGATTTTCGCCTGCACAAACATAAAATAAACAAGCAACATGTAACATGATCACACAGTGGATCCGTTTTATCTATACTGGCAGCTGCGTTGCATCCGACAGACAGGATACGATACAAATATTACTGGATACAATTTTTACTGGATACAATTTTTACTGGTGGATTCGGAATACTGTCGTGTATGTGAACTCAGTCATACAACAACAGGTGCCATGACTAAAATAAAAACGGATCCGCTAAAACAGTTTCTGTGTGAACTAGCTGTAAAGTGACTCGATATTGTTGAATCCTCTCGTCACCTCGCCCATCCCTAGCGTTTCGAAGCGTGAAAGAGTTTGTTTGTTTGCTAAACTTTATATATTTGTAATGACTATTCCTATAAGATGAAAAAGAACTTATTTATTAGGCTCTTCTAGAATAAACATTTCATTAACAGGTTATTTTATGTACAATTCTGTTCTCTTAGATAATAATACTTTAACAACTTTACGATATTTATGGAAAGATGCCACAAATCATTAAATCAATTATCACCATCTCCCTGCCCTTATCGCACACTAGGTGGGGTCGGCACAACACGTATTCCTCTTCAATTCCCCTCTATCAGCCATACACCCATATTCTGAGACGTTCCTCTAAAACTTACTTGACTCATACTCGACTCAGAACGGCTTCGAAAACACCTTCAAAATTGTATTCTTAGTCGCAATTTCGAGTGAACTTCGAGGTTCCTCGAGAAGTCATTACGTCATAATTTGAATTATCTGCATAGCGCAAATAACGCCGCGATAAATAGTTGTAAGGTTTATCGTAAGCATATTCGATAAAGTCTTCAAAATTAATTTTTGTTACATGCGTACTTTGACACTTCCTTCCTTAAGGTAGGTTCCGAGGTACATGGAGTTTGACAGATGATTCCTTACCTCGACTGAGGAAAAATCTCGAATCGAGGATGTTTATGTGAACTCGAGGTGGAGTCGAGTCGAGTAAGTTTTGGAGAAACGTCTTAGAATATGGGTGATAATCTCGGTACTCACTTCTTTCTTACCTATATCATCCTTCACACAATCATTAAATTAATATAAGCGCCTTATTGATGCAAATTCATCTTAAGTTTTTTTTTTACTGAAACAGTAAAGAACTGAAAAGCAGTTACTTCCATTTAGCAATGTGTAAACATCTATCCACAGTAAAAGACAGAATAATAGCAGAGAAATTCAAAATTAAGTACAAATATTATAATGATAGATCGTATTTAATGTGGCTCGTGGTTAATTACCAACCGCGCGGATCATACGATTTGCGAGTTTAAGATGCGCTTGTAGCGGTCAGTCCGTGGATGAGTCACCATTCGATGCACATCGAGACCCCTCTGTGCCTCGGAGAGCACGTTAAATCGATCGGTCCCGAGTGTCATACGAATGACTATGACAGTTGTTACGGGTGGTTCTGGCTACTCGTAACAACTGTCATAGGTGTTCGTAGCCGAAATTTTGACAACCAGTCTAACCTTAGGATATCGGCATTGCCCAATAACTGGGGCGCTGGAGGTCTGATGGTAGTCGCTCCGAGTAAAATACTGGTATTCAGCCGCATCTAGTTAGACTGGACGCTGACCCCAACATAGTTGGGAAAAGGCTAAGAGAAAGAAGATTTAACGTTATTATATTACTAGTGCACAATTCATATTTAATAATATTCAATAGGTAAAATCTAAGAAAAAAAGCTTGTAAAAACTAAAGAATGATGGAATCTCTTCTTCTTTGAGTGTAATACCTACGTCTTTATTTACTTCAGAAAAATCTTATCTATTGCAACTTATACTTCTTCTAATTTAACACAAACATCGTTAGAATTGTAACACAGCTCTTATACATTAACAAACATTAAAGGGTACAATGGCGGTCTTATCGCTGATAGCGATATCTACCAGACAACCTTTGGATGAACAGGAAGTCAATTAATAAGATAGAGGGGGTAGTCCATGGTGTACTGCTGCAAAATATATGCTACACACCATACATAGACATAATACTTACACATATATATATATAAATATTGTAATATATATATATGATATATAATTATGTGATAGGGAAACAAGGTTGATTGATGATGAGGTACTGATTTATGAGGAATTAGAAACGTGTTGAGAGAAGAAATGATCTTTAACTAATGTTAAAGAATTAGTTAATCTTTAACTAATCTTTAACTGTTATCATGCCTTGTTGGTCTAGTGATCGCAAGCGCGACTGCTGAGCACAGGGTCTCGGGTTCAAGCCCCAGGTCGGGCAAAGTGTTATTGGGTTTTTCCATTAGGAACTTCTTAGTAGCAGCCCGGAGTCTGGATTTGTGCCCGGTTAATGGCAACAGGCTCGCCCCCTATTACATGTGACGTAAACATAACTGGTGAAATAAGGCTGTACTAAAAACACCTCTGCCGAACCCTTCGAGAAATAGAAGGCGTTATGTTATCATTATCTTAAAACCAGTAATACTTTTAACTCAATCCACTGATTACACTTCGTGCTGTGGAAATATCTCATCGGAAAATCATTTCTTTCCCGAGTCGTTCATCAACAAATTGAATTCGGATAGTCCAGAATGAAAGAGATAGACTGGAATTCAATTTCTATTTATTTCTGTTACCAGGTCAATAGAAATGAAATATTCTAGGACGAAAATGTATGATAATCTACATACATATAAAATGCTTTGTCCTGAATGACTGACTGACGGATCAACGCACAGCCTAAGCCGCTGATCGTAGAGAACTGAAACTTGGAGAGTGTGTTCTTTGTATGACGTAGGCACCCGATAAGAAAGGATTTTCCGAAATGCTACCCCTAAAGGGGTGAAAAAGGGGGGCAGTTTGTATGGGACAACGTGATTCCTTGGTCCAATCTACTTCAAATTTTGCATAAACTTTTTTTAACAGAATTGATGCAAGACGTGTTTCGTATTTTATTGAAATTCCTCCCCTAACGGGGTTAAAAAGGCGAAGAAAGTTATTTCTCATAGTTTTCTTTTAGTTTGTTTTATAAGTTTAATTTAGTGTGTACTGTTTTTCGCAATTTTTTTACAGTTATAAATTTGACTGTGTCCATTTTTAAAAATGGTAGCAGAGTTGGTTAACATCAATGGGAAATTTATAAACCTTAAATTTAAATTTTGGCAGCGGGTACCTTTTATAACGTAGGCATCCACTAAGGAAGGATTTTTCAAAATTCCACCCGTAAGGGGGTGAAAAAAAATCACACAAGCGAAGCTGTGGGCAAAAGCTAGTGAAAGATAAAATGGTTCTTTACTAAGTAAATAATATGATCCCTAATGAGATTGTGAATCCCTCATATATTGACAAAGAGGTGTACAATTGAAAGGTACGTTATTGTTCTGCCTAGCTTTTTCTATCTAGGGTCAGGTTCCAGTCTAACAAGATGCGGTTGAATACCTGTATTTTACACGGAGCGATTGCCATCAGACCTCTGCAACCCAGTTACTGAGCAATGCTGATATGCCAAGGTTATACCGGTCGTCAGACTTTCGGGCTTCTGACTACCCGTAACGATTCTCATAGGTATGACACCCAGACCGACAGTTTAATATGCTCTCGGAGGCACGGAGCGGTCTCGATGTGTAACGAACGGTCACCCATCCATGGACTGACTGTGGCAAGCGCAGCTTTACCTCGCAAATCATATGATCCGCGTGGTTTGTAATTAGCCTCGTTGGTATAACTGCCTCGTTGGTCTAGTGGTGGTAAGCGCGACTGCTGATCGTGAAGTCCTGGGTTCGATCTCCAGGTCGGGCAAAGTGTTATTGGGTTTTTCCGTGTGGAATTCCTCAGTAGCAGCCCGGAGTTTGGATTTTTGCCTGGTTGGTGGTAATAGGCTCGCACCCTATTACATGGAACTTAAACAAACTTAAACCTCTGCCCAACCCTTCGGGGAATACAGGCGTGATGGTATGTTACGTTTTATGTTAATTTATTTCCGATCAATGTATTACTAGAAACATCTATCTACCTCATCATATAAATCTATGAGTAGCTTTTAAATACGAAAGTCTATAAGTTGTGAAATGTTGATGAAGATTTAAAGAAGAAAAAATATGGTGTCATTTACAAGTCATATTATGACTTGTAAATGACACCATATTTTTTCTTGTCTTTTTAAGACGCCAGTACTTAAAGCGGTTTGATTTCCTTCTATTGAGATTGCAAACCTTTTTACATATTATTAAAGTAGGCAATAAGCAGTTATTATCTTCTGTTAAAGTAATCTATGAAAATTCAGTATCATTGACGTGACAGGTTATTAAAGCCGGCTTTTCACTATGAGATATAATAGAATATATATATTACATCTTGAGATATAATATTTTATCGCTCGTCATATATTTTGTATGTGACCGTTCACACTGTGCTATAATATATATTACATCCCCAACTATAAATATTTTTTCGATCGACTGCGCGATATTTAGAGGTCATTTGAAGGTGTATATTTTACCTCACGTCCCCGGACACCGCGCCTCCCCCTGCCTCGCCATGGTGACGTTCGTGTGCAGACGTGTCAACTGTTCACGTGTTTTGAATTTGAAGTTGAACTGTTCCAAAATATATATCTTACAGTGTGAACAGCAATCGCGGGACGTAATATATAGCTCAAGATGTAATATATAACATCCCATAGTCAAAAGCCGGCTTAACGTTGGCACTTTTTTTCGGTTTATTAAATATTTTCTATTTCATGGGGAATTATGAAACACATTGTAGAAGGCCTGACTCAAATAATTTTCTTTACAAGTATCTACTACTAACCTAGACATGGAAGATAATGTTCTTCCTCCACCACCTACATTGTCGTAAGCTTGTGCACCTAAAATAAATTCCCTTCACGTGTATTATGTAAACGTTACTACCTCATAAACTACATAATGTATGTTGATGACCAAATCGTCAGTCGAGGTTGAACTGCGGTCTTAGATCTTGGGTATTGAAACTGTTTTATTGCAGTGTTAATAGTTTACGGCAGTTAAATGTTCGTTCTGCTGATGTGCATGGATGATGCAAGGGTGGAGGAATAAGTGTTATTGATATCAATGCGTGTAATCAGCAAAATTAAAGATTTGGATGCATTGATTTCATTTTGAATAAGGTCCAAGTAGGTTGAATCACTATTTAGCTTCTTCTTTTCATGTGGTTAGTGACTACTCTGGTGTTAGAGTTTATGCCGCCCGTGGCCCTCTGACTTGGCTTCACATGCCGTTAAGAAATATCTGTCAGGCAGGTTTCTTCACGATGTTTTCCTTCACCGCTTTTAAGCAAGGGATAATTATACAGTACGCACATGATTCCGAAAAGTTAGAGGTGCGTGCCTTGGGTTCGAACTCGGGACCTATGACTTGGCACTCCGACAGTCACACCACTAGACTATCACTACTATGTGGAATGTTAAATCACTAAAATTGTTCTAGAAGTGTATTAACAATGAACATTTTTTAATTCTATTTTTCGATTCATAGTAATTATATAATTAACGATGAACGAAGTGCTGAGAAGATTAAGATTAGTATCTAAAAATAATTATGATGCTAAAATAGCTATACAAGAAATTATCGGAAAGATAGGGAACGACAAGAAAAATATGATGTTTGTAAGCCATTTGAAACTCAAGTTTGGTGGTTTGGTCATGTTGAGGGAATGAGTGAACAGCGTTTACCAAAAGGAATTTACAAGGCGCTAGAGGACGTCCTAGAAGGGCATACGTCAATGTAATTAGTGATGTTCTTCATAAAAGACAGGTGCGTAGTACTCCCAATTGGCGTGCGTGTATGACAAGGTGTATGGATGTGGATGAAGCAAAAGGAGTATGTACGGTTCGTAGCATGTGGCGTTCTATATTTTCTGCCTACCCCCATGCGAAAAAGGCGTGACTTTATGTATGTTGAAAGTCCATTGAAACCATACATAACATAATCAGCCCAGTAATGGGCTGCTGGGCACGGGCTTCTTCTTACGGCGTTTAGACCTTAGTTCACCACGCTGGTCTGGTGCGTGTTGGCAGACTACACACACCATCGTGACATTTATGGAGCCCTCGCAGGTGTGCAGGTTTCCTCACAATGTTTTTCCTTCACCGTTAATGCAAGTGATTATCAAATTCTGATCCACCAAACACATGTTTCTGTGAAATCAAATACATGTCAATATAAACAACGTAGTTATCTAAAGCAGTGATCATTATCCTTAAAAGTAAGAGCCAACGTTTTCCAAACAATATATTTTTCATTCAAAATTCACTTATCAGGCCTATCCTAATGTCCTAATTTAAAATATTTTCGCCTCCCAAGCGTTCCTAATGGATTAAAAAGGTAAAAGTCCTCAAAATTCCGTCGGCAAGTGGAATTCCGCACAATTTTGTCGTTCTCTCCTTTATTATTGTTCATTTCATCAAATACCTCCCTGCCTACTGCCTACCCCCGTTTATTACTTCAGAGAGTTTTCATTTAGACTGATTCCCTTTTTTTCTTATTTCTTAAGATTTGCGGGATTTACGTCTTTTTGAGATTTGCATTTTTTATTTATTCTTGACTTGGTCACTTTTAGCCCTAGTCTCACTTGATGGTAAGCGCAGACAGTGTCTAAGATGGAACACACGAATCCAAGGAACAAAGATAAAGAAGGATTCCCCTATACCCCTCTGGCTCTGATATACACAGGACGGAACACAGTAAACTGTCTTTAAAGTGAGGGTGGTAGCTAGCCAGACGGACCGTATAGATTCTATCACCAAGCGTGCTCAGTTTTGTTGAATCTTATAACACGCGTCAATTCCCAATGTGCGGTGAGGAAGTTTTATATTCTAACCCTTCTCCACACGAGGTAATGCACGCTAAGAAGCAGAATTCGGCATATGTATTTCTAATTTTATCTCATATATATCTTTTCAATAAATTGTAGCGTTGCACTCTCCCATAAAACCACGTTGTTTTGAATGAAAAGCAATTCTACCAATCTTTTGAAATAATATTTCTTAACTTGATTCAGTTGGATATTTATAAAATCGCTGCCACATTTTTGTATAAAAATATTTTAATGAGTCAGTCATTAATATAGTTTCCAGGACTGCTTTGGCACTAACGAAGTCTCGAAGAGTGTTTTACCAATAACTCTGCGTAATCACATTAAAGTCTAGCCACCACGGCGGGCTGTACTGGGGCGGCTGCTGCAGGTGCGGAAAACCTCAAACGGCGCAAATACTCCAATCTTTTTGGGTCTTATATGTTTGAGCCGTTTGGGGTTGAAACACTAGGGCCATGGGGTCCGAGTGCCCACTTAGTTTTTCGCGACATCGCCAAGCGGTTGGTCGACTCTTCACGTGACCATAGGGCTGGCCTATATTTTGGCCAAAGAATCAGCATTGCCATACAACGTGGCAATACTGCCAGCCTTTTGGGCACTCTTCCTGTTGACAGCGATGCGGACGAATTTTTTGATGTCCTTTGATTGTTTTACTTTATATTTGTATTATAGTAGTTAAGATTTATATTGTATAGGTATATTAGGATAATTCTGTAAATAAAGGTACTCATGTAAATATTCATTTAGTTTATAAAATGTAAGCCTCAGTATTTGTACACTGTAAAATATACATTACGCAGCCACCAAGCAGTTTACTGTGTTCCGTCGTATATATGTTGGGAGCCAGAAGGGTATAAGGGAATCTCCCTATATTTGTGTTATTAAAATTTGTGTGCTCCACTTTAGACCCTGTCTACTTCCATCAGGTATAACTAGGGTCAAAAGCGACCACGTCAAATAATAAAAAAACAACAGCAATGGTATCTAAGTTCATTATATCTACGGCCGTTTTCATCTGTGTCGTCCCATCGTAAACGTGCGAGCGAGACAGAACTATTGCGCTCCCTAAGCCCAATGAATGCGAGCGAAACAGATTGATAAAAATATTTATGACCAGACGACTGAGATGATAACGGTCGTACTATAGGCAGTTCGTTTAGGGATGAAAATCATTCATCATCATCATCGTCATATTCTCAGTCTGCTAACGTGCACTGCTCCAAATCACCATTACAATGAACGATCAGAGGAATTTCTATAATCGCCACACTTAGCAGATGAATTGGTGGTCGCAGTATTGTTATTAGCAAACTGGAGGATGCTGCTTCCATGTTAAAACCACTGTCGTTTTACCAACGGGTTACACTATTCTTGATCTGAGATCTAATTCTGGAAATAAAAATCTTCTATACTACGACGACCGATTCCTATAATTTACGGAACGTAATTGGTTAAAATTGAGACTTGTATCTTTACCAATAATGAAGCAATACCTCATGGCTATGCATAGTAGAATCTGCCATAAATATGGAAGTAGCTCGTTCTGCCTAGCCTTTTCCCAACCTTGTTGGGGTCAGCTTCCACTCTAACCAGATGCGGCTGAATACCAGTAATTTACACGGAGCGACTGCCATCAGACCTCCGCAACCCAGTTACTGGGCAACGCCGATATCCTTAGGTTAGACCGGTAAATATGGAAGTAGCTATTGCGGGTTTTTTTATTTGACTGCTTGTAGATGGTCTTGCGGACCGTTTCTACGTAACCGGGCAGTTATTGGCGAGACCTGAAGGGTCTCCAACCAAGGCAGGAAAAATTAGCATACGAGTCTATCAATAAGCCGAGTTTGGCAATAAAAAAATGCTACCATTGGTAAGTAAAACGATTTGTTTTTATTTATAGGAACCGCGCATAAGAAAACAAAAGTATTAGAGAGAGCAAAAATAATTCCTACAAAACTTACAATCTTTTCTAAGAATCGTTCTCAATACAAAGCCGAAACTCGTTTACTCCAAAAATAACACAAATAAGTACATAACTCAAGTATTTCACGACTCGATACGTCAGCAACATAATTGGTAGCAGCCCTTACTTAATTAACTTGTTACAATTGATTGTTACATTAATACCGTACCGGATCGTAAGCTTAGCAAGGTTAAGCTGCGCTTGGATGGGTGACCGTTCCGTTATACATCGAGACACCTCCGTGACTTGCAAAGCGCTAAAACGTCAGTCCCGGGTGTCATACGAATATCTGTGACAGTCTTTACGGGGAATCAGAAGCCTGAAAGTCTGACAACCGGTCTAACCTTAGGATATCGGCATTGCCTAGTAATTGGATTGCGGAGGTCTGATGGCAGTCGCTTCGTGTAAAATACTGGTAGACTGGAAGCTGATCCCAACATAGTTGTGAAAAGGCTAGGCAGAACATTGGAGTTTCAATCATAGACACGAGCAATAATAATCTTAATCTTCTTTTCTTCTTATATACTTATAAAAGGAGAAGCTGACTGACTGACTGACTGACTGACTGACTGACTGACTGATCTATCAACGCACAGCCTAAACGGCTGGGGTTAGAAACTTGAAATTTTGACAGTAAGTTTATTTTGTGACGTAAACATCCACTAAGAAGGGATTTCTCGAAATTCAACCCCTAAGGGGGTGAAATAGGGTTTTTAAGTTTGTATGTAAGTCCGTCATTTTTGAAGTAAGAAGCTTGAAATTAAATATTAAAGTTTTTGGTTATAAATAAACGTACACATGTTTCAGCCTTTTTGGAAATTCAACCCTTAAAGGGGTGAAATAAGTGTTGAAATTTTGTATGAGAAATCTGGTATTTTTGAAGTGAGAAACATGGAGTTAAATATTTAGGCCTTTGGAAAGAAATAAACGTATAGGTGTTTGAGGGTTTTTGGAGATTTCACCCCTAAGAGGGTGAAATGGGGGGTTGAAGTTTGTATGTAAGTCCGTCGTTTTTGAAGTAAGAAAGATGAAATTAAATATTAAGGTTTCTGGTTAGGAATAAACATACATACATAAACTCACGCCTTTTTCCCATGGGAGTAGGCAGAAACTATAGAACGCCACATGCTACGACCCTTACATACCCCTTTCGCTTCATCCACATTCATACATCTTGTCATACACGCACGCCGGTTGAGAGTACTACGCACCTGACCTTTGTGAAGAACATCACCAATAACATCGATGTATGTCCTTCTAGGACGTCCTCTACCGGCGTTCCCATTGACATCCGTCTTATAAATTCCTTTTGTTAATCGCCGTTCACTCATTCTCTCAACATGACCAAACCACCTAAGCATACTCCTTTAAATTTTTGTCACTACATCATCTTTTAAACCGCAACTTTGTCTAATCTCTTCATTTCTCAATCTATCATTCAAAGTTACACCGCACATACTTCGCAAGGAACGCATTTCCACGGCATTTATTCTACTTTCATGCCTCTTCTGCCACGACCAACATTCACTTCCACACATAAGCGTAGGTACCAGCACACCATTATGGACAGCCAGTCGTGTCTTTTTGGACATCGACTGGCTAGCCACAACCGCATGCATAGCACCATTTACTTTATTTCCCGCATTTGCTCTTCCTTCCACATCTTCGTCAATCTTACCATCTCTTGTAAACATACTTCCCAAATAAACAAACTCATTCACCTGTTCAATACTTTCATCTCCTATCTTTACTTTACACTCAGATACATCTGCATCTCTTTCAAAAACCATTACTTTCGTCTTGCTTACATTAATTTTCATCCCTTTCATACTATATGCTCCATTCATCATAGTTACCATGTCTTGCAACTCTTCCGCCGACAATGCAAGCAAAACTTGATCATCTGCGTAGAGAAGACATTTGACAGGCAACTCATTCATTTTCAATCCACACTCACTCCCTTTTAAATCTGTCAAAGAACTATCCATGTATAGGTTGAACAGCCATGGAGACGCTACACAACCCTGTCTAACACCTCTGGAGATGCCAAACCAGTCTGTGAACGCCCCATTTATCCTAATACAAGCACTGGAATCCCTGTACAGCGATTTCAGTGCCCGTATCAAGCGCCAGTCCACCCCGTACAAAGATAGTGTCGACCACAATTCTTCCCTCCACACAATATCATAAGCCTTCTCCAAATCAATGAAAGCGCAGTACACTTTCTTGTGCTTTGCCAAATGTTTTCCGGCTATGCACCTCAAGGAGAAGATCTGATCCATACAGCCCATCCCCTCTCTGAACTCTGCCTGAACATCCCATAATTTCTCATCTGTTATTCTTATCACTCTGTTAATTAAAACTTTCGCATATAGTTTGCCGACCACACTCATAAGACTAATGCCGCGGTAGTTTTTATACTCCTGCTGTGAACCTTTTCCCTTATATAGTGGTACGATTACAGCTTTGCACCAGTCGCCCGGCACTTGGCCGAATTTCCAACACATATTAAAGATTCGGTACAGCAGGCTTGCTACCACCCCGTCACCGCCCTTAAGCATTTCGACAGACACTCTGTCACACCCAGCAGCTTTTCCAACTTTCATACATTTCAGCGCTTTCACGATTTCATCCAAGTCAATGTCTGACTCACTCGCTTCCGGCCAGTTACCCACTCTTTGCACACTATCCTGCCAACTAAATAAACTTTCAAAATATACCTTCCAGCGTTCCAACACCTTGCATTCTTCACTTAAAAAGCATCCATCTCCTCCTCTAACTATATTCATATTTGATGTCTCCGAAACTCCACGAGCCAATCTTACTTGTTGCCAGAACAGCTTAACATTGACCCTGAAGTTGTCGGAGAACTTCCTATTATACTTATCTTCCATTTCATTCTTCTTCATCTTTACGATCTCTTTTACTTCTGCCTTTATTTCGGTGTATCTTTTCTTCACTCTTTCCAAATCGTCAATCATACTCGTTGCCTGAAAATATCCTTTCCTCTTCACACCTACCCAACCATTGAAATCACCAAGCATAACAATCTTCTCATTTATTCTACACTCATTCACAATACCTCTTATACTATTCCAGAATGCATCTCTCTCCGAAAGGTTAGGTTAGGTACACATATTTGGAAATTCAACCTCTAAGGGGGTTAAATGAGTGTTGAAAGTTTGTATGAGAAAACTGGTACTTTTGAAGTAAGAAGCATGGGGAGAAACTGACCGACTGGCTGACTAATCTAGCAACGCACAGCCTAAACCACTGGGGGTGATATAAAACGGACGTTTTGAATTTTA
Source organism: Amphipyra berbera (assembly GCA_910594945.2). Lineage (NCBI taxonomy): Eukaryota > Metazoa > Arthropoda > Insecta > Lepidoptera > Noctuidae > Amphipyra > Amphipyra berbera. Next base: position 11,184,527 of record OU343144.1, read on the forward strand.
AAATGTCACTTTAAAATGGGCTTAACGAGGATTTCAAACTTCACGCAAGCGAAGCTGCGGGCAAAAGCTAGTTACCTATATTTAGTTAGAGGGTTGATTCTAAAAGTCTCACAAATAGTTAGAACTATCAGATATATACAACCTTATATTTTTTTGTTTATCATCAACTTGAACAGAGGTCATTGTACTCACAACTTTTACTATCTTATCAACACCGAAATTGCGAAAAAAAAGTCAGCTCTTTTATACATTTATGTTCACATAACTCGACAAAATGTATGGAACAGTTGTTTTTTGTCGTAATTTCTGTATTGGTCCCATAGTAAACGTTGTTCATAATGATGAGGACAATGACCCCTTTTCAACATTCGCCGTATTGGAGAATACAGGTTGTATAGATATCCTCCAATTCGGCGAATGTTGCAATTACGTGGCAGTTATTCTGCATACCCAGCCACATTTGGATAGACTGGGATGCCGAGTTCAACATAGTTGGGAAATAGTAATAAGGCTGATGAACTGTGAAGGGCTACGTTAATGATAATGGGTGTTGCCTGAATGACCACAGAATTGCCACGGATCGACGGCTGACGGTGGATATTAAGTTGTAGATAAATGTTGCTGTCCATCTCTGCTCCATCTACAGGATCGGTCTACCGATCATGTTTTCCTTTGAGCACTTTATAAACCGTTTAAAATTCTGTAAAAGTAACAAAGTCAGTATAAAGTTAATAAAACCAAAGTTTTCGCAAAGCCTCTTAGGAATAAATCAAACCCACGTTAGGTATACTCGCCGTTCAACTTTGTAGACTTGTTTGGAAATCTAGTCATAGGGGTCTTCTACCCTCTACTTATATAATAGGTATAGGTTCAGCCTACTGTTGAACAGCCAGAGGGGTATAGGGCAATCCTTCTACATCTCTGTTTCTTGGATTCGTGTACTCCATCTTAGACTGTCTGCGCATACCACTAGGTGAGATTAGGGACAAACGCGAACAAGTCAAGAATTAAATAAAAACACGAGTCTCCCAATGACCGCCACAATTAACGGTGAAAGTTATCATCATCTCCCTGTCCTTATCTCTTGCTAGGTGGGGTCAGCACAATATGTATTTCTTTTCCATTCTCCTCTATCAGCCGTCATCTCAGTACTCCTTTCTTACCCATATCATCTTTTACACAATCCATTCATCTTTTTTTTGTCCTATCTCTACGTATATATCCATCCACATTCATATTTAACACTCTTCTATCGACATGACTTTCTTCCCTCCGTATAACATGCTAACCTATTACCCCTCAACTTTTCAGTCACTGGTGCTACTTTCAAATGCTATACTCCACATTCGGCGGACGATTTAGTGATCTGAACGCCGTTCGTTGCTATTACCGGAAAGGAGACGCTTCTGCCCACCCGTTTGACGTAAAGCCGCCTTTTGCAATACCCACGGGAGGGAAAAGGGTAGCATATTCTTTGCTGGGATTTGCAAAGAACTACCTATACCTATATAGATCATTCTAACTATCTTTAGATCAACCCGGCGAAACTATGTCAAAACTATTGTGAACTATGTCTCGGTTTACTTTGATCAGTTTCCGAGAGAAGTTAGTTCGCGACTAACAGCCATGGACGATGACATATGAGTACATCAGATAAGTACCTACAGGTATTTGTTCTGCCTAGCCTTTTCCCAACTGTGTTAGGGTCAGCTTCCAGTCTAACCAGATGTAGATACTTTTTATATCGGTCCAAATTCACATTTATTATGGAAAATCGCCCTTCAAAGTTTTCGAATATATAGAAATAATGAAATTAGGTTTATACATGATGGAAAATTGACTCATCCAATTTTATTCCTTTTAAATGATGTTGAATTAACCAACCCTCATGATTTTATTGGCCCATATTTCATTTTAATTGGAGGAAATCGTTTTGCCAAATAATGTTTTTTGAAGGGCGATTTTCTCCATGTTGACGCCAGAATCGATGCCAAAACTATGTCAAACTTCTGTTTACTTTACGAAACCTTTGAAAAAATCTGACCGTGACTTGCAGATACAAACAGTCTCCACAAGAGTTCAGTTTCCTCAATTCTGAATCGGAAAACCAAAAGCGGACAAACGCAGATTTATTCATGTTTTGGTGACGAAAAACATTCGTAATCTTTCAAAACCGGGTCAGCAATCAATCCTCGTTCCCGTAGTGTCCCCGTTCTACCCTTCCAGGCCGTTGGCATATCTCATAAATCGCCCGGTACTCTCCACATAACAATAGGAACATTCTGCCCTTGAGGGGAAGGTCGGCTTCAATGGACCACTTCGTATATTTTTACTAAGGTCGAAATGATAGTTCTCTTCAGGATTGTTTGTAGGAATCTTTTGTATTCATTGTTTGTTCTTTAGTCACTAGAATGGCGTGATGATGTGATATGAATATAATAGCAAATAATGAGGCTATGAGTTCATAAAAAAGAAAATTTATGAGAATTTTATTCCGGGTAATTATTCGACTTTGACCTTTAGACGTTCTGTTTTTTATTCTCTCGTATACTGAGAATAGCTCATGCCGTCAGCATGTAATCAGCAAGGTACAGTACCTGGCAGTAAATATTGCATATCGAGCTTTAGAAAGAGAGGCTAGCTTCAGTTTTATAGAGCATCATCTCTGTCGCACGAAGCGACAAAAAGTCACATAGGTATGAGCGATGGAGACCATGTTCTACGAAGCCGAAGCTAGTGTAATAGCCGAAGCTAGGGTACTGTAGGTCGCAAGGCTGACTGTCCAGGGTGCGCCTAGCATACTTACGTATCGTCCCTCGTGGTGACTCTTCTCATGTACCCTTTTTTTTTTTTTTTTTTTTTTTTTTTTTTTTTTTTTTTTTTTTTTTTTTTTTCTCACGTGGGGAAATCCTCATGGACTATCCCCCGTCTGGGGAAGACGGGGGGGTGTGCCAGACTCTTACTGGCTAAAACCCCACGGTGTCCCTCCTTCTGACCTAAGGCCGGGGTCACGGGATTCGCTGTTGCATGCACCGCGACCCCGACAGGTCTCGGTCCACCAGCTTCTTCTGGTGGACCCCTCCTGTGGTGGTGCAGTTGCTCCCCTGCCCCACATCCGTCCGAGAGGCGCGCGCAGGACAAGACGCGCCATCCTCCCTGGGCCCGTTACTGGTCGGGCGACGGGTTCCCCAACCCGCCGCCCGCAGGCCACTCACTAGGGTGGCCGGAGATCGTCACGCGCCCTCCGGCGCCCGGTGCGTCTAGCGCGAGAAGGGAGAGAAGAAGCGGCCTCCCTCTCCCTCTCCGCTACCTCCTTGGTCGCCATCACCCCCTCGCAAAAGGAGGCGATGGCTTCCCACGCAGTCTCGCTCCCGACCATGGACAGAACCACGGCCGGAAGCGAGAGGTCACCGCCGATCGCCGCGACTAGCTCGCGGCGCTGCGACCCCCATGCTGGACACGCCTGCAAAGTGTGCAGCGCCGTGTCCTCGGGGCAGTCGCAGTGGTGACAACCGGGCGTCTGCTCCCGGCCTATACGACACAGGTACTTCCCGAAACAGCCGTGTCCCGAGAGTACCTGCGTCAGCCGGAAGCTGAGGGCGCCGTGACGCCTCTCCAGCCACTCCTCCATCACGGGTCTTACCGCCGCTATCGCGGCGTGCCCCGCGCTGGGTTGCGCAAGTCGTTCCCTCCACTCGGCCACCAGGATCTGGCGGAGCTCGCTCCGCTCAGGCGCCTCCTCGCGCTGACGATATCTCAGCGCGAGGGCTCTCGCCTCCAGATCCCAGGGCACGGATCCGGCCAAAAGACTCGCCGCCTCGAAGGAGATCGTACGATTCTCATGTACCCTGTCGTTCCATTAAAGCACATACCTATTTCACCTTTTAAGCGAGAAATGTGGAATTTTGGACGGATCCCTCTGTGTAAATATATTAAGGTTATTTTAAAGAGGTCTTTGCCCCGTTTGAAAATTATCACAGGCCCTAATTTGTACCCGAAACCCTGGAGCAAAATTTCGCATTTAAGCGCCTGGGATTTCACACGCTATATCTATTTACTGAGATTACATTGGACACACCTACTAAATCATTTGAATGTGAAAAACTCCAGAACGTCTAAAATGTAATCTGAATTTTTGTTTTGTGTTTATGATTGGTGAAGGAAAACATCGTGAGGCAACCTGCACACCTGAGAGAGCTCCATAAAGTTCTAGATGGTGTGTGTAGTCTGCCAACCGGCACTAGGCTAGCGTGGTGGACTAAAGTAGAGTTGTAACAACAGCAAAAGTCAATGAATATTTTCGGAATTTCAAAATTTTATATCTGTGGCATAAAATGTTTATCAAAAAAATTCATAATGCTATTCTTGAAAGAGTACTCGAATTAATTGTTATTAGTTACAAAAAAAAATGTAATTGACATGTTTTCATTCATAAAACAAGTTTACTTTTAACATTGACTGTACATTATGTCATTGAAAAGGTCAAATTGGTACATATTTGGTTTTGAACTCGCAACCCAGTGCTTAAGAAGTGGGTCCGTTTACCTCCGTGGCACCACGTCATTCATAGCGCGGTGAGTAGATATGAGCTACTCGTACCCATTCACCACCCTAGACGCTTCCAATAATAAATTAATGAATTGATTCATTAACCTAAACAAATTACAAATTACAACTGTGACCAATTCAAAAACCCAGCACGACTTCTCCGAACAATAAGAAACGAAACGCTCCCGTATCATAGAATTAATTAACTTTAATTAGTACTTACTATACAAAACACGTAGCAGCAGTATTGTGTATCGTTTTAATTAAAACAATAATGTTCCATAATAATAAACTGACAATATTTCATAATTCAGCCAATTTGTTGCGACGACACTATGTCAGTGGCCAAGATCGTGTGTTCACACTATAATTATAATGTTTATTTGTTATAGGCGCTAATTATAAAACGCATACCGACTGTTTTTGAAGCTATATTTGTTATCGTTCATTCAGTGCAGTGCTTAACAATGTAACGTTATGGATTTCTATTAAATACAATGATTTTAACGTCATTTTAATAGCTAATGGCCGATTCCTATAATTTACGGAGCGTTATTGGTTAATATTAAGACTCCTATATCTTTATCAATAATGATACAGCAGTGATAGCGTAGTGGAATGACCGTCGGACTGCCAAATCATAGGTCTCGAGCGAACCCACAGCACGCATCTCTGACTTTTCGGATTCATGTGCGTATTGTATAATTATCACTTGCTTAAAAACGGTGAATGAAAACATCGTGAGGAAACCGGCATGTCTGAGAGATATTTCTCGACGGCATGTGAAGCCAAGTCAGAGGCATAAACTCTGACACCAGGTTAGTCAATAACCATACGAAAAGAAGAAGTCCTATAATGAAGCAAATACCCCATAGCTATGCATAGTAGAACCTCCTATACGTTATTAGCTATCACAGGTAAAATTAGCTTTTGAGTCTAATTTAGCAATAAGAAATGCTACCAGTGGGAAGCAAAACGATTAGTTTTTAGCTATAGGAACCGTGCATTAGTCGGCAAAGCGGCGACACCTTGTCAATGCACACTACTTCGTCATCCATCTGATATTTTATTACTATTCACATCCTACATCTACTCCTCGTTTTTGTCGTTTTTCCTCATAATCTCATCATCATCAGTAGCCTATTCCTTGCCTAGAACCACGTGGAACAAGCTTGATGACCACATCCGATGTCATTGACCTTTCACGATCACATAATCCTTTTGAAATATAGTACAATATTATTGAGCTCTGACTTCAATATATTATTATTTAAACCGCAGTGAACTCTATTCGTTTGACCCTTTGACAAATTGACTACTAAAAGGTTGACGTGATGTATGACCTGAAGGTCGGATTAATTTAATATGTCTTGTCCAATATACAACTCCATATCGCATTAAGAGCTTGTTGTAAAGTAAGGGTACGCTCAAACTTACGCCTTCAGCTGGCGGCCGCAGTGGTGTTCACGGTTTCTATCAGTTACTGCAACTGTACTTAAAACACAGAACACGTCGCTACAAGTATAGTTGCAGTAACTAGGAGCCTACTCGAAAATCGAATCGCACGTTTTCCAACTACGAAAGTGTTTTGGATCCGACGATTGATTCGATTTTTAAGATTTGACTTTTTGTCTGGTAGACTAGGGCCTAATCCTTTCTCTTTCTGAAAAGAAGCCCGTGACCAGCAGTGGGACGATAATAGGCTGATTATTTATTTATTTATAGGAGAACCAACAGCTATAACAGATGAATAACAATTGAATATGAAACATAGAGCCAATTACAGGTTCCCACGGGTAAAACACAAAAAATAGTAAAAAATCTTAGGATCACCAACAAGCACGATAAAAAATAATACATTTATAAATTTAAGAAATAATAAGCACTATGCACTTTTAAAAAAATCAGCGTTAAGTCGAGTGCGTGCAGAATAGGTTTTGGTGGTAAATGGGTCAAATGAGAACTCTACAGATAACATTAAAGTCCTTACTCGCTCGCACCATGTATGTTATGTTATGTTAGTTGTAACTATAACAGTACGCGGCGGAAAACGGTGAAGTGCGCGAATCTCGCGTCTTCTCCAAGTTGATCGCCATTTTTTTTAGTTGCAGGTCATACTTGAAACGGTAACTGCAGCTACAAACAAAATAGCGATCTTAGTAGCTAATGTGCAGTCAGCCTAAGGGCAGAACACGCTCATATATCATCATTATCTGTCCGTATACCTACTCCGAACAAGAACCTGCTCATATAGAACTATAATGAACAGTAATTAGTGATTTAATTATTGCCATAATTACGAAGCTTCGAAATTGAATTGTTGATCTCAATTTTCAGTGTTATTGGAGAATGCTTCCATACTCAAGGCATAATTCCACAACAATGGCAGATAATTAATCTCAAAAGCTCAAAGCAGATGGCGCTAGTGTAGTTGGAGGTCATGCTATCTGTCAAACTCTGTCTATTTTCAAGTAAATACTGAGTGTGGTGTTTCTTTTGTGAACTTATAATGCCTGCCTCTTTGGTCTTGTGGTCGCAGGCGCGACTGCTGATCATAGGGTCTTGGGTTCGATCCCTAGATCGGGCAAAGTGTTACTGGGTTTTTCCATTAGGAATTTCTCAGTTTCCCGGAGTCTGGATTAGTGCCTGGTTAATGGCAATAGGCTCGCCCCCTATTATATGGGACTTAAACATAACTGGCGAAACGAGGGTGTAATAAAAACACCTCTGCCGAACCCTTCGGGGAATACAAGGCATGATGTTATGTTATGTTTTTAATACCTCGCAGTTTTGTGTTGTGTCTTTGTGCTCATCAAGAACATCAGGACACAGGTTTCCCAAAGATAATCAGATGAGAAAAAAAGTCGATTACAGCCAGGAGGGAAAAATATATGCCAACAATAAATGCACGTATTTGCAAACAACATTTTGTTAAAACAAATTACGCAATTCCACTGGATTCTATTCTGGAAAATCTTAAACAGAGTATATTTAATACATTATTTGGTATATATAAACAAATAGCAATCCATGTACTTATTTTTTTATTTACCTAGCTCTAACATAAGCTCAATTCAATGACATGACCCCCAACAAAACTAGCGCCGCCAAGCGGGAGCAAAGGCGACATACCTGCCATTGTAAAGTAAATACAAATCCCACTGCCCATTTCCGTGGTATAATCCGTGTCCAGCTTTAACTACACCCACAAGAGAACTCTACAGCTCTATTCAGAGCACAAAGCTGAATTCAGTGTTCCACTCTACAAAACTCTATACAGCAGAAAAAGTTAAATTATTTTTCAATAGTAGTTTAATGTTGTATGCGCTCAGTTCAAAAATTACTGTCCGACGTAGAAATAGTAAATGAAGAATGAAATATCCAACGTTTTTACGCTCTACCTGGATTCAAAACTGTATTTAGAGGAAACTGGAACACTTTTTACTGGGAAAACTTCGGAATTTTAAAATTATTGAGAAACTTTAGGAATTAAACATTGTTATATTATCAGAATGGAAATTAGATAGATAGATAGATATACTTTATTGTACACTAAAAGAAATAAAACAGAAGGAGTACACATTATTAAGAACAGACAACCTTTGGATGGAAAGAATTGTCAAGAAAAATATATAGGGCAGTTTGCAGCATACAAACGTATAATCTATTAAAAATCGATAATCAACTAAATCACTAAGTATATTATAATAATAATATAAGTTAATAAATAAGTAAGTAAATTAAATAAATATAATATATATATATATAGTTTAAATATATATATATGTATATATAAATATAATACATACATACACTCAAATAAAGAACATACATATTTAATTATAAATATCGTTATTTTAGAAACGACTATATGACAAGATAATGTTCCTTTACCATTCTCTTGAACGAAACCAACGACTGAGCACGCCTCACAGACACAGGTAATGCATTCCACAAGCGTACGGCCTGAACAGTAAAGGAATGGTCAAAGAATCTTGTGGAATGCATAGGCATCTTCAGTTTCAAGTTTTCCGATGATTAGCAAAGGAACACTTGAATATTTAGATGTATATTTCGATATGCTGTGGTTTTATCTAATGCCGGGTTCCTATGACCAAAGACTAATCCTTTTGCTTACTAATAGTAGCATTATTCATTGCTAAATTTTGCATATAAATAGATTCGCAGATTTATTTTAAGTGCAACTAACTTATGGGAGGATCTTCTATGCAAAGCTATGAGGTCTTTGCTTCATTATTGGTAAACATACAAGAGTTTTAATCGTTTAGAGTTTACGATGTGTCAGAACCAAAGTCCCTAGCAAAACTGAATGAGTGGGTCGAGGAACTTCAAGTATACTCCACCAAGAAGAACATAGTCTGCTTAATTGTCGGCAATAAGATTGACAAGCATATCAGTTTTGGACCCAGTGCATAATACCAGCAAGCACATTGGGTCACCCGCGGGACGGCGCAACGAATATTCCCAAGGAGGGTTTATGTCAGGCAGGCAGCCGGTCATAAAACAATAAGACAAAACCTCTAATAACATGGATTTATGAAATACATGTTGTGCCGACCCGACCTAGTGTGGGATAAGGGCAAGAAGAAGAAGAATTCAAGGGTTTAAATTTTAACTATAAACGCTCGGTAAATCATTGGATTTGGCGAATAAGTTGGCGAAAAGGCCAACGACCCGTCTTATAGAAAGTGATTACCGCCGCCTATATGAATATGTTACGATAGATATGGCCGTTAAAAACCACAAATAGTTTCAATACCTATGTTGTTTGACCTAGCCTTTTCCCAACTAGGTATATTAGGGTCAGCTTCCAGTCTAACCAGATGCGGCTGAATACCAGTATTTTACACAGAGCGACTGCTCACTCCGCAACCCAGTTACTGGGTATATCCTAAAGTTAAACCAGTTGTCAGACTTTCAGACTTCTGAATACCGGTAACGACTGTCATAGGTATTCGTATGACACCCGGGACCGACAGTTTAACGTGCTCTCCGAGCCACGGAGGGGTCTCAATGTGTAAATAATGGTAACCCATCCACGTACTGACCGTGGCAAGCGTAGCTTAACCTCATAATTAATCACGAGCCCTTCATAAATTTACTAGCTGTTAGAACTTTGATTAAAATCCTAACATCTTGTGAAGTTAAAAAGCCAATCCAAGAGTGTTTCTTTAATCTTTCCATCTATGATTATTTTTAATTTCCGTAGTAACCCAATAACGGGCTTTCTAGTCCGGAACAATATTAACGCTACCTGCTATAAAATAACGATCCCAATTCAACATCAAAGGGAACTAATATTTTGACGACATAATATTAATAGCCTTTAATCTAGGTTATTTATCAACCCACAATATTTTACGGTAACCATAAATCATTATAATAACACACATGCCACTCAAAATGGCCGCTGTTTTTATAGTTTTCCCGCCATTTAACAATAAGTTTCGATTGGACGAAATTTCAAAGGAAATTAAATATTACACCGTGTCCGGCGCGCGGGCATTGTTACGGAACTAAATTTTCTGGATGTGGCAATTAATTATGCATTAGTTTAAATTTTACAAGCAGAAATTAAAGGTGTTTTCTTTTGTACCCGAGTCCAGTTTAAAGTACAGTAGGTAACTTACAGAATACAACATATCACTTGGGTAAACTAATTCCTGGTAGAGGTTCACTTCCACTCCTTTCAAAAATATCCTTCAGAAGAATAGATATCACAAAAAAAATAGATTTAGAACAAAATATTTAAAAAAAACTATAAACAAAATATTTTTGCACGATAAAATGACAAAATCCGAAACACAGAACGCTCAATCCGGCGCTTTTTCACAACCTACTACTCCACTCAGATCGCCATAAGAAGAAAACAGAACATAAAGTTATTGTATCTGCCTAGCCTTTTACCAAATATGTTGAAGTCAGCTTCCAGTCTAACCAGATGAGGCTGAATACCAGTATTTCTCTTTAGAGGTCTCAATGTGTAACGAATATTCACCCAACCACGGAAAGACCGCGGCAAGCGCAGCTTAATATCGAGTTATTGTATAATAGTAAAAAATATAACTGAAGCAAACCAATAACAATTCTAATACTCTGAGTAAAACAATTATACCACTTCCAGTAACACTACATCGCAACAGCTGGTGACCTGCCACACAACTTTAAATAGGCTTTTCCTGTCCACAGTGTTTTGTTCTATATTGTACAGTTCCTATACCAGTTGGTTGGTACCCACGTAACGCCTGTCTCGTCTGTCAGGATATAAATACGTCCATATACGTAATAACTTTCTGTAGTACGACATAACTAAGATGTTGCATCAGCAAACTTCGTAAAACAATCACTTCCGAGCTGAGTGTGACTTCGAGAACTTAAATGTTTATTAGTACTGCAGTAAAATATGATCTTTACGCTGACACAATAAGTTTGAATGGCGCGATATTGAGCGTTTGCCATTGGTTGTTCGATCAAATTTGCTAATGCGACTTCTAAGTTGGACTGGATCAACAAAACTGTAATTAATTATATTAATGAACGGAATCAATTATTCTTATTAATTAATTAATAAGTGTTTAACACATCCGGAAAATACACACACGAAATCAAAATATAAAGCTGCAAAAGTAAGAGTAGAACAGAAAATAAAAGAAGATAAGAAGAATTATTACTATGATGCATTTACGAAATGTAACAAGAACCCAAAAAAAATGTGGAATAATTTCCACATTTTTTTTGGGTTCTTGTTACATTTGGTGTTTATTAATATAAACACCTTAGCTAAAACCAAGATAAACCACGGCTGTGCCCTTCCTAAACTCACGATTGACAATAAGGTAATAACAAATGGTACAGAAATCTGTAATACGTTTAATCACTACTTTGCTACTATTGGTTCCTTATTTGCACAAAATATACTAGAAACTAATCCCAACCCACAGATTACACTAATAACTTCAGTAGATACAAACCTTCAACTTACAAATTTTGAACATTGCACCGAGGAGGAAATAGCCAAAATCATAGATAATTTAAACAATGATACCAGCTGTGGAATTAATGGAATAACAACAAAGTCAATTAAATGTATTAAAAACTTAATTGTTGCTATCTTAACAAATTGCATAAATAAATGTCTCGACAGTGGTATGTTTCCGGACAGTCTTAAAATAGCAAAAGTTACTCCTATATATAAAGCTGGAACTAGGGCTGATCCCGGGAACTACCGTCCGATTTCAGTGTTGCCGGTAATTTCCAAAATGTTTATACAATCGCTTATTTAAACGAACATCAATTTTCTTTATACACACCAACATGGATTTCACTCACACTCTAACACACATTCGGCTACTATAGATCTAGTTACTAAAATAAAAGATAATATAGACAAAAAACAGCTAGTGCTCGGTGTTTTTATAGACCTTAAAAAAGCGTTTGATACCGTTAGCCATTCTATCCTCCTGAAAAAGCTAAAAACCATCGGTATTACTTCCACAGCCCACAAAATATTTGAGTCTTATCTTACCAATCGGCAACAGATCGTCAAATTTGATAAATTTGAAAGCAAACCGGCCAATATACTGTATGGAGTTCCTCAGGGATCAGTCCTGGGCCCACTACTTTTTCTCATATATTTAAATGATATAAGTACTGCTGGGCTGACTGGACACATATCACTGTACGCAGACGACACATGTCTTTTTTATTTTGGAAATTCCATCACAGACATTATTAATGAAACACAAAATGATCTTGACATTTTAAGTGTGTGGCTGAATCAAAACCTTTAACTATGAATGTTAGTAAAACATCTTACATAATTTTTGCAGCAAAGAATAAGAGAATACCAAATTTTACGAATCTTACAATAAATAAACAACATCTAAGAAAGTCAAACCAAGAAAAATATTTGGGAATAATTCTAGATAACAAATTAACTTTTAGACCACATATCGACTACGTCGGGTCTAGAATAGTACCACTAACCGGAGCATTACGAACCATTGCAAAATGCGTACCCTACAAGATAAGACACACTATCTACAACACTTTAATTAAGCCACATCTGGAATATCTCATCCAGGTATGGGGCCAAGCTGCAAAAACGAATCAACAACATCTACAACGTAAACAAAATAAAATCATTAAAGTCCTCTTCAATTACAATTATTCAACGCCTACTGAATTACTCTACAAAAAATCTAAATTATTTAACGTACAGCAGCTGTATATGTATCACACATGTATGACTATTCGAAAGATACTTACGACCAATATGCACACGAATATTTCATTTAAGCAGAAGACTCACAAATATAACACTCGTAATAAAGACCACTTACAAGTACCAAGTATTAGAACTTTATACGGCGAGAAAACTATCCAGTTTGAGGGGGTTCGGTTATACAACAAATTACCTAAACATGTCAAAGATAGTCTAAGTATACACACATTTAAAAAAGGATTAAGAAATTTTATATTAAATGTATAAGTTTTGCTAAGCAACTTAATGATGGTCCCTCACCAGGTGTATTTGTACGGGTGTTCGTGTCATTGACTAGTGTGGAATGGACTTTGCGCAAATAAACATAAGGTTTATTTTGTATTGGCCGGGCGGCACGCGTATTTCGGCAGATGCGCTAATATTAGATGTCAGCATAGGTTTAACTTAAATTAAATCATGTGCTTCTCTGTGACTTCAATATTTTGAATGCCTTGTAATATAACTACTTTATACCCCCTTTCCCAAACAACTACATTGTAAACAAATAACGCAATTTATAATAAAGGGGGTACTTATTGTAAATTAGTTTAAGTTTCTTTTTAAGTGAACTGTAATGTTCTTTAAGAAATAAATCTCTTTAAACCGAAGTTATGTCGACCTATACGTGGTGTTAGAATACGTTTAGAAATGGGATTTACAATACAATTCAATACACAGACAATCTTCGTGTTTCCGAATTTGTACGAATGTGACCCATACAAGGATCTGCACAACTGAGAGGGCTTAAAAAATTCTTTCTCATTTTCTGAGAAGAGGCATGTGTAGCAGTGGGACAGTAATAGGCTGGTTATGCTAAATGGCATAGGTTCGTCCCCTATTACATTAATTCGGGGCTACATCGCGTACATCGCGAAAATATGTCTACAAGTACCATATTACACTCCTGCTTATCCCTTCATGGAATCCCCAGCCATGATATTATACAAATATAGTATTACGAGACTGTTGTTAATACAAAAATCTTTCCTAACTCCTTTTGGAAACTCTTCAGCTCAATAAATTACGTAGTCCTTTGATATCTGTGGGACAAAACTTAATTCTTCAGTAAAAAAATATTTTTGAACTTTAATTCTGCGAATAGATCTATGTAAATTGCAATATCGAGTAAACTATTTTATTCAAAGGTCATTTAACACAAATGATCGTGTGCGAGTTCACGTTGAAATCTATAAATCAAACATCACTAAAAAACTGCCTATAACTGTTCTAAATATCAGTTGATGTTCAGGGCTCAGGCACCCAATATGTCAACTCGCAAAACTGACACAGACACGTCACTATTTGCCTTCGGGCTAACATCTATGACGAGTGTTCTAACATTGTTATAATTTGTTTGTTAGTATTACATGAAATATTTATTTACACCACTTTGCTGTGCCGTCAAACTTTGCCAAATATATTAGTAAGCGTACCTTAATATTGCTGCAACGTTTTGATTTGTATCTTCCTTTGTGCAATCTGTCATCACTTGCACTTTGTCTTAGTGTTGCCGAACCATCGATAGTTTCACTATAGATATTTTAAATTGTAAATCTGCTACTCCATCGATAGGACTATCAATACTATCGATAGCATGGTCCACGTCAATACTATTGACATGCATCAATAATATCGATACTATTGAAGCTCCTAAAGATAATACTATCAATCGTATCGATACTATCGATAGTATTGTTTTTTTAAAGCTTCATTAGTATCGATATTATTGATAATATCGATACTATCGACAGTTATACAGAATCGATAGTGGCTTGTATTTCGACAGTATCGATACAATTGCTTTTCAGAACTTTGATACTGTCGATAGTATCGATACTACCGATAGTATCGATAGTATAATCGATAGTCATACTATCGTTGAACTATCACTAGAATATCGTACTGCTATCGATATTCGCCTATCGATCGGCGACACCATTGTCTATTGAAATTACATAAAAACGTAACGCTATTATTAACGTTGCATAGAATGATAAATGTTTTTTTTATGATAATTTTATACTTCCCAGGACATTTTTGGTAACATAGCTTTAAGAATTTCGCCTTCCGCTCGTTAGTAAGTCGCTTCATTTGCTGTGTTGTGCTGATTTTTTGGGTTTAGGCAAAGCAATCACAACATCACGCTTGTATTCCCGAAGGGTTGGGCAGAAATAACACCCTTATTTAGCCGTTATTTTTAAGTCCTATGTCATAAGGGGCGAGCCTATTACCATCGACCGGGCACAAATCCAAACTCCGGGCTGCTACTGAGGAATTCCCCATAGAAAAATCCAATAACACTTTGCCCGATCTAGGGAGTGAACCCAAGACCTCATGATCAGCAGTCGCGCTTGCCACCACTAGATCAACGAGGCAGTCCAGTATTTAGTTTTATAGTTTTATACTTCCCAATATAAAATATCGATATGAAATTTTATAAAATAAAAATGCGACTTTTTTTACTTTGAATTATTTTAATTATTTTATCGGTGAGTGCGGTGTATATCCGGCATAATCCTAGCGTTCACAACGGGAGACTGCAATTCATAATTCCCAGCTTCAATCGGAGTTGACTACAAATGTAAAGTGTTCAAAACGAACTTGGTATATGACGTACAGCGGGACAGGAGCGAAACAGAACATGGACATCAAGTTTTTACAGTGACGCTCACTGTGCTATATTAGTTTACGATGTGTCAGAATCGAAGTCCCTAGCAAAACTTAATGAGTGGGTCGAGGAACTTCAAGTATACTCCACCAAGAAGAACATAATCTGCTTAGTTGTCGGCAATAAGATTGACGAGCATATTATTATCATTTTGGGACTCAGTGCATAATATCAGCAAGCACATTAAGTCACCCGCGCATCAGCGCAACGAGTATTCCCAAGGAGGGTTGATGTCAGGCAGGCGGCCGGTCATAAAACAATAAGCCAAAACCTCTAACAACATGTATTTATGAAATACATGTTGTGCCGACCCCACCTAGTGTGGGATAAGGGCAGGAAGAAGAAGAAGAAGTTTTATACTTCCCAGGACATTTTTGACAGAATAACGTTAAGAATCTTGACTTCCGCTCGTTAATAAGTCGCTTCATTTGCGGTGTTGTAGTGATTAGTGTGATTTAGACAAAGCCATAGCCACCTATTGTTATTATTAAAAATCTGAAGTGTCAATGGTCTCCCTCTCTTACCACTTCTCCTTGTCTACGAAAACTTCTCTTCTCTTCTACTTGTAAAACTTTGCGATAAGGAATCCCTTACCGCAACGTTTTGAAAAGAGTCCATCTCATCATGTTATAGTAATAATAATAATGCTTCTGGAAATCCATCCATATTACCCTCTTATATGAGCTCAGCTGTCAACAAATGAGACAATTAATTATCTATTGTTACCGTCCCGAATCAGGTGGTATGACAGTTGAGGGGATAAAACTCAAATTGCAAGAAAGAGGTGCTCTTAATGGAAAAAAACAGATAAAAAGTGCTGTACAAACGCATCTATACTTTTTAAACCAAATAAACATAATACTTGTGGTGGCATCTATCACGCCGCATGAGAATTACGCTGCACGACGAATGTCTAGCAGACTACAACGACAACATTGACAGCTGTCAGATGAAACGTCATAATTTCTGTATCGCGATATCAAGATCTGACACGTAGTTAATATACACTCTTTTGCAAAAAAAACGGGCACCTAACCAAAGAATCAATTTTATTGTTATTATCAGTTTGTTTGATAATTTTAGGTAGTTTTATCTTCAGAGCTTTGTAAATTAATTAGCAAGGAATGTGTATCGTCAGTTTTATCATAAAATGTTGGTTAAATTAATGAGAAATAATGTTAAAGTCCAAGCGCTAGTAGTGTACCTGCTCACTAAGTAAAAATAAAACATGTTTTTTTTGTATGTTTTTTCTTTAATAAAGTAAAATCAGATAAAAGTTTAGTATGGAGTGTGACCTCCTCTTGCTGAAATAACAGCTTGCATTCGTCTGGACATGCTAACGAGTATATCTCTTATGGTTTCTTGCGGAATACGTTGCCACTCTGCGGTAATCAGATTCCTTAGCTCTCTGATGGTCTGCGGAGCCGGCTGCACTGATCTCACTCGTCGCTTCAGAACGTCCCAGACATGCTCTATGGGATTGAGGTCGGGACTTCGAGCTGGCCAATCCAAATGACGAATCCCGACCTCTAGCATATACGCTTCCACATCGCCAGAGCGATGGGCGCGAGCGTTGTCGTCCATAAAAATTGAGTTTTCTCCAAGAGCGGCCAATGCGGGTTGTGCATGAGGAATTAGAACTTCCGTTATGTATCGGTGTGCAGTCAGTGTGCCGTTTTCGATGAAGACTAACTCCGTACGATCTAACGAATTTATTCCTGCCCAAAACATAACAGAGCCTCCACCATAAGGTGTGATTTCTTCAAAACATGCCTCTGCAAAGCGTTCTCCTCGTCTTCGTAGCACACGCCGACGTCGGTCTTCACCGTACAGAGATATCCTGGCTTCATCGGAGAACAATACCCTATCCCAGTCGTCTTGAGTCCATGACACACAATTTCGAGCGAAGCTAAGCCTAGCAACTCGGTGCTCACGGAGTAACTTAGGACCGCGGGCCGGGCGACGACTGCGTATATTGGCAGCGAGTAGCCTCCTCCTGACCGTCCATAGACTAATTTGCACATTTCTTACTTCTTCGAGGTGGTTTTTGAGGTCCACATACGAAGATTTGCGATTTCTCAACGCTTGACTCACCAGAAAACGATCATCCCGTGGTTCAGTACATGGCTTTCTTCCAGAACCAGACCTTCTCTTGACGGAACCGGTCTCTTGATAGCGCTGCCAGGTCCTTTGGACTGTCGAGCGACTCACATTTAGCCTCTGAGCCACGAAGCATTGGCTGCAACCCTCATCAAGCAGCGCAATAATTTTGCTGGCTTTTATCACTTTATCTACCATTTTCGAGACCGCTAAACAAAAATTACAATAATTTAAAATGTCAAGGAAATTAGATAAATCAATACAAATTGAGTTAAAGTTATTTAGAGTCGATATTAACTTTCGGAAATTCGCGCCACAAATGTACGCAAAAGTGGTTTTCTTTAAAAACCAGCCTCAGTCAAAAATTTGAATTTGGAACGTACTTTTTTAAATATCATGGCACTTTTATAACTGGCCAGTAACATGTTCAAATGATTTAAACCTTTTAGGTATTGTATTTTTTTCAGGCAGAAAAAAAATCATAACCGCCCGTTTTTTTTGCAAATGAGTGTATATACAACTCCCCAACATCTACCGTTGGACAGTGGCCCGCCAGACATAAGACCCGCCTGGTAGGAGGATCCTCCCTTTTTGTAGGAAGAACACAATACCTCGTCCCCCTACACACTGGTCGAAGCTTTGACACCAGTCAACGGTTCTATAATTTATTCAGCTTCAAATTTTACCAACCCAAACCCGAAATCATGTTTAAAAATAAATTCTAAACCAAATCTGACGAAGGGCACGCATGTTTATTTTCCATAATAATTGGCCCGTCCTTGAACCAAAATAGGCGTTTAGCAGACAGTCTATTATCGTCCCCAAGGGAGTGGTCCCCAAAATGGCATACGTGTATAACCTTTTCACGGGATTTTGGTCTTTAGCAGTACAAGTTATGAAATTTTGCCCTGAAAGTTGTTGTTCAGAAGTTCATTTATTCTCTCTAGATTATTACAGAACTTTGTTTTCTTGTTTGTGTAGTGGACTGTCGTTTAATAAATTGCTGTTATATTGTTGTGGAGTTTCGCTGATGGGGGTTTTTGTTTGTCTGATTACTTGCATATCTGGAAAGTATAATGTTTTTGTTATAAACAGCTATTTGAGTTTTATTTGGATATTGTTATTGACAAAAAGCAGTGGTAGCCTAGTGGTGTGACCGTTGGACTGCCAAGTTATAGATCTCGAGTTCAAAACCAAGGCACGCACTTCTGACTTGTCAGATTCATGTGCGTATTGTATAATTATCACTCGCTTAAAAAAGGTGAAGGAAAACATCGTGAGGAAACGCATGCCTGAGAGATATTTCTCGACGGCATTCGAAGCCAAGTCAGAGACCCATGGGCGGCATAAACTCTGACATCAGGTTAGTCACTAACCAAACGAAAAGAAGAAGATTGTTTTTCAAAGAAGAATACTATTTATAATTTAGAGAATGATAAAGTTGACACTGTAGCTTATCAAACCTCTACAGTAAACACAATTTTATATTGACATACATTTAAAAATTTATAGACACTGTATCGAATCCAATATGAATATTTTTTCCGTGGCTGACGTATCTCATAGAAAGTCAGTTTCTTGGATTGGCTTTGATTCTAAATTATTGTGTGAATGACAGATACCTACACACACATAACATCACGCCTATATTCCTCGAAGGGTTGGGCATAGGTGCAAAGTAACACCCTCATTTCACCGTTATGTTTAAGTCCCATGTAATAGAGGACGAGCCTATTGCCGTCAACCGGGCACAAATCCAAACTCCGGGCTGCTACTTGAGGAATTCCACTTGGAAAAACCTGTGTGTAAATGAAACATAATTGTTCATTTTGGAACAAAAAAAATGTTATTTATGTGAATTTCAAGTGGCTTACACCAACTATCAATAAATAATTCCAGAGCGTACCTAATAAACATTTTTTTTACATATATTTTGCATAAATAATTACTATCGAGCCTGGTTCATAAACACTGAAAAGTACTCCAAACATCGCAATTAGTTGCAGGCTACAGTCATTATCTCCTTTTCGAAGGAGCAGTGGACTCTGCCTGTGTTAGTCGTAGAAAGGAGGAGGCGAGCTGATTGTTAGGTACACACGACATTTTTACAAGCTTTACATTTCCAGTTTAACTGCCTCGTTGGTCTAGTGTTGGTAAGCGCGACTGCTGATCATGAGGTCCTGGGTTCGATCCCCAGGTTGGGCAAAGCGTTATTGGGTTTTCCGTGTGGAATCCTCAGTAGCAGCCTGGAGTTTGAATTTGTACCCGATTGATGGCAAAAGGCTCGTTCCCTATTACATGGGACTTAAACATAACGGCGAAATGAGGGTCTTACTATGCACAACCCTTCGGGGAATAGAGGCGTGATGCTGTTTTTATATATCCAGTTTATGCTGACCTCTAAGTGTACGGAAATTCGTCCGTGTAGTTCCGTTATGCTGGAATTGTATAGCTTTATTTGGGGAGCGTTCAAGTATTACGTAACGCAATTTTAGGAGATTTTTGACCCTCCCTCCCCCCCATGTAACGCTAATACTTGAACGCTCCGTTGACGTCGTGGGTACAATCAAGGAACCAAATCATCTACCAATACGTTAAGCTTCCGAGACAATTAATCTTTCAATAAACGTAAAAAGTCCTTAGAAATGTATAGTGCTCCATAAAACGGTATTTTTTTTCAGCAGAATTAGGCAATAAAGTCTAGACATCTAGAACAGTATCGTGTACCATCAGGAGATTAAGTTATAACTCACTTGGCTTAATGGATCGGCTTAGATAAGTCAACTAGAGATATTTTTTGTCTGACGGTATTGGATTTAGGGTGACCAGCACACTTGGTCCGATTACTATTCAATACTATGACTCAGCTACACAATGTAAACCAGAAATCAACAACTTCTCTAAATTCTGAATACCATAGATTTAACTATAGCGTTTTCACACTGTGCGATAAATGGATAGCGTGGATATGACAAAAAGTGTACGATTGTGTTACACTTAACCATTTTTTTTTCTAGTTGATTTCGATGGATTAGTTTACACTTACGTGACTATGCAAGCCTCATTATGTACGTCCTATTGTATTAGGAACTTAGGAATAACATTAAATATAAAAAATCACATACATAAAGAAAAATACAAGGTTAGTCGGAAAGGGGGTACTAAGCTGAAAGGGTGTTAAAATATCATAATAATGGATAAATTTTGTTCTACAACTTTCCCCAAAAGTCATTAGATTAAGAGAAATAGCTGTTCAAAGATTTCATAAAAAATACCCTAAATTCTATCTATCCTCAGCTATGATTAGCTGTGCTTACATTTTAGGACATAATTGGGGTCACGGATTACAAGCTCCATTTTCTGAATTCATAACTAAAGCAGGGATGCAGGGATGAAGAATTTTTGAAAAAATAAAAATAATGTTTCAGGGATTTTTTTCTTTTATCGAATTTTTAAATTTTGACACTTTCTTTAAAACAGTCTTCAGCGATACATTAAGTGGCCCGCGGCTTAGTACCCCCTTTCCGACTAACCTTGTATATAAATATAATATCGATATCAGTGAACCGCTACACAATTTCACCGGCACGGATTCCCATAACAGACGAATCAGTGACACTCCCAATCAACCCCTTCCAAAGAAAGCAACAGTTGTTAACAAATTCACAGATTATGCGTGTTAAACTTTCTTTCTTTACCTCTTCAGGCGACCATCACAAAAACGCACACAGTAAAAACTCAAACTGTTACACTTAACCTATCCATCAACCAGTTACAAGGCTTGCTCTTCGTTGTGTTAGAAAATTCGAACAACATATGCGTCTTATGAAAGCCGAAATATTGCTAGAATTTGATGACATTGCTCTGCACTAAACTGGCAATATACTCGTAGTTTCGTTTAAGCCCCTGCACGTAACGGGAGCGTTGCTTGTAAAATATAAAATTAATGGGTGCTACAAAACATTTGGTGCACAATATATATACGAGGACGGCGTTATATTCAGGAAATAGTATAGTGCTAGTGCTACACTTTATATCTATACTAATATTATAAAGCTGAAGAGTTTGTTTGTTTGTTTGTTGGAGTGCACTAATCTCAGGAACTACTGGTTGGAATTAAAAAAATATTTTTGTGTTGGATAGTCCATTTATTGAGGAAGGTTAAAAGCTAACGCAACGAACGGTGATCCATCCACAGACTGACCGCAGCAAGCGCAGCTTAACCTCGCAAACCGTATGATCCGTGCGGTTAGTAATTAGCCACGGGCCCACATGACGACAATATCATATGCCAAGTTGAGATGCTGTCCCCCCAGTTTCAGAAAGGCTGATCAATTGAATTAGTTATCAAATCTTATATCGACAAATGTGATTGGTCTACCAAAATTCTAACAAGCAATCACAGCTCTTGACATTAGTTTTGACAGCTGATTAGTATTCAATTAACAGTCTTTCTGAAGCCAGGAGTTGATTCACTCTGCAAAATCATATCTATACTAATATTATAAAGCTGAAGAGTTTGTTTGTTTGAACGCGCTGATCTCAGGAACTACTGGGTGGAATTGAAAAAAATATTTTTGTGTTGGATAGTCCATTTATCGAGAAAGGTCATAGGCTATATAAAATCACGCTACGACCAATAGGAGCGGAACATGAATGAAAAATGTTGCAAAAACGGGAAAAATGTCCACCCGTGCGAAGCCGGGACGGGCCGCTATATATAGGTATTATACACTTGGGAACAATGAATCCGGGTCACCAACATAAACAAAAAAATGTTAAACAATATTTAACACCGTTTTCCGAGATATCAAGCTGGGTCTACGCTAGGCGAGCCGAGCACGAGCGGAGCACGAATTCGCGTAGCGTGGACGGACTTGGGAGCCGTCTACGCTACGGAAATTCGTGCTCCGCTTATGCTCGGCTCACCTAGCGGAGACCCAGCTTTAAAGTTATTGTTGGTGACCTGGATTCATTGCTCTCGAGTGTATTATAATGTAGCGTATACTATGTGTCCTGGAGACCAAATATTTAAAATTGCCATACTATTAAAACTGTTATTTTAATACTGAAATTCGTTCTAACTTTATTCAATTATTCGTCCCACTATATTTTCACAGCATTTATGTTCAGAACTCAAATGAAACCGTTTACATTGCTCTTCGACCATAAATTGCAAATAAAAATAATGATAAATGTAATTAATTTTGGTGAAACAATTCTACATACTTATAAAGTTATGTACACACCAAGTCAACGAACGTGGTTCGATGGCGTTCGTCGGCTTTGTGTTGAAGGTTTATCTCGGTCAATAGTCATCAAAGTGAACCGCCAAAGAACGTTCGTTGCATTGGTGTAATACCCGCGTTGCATTCTTAAAAGTAGCGTTGCTATCACTACTTATATAAAATAAAGCTTCCTGTAAACTACTCTGTGAAAAACTGTAGAAATACGTACTATTAAAAAAACACGTAATTAAATTTATTTTTATTTCTTAAAATAATAATATTAAAGCTACTACTGAGTGCCTTGTTGGTCTAGTGGTTGCAAGTGCGACTGCTGAGCATAGGGTCCTGGGTTCGATCTCCAGGTCGGGCAAACTGTTATTGGGTTTTTCCATAAAGAATTTCTCAGTAGCAGCCCGGAGACTGGATTTATGGTCGGTTAATGGCAATAGGCTTCCCTTGTTACATAGGAGTTAAACATAGCGGTGAAACGAGGGTGTACTAAAACACCTCTGCCGAACCCTTCGGGGGATACAAGGCGTGATATTATGTTATGTTGTGTTATGTCTAGCTACTACGTTGGTAATATAAAAAAAAACAAAATAAATCGATTATCTCGATTACATATTTAATTTGTTCTTAAATAAACTCATTGTTTTTAAATAATAAAATTATTGAAGCTTCCTTAAATACCAAAAAGTATTTGCCCTAAAAAGGACCGGTCCTTAGATTAAACCTGTCCAAATTGTTCTGGACAATTTTTAGGGACTTAATTTTAATATTTTAAGAAAATGCATTACACATGCATTGGATTTCATTGGTAAAATACATACATAGTTTTTCAAATAACTTACTACTTATTTCTCTGTGAAAAACTATGTTAGTCTTTGTTATGAGAATTCAGAATTATCAAAAGCATTTTCATGAACAACAAAAAACAATACGTAAAAGAAATATATTTAAGTATATTATTTACCAGCTACTTTACTTTTATACAAAAGCTGATTTCTTGTTCTTACATAACATTAAGTACAGAAATCAGTTTAATGTTTTAGACGAGTATAAATAAAAGTAACAGAAATATATTTGTACCTCTACACGAAGTTTTTAATTTTAAATCCATTTCCACCAAGCAACGTTAGCGGGTAAAATATTTGAAAATACTTTCAGTCGGTCATGAAATGTGATTGAGATGTTCCA
The DNA here is from genome assembly GCA_910594945.2 of Amphipyra berbera. Lineage (NCBI taxonomy): Eukaryota > Metazoa > Arthropoda > Insecta > Lepidoptera > Noctuidae > Amphipyra > Amphipyra berbera. The sequence goes on from OU343144.1 coordinate 11,208,552, forward strand.
TCATATTAAAACACCTTTCTTATTGTTTCAGATGACCTAAAAAGAACGAGAAAAAACCTTTTAGAAAATGAAGAACTGAGAACAATCGAAGATGCGTAATGAAATATCGCTTCAAAAGTTCAAAGACGAGACGGTGAAGAAGAAAATGTACGAGAACATTTCATTGAAATGTGTTATTTTAGAGAGTTTATAAACTTATAGTAATAATGTGCGAAGATAAAGAAACACTGATACACACCGCGTGTAAGGTTGGCGGTCGGATTGTCAGTGAAACGGAGATAAAACGAGCGAGATAAAGGTAAGAATGACAAATGTTATCTTGTCAAGTTACACTGTATACACACTGATGTAGTATATAATACACTTTGGAAATAGCTGTACAATTTATAAACACTAAATAAGTACATACATTGTACAACTATTTCAAAGTGAAGATGAAAATGAAGCTGCTTACAACAAAAACTGTTTGTATTACAGTAAAAAGTGTTGCAGCAATAGATGTTAAACAGAATAGTTTTAACAAATTTGAAATATATAATTAATAGTTTTTATCGTAAATATAATCTGTGTAAATGACTGACGGGTTGCTCGTCATCATTGCCCATTTTAATATAGTGTCCATATCCAGACGATTCCGGTATTCTCAAAAGGAAATGACTCAGTTGTCACTTGTTTCAGTAAACGCCGTTTTTCTTTTATAATCTAGTCTTTGTTGCTTTTCGGCCAAAGAAAATCTTATAATACCTCATTTGTCGAGACAAGATTTTACGAGGAAATTATGAGCTCCACGCAAATATTCACTTTTTATTTCATCATCATTTTTAATTTTTCGGTTTATTCTTCTTTTGCTTATTTATCTTCCTCGTGCCTTTTCGCTTCAGGATGAATGAGATTTTTAGCGTTTTGAATCTAAATATTATAGTACTGCTCCGAACTTTTTATGTAAAGCTAACCTAATTTGATATTGAGCAAACATCTCTTTCATATAATTTAGCTATACTCCTCTAAGTCACGGGTTTTCCTTTGAATTACTTTTAAAAACCTTTTAACCTTGTTATAACAGTACATTTTTAGGTCGGCTATTAATAGGCCCCCAATCGCCTTTTAATTCTTTTCTAGATTTTCTAAGAAAACCTATTACCAGACCCAAAGTTACATTATTGTAAAGTATGTGTAAGCCACCAGGACCCTTTTTTGATGGATATAAAATAGTAGGTTCCTTTACTGAAATTACGTAGAAGTAATTCAGCTCGCATCTCGATTCTGGGATTTATGAGTCTGCCTACAGTCATAAATTTTAAGATCAAAAGGAAATCTTAGCCATGGAACGGTGGAGTAAGTTTACAATAGAATATAATTTTGGTGAGAAGAATATTTCAATGTATTAGTGCGGATCATAAGCTTAATATTACAAAAAAAATTTTCAAAATATTCTGAGTAAAATTATATTCATTGTATATGATTTCAATGATTGTACTCTAAATTGGCTTCGAATTCAATAACTGTGTTTTTGTCGTCAACGTCCCAATTTTATTGTTAAAGATTTTATAATATTCTGTACATTTTAACCGGAAATTCTGTTTGAGCAGAATATCTGGTTATTTTATGGAATTTAAATCGCCGAGATGCGGGTTGTATTCAGAATTGGAGCTATTATAAATTTACAATGTCAGGCTCAATATTTAATCGCACAAAGTCTCGTTGATTTACAGTTCATAATATTTTCGAATAAAGTGACTTTTATCTCCATTTAAGGGTGGTAGGTATTCGAACAAATTATAAAATCTTTTATATATCTTGAAAGATCAAGTAAGTTGTTTTGGAAACCATTTTAATGGCGACAAAACAAATCACCTCATTAAACAAATTGAGATTGTTTTTTTTTCTTTATACTTAAGCTGAAAGTATTGAATTACAAATTAATTAAACGTGAATTCAAATTGCTAGACAAGGTCTTTAATTTCGTATACAAGATCGTTCAAGTTAATGATGATTGTCCTTTAGAATCGGATTACATTGTGAGAAAATAATATAGTTTTCATAGTTCCAAACTCAACATTATTCGAAACTATTTTCTTGTTAAGTTTCATATTATAATAATTTAACCCATATGAAACAACCACACAGCACTAACAACTGAGCTCTGCGGTTTCTAAATTACTTTTTATTTGTGTTTAAGGACCTATAATTTATTTATTTTTAAATTCTATGTGATATTTTGTTTACCAGGCCACCCCATATGGATCGCGAAAATTTAACCCACCACGCGGCACTGAACGCGACGGTCAACGCGACTGGCAATGGCACAGTCGCGGGGGCCGAGGACGATGACTTGACGCAGAGCATATTCTTCAAGTTGAGGATGTCGGTGTTGCTGCTCATCGTGATCATGGCGGTGCTCGGGAATTTGCTCGTCATCGTCAGTGTTATGAGGCACAGGTTTGTGTTTTGGTGTATCTTCAATTTCTTTTGTTGTTATTTAAAGGTCTTATGAGAGACTTCCCATATCCGTAGAGATCGGTACAAGAGATGACAAAATCTCAATGTAGTTTTTGATGATGGGTAGTTTTTGTTATCTTATTCATATTTTCAGACCTTGCATGCGTGAAGCTCATCTTAATTTTTTTTAGAAATAATCTAGTACTTAACAATAGTCTACAATGATGATAGAAGCTCCCGAATAAAAACTTCAGTAAAGCTTTGAATAAAAATAACAATATTAATAGAAGTGCTAAAGTTGCGTTTAATACTATAAAAAATATCATTAACAACTTTGTTTTTATAGGAATAAAAGCAAACGATCCAGACAAACATAAAAAAATATATTATCGGCTTTAACTTTGACATCGACGATACTTAAAATTCACTTAACGATTGATGAAAATATATAATAAATATTTATAAGCCATCGATACCCTCGTAAATAAAACTTTGATACAAATGTAAAACAGTGTTCCCAGGAATATTAAATAGAGCAGTGTTATTTTCCCAAACAAAGTTTATTTGGAAGGCTGAATCATATTTTGTCGTTTTATTGTTTCTTGTTACCAAATATGTTCGTATAGCTTAAAAGTTTTTTCCTTAAATGGACGTCAAATACAATATTAGAAAATCAATACTATTCAACTTCATCATCAAGATCATCATTATTAGCTCGTAAACGTCCACTGCATGTACATTTCATCAATTACCACTACGAAGAATAGCCCTATCATAATCACTTCGCTTTCTTCTCTATTCTTTAGAAATTGATTTTCGAATGTGATCAAATCTTATTCTAAATTTTGGTACCTTAAATGCTATACATTAGATAATACAAAAATACACGAACTCATTAATATGCAATACAAAGAACCAAGGATTCTTAAATTGATGGCCCATTAATTTTTAAAACGGACCGATCCCGTTTGTAATTATCCAGAAAACCTAGAACGCGCGAGACTTTTAAGATTATTGCTAGCCATTGACCTAAAAATTTAAGTCGGTTCAAGTTCATCATTAATTCTAAGAATCTTTTAATATTCCTTTACTAAACGAAACTTTTTCAAATTAAGCTAACAAGTATAATTTAGAGATAACTGTAGGCCTAATAATTGTCCATCAAACCATCAAAGTCAAATTAAGTTAAAGTATCAACCAAAGTAAAGGGTCATCTTGTACTGGCAACGTGACTTGAATTTCAAAATGATTAACAATATTGAAGTTAGTTCTATAAGTTTTAATTAAGCCACATTTTTTTTTATTTAAATATTTCTGCATTTGTCTTGATGCTGGTATAATATTAGGAATTATAATAATTTCTCTAAATAAAGTATTTTGTTGTTCCACACTCGTTCGTTGGTCAATTTATTTACAAAATGTTTTGTTTTTGCCTTGACCCAACAAATTAGTAACACAGGCATTATTTGTCTATACATTTTCTTCAACAATTCTTTAAATTAATACAGTAAACTACATTACTCGTCATGCACGTTTAGTCTTGAGAGTTCTCTATACAGAATTGCATCATCTAAAAATATTATTATACTTTCAGAAGCTAGTTTCACTGAAACTTACACCCAATATAATATAACCCTTAAAATGCCTCCCGCGTCGCTAGTGTGAACCGGCCCGTCGTTAGAACTTTCATCCAAGCAATCAAAAGTTTCCTTTCCATTTTCTCCTTAACATCAGTTTATTCTGATAAAGTACTAGTCGCCGGAATTGTTGGACAAATGACTTTATTATTCTCTGACATTTGATCCGAGCCTTTCGATATAAGATATCTTAGTAATGGGTTAATTTTTGGCCCAGTTCCGTAAGGGAACGGGATTGAATATAAAACTCGCTCGCTACACGATGTCAATAAATATGTTGTAAGATTCAACAAATCCAGCACGCTTGATGATAGGATCTATACGGTTCGGCTGGCTAACTACCACCTTCATATTAACATCTGGCAAGCAGTTTACTGTGTGTACGTGAAAGCCAGAAAGCAGGATCCTTATAAGCTAATAGAATATACTGTGTTTTTCTATGACACGTGCAGAGACAGTCTACCGCCTCTGCACGTATCCCCCTATGAGCCCCTGTCCCCCTTTAAATACGCCCTTGGTTGGGAAAAAGCTAGGCAAAAGAGGAAGGATCAACATTCAAAATTGCCAAATGGTAGAAAACTGTTTATTGTGTGGCCCCCGGCCACAAATAGGTCATCAACTATTTTCTCAGGGGGCTCATAAGAAGTGATTATGGCATATGAATGGGCAACAGCTGCATTATCTTTATTACTTTCTTACGACGCACACGGGAATATTGGGAGCGTCATTACATCTTTTCTCATGAGAGTCGCAAAAAGGCGCATTTTCAGCATTAAAAGTTTAAATAACATACAGTATATTTGACCACTATTTGTACTGTTCTTAATAACGTGTACTCCTTCTGTTTTATTTATTTTAGTGTACAATAAAGTATATCTATCTACCTATATATTATTAGCTAATGATTATAACATTTGCAAATGTATAAAAATGTATTGTGTAATATTGCCCGGTTCCTTTAAACAAAAACAAATCGTTTAGCTTACCAATTATTGGGCAATGTCATACAGATAATTAAAAAAAAATGTTTGACCTACTGATGCAAATACTCCTAACGGAGAAGGGAGTCATCATAGTAACTACGCTTGATTATATATATAACTAGCTGTGTCCTCACGGCTTCGCCTGCGTAATAAATTTTATTCCAGTAATAAATATAGCCTATGTTACTCAGTGATAATGTAGCTTTCTAACGGCAAAAGAACTTTTGAATTCGGTCCAGTAGTTTTAAAGTTTATTCGTTACATACAAAAATACAAATATTTCCTCTTTATAATATTAAGTATATATTAATAAAAATACCAGTAGTATTTTATACAATAACGTTTGGTGAGATAAATAGAAACACGGGCAAACACAATCAGCTTTTTTAGTAGTATCTAATCCTTTTATTCATTTTCTTTATCAATATATAATACATTTTTTAATATTTCTATTAAAATTATATTAAAATATCGATCTATAATATTATATTTCTCTTCTACAGGAAACTTCGAGTCATTACCAACTATTTCGTCGTCTCCCTCGCATTCGCCGACATCCTCGTCGCTATGGTGGTCATGCCGTTCAACTTTAGCGTCCAATTCAACAACAGCTGGCTCTTCGGACCCACCATATGTGACCTTTGGAACTCGTCTGATGTCTACTTCACTTCGACATCGATATTACACCTGTGTTGCATATCGGTGGACAGATACTACGCTATTGTGAAGCCGTTGAAGTATCCTATTAAGATGACGAAGAAGGTTAGTTTTAGTCTTTTGTTTGTTTCAATTTTTCCTGTGCCAAGTTAATACTACTATATTCTACCCATGACCACGCTTGTAAACCCAAAGATTACTATCCCACTTTATACTCATTCCTGCGTCGGTTTGAGTAATCTTCTATGTCTAAGTGTTTGTTGTATGACCTTGAGATACTGTTCCATGCCTAGACATTTATTTCTTTAATTAATATTACATTCCATCTGCTTCATTGGTCTAGTGGTGGCAGCTGCAGAGTAAAATTGACTGGTTTTCATGTTGGATCCTCTCAATTTCTCAATATTGTTATGACCAATTTTTTTACAATCCACCCATTAACGTCTTATAAATAAATATGAATTAATGGAACAAATAAAATATCATGAGTTGTGGCAACTCAGTTAATGAGCTATAAAATTGAAAATGAAAAGCTTAAATGCAGCCACATTATAATTAATAATCCACACTAATGTACAATGAGTCAGTGAATGACTTCATAATTATTGGTAATTATAAAACTGATGATCATTTCACTGTCCGCGATAATTATTATCAATACAATTTATAATTTGGAAGAACAAATGAACACGTTTAAGTTGTTACGGTTGTAGTAAATCAGAATTTGTCAGATTAGTAAAGATCAATCGAAACAGCTTATTAGGAGCACTATGCAAAGTAAGGCATTTATTAGTGCGGTCCTCATGGCAAGCCATCTAATTCACAAACATTTAATCTCGAACAATTAATCATCAAAAATTACCTACCTTTATTTATCATATCAACAATTTTTTTTCAGATGGCATTCGTCATGTTGGCAGCAACGTGGTTAAGTCCAATCACAATATCGTACGTCCCAATATTCATGGGCTGGTACACGACGAGCGACCATTTAAAAGTGCAAAAAGCTGACGAGTGTGAGTTCATAGTCAACAAACCCTACGCAGTCATATCCAGTTCTATTTCATTCTGGATACCCTGTACCATAATGTTGTTCACGTATTACGCTATATTCAGAGAAGCGAATCGACAAGAGAAGAATCTACATGCCAGAGCTGGAAATGCCATGCTCATGCACAGACACTCTCGAGAAGTGGGCGACAAGAATGGCGCTCTACACATTAACGCGACAACTCCAACAAAAGATAGAAATATCCTCAAAATGAAGAGGGAGCACAAAGCAGCTAGAACACTTGGCATTATTATGGGTGCCTTCATCCTCTGCTGGCTCCCATTCTTCCTGTTCTACGTGTCAACGTCATTGTGTGACTCTTGCAGGTGCCCTGAAGTTGTGACAGTGATCATGTTTTGGACTGGTTACTTCAATTCGGCGTTAAACCCGATCATCTACGCGTATTTCAATAGAGACTTTCGTAATGCCTTTAAGAACACTTTGGCGTGTGCGTTCTGTAGTTTCTGTAGGAGAAGTGCTTCAGATTTGGATGCCTTGGAGCGGTTAGATAGGAGAGGTTCTGCTCAATTGAGGGTACCAGTAGCTTCAAGAAGACAGTCAGACTTAGCATCGCTTTGAATATCACCAAAGTGTGAAGGGACAGCAGTTTGAGAGGCCTAGTGAAGTCTCAACGAAATATTTAAGGACATTCGTGTACTTATTCCCAAAGTTGATGTGATTTATTTAGAATCGTCGTGTTACATGTAATTTGTATAGAAAGTACGAAGTATGTGTCGTATATAGGAAAAAAAACAATTCTTGTAAAAATGAATTGAAAAATTGTACGTAATTTAGTTTTAGAATCATCACATCGGAAGCTTCTGATTCTGAATTCATTTTTGCAAAAATGTCATTAGGTAGATATTATAATCAAATGATTTTGATAATAATAATTATCAAAAATTCTAAACCAAAGATGTTTATTTTTCTACCATTAAAAATGTCCCTGGTTTAGGATCAATATTTTCTAGCACAAACGGATATGTTTCCTTTATCATTTTAATAAAATGCATGAATAACATAATATTTATCATTTCTCGTTCACTGTGACCGTTGCAAAGTGTATTGTAGATTTTATAATTTGAATGTGCTTGAAATTCAATAAACAATGTAAGAATGCAATAACAGTTTTACTTATCGAGTACGTAACAAATTTAGTACCCACTATAGTTCAGATTTTAATGTCCAAGCTTAACATTTTATCTGAAATCGTGCTGTAAAACTAGAATTATTGCAAATAGCTCTTCATATAAAATATCGATAGGATCAAGTTGTAAATATTTATTGAACTCATAAAAACACATTTCTATAAATTATAACCCTTTTTTAATTTATGACGTAGTGTACCAACAACTTTTGTATAAAATAATTTGATTTTTTTATCTTTTCTCCAAATGTAAAAAAAAATTTTTCATTGTCATTATCATCACTGTTTGATTTTTCATTTATGCTTGTTTCTATTTTATCAAAATCCAAAACATTAATAAAAAAAAAATTGTATAATAGAATCATTCCATAATAAAACATTTTAAAGTCATTTTCTGATAAAATACATAATGTAGGCTGTTTTATATTTACGGGCCTAAGTATAAGGTTTTACTATTTAAAAGAGGCCAAAGTGTTGTAAATATTAGCAAATAGAATATAATAAACTAAATTATTGTTAGTTATAAAAATGTAGTCCTAGATAGAGAGTAAAATTAACTTTAAAAATACAGTAATAATTATAGTGAATTATGAAGAAAACACCTAATTATTGACTTTGATGAAAGTAAGGTAAATCGTACATCATAGTATTATTTCATTTTACAAAAAATATAATCTCATTTTTTAATAAATGATTTTATAGTCTACGCTAATAAATTAAAGTAGTCCTAATTTTGCAAAGTCGATAATACGGTGTTTCATCTTCACTTTTAATTGGATTAAATGTTCTCGCAACGTAATAAATATATATTTATTTAAAATAATAAGATTCATTTTTGATAAATATAATTAGAATACGTAATTTAATTTTGTAATAAATTGTAATTAAGTAGACTTTTTTGTAAATAGAATTTAATGAATAGTCAGTCTTGTAGATAGATTAGTCTTAAACTAGTTATATCAGTCACTTAGTATTAATGATTACGATTTTATTTAAATTATAATAGGAAGATACTATAATGGGGACAAATAACGCTTCAATAGAGAAAAAAAAAGAATTTTAAAATAATTATTATTGATGTGCTACGATAAATAACAAACCTGTTAGATTTGATGTGTCAGTGTTGTGTCAAAAGTCATCGTTTTTAATATTTATTATAGTTGTATGGAATTACTAACTTGACTAATAATGGCACTGTCCGCTTTTTCAGTACTTTTGACATTATCAAAGACTTTGGCGCCACGAACCAAAAATAGAACAAATATAATTTACGTTTAGAACTTTCCACTATTATTTTTGTATTAAATAACACGTTTATTATTCAGTAATATTTTGTATTCGTATTTAAAATTATTTTTCCTTTTGTACCATTTCTTCAAAAATATATTTTTGTCGTAGGTTTACCCTGTACATTATTTTGTCAAATCCAAAGACTACCAAAGACTTTCCTTTTTAGCCTTTTCTCTTCCAAAAGCTTTGACAAAGTCTGTACTGAGCACCTATTATTTCCTCTTACGTCCAATGATATCTAATATTCATTTCTGTCGTGTCAATGTCCATTTTAACCACATTAGCTTGTATTTCCGCGTTCTCATAAATGGTTGAGGAATTGTTGTTTGAAAAAAATTAAATATTTTTCTTAAAGAATTATCTTTATTACGTGGTTTGTTCTGTACATTTTATTGTTTGATCTTCAAAATAATTGAATTGAATATTTTTTTTTAAATATTTTTACGGTATACATGAGTTACGGGTAATTTCTTTAACTTTATTCAAACAACAATTCTACTATTCGCTATTGTAAATTCAATGTGTCTTCCTTTTGAATAAGTAACATAGGCTCAAAGTATATGTAAAAATACTAGATAAAAATTAGCGTGTAAAATTTTTAGTAAAACATACTATATAGCCAATTTTTAGTGTTATAGTATGTGTAAAATTGTAAAAAAAAGCACATACGGGCTGTTCTTGTAAAAAAAGTAATAATAAATGGTTGTGACTTCTATAGATATTACAACTAACTTTCTAACAATATTAATCATATCTGAAAAAGTTATTTTTCCAAAAGAACCCAGTGCTTTCGTGAAATAAAACTAAAAATTGTACTGTACATACTTTGGTATAACCATAAATTGAAAATGTTAACTAAAATTACTATTCATGTACTGCTATTGTGTTTTTAAATTATCTACATCTATTTTTCTTTTAAGATCCGTCCATTATTTGTTTTTTAATTCTTTTGTGATCTATTTTCCCAAATTAAAGCCTGTTAGCTTGTTGTCATTTTGAAAAATAATATGTGTTAGAGATTTGTAGACGAATATCAATGTGGAATTTCAGAGAATATGTACATAAAATTCAATGTTTGTCAGTTTTAAAAGTGTAGATATAAAATGAGTATATTAGAATTTGTTTTACGAAATAGATGAAACCCACTAGAAGTTACAGTGAACTAGATAAAAAAACAGCAATATTATGTAATTTAAAGAAACCATTACGTATAATAATAAGTAGCTCTGTGTATAGAATAGTTTCCTCTACATAATACCTTTGCATCTCATAAATTTAATTTAAACGGATTTTTGATGCAAATGGTGGCTGTTAAAAATTTTTTTTTTAAGTTTGTTTTGCTAATTTAGAGATTTATTGAAGTTTTGAACTCGTTTTTATTATTTATCTGCTGTATCCTATGATACTGTGATAGTTGAATCGTCGTTCGTGATTTTTAATAAATGTTACATCACAAATCCTATTATTTTGATATTTATTTAATCTAGTTTAATCGAGATTTTACTAAAAGTATATTGTAATTTATTTTGTAAAGTTGTAAATATTCTGTTTATTGCCATACGTGATAATAATAGAAAAAAATATAATTAAATTAATTAATGTATTATTATTGCTATTATAAAATTGTTTTAATTATTTTAAAAATAATGATGCGTGGTGCGACTTTAACCTTTAGGTATTTACCTAATATGTGCGTGTAATCAAATGCTTTTTGCAAAAATAAACGAAAATTGTTTCGTATATAATATTCTGTAGTTTTTCTTTGGCCTTTCCCCACAGTTATAGGTACATTTTATGCTACCCACCACCCATGAAAGTTTTGAAAGGTCTCTGTAATGACCCCGTTACGAGAGGAAAATACAAATGCCAACTGGAGCGAAAGTGTCTTAAATATTGAAGACAGCAAGTTTTACACAAAGGAGACTTTACTTTATTTTTAAAACACAAAATGTCTCCATTCATGAATATAAAAAAGTTATGTACTTGCATACGACTGGTATCTAACCCACATAACTGGGCAAAAGCATCATTCTGTGCTGCATAGCACCAATAGAAATGTGTACATTTTTGAGTTATATTTTTTTGTTGAAGCAAGATATAAAATCATGGCTAGGTATAAAAACTTTCTAAGTCAAACAAAATCTATTCAACATTATAAAAGCTTTTAATAAATAAATAAATAGTACATTTACAACGACGCCAGCTTACGATCGGAAAGTCATTAGTTCAAACAAACATGTTGAAATATTGTGGTCATTTCTTAGCTGCACAACATTTAACTTCGAACTACAATAAAAAGTTACAAATGTACGGCGCGCAATGCGAGAACGCGACTAGAATATTCTTAATATTATTATTTCTCTCTTTATTCTTTTCTTTCTTTCTGATACAAGGTTAGTGGGAAAGGAGGTGCTAAGCTGAAAGAGTGTTAAAGTACCTATAATAAAGGGTAACTTTTGTTCTACAACTTTCCCCAAAACTCAATAGTTTAAGAGAAATAGCTTTTCAAAGATTTCGTTAAAAATATGCTAAAATCTATCTGTCCATAGCTATGATCAGCTGTATTTACTATTTAGGTCATATTTGGGGTCACGGATTAGAAACTTAATTTTCTGAATATATAACTAAAGAAGGTATGTTTTTTTTTTTTGAAAAAACTATTCCCAATTATCTTGGGGTCAGCTTCCAGTCTAACCAGATGCGGCTGAATACCAGTATTTTACACGGAGCGACTGCCATCAGACCTCCGCAACCCAGTAACTGGGCAATGCCGGTATCATAAGGTTAAACCGTTTGTCAGACTTTCATTCTTCTGACTACCCGTAACGACTGTCATAGGTATTCGTATGATACCCGGGACCGATGGCTTAACGTGTTCTCCGAGGCACGGAGGGGTCTCGATGTGTAACAAACGGTCACCCATTCACGGACTGACTGCGGCAAGCGCAGCTTAACCTTGCAAATCGTACGATCGGCGCGGTTGTTATTTAGCCACGAGCCCCTCCGACTAACCTTGTATACTTATTCTTATATATTTAATAATAAGTACCTGTACTATCTCTGTTTAAGTTCTTTCTATGATTTGGTATGTATAATTTATCATTATCTTAGGCTTAAAAGGTCTTTTACAAACTATTATTGTTATTATCATCATCATTATGCATTTGGGATATATTAAGAGCCTCCATGAGTGACGATACATCCAGTGCACCCTGGGCAGTCAGCCCTGCTAAAGTGCGGTCACGATGCAGGACGAATTTCGTACAATGGCACGTCACTACTTATCTCTGTCGCTCGCGCAGAAATATCTTGCCGTTGCGCTCGCACAGATGCGGTGACCGCCGTCAACACAGATTGCAATTGGTTGTAGGCACAAAGGTCATTGAACGAAATTCTGCCTGGTCCACGACTGCACTTTAACAGACTCGCTGACTGGCTAAGCTGTTCACCACGGCATGATCTATTCTAGATTAGCTCGTGAATTGCCTCTCTCTGAGAGAGAGAGGCAATTCAGGTAGGAAGAAGAAATCGTTTTTCAGATTCAGCTCAAGCAAGCATTTAAGAGAATACATCACGAAACCACACACTATAATAATACACACTCATTGAAATTTCTTCTTCTTCTTATTTTCTCCATTCTATCAATAGGCTCGCCCCCTATTACATGGGACTTAAACATAACGGCGAAATCAGGGTATTACTATACACCTCTGCAAACCCTTCGGGGAATACAGGCGTAATGCTATGTTAAGTTTGAAATTTCTTGTAAAATTCTGCTCATCCCAAACCTTTCAACGTTATAACGTTACATTCATCTTTGCACCAGCCTTGACAGCCTAATGAAATCCACCAAACTAGACAAAGTTTGACAGATAATCTAAATTTAAGACCTAACTTCAAGCCTAGCCTTCGAAACTTGAACAGTAAAGTTTATGGCTGCATTACTCATGGCCAAGACTGTTTTATCTGTGTTGACATTAAGCTTTGCGACCTTGCGGTTGGTTCCAAGATTAAGACTGGAACTTAGATTTGCAATTCTGGATTAAATAGTTGCAATAGTTTGGTTCAAGTAAATCTGTGTAATTTTAATAGTTTCCATAACAATGTAAGTGGATATAATATAAAAAATGGAATCAAAAGTTACGTTGCAGAAATCCATGACATGTATATAAAATTACAATATTTGAATTATATTATAACTGTCTGTGCCTTGTTGGTCTAGTGGTTGCTAGCACTACTGCTGAGAATGGAGTCCTGGGTTAGATCCCCAGGTCGAGCAAAGTTTTATTGGGTTTTTCCATTAGGGATTTCTCAGTAGCAGCCAGGAGTCTGGAATTGTGCCCAGTTAATGGCAATAAGCTAGCCCTCTATTACATGGGACTTAAATATAACTGGCGGAATGAGGGTGTACTATAAAACACCTCTGCCGAACCCTTCCGGGAATACAAGGCGTGATGTTTTATAATTGACTGATGTTGACTCTTTGACCGCTTGTCCAAGCGGTCGACAAGTCAACATCTCCTGAGAATGCCCCGTGGAGGAGCGAAACACGTGACGTATCGATTTGGGTTGTTTGTTGCATTATATTAATCGCACCTTCTGCATTTGTAATATGCGGTCGGAAGGGCGGTGCTGCATACTGCATCCAAGCTCGATCAACTAGTTTGGCGGAATTAACACTAAATATTGTAATTGTATTGTAGGTAAATATAAGTAAATAAGAATTTGTAATTGATGATAAAACAGTGTACAGAAATTTAGATTTTATTAAAGTTTTTACATTTGATCATGTGGATACCATAGCAACAAGTAATATACTATAAAACAGAGCGCAAACTTCTATTGACAAGGAAAAATACAAAAGTGTACATAATTTTGTCGTTACCTTTCTGACACGAATTCGATTGCTCCGTTCTGCCTAGCCTTTTTCCAACTACATATGTTGCGGTCAGTTTCCAATCTAACCAGATGCGGCTGAATACCACTATTTCACACGGAATGACTGCCATCAGATTTCCGCAACTCATATACTGGGCAATGCCGATATACTAAGGTTCGACCGTTTGTCAGATATTCGGGCTTCTGACTAACCGTAACGATCGACAAAGGTACTCGTATGACACCCGGGACCGACTTTTGAACGTGCTCTCTAAGGCACGAAGAGGTAACGAATGGTCACCCATCCACAGACTGACCGCGGCAAGCGCAACTTAACCTCTCAAATCATATGACCCACGCGGTTGCTTATAGGTACGAATACATATTTTGTTTACCCAATTCTTTAACAAGATGATTTAGAAACTATTAATTATTACGTAGTGTTCAGCAGATCTGCTGTAATATTGTACTATCATGTAGGCAATGAAGTTATCGTGAAGAAAACTAAACTCCCGATTACTAATTCACTGACATTATTGTTATCAACAACACAAGCTGTCACAGTAACCATATTGGTAGCGTATATTATTATGTAACCACATTAAATACAGAACAATAAGCACTTTATGACCGAAAACGCATTAACGCATGTAACCACATTATGTATGTACATTAAAGCAGTTTCAAAATTACTAATAGTGACATTAGAAATGATTAATAATAATTGTGGTAGAGGAAGCTAGTATGTTGGGGATTAAATTGTATTATGTAATGATCATAAATAATGCACTGATACCTACACTAACAGTTTGTATTATAAACAACTCTCCTGTAGACCTAGCACGAACGTTTGACGTATAGTATCGTAAATTTATCGCTAATATAAGCCAATTTTAAATCAAAAATACAACTATCTTATACAATTTTGGTTTATTTTTTTGCGACATGCATAATTTTTATCTTACATAGATATGAATAAAGTTTACAATTTAATTTAATAGTATGTGCGAAACGAGTATTTCCGATTTAAAATTTACTTATTAGCGTTACGTTACGTTTATTAGCGTTACGATTACGCTAGTTACTCGACAGCATTTGTGCTAGACCTACTGGCTTTGATCTACTATAGGTATGAATTATTCTTGTAAGTAAGTAATTTTTACTACCTTTTACAACCATATTAACTATTATTATTTAGCATCAATTAGCTTAAATTAAATCATTTTAGTATTACCTATTACTTAACGTGCATTGTACTGTATTTTTGTCAATATTCACATACCTAGACAATCTTTTTAAGTGTTTCTTATGTTAACAATAGTTGATCCTAAACCATCTCTTTAAAATAAAAGCTGGCAAAAAAATGGAATGTGTTAAAAAAGTACACAATACCCCACTTCAACCCCACTTAAAATATTATAGGCCCCATTTATATTTCAAAAGGGTTGGCAAATGAACGATATATGAAAAAAAATTCTATTTGAGGACGTGAAAGGTATCCAAATAGAGATTTCTGTGTGGGCGACAAAAAAATGAATACGGTAATGGACCTAGAATCGTTCCTAGTGGCATTCAGTAGAGAAAATTTATTAGTGAGAAAAATACGTGGTAGTACTACGAAATATTTATGATTTATGTGTGTGATTTTTGGGGCCGAGTGAATGATCAAAAAAGGCTTTAGTAGTGTCAACGTCCAGTAAAATCTACTCCCTGTTCAGTTTCATATATGTATAGAAGCCTTGATATTGATCGACCACGCTAGAAAACGATAAATGTTTTTTCTTAGTCAGCTTTGTTAGAAAATTTCGTTTAGCTTTTATAATAGTTCACCCAGTAAACGTCCAGTACTATTATGGGCTTCCCAATCTAATGTTATAATGAGGGCTCGTATTTCATTAATTTCTATCATCACCATGGATTGGTGAATAATTTCAATATAAAAAAATCCATAAACACGACATAGCGACGTTACTATTGTTGCCGATATTTATCTCTCGCTCACGCACGTTCTCTGTGAATGGACTGAGTTGGCCCGACATTTTGTTCTCTTATTCTCATTCTTTAATGAATAAAGTTCGTATAATTTCAAAAACAATTATATTATCGTATAATTCCAACTTACAAAGCGAAATAATATAAATCAAACGCTTTTTTTGCTATGTAGATAGCAATACAAAAAGAAGTGTCCATCCCATCGGCATAAATTTCAGGAAACCATAAATCTTTAAAACTGTCTTTCCTAAATTTTCTTCTGGAAATAACGTGAACCTTATTATGAGAGTATTAAAGGCTGAAATAGATATTTGAAATTGCAAATTTTCCCGACTTTTTACGAGACCGGCCCTCTTTTAGACATTTATCACTGTGTCAGACTTCGATTGCCTCTTAGTGCAATACACAAGTATAATGGGAAAGCGATTTTGTTAGATATTTTCTTGGAAAGAACTGATCCCAGTTGAAAAGTAGCTTCAACACTTCGAATTGAAGATTGATTAACATAATTATGTAATGTTTAATGTTGTATAGATATTTTGATTTTGATTTGATTTTGATTAAGCAAACGACAACCTGAACTCAGTAATAAGTGTATACGGTGTAAATAGACCCTTAACGAAGCCGAAAGGCACTTATTCTCCTCGTCATTGCAATATTTTTTTGTTCTGGACTATGGCTGGGAACCTTCTAGTTACGGAGATATTGGAGGTCAAAGTTCCATCTTTTTCACAACTTTAAAAAAAAATAGGTACTAGTTTTGAAGGTTGCAAATGTACTTGAAATACCTCCATTACCCGTTTACTACTCATTGCATCTATCAGCACAGTGTTTTGAGTGCGTTACATTGAGCTTTACAGTAAAACGAAATTGTTCACCCGAAAAAAGAAGTATTTTCCCAACGACAATTTTTGCGTAGGGTTCCTTAGTTTGATGTACTGAATGCATGGTTGACGGCTTCGTGAAGGGTCTTTTTACACCTAGTATTATTTAAAATGTTTGCCAATCTCATACATTTCCCTAAAGGTTCAATTCTCATATCCCATCGTGACGAAATTCTATACGGTATGGTCTAGAGTTTCGTTTTGTTTCCAATTTGAACGACGTGGACGAATCAAAACGCATGTGATTGCTGTTTGTATAAGCAATCACCGAAAAGGGAATGGACGAATATGTGGAAAACGGTTTAAAAATATACTCGACGACCTAACGTTGACACGACGTGAGTGAAAATACACACTCACACTAAGTTTTAACAAAAAAATATCTGAAATGCTTTTTTACCCAATCCAGACTAAAAATAAACCCAATCGTGTTTTATGTACTAAAGCAGGAAGCATGATAATTCAGGTACCAAAACCACAATGTTTAGATACGACTCCCAATAGCATTAGTAGAGTACATTCTGGACTGAATTTCCGTCCATTATCAAAATCAAAGTAGACAGAAGCTGCTCGTTTGCGTAAATAAGGCGATGACGTCATCGATGTATAAATAGAGAGTTTGTTTGCTTGTCTGTCTGTTTGTAAATAGAGAATTGAGTGATGAGGTGTAAGTAGCTCTCTTTGTTCTTACTGGGGGAAAAATGACGCGGTCAGAGATCCTAAGTTAAAACGGATCCGTCGGTGCTGGATGTGTTGTTCACATCTGTACCGACGGATCAGTTAAACAAATGACAGCTGCGTCGCATCTGGCAGGCAGGATACGATAAAAATAACGGATCCAGTATTTTTAACTGGATTCGGAATACTGTCGTGTATGTGAACTCGCTCATAGGCGCCATCACCAAAATAAAATGGATCCGATAAAACGGGTCATATTAACAGTTTCTGTGTGAACTAGCTGTAACAATATATTTTAAAGATTTAATTTAATATTATAGTGGACGGTACGCCATCAACCCGTCGTCAACACAATCATCGTCAGATCAGTTATACAAAATGTACCGTACGGAGCACAGCTTAAAGTCTATTCTTCAAATGCTATAGTTTGAGGCGAGGCAATGCGGGCGGCGTTTGATCGGCGAACTTCTTTAAGGCTTACAAAGATGGCTGGCGCTCTGTAGTAAACGGAACTAGTATCGCGCTTGCCAAAATTGGTAATCCGACCCCTGATTCCCACCCTTGAAGGATGAAGTGTTTTATCGTACATCCACAGCTTCCGATGTCATTTTATTGCGAATCTCATTTAATAAGATAGAATTTACTGATGTTACTGAGATTTCCTGCGACGAAGTTTAATTTAAATAACATACATACATTATATTTTATATACGTGTCTGCCCTTCACTTACATTGAAAGTCACAAAAATAATTATTACGTCAAGTAAAACCACGCACCGCGTCTAGCCACAAAATATAGACTTCATGATAAACTATTTATATCTCTATTAAAATACAGTGGCAACTGGAAACTCTAATGTATTTGGATAATGTCCAATGCCTCAGCGTTATATACCAATGTCGTTCTTTAATACTATGTTTACGGTGAGAATAAGCTATAGGTTTTGTAAACAATGCATGAACTGATCAAAACAATGTATGGATGATCCCTTAGCTTATAGGTACTCGTATTGTGATACTGATTGTACCTATTGAGTTACCTTAAAAAGAACACTGTCTTGCCAGTATGATTGTACAGAAGAATATACATCTTCATCTTCCGTAAAATTTATTTCATGACATATGCAGAATGGGACTTGATGGCTTGTTTTTATCTAGATTCAGACAAATAACTATAACCAAGTAAGCAGTAAGTCCTGACAAACAGTTGCGGTAATGGTAAAACATTAATACTTGATTACAACAACAAATTCGGACCCCCAGTATGCACCTCCAACTTTTCGGGTTCATGTGCGTATTGTATAATTATCACTTGCTTAAAAACGGCGAAGGAAAAATATCGTGAGGAAACCGGCATGCCTAGAGATATTTCTCGACGGCATGTGAAGCCAAGTCAGAGGCTCATGGGCGGCATAAACTCTGACACCAGATTAGTCACTCACGAAAACAAGAAGAAATTCTTGGACAGCAATTTTATTGTTGTTGAAATCCAGCAAAATAAATATACGAACACATGACCTTTCTCCCTCAAATCATAACATATCCTAGAGTGACAGAATGTAGGAGAAACCTTTTTCAAAAGAATCAAATATTTTCAACACACATCCGGTTGCCGCCTGGTGTTGATATGGGGGGCCAATTAAATCCAAGCGCGTGTGACACTGACGTTGTCATAACTCACTTGACAACCTGACCCTTAGAACCTTTAAGCGTTTCTAATAGATTTGTTTGTTAAAGGAATAACATTTGTAATAGATATTTTATTGCTCGAGAGAGGTCTGGCTACTTGGATAAGATTTAAATATGGTTTCATGTTTAGATCTTTGAGAGCAAATAGTTGAAGTAAGGATATTTTGTCATCCCACGCAAGTTGTTGAGCCAAATGAGGTTACACGAGTGCTTTACAATATGTTTATTTTGTTACCATAGTAACATTAATTTTAGCTCGGCCTGTCTACAACCACAAACAACGTTTATGTAATGAGTTTTCCGCAGTGCGTTCTTATCGGTGTATAACTAGATGCATGCTCATCCATCTTACTTTTGCCACTCCTTGAGACAGCCATAGAAATAAATGGGATGGTAAAAAATATGCTACCGCTGACTGTCGCATATCTTGATCCAACCACTCTTTTCTATCCTAAAATTGCAATTTAGGATTCGAGAATAGCAGTAAAGTCAGAAATTGTACAGAAATATAATTATTATTAAAACTATCTAAAATGTTATTGCTACACAATGTTAAAACAAAGCTTAAAAACATAGTTTGAGAAAGTTCCATTTGATAACATAAAAGTACCTACTTACTCATGGAAGACTTTTAATAAAATTCCTTACAAATACATGCAAAACCACAAGAAAATTTAAAACTAGCGGTGTAAGTTTATTATAAATGCGAGCAGGTACAAAAGTTAATTCCGTATCTAATATATTGTTAGTTCCCCGGCACGTAACAGCTACGACACGTAAGTGTAAATTATCCCTTTAAGGGAAACTAATCTCGGGACGTAACTTGTACGGTTAAGAGGAGTATAATATGGTTAACCTTTTGCAACAACCCAAGCGGAAAATCTTTTGTGGTGCTCGTTTAAATCGAGTTTGAAGAAAAATTGTGTAGTGTGTTAGCTTTATTGCTGATATGTTGCAAATAGTGTAACACTTTAGGGTGGCTTTAGGTGTCAATCCTCGACTAGCATGTGCACATAAAATTTAGCAGGCGTATACTTACGGGAGGATAAAGAATAACACTTGTAACCGTACACTATATATATTTAATTATGAATTTACAAAGAGTACAAAGAGAACAACAGGGCGTGGTTCGTACAATGCGAGAAGTCCAGGTCTTCTTCAGCAGGTGTGGTACTTAACTGGGTAACTGCAGCTGCGCGAGAGAGGGCCGATCTGCAGTGCGTCCGACCTTTTATAACCCCGGACCCCCGCCAGTCAGCAACCACCCGTCACAATAGGGCATCAAATAAGTTCGTTCTGCTAAGCCTTTTCCCAATTGTGTTGGGATCAGTTTAATCTAACCAGATGCTGCTGAATACCAGTATTTTACAAGGAGCGACTGCCATCAAACATCCTAAACCCAGTTACTGGGCAGTGCCGATATCCTAAAGTTAAACCAGTTGTCAGACTTTCAGGCTTCTGACTACCAGTAACGACTGTCACATGTATTCGTATGATAGCCGAGTTCGTCGGTTTATCGTACTCCCCGAGGCACGGAAGGTTCTCGATGTGCAATGAATGGTCATCCATCTACAGACTGACTGCGGCAACCGTTGCTTATGATGGCAGTCGCTCCGAGTAAAATATTGGTATTCAGCCGCATCTGGTTAGACTGGAAGGTGACCCTAACATAGTTGGGAAAAAGCTAGGCAGAACATATATACAAGGCTAGTCGGAAAGGGGGTACTAAGCCGAAAGGGTGTTAAAGTACCTATAATAAGGTATAACTTTTGTTCTACAACTTTCCCGTAACAACTGTCATAGGTATTCGTATGACATCTGGGACTGATGGCTGAACGTGCTCTTTGAGACGCGGAGTGTACTGAATGGTCTCGATGTGTCACGAATGGTCACCCATCCACAGACTGACCGCGGTAAGCGTTGCTTAATGTCGCAAATCGGTCGTTAAAAGCCACGAGCCCCTCAAATAAAAAAAAAGAGCAAAGAGCATCAAAATATTCAAGCATAAGGAATAGTGAGTTGACCGTAGCTATATTTTATAACAGTAATCAAGGCATTATTTATTTTATGTTTGCAAGATCAGTAAGAGCTTTAAGATGTTTGTCTTGGAGATTTTAGAACCAAAAGATATCACATATAAAAAATACAGAAGGGTAAATTAGCTAATTTCTACCTTTAAGTTTGCTGTGCCTAATTACCTACTCTTTATGAGTACTGCTGTTCTCAGGCATGCATTTTGCCGTATTCCCTTGGTCTATCATATCTCATAATCATACACAAAACCCTTACGTTAAATTACACATACAAACAACAACTCAAATTATTATAATTTTCCCAAACCTTTCCTCATATCTTCCTGCGCAGAATACTCAAATTTCTTAGCCTTAATCCAATCTCCTTTACACGACAATGGACGACAGGGGCAAAATTAAAAGCTCTTTACTGAGAGCCCTTTAATTAATAATTATTCTGTAAATTATTGTAAGTACTACAATACTGGTTATAGTCCTCTGGGGTAAGCACAGTTCTGAGTACTCGAGGCATTTAAGTGCAGAAATAACGTGAAGAATTTAAATACTTCAATGTTCTTTGTACTATTCACTTGAGACTTGTTAGTTGCGGTTTCTTGAAAATATATCTTGCAACTTCAGTGAAAGTATGCAGTTTGTAAGTAAAATATGACTGAAATAAATTGGTTTAACAAATATAACGCTCGGTAGAATCATTTATAAATTCATATTATGATGACAGTTCAGGTTGCCCGTGGGCTAACCTCTGACGAAATGATTGCGTTTAGTTTGTGTTTTGCCTTACAATATTTGAACTAGTCTTTTGATGAAGCCAGTTCTAACCACAAAATGCAATCAATAATATTTTATACAAAATTTCCATCATACGGGAATGCGTTGTTAACCAGATTAAAAATTGTTATTTACAAAATTTACTCACTCTCTCTTGGATAGTTTCCTAAAACTTTATAAACCTGACAAATCACATTTCAGTATAAAAAATGTAGTATAAGTTGGAGTGAGTTATCACATTATGTTCTGGTCATCGCATATGTGAAAGCATCATAAATCACGATCTATCACGCCCACAATCAGCTAAAAGCAAATCTCACTTACTCAGAATATAGTTGAAAATAAATACCGAAGAAATTCCAAGTCCTTTGTAGCTTGTAACCTAGGCTTGTACAATAAATCAAAGTAATGTAAAGTTGGGGCATAACATAAATTAAACTAGTACTTCAAGATACAAGGACTTGTGGCTTGAGCTATAAATTTGCAATAATTTTTGTAAACCAGTACTAAAGTTCTACAATAAAAAAATAACTATTTTAGAAGATAAAATTATTTTATGTTTTGTTTTTTCTTAACTTTATTTTGGCTTAGAGTAAGGGTTTACTTTCCGAGCAACTGATCTTCATTTTCTGGATCTAGTTGTTTGTTAGTGATAATAACATCATCCAAGTAAACGTCCTTTTAAAATTGTTATTAAAAAATTGCACAACATTACAATATATTATATTTTTGTTATTTGCAATCTTATACTAGTTGTTTGAAGCAATTGCTGTCTAAATTCTTCTTATCCAATAACAACTGTCAAAACAATCTCCCTATACTGATTTGCTGAAAACCGCGTTACAGCTCCAAAACAAATTCTAAAGTCATTTTTAATCCCCGTATAGCCCGCCTTAGCACAATGAATCAAAGTCGTACCTACACAAAGTTAGGACATAAATTTAACGAGTAGAACAAGATACTGCGACTTACGGCCTGACGTTTATGAGACTTAATAACTTCAATCCAGATAACAGAAATTTTGAAGTTTCCACGAATATTGATCATACTGTTTTTGGACAGATTTTAAAAGTTTAAATTGTGTTTTGGGGGACAGAGTATTGCAGAATTAAGATCTGCTATGTTTCGTTTCCAGAAATGATTAATGTGGTATTTAAGTATTTATTTATTTAAGTTATATGAATATTTTGGGGAATATGATATATAGGTATATGTATATTTTGGTGTATTTTTAACATCGAAAAATAATGATTTAGACATTAAGATGAAAGAATATTGATTTTTTGTAAAGAAAAACGGTTAACTACATATTTTATTGACAATAATTATAATTATATTTTCCTGCTCGTAAAGTTGCAAGAGTATTTTTATATAGATATAGTAAATGATTTTTATTAGTAATTGAATTACTATTAGGGTATATCAGAATCGTAGCAGGTGGAAATATCTATACATTTAGGTAGGCATAGGGGTAGGCAGAGACTATTCTCTGAATGAATGTATGTATTCTCTGTATTCTCTGAATGTGATGTATGTATTTAGTATTTGAAACTACCATTTATACAAATCTTATTGAATTTTATTAGCACGTCTACTAAAACTTTTATTTAATATTTTTACCTTTTCATATAAGGCAGTTTCTTGAATTCAGAAGTAAAAATTCAAAACTCGAGAGCTCTATTCAGTCCAGACTTGTGTTTGAATGCTAGAAAACTGACTCAATCGTCTCACAACTTATATCCCGAGTCTCCAGTCTTCCATTCAGAAACTTTAAGTTTCTCCAGAATGGAAATAGTATTCCTAGAAAAAGGATTGCATCAATAACATTTCTGTAGGTACGCAAAACGTTAACAGCGAACACATCAAAGGCAGCATTAGAAAACTTTTGATACCCAATTTTGAAAGTACTTTTTCTTTTTAGTGAGCCATGTCGGCGACGATAGGCCATGAAATATGTGATTTTAAAATACGTTAAGAAATGAAATAGACACTTTACATAATAACCCACGCGTTTATGAGATGGCTAATACGGGAATGAAAATTACACTGGCGTGTAGGCAAAAGGCTAATTAAAATGAATACAGAATTCTTAACAATTTTTGTTTTGTTTTTTTTTCCACACTTTCTCTAAATATTTATTTTGAATTGTGCTTTACACAATCATTACTGTAAGCCCTCGTTCGCACGGGAGCTTTTTCAACGCGCGTTAAAAAAGCGTTCTAATACAACAAATAGCAAGCAATGTGTTCACATTATAGCGCTTTTTTAACAAAGCTTATATATTCCGTGCGTTGGACGCTTTTTCAATGCGCGTTGAAAAAGCTTTCGTGCGAACGAGGAATAATGAGCTGTTACAATTGCTATAAAATAGAAAAAAAGTTGCAATATTTTTGGAAAACGAGACCATTTCCTCACATTAGGCACGCTGATTAACTAACAATCACGGTAGGATTCATACTATCGCCCACTTCAGTGTTTCTAAACACTGAAGTGGGCTCACATATCTGTTTAGCCTGTGTACATCCATCGCAGTTTTATTGGCCACACGAGACGGGTAGGCTGTGTCTCCATTCATTTCTCTAGAATCTATTCAGAAATTTACATTTTTATAACTTTCAGTATCAAAAATAAATACGTTGCAATAAAACTTGTATACGCATGTCTTACAGTTGTTTTTCTTTAGTTTAGTTGGTAATGTTTTCAACCCTTGATTTGTAATCTTTACTTATTCAATCATGTATAATATATAAATATTGAGTTCCAAGCTGCAAACGCAGTGCAAGATGGCTTCAGCTACATAGATGGACAAAGTAGCTAGGTTGGACTGGATGCGGAAGGCAGAAGATCGAGTGTTATGGCACAACTACAAAGAAAAGGAAGAAGACGCATAATATTTCGAGCAGTAGGCAGCATTAGGTTTAGTTGATTGGGTACCTTTTTTTTTTTTTTTTTTCTCGTTGGAAAATCCTCATGGATGTCCCTCGCCCGGGGAAGGCGAGGGGGTCTGCCGGACTCTTACCGGCTAAAAACCAACGGTGTTCCTTCTCCTGACCGTACGGCCAGGGTCGCGGGATTCGCAAAAGCATGCACCGCAACCCCGGCAGGTCCCGGTCCGCCAACCCATGGCGGACCTCTCCTCTGTGGGGCCCCACGTCCCCCTGAGAAGCGCGCACGGAACACGGCGCGCCGCCTTCTCGGGCCTGTTACTGGTCGGGCGGCGAGTCCCCAAACCCGCCGCCCACAGGCCACACACTAGGGTGGCTGGAGATCATCGCGTACACGCGCCCTCCGGCGCCCGGTGCGTCTGGCGCGGGAAGGGAGAAGAGCACACCGCTCCCTCTCCCTCTCCGCTTCCTCTTTGGTTGCCATCACCCCCTCACAAAAGGAGGCGATGGCTTCCCACGCAGTCTCGCTCCCGACCATGGACAGAACCACAGCCGGAAGCGAGAGGTCACCGCCGACCGCCGCGACTAATTCGCGGCGCTGCGACCCCCAAGCTGGACACGCCTGCAAAGTGTGCAGCGCCGTGTCCTCGGGGCAGTCGCAGTGGTGACAACCGGGCGTCTGCTCCCGGCCTATGCGACAAAGGTACTTCCCGAAACAACCATGTTCCGAGAGCACCTGCGTCAGCCGGAAGCTGAGGGCGCCATGCCGCCTCTCCAGCCACTCCTCCATCACGGGTCTTACCGCCGCAATTGCGGCGTGCCCAGTTGATTGGGTACCTAATATATTATTGATGACACAAACTGCAATACAGGACTTGATGTGAAACTAGAAAAATAGCCGTGGACTGTGTGATATAAAAGGAATTTCTTCGTCATAATCATCATTATAAAGCCGGTAAATGTATACTATTGAACTTTGACCTTTTAATGGAGCGTTACTCCATCAAATTACAAAATCAATATAAAGCCAACTTCACCGAAAACATTACCTTCAGTTTCGCAAAACCGATTTCTGTGAGAAGATAAATGAGCATTCCTAGAACAGTATACTTTGCCAGTAGAAATGTAGAACATCGATAGGGTTGGCTCCCGTAGTTCTTTTTTTTACTTTTTCAGGAGCTGGAAAATTAAAGGAAAACTTTGTGTAGCTTACCTGTGCGAGATAGTTTTAAATCAACCGAGGAAAAAATTGTGTTAGGAAGTAAAAGTTTTAAAAGAGGTGCAGGTGTTTCGAAGGTTTTTTTTAGAGGGGGATGTTTTTGAATCTAGATATTTTTTTATACCTAGAAAGTAATCTTTAGGTAAACGACGTTAATATCCTCGAAACCTCAAGTAGATCTTCCTCCTCCTCGCGTCGTGTTCCTCATTACTGAGGGTCGTGATTCCCCCATGGAATATTTTTTTCTCTGACAATCTTGCGCCATCTGTGTCTGTCTTCGGCGATGTGGAATGCCTCGTGGAGTTTAGTGTCTAGAGCTTTACGGATTTGGTCAGACCATCTGATAGGACTTCGAACTCTGGAATGTTTGCCGTCGATTTTGCCAGTTACCATTAGTTGTTCGAGGTTATGGCAATCTTTCCTGGCAATGTGACCAAAGAACTCCAGTATCCTACGGAGACAGATTGTAGACAGCCTGGTTTTAACATTTAACTCCAGTAGATCTTAAGATCGTTTAAATGCTAAGTATAAGTCAAAACGTGCTATACTTATAATAACATTTCTTAAAATTAAGACATAATTAAGATATTTTTTCTTAAGAGTCAACGAACTGATCACCACTTCCAAAAATAAATAATAATTATCACGTTTAACGAGTTAATAACAGTGGTCATTTTTTATCGCTATCTCAAACAATTACTAAGTTACAGGTATTCAAAATAAGCACTTATTAAAAATTCCAACTGCTTAGCATGTGACGTCATCCGATATAAGTATTATAATTATGGAGATGTATCACGAACGTATGAGCTAGATACGACGCTTTCAAAATATATTTGCTCAAACCTTTAGTAATAATAGGAATTTTTCAAAAAATCACCTTACACCAGTAACTACATAAAGTAAACTAATGTTTTACTATTAAAGACGAGCTCATTGCTGAGAAGATCCACATGCATACACAACATACTTACAGTGATTGTGCTCAATGAATAGGAAATCTACTTTAAAACATGTTAAGAAAAAACGTTTTTCCTTATAACAGATTTTACATTATATTCCACAAAATACATAAAGCTCTCTCTACTGTAAAATGTGCCAGTAATGTAAGAAATACCGAAGACAGTTCAATTTTACGCTTAGACGAGTTTCCGATTTACCTAATATCCAAAAATCCAAATAGAATATGCGTGAATGGATACCAGGAGGAGGAAATTTGTTTAAGGACCTCTCTACTTCTGCTATGCTTAAGATTCTTGTTTTCTTTTCGTGTGTGTCCTTGTGTCATTAGAGGACTAAGGCATACTGGTTGCCTGCTAGATGGTTTTAAATTAAGACAAATAATCCATCGAAGTTCTATTATCATCCGATTTGCGAGGTTAAGCTGTGCTTGTCGCGGTCCGTCTGTGGATAGGTGCCCGTTCGTTACACATCGAGACTCCTCCGTGCCTCGAAGATCACAATAAACAGTTGGTCCCGGGTGTCGTACGAATATCTATGACAGTCGTTACGGGAAGTCAAAAGCCCGAAAGTCTGACAACCGGTCTAACCTTAGGATATGGGCATTGCCCTGTAACTGGGTTGCGGAGGTCTGTTGGCAGTCGCTCGGTTGAAAATAGTGGTATACAGCCGCATCTGGTTAGACTGGAAGCTGACCCCAACATAGTTGGGAAAAGACTAGGTAAAATCTACTATCGAAGTTCAATCACTGTGACAGTCTTACACCTTAATTTAGTGGTTGAAGTCTTTATTTCGATTTCGATGCTTAACTCCCAAATGGGAAATTTGTAATTTAGTTTTTCTTAGAAAATTCTTAAGTATAGTCAGATGTAATAATATCAGCCTACTGATAGATTTAACTACATACATAAACTCACGCCTTTTTCCCATGGGGGTAGGCAGAAACTATAGAACGCCACATGCTACGACTCTTACATACCCCTTTCACTTCATCCACATTCATACATCTTGTCATACACGCACGCCGGTTGAGAGTACTACGCACCTGACCTTTGTGAAGAACATCACCAATAACATCGATGTATGTCCTTCTAGGACGTCCTCTACCGGCGTTCCCATTAATATCCGCCTTATAAATTACTTTTGTTAATCGCCGTTCACTCATTCTCTCAACATGGCCAAACCACCTAAGCATACTCCTTTCAATTTTTGTCACTACATCATGATAGATTTAAAACCGCCAATAATAGCTATCAGACTTAAGCCATGAGAATAAATATTGTGATTACGGATAGTACACCCATCTGTTATAAACATAGGCGTATATTATTTATCTGTTCTATCTATAGTCTGATAGCAATTGTTCGCGATTTTATAATTGTCGATTAGCTAATATTAATGCTTCTGACTGTACAACCCGGTACTCAAATCATGGCCATGGCTTGAACTAACATCAATTAAATACGGGACTGGTGGAATGTGATCATATTTATAGTCCACCTCTAACAAACCACCCAAAATCACACCAATAATTCTGCCCACATCAAGCTATCTCCCTCGCAGTTCCCGCCAGCAACGCCTTAAGCCAAGGCCCGGGTCCTATAAGAGGTCGCCCTTAGTGCTGTTGCTGCTACTAGTCATGGTGTTAGAGTATTAGTAGTTAGCTTAGGCTAAGTATTTACTGCCCGGTTACGTAGAAACGGTCCGCAACTGTCTGCAAGAATATTTACAAGTAGTTGATTGGAAAAAAAGACCTCCCATAACACCCACGATTGTGTTGTAGACTTAAGTTAATATAGTAGCCCGTCCCGGCTTCACACGGGTGGACATTTTTGCAACGTTTTCCATTTATGCTCCGCTCATATTGGTCGTAGAGTGATGTTATATAGCCTATAACCTTTCCCAATACATTTATTGACTATCCAACACAAAAATATTTTTTCAATTCCAACCAGTAGTTCCTGAGATTAGCGCGTTCAAACAAACAAACTCTTCAGCTTTATAATATAGTATAGGTTATTCTTTTGATACAAATTTCGTATTAACAGCTTTAAAGCTCTGCTCTTTTAAGCACGTGTTACACAAGACGTCTTACAAACTCATAACTCCACTTTAATGCGCCACTTTGTACTGTTAAACTGCTCTCTTACTTCCCATTTAATGTTACCTTAATTGGCACTTAGTTTAGACTTACATATTGTTATTGCCGCTTTTAAAGTGCAGTTATGGCAGTAAAAAGCCAGATAGTGGAAAGTGAGGATAGTTCGTAATCCACCCAGGTTTATTAGACGATGTGCTTTTTGTGCTTGGATAACTAAGTATACTTGCTAAGATATAGAAATTTAAGAATCGGGTCTACATTTTTAGAGGCTCTAATTCTGAAGAAGTTGAAAGGAAGAGATCATCATCTTCCTGCCCTGGTCCCAAGTTACTTGGGGACGGCGCAATATGTTTTTCTCTTCCATTCTTCCCTGTCAGCCGTCTCATTATCATTTACTCCCTTATCTTTCATATCCTCCCTCACACAATCCATCCATCTTTTCTTAGGTCTCCCTCTCCCCCTCCATCCATCAACATTCATATTCATCACTCTTTTAGTCACATGTGTTTCATCCCTCCTCATCACAAATGTCCATACCAAGACAAACGCTTTCCTTTCAACTTTTCTGTCACTGGTGCCACTTTCAAACTCCCTCTAATATATTTATTTCTTACTTTATCCATTCGCGTCACTCCCCACATCCATCTCAACATTCTCATCTGCGGAAGGAAGAGATATAGAAATAAAATAACTAACTTTAAAGCTTGTAGAATGGTAAATCGTAGAGATACCTAACAAGACTGAGACTAGTTCCCATCTGTATACGTTAGTTTAAAGGCAATTTAAAGATTAAAATGGGCAGGCCACGGTCCACGGGCTGCATTAACAATAAAAACTTTTTTACAAAAAATTTAAACCGACTTCAAAAATAATAAAATAATTACCATATAAAATTAACAGTTTCAGAAATCGTTTATTCTTTTTGAAGTCGATTTAAATTTTTTGTAAAAAAGTTTTTATTTTTTTCTTTTTAGTGGCCTTAATTAAAACTTGGTTGGACCTACTAAAGACGCTGCTCGTAACATAATCACACCATCACAATATGCGTACTGTTCGTCATTGAGGAGTTCCATTGTCTATCTCCGAAGTTCTTCATCAGATCTTCACCAAATTTAAATGGGACCAACTTCGAAGTATACCCTATCCATTAAAAAAAGAATCATCACAATTGGCGAAAATATCGATGAACATACACAAAAAAAAAAAAAACATACAGACGAACATAGTAACCTCCTCCTTTTTGAAAGTCGGTTAAATAAAATGAAAGTGAATGTTAGTAAAAATATTGAGATAGAAAGAAGTTATCCCCTTTTATTTGCTTGCCTATCAAAGGGCAGTAGAAGCAGATTATATTAAGAGCACTGTTTATAAAAGTACGGGTAATTAAGTCCTCTTGTGAATAGAATTCAAATTTCTACTCCATTTTGGCCACTGTCTTTGATGATGTATGAATAAAATAAAGGAAAAATAATATGGTTTAATTATAACATAAAGCTACTTCAATAGCATCAGATATAAAAGATTTTTCACGCTATGGAATCTAATTAAATTATTTTGATCAAATGTCACATAGCAGTGAATAAATTGTACCACGTAGACATTCAAAATAAAGCAATCTTGGTCATTTTTGAAAAATCAAGCATTGTTTTATTATCAGCCAACCCCAACTAATAGGAGGAGGTAATAAATGATTGACACATACATTGGCTGAAAGCCAGCAACTCTATCAAAAACATTAATACAAAAAGCAGCGGTATACACAAAATATTAAACTTTATTGCTATAGAAATAAAGACTTTAGTAGATGCAAATATATGTTTGTAATAACTCGATTTAGTGAAGTAACAATTCGTTTGGAAGGATCGATTTTTGGGGACTGTCTGAGAAAGATAAAATGTATTATTTATTGATGTAATTTGTTTGGTCATGACAGGGAATATTGTTGTAAGTTGTTGCGAGCAGATACACCATTCAAATATTGGTTACCAAAAATCTAATGGTTTCATTTTACTTCAATTTGTAAATAAATATAGCGGAAAATATAAGCTGTCAAGAAAAAAATCGAAGAAAAATTAGGAATTTTCACAAACGATCATCTTGCGAGAATCTAACATATCAAAATTACATTTGAAATGATAAAATTGTTAGTGAACTAAGTAATAGAAAACTGTAATAATTATCACTGTTCATTATAAATAAATTGATTTACAATAAAATATTTGATCGGCTGACGGATTAGTGATCGCTATTATGTTGTTTTCAGCGCATTAAAATCAGCAGTTATTAGGTTCCCAGACCATCATTCCCTATCCTCAAGCCATCAAAAACACACAATTCTTCAAAAGCTATATCCATCAAAAGTTGAAGACGTTATTATTAAAATATTCAATTGGGTTCATTTCCTAAAATGTTTCGTTTTGTAAGAGCCAATTGAGGCGTATTTGTTGAATAAATTACATTTTGATTTTCACTGAAGATTGGGTCGGCTATGTCGACGTTAGCAGTTTTTTCATAATTTTTTGGTCTGTGGTTAGCAGGTACCTATATTTTTTGAAATGGAAATATTGCTTTTGTAAGTTAAGCTACTAAAGTCAATTTTTACTTTATTGGATTTAGAAGACGAATATTTTCTCGCCTTATAGACCGAATGAAGTATAGGCACTATTATTAACAATTAAAAAGAAGTTTACAGTTATAATTTAACCATCATATTTGAAATTTTTACTACCGCTAATACATTACCAGAAAGCAGAAAGAAAAGAGGCAAACCAAAGAAAAGATGGATGGATTATGTTGAAGATGACATGGCTAGAAAAGAAGTTAGCACTGAGATGACGGCTGATAGAGATGTATGGTAGAAAAAGACATGCTGCTCTGACCAAAATATATTGGGATAGTGGCAGGCGGATGATGATGATGGTATTTAGTACATTACAATAGTGAACAAATTAGGAGCTTGTGGCTTATTAACGACCGCGCCAATCATATGATTTGCGAGATTAAGCTGCGCTTGCCGCGGTCATTCCGTGGATGGGTAATCGGTCGTAACACATCGAGAGGCGAGAGCCCTCCGTGCCTCGGAGAGTACGTTAAACCGTCGGTCCCGGGTGTCATAAGAATACCTATGACGGGTAGTCAGAAGCCTGAAAGTCCGATATTTAGTCTAATCTTAGAATATCGGCATTACCCAGTAATTAGGTTGCGGTGGTTTCATGGCAGTCGTTTCGTGTACAATACTAGAATTCAACCGCATGTGTTTAGACGGGAAGCTAACCCCAACATAGTCGGGAAAAGGCTAGGAGGAAGACAATAACGAAAATCGTATGATCATTATAAATGATGTTAGATTTGTGTTTGTTATAGCACCTAGACATTACATCACATAATAGAATAAATTATAATGCACATGATAATGTGCGTTGTTATTTAGCCACAAGCCTCTTGTTAGAAGGAAAAATCGTGAAGACAAATTGACGATAATGACCACACTTGACGAACTGGTTGCTGGCCTGGATGCTACATACACTCCTTGGATAACAGCCTTGGATTCACTAATGTACAAACGGAGCAACATGGCACGAGACTTGACCCACAACTTGACTTGCATCTACGTGAATGTCCCGGGAACGATGTAGCGGAACAATTAGCACACACCTGCACCAGCTCTTGAAGCGGCGGCTTGCCACATGTTCGCGTCACGTAGAAATGCGGCATAATGTTGCGCGCAACGATGCAGGGAAGTGCAACGTTGCAGCTTTACGTAGACATCAATGTTACGCGTCATGTTGGGGAACATTTTGTCCTCTAGTGAATCCAAGGCTTTAAAACGTACATACATAATCAGCAGATTACTGTCCATGTACTGTAAGGAGAAGGGTGTATGCCTTAGTTCACCACGCTAGTCTAGTGCGGGTTGGCGGACTACCTACACCATCGAGAACCTTATGAAGCCCTCTCAGGTGTGCAGGTTTCCTCACGATGTTTTCCTTCACCTTTAACGCAAGTGATTATATATTATGATCGGCATATGAATTTGAAAAGACAGAGGTGCAGGCCGAGATCGGACTCAGACCCATCTTTTAATAACAACACAATAGTAATAATTATTCGAAGCTTGCTATTCTATCATCAAATGCTCAAGCTCAAACAAATAATCATGTTGATTTAATGTGAATGCTTGCAAAGGTTTTATTTAAATTCAGCCGCTAGTTACAACTCAATGTGTAAGTTACCTAAGCAATAACATTTTGCCCTTGTACATAGTTGTAAGAGAGCCTACACATTACACGAAAGTTTTGAAAACAACTTTCGACTAGAAACTCATTATAATTCATTAGATATAATATTAGTGTAGTATTCTAAATGTTTGAAATTCAATGCTTAACAAAGTTCAAAAGTGAAATGAAAGTCATTAATATTGGATCATATTTTATCCAATCAAATCGATCAACTCGATGACGATATGGTAAAATTACTCTATTATAAGTTTAAGTTAAATTTTATGGGTAATTTAATAAAGCAACATTGATAGTACTTTGGTAACATTGGTAGTGGTACTATGAAACATCGCTTATTCCAATGGTAGTACTTGTTCGTTAGTAGACTTGGTCGCATTTGGTCCTAGTATCACTTGATGGTAAGCACAGACAGGGTCTAAGGCACACCAATCCAAGGAATAGAGATATAGGGGGATACCTCTCAGTACACCCCCCATTCCCTCTAATATACCCCTTAACTGTAAAATCAAAATCAAAAATCAATTTTTTTTATTTCACATAAACCAATACAGGTGCTTATGAAACGTCGAATTTAGGTGCACAGTTCCAATTAGTTGTTTCCTATGGAGAAGAGCCGGCAAGAAACTCCATGGTTACTCTTTTAAAAATAATACCTTTAACAATTTCAGTGGATACAGTACAATGATTTAGGATAGTGAGAGAACAATGAGGTCCTGACCACAGACCAATGAGTAATATAGTACTAAAAGACTTGAGTACAAAAACTAACAAACAAAAATAAAATTTAAAAAAAAGTAATATGAATAATATTGTAGTAATTTACAAATTTATAGATGCAGGTCCACAAAGTTCTCACATTTACAAAAGTGAAAAGGAAGCTAAACTATCTATAACAATTGACATAATTAAATGTCATCAAAACTTAGCTAAATGTAAAAATGTAATTCTACAAGTATCATTATAGTGTAAACTTTTTTGGGGAAAACTTATTTAACAGTGGACTAAAATTGGCAGCTCCTAATGACGATGAAACCTGAGGTCACAAATTAAGTTAGGATTTAAAACAACAAAAAATTCTCGTCTTCTTTAAAAGCGTACCTATAATAAAGATGGAAACAAAATGAAATAGAAAGAGATAACATGCATTTGGAGGCATCAGATATATCTGTTTAACATGAATGGCTCCAAATATATGTTATCTCGTAGTATACGAAGGAATAAAGTATCTCACATAATAAAATACCTACGCCGATACATGCCAGAAACATAACCCTGCCTTTAGAATCGCGCCGTCGGGTAAAATTAAGATGAAACATTCAGTACCAGCTTTAGTAGTAACTTGGTGTGATTTCTAGACTCATAATTAACGTATTTGTAAACTGCCTCGTTGGTCTAGAGGTAGCAAGCGCGACTGCTGATCGTGAAGTCCTCGGTTCGATCCGCAGGTCGGGCAAAGTGTTATTGGGTTTTTGCCGTTAGGAATTCCTCAGTAGCAGCCCGGTGTTTAGATTTGTGCCCAGTTGATTGCAATAGGTTCGCCCCCTATTATATGGGACTTAAACATAACGGCAAAATGAGGATGTTACTATACACCTGTGCCCAACCCTCCAGGGAATACAAGTGTGATGCTATATAATAATTAACGTCGTGATAAAAAAATACCCAAATATTAAAAAAAATCTCCTTCACTTCTTGCTTCCTGAAATACGACAAAATACATAACAGCCGGTCAGTGACCGTAGTATAAATATAACTTGGACCGAACAAATGACCCTGGCATTAGGCACCTGACACATTCTCTCCCATGAGGAAAACAGCAATCTGTTATGGCTGCCCTTTTTTTGGTCACCGCCAATTTTGCTGTAGGTTAAACATAGGAGGAAGAGAAAATCGAAGTGAAGTTACATATTTACAAGGTTATTTGGAAAGGAGGTACTTATCCACGGGCCACTTAAAGTACCTATCACTGATGACTGTTTTACAATAAGTGTTAAAATTAAGATCAACAAAAAAACCCTAACATCACGCCCGTATTCCCCGTAGGGGTGGGGAGGGGTGTATAGTAACACCCTCATTTCGCCGTTATGTGTTAAGTACCATGTAATAGGGGGCGAGCCTATTGCCAGCAACCGGGCACAAATCCAAACTCCCGGCTGCTACTGAGAAATTTCACACGGAAAAACTCAATAACACTGTCCGACCTGGGGATCGAACCCAGGACCTCACGATCAGCAGTCGCGCTTGCCACCACTAGACCAACGAGGCAGTCTAAAGATATATTATTATTTAGTTACGAATTCAGAAAATGTAGCTATGAATTCTCCAAGATTCCAATTAAAACTACACAGTTGATGATAGCTAATTGATAGATTTTAGCATATTTATCTCATCAAGATTTCATGATAGTTGAAATATTCACAGATTTATGCCCGGTTTCTATAAATAAAAACGAATACGTTTTGCTTACCAATGGTAGATTTTTTTATTGCCATACTGCCCATATAAATAGATTCGTAAGCTTAGTTTACCTGTGATAGCTACTTTTATATATTATGGGAGGGTCTACTATGCAAGGACATGAGGTTTTTGCTTCATTATTGGTAAAGAGATTCAAAAGAGTCTCAATTATAACCAATATCGCTCCAAAAACTATAGGATTCGGCCATAAATGTACTGTTTTGGCATGAAAATTAGTAAACAACAAAAACTATAAAATACCAAATCCCAAGAGGGATCTCCATAATGTGACGTGATCGAGCGATTAGAAAAAAAATACATGCATTAATCTTAAAAAAACAACTCTGTCTCAGTTTTCCAAGAAATAGATATATAAAAAGAAATATTAAATATATACATACGATACACAATGCCGGTGACTGAGAAGTTGTGTGGAAACCGGTTGTCATGGTATAGGCATGTGATGCGGAGGAACGAGGAACATGTCGTGAGGAAAGTATTGAGTATGAATGTGGATGGTTATAAGAGTAGAGGAAGACCAAAGAAGCAATGGATGGATAGTGTGAAAGATGATAATTATGGCCAGAAAGGGGGTGACTACTGAAATGATGGCGAATAGAGATCTATGGAAGAAGAAGACATACTGCGCCGACCCCAAATAAGTTGGGATAAAGACAGGAGGATGATGACATACATACAATACACACGCTTGTAATACCCGAAGGGGTAAGCAGAAGTGTTCTCCTATTAAAGGACTATGTACACCCAAGTTTCTTCTCTGGTATTTAAGACCCATGTAAATGGGTGGAGTGACTAATGCCATTTTTTGGGCACAATCATGGTGCAAAATTCGTCGCCTCTCACGACTCGCTTGTCCATCGATGGAGGGGAATTATATTCTAATCCGTGTCTCCCCAGAGTCTCTTCCTCCTAGCCTTTTCCCAACTATGTTGGGGTCAGCTTCCAGTCTAACCAGATGCGGCTAAATGCCAGCATTTTACACAGAGCGACTGCCAACAGATCTCCGCAACCCATTTACAAGGCAATACCAATGTCCTAAGGTTAGACCGGTTACTGTTACTACTACTGTACTGTTTAACGTGCTCTCCAAGGCACGGAGGGGTCTATATATGTAACGAACGGTCACCCATCCACGGACTGACCGCGGCAAGTGCAACGTAACGTCGCAAATCGTATGACTCGTACGGTTGGTAATAAACCACGAGCCTTAATCCTCCGTGCCTTCCCGGAGTATATTTAAAATGTTTTACAGAAGATCATACAAAATTGTGGTGGCAAGCGCGACTAAAAAGCGTAAAGTGTTATTGGGTTTTTCCGTGTGGAATTCCTCAGTAGCAGCCTCCTCAGCAGTATGGATTTGTGCCCGGTTGAAGGCAATAGGCTTACCCCTATTACATGGCACTTAAACATAACGGCAAAATGAGGGTGTTACTTTACACCTCTGCCCAACCCTTAGGAAAATTCAGGCGTGATGTTTATCATAAAAAAATTTAACTGTCGCGGGACACCTAGCCTGGCAGATGTGAAACATCGAAACTCAATTCGTAAAAAAAATGGCCGAATCAAACCGAAGATAGCCGACTAGCTACGAAGGTCTGCCATCGCGAGCGTCGCCACGCAACAGCCGCATGAGATATTTCACATCAATAATATTCTAGGTACCTACTATTGCTTTGAAATCATCATGCGAACAGTGTAACACCTCCTTTCAACATGAAGTAGTGTTTCGTCCAGATCTGAGCTCCGACGTGGGAAATCATACACGATCCTTGTTAAACAATTTACATTTCATTTTATGTCTTTGACACAAAGCTGTTGGCAGAATAAACGTTTACTTTGCTGGAAGAGGCACATAAAATGAAATGTTACCACTGGTTTGGTATAACTCGAAAGTTTTCGATAGTATCATGTTTTTGGTCTTAAATTAACAGCAGTCATAGCCTAGTGGTGTGACCGTCGGACTGCCAAGTCATTGGTCTCGAGTTCGAACCTAAGGCATGCACCTCTAACTTTTCTGATTTATGTGCGTATTGTATAATTATCACTTGCTTACGGTGAAGTAAAACATCGTAAGGAAACCGGCATACCTGAGAGATTTTTATCGACAAAATGTGAAGCCAAGTCAAAGGCCCACGGGTGGCATAACGGCTCTGACACCAGGTTAGTCACTAACAACACGAAAAGAAGGTCTTAAATAACTACTAGTTCACACAGAAACTGTTTGCAGGATCCGTTTTAGCGGATCCGTTTTTATTTTGTTGATGGCGCCTGTAGTTGTATGGGCGAGTTCACATACACGACAAAATCCCGAATCCAGTAAAAATAGTGGATCCGTTATTTTTATCGTATCCTGCCTGCCAGATGCGACGCAGCTGCCATTTGTTTAACTGATCCGTCGGTACAGGTGTGAACAACACATCCAGTACCGATGGATCCGTTTAAACGGATCCGCTGTGTGAACGGGCGGTATGGTTTAAAAAGAAATAGCGTCGCTTAGGTAACAAAACCGCCTAAGTCGAAAATTGGTCATTTGACGCTTTATACGTCATTGGATAGATATTTTCGGCGCACATCGAATGGTGCTAGAAAAAAATTAAAATTATCCAATCACAGCGAGTCATTCAAACAGTTCTGGCACCGCGCAAGTCGTTTGTTGTGTCATTTTAAAGATAATAAAGGCTCATTTACACGGTGCAAGTTTCTTGAAGCAAGTCTCATGCTATCTTTGTCTTTCTCTCCGACAAAAACAGAGATAGCAAGAGACTTGCTTCAAGAAACTTGCACCGTGTAAATCAGCATTATTTTTGTCTCTCCTGAAAATTTGTCAAATTTAACTTGAGCGATATTGTTACCTAAGCGATGATAGGGCTCTTTTTTGTGGTTTGAATATTTATCTTATCTATGGAAATGAGCAGGACTTTTTAATTTGTGTGGGGTCAGAGCAATGCGTCTTTGTCTTTTAAGAATAAGAAGGTACGGTGTGTGTCGTCCGCCAACACGCACCTGGGGCCCTACTCCGAAAAACGAACGCCGTAGTTTCTAACTTATAAATATACGACCAATGTATTGTCAAACATCGAACTATTAGATGTCAATTAACCTTTAGGAGTAGGGTGAGCGAAGGAAAAAACGACAAATTGCAAAAATCGAATCCATCGTCGAATCCGAAACATTTCCATGGTTGGAAAAAGTACAATCCGTCAGCCGAGATTTCGTAGTTCGATTTTCGGACTACGCCTCCAGGCCAGCGAGGCTGTCTAAGGGCTAAACCCTTCTCATTCTGAGAAGAGGTCCGTGCCCAGCAAGCTAAATTATGCTAAGTGAATAATGCATTACAATTCCTTTATATTTTTTTAAAGAAACGCTGCCCCACACTAGGATTTCTCCTG
Source organism: Amphipyra berbera (assembly GCA_910594945.2). Taxonomy (NCBI): domain Eukaryota; kingdom Metazoa; phylum Arthropoda; class Insecta; order Lepidoptera; family Noctuidae; genus Amphipyra; species Amphipyra berbera. The sequence continues at coordinate 11,247,948 of OU343144.1, forward strand.
TACCGTGGGTGCGTTTACAGACACAAATCTTCACATGCACATACTTAGAACCGGAACAACTATCTGTAGGTAATACGAATATTTTTTGTTCCTTACGGTAATCAAATTATCGAAAGCTAATCGCTCAGCCACTGCTCCAAACGTGTCGGTATTTGGTTACATAGCTGCAACACTGCCGTACAGAACTTAGAATGCAGTAACTGTCATTTTTGAATATAGAATATTGAACTACAGTATAGACGCATAAGGTTCAATAATCTATGTTAAAAAAAACTATTATTGCATTTTAGGCTCTGTACGGCAGAACATTAGATGAACACTGATAAGATCATACAGCGGGAACTTTTTCAGGTCGGTCGTTTCGTAGGATTGCCGACGTCATAAATAAAAAAATCTGTTTATTTATTTTTTCCTCCTGCAAGTAAGTATACTTGTTTTTATTACACACCACTCAGCAAAAATTAAACCATAAAAGAGGAATAAAACTTCCATTTCGCTCACGGCTACGCGCTCTGGTCCTTAGTTTGTCGGTAAAATAATTGCATATTTTTCACTCCTTACTCCGTCGGAAATACGTTAAAATAATTTCTACATTCATTTAACGAACATTATCTAAGACGTTCTACAAATTAGAGCATTAGTCTAGAATATAGAATTTCAAAAAAATATCTAGCTAGACTGTTGTTTTATTTCGTAAGCTAATAGGCAGCCACAGGTCATATTTTATTTAAAACTAGCGACCCACCCCAGCTTCGCACGGGTGCAATGTAGATACTAATGTGGGGCATACAAACCTTCCTCTTGATCTATTAAAAAAAACCGCATCAAAATCCGTTGATTAGTTTTAAAGATCTAAGCATAGGTACATAGGGACAGACAGACAGCGGGAGCGACTTTGTTTTATACTATGTAAAGAAGATTAATAGAGTTAAACATTTTAATCTACCCCTAGTACTACCTATGTAGAATCAGAATTTGAATATTGAAGGTTGAAATTATTATAATATTGTATTGTCATAAGAAGCAATTTAATTTGTGTGCGAAGTTTCTGGAGAATCAGTTTAGCTGTAGTAGTTGATAAATCTGTCGCAAGATTTGAAAACAAACAAATATACGAAGTGGAGCTAATGAAAACCGTTTCAAATTACTTTAATTTTCGTTTTCTTGGTGTTTGATGGCAATAAACTTACAGCAAATGTTATTACTATGAATACTTATGTGAAACTTTTCTTAGCCACTAATAGTGTACGATATCTATACTAATATTTATAATAAAGCTGAAGAGTTTGTTTGTTTGAACGCGCTAATCTCAGAAACTACTGGTTGGAATTGAAAAAATATTTTTGTGTTGTATAGTCCATTTATCGAGGAAGGTTATAGGCTATATAACATCACGCTACGACTAATAGGAGCGGAGCTTAAATGAAAAATGTAGCAAAAACGGGAAAAATTTCGACCCGTGTGAAGCCGGGATAGGCCGCTAGTTATTACCTACGATAAATTTATCTATACTCGTTAAATGTCCCTTAACCTTAGCTGTTCATATCGACATCGGAAATTTCAATTAGCGTAAAGGACAACTTTTTCGACCTTTACAACAATTGAAATATTCGTTGTCGATTAATCAACGGATATTCTACCATCGTTAATTAATCAAAAATCTGGTACACTATCATCTCGATCGTGTTTGCTTGCATTCTGATATTTTAACATAACATCATGCCTGTATTCCCCGAAGGATTGGGCAGAGGTGTATAGTAACACCCTCATTTCGCCTTTATGTTTAAGTTCCATGTAACAGAGGCCGACCCTATTGCCATCAACCGGGCACAAATCTAAACTCCTGGCTGCTACTGAGGAATTCCACACGGAAAAACCCAGTAACACATTGCCCGACCTGGGGATCGAACCCAGGACCTCACGATTAGCAGTCGCAATTGCCATTACTAGACCAACGAGGCAGTTCTGATATTTTATTCAATGTCTTATAGTATTAGTTCTTGTAATAACTACATCTTCTGCACCTATATATAAAAGAAGAAACTGACTGACTGACTGATCTATCAACGCACAGCTTAAACCGCTGGGGTTAGAACTTAAAATTTTGACAGTAGGTGCCTTTTCTAACATAGGCATTCACTAAGGAAGGATTTTTCAAAATTCTTTTCCTATAATATTATAATTCCAGTAGTAAATACTACATCGACATGTGACAATCCCCCGACTTTGCATCCAATAGTAAGAACAATGTTTGTCACACAAACACAGCTGCGTTGTAGCAATCAGGGGTGTTCCCCAAGCTAGCTTCAAGGAGGATTCTCTTATCCCCAACAAATGTTCAGTACAAACAATTGCATTATTGTCACAATTGTTTGATGAAGTGGCGATGCGTGGCGCCCTCTAGAGGATTAGTTTATTTAATGAATTGCTTATTCAAGGCAGATGGAAGCGTTAATGAATGCTTTGAGACAATAGATGTTGGTGGAGCTCGTAAGAGCAGTCGCTTTTAGAGTGTCGTGTTGTTTTTAACCGACTTCCAAAAAGGAGGAGGTTACTATGTTCGTCTGTATGTATTTCTTTTTTTTGTTTTTTTTTTTTTGTGTATGTTCATCGATATTTTCGCCAATTGTGAACCGATTTTGATTATTCTTTTTTTAATAGATAGGGTATACTTCGAAGTTGATTCCATTTAAATTTGGTGAAGATCTGATGAAGAACTTCGGAGATAGACAATGGAACTCCTCAATGACGAACAGTACGCATATTGTGATGATGTGATTATGTTACGAGCAGCGTCTTTAGTAGGTCCAACTAAGTTTTAATTAATGCCACTAAAATGAAAAAAATAAAAACATTTTTTACAAAAAATTTAAACCGACTTCAAAATAATTACCATATAAAATTAACAGTTTCAGAAGTCGGTGTTAATTTTATATGGTAATTATTTTATTATTTTTTGAAGCCGGTTTAAATTTTTTGTAAAAAATGTTTTTTGTTGTTGTATATTTCAACAAAGGCTTCGTATTACGAGGTTACGCCGTGTGTCTCTTCATGTTTTCGCTCTTCCTGTCGTAAAACCTGACTATGCTGCCTCGTTGGTCTACTGGTGGCAAGTGTACTGCTGATCGTGAGGTCCTGGGTTCAATCCCCAGGTCGGGCAAAGTGTTATTGAGTTTTTCCACATGGTATCCCTCAGTAGCAGTCCGGTGTTTGGATTTGTGGTCAGTTGATGGCAATAGGCTCGCCCTTTTACATAGGACGACTTCGGGGAATACAGGCGTGATGTTATATTATGTAGGTATAGTATAGTATTTTATACTACAATCAACTCTTATTGCTTAATTTATAATATTTTCATCATTACTCAGGTACTTTATAAAATTCTGAAATAAGTTGTCTGTTACAATTCTCCCAGACAAAAATATTGAAGGACGTTTTTTTATCAAATTAAGTTCATATTTAAAGCTAGAATTATAATTATTATGTCTACGTCTCTATGTCAAGTGTCAAAAATATAAAGAGTTAAAATATACAAACAAGTTTAAACAGAATGATGAAAATTATGTAATACAAAAATATATTTTTTGTAATTTAAATTCACTTGCTTCAATCTGTATAGGAGCAATAGTGTAGGCTTGTATGTAAAGGTCCGTACATATATCGCGAAGCATGCGCCGCCATTGGATTGTCACGCATGCCTCAGGAGATTGTCACACAGCCAGAGGCATGTGTGGCAAACTATCTGCGACGCATACCTCGCAATGTTACATACACAATGCTATGTCAGCGTCTCTTCAAACTCTCGGTCCAATAAAGTTTAATCTTACATAGTATAAAACAAAGTCGCTCCCGCTGTCTGTCCGCTTAGATCTTTTAAACTACGCAACGGATTTTAATGCAGTTTTCAGCAATAGATTGTGATTCAAGAGGAAGGTTTATATGCCCCACATTAGTATCTACATTGCACTCGCGCGAAGCCGGAGCGGGTCGCTAGTAAATATATAAAAACTAAATTAATTCTAACAATCATCCATACTTACTTATATTATTTTATCTACACTGCTCTTTGAAGACGAGTTTACACTAAATAAACATAAGAGCTCTTCTTCCTAGCATTTTTCCAACTATGTTGGGGTCCGCTTCCAGTCTCACCAGGTGCGTCACATACCAGTATTTTATACGAAGCAACTACCATTCAGATCCCCGTAACCCAGTTACTGGGCAATACCAACATCCTAACGTTAGACCAGTTATCAGTTCTTCGGGCTTCTGAGTATGTAATGACTGTAATAGATATTTGTACGACAACCAAATGGACATTAGAACAAGAACATTCATTCTTCTGAACATTCTTTCATTATACAAATATCATCTTCGTCTAGTTAAAGGTACACTCACACACGCTAGTCACGTCGCAGTCAAGTCACGGATCAGTCACGTCAACGTTAAGGAACGTGCCGTGGTGTATGTGAATAGATTTCCATGTTTCGTTTGCGAACATAAGCGTTTCAAACTGCTGCAGGCCTAGTACGAACATTGGACGTATTGTACCGTAAACGTATCTCTAATTTAAGGGAATTTTGAATCTAAAATACAACGGTTCTATAAAATTTTGGATTATTTTTAGTGACATGCACAATTTGTATCATAACATACGAATAAAGTGTTCAATTAAATTAAATAGTACTCGTATGTACGAAACGAGTATTTTTAATTCAAAATTCACTCACATTTACGATACTAACGTTACAACATTCTTGCAAGGCGTACTGGGGACGCGACGCTGTAGAAGGTCTTAAATAACTACTAGTTCACACAGAAACTATTTACAGGATCCGTTTTAGCGGACCCGTTTTTATTTTGGTGATGGCGCTTTTAGTTGAATGAGCGTGTTCATATACACGACAGTATTCCGAATCCAGTAAAAAATACTGTATCCAATACTGGATCCGTTATTTCTATCGTATCATATGTCTGTCTGACGCAGCTGCCATTTGTTTAACTGATCCATCGGTACAGATGTGAACAACACATCCAATACCGACAGATCAGTTAAAATGAATCCGCTGTATGAACGGGCGCTGAGACGCGCCGGTCGTGACGATGATTCTTTAAGAACTATATTTTTTTACGTGACTGATGTGTGTGCCTTAAACAATAGTTTTCTTTACTTTCTTTACTTTGAGATTCAGTTCGAGCTAGTCTTGCTTTCTGTTTCTGTGGACCTTATTACCTTTCTCGAAGACTTCAAAGACCCTTGTCTCTTCGTTAAAGGAAACTTACCTTTAACAAACTTTCTGTAACACCTTAAGACGAACTAAAGGTGTTCACCACAATTGTTAAAACTCTTTCTTTGACGCTAATTGCTCCGAAAGCAACACTTGCAAAGTTACATTTTATTTAATTACCCGTTTTTGATTCTGTCAAAGGGGCATCAAGATAAACTTCCAGTGACTTAATTCTCGTTTAACGAGACGTTAACAAACGACATTAGAAGTTCCCACGTCCTGGTGATTAACTTAGAACTTTGTTTGTTTGTTGTTTTTGTACTCATATTGTTGTTTAGCAAATATAATTGATCAACTTATTTTATGTAATGTATATGTTGACTTTGTTCTTGTATCAAGTTGTGTTTTCTGTTTGTTATAATTATTTTGAATATCCTTTCATCGTATTCTTAAGAGGGCGTATGCCGCCGAGACTAGACACGGGTCGGATTCGGTAAAAACGATACCTAATCCACGTAATCTTAGTATTTAAAACAGGCTTAGGACTATCATGTTGTAGGTACCATATTTTAAGTTACGGAATATCTTCTGTGTAGACTGTGTACAAATATTTTGTGCCATAGCTAATCCTCGATGCTTTGGATTAGGTACGGACTCGCATCGAAAAATACCTAATCCACATACCTAATCTAATATTTATGCCTCACGTCTAGCCGAGACAAACTCGCCGACGAGCGGAGCCGTAAAGTTTGCTGTTTCACCTAGCGCAGTGTGACAAAGAGACAGACACAGTAATGACACGAAATAGATAGGTACAGAAGTCAATCTACATACAAGTGCGCTCGAGCAACGCACACATAGACACTGCTCACGGACACGATATCTCGGACTGTTTGGGACTAGAATGCGAGTGAGTACGAGCGCGAGTGCCATGCGCTTGAAAGAGATAGATATATAGATAGAGCGACGCCGTAGGTATGATAAGTGAAGTACATACATGTGATTGACTTCTGTATCCATCTGTTTTGTGGTAATGAGCAGTTTGAAGCTAGTGCACACTCCCGTATTGTATTACGATGCTATATAACGCACACAGTCACAGACAAAACAGAAAACGGGTGCGCAAAAAAAAATTTACAGTCTTTTGGGAAAAGGGTTCTTATTAGAAAACCACTGAATGTTTCTATGCAAAATCAAATTGTTTGTATTTTCGAATAAATAAATTGTGTCTATTGCTAAATTACTTTGAGATTTTCATACCCATAATAACATTAATTGACGTCTAAAGTTGCGAAAAATAAGGGTTAAAATGTTTATTATGGAGGCTCGAAACTTCCAAATCAATATTTAGTTTACTGTTCTATTTAGCAATAAATCTAGATAATGACGAAAATAATCCGTATCATGCTAAGTTTAGGCTGTTTATCATCAAATAGTGAAGTTATTAACTTTCTCCATACAAACGATGAAATTTAATATCTTCACTATTTGATGATAAACACCCCACGGCGACTATACCCTTCTATATCTTCCAAATGTTGCCAGCTGCCGACAGTAGTGTCTTTGGATGTAAAAAAGTAATACTCCGTCGCTCATTGCCGTCGTTGAAAACAAAATATAAGTAGCTCTTCTTCTTCTTTTCGTGTGGTTAGTGACTAACCTGGTGTCAGAGTTTATGCCGCACATGAGCCTCTGACTTGGCTTCACATGCCGTCGAGAAATATCTCTCAGGCATGTTTCCTCAAAATGTTGTCCTTCACCGTTTTTAAGCAAGTGATAATTTTACAATACGCACATGAATCCGAAAGGTCAGAGGTGCGTGCCTTGGGTTCGAACCCGATACCTATGACTTAGCAGTCCGACAGCCACACCACTAGGCTATCTCTAGGCTATAAGTAGCTACATCTCGTGCTTTACAAAGCCAACCTTTTCCTAAATTGGTCAAAAAACATGTCAATTTTACAGTTCTTCGTCTGTCGTGTCGGGACGAACTATACAAGAATAGCTTATTATTCTGCCTAGCTTTTTGCCAACTATATTGGGTTCAGCTTCCAATCTAACCAGTTGCGGCTGAATACCAGTATTTTACAAGAAGTGCCTGCCATCAGACCTCAACAACCCAGTTACTGGGCGACCAGTTGTCAGACTTTCGGGCTTCTGACTTCCCGTATGACACCCAGACCGACTGTTTAACGTGCTCTCCGAGGCACGGAGGAGTCATGATATGTAACGAACGGACATCCATCCATCCGACTGCGGCGAGCGCAGCTTAACCTCGCAAATCGTATGATCCACGAACCCACACACTTACATTATCAAGCTTAAAACCATTGACAGGTTCTGTCGATTGATTTTCTTCATACTAACAGTCTCCAAAGACACAAAAACATACTCAATTCTATAAATATCATTATAATCGCGTGTAGTTCCACAGAAATGGCGATAAATAATGTTACACGTGAAGCACGTCATTATAATTTTAGCCACACAACAGTTGTTAGGCGCAGTATATTTTAGTGCCAAATATTTGATGAGTAATCCAGGTATTGAAAATCTGGTTAAGTACCACAATTCACAATTAGGTTATTTTTAAACTAAATACACAAATCTCTGTACCGTTTTTTTTTTTTTTTTTTATGTAGGACCACTCGTAGTTTAAAGCTCGCGATGGCTTTGTTACTACTTAACCGGACTATCCTGTGGTGGCCAAAAATTACTTTAAGGCCCCCAGCCAGGGCAAATCTTTGTACCACTAGTCTCTACTCTTAAATATTTTTTTTTATTATTGGTTTTATACATTTTTTAAGCAGTTCTTATGTCTGCCTGACTGACCTGTGCTGACTGCCTTGTTGGTCTAGTGGTCGCAAGCGTGACTGCTGAGCATAGGGTCCTGGGATCGATCCCCAGGTCAGGCAGTGGTATTGGGTTTTTCCATTAGGAATTTCTCAGTAGCAGCCCGGAGTCTGGATTTATGCCCGGTTAATGGCAACAGGCTCGCCCCCTATTACATGGGACTTAAAGATAACTGGCGAAATGAGGGTGTTACTAAAACACCTCTGTCTAACCCTTCGGGGAATACAAGGCGTGATGTTATGTTATGTTCTTATGTCTCTCCACAGTTTAGGTATAATAATCTCTTAAAAAACTTTAGGGTTAAACAACTTTATCTTGCAGTAACAGCATCAGGATTTGAGGATTGATGGTTGAAATTATTACAAAGTTGTATTGTCATGGGAATTGTATTTGTGTGCCAAGTTTCAGGAGAATTGGTTAAAAGCAGAAGTACTTTGTTGAAAAATCTGCCGCAAGATTTAAATCAAATGGTGCGTCCAGACCTGACGAACGCGCGGCGAATGTGTCGCGAGATGCGCGCGTGCATTTCATGTTCGTAAAAAAGCTCGCGCGCAGTCCGCGCGCCGCTCGCGCGCAGCTCGCGAGCGGCCCGCGGGCGGCGCATTCGCGGCGCGTTCGTCAGGTCTGGACGCACCATATCAAACAAATATATGGAGTGAGGCTGATCAAAGCCGCTTAAAAACCTACGCGCCGCTTCACCTCCGCAGTGTATGAACGCTCTCGCCTAACACTGAAGCTCAATTTCGCAAGCGCGGGGCATATTATTCTAGATAATTGATGCATTCGTTTGAGAGTGAGGTTTCTGTATGTAGTACTATTTATTATTCTGTGTTTTCAGTTTACAAAATTCTCAAAGGTCTAGTGCCGCTAAATCAACTGCCTCGTTGGTCTGGTGGTGACAAGTGCGACTTCTGATCGTGAGATCCTGAGTTCAATCCCCAGGTCGGACAAAGTGTTATTGGGTTTTTCGGTATGGAATTCCTCAGTAGCAGCCCTTAGTTTGGATTTGAGCCGAGTTAATGGCAATAGGCTCGCCCCCTATTACATGGGACTTAAACATAACGGCGAAATGAGGGTGTTACTATACACCTCTGCCCAACCCTTCGGAGAATACTGGTGTGATATCTATATGGTATGTAAATAGGTAAACAATAAAAATATAATTCCGCGAAAACAGTTGATCAAGCCTGAATGCAATATGCAGCACCGCCCTCCCGCCCGTAAATTGCACATACGTACATACATAAACTCACGCCTTTTTCCCATGGGGGTAGGCAGAAACTATAGAACGCCACATGCTACGACTCTTACATACCCCTTTCGCTTCATCCACATTCATACATCTTGTCATACACGCACGCCGGTTGAGAGTACTACGCACCTGACCTTTGTGATGAACATCACCAATAACATCGATGTATGTCCTTCTAGGACGTCCTCTACCGGCGTTCCCATTAACATCCGCCTTATAAATTTCTTTTGTTAATCGCCGTTCACTCATTTTCTCAACATGACCAAACCAACTAAGCATACTCCTTTCAATTTTTGTCACTACATCATCTTTTAAACCGCAACTTTGTCTAATCTCTTCATTTCTCAATCTATCATTCAAAGTTACACCGCACATACTTCGCAAGGAACGCATTTCCACGGCATTTATTCTACTTTCATGCCTCTTCTGCCACGATCAACAAAAATTGCACATCTGTCTTATATTTAGGAATAACAGGGACTTATTCATAAAAAAATAAGTTTTTTTTTATTCTTGACTTAGTCGCGTTTGGCCCTAATCTCACCTGATGGTAAGCGCAGACAGGGTCTAAGATGGAGCACCCGAATCCAAGGAACAGAGAAATGCAGTGATTCCCATATACCCCTATAGCTCTCACAAACACACGACGAAACAAAGTAAACTGTTCAGGTGGTAGCTAGCCAGGCGGACCGTATAGATCCTACCACCAAGCGTGCTGGGTTTTGTTGAATCTTACAACACGCGATTATTTCCAACGTGAAGCGAGGAAGTTTTATGTTCGAGGGAGTCTCCACGGGATGTCTATAGTTATTTCTTTGAAAATTACTTAAACAGCTTTTAATTCTTTCTATGAAACAATGACTTCTTCCAAATATCTCCAATTAATGTTTCCAGGGCGTATCCTGGTAAAAACGTGGGAATGTAGTCACAAGGTACAAAATTAGTATTTCATAAATCAAGATGGAAAATCCGTGATCGATGCTTTGTCCTATGATAGATACTATGACTGTATCATACACTTGATAAAATATAATATAAGCATTCTTCTTCTTCTTTTCGCGTGGTTAGTGAGTAAACTGGTGTCAGAGTTTATGCCGCCCATGGGCTTCTGACTTGGCTTCACATGCTGTCGAGAAATATCTCTCAGGCGTGCCGGTTTCCTCACGATGTTTTCCTTCACCGTTTTTAAGCAAGTGATAATTATGCAATACGCACATGAATCCGAAAAGTCAGAGGTGCGTGCCTTGGGTTCGAACTCGAGACCTGTGACTTGGCAGTCCGACGGTCACACCCGTAGGCTATCACTGCTACAAATACAAGATACAGGTATTGATATAATAAAAAGCTCTTATTATAATTACATATTATATAAACATTATTCAACCCAGATCATAATTATACAAAGAGTTCTTCGCCAAAAAGTGAATCAACATTTTATTTTTAAACGCACCGTAAGCTATTCTCCGGCCAAAAGCCAGTAAATGCCAAAAAGGCCCCCAAATTAACGTAAAGCCTTAAATAAATCACAAATTCTCGAAATAATTTGCCCTACGAACGTTCACAATGGCGGGCCGTCAGTAACTGGTCGTTTTGGTGTCAAAACGGGAATCCTGTTAATTAAAATTAAAATATACCATAAATTATAGCGTAAACGGTTGTTAGAAAAGCGCCTTGGGTTGGCGGTTAGCGCGCATCCGTGAGTGTTATTGCTATGAAATATATTCAAGGCGTTAATTAATTCAATTAGATTAGGGTATAATAATATTTTTTGGTGAGTTTTTGCGCTGCTTTTATATTAAACTAGCGGCCCGTCCCTGCTTTGCACTGGTGGACATTTTCCCCGTTTTTGCAACATTTTTAATTTATGCTCCGTTCCTTTTTGTCGTAGCGTGATGTTATATAGCCTATAACCTTCCTCGATAAATGGACTATCCAACACAAGAATATTTTTTCAATTCCAAACAGTAGTTCCTGAGATTAGCGCGTTCAAACAAACAAACAAACAAACTCTAAAATATCTAATCTCTCTCAAAATATTAGTATATAGGTAGATATATAAGTACATAACGTTAGCGTATATTTTTTGTAATTAAGTTTTTTTTATCACTTACCTTTTATTTCACTTAACTAACACTTAAATACCTACTTCTGAGGTACCTAAGTAGAGTATCATCTAAGTAACATTTAGGCAAAATCATTTACAAAACCTTTTAAGACATGCAATTTAGAAGCCTTCTCCTTGAGTAGATTAGAGTAGGTACTTACAATTAGCTAACCTCACCACTTAGAACGAAGCAGGTACCTGTGCCCCATCAATATTGAGATTGAAACAATGATTAGACTCAACTATCATTAATTAGGTTCTTCATAAGACTTGTGTAGATTTAATCACTTAAAGCTTTTATTTTTTCTTCCATAATTGTCTCTTACGTGTCGGCCGAAATCTGTATCCCTAACAGAGTTGTAAGCACTGTTTTTAAACAAAAAAAAACGTACAAATCGATTCAGAACTGCTGGAGATATCGGGTGTAAAAATACTCTTAACAAAGCTGAGAGCCACGTATTCTTCCCATCATTACGAAGATTTTTTGGTATTGGGCCATACCTGGAAACCGACTGGTTATGGAGGCATTGAAGGTCAAAGTCACCATATTTTTGTACGTTTTCCCCGAAAACTAAGTTTAAATGTTATTACTAAACATACTTCTATACAAAAATTATCAAAATTTTTGAAAAGTAGGCACAGTCTGCAGCGTGCTACAATTAAAAGCTGTTTTTGAATACCAAAAAACAAGTCGTTTCCCAGCAATTGTTTTTGCTGTATGCTACTAAGTTTTATGTATAGAACGCGTAGATTTCGGCTTCGTTAAGGCTATTTTTACATCCAGTATTTTTATGAGGTCACATACCTACACAATGAATTACAACAACATTCTTGAAATATTTTATATCTGAGAATAGCTTATATATAATTTGATAAGTAAAAACTGCACCAAAACCAACGGTTCTCGAGATAATCGCGAACATACATACATACAGGTCAAACTGAGAATCTTCTTTGTTTGAAGTCGATCCAAAACTTAGTGCGTTTCAGAAGTGTATGTCTTTTCTTTTTGTTTTCCAGCGATACGTGTTATTCCATCGATGATAATCTGGAATTTTTCGTTATGTGAACTTGCCACATAATATTATAAGATGATCGATTGAAATCATGAAAATGCAAATCATAACATCATATTACTGCTACCCATCCACCTGCGATAATTTTAATATCGCTTCCTTTCCCCCTTGTTCTGCCTAGCGTTTTCCCAACTATGTTAGGGTCAGCTTCCAATCCAACCAGATGCGACTGAATACCAGTATTTTACACGGAGCGACTGCCATCAGACCTCCGCAATCCAGATACAGGGCAATGCCGATATCCTGAAGTTAGACCAGATGTCTTACTTTCGGGCTTCTGACTTCCCAAATCACTTCCTTTTCCCATGACATGGAAAAAATAAATTGACTGGCTTCTTCACCAAGAATACTACATCGATACACCATGACTATGACCACCATAGAGCCATGAAATTGCTCTACTTAACAAATTCTAACAAATTTTGAGAAAACCACTCATTTTTGAAACTGTACCGAAAATTCACTTCTAAACATAACATAACAACATCACGCCTGTATTCCCCGAAGGGTCGGGCAGGTAATTTCACCGTTATTTTAAAGTCCCATGTTGTTACATTCGAGCCTATTGCCATCAACCGGGCACAAATCCAAACTCCGGGCTGCTACCGAGAAATTCCGCCCGGAAAAACCCAATAACGCTTTGCCCAACCTGGGGATCGAATTCAGTACCTCCCGATCAGCAGTCGCGCTTGCCACCACTAAACCAAGGAGGCAGTTAAATATAACTCAAAAATTCGCTTCAAAAATTATTCAAATTTCCATTTTCTCCTCATGGATGGCTGCCTACTTCGCCAAGCTGGCTCGAAACGTCTTCAGAATTAATTTTCTGTGTCACCGCTCGCTTTAATTACGCGTTCCCACTGATATAAGTTACCTCTAAGTTGCTTTTAAGGCATCAGCAGGGTGGTATTGTGATGGTGTTATATGATTATGTACCATAAATTGCGTTTAAGTTGTCTCAAGTTTAGGTATAGGTCTAGGTAAGTTTAGGTATATCATGTAACGGGGTGAATAGGTATGTAGGGGTGAATTGGGACGAAACTTAACAGTGGATTTTAACGTTGAAATTATATAGTGTGTTGCCAGCAAGGAGACTTAATCGTTAATTATAATACAGTAAACACATTAGAGATCTTTTTGGCAATAAACTATACTGGGTGTAAAAATACCCTCAACGAAGCCGAAGTCTACGCATACTATACATAAAACTAAGTAACATACAGCAAAAATAATTGCTGCGAAACGACTTTTATCTTTTGGTATTAAAAAACAGTGCGCAGCAGACTGTGCTTACATTTCAAAAATATTGATAATGTTTGTATAGAAGAATGTTGAGTAATAACATTTAAACTTAGTTTTCGTGAAAAACGTACAAAAATATGGTGACTTTCACCTTCAATATCTCAATAACCAGTCGATTCCCAGGTATGGCCCAATACCAAAAAATCTTTGTAATGATGGGAAGAATACGTGGCTCTCGGCTTCGTTAAGGGTATTTTTACACCCGATATTATTTCAATTTTAAAAACCCTTTTTAAAGTTTCGTCCCGATTCACCCCTGCATTCCTATTCAACCCGTTTTACGGTACCTACCTCACCTACCTTACCTATCTCACAAAATACATATATACTAGAATTTCATTATTTACCTTAAGGTTTTTTATACGTACCTCGGAGCGCACGTTAAACAGCCGGTCCCGGTGACCTATAATAATCGTTACGGGAAGTCAGAAACCCGAAAGTCTGACCACTGGCCTAACCTTAGGATATCGGTTTGTAACTGGGTTGCGGAAGCCTGATGGCAGTCGATCCGTGTAAAATACTGGTGTTCAGCCGCATCTGGTTTGACTGAAAGCTGACCCCAATATAGTTGGGAAAACGCTGAGTAGATCTTGAGATTCTTGATAGATGAATACAAAAGAGATGATGACGTAATGACATATGATACCACATATTCTATGATGAGTTTTAGGACCATACATCGTCCGCCATCGCTTTTGCGGTTGGCCTTTGGCGCCACTTCGCTGTGTGGTAATTTTGGCTCACGGCTCAAGAGGCCTACTCCGAAAAACAAACCTTGATGTTTCGCAATGAAACGAAACAATGTTGAACATCAAACTTATAAATATACGATCAAAGTATTGTCAAACAACGAACTATGTCAATTAACATTTGGGAGTAAGGTGAACGAAAGACAAGATGTCAAATCGTAGAAATCGAATACATCGTCGGATCCAAAACACTGTCATGGTTGAAAATCTTGCTATACGTCAGCCAAAACTTTATCATTCGATTTTTAGAGTAGGCCCCCAGACGGCGACTAGCACGACATGATATTCCTTCTATCTTCCTAAAAGTATCTTGGAAATGATAAAACTTAAAAGGTGAAAGTTGTTGAGCCAGACGGTTCCTGGACGGCATAATCTCAGATTCTCTCAGAAGAAATATACAAGGTTAGTCGAAACGGAGGTACTAAGCCGCGGGCCACTTAATGTATCACTGATGATTATTTTAAAGAAACAAAATCCGATAAAAAAGATCTATGCAAAATGATTTTTTATTTTACTTTTTTCAAATATTCTTCATCCCTGCTTTATTAAAATGGAGCTTCTAATCCGCGACTCCAAATATGACCTAAGAAGTAAACACAGCTGATCATAGCCGATAGATAGAATTAGATAATGTAGATAGAATTTAGCGTAATTTTTATGAAATCTTTGAACAGTTGTTTCTCTTAAATTAATAACTTTTGGGGAAAGTTGTAGAACAAAAGTTATCCATTATTATGGATATTTTAACACCATTTCGGCATAGTAATCCTTTTCCAAGTAACATTGTCTATGTCAACTAGCTTTTAATTGCCCGCAGCTTCGCTTGCGTGTATTTTTTTAACCCTCTAAGGGAGGAATATTGAAAAATCCTTCCGTAGTGGATGCCTACGGCATAAACTGTGAACATTTCAATTTTCTAACCCCAGCGGTCAGTCAGTCAGTCAGTTTCTCACTTAGGTATATACAGATGTATTTTACACACCCACACTATATGGTCCTGCTTCAGTTTCAGTCCACCTAGCAAGTTGAAGCATCGAAACTATTCTACACAAATAACTGCTGCACAGTAGTAAACTGAATACCCCAATTTCTGTGAAGTTACGACAAAGAGAATGTTGGTTGACCAGCAGCATGTGCTTCGAGCGTTAAGCGAGTGTTGTGGAGAAAGATGTAAGCAAAAAGCGATTTTTAATGATTATTCAGGCACACAATGTTTGTTTTATTTATTTATTTAATTGAAAAAACATGGAAGACTTACAGCTAATTAAACTTAGAATAACGTAAACATTTAGTAATCAGAGAGCCAATGACAAGTCTTCGCTTTTAGAGTTGGTATAAATTTAAATATAAGTATGAGCATACTGAGTATACTTGTAAAATAAAAGATCTAATAGAACTAAATTACAAACTATCTATTTAAAGAAATTAAGGCTTAAGCACCTTCTTGCAGATGATACACTGGTTACAAAGGGGTCAATACCGTCAATATTTATTTGTTATTTTATTTAGAAGACCTCCTAGACGGACACGCATCGATATTATTGGTGATGTTCTTCACAAAGGACAGGTGCGTAGTACTCTCAACCGTTGTGAGTGTATGACAAGATGTATGAATGTGGATGAAGCAAAAGGAGTATGTATGGGTCGTAGCATATGGTGTTCTATAGTTTCTGCCTACCCCCATGAGAAAAAGGCGTGAGTTTATGTTTGTATGTATGTGTATGTTATTCATTTGTTTTAACAATCACAGTCTAGCATAAATCATAAAAAAAACATTTTTTACAAAAAATTTAAACCGGCTTCAAAAAAGAATAAAATAATTACCATATAAAATTAACAGTTTCAGAAATCGGTGCTGATCCACGCTGAACCAAATTGAAGGCACCGACTTCTGAAACTGTTAATTTTATATGGTAATTATTTTATTCTTTTTTGAAGTCGGTTTAAATTTTTTGTAAAAAATGTTTTTATTTTTTCATTTTAGTGGCCTTAATTAAAACTTGATGGACCTACTAAAGACGCTGCTTGAAACATAATTACATCATCACAATATGCGTACTGTTCGTCATTGAGGAGTTCCATTGTCTATCTCCGAAGTTCTTCATCAGATCTTCACCAAATTTAAATGGGACCAACTTCGAAGTATACCCTATCCATTAAAAAAAGAATCATCAAAATCGGTTCACAATTGGCGAAAATATCGATGAACATACACAAAAAAAATATATACATACAGACGAACATAGAAACTCCTCCTTTTTGGAAGTCGGTTAAAAAAGAGATTACATCGAAAAAAATACAGAAAATTATTTTGGAAGTAGCGATGGGCCCCAAGTAAGCCCAGCCTTTATCTTGGTGGACCAATCATTACAGAGTATAAGAAAATTAATTTTGTTGTGATCTGCCAGCGCAGTACATTATTAGCAGTGATAGCCTAGTGGTGTTACCGTCGGACTGCCAAGTCATAGGTCTCGAGTTCGAACCCAAGGCACGCACCTCTGAGTTTTCGGATTCATGTGCGTATTGTATAATTATCACTTGCTTAAAAACGGTGAAGGAAAATATCGTGAGGAAACCGGCATGCCTGAGAAATATTTCTCGACGGCATGTAAAGCCAAGTTAGAGGCCCATGGGCGGCATAAACTCTGACACCAGGTTAGTCACTAACAACACGAAAAGAAGAAGCGCAGTACACTAAACACTCAAGAAGATACGATTTTAACAATACTTGCGTTATTAATTTGGATTTAATATGTGTGTAAGTTACCGGTCTAACCTTAGGATATCGGCATTGCCCAGTAACTGGGTTACGGAGGTCTGATGGCAGTCAATCCGTGTAAAATACTGGTATTCAGCCGCATCTGGTTAGACTGAAAGCTGACCTCAAGATAGTTGTGAAAAGGCTAGGCAGAACGATAAGTGTGTAAAGTGTGTGTGTGGGTACGTCTTTCGTGGAGGACGGATTAAGCATATAAGTCCCCTCGGTCGCCGAGCAAGCAAGTCGTAAGGAGCGATGAACCTGGCACCATTGTGCCCGGAAAATATGCAATAGGCTCGCCACCATATGGGACTTAATACAACAGGCAAAGCGTAGGTGTATAGACTTCTTTAATTAGGAGAACACCTCTGCTTACCCCTTCGGGGATTATAGGCGTGAGTATGATACGTATGTATGTATGTATGTACAGTGCAAAGCTGATTTTGCTGGGGCACCTACTAAATCCAACTAGAAATATTGCTACAAAGCAGAGGCAGTGGAGGAACGGTTTTCATCGGAGCAGATGGACGGCATACAGCAGAGTATTATAGCATAGGTCGGAAGAGGTTACAACAATTATGGTTTAGTCGTCGATAACTTAGACCACGCTCACAATAGAACACAACACACTGTCACATCAAAGTTACGAGGTGCTGATGCAAATGTATAATTAAGTACCTACATCCTGGATACCTAGTATAAGGAGTACTTATTCTTAATTCTCAGTATTCAATATCAACTCATGGAAACTCTTTTAATGCACCTCGCAATAAAAAAGCTTTTAAGAGTGAGGGTACTTAGGTATTCTGAGATGTCAGCCCCGCTGCCAACCTAGCTAACTGGTTAATCTTTAACATAACATTAGCCTGTATTCCCCGAAGGGTTGGGCAGAGGTCTATAGAAACACCCTCATTTCGCCGCTGTTTAAGTCATATGTAATAGGGGGCGAGCCTATGACCATCAACCGAGCACAGAGCCAAACTCCAGCCTGCTACTGAGGAATCCCATACGGAAAAACTCAATAACGCTTTGCCCGACCTGGGGATCGAACCCAAGGCCTCACGATCAGCAGTCGCACTTGCCAACACTAGACCAACGAGGCAGTTGGTTATTTTTTCCCATGAGGTATTCTTGTATGGCTGATGGGCACACGAGAGAAGATATATATAATCATAAGAAAAAAACACAAAATCGGAGTGTAAAGTTTAGTTTTTCGAAGCGAAAATCGTTCTGACTTTGTCTTTCTCGGTGGTGAAAACAGAGACAACATGAAACTTACTTCGAGAAACTATCTTAGTGTAAATCAGCTTTAAGACTGAAGTTCTACAGACACTACGTTGAAAGAAGAAACTGCAACAAGACGGAACTTCAACACGACTCATCTCCGACAGGACTTAAATCGGGAGCCTCCTTTTTCTGAGTGGAATGTTCACAAGAAAAAGGCAGGTTGCTCTAGGTCCCGAGTTTGCTTGGCTTGCTCTTCATAAAATGGCCGGGCAAGTGGTGTCAAGGATAAGTCCTGTCCGAGATGAGTCGTGTCAAAGACTCGAAGCTCCACCCTGTCGAAATCGAGGATTCCCACACAGTTCCATCTTTCGACGTAGTGTCCGTCGCACTTCATACTTACACCAAAAGGATTATGTGGAGAGAATGGGAAACAGCGTCCTTATGATTACTAAATACATAATACTATGATCTACTATGACCTGATCAGTCTGCCTAAAGTGGTGATTAGAGCAACATCATTCTATGAAAACTCTTTGTAGCGGTGTTTACGCGCTTATACTTCAAGCTAACACTAACTAAAAATGCATGTCCGCAAAATAAATCCTCAATCAAAACGACTACACTTTAGCCGAAACTAGGAAAAAAGAAGTAAGAAAAAAAAAGCTTGTAGAATTCTTCAATGTATGAGGGGAACGGTGCGACGAAAGGTACCCATAGTCATCTAATTTACTATGAAATTGTATCAACTTCATGCATAACACATATAGGACGACGTGTCTTCCACAAATTCCTCTAGTATTTTCCGTGGTGTCTTCAAAGTTATTTGTTTTAAACATGATACGTGTAGCTGGATATTTCGCGCCTTGTCCTGTGTTTTGTTTACATATTCTGATGCATAGTTTACGTTCATCCCTACATGTTTTCCTTTACGGAGTAAATACGGTTGAAAAGCGTCGTGAATACTTAAATCTCTAGCCTCAATGAAAGGCACGTTCAGCTGGATGATGGATTAAAATCGCAACTGAGGGATACATAAAGTATTCTATAGTGATGCGGTTTGTTTTTTTTTGTGGTCCACAATTTAACCTTTATTTTTAGTACCGTATTTATAAACAGCTTTTTTATTTTTCTTCTAGATGGTCGTTGTGGACCGCTTCTACTTAACCGGGCAGTTTTTGGCGAGACCTGATGGGTTTCCAGCGAATATAAACAGCTCTCATTTGAGAGATCTCGCTTATAAGCTCTTAAAGGATCAGAAAAAATGTATACAAAAGTTGAAAATGTATAGAGTTCTTCTTTATGGCTTCTTTCTCAAATGAAAGCTGTTTCTCTTTGGGATCATGGCTCATCTTCTGTGCGGAAGAAGTCTGGCACTTTAGAAGGCATACGGGAGACGCACTGTTCCTTTTGTCAAATCGTCTGTCCCTATTAACAAGGTCGGATATGCAATTTTCTCGATTTTGGTTTTATTGAACTATTGACCTAATAAAAGCACTGTCTTGCAGTAGCTTTAACAAAAAGTAATTTTTTTCTCATAGTTTTTGAAATAGTCATGTTAACAAAGTCGTATATATTTAAAAAATATAAGCAATTTAAACTTTGACGCGCTCTCCTGTAAAACCACTGTTTTGCAGATCCTAGATTGTTAATAGGGACAGGCGAAATGTTCATTGGTTTTTTCACTGTTGCTTATATTTTCTATAAATGTTTCGAAACATCTAATAAAAAAAACTGTGTACTTTCCTATTGTTTTTATAAGCGTAGATAAGCTACCCTTCCTCTTGACAAAATCCCTTATGTCCAATTCCTATAGCCAAAAACGACTCGTTTTCCTTACCAATGGTAGCATTTTTTATTGCCAAACTGGGCATATACATTGTTTTGTAAGCTAATTTTATCTGCGATAGCTGCTAACGTGTCGAAGGGTTTACTGTGCAAAGCAATGGAGTCTTTGCTTCATTATTGGTAAGGATACAATAGTTTAAGTTATAATTAATAACGGTCGGTAAATTATAGGAATCGGCCATTAGTCACGACACTCACAGTTACCAAACAACAAAAGAAAAGTGATTTTCATGACACGTATTGCTATTTTTTTTAACCGACTTCCAAAAAGGAGGAGGTTACTATGTTCGTCTGTATGTTTCTTTTTTTTTTGTGTATGTTCATCGATATTTTCGCCAATTGTGAACTGATTTTAATGATTCCTTTTTTAGTGGATAGGGCATACTTCGAAGTTGGTCCCATTTAAATTTGGTGAAGATCTGATGAAGAACTTCGGAGATAGACAATGGAACTCCTCAATGACGAACAGTACGCATATTGTGATGATGTGATTATGTTACGAGCAGCGTCTTTAGTAGGTCCATCAAGTTTTAATTAAGGCCACTAAAATGAAAAAAATAAAAACTTTTTTACAAAAAATTTAAACCGACTTAAAAGACTTTTTTGAAGACGGTTTAAATTTTTTGTAAAAAAGTTTTTATTTATAAAACGGTTTCAATAAGTAGCTACAGTTCGTGTATTTATTTGTTTGTATGATTCAAATCTTGCGACAGAATTTTCAACTACTTCTGCTAACCGATTCTCCTGAAACTTGACACACAAATTCAATTCCCAGGACAATACAACATTATAATAATTCCAAACTTGAATACTCAAATCCTGATGCTGCAGGGGTACTGGAATATAAAACCGTTAAGCTTAAAAGTGTTTTTAAGGAATTATTATCCTATTCAGATTAGCAAGAAGAAATTTGGAAATGTTATCTAAAGAATAATCTGAACTATTTAGTTCCGTTTAACCTAGCTTCGCTTTACAGTCTGTAAGTAAAACGTTCGTTTTATTATACTTCCTACCCCAAATCTTTGAAGAAGGGTGCAATGCAACATATTGAGGAAATCGAAGACATAATAAATTCAAACGTGAATGTTCCCAATGCGACGGCAACGATATATTGCGCCACTTGTCATGTTGAATGTAATATATTGTAGGTATTGAAATTCTAGTGCATTGGTAGGTACCTATATCTGTAAATTGAATGGTTTTAGTGGCCAATTCTTCATCAATCGCAACTGAACTGAAACTGTACCGTTCATTCAGAACTGTCAAATTCACAACAAAAACAAAACGAAGCATTTTGATAGTTTTCGTAAACGAAAACTAATTGACAGATGTAAAATGTTTGTTGATGTTTTGTGCCTCATATTGGCGCGAATAAATAACTTTTCTTTCTTTCTTTCTAAAAATAATATTTTGTTACTTGAATATTTTGTTACTTGAATTGGCCCACTGGTCTAAGGATTCTACTTCTTATTTTATCGGGTGTTGTAAAAATCATCATCATCTTCAATAACTTTTGCATCTTCACAGATGTTTTAAACATCAGATGTCTTTATTTATTGTCTTTATGCTGAAACGGAAAATCTTTTAACATTCAACTATTAAAGTATTCATCATCACATACACACTATCACATGCATACTTACACACACATACACCCATACATTTGATTACCTTTTAGTCCTATGTTTATGTTTAATTAATTAATTATATCTACTGAAACCGTTGCATTTGTTAGCATATTTTATCTTATAGTACATATTATCTGTCGAAAGAGACTGGATCCTGCGACACAGGGTATCCTAGTGCGGGATCCAGTGTCATACCTAAATATTGTAACACTTGTATAAGAACCAATAAAACTTATTATCTCCTTTATTCACATTTTATCATATTATTTACATTTTTAAATACATATAAAAAGAAAACAAAATATATATTTAAAAATATAAAAAATAGAGATCCACCGGCAGCGGGAGCAGGGTCCAGGCTACCGGCAGTTAGGGCTCCAGAGACAGGAACCTCCTCACAATACGCGCCGTATCGAGGAGGACTGCTTTCTGTATCAGGCCCAAGGGCCTCACAGGCTGAGGCTCTCGTTGGGTGGCTGGATCAAGTCCAGCCACCCAACGAGAGCCTCATGAGATGTTTGTCGAGGCTCTTGGCCATTAGGCCATTGGCCGATACGACTATCGGCACAATGGTTGCCGATTCCACATCCCACATGTTGACAACCTCGTGTGCTAAGTCAAGATATTTGATTTGTTTATCTTTCTCAGCTTTCACGAGATTCCCATCAAACTTATTATTATTATTATTTATGATGTGGCCACACAAAATATCGAGAACTTTTCGAAGCCGTCTCGGGTGTGCAGGTTTCCCCATGATGTTTTCTTCCATCATTAATAAGCACGGGTCCCTTTTCAAAATAATAAGGGTTTAGGCCTTAACGAATGCGATAATCAAATTCACATGAATTCGAAAATTCTGAGCCTCCTGCATGGAAGGCAAGCATTTAACCACTAGGCTATCACTGCTATTCGTTCTGCCTAGCCTTTATCCAACTATATTGGGGTTACCTTCCTATCTAACCAGATGCGGCTGAATACCAGTATGTTACCAGTATTTACTTAGCCTTTTCCCAACTATATTGGGGTTACCTTCCTATCTAACCAGATGCGGCTGAATACCAGTATGTTACCAGTATTTACTTAGCCTTTTCCCAACTATATTGGGGTTACCTTCCTATCTAACCTGATGCGGCTGAATACCAGTATGTTACCAGTATTTACTTAGCCTTTTCCCAACTATGTTGGGGTCACCTTCCTATCTAACCAGATGCGGCTGAATATCAGTATGTTACCAGTATTTACTTAGCCTTTTCCCAACTATGTTGGGGTCACCTTCCTATCTAACCAGATGCGGCTGAATACCAGTATGTTACCAGTATTTACTTAGCCTTTTCCCAACTATGTTGGGGTCACCTTCCTATCTAACCAGATGCGGCTGAATACCAGTATGTTACCAGTATTTACTTAGCCTTTTCCCAACTATGTTGGGGTCACCTTCCTATCTAACCAGATGCGGCTGAATACCAGTATGTTACCAGTATTTACTTAGCCTTTTCCCAACTATGTTGGGGTCACCTTCCTATCTAACCTGATGCGGCTGAATACCAGTATGTTACCAGTATTTACTTAGCCTTTTCCCAACTATGTTGGGGTCACCTTCCTATCTGACCTGATGCGGCTGAATACCAGTATGTTACTGGTAACATACTGGTATTTACCAGTGTTTTTTTTTAGTTACTGGGCTACGCCGATGTCTTAAGGTTAGACTGGTGGTCAGACTTTCGGGTTTCCGACTACCCGTAACGACTGTCATAGGTATTCGCATGACACCCTGGACCGATGGTTTAACGTACACTCCGAGGCACGGAGGGTCTTAATGTGTAACGAACGGTCACCCATCCACGGACTGACCGCAGCACTTTAACTTTGAAAATCATATGATCCGCACGGTTGTTACTTAGGCTATCACTGCTATTACTTTACATAAAAAATAACATAACATCACGCCTGTATTCCCCGAAGAGTTAGGCAGAAGTGTATAGTAACACCTTCAATTCGCCGTAATGTTCAAGTCCCATGTAATAGAGGGCGAGCCTATTGCTATCAACCGGGCACAAATCTAAACTCCAGTCTACTACTGAGGAATCCCACACGGAAAAACCCATAACACTTTGTCCGACGTGGGGATCGAATCCAGGACCTCACGATCAGCAGTCGCGCTTGCCACCACTAGACCAACGAGGCAGTTACTTTACATAAATCCTAAGATTATCTATGATTCTCATCTCGCTTCACGAAAGCAGTTTTTGGAAAACAAAAGAAGAATATATATAACAAAAGGCTTGATTTATCGCGTTCAGTCTCTAGGGAAAGTTCCTTGGGATTTTTATTAGGGTCGCTCTTATATTTCGTTATTTTAAGGGTTGGTGGTCTGTCAGCTGTATTTTTCTTATGGGTTAATCAAAGTTCTGTGGTTTATCGGAAAAGTATTTGTGCTATAGTTCATGTAGTTTCGACCCATAAATCGCTCCGAAACATAAGCTTCTTTGCTCCGATCTTTGGAGGGGTCAAAAGATTGGAGCAAGGAAGATTTATCATCAGCTAAATCCTTTACTAAACTATTTTGAATCGATTTCTGATCTCTGAAAGTTGATAGCCTAACGGTTGAATGCTTCTCTTCCATGCAGGAGGGTCCCAGTTTGGGTGGATTTCCTTAGTAGCAGCCGGAGTTTGGATTTGTACTCGGTTGATGGCAATAGGCTTGCCCCCTATTCATGGGACTTAAACTTAACGGTGAAATGAGGGTGTTACTATACATCTCTAACCAACCCTTCTATTATATTATTTTATTTAAAGAATCTTTAAAATTCCAGCTGTGTTCGTGTTGCATGTTCGTTTGGTCCAAAAGCTACATTTCACGCGATATCCAGACCTGTTTTTACAGCGTAAAACAAAAAAATTGCTCAGTTGGAGATTAATAGACGATTCCAGCTTGGACTGTTAATGTGATGTTGTTTCACAAACGATGGAACACTTGACATCATGCCCTGCGTGCCCTGATGCACGTTACAGGAACTAATGGACGTAATTCAGCCCTCATCGAGCTGTCTCCTTCCCAGTTCTCCCGTCAGCAACACTCTAAGCCGAGGTCCGAGTCCCATTAGGGCCTCCCTTAGTGCTGCTGTTGCTAGAAGTCATGATGTTAGTAGTAGTAGTTAGTTAAGGTTAAGTATTCTACTCTTCCCCATTGGTTGGAGACTCTTCAGGTCTCTCCAATACTGCCCGGTTACGTAGAAACGGTCCGCAAGACCATCAAAAAGCAGTCAATTAGAAAAAAGAAACTTCTGGACGCTACTGATAATGCTAAACTCGTAGCTAAGTTCTGGGCCGACTCAATTTAGATTGCCATCGACACACTAAGAAGAAGACAGCGTAAAGAAGGCACAACCACACATAACTTGTACCTATCTCCAAATCACGAAATTAAACTTAATACCTACCAAATACTCGTAATCGGACGAGCTAGGTACACGTCCTTATGTAAGTACAAACACGTACATGGTGTCTCGACACAGATTTAGTGCGGTTACCGTCAGTTTAGCAGTACATAAGTTATATATATGGCAACTGTACGTGTAACTGGTAAACTGTTTAATTCTAAATATACGTGTTCCAGATTACCTACCCATAAAGAGAATTATAATGGGTGAGTTAGTGACTGTATGTATACGTGGGAATCCCAAGTAATTATAGTTCAGACCCCCCGTTATGAGGTTGACCGCGAATCTGTTGTTCTGTAAACATAGATTTGAGTATAGTGAACTAACTATATACCTACGACTTTTCTTACGTCGAGTAGATTGTAAAAAATAATAATTTTTAAACGGTTTTAATGAGCTTCAGACTTTGCGACAGATTTTTCAACTACTTCTGCTTAACCGATTCCCCTGACACTTCGCACACAAATTCCATTCCCATGAAAAAACCACATTATAACAATTTTACTCTTCAATCCTCAAATTCTGAGGGACTCATGGCTAGTTACCAACCGCGCGGATAATTAGATTTAGGAGGTTAAGCTGCACTTGCCGAAGTCAGTGCGTAGATGCGTGACCATGCGTCGAGACCTTCGTCGAGGCCATCGAGACCTCTCCGTGCCTCGGAGAGCTTGTTAAACAGTCGGTCCCGGGTGAAAGATATCGGCATTGCCCAGTAACTGGGTTGCGGTGGTCTGATGGCAGCCGCTCCGTATAAAATACTGGTATACAGCCGCATCTGGTAAGACTGGAAGCTGACCTCAACATAGTTTGGAAAAAGGTGTTATTGGTAGCAGGTAACGCTGGACAATGTTGACACAGGAGGGTAATCGTCAAGATTAATCAACGCACCCGAAGTTATAAAAACAGTGGTCGTTCCACGGAGCAGAGGATTCCATGTCGAACAGCCGAAGAAGTCTGACCTTTTATATCTGAATAGCTTGTCCTTATTTTCTGATCTTGTGTTCATTATTATATTGTGATATATTGTGAACTAGCTTCTGTATATAATCACTAACCTAATTAAAAGTACTATCAGTAGTGGAGAGTCTATGTTGGTTTAATTTACTTTATATACCATGCTCCCAATCCTGGCATACTGATATTAGCTATAATTGTAATGTTAGATTCACCCCTACAAGATTATTTTATACCAGGCAGAACAATCCTCAAATCCTGACACTCTGCAGGGGTACTCCAAGATAAAACTATTTAACTTTAAAGTTTTTCTTAAGGGATTACGCATACCTACATAGAATTAGAATAAATAGTTCCTTTAACAAAACGTGGATCCTGTCAGCTGGGAAAATACTTCAATTAAAGTACTCGGCTCAATTCTCGGATCGAGAAATGTGTTTCGAGTTTTCCAGTTAGGAAATTCTCAGTGGCAGACCGAAGTTTGGATTTGTACCTGCTAAATGGCATTAAGCTCGCTCCATTTTATACGGTATGGCGTAATGAAATGGCCAACTATGACTGGATAACATCCCCTTTTGGGAATATAGGTGCAAAGTATGTGATAACATTGTAAGTGTATCAAAATGAAACGGGTTCGAACATTTTTCTATGGAAGCTGTCATAACTACCTTGTAGCCATTTTTTTTTTCAAAGTTACGCACCTTTCAACTGACTTAAACCAACAAAAAATGTCAGTAATGGTGCTCTAAATTGTCACATTGTACCTACGTTCATTTTTAATGATTATCATCGTTCTCATATGGCCGTCATTACCTACAAATATCTCGGCCACGTGACATTGTAGGGCACTATATTGCCGAAATTTTTGTTTGTTTAAGTATTTTCTACCATATAGGTATACCAGTTTAAAAGTGAACCACAACTTAGAAATAAAATGAAAATGGCGGTAGCGTGGCTATGCCAAAACGGTTCCATCCCCTTTGTAAGCAAATTTTTCTCGGGATATAATTATATAAATGAACTTTAAAAATAATAGTTTCCACTTTAAATGGCTCTCTAACTTTAAAATTAATAATTTGCACTTTACATTTTAATACTTCAACTTTAAAATTAATAGTTTGTATTTTAAATTTTAATACTTCAACTTTCAAAATCATAGTTTGCAATTTAATTTCAATGCTTCTAATTTCAAAGTCCCACCACAATAAAAAATAAAATGACAAACAGATAATTGAAAGGTACTCAACGCATGAGTCAAGCGAGCAAAACGACTAGTGCCACGGCAGCGGCTAGCTCGTGCGAGAAATGGTCAGAAACTATTTGCCGATCACATTCCACCATTATTTTAAAGAAACAAGTGGATTTTGATTGATTGAAATACGAACCATTATTTTTAAAGTTAGAAGAATCTATACTAACATTATAAAGCTGAAGAGTTTGTTTGTTTATTTGTTTGAACGGGCTAATCTCAGGAACTACTAGTTGAAATTGAAAAAATATTTTTGTGTTGGATAGTCCATTTATCGAGGAAGGCTATAGGCTATATAACATCACGCTACGACCAATAGGAGCGGAGCATAAATGAAAAATGTTGCAAAAACGGGAAAAACGTCCACGCGTGCGAAGCCGGGACGGGCCGCTAGTTAAAATTAAAGTGCAACTATTATTTTGTTGTAGAAAGCACGATTTTTGAACTGTGCCTTAGATATTTTTTGTTGTTATTTTCATTAATTTTGAAGTGTTTTTAAGTACATCCCGTTTTTCTTTTACGGGGTATATCAAACAGTTTTCAAATTCCCTTACGTATCGAGTACCTATCTATATCGTAGCGCTGATGGTCGTGAGCGAGCTTCACGCGGCACCATGAGATCATGTCAAATATTGGAAAAACCACGAGTGTTTCACAAACACCATACGTTGAGAGAACACGACTTCTATTTCAAATATACGTATCTACCTTGTATATAAGTAAGTTTAACAGTGAGATTATAGGAACATCACGCCTGTATTCCCCGAAGGATTGGGCAGAGGTGTTTAATAACACCCTCTTTTCGCCGTTATTTATAAGTCCCATATAATAGGAGGCGAGCCTATTGCCTCAACCGGGCACAAATCCAAACTCTGGTCTGCTACTGAGGAATTCCACATGGAACAACCCAATAACACTTGCCTCACGATCAGCAGTCGCGCTTGCCATCACTAGATCAACGATGCAGATATACAATGTTATATTTTCTTATAAATCCGTTAACGTCCACAGTTAAACATAGCCCTCCCAATGACCGCTACACGGATTTAAGGTCAACTAAGGGGAAATCGTCATTATTTATTTATACTTCTATGCACTATGGTGGTACATAAGGCGGACTTAATGCCATAAGGCATTCTCTACCAGTCAACCTTAGGGTTAAAAAGAAAAGCATCGAAATAGGTACAGGAAAAAGATGAGTTGACAATTTTGGACTGAATATACTAGGAATTCAAAAGATAAATATAAATTACATTAAATACATATTTACACATAATTTTTTTTTTTTTTTTTTTATATATAGATATCACAATATATATATATATCAAATACAAGATTATGAAAATCTTAACTTTCTTTATTATTCCTGCGCTTGGCTAACTGCCTTGTTGATCTAGTGGTGGCAACGTTTGCCGAAGTGCAGTTTGTCGGCAGCAGCAAATACAACATAACAATACATCAGAACAACGGGTAGGTGAACAATAAAACAAGTTGAGACAATAACTCCGCTACACAGTACGTAATACAACGAAGAGCAAACCTTGTAACTGGTTGATGGGTACGTTCAGTGTAATACACGTAAACTTTTTGTCACTATCCACGCTATCCACTTATCACACAATGCGAAAGCGTAGGCATAGATCAAGCTATGATATTCAGAATTCTGAGAAATTGATGGTTTCTCACTTGCTTACATTGTACAGCTAATCTTGTAGGATGATGTTAGTTATGTTAACCGACTACAAAATTGAAAGAGGTTATGAAAAATGAAAAAAATTTAAATTCATAAATAGCATGGATAGTGACAAAAAGTCCCTAGCAAAACTGAATGAGTGGGTCGAGGAACTTCAAGTATACTCCACCAAGAATAACATAGTCTGCTTGGTTGTCGGCAATAAGATTGACAAGGATATCATTTTGGGACCCAATGCATAATATCAGCAAGCACATTGGGTCAACCGCGCGACGGCGCAACAAGTATTCCCAAGGAGGGTTGATGTCAGGCAGGCGGCCGGTCATAAAACAATAAGCCAAAACCTCTAACAACATGGATTTATGAAATACATGTTTTGGCAACCCCAACCAGTGTGGGATAAGGGCAGGAAGAAGAAGAAGAAGTGACAAAAAGTGTATGATTGTGCTATACATTACCTACCCATCAACCAGTTACAATGTTTGCTCATCATTGTGTTACGTACTGTATTATTTTACCTTCATAAGGAAAAAGGGTTGTAATAAGATGCTATAAGTTCTTAGTCAGGAACCTCATAAACAAAGCCGTTACCTTCAGCTAAATCATAAGCAGTTCGCCATAAAGGTAAGTTATTCCAAAGAGTATACTTGAGATAAATTACATTCTCTGTTAGTTACGAATCTCTGGGGGAATAACTGATATCTTCTTCTTTCGTATAACTAGTGACTAACCTGGTGTCAGAGTTTATGCCGCCTATGGGCCTCTGACTTGGCTTCACATGCCGTTAAGAAATATCTCTCAGGCATGCCGGTTTCATCACGATGTTTTCCTTCACCGTTTTTAAGTAAGTGATATTATACAATACGCACATGAATCTGGAAAGTCAGAGGTGCGTGCCTTGGGTTCGAACTCGAGACCTATGACTTAGCAGTCCGACGGTCACACCACTAGGCTATCACTGCTATTGCTGCTATATCTGATATTATACACGTAAACACTAAAAGCAAGTTTATTATTAAAATTCTAAAGATGTTCGTGCTGTGCGTGCCTTTCCCAACTATATCGGGGTCAGCTTCCAGTCTAACCAGATGCGGCTGAATACCAGTATTTTACACGGAGTGACTGCCATCAGACCTCCGCAACCCAGTTAGCCAATGCCGATATCCTAAGGTTAGACCGGTGGTCAGACTTTCGGGCTAATGACTACCCGTAACGACTATCATAGGTACTCGTATGACACCCGGGATCAAGGGTTTAACGTGCTCTCCCAGGCACGGAGGGGTCTCGATGTGTAACGAACGGTCACCCACCGATTGTTAATTAACCATGAGCCCCTCTTAAATTCTGAAGACGTTTTCAAACGAAACAGAACGCGTTCGTTTTGATGACGTCAATACAGGAACAATTGCAGTAACCGATCGCCACCGTGGCCGCCATCGTGAACACAGATTCAAGATCAAGGCTAGCAATCTGTTAATCTATTAAGATTAAAATTAATCAGTAGTCCAATTTTGTAATAGAAACACAGTAGCTGCGTCAGCGCTTCATCAACACTTCGTCAGCGCTGCGTCAGCGCTGCATTAGCGCTGCGTCAGAGCTGCGTCAGCGCCGCGTCAGAGCTGCGACAGCAATTAGACAGAATCCACCAGAGCGACAGAATCCCATGGCAGTACTTTTTGGCTAAGACTTAACTTCTGAACTACGGGTCGCAGGTTTAATTCCCGCACGAAGCAAACATTTATATGGCCAGTTCAGCGAATACCATCAGACTATCGGTTTGCTATCGATATTGAAAACTTACCGAGAAAATTTGCCTGCATTACTATGGGCTCTCATCGGTTTAAAGACATTTATTCCTCAAAAAAAAAGAACGCTACAGTTCACTTAACATATTAAAAAAAAGTTAGACAAAAAATAAAAGTAAGTGCGATTCTCTGTGTTCACAATAATAAAATTAAAAGTTAAAAGTGACAATCGGTGTTGTTAGTATTGTTTTCTAACGTGTTCTTCCAGGGTTTTATTAAATGTAAATATGGTATCACTGTTGGTTACATCATCAGGTAGTACATTATACAATTTTGCTCCCTCGTACAGTATATCTCCCTCATCCCTCGAAAATCAGGCAGTGATCATTGAAAAGTAGGTCAACGGTAAATATGCGGAACCTAACCGAGCTTGATAGTCTCCTGATGGGTCTTGGCAGTCACAGTTCAGAACTGATAGTAGGTATTCCTGATAAATGTCGATGAGTTTCCCGTACGAAGACCCAGTTTATACTATACTTAGTGTGAAGTGACCTTATTTATGATGGACGGCAAAAATGTTGTCCTTATTAGTAGTGATATTCTAATGGTGTGAACGTCGGACTGTCAAGTCATAGGTCTCGAGTTCGAACCGAAGGCAAGCACCTCTGACTTTTCGGATTCATGTGCGTATTGTATAATTATCACTTGCTTAAAAATGGTGAAGGAAAACATCGTGAGGAAACCTCCATGTCTGAGAGATATTGCTCGACGCCATGTAAGTCCAAGTCAGAGGCCCATAGGCGCCATAAACTCTGACACCAAGTTAGTCACTAACCACACGAAAAGAAGAAGATTATTAAGCCTACATTCATTGTACCTAGATTAAAGTTCGCCGCCTATAAATTACTATGGTAAGCCCAGTCGCACATTAAAATCTGTCAAAAAAATTCTGAAAGGTACTCTTTGCATAAAATGTATACTAGACCCCGCGCACTGGCAGCCTGTGGGTTCTAGTACAAAATGTATGCAGAGGGCCTTCGCGCACTCTCACACCGATAATTCAGCCCCATTAAGCTGTCTCCCTCCCAGTCAGACAGCATTTCGAATAATCTGCGGCCGGGCTAGTAACGATATGTTCGAACTATGGAAACTAAATTGCTGTCCAATAACACTGATGTTAAAATTATAATTAAACTATTTCTCTCACAATAATATTTCACATTAACATAACATCATGCCTGTATTCCCCGAAGGGTTCGGCAGAGGTGTTTTTAGTACACCCTCGTTTCGACAGTTATAGGGGGCGAGCCTATTGCCTCAACCGGGCACAAATCCAGACTCCGGGCTGCTACTGAGAAATACCTAATTGAAAAATCCAATAACACTTTGCCCGACCTGAGGATCGAACTCAGGACCCCATGATCAGCAGACCTTGCACCACTAGACCAACAAGGCAGTCAATATTTCAGTACCTACAAAAATATAATTTCACACTAAATAATATTCAACTATTTTTTTTTTCCGCCATGATGGATGGCACAGACGATGTCGTGCCTCGGAATAATTACTAGCTTTTTTTAATTACGTCTATATTTTATCTGTGCCGGCAATATTCTCGTTGAATCTACGCCCCCGGCCGTAGCGTCTATTGCGGGAGATATATTATTATAGAGCTGTAGCGGTGATGGTGTGAAAGATGCTCTATTTAATATTAACTTGCACTAGAACCAAGTTATCTGAGTTGAAGAGCGTCACTTTATTCGCTCTTATGTTGCCTCTCTTCCTCTTAGCCTTTTCCCTAGATATCCTAATGGTGCGTCCAAACCTGACAAACGCGCCGCGAATGCGCCGCTAGCGAGCCGCTTGCGAACTGCGCGCGTGCATTTCATGTTCGTACGAAGCTCCCGCGCCGTCCGCGCGCCGCTCGCGCGCCAGCTACGCGCCGTACTCGAGCGGCGCAGGTGGTGCGCGCGTGCCGCTCGTGGAACCTGCCACCAATGTCTTCTGTTTTTCCTTTTAGTTTTTGTCAGTAATAAAATAACCGATGCTGCAGCAATTATGCTAAGGGCAGTCGTATGGTCCGACATCTTCGGAAGCAAATTTACAACTGAGGCTCATAGCTCAAACGCGAAAAAAGCTATGTGCGCACGAGCGGCGCACGAGCCGCGTGCGCGCTGCGCCCGCGCCCCACTCAAGCCTTGCCGGAGTTGCACTAGAGCGGCGCACCAAACGTAGGCTGTAACTTCACACGAGCAACACGCTCACATTTCGCAAGCGGCTCGCGTCTGGACGCACCATTAGGTTAGACCGGTTGTCAGACCTTCGGGCTTCTGATATCCCGTAACGACTGTCATAGGTATTCGTATGACACCCGGGACCGACAGTTTAACGTATTCTCTCGCTCCTGTGTTTCCATTCTACGAATAATGGTCCATTTTGAGGGATATCTAATCTGACATGACACACATATTTTATATTATGTCCCATTTCTGCCACTTTACAGATGACTCGGTAGCTCTGATACCTCTTTCCGTACACTGCACTCGCAAGTCGTAACAAAATCATAGTTTGTTGCCAGTTACGGGACGTTTTGACGTGCCCGGCATTGATAAAGCCGACTGTACATATTGAAATCAATTTTTTTTGTCGATCATTGAGATAATATCATTACCGTTCATTATTGAAAAGGCACAAATTCGTTATTAAATATTTAATAAAAGCATGGAAACGATTTTTGTCATCCTGGCAACTGAATTAAACTGCCAATGTCACAAGTTTCGTAAATTTTCCATTTCACAGAAGAGTTGGTCGAACAGTAATACACAATTATTACGAATGATACATATTTCATTCAGATTCCATCCACAAAGCTACTTACTTAAAAACATGTAGAGCCACTTTCCCATCATTAGCTCTACACCTCTCACCTACCTCTCTCAACTTTAAATCCGGCGTTGAATATATTCAAGGGAACCCACCCTCCCTACTAGGTCAAAGGCATGCACTATGCATATAGACTGCTGGCTGTAAGAGAGATGGACGTCGATATCACCGTAAATGTCATGCGTTTGACGCCATACATTATTTATTATTGAGTTGACTACTTTTGTGAGACACTTTTTTTTTATTAATACAAGGGCTTTGTAGGCTTTGAGGATCTGGTGGCTTATCAACAAACGCGCGGATCATAAGAATTACGATGTTAAGCTGCGCTTGTTGCGGTCGTTCAATGGATGGGTGACATAAAAATCGTCGCATGAAAATCCCTTGCCGTGCCCTGCCGCCTATATCTCTAAACCTAATAACCTATTTCTCTAAACCTACACACTAATCTATTTCTGTTTTTAATAAATCCTAAGTTTCTTGTTATTTACTAAAATTATATAACAATTGCATTACTAGTTCTTTCAAATACCATTAAAATATGGCAAGTATAAGCGACTGACATCGGATCTCGACGAAAACCAAACTTCAGCGAGACCAAGTTTCCACTATAAATGGCCAACGTAGTGGAGTAAGGTCGTCTCATTCTCAGAAGAGGCCTGTGCCCAGCCGTGTGAAACTTCTGCCAGTAACTGACAGATAAAAAAAATATTATTTATATTTATTTATTTATATACTCTTTATTGTACACCAGGTAACACAAAAAACTATTTAAATACAAAAATGCACAATGGGCGGTCTTATCGCGCAAGGCGATCTCTTCCAGACAACCTTTGGATGGACTGGGAGAATGGAATTATGATGGTATTATGATCCTATTTAGATAAGCAGTGATAGCTTAGCGGTTGAGCGCTTGCCTTCCATGCAGGAGGGTCTTAGTTCAATCCCGGCCCATACCTCTGACTTGTCGAATTCATGTGCGGATCAGAATTTGATTATCACTTGCGTTAACGATGATAAACATCGTGAAGAAACCTGCACACCTGAGAGGGCTCCATAAAGTTCTTGCTGGTGTGTAGTCTGTCAACCCGCACCGGGCCAGCGTGGTAGACTAAAGCCTAAACCCTTCTCATTCTGAGAAGAGGCCCGTGCGCAGCAGTGGGACAGTAATGGGCTAATTACGTTACGTTATTTAGATAATTTTAACTTACCAAAACGTTAAATTAATATTAACAGCGAGATACCAAATGATTTAAGTTTGTGAACTGTCTTAGCGAAACTTTTAGCTTCGGATCGACTTTAAGCCTTGTTGAGATTCGCGTGGCTTTGACTGGCTAAAACAACGCCCTCTATAGACAGTTTTCCTAAAAGAAATAAATGTTTTCACACCGGCCCGCTAATATCACGATCGTAGGTACACAAGGAAAAAGAATGAAGTATGCAGGTCAAATACCAACTGAATTGAATTTTTGGATTAAATTCTTTACAGGGGGAGGCCCTGTAATTCATCCTTTGGAGGGGGGGGGGGGGGGCTAGAACCTAAACTTTTCTCACCTTAGGCAAAAACATCGTAAGGTAACCGGCATGCCTGAGAGATATTTCTCGATGGCATGTGAAGCCGAGTCAGAGGCCCATGGCATAAACTCTGACACCAGGTTAGTCATTAACCACACGAAAAGAAGAAGAAGACCTCACGCTGGGAATAGCCACTTGTAGTAAGATTCAACAAAACCCAGCACGTTTGGTGGTAGGATCTTTACGGTCCGCTTGGCTAGCTACCACCCTCGCATTAAAACCAAGCAGTTTACTGTGTTCCATCGTGAGAGCCAGAAAGGTGTAGGGGAGTCCCTCTATATCTTTGCTACTTGGATTCGTGTGCTCCATTTCCTGTCTGCGCTTAGCATCAGGTGAGAATAGGATCAAATGCGACTAAGTTAAAGAATTTTAAAAAAGTAATGCTATTTAGTGTCGATTTCACCGTCAGATATCTGTTTGTAGGTGACAAGCTCCCTGCCTCTGTGACTGTAGACTTATCTAAATTGTTTTTTATTGGCGACTCATAAATAAGTGCTTCCGACTTATTACCGTTTCGTTTTATTGACGTTATGGCATGCAATAGAAAAGACAAAAAATTGAAGGAATAAATCACAATGCCAGAAATTCTATAGAGCTTTGCCCCACCTAGTAAACGTCGGTTTACAAGTATGCCAAATGTAGCATTTTATTGGGGATTTATTACTGATAACTAAAAATATGTGTAACTGCCTTTAGGACTTGCGGTTTCTGTTTAAATCAAAGGAAACTTGTTATATTTAGGTTACCTTAAGTTTTTAAATAGTATTAGGTGACATGCAGTTTCAGTTGTGAAAAAAAATAATAAGTAGGAAAAGGAAGGAAGGTACTCAAACCAGTGCTACCACCGACCTTAGTAATACTATGTTTTGACGTTTTGACAACTTTTGTATAGAAATTATGTCAAAATGTCTAAATTGTTCCTTGAATAAATGCTACCCGAGGTTAATTAAATCGGGCAATTATCTCATGAAGAAAAATAAATATAAATATTATTTATTTCGTAAAATAATATCACTGTTTCTTCAAAATGAAATACGAATGTTATTTTATCCGTTTCTTGCAAAACAAAGCAGGTTACACAGCAAAAAACAAAACAAAAGTCGTTTGTAAGCAGATTTTGTATTCTCTAACTTAATTCTTATTCCTTTCTAGAAAGGCAAACAGATGTTACCTACTATTATTTTCATATTTACCGTAGTAATTTTACAAAGAAATTTTTCCAATAAAATTCTGCAAAATTCAATCCATATAAATAGCTTATAAATATGATTAGGATCGGTAGAGATTGGCTTAAAATAAAGTGTAAATTCGACTATACGTAGGTAACACCTTAATTTTATTCGGTGGCTTTAATAATTCATAAGGCGGACCATTCGGTGGGTTCCGTACATTTTCTATTTACATTTTTATTCGTGAAAAGTGGGAGCTGTAATGAAATGTCAGTTTTATTCGAATTATTCGCACCCAAAATGAGATTGTTGAAGCATTAAGATGCAAATTGTCTTGGTTTAAAACTATGGAAATATATGGAATATTATGGAATGGAAAGACGCCCAGATTTGACTTAGAATCAGCCGTTCATAGGTACTGATCGTGTTGAGACTCGACCCAAAATAATTTGATTTGATGATTTGTTAATAACAAGAAACGATAATTCAAGCATAAAATGCAAAAAATAACACCAAAAGTAATGACAAAACAAAAACCATCTATGGAGAAAATGGCGCAAAATTGTTACATCGAGTACGGGAATGGGTCATATTTATCTCTTTTAACTTTGGGCACACGTAGCTCCAAGCACGATCGCCGTACAACTGATTCTTTGTTAAAAAAGCATAGCGCAACTCATAAACTCCAGCTACTGAGAGAAGCAGTAAAGTCGCTTGCGTAGTTACGAATCTGTAAGCTAACAAAATGTCCCGGGTCATTTAGACCCAACCCCCATGACGCCGGGTTAATGTTAACATAACATAACATCACGCCTATATTCCCCGAAGGGTTCGGCAGAGGTGTATAGTAACACCCTCATTTCGCCGTTATGTTTAAGTCCCATGTAATAGGGGGCGAGCCTATTGCCAACAACCGGGCACAAATCCAGACACCAGGCTGCTACCGA